>OX336396.1:68306526-69727206 GCA_946902985.2 Meconema thalassinum
CAGCCGTAACACCACCCCCTTCCTAAAAAGGCTGATCGTCCCGATCAATCATTGGTCCGTCTGTGTCCCTCCGTAGGCTGCCAGGCGATCTCGATGCACGATCTTCATCTTCGCCCTCGGGCTCCACTGGATCCTGTAGACGACATCGTTGATCCGTTTCACGACTCGGTACGGGCCCTCCCAGGACTTCTGAAGTTTGGGTGACAGGCCTTTCTTCCGTAATGGGTTGAAGAGCCAGACCAGGTCGTCCTCGTGGAATCCGCCGGCATCCGTCTGCTGGTCGTATCGGGTCTTCATTCGGTCGGTCTCGATCCGCAGTTTCCTCCTCGCGAACGCGTGCACGTCTTCCAGTTGGTCGACCAGTTCTTGACAATACTGGCTTACCGGGATCGGATCATTCCCAGGTCGGCCGAAGGCAAGATCGACAGGTAGACGGAGCTCCCTCCCAAACATGGCCCGGGCTGGAGTGCACCCGGTGGCTTCATGCACGGCGGCGCGGTAGGCCAGGAGAAATAGTGGAAGATGTTTGTCCCAATCCCTCTGGTGCTCGCTGACGACTATTCGGAGATGGTTCTCGATGGTGCGATTGAATCGCTCTACCATCCCGTCGGACTGAGGGTGTAGCGGCGTCGTCCTTGTCTTCCGGATTCCCAGCAGCTGGCATAGGTTCTGGAACACCTGCGACTCGAAGTTCCTCCCTTGGTCGGAGTGCAGCTCCAGGGGTACTCCGTACCGGCTGACGAATTCTTTCACCAGGGTCTCTGCAATCGTCGCGGCTTCTTGGTTAGGGAGCGCATACGCCTCCGGCCATTTGGTAAAGTAGTCGCTGACGACTAATATGTAGCGGTTCCCTGCCTCGCTTAACGGGAATGGCCCAGCAACATCGATGGCCACTCTCTCCATGGGGCCGCCCACGTTGTAGGTCTTCAGTGGACCCCGTCGTCTTCGTCCTGGGCCCTTGCTGGCTGCGCAATCGTGGCACCTCGCGCAGTGGTTCTCCACGTCTGTTCGGCATCCGATCCAGTAGAACTGCTCTCTCAGCTTCTCCAGGGTCTTCTTTATCCCTAGGTGCCCACCAGATGATCCTCCATGAACTTCCTTCAGGACTTCCTCCGTCATAGCGTCATAGCCTTTGGAACGACGACTTGTTTCCGAGATGTCTTCCCGTCGGTGCTCTCCCAGGTACGGCAGATGAGGCCATCCCTTACAATCAGCGAGTCCCACTGTGCCCAGTAGGACTTAAAATTTGGGCTGCAGTCACTCACAATGTTCCACCCGGGTCTGGGGACACAGGCCCTCTTCCATTCGGCTATCAGTCCCAGGTCATCATCTTCTGCTTGTACCCGCGTGAAAGATTCGCGGCTCCAGTTCCCTTGAAGTTCCACAGTAGTCCGTCGGCACAGTATCCCGGTGTTCTCCTCCCTTCGGGCACAGAAGGTGCAGTCTTCGGGGCACGGTCTTCGTGACAGGGCGTCGGCGTTAGAATACAGTTGGCCTTTCCTGTGCTGAATCTCAAAGTTGTACTGTTGAAGCCTCTCTAACCACCGCGCGAGTTGACCCTCGGGCTACTTGAAGTTCAGGAGCCACCGCAGGGATGCATGGTCGGTCCTGATGAGAAATTCTTGCCCGTACAGGTACTTGTGGAAGTGTTCAATGGTCTTCACGATGGCGAGCAGCTCCTTCCTGGTGACGCAGTAGTTCCTTTCTGGCTTTGACAAGGCCTTGCTGAAGTAGGCCACTACTCTCTCCTCGCCGTCCACTACCTGCGACAGGATTCCCCCTATGCCAAAGTCGCTGGCATCGGTATCGACGATGAACCTTGTTCCAGGTCTGGGGTAGGCCAGAATAGGCGCGGTGCACAGAGCCTGCTTGAGTTGTTCGAAGGCACTGTGGCATTCTGCTGTCCACGTGAAGAGTTGGTCCTTCTCAGTCAGTCGATGTAAAGGTTTGGCGATGTCGGCGAATCCTCTCACGAAGCGACGGTAATAAGTGCAGAGTCCCAGGAAGCTTCGTAGTTGGGACTTGTCCTTCGGAACTGGCCACTCCCTCACAGCTGCGGTCTTTTCTGGGTCGGTGCGCACCCCTTCCTCGGAGACAATATGCCCAAGGTACTGGACCTGCTTCTGGAAGAGCTGACACTTCTTGGGGCTCAACTTCAGCTGGGCAGTCCGTAGCTTCATCAAGATCTCCTTAAGGTTGCTGTAGTGCTCCTCGAAGCTTTTTCCCAGAACGATGACGTCGTCTAGGTAGACCAGGCAGGTCTTCCAGTGTAGTCCCCTCAGAATGGACTCCATTAGCCTTTCGAAGGTCGCAGGGGCGTTGCACAGACCGAATGGCATGACGGTGAACTGCCAGAGCCCGCTGCCCACAGAGAACGCAGTTTTCTCGCGGTCCTTAGGGTGGACCTCTACCTGCCAGTAGCCACTCTTCAAATCCAAGGTGGAGAACCATCTTGATCTTGATATGGTGTCCAGCGTGTTGTCGATCCGGGGTAGAGGGTAGCTGTCCTTCTTCGTGACGTCGTTCACCCTCCTGTAGTCCACGCAGAACCTGGTGGAACCGTCCTTCTTCTTCACAAGCACGACCGGAGAACTCCAAGGACTATGTGATGGCTCGATCACCCCTTGCTCCTTCATCTCTTCTACCATCCGGTCGACTTCGGCTTGCTTGGCGAGCGGGACACGTCGGAATGGGGCCCTAATCGGTGCGCTGTCCCCAACGTCGATTCTGTGCTGGACCAAGCTTGTCCTGCCGAAGTCTTTGCTCCCCACGGAGAAGACATCCTGGAATTCGCGTAGCAGGTCCTGAAGTTGGCGTGATTGCTCTTCGTCTAAATGGTCCTGGGATCTTTGGTACAGCTTCTGTAGTTCTTCTGGCAGCGCGCGTCTTCTTCGGTTGTCCGTCTGCAGGTGTCCGTCCGTCGTTTCTGTGATGCGGGCAATCCAGGTAACGGGCTCGCAGACTCCTAGGTTGGTGTCCCGGTGAACAGTAATATCGTAGTCGTTCAGGTTGGACAGGCGGACGTACGGCCGAGGCGTCGTGTTGATGAGGGTCTTGGCAACTAGCAATCCTTTTGTCTGGATGTCCTCATATTTTGGCTCGATGACAGCCGCCACTCCCTCAGCAGTTCCGTCGACAATTACGGCGGCGCTGACCTCCGTCCTGGCAGGAACGATGACGTCCTCTCTCAGCCTTACTCGTCGTGCGGTGACGGCCTTGTGTGCTGGTTGCAAAGCAAGTTCCTCACCTCCGAAGTGCAGAGTGTTGGTACTCAAGTCCAAGATGATGTTGTTCTGGTCCAGGAAGTCCAGTCCGATGATCACTTCGTTTGATACGTCAGCCACAAGCACTGGATGCTTCACCACCCGTCGACCAATGACGAGCTCCAGTGATGCTTCGCCATGTACCGGTGCGGTCTCTCCGGTCGCGGTTATTAGCTGGAGGTTCCTTTGTGTGGGTTGCACTCTCCACTTCGGGATCACGGTGGGATTGACGATGGTCCTCGACGCTCCCGTGTCGATCAGCATGGGCCAGCTCACTCCGTTGACGACTCCGTCGACCATCAGGCTGCTATTGTCCCTCCGTAACTGCGTAACACGAACTTGGACTGCCGGGGCTGGACGAATGTCACAAGCCAACCTTTGCCCCCCTAGGCTGGCTGATACTTGCTTTCCTGGGCCGCGCGGTTTCCCTACGACTGACTGTCCCGACGGAACCCCTTGGCGGCGGCGATCACCGCAGTCCTTGCTCAGGTGGCCTCTCTTACGGCAGGTCCAGCAGGTCGGTAGTCCTCTTCCGGGCCGCCTCTCCGGATGTCCTTCGGCTACGTTTTTGCTAGTGGTACCGCGACTATCGAAGAAACGGTTTAGCGCCTCCATTAATTCGTCGGCCAGGGGCTTGGTCTCGTTGGTTTTTACTGGTTCGTCGACGTCCACTTGACGCACCCGCGCGTGCATTCTGGGTGCTTGTTTTGCCGTCTCGAACTCAAGTGCGTGGCTCAGCGCATCTGCCAGGGTCTTATTGCGCGCGAGACGCAGCGCCTGTTGAGTGTCCGAGTCCCGTAGCCCGTCGGTGAAAGTCTGCGTCGCTATCTGCTCCAGAAAGTCGGCCGGCGCTGTTGGGTAGGCGAGCCTTACGAGGCGTGCGATGTCCATCTCGAACTCCTGCAGGGTTTCCGCGTTCTTCTGTACCCGGGTCCGGAGCTGCATCTGATAGGCCTGCTGAAGATGGCTATCTCCATATCGGGACTCCATATGGGCGATCAGGGAAGCGTAGTCCTGGGATCCAGTCGGGATGGCCTGAAGGACGTTAAGGGCGTCACCTCTCAGCGCTACAATGAGAGCTGTAGCCTTTTCTGTGTTGTTCCAGTTATTTATGGAACAGGCCGCCTCGAACTGACGTAAGTAGGTGCTCCACGGGACCTTTCCGTCGAAGGTTGGGGGCGTCACTCTGCTATGTCCCGTTCCTGATATTCCCGGTGTAACGGTGGGCGGGCGTTGGTGCAGCTCGGCAACTTCCTTTTGTAAGGCGTTGAATTTCTCCTCCACCCCCATCAGCGGGCGTTGGCACAGCTCGGCAACTTCCACTTGTAAGGCGTTGAATTTCTCCTCCACCCCCATCAGCGGTCGTTGGCACAGTTCGGCAACTTCCACTTGCAAGGCGTTGAATTTCTCCTCCACCCCCATCAGCGGGCGTTGGCGCAGCTCGGCAACTTCCACTTGTAAGGCGTCGAACTTCTTTTCCACTGCCGTGACTTCCTCACGCAGACCCAGTTCTAATTTCTTCAGGTCCTGTGTCAACTAATTCTGACCGTCTTCCATCTTCTACTGGCCGTCCTCTATCCTCTCCAGGTCCTCCGCTAGCTTATTTTGACCGTCTTCTAGTTTGGCAGTTAGGTCCTCGGCTAACTTCTTCTGACCGTCCTCCATCTTCTTCTGGCCGTCCTCCATCTTCTTCAGGTCCTCCGCTAACTTATTTTGGCCGTCCTTCAGGTCCTCTGCTAGCTTATTCTGACCTTCTTCTAATTTGGAAGTTAGGTCCTCGGCTAAACTTTTCTGGCTGTCTTCCAATTTGGCAGTTATCACCTTGGTTAAATTCTTCTGGCCGTCTTCTATGCCATTTAACTTCTCTAGCAATGCTGCCAATTGCGCCTCCATTTTAGTTGTTTGCCTTGTAAAGGGCATGCACTCACAGGAAAATTAGAGAAAATGACCTGCTCGGGTTTTGAAACCAGGACCGTCAGGTGTTGTGCTTGAGTTCGTAATCCGGCTTCTGACACCAGTTGTTACGTGCCACCCCCCTAGTGGCACTTTTGTTAACTGGATTACGGTGGGTAGGAAGCACAACACCAATTACTGCTTAAAGAAGTAATTAACTTTATTGCGGCCAGAAAATTACACTACTCATCAGCAATTACAGACAATAGGAACCTTACTCCAGTTTCCTCAAGTCTCTTGCTTGTGGAGAGCTCTTGCCCTTTCACTTGTCAACAAACCACAGAAGTTAATCCTGCCGCTAATGAGCCTAGTGGCTTTGACAGAACTACATGCAACTTCTTCCTAATGTGCGCCTACTACAGTACTTACGAGCATTTGCTCGCTGTTCACAAGCTGGGAGAAACAATGTCACTGGATTTCGACACCACAATATCTCAGACACTCAGTGAAAGCACACTTACTCAGGCAGTCCCCTGTATGTTTCTCACTTCGCCGCTACACTAGGGGTTTCGCCAGTCACCACACTTCTGTCGCTCAGAATAAACGCTCACACTAGCTCGTAAAACACAACAACCCCCGCTTGACAGGTCGCACTTATATAGCAGGCCGGTGACTCAATACATGCTTCTAGATCCATCCAGGGTTCACGGCTTCTCGAGGTTTCCATCGCTGGTCTAGTCACGAATATTCTGGACTATCCCTTTGTCTTAGTAGCCCTGTTGCATAAGGCACACGCAATGCAGGAGGCAGGCCACAGCCCAGCCCCTGGGGCAGTTGTGACTCAAGCGGCGAGCGATGACACAAACTCACAGCCGTAACAATATCCCCAAAGTTTCATGTTTCTAACTTCAATAATTTTGGCTGGGCGATGATGATTGAGTGAGTCAGTGAGGACATTTTCTTTCATTTATTTTTGATAATTTCACCCCTCCCCATGAACCCCTTAAATTGGCTTTATGAAACAAACGATTGAACACCTATTTACTTATTTAAAGCTGTTTTCCCCCTGAGTTTGATGAGTGAGTAAGTGAGTCAATCAGTAAGGACACTTTCTTTCCTGTTTTTTCGCCAGAATTTCACCCCTCTCCAAGGGCCCCTTAAATTGGATTTATGAAAAAACGGTCGAACCCCTATTTACTTGTATTTTAAACTGTTTTAGCCCGCCGAATTTGAAACTTATCGCCTATGTCGTTTCAGAGATACACGCTCCGTTAAGAATCCCTCAACCCCCAATTTTCACCCCTTTCACCTCATAATATACACCACATCGATAAACCCTTAGACATATGTCTGATTATTTTTAATGATTAGTTTATATACCGAATATCACATCCCCAAAGAAACAACTAATGAGATATCGTTATTCAATGAAATGCACGTTTACCCCCTTAACACCTCTTTAAAACCCTAATAAACAAAAATCATTCCTTAGTGACGTTTTCGACATACAGCGAACATATTCCCAAAATTTCATGTTTCAAACTTTAATAGTTTTCGCTGGGCGTGATGCGTGAGTGAATCAGACAGGACATTTTCTTTCAATTATTTTTACCAGAATTTCACCCCTCCCCATGGGCCCCTTAAATTGGATTGATGAAAAAATGCTTGAACACCTGTTAACTTATTTTTTCAGCTGTCTTTTTCCCCTGAATTTGATGAGTGAGTGAGTTAGTCAGTCAGTTAGGACACTTTCTCTCCTCCCCCCCCCCCCCCCAGAATTTCACCCTACCACATTGGCCCCTTCTATTAATTTATGAAAAAACGGTCGAACACCGATTTACTTACTTTTTAAGCTGATTTTTTTTCCGCTGAGTTTCAAATTTCTCGCCTATGTCGTTTAAGAGATAGGCCTACACGCTCCGTTAGGAATCCTTCAACCCCCACTTTTCACCCCTTTCACCTCATAATAATACACAACATCGAAAAACCCTCAGCTACATGTCTGCTTATTTTTAATGATTAGTTTATATGCCGAGTTTCACAGCCACAAATGAAACCACTCGTGAGATATTGTTATTCAATGAAATGCAGGTTTAACCCCCTTAAGACCCCTTTAGAACCTGAATATCCAAAAATCCTCCCTTAGTGTATGGTTTTGACATACAACGAACATATCCCCGGGGCATTTGCAGCCCTTGAGTAAGCTGCATACCAAATTTCATTCCAATCCGTTCGGTGGTTTCTGATATTTCGTGATGAATGAGTGAGTGAGTGAGTGAGTGGTATTTGACAAATATATGGTAGATAGTGTCAAGTCTTTGTTATGCTAAACTCGGTTGACAGTGCTATGTGAGCAGTTGAGTAACTACGGGATTTCAAGTAAAGATCCTCATGTTCTATACCGGTAGTACAGAGCGCAACTGGCATCCAGTCGGCCATGTCTCGACTTGAGCTATGTTGCCATGGAAACTATCTGCCTTGCCATTCCGTCATGAGTATATTTTATGATTTGATTAGCCTGTGCTTGAGTGCAAAAGGGCCGAAATCAGAAGAATGAGAAAGACTATCGAAAATTCATGTAGCCAGCGGTTCCTTCTGGGTCCTAAATTATGTGTATGCAAAATTTGGTTGAAATTGGTGGAACGGTGTAGATTTGTATACGGAACAGACCCACCCACCCACATACATACATACATACATACATACAGACTTTCACTTTTATATATAAGATTACATGAAGATTATTGTGTACGTGTGGTATTCAAACTTCAATCGGATGATT
Source organism: Meconema thalassinum (assembly GCA_946902985.2). Classification (NCBI taxonomy): domain Eukaryota; kingdom Metazoa; phylum Arthropoda; class Insecta; order Orthoptera; family Tettigoniidae; genus Meconema; species Meconema thalassinum. The sequence continues at coordinate 68,314,465 of OX336396.1, forward strand.
AGGACACAAGAAGTAAAAACGAGATTTAAAAATTTCGCACAGCTGCCATCTTTTGTTTATCAAAACAATTGAAATAAATTAGATGTCAGTGGATTAATATTTGTATAATCATTTAACGTGCAAAGATTCACTGCACTCGGATGGTTAAATCACGAGAAAAGTCAATTTAAGTATTTATACTTCGCGTCGCCACCACGTTGGATTTGTGCTCACCAGGTTACTGAAAGACCTATAGGTGAACTTACGTTCATAGCCTCTATAGACATTTAAAAAAACAGTTTGATTGCTGTAAAGGATTCGTAGATATTGAGAACCACCGAAATATTTCGGATGCTCGCCATTTTGGATTGTTTTATGTATAGGCCATAGAGTTATGTACTATTAAAGGAAAAATATTGCGTAGCTTCATTATTCAAACTTTCACTTCGAACGCATGATTACGACACAAGAAATAAAAACTTAATTTTATAATTCGTACAGCCGCCATCTCTAGGTTATGTAAACAATTGAACTAAATTAGATGACATTGCATTACAATATGTATAGTCATTTACTGTACCACATTTCACTGCGTTCAGATGGTTAAATCAAGAGAAAATTATATTAAAATACTTCAACTTTGCTTGGCCGCCACGTTCGTTTTGTACTTTACAGGTTTCGAAAGTTACATAGATAAACTTGTAGCAGTGCCCTTTATCATCGTACAAAATTTCAGGGTGATATCTGTAATGGTTTCGGAGATATAGAATGCCAGTGAAATATTTTGCACAGCCACCATTTGAGGTTATGTAAACAATTGAACTAAATTGGACGCCAGTGCATTACAATGTGTATAAACATTTGCTGTACCAAGTTTCATTACGTTTGGATGGTTGAATCGCGAGAAAAGCCTATTTAAATGTCTCAACCTCGCTTTGCCGCCATGTTGTTTTTGTATTTACCAAGTTTTTTAACGTCTCATACGTGAACTTCTAGTAGTGCTCTTTATCACTGTAGAAAATTTCAGGGTGATATCGGTAATAGTTTCGGAGGTACTGAATGCTGGTGAAATATTTCGCACAGCCGCCATGTTGGATTAGTGCAATATAATAAAACTTGAAGGGCACGGGCGTGTTCGGCCAGAATGGTGCTATGATCTTACCGAGTTTCATTGAAATCGCTCCAACTGTTTAGATTTTATTAGGGCGGGACACACAAACGAATCACACACACACATGCACACACAGACAGACACACGGACAAATGGTGATCTCATAAGCCTATTTTTAGCCTACTTTCGATTTTTGCAAAAAATGAAAGTAGACTTATGAGATCTACACAGGGCGAAAAATTGTGTGTCTGTCTGTGTGTGTGTGTGTGTGTGTGTTGGTGTGTGTGAGAGAGAGAGTCTGTGTGTGTGTGAGTGTGTGTACTCTGAATGTCTGTCCCCCCCTATCAATTCAAACACGGTGAAACCAAATTGAACGAAATTTGCTACATAGGTAGAACTAGCAAAGGGCACCTCAGTGTTATGTTTTATATCGCCGCCATCTTTACCAAAACTGAATGGCGGCCACTCAAACGTTCAAAACGTAAAATCAAGTAACGACTAACCAAATCATCCGATCTCTACCAAATTTGGTAATATGATACCTTCATATAGGACGCGTCTTGTAACCAAATTACATGGTCATCCGCCGTACCATTTCAGGATGGCGGCCGTGCGAATTATGCAAACATTATAATCCATATCATGGGACCCACCAGTTCCGATTATCGAGCCGAGAATCGATTTAACTGTTCTAAAGAAAGAGGCACGTTCGAAATTAAAAGTTTATTTTGTAATACAATAGTGCAGAAGTGATTTTAAAAAACTGAGCCGTCTCAGTACAAGGCAAGATGGCAGCGGATATCTTGTGCCTGACTTATATTTCAGTAATTTGAGTATTGCATGCAATAGTGCGTACTGATACAAAATAAATAAACTTTGTATGAAATACTTCATAATATACTCCACTGATGAAATCGTTTAGTGTAAATCATTAATTGCTAACACGTTCAATGTAACTCTTTTGATATCGGTTAATGTCCGTTCGCACGTTTGGCTCCGTGGTAAAGCGTTAGCCTATCAATCTTATGGCTATGGTTCAAACCCTATCAGAGTTTGGTTTCTTGCTTGAATTTCTTTATATTTATTGTTTTGTAATGACTCAGACGTTTTAAAATTAATCGTTATATTGTGCATAGTACGATGGAAAATATATAATTAAAGCAAAATTCGCCAGCAGATTTGCACGAGACATCTAGGAACAAAAAAGTGAATTATCATGGCGAACTGCACGTCGGCCAACAGATTAACTGACAGATTTTATTGAAAAGTTTATGTTTATGACCATTAGAATGCACTCCCCCAGTTGGGATTATCTTGTTCGATACTTCTCCTTTAGATGTCACGACTGGGCTACATGGGACTCCATTTATTAGTATACCATCGGCATTCTATGCGCATCGAATTTGAAGAATGGCGACATGATACTGCGATACATTTTTACTTTTTATTTTGAAGGGTTTGTAACAGCCTATTGTGCGTTACCGTATTTGAAAATGTTAATTGAAGTAAAGAACAAAACGATTTCACATAGTATCTGAACTCTAGCCGTTGGTGCTAGTTCAGTATATTAATTAATACTTTTATTGCAGCCAAATATCAATTGAAAATATCCACATAGTTGGTATACACACGTCCCTGTAGGATCATGGAAAGATTTGTTAATTCAATTAGGGTTGTGAAAGCCATGCACAGCCAGACGTGTAATGACATGCCTCAACTCAAAGTTGGATGTTGCCCGCGGTCAGGCCGATTATGTAATAATAATAATTGAGCCGTTATTACGGCTCTAGACATGTCTCTGCTCTCGCCTCCATCTGATTTGTATATTTGCTTCTGCGAGTATGATGTTTATGCTGACTCGTCAGAGCGCTCCACCAAACAGGTAAGAAGGAAGTCTTCTAATTGGGGCGATACTCTATAGAGTGTGTTCCTGTCGTCTGTTGACAAGATGGTAGGTCTGTCTTGTTATCCGTCGTCACAACGACAATTGTTAACTTTTGAGGATCTACAAGGGTAGATATGTTGAAATCATCAAGGCGATAAGATGTAGTGTACATAACTGGAGTTCCCGAGGAGGCTGGAATAGCCTGGGGCTATTCACTAGCTTCTGCCCTATTTCCTTTAGTTCGGAGTAATGACAAGTACCAATGTAAGAAGGAATTAACAACCTTAAATTTAAAATTATAATTGCATTGAAGAAATCAGGAAGACTGGATTGGACCTCTCATGTATTAGAAGCGATGATGTAACATTTGGTATCGTGGAAAAGATCATCTTGTTGAGGAAATGTTCTGCCGTATGAAAGATGTTCTGCTTCTTATTTGTGATACTGATCACTGTAGAATGTCACGTTCCATGACGGAGGAAATAAGCAATATTGTGTTCGACGAAATGTTGTTACAGTTTGTGAGGGTGAACAAGTGGTCTACTGAAAGGTACGTAATGTTGTGTTGAAGTTTATTCATATGTGAGGTCTGCGCCTGAAGTACAATTATTTATAATTTATTAAGTCACTGGCATTGTGATACCGTGTTAGGGTTGACTATCATTTTGTTATGTGGTTAGTAGTTTCAATTAGTAAAGTAACGTAAAGGTTTTCATTTCACTCTAGTCACTGTAGGATATCCTAGTTTGGATCTGTTTTAAATGTTATTCAGTACGGAGTATAGTTATGAGGTATGGTGATGACGTCGGTGTTAGGTTCTTTAAAAAGATGTGATTTTCAGTAGGTAACGAACTACCATTAATGACGAACAGCTGATAATATAGTACTGTAGTTAAAAGATGGCAGCCATGTAACTGGTTTGGTGTTTGGAGAAATTAGTTCTGTTTTCATGTTATTAATAGGAGTTGGATTTTAAACAAAGTATCCACACTATGATAAACGTTTGTTTATCGGCATTGATTTCCAGCTCGTAACGAAACGCCATTATCGATGAACAGCTGATTACGTAGTACTCTACTTGAGAGATGGCAGCCACGTAACTGGTTTGGTGTTTGTAGAGATTAGTTCTGTTTTCATGCCATTAATAGGAGTTGGATTTTAATGTAATTGTCCACACTAAGATAAATGTTTTGTTTATTGGTATTGATCTTCCGTTGGTAATATTGATCTAGATTTCTGACGTGTCGTGTTAGTCGTGAAGTAAGTACCTTACATGCGAGATATGTAATTCTGTCATCTGGTGTCAGCTGAATATTTATCTTATTTGAGGACGAGATCATGTCAGGAATGTTTTAATTGACTATTGTACTATACTCCGTCGGGTTTCTGATGGGAACTGGTGATTTCCATGTCTTATTTTGATATCCTTTTATTGTTTATTGTTTTTTACTTTTTAAATGTACTCTGTTGGCCAATAGAATGTTTCATACCAGAGTAACTGTGTTTTCTTTTAAGCTTGAACTCGACAGCACTGTTCTAATAGGTGTACCTTGGGTTATGTTGGCAGAAGGCTCAGTCCTTCCGCTTCCAACCTAAAGTTATACAATTCACGGTAGCAGAGGTTCGGACCTCGTTTTGTATTATACTTTAGGGATGTTACACTTGTAATGAGAGCGTGGTTTTTCGTGTTATACCACATTTTACATTTGTTGGAATTCGTGTTGTTGAGTGCAAGTTTGAAGGATATCATATCAGGCCTAGTATCAAATTACGTGAAATTATATTTGTGTGTTTTGACTTAACCTCTAATTCTTGTGTTTCTCTGTTCCATGGGCAAGTCAATGAATTATATGTTTTGGAAGCTGTTATATGTTAACCAAAGATGTGATAGAATATGAGCTCATTATAAGGAAGGAAAATCTAAACATCATCGCAATTTGGACGTGATTATTTTGTGAGTTGGGGAATTTTCCTGTAGAGTTCTCTTCGCATGAAGCTAACTATGGGAATATCGGTGAGTCTGACATATTACCAGCTGTTTTTGAAGTGATGTATTCTTTATTACCTTAATTGGTGTGTTGAAAATTATCTGCTTTGCGTGCGATTCGAATTAGGGTTAGGTCGATTCTTTGGATTCTGTGATTACGTGATCAAATGGGAGTGTGGTAACTTTATGTTGTGATATTTGCTGAAGAGTTAGGTATTCTAACGTTCTAACCTAGTTGTGAATTTCGTTCGTATTTTTCTGAAATGATTCATGATGACCCAACCGAGTGTCTGGAGTGTTCGAAAAGTGTTAATTATTACGGTGATGCATTGTGTGAATTTAGTGATTGTGTTGTTGTTATCGAGGTCTCTGGGCATGCGTCGTTGCATGGTATGCAAAATGTTTCGGATATTGTTGATAGTAATGGTGTTTCGAAATTTTATTGAAAGGTGGGCTCTTCTATAAGGTCGTCAAAGAATATAGTGCGAGTTATTCGAGTAAAGCAAATAAGTAAGGTAATTTTAAGAAAAATGTACCACGTCTCCTACGTCAAATCCTGGTAATTCTGGGTTTAGTTCTGCCCGTAACTTAAATTTAATTTTTCTAATGTTGTTGAATCTGTGTCGAAGGGTGATGGTGTATTTTATGATCTTGGGGTAATGGTAAGTGATGATTCCAAGGCTTTGGTAAGTGATGGTGTGTCATCTCCTTCTATAAGTTTATTCATTTCTACCCTAATAAGGTATTGCTGATTCTAGACACATGTGTAGTTCTTTATCGTCGTGTTCCTCATATTTTCTCCATCTTGATCATTAGTTGGTAACACTTATTTTCAGAAGCGAAGACCTGTGCAGCCAGTTGACTACTATTGAAATCCGGTTCTACTCCTGTATTTTTTTTTTCAGGGTTACTCTTTTCAGGGCAGTAAAGATTTCATGCTTGTTCCTGTTGCAAATAGATATCCCAGTGGTGTTCTTCCAGTGACCTATTTGAGGTAGCAACTAAGGTAGGAGTTGTGATCTTGTGGATCATATGTTCTTCTGAGTCAATGATGTGACTGACTATTTCTGTTACTGATAATATGGACTTGTGTGTGTCTATTTTCTAAATTGTGCTTTACCAGACAGAATGTATAAATGTGTATGAATGTTTTGTGCGATTTTGTTTTACTATTACAACTTGGGTGGATTTGTTGTTGATTTGTGGGTGTCAATGTAAGTGTGGGTTTCTATTTATTTAAGAGGTTAACTTCATGGGTTTACTTGGGACCGTGTATATAAATTGGCATTTGTTGATATATCTGTCAACTTGAGTCTGCCAAATGAATTTTATGGGGGTTTGTTTGGTTAGAGTTCAGTTGAGTGTTACTTTATGATCCTCAACATTTACAAGGAATGGGACTTGGTTCAGGTGAGGTAAAGTAATAATAGTTTAAGGTAAGTATTTGTAAACTATTCTCCGAAGTCTCCAGATGATTGAGTGGGTTCAATCCTATTTGCGGGTAGGCTGAGAAATAAATACTTAGGGAAAGTAATGTGATTATGTGTGATGAGATATGATGAATTAATTTGTGTTGTTTGGTGAATATACTGGGGCTCACTATAGACCTCATGAAATGCGTGCTTCGATTCGTTTACTAGTTTCTGTTTGGTCTGGGTATGTATATGAAAGAGTATTTATGTAATTGTGTTTTGTGTGGATGTATTGACAAGTGCTAATTTGTATTCTGGTTGTTTGTTTTTGAGTTTATTTGCGGGTGGTTAATGGTTTTATTTAAGGTGTGTATTGTGAGGTTATGTGATATGAATGAAAGATTGGGAATGTTTGTATCTTGTCGGTTTGCACGGGTGGTCAGTTGATTTTCTATTTGTTTAAGGGTCTTCTGTGGTCATTCATTGGGTGTTTTGTTGAGTCAGTACTTGTTTTGGTTTTATTAGGGTTTCTTGGATGGAAAACGGTTGGGATATGAAAGACTTATATCGGTATTCATGTTAATTAGTTGAAATTTTAAGGTTAGCGAGCTCATGTTCCTTGAGATTTAATGTTTTTACTGCATATCGGTTGTGAATTTTGGCTGTAAATAATTATTATTGTTGATTACATTGGAGTACATAGTCTGATATTGAAATAATGATTTGAAATTTTGTAAAACTTAATTATTAACTGTAAAAGACATGGAAATTTACTGAAAGGGAAGTATTCTGTTGATAGTCTAAGGTCTTATTTTCATGTAAAGTTGGGTATTATTCTGTTTCGTTAGGGATTCCTGTCTCCAATCTTAGTTGTTAAGACTTCTATACTATGGTACTGGCCCAGTTGAAATGGTTTTCAGCTACAAACTGGTGTAGGCTGTTCTGCGTGGAAGATTCGTGGTGCACTTGTGAGGGAATCCAGGGCCCGGATGACTGAACGGTAAACTGCGAACCTCAAAACGGACTGGAACCTGGCTTCACTATACAAGAATGTCTAGTAGATACAAGAAGATTTGTATTTGTACTGTGAAAATCATAGATTTGACTGTTTGGAATATTGTAAGAAATTGTAATTCTAAGCATGATGTACTACCTGATATAAATTTAGGAGAAAGAACTTTCTGGTGGGAAGATTTCTCATATTATAGAATGATACGGTGATGGATATGTAAAAAACTTTGGGGTGAAGATTTGCATGTCTCTGCATGGTGTGAATTTGTTGTTTTGAGTTGTCTTGGTCCTTCGAACCTACGACAACTATTGTGGAGGGGGAGGATGAGCCGTTATTACGGCTCTAGAAATGTCTCTGCTCTCGCCTACATCTGATTTGTATATTTGCTTCTGCGAGTATGATGTTTATGCTGACTCGTCAGAGCGCTCCACCAAACAGGTAAGAAGGAAGTCTTCTAATTGGGGCGATACTCTATAGAGTGTGTTCCTGTCGTCTGTTGACAAGATGGTAGGTCTGTCTTGTTATCCGTCGTCACAACGACAATTGTTAACTTTTGAGGATCTACAAGGGTAGATATGTTGAAATCATCAAGGCGATAAGATGTAGTGTACATAACTGGAGTTCCCGAGGAGGCTGGAATAGCCTGGGGCTATTCACTAGCTTCTGCCCTATTTCCTTTAGTTCGGAGTAATGACAAGTACCAAAGTAAGAAGGAATTAACAACCTTAAATTTAAAATTATAATTGCATTGAAGAAATCAGGAAGACTGGATTGGACCTCTCATGTATTAGAAGCGATGATGTAACCTGGAAAAGATCATCTTGTTGAGGAAAAGAACTGCCGTATGAAAGATGTTCTGCTTCTTATTTGTGATACTGATCACTGTAGAATGTCACGTTCCATGACGGAGGAAATAAGCAATATTGTGTTCGACGAAATGTTGTTACAGTTTGTGAGGGTGAACAAGTGGTCTACTGAAAGGTACGTCATGTTGTGTTGAAGTTTATTCATATGTGAGGTCTGCGCCTGAAGTACAATTATTTATAATTTATTAAGTCACTGGCATTGTGATACCGTGTTAGGGTTGACTATCATTTTGTTATGTGGTTAGTAGTTTCAATTAGTAAAGTAACGTAAAGGTTTTCATTTCACTCTAATCACTGTAGGATATCCTAGTTTGGATCTTTTTTAAATGTTATTCAGTACGGAGTATAGTTATGAGGTATGGTGATGACATCGGTGTTAGGTTCTTTAAAAAGATGTGATTTTCAGTAGGTAACGAACTACCATTAATGAGGAACTGCTGATAATATAGTACTGAAGTTAAAAGATGGCAGCCATGTAACTGGTTTCGTGTTTGGAGAGATTAGTTCTGTTTTCATGTTATTAATAGGAGTTGGATTTTAAACAAATTATCCACACTATGATAAACGTTTGTTTATCGCCATTGATTTGCAGTTCGTAACGAAACGCCATTATCGATGAACAGCTGATTACGTAGTATTGTACTTGAAGGATGGAAGCCATGTGGGTAGATTATTGGCTGAGGAATAACCTAACCACCAAGGCAAGATGATAAAGAAAAGGAAGTGGGTTTCGGACTGGAGAAAAAGGATGGAGAAATAGGAGGAGAGTCCCACAAAATTTATAAGTTTAACTCTAAATGTACTCGAAGGCGATTGCCATTGCAAATCCTCTCACCGATACCTAAAGTGGGTAGGGACCTGGGCAAAGCTAACGGGAGACGCAGCTTGAACTTGGGTGGTTTGCAAGAGAGTGGCTTTAGAGTATTCCCTCTCAAGCATACATCTGCCTACTATGGGGAAGGGTGATGGTCTGGCAAGACAAAGAGTAACAGATTTATTGTATGTCTGTTCAAAGGAATTTGTTTTTGAACAAGTAATTCGGAGAATGTCAATAATTTGAATCGATTTCGATATTTCTAGTTTTCGGAATTGTAGAGTTCCTAAAAAGCAACCAAGTGCTTCCAAGAAGGATGGAGATAAAACAATTATAACTTTTGGAATAATTTTGGTAAGTAAACCAATAGTTGCATTTGGAAATGGCTAAGCTTTTACCCAGCAAGGAGCCGACTAAAAGTTTAGGCAAGGAGAAACACTTATATTTTGAAAAACCAACCATAAGTTTTGGAGAGAATCTCCACAAGCAGGAAGCTGGCGTAGCGAGCTATGCTTGCCTTACAGGCCAGTTAGAATTAGACTTTGTAACAAATGGGGTCACAGACCTCCGAAAAATATCTAAAGTTTGCGCCAGGCAATTAACAATTCTTTTGGTTTCAAACCTTTATATGTTTTAAAATCCTCGCAAGATTTTGAAATGGCGAAGATAAAATAAAAAATTTAAAGACAATTAAAGTGATTAAAGTTAAGACAATAAATCAAGTACAAGGTGGGTACTTTAAGGAATTTCAAAGTAAATATCTAAGAAAGAGTAACAACTTCGAAAGTAACAACAACAAAAACAGGAAGAATAAAAGAGAAGTTCCTATAACTTCTTATATTAAAGCTGATTTTTTTGTAGATATACAAATAGGGCAGGTCACTTACTGTGAAACCTGAAGAGAAAGTCGAAAGGAAGTTTCTAGACTTCCTATGTTTAAGTTGGAATCACGAGACAAATGGGGCAAGTTACCCTTTGAAACCTAGAAATATCTCACTTATGAGTTGAAAGAATTTTATTCCCTAATTAGAAGGGAGAAACAAGATAATTTGAGACGTGTACCAGACACGTAGTTATGCAGACATTAATTAATGATATATAAGCAAAAAGGGAGGGCACGTCTTTAGAGCGACACCTCATTGAAAAAGACCTAAAGTAACAATTTTCTTATTATGATTTGTTAGTAAGAGGTTTGGGAAAGATCAAATGGGATTGAGGATAAATGTTCATGGCCGTATTTATAATAATCGGACGAGCGCTACGCGGAAGAAATATTGAATAAACACTATTTTTCACTATAGTCCGTTGGAATAGATGAAAAGTTCACTGTAGTAGCACAAAAGTTTATGGCAAAGAAAGATAATGCAATTATGAAAAATAACTAGTTACACTAGGTAGGCTACACTAGAATGGCGAGAGTCTATTGCTTGAGAAAGTTGTAGATTATCGTAAAATGCGCCAGAGAAAATCTCAACGGAGGAAGAAAAATTAGCTATTGAGCAGTAATTCATAAGGAAGATTCCTTAGTTTGAAATAGTATTCCCACATGTGAGTGGAAAATACATGACGGTACGACTGGTAGATAGAGTGCAGATTCTGGAAGGTTCCAGAGCAATCCTGACTGAAGAATAGGGCCAAAGTTATTCCAGCGGTGGAACGAACTAAGTATTTTATAGACAGTGGGTATTCATTGGTATCCCACGTTGTGAGAAGATCTCTCATTTAATGAGCATAAGAAATGCTGCTTTCTATTAAGACTGGCTTAGACAGACAAAAGCCCAACATAGGAAATCCCGCGAAGGATGATTATTGCCCCAAATATAGTAATCTCACACTGCCTATAAAATGATCGTTAAAAGCATGTAGTTATTAAAAGACGATGAGAATGAGGTTAAAACCTGAAGTCAGTACTTATCTTTGCTTCATGGCAATGGTGAAGTTCCCTTTGACGGTTTACATTAAAGTTCCAACATGGCGTGGAATTAAAAGAATGCCTCTTTAGTTAAGGAGGCTAGCTCTAGTTGAGCTCTGACTGAATCGACTGCCGGCGTACAAGTGAGACACACTCAGCGAAGCACAGAGGGACCAGGGAAGGGAAAAGAGTGGGGGTAGGAGACAAAAGGAAAACATATAAGCATAACCAACATTGAAAAGTTAATTTCTCTTGATGAGATGGTCTTCAAAGAGTTGATAGTAGGCGACACTATCGCAGCCTGGTGGGTGAAAAAGTAGATGAAGTTCTCTTGATCACGGAGATGATAGCTGGCGATGGCGACGAGATCTGGTGGCTAGATTGAAAAGGAAGTCCTCTTGCACAGGGAAGAATTGAGGAACTTCAGAGATTCGCTGCTAGATGACGCTAGGTGGGTCATGGAAGATGTATATCTAGAACAGACTCACAATTAACATGAGAACCCTAAACAGCAAGGAGAAATTAGAAGATCACTGTTGGTGTTTGAGAAAAGGGAAGGAATGAACAAGCACAGAGCAGTAAATGTATACTCTATCTTACCGTGTATTCCAAGAATACGCCAAGCTGGGAGCGCAAACACCAACAGAGAGCAGGACAAAAATTAAACATTTAAAGGTAATGGAGCAATTAAAGACAGTGGTCTTGCAATGTGACCGTTAGTGGTCAAGATTCTGGCCACCCTGACTCTCCCATCCCTTCCAGGATAACACTCGGTCACTCTACCAGAAATCCAGACCAGGGGAGGAGAAACATCCCTAACCAGGACCAAGTCCCCCACTCTGATGTCGGGACTGGAAAGAAACCACTTCTGTCTCCGTTGCAAGGAAGTTAAATATTCCCAAGTTCCACCTCTTCCAGAAAGAATTGCGGAGGGCTCCAAGTTTACGCCAAACAATAGGTAGATTAGAATCCCTGTAAGAGCTGGAAAGGGGAGGAGGGGCAGAAAGAGAAGTGCCTATAAGGAAGTGACCAGGTGTGAGTGGAAGCAGGTCATCAGGGTCATTGGAAAGCGGAGTTAAAGGGCGAGAATTAACAACACCTTCAATCAGAACGGATAGTGAATTAAATTCTTCATAAGTCAGAATGCGATTACCTAAAACCTTTCTTAAATGACGTTTAGTGAGCTTTACGCAGGATTCCCACCTACCACCGTGATGAGGAGCGTAGGGGGGTATAAAACGCCATTTGAAACCCTTTGAGTAGGAAAAATTAGAAATCTGTTCCATGGCAGGAGAAGAAGTGAGAGCTTTCTTCCACAAGGAAGCTGCGCCCTGAAAAGTGGAAGCGTTATCAGAGAACATCTCTGAAGGAACACCACGCCTAACAGCGAAGCGAGAGACGGCTGATAAAAAGTAAGAAGTAGAGGCATTCGTTACTAGTTCCAAATGGATTGCGCCAGTAACCATGCAAGCAAAGAGAGAAACATAGAGCTTACCAAACAATTTGCGTTTAGCTTCAGGGGAATTTCGTTGATATTGGAACGGACCCATATAGTCCACACCAGTTAGAGCAAATGGACGTATAGGAGAAGAGCGAAAGGAGGGCAGATCGCTCATTAATTGAGTATTGACTTTAGGTTTCGCTTTGAAGCAAGGAATACACCTTGTGAATTACAGAGGAAACTTCGTGAATTCCATTTATAATCCAGTACTTTTCCCTTAAGAGGCAAAGCAGGGTGCGTGTACCAACATGCAGATTGCGATAATGAAAGTCACGTATAATTAAGGAAGTTACGTGATGTTTAGAAGGCAAAATAACGGGAGCTTTTTGTCCTCCGAAAGCAAAGATTGCGAGCGCCTACCACCTACCCTGAGTAACCCATTGTCATCAAGGAACGGGGCCAAAGCACGGAGACGACTGGATTTGGGAAGATCCCTTTTAGAAGAAAGTAAAGACAATTCAGAAGAAAAGGCTTCTTTCTGTGTCAGTTGTAAAACCTTAATGGTAGCGAGATTCAATTCATGATTGGTAAGGTGTGGTTTGGGGAGAAGAGGTTGGTCAACCACAAGATATTTCCATCTAAGAAGATAGGCGACAATTCGAATTAATTTATGAAAGGAAGAATAGCGGGACAACAAGGGATGAGAAACGTTGGAAACAAGACACGAAGCAATAGATATAGATACTTTAGCGTCAGGCAAGTTGGAGTTTGTAGCTGGAGGTTTAGAAGGCCAACAAGAAGAGTCTTCGATTAACCACGAGGGCCCATGCCAGTATAACTGGGAAGCTGCCAATTGAGAGGGTAAACATCCACGAGAGATAATGTCGGCTGGGTTGTCAGCGCTGGGCACATGCCTCCATTGACATCCCAAAGAAAGAATCTTGGAAACCCTGTTTGCAACAAATGTTTGCCAGTGAGCGGGATTCTTGGCGATCCAAGAAAGTGTGATCATGGAATCGCTCCAGAGATAGATTTGCGAGAATTCGACTTTTAATACTTCCCGTAATTTCTTAACGAGTTCTGCAGCCATGAGTGCAGCACACAATTCAAGCCTAGGCAAAGTGATAGTTTTAAGAGGAGCCACCTTCGATTTGGCACAAACAAGGTTGGAAACTGAAGATCCATATAATGAACCGCGATAAACCAAATATGCACAGCAACCGTAAGCTTTTTCGGAACTGTCCGCGAACACATGAAGGAAAAAAGATGCATTAGAATGAGCGTTAATTAAAATCCTGGGAATTTCAATAAGGGAAAGATCAAGCAAATTGCTGCGAAAAAAGAGCCATCTGTTAAGAAAAGAAAGGGGAGCAGTGTCATCCCATTCACATTTGAGCGACCACAGCTCTTGCATGAAAGGTTTGGCTATAACGATAACTGGGGCAAGGAATTGAAGCGGATCAAAAATGTTTGCAATTTCAGAGAGAATTTGTCTTTCTGTGTTAGGGAGCTCTTCTGCGAGCGAAACTTTGTAGATGAGAGTGTCAGTGCTAGTGCACCAATGAACTCCAAGAGTTTTTATGGATTCGGAGTTTCCACAAATTTCGACAGAGGAGGGATCTACGTCTTCAATAGGAAACTGGGCGAGAAACTCAGGGGAGTTGGAATTCCACTTATGAAGTGGGAAACCTCCATTCCTTAACAATGCCTGAAGTTCTAAGGACACGAAAGAAGCTTCCTCCAGAGTGGGGAAGGACTGCAAATAATCGTCAACATAGAATGACGTAGTTAGTGCTTCAGAAGCTTTAGAATCAAATAAATGACCGTCTTGAGAAGCTAACAAGTGTAGGGATCGGATAGTAAGGAAAGCGGAAGATTTTAAGCCATAAGTAACAGTTTTTAAACGAAATACCTTAATGGGTTTACTGATTTCGTCGCGCCACAAGATTCTTTGGAGATCTCGTTGTTCAGGCTGAATTAAAACTTGACGGTACATCTGTTTTATATCTGCTATAACAGCTATGGGAAATAATCGAAAGTTTATGAGTATAGCAGATAGATCTGACTGAATAGCAGGACCAGAGTAAAGAGTATCGTTAAGGCTGTTGCCATTAACGTCACGTGATGAACCATTGAAAACAACTCGGATTTTATCCTTTACAAGAGGGTTTTTTCCACACGGGATGATGATTTAAGAAAACCGTTTCAATTGGAGGGTGCAATTCATCATCAGATTTGTTAACAACTTCCATATGATCTAAGCTTTCATACTCATCCATGAAATCAGTGTACTGCTGTTTAACGAGAGGTTCTTTCTTGAATTTGCTCTCGATAGGAAAGAGAGCTTTTCGAGCTTTGGGTTGAGAGTTAATAAGTTTAGGGGGATTATGTAATCTTGGCATTTGAACAATGAACCGACCATCAGAAGAGCGAGTGGTGGTGTTCAGAAAAAGTTGCTCACAGAATTCATTTTCTGAAGAGGTCACGTTAGGAGGATCAACGTTTTCGAGCCTCCAAAACTGTTCCAGATCAGTATCGGCGAAGTAACATTGCGATGCAGGTTGGGGAGAATAATGGGGAAGTTGACCGGTGACGATCCATCCAAAATTAGTGTCTCTGGCGACCACGTTTGAGGATAACTTGCGAACCTGTTTACGAAGGCAATTCCAGAAAACATTGGCGCTAAAGAGTATGTCAATGGGGTTTTGTATGTTGAACAAAGGATCGGCTAGCCTTAAATGCGAGGGAATGTTTAACCCTGAAATATCCACAGAGTGACTTGGAGTGTCTTCTCCAATGCTATTGAGAATGAGACAATTAAGTTTGACAAAGTTGTTTCTGTGACAAATGTCTCTTATGGTTAGCTTTGAGAACTGTAAAGCTTGCGATTTTGAGCTATTAATGCCCGATACGTTAATAGAAGTAGGGTTTACCGGTAGGCCTAGTTTTCTAATCAAAGAATTAGACACAAAATCATGAGTTGCCGCTGAATCAAGAAGACCGCGTGCACGGACCCAATTGCCAAAGTTATCCTGAACTTCGAATTGGACAGTAGACAATAATACTTGGGCACTACGAATGGACTTGGCATTTTGAATGTACGATGAAGCATTGGAACTGTTAGCATTATCACTTTTAGGAGAAGTAGATGCTGTCGATGACCTTGCCTGATCATGACGATGTAGTAAAGTGAGATGAGCTTTTTCACAATGGAAGCAAATTGAACTTGCAATTTGAAGCAGAATGCGTGGGCGCTAGGCAGTTGAAGCAATGTTTGCTCTGAGAAACTAATTTTCTTCTGTCGTCGACTGACAGTTCTTTAAAGGATTTACATAGATATAAGGCATGGGAATCTTTACAAAGTATGCACTTTAAAGGTTCATTTAAACTCTTGCGGGGTTCGCTTTGAGTGTTTAAAACAAGAGAGTTAGCAATACGGCGTTCACTAGCCCTAGTTGGTTAACCAGTAGTGTTTGACTTAAGTTTAGATGAGCTGGACCCAGGTTTTTGAGTACTAGACGCTAAGCGTTCGCTTTTGGGTTTAAGAGACATTAATTCAAATTTAGAACTCGGGGATGAGGGTTCACTTTGATTAGCTAAAGCGGTTAAGAGTTGGCATCTAGCATTTATGAAAGTGACTAAATGCTCGTAAGAGTAATCGTCTTCTCTAGAAAGTTCAATCTCCCAAGCTTTGAGGGTAGCATCATCAACTTTAGAAACCACTAAATGTATTAGGAAAGTGTCGCAGTGTTCAGTGGGTTGATCTAATTGGGACAGAGCTTTAACGTGAAGTTGTGTAGTATCAATGAGAGTACGCAAACTAGTGACGTCATTGTGATGTGACGCAGGTAGGTTAAATAGAGCCTTCATATGGCGTTGAATACGTAACCGTAAATTTCCGTATCTTTCTTTCAATAAGTTAAAGGCAATGGGGTAATTTTCGGCACTTAAAGGGAGTGCTTCAACTAACTGCAGAGCTTGACCTCCGAGGATAGATCTCAAGTAATGAAACGTGTAGATGACTTGAATGTCTTCATTGTCATGAACAAGAGAGCAAAATAATTCATAAGAAGAATCCCAAGTAGATTCGTCTTCAGAGAAGTGGGGTAAATCGATCTTAGGTAGAATTGGTTTGGGCTTGTGAGTACCATCGCGAGAAGAAGTTTGTTGTTCTTGAAGGGAACCAAGAACAGAAGCGTCTTTTTTCTGTTCTTCTTCAAGTTGGCGTATTATTTTGAAAGCAGAACCTATACCTTCGTAATATTGGTTTTCTACTTCGACTCGATCTTCGGTTTGATTGAGCATACACGTTTCTATTTCAGTTTGGATGTTACAATAATTTTCATATGAACGTTCAAAATCCCTTACACGATGTTTTAACAAGTCTAATTGAGCTTCTGAGGGATCTAGCTCTTTGATGTATTTTCTGAATCGGGTAATTTGTCCTTTATAGGATGCTCGTTTAGAAGTAAGTTTCTCATCCTTATCCTTTTCAGTAGGAGCCATGACAAGGTAGATAGATTAAAGTATAACTTACGAAACTGTGGAACCTTGGAAATGCTGTCAGGCTGGCAGCAGCAAATAAGTTGAAAGAAAGGGACACACCAAAGGAGACAGGAGCGGCCTCTTTCCACTTCACAGGCTTTGCACAATGTAGTTATAGCTGAAAGATTCAAAGCAGATATTAATGATTTGCAAAATATTGTCAAACAAGCTGTACCCGGCATGCGTTGCAATGCCAATCAAAGAAAGTGTTGGCGTTGAAATTCTGTTTCTTGAATTGCTTTTGGATACACAACATGTTAACTGCCTCTAAGCTTTCGTAAAATGGATTTTCTAATTTAGAACCATTCGTAGGAGCGTGCACAACAACTTTCAAAAGTTTCATCGCTGTCACTCATTTGTTGAATCTACTCGTACGCTACCTATTGTGAAATGGATTTACTAAGTGGAAACCCTTCCCTGGCGTGTACACAATAACTCATCAATGATTCATCGCAATCGGATGAATGGTATATGCACGTATAGGGGTTTTTGTTTAAACGATTCGTGCGCTGTCACTCATTTGTTGAATCTACTCGTGCGCTACCTATTGAGAAATGTATTACTAAGTCGAAGCCCTTCCCTGGCGTGTACACAATAACTCATCAAGGTTTCATCGCAATCGAAGAATGTTATATGAACGCAATAGGGGATTTTGTTGAAACGCTTCGCGCGTCGTCACCCATTTGTTGCATCAACTCTTGCGCTACTTATTGTGAAATGGATTTACTAAGTCCCCTTCCCTGGCGGGTACACAATAACTGATCAATGTTTCATCGCAATCGGATGAATAGTATATGAACGCATACCTGATTTTGTTTAAACGATTCGCGCTCCGTCACTCATTTGTTGAATCTACTCGTGCGCTACCTACTGTAAAATGTATTTACTAAGTTAGAAACCGTCACGTAAGTGTCCACAACATCTCACCCAAGTTTCATCGCTATCGGACTAATGGGATATGAAGACATAGGGGACTGTATTGAAACGCTCCGCGTGTCGTCGTTCATTTGTCGAATCTACTCGTGTGCTACCTACTGTGAAATGTATTTACTAAGCCAGAAACCTTCCTTGGAGTGTCCACCATATTTCACCCAAGTTTCACCGCTAACGGCAGAATGGTATATGACCTTATACGGGACTTTGTTGAAAAGCTTCGCGCGTCGTCCCTCATTTGTTGAATCAACTTGTGCGCTGCAAATTGTATAGGGGATTTACTAAGCCAGAAATTTTCCATGACGTGTACACAACATCTCACCCAAGTTTCATAGCTACGGACGAATGGTACATGTATGCATACGGGACTTGGTTGAAACGCTTCGCGTGTCGTCGCTCATTTGTTGATTCTACTCTTGCGCTACATATTGTAATATGGACGTACTCAGCCAGAAACCTTCCCTGGAGTGTACACAACATCTCACCCAAGTTTCATCGCAATCGGATGAATGGTATGTGAACGTATACGGGACGATGTCGAAACGCTTCGCGCGTAGTCACTCATTTGTTGAACATAAACGTGCGCTTCGTATTGTAAAATGGATTTACTTAGCCAGACCCTTTCCTGGAGTGTACACAACAATTCACCAAACATTTATCACTATCAGACGAATGGTATATGACTTTATACGGGACTTTGTTGAAACACTTCGCGCGTCGTCGCTCATTTGTTGATTCTACTCGTGCTCTACCTATTTTTAAAGGGATTTACTAAGCTAGAAACCTTCCCTGGAGTGCACACAAAATCTCAGCCTAGTTTCATCGCTATCGGACGAATGGTATATGAACGCAAACGTGACTTTGTTGAAATGCTTCGCGCGTCGTAGCTCATTTGTTGAATCTACTCGTGCGCTGCCTATTTTAAAGCGGATGTACTAAGCCAGAAAATTTCCCTGCAGTGTACACAACATTTTACGCAAGTTTCATAGCTATCGGACGAATGGTATATGAATGCATACGGGACTTTGTTGAAACGCTTTGCGAGTCGTCGCTCATTTGTTGAATCTACACGTGCGCTATCTACTGTGAAATGTATTCACTAATTTTGACACCTTCACGTAAGTGTACACAACATCTCACCCAAGTTTCATCGCTATCGGACGAATGGTATATGAACACATACGGGGCTTTGTTGAAAAGCTTCGCGCATCGTCGCTCATTTGTTGAATCTACGCGTGCGCTACCAATTGTAAAATGGATTTACTAAATCAGAAACCTTCCTTGGAGTGTACTCAACATCTCACCCAAGTTTCATCGCAATCGGACGAATGGTATATGAACGCATAGGAGACATACCCACAGACATACCCACAGACATACCCACAGACATACCCACAAACAAACTATCACGTTACATTGATTTATATATATATATAGATAACCATTGAAAGAAAATAGAAAATGACATAAATGGACTCTCCCGGGTTTCAGGGACCAAATTTTGGGTAGATTATCGGCTGAGGAATAACCTAACCACCAAGGGAAGATGATAAAGAATTGGAAGTGGGTTTCGCACTGGAGAAATAGGAGGAGAGTCCCACAAAAGTTATAAGTTTAACTTTAAACTAGATGAAACCCGTCAAAACATGACGGACAATGGAAAACAAATTTACTGAAGAAGCTTCTTATATAAGTTACATTCTTTGTACGATTACTTTTTAGCACTATTGCAACTTTAAGGGCGTCAAAAGATAGCACTCTCAGCATTGCAACATATTGCTGGTCATGACTGAAAACGTGATGAGGTCATCATCATCTTGCACAGTTTCCAGCCACTGGCCGGGTCTGTTTGGAACACAAGCCCCTCCAACGTCTTCTGTCTTCCCACCATCTCTCAGCCTCCACCCTTGTCCAGTCTTCTCCTCTCTTCTTCATGCTTTCTTCCACCCCCTTCAGCCACCTGTCTCTCGGTCTCCCTCTTGGTCTCTTTCCTTCCCACTTCGTCTCGTGTATCCTCATGGGTATCCTCTTCTCCTCCATTCGTTTTACATGTCCATACCATATAAGTCTAGATTTCTCTATACCATCCTGTAATGGTTCCTCCTTCATTAATTCTCTGGTCCTCTCATTTCTTATTCTGTCCCTCTTTGTAGCTCCAATACTGCTTCTCAAGAACCTCATCTCACTGGCCTGTATTTTGCTCTTCTCCCTTCCTTTCATAACCCAGGTCTCCGAGGCATACGTCAGGATAGGGACATAGTACGATATATGATCTACTTGCTGTTCTGAGGGACATCCCTGCTCCATAACATGCTTCTCACACTCCTCCGGAATGCTTCTGCCTGTCTCCCCCGCTCATTTATTTCTCTACCGTTTCTTCCATTCTCTTGTATCAGGCTTCCCAGATACTTGAAACTCTCCACTTTCTTCAGCTGTTCCCCACCAATTATTATTCCCGTTGTGGTCCTTTCCTTCTTCCTTGTTGTGATCACCATCTCACTCTTATTTATGCTAAATTTCATCCCATATCCTTGAATTATTCCTTCCCACACGTCCAACTGTTCCTGTACCTCCTCCTCCTTGTTTCCACAATCATCAAATCATCCGCAAACACCATTGCTTTCATCTTTCCTTCCCCAATTACTTGTGCCGCTCGGGTCATTATGTCATCCATCACCACAATGAAGAGTAACGGTGATAGTGCACTTCTTTGTTTCAGGCCGTTTCTCTGTTCCACCCAGTCCGATCTCTCTCCTCCCACTTTCACACAGCTCACGCTTCCCTTGTACATCTCTTTTATCCTCCTTATAGTCCATTTTTCTACTCCTCTATCCTCCAGGGACTTCCATACTTTGTTTCTGCATACACTGTCATATGCTTTCTCAATGTCCAGGAAGGCCATCAGTAGATCTGTTCCATACTCATAGTGCTGTTCTTGTAACTGACTTACAGCAAAAATCAAATCCACTTTGGACCTTCCTGCTCTGAAGCCATGTTGTTCTTCCCTCATCCCTCCTTCTATCCTTGTCCTAATTCTCCTTTCTAAAACTTTCTCAAACATCTTTGCACAATGACTCATCAGTGTTATTCCCCGATAGTTTTTGCATTCTGTTCTACTACCTTTCTTGAAGATCGGGACAATTATTCCCTTTTTCCAGTCCTCTGGGGTCTTCCTTTCCTTCCATGCTGCCTTCATCACTCGGTACAACCATTGTATCCCCACCTCTCCTGCTGCTCTCACCATCTCCACACTCAACTCATCCACACCCGGTGCCTTCCCTCCTTACATCTTCCTCACTGCATCTTCCACTTCTTTCCATGTTAAGTCCTTTTCTGTTTGCAGTTCATCTACTGTACCTCTTCCCCGATTTCTTCTTCCTCGCCGTGGTTTCCATTTGGGTTCAGGAGTTCTTCAAAATATTCTTTCCACATTTTCTTCAGTTATTCCCTATTTTGTATCCCTTGTCCCCTTTTGTTCACCATTCTGACATAATCCGTAGGATCCTTCCGCCTCTTATTCTTTACCATCCCATACAGGACCTTGTTTGTACCTTCACTATCCTGCTGGTCATGACTTAAAACGTGATTAGGTAAATAGCCCAATACGTTCAAGAGTTTCTCCTTGAGCTTGATTGATTGTGATAAAGTAGGCCGAGCGAATAGGACATTGTTGCCTATTAAAAGAAAATGTACTGTACCTGCAAGTGTTTTATCGGAAGGTGTTGAATCAAGTCGTAGGATTTGATCTCTCTGCCTAATATTACTGCACCTATTATATCCGAATCCAAGCAATTTCTTACATATTTCTTACAATTAATATATTACCATATATGAGTCCTTGGGAAACGTTCAGATTTCTAAGGAGCATAACTATGGCTCAAACGTTCGGAGTATGTGGAGGCGAATCACTTAATTCCAAGGAATTGAAAAATTCAAAAAAGGGAAATGAAGTAGCTGGCTTTCATCTTCAGTATCCAATCTGTTAACGCTGATGTATGTGTTTGAACTACTGGATATAAGTTCAATGACTTTTAAATTAATATCATTACATTGTTGCAGCTTGGCAAATATTTTATATTCCAGCAGATCAATTTTACCCTCACAACAGTAAAGACCAAAGTAACCACGCATAGATTTTACGCAAGGGAAGTACAATGTAGAACAATGTTTACATTTGATCGTCAAAGACCTTACAGTACACTGTACTGCATAATATCTGGAATTGTTTCTGAAATGGCCTATTTATATTGGATTTTAAATGTGGCTTCGTATTATTCGATAACACTATAGTGTCCTGCAATAACGGAGCCGCTAAATATTACATGGCAAATAATACTTCCATTGCCGAAATCAACTGCGTAGTTAGACTCAGTACTCTAAACAAATAATCATTAAACAATTGTCTTATACAATGAAGTTCAACATGACCGTCCAGAGACTTTCATACTCAAGTTGGTTGGTGAGGACCATGCGATGAGACTGATCGCTTAAAATAAATTCCTTATAATTGTTCCTGCCAGCGAAATTTTTTGCGATAGCTTGAAAACGCAGCTCAGAATGACGTTCTTCATTTTGTTATAAACAGTACGAAACTGCTCTTAATAAGCAATTTCCATCACCTGTTATAGGTTATGACAGTACATTTTGCAGGGGAACATAGAATCACTTCGCCAACTACTGGAACGACCATAGGCCTATACTCAATACTCACTTCGGCAGTCACCCTAATGGAGACAGTTTTTGAATTATATGTCCCGTGCATGTCAAAAATCGTATTAACACATGGAGGCCCACCTATTCTTGTCACTCGCCCCGGAGACCCGGGTTACATTTCCGGCTCTGCCAAGAAATTGAATTCTGGTCTGAGGGCAAAAACGGGGCACATTCAGTCTCTTGAGGTATAACTAAGAAGAGGAAGGTTTAATTCCCACCTCGACAATCTTGGATGTGGTTTTCCGTGGTTTCCAACTTCCACTTAAGGCAAATACCGGGATGGTTCCTAACTTAAGGCCTTGGCCGTCTCCTTGCCATTTACCACCTTAATTACAAATACACACAGTAATGCAGCCATCACAATAACACAGGTTATGAGAGAAAATTTCACACATACACACCCAAGTACACGGGGCTGAGTGACCACGATGTCGGAGCCCTTCAAACGAATTATGTTTGCCAAGTGTCTCTTATGGCGAAAGCAATTGTGGACACGCGCGAGTGCCTGGAAAACTACTTTTTTCTTTAATAATTTAAGAGTATATCGACGATGCATAATTATAACTTTTAGTCTAGGACGCTAATAACTTGACCACCGAAGCATTGGGAAGAAATTGCAATATTAAGGTACATAAACAACATAGCCTACACATTCAACTGTCGGTTAATGTTCCTCAAAATTTCACTTCTTAAATATTCCCCTCCTTTATAATTCTCCATCACGTGAAAACGTGCCATGTCTTGGGTTTTAAATATATCGATGCAATGGTTCTGCCATCTGCTATCAGTTACTGGAACTATATGGGCGATGTACTGCCATCTGTTGTCAGTTATAGGAACTGATTGCAGATATTTAAACGGCGTACTGAGGACAACAGTTTGCTCTTTTGATCACATCCTGTAATGCAATGGTAAAACGGAAATAAAACGTATTGAGAGGGAATGTAGAAATATGTATCTTTTACAGACATAAAACCTTACTAATACTCCTTGATTAAACAATATTTCAATGGTAAAAAAAAACAACTTATATCGGCGAGGGCTGGGATCGAACCGGCGAACCTAGGAACCACAGTCTGTCGCCTTAACCACATAGCTACTCGCGCAATCACAATCAGTAGCAGACGCAGCCAATTATTATCTTCAAAAGCTGCTGCCTGAAGGAAATAATCCATTTCATTATCCAAATAAATCAATGTTGCACATTCGTATACGTTCATACTGTTATTATATTTTATTGCCAGAACTTGGTTAATGTATGTTTTCAATTACATGGAAGCTTATTAAATAACTTACATTTTAGTGGAATTCTCACCGCCATTTTGTCATGACCTCAGGCGGATTGTGCGCATGCGTGAGGTGCTAGAATTCTGCTATTTTCTATATTAATTCAAAAATATACCGAGAGGGAATGTAGAAATATGTATCTTTAACAGACATAAAACCTTACTAATACTCCTTGATTAAACAATATTTCAGTGGTAAAAAAAATAAAATATAACGGCGAGGGATGGGATCGAACCGGTGAAGCTTGGAACCACAGTCTGTCGCCTTAACCACATAGCTACTCGAGCACTCTTGGAGAGCAGCAGACGCAGCCGTTCTTTATCATTAAAAGCCGCTGTCTGAAGGAAATAATCCATTTCATTATCCAAATAAATCAATGTTGCACATTCGTATACGTTCATACTGTTATTATATTTTATTGCCAGAACTTGGTTAATGTATGTTTTCAATTACATGCAAGCTTATTAAATAACTTACATTTTAATGGACTTCTCACCGCCATTTTGTCATGACCCCAGGCGGATTGTGCGCATGCGTGAGGGGAGAGAATTCTGCTATTTTCTATATTAATTCAAAAATATACCGTAATATATTTGTTTATTTTACAGACACTCTGCAAATCTAGAGGCCAAGAGCTTTCGTTAGAGTGCTCTACGAAGTAAATCGGTTCTGTCGTTCTCTCAATCTCGTGGTAACAAAAATCACCTTACTGTTTTAAATATATAGATGTACTCGAAGGCGGTTGCCATTGCAAATCCTCTCTCCGATACCTAAAGTGGGTAGGGACCTGGGCAAAGCTAACGGGAGACGCAGCTAGAACTTGGGCGGTTTGCAAGAGAGTGGCTTTAGAGTATTCCCTCTCAAGCATACATCTGCCTACCATGGGGAAGGGTGATGGTCTGGCAAGACAAAGAGTAACAGATTTATTGTATATCTGTTCAAAGGAATTTGTTTTTGAACAAGTAATTCGGAGAATGCCAATAATTTGAATCGGTTTCGATATTTCTAGTTTTCGGAATTGTAGAGTTCCTAAAAAGCAACCAAGTGCTTCCAAGAAGGATGGAGATAAAACAATTATACCTTTGGGAATAATTTTGGTAAGTAAACCAATAGTTGCATTTGGAAATGGCTAAGCTTATACCCAGGAAGGAGCCGACTAAAAGTTTAGGCAAGGAGAAACACATATATTTTGAAAAACCAACCATAAGTTTTGGAGAGAATCTCCACAAGCAGGAAGCTGGCGTAGCGAGCTATGCTTGCCTTACTGGATAGTTAGAATTAGCTATTAAAGCTAAGAGAGACTTTACCAAGTTGTCAACTAAGAGTTCTTGCTCAAATACAACAAGTGATGAAAACCCTATCAAGAGATTTATTTGCATTAAGTGGGAAGAGTCAAGGAAGACAGGATCTTGCCTAACCGTTATGTTAGAGAAATTATGAGTCAAAAAAGAAACTTTGAATTTATTTAACAATGCAAAAGAGTGTAATTAATTTAACAATGTTGGGTAGTAGTTTTTTTTTGCCAAATATATAATTCAGACCTTGTAACAAATGGGGTCACAGACCTCCGAAAAACATCTAAAGTTTGCGCCAAGCAATTAACAATTCTTTTGGTTTCAAACCTTTATATGTTTTAAAATCCTCCTAAGATTTTGAAATGGCGAAGATAAAATGAAAAAATTAAAGACAATTAAAGTGATTAAAGTTAAGACAATAAATCAAGTACAAGGTGGGTACTTTAAGGAATTTCAAAGTAAATATCTAAGAAAGAGTAACAACTTCGAAAGTAACAACAACAAAAACAGGAAGAATAAAAGAGAAGTTCCTATAACTTCTTATATTAAAGCTGATTTTTTTTGTAGTTATACAAATAGGGCAGGTCACTTACTGTGAAACCTGAAGAGAAAGTCGAAAGGAAGTTTCTAGACTTCCTATGTTTAAGTAGGAATCACGAGACAAATGGGGCAAGTTACCCTTTGAAACCTAGAAATATCTCACTTATGAGTTGAAAGAATTTTATTCCCTAATTAGAAGGGAGAAACAAGATAATTTGAGACGTGTACCAGACACGTAGTTATGCAGACATTAATTAATGATATATAAGCAAAAAGGGAGGGCACGTCTTTAGAGCGACACCTCATTGAAAAAGACCTAAAGTAACAATTTTCTTATTATGATTTGTTAGTAAGAGGTTTGGGAAAGATCAAATGGGATTGAGGATAAATGTTCATGGCCGTATTTATAATAATCGGACGAGCGCGACGCGGAAGAAATATTGAATAAACACTATTTTTCACTATCGTCTGTTGGAATAGATGAAACGTTCACTGTAGTAGCACAAACGTTTATGGCAAAGAAAGATAATGCAATTATGAAAAATAACTAGTTACACTAGGTAGGCTACACTAGAATGGCGAGAGTCTATTGCTTGAGAAAGTTGTAGATTATCGTAAAATGCGCCAGAGAAAATCTCAACGGAGGAAGAAAAATTAGCTATTGAGCAGTAATTCATAAGGAAGATTCCTTAGTTTGAAATAGTATTCCCACATGTGAGTGGAAAATACATGACGGTACGACTGGTAGATAGAGTGCAGATTCTGGAAGGTTCCAGAGCAATCCTGACTGAAGAATAGGGCCAAAGTTATTCCAGCGGTGGAACGAACTAAGTATTTTATAGACAGTGGGTATTCATTGGTATCCCACGTTGTGAGAAGATCTCTCATTTAATGAGCATAAGAAATGCTGCTTTCTATTAAGACTGGCTTAGACAGACAAAAGCCCAACATAGGAAATCCCGCGAAGGATGATTATTGCCCCAAATATAGTAATCTCCAACTGCCTATAAAATGATCGTTAAAAGCATGTAGTTATTAAATGACGATGAGAATGAAGTTAAAACCTGAAGTCAGTAGTTATCTTTGCTTCATGGCGATGGTGAAGTTCCCTTTGACGGTTTACATTAAAGTTCCAACATGGCGTGGAATTAAAAGAATGCCTCTTTAGTTGAGGAGGCTAGCTCTAGTTGAGCTCTGACTGAATCGACTGCCGGCGTACAAGTGAGACACACTCAGCGAAGCACAGAGGGACCAGGGAAGGGAAAAGAGTGGGGGTAGGAGACAAAAGGAAAACATATAAGCATAACCAACATTGAAAAGTTAATTTCTCTTGATGAGATGGTCTTCAAAGAGTTGATAGTAGGCGACACTATCGCAGTCTGGTGGGTGAAAAAGTAGACGAAGTTCTCTTGATCACGGAGATGATAGCTGGCGATGGCGACGAGATCTGGTGGCCAGATTGAAAAGGAAGTCCTCTTGCACAGGGAAGAATTGAGGAACTCCAGAGATTCGCTGCTAGATGACGTTAGGTGGGTCATGGAAGATGTATATCTAGAACAGACTCACAATTAACATGAGAACCCTAAACAGCAAGGAGAAATTAGAAGATCACTGTTGGTGTTTGAGAAAAGGGAAGGAATGAACAAGCACAGAGCAGTAAAAGTATACTCTATCTTACCGTGTATTCCAAGAATACACCACCATGTAACTGGTTTGGTGTTTGGAGAGATTAGTTCTGTTTTCATGCCATTAATAGGAGTTGGATTTTAATGTAATTATCCACTCTATGATAAATGTTTTGTTTATTGTCATTGATCTTCAGTTGGTAATATTGATCTAGATTTCTGACGTGTCGTGTTAGTCGCGAAGTAAGTACCTTACATGCGAGATATGTAATTCTGTCATCTGGTGTCAGCTGAATATTTATCTTATTTGAGGAAGAGGGAATATGGGTAAAGTGACCGACAACCTAAATTCACTTCCTTTCCTCAGAGGCAAACTAGCTTGGATGGTTAGGGGCAGATGACCTCGTAGTTCCGCCCCTTAAAACAACAATAACTAACTAGCTTGGATGGTGTGGGGTCATGACTAATGCCGTCCATAAATGCGTCCCAATCAAGCTCATTTCTTTCTTTCTTTCTTTCTTTCTTTCTTTCTTTCTTTCTTTCTATTAGTAGAATCGCTTTTCAGTCCGTGGAGAGTTGTGAGTGAATACGGACGCGGTACAGGATTTACCAAATACCTGCTAAGTTTCCAAAACCTTATTCAACTCTAGTGTATTTTAGATATTGTATATTGGTTTGATTAACCAACTAACCACGTTAATAATGATAATTATTGTAATAATTCCATTGTTACAATAACATTATTACAATAGACCACCAGTTAAATAGAAACGGACATTAACTAAATTGTGTTGACAACATTCATATCTGAAGTTCGTTATACGATAATAAGATGTTCAGGGGGTCCATTGTTGCTCACGTCCGTAGGTTTCACCTGAAAGTACCCTCCCAACACGTGACCCCTGAGTGGTGCTAAGTCAGCAACAGCGAACAGGCGACTGGACATATCTCTCTCCCGGTCAAGATACAATAATGAACATGGAATATAACCAAAGAATCGCCAGTAACAACGCCGTCACAACTTCAATTTAAATAGCTGCTTCTGTTTGGCTTTTTATGTCTTTTCCAACAAATACTCTTAAATTCCTCTCCAGCTTACCTGCATTCTCAGTTTCACAGCCTCTCACACGAACGTAGTCTTGGTACACGGTCAAAAAATGATTCACTCATGCTCATACCTATACACCGCACGGTACGCCGCACTAACTCCTTCATAGTTCCTGCTGCACGACTGTGGAACAACTTGCCGCGCTTTGTCAGAGGAGTAACCCCGTCCAACTTCAGGTAGCAATGCCAGCTGTACATATCACAAAAGAAATGAAAACTGAACTCAACACCTCATATATTTGAATCCTTATGCTGAGTTATATTCGTGTTTCTAATTTACATTTTATTTATTTTCTGTTTAGATACCTAAATGATTTCTTACATCCTTTTAAATGTGCATTGCAAAATCAATATAAGGCTATGGTAATAACTCAGCCATGATGCTTATCATCATCATCAACATCATCACATCATCTTTAGTTTCTGTTTTATTAGTGTTTGTATTTCCCTATTAATTTCTTACTTTAGCAATAATTAATTAATTAATTCACATAATTTTTCCTACGCCATGCTTACCTGCCATTATATGTATTGTGATTGGATCTGAAATGAATTCCTGTTAGATTTAAGTACCATTGTTGAGCTCTGCAAATAATGTAATAATGTATTAATTGTAAAATCTGGTTAGATGGAAGAGAGGCCCAATGGCGCTAATCTTGCCAGACAAAATAAAGCTATCTATCTATCTATCTATCTATCTATCTATCTATTCTTTAATCAGATCCATTACATTACCGACAGTGGTGGCTATGCTCGCTAAAGCGCAGCGTTAGGTCATGGGGCCAAGTTCTCTGCTGACTTGGTAGACACGTGGGTTCGAGCCCCACCGTCGGCCGCCCTTGAAATGGTTTTCCGTGGTTACCCATTTTAAACTGATCGCTCCCAGCCGCGAACTATTATGCGCAAGACTAGTTTGAACCCGCGACCTTAATGGCACGTAGGCGGGATAAATGATAACATTTGTGACGATGGGCATCTGAGATTGTTTGAATTCACTGATGTTCTTATGTCAGAATTGGTCCTGTTTCTTGAGATCAAATGAACCCTCAGGAACATGAACTTTGCACATCCATAAATATTGCTCTCCATCAATCTGTGTGTTTCTGATACTCCGAGCGGCTCCCACAGCCAGGAACCTTTTGCATGCTACCATTTCTGTTTTAAACATGAGATCCTATCTTCACGCTCCAATGGGAGTTAAAACGTCACTTCTAATTAACCCGACGCCAGATAATATTGCGTGCAGTGTGACGTCACCTGAGCTAGATAAGACTTTGCTGCAATATGTGCACAGGCTCGCTCACGCTAGGATTTAAATGTAAACAGGCACTGTACGTCCATTGTTTAAATATAGAGGATTATCAGTGCTGAAAGATAGCTGAGTCGATATTATAGTACAGATAGCCAACAACCAAACTTATCGTGTAATTTAATATCTAAATGATGCTATTGCTATTTTGATTGGTTGGTTGGTTCCTCAGTTTAGGGGCTGCGACAACGCGGTCATGCTACCCCGTGTACTTAGGGTGTGTGTACCCATAGAATGTGTCTGATAACCGGTGTTAATAGTGATGGCTGTATTAGTGTGTGTATCTGTTTTTTAATTCAAGGAAGGACTGCAACTTTGAATTTTCAAATAGTTCCTACTTTTGCCGCCAAATGCCACCGTCAACGACTACAAGGCCTAGTTCAGAACTTAGCTACTAGACGCCACCGCAGTCGGCTCTTGGCAACGAACGTAGGATCCTAAGAGAGTTGTTGACATTCTCAACCTATACAATTTAGTTTCACACAGGTGTAATTAGTGGAAGGTTCTTTAACATGCCATAAATCTATGACAGGGGACCGCCAGCTTTACTTCCCCTCCGAAGGAAGGCATACTGAGGAATTTTTAACGCTCTTAAAAAATCCGAACCCGCTATCTTGGGCATAGAAGCTCAGCATGCTACCAACTACGCTACCGAAGCCACTTATTGCTATTTTCATAATGTGCCTTTTCGTAGCTTAAGCGCCTATTATATCTTCTTCTTTATAATGAGAGCTTATATCAAAATTTTCGCCCATCGTGATTTCATTTGTTTTTGGTAGTTAATTAATAATGTAATTTATTTATGTGAGTTAACCTTTGTATTAAAAATAATACTTATTTTGGCGGCTTCAGTGGCGAAGTTGGTAGGCAACCCAAAAGCTTTGCCGTCACCTGGTCCGAAGGGTGGATCCGCGCTTCAATATCCGGTACTTTTGTAAGGCAAGGCTGCAACTTATCACCCATACTTTTCAATCTTTACATTGAACAAGCAATGAAGGAAATTAGAGAAAAATTTAAAGTGAGAGTGAAGATTCAAGAAGAAATAATTTCAACTCTGAGATTTGTTGATGACATCGTCATCTTGGCCGACAAGCCTGAGGATTGAATGAGTTTTTGAATGGTATGGACTCAGTCTTACGGAAAGAATTCATGATGAAAATTAATAAATATAAAACAAAAATACTGGAATGCAGCCGAAATAAATCAGAAACCTCTATGGAGATCAAAATGACAGGTGAAAAGCTGAAGGAAGTAGGAGACTTTTGTTACTTAGGAAGCAGAATAACCAGTGATGGACGAAGCAAAGAGGATATAAAAAGTAGGTTGGCTCAGGCAAAGAAAGCATTTCTACAAAAAAGGAATCTGCTGACATCGAATATAGATTTAGGTATTAGGAAGTCATTTTTGAAAGCCTTTGTCTGGAGCGTGGCGCTCTATGGAAGTGAAACTTGGACTATTGGTGCAGCAGAAAAGAGGAGAATTGAAGCATTTGAAATGTGGTGTTACAGGAGAATGATGAAGATCAGATGGGTAGATAGGGTTACAAACAAAGAGGTATTAAGACGAGTGGGAGAGGAGAGATGTTTCTGGCGACTGCTAATGAAGAGAAGAGATAGGTTGGTAGGACACATACTAAGACACCCAGGAATAGCAAGCTTAGTTATGGAAGGAAGGGTCGAGGACAAGAACTGTAGGGGTAGACCAAGGTTAGAATGTGTTAAACAGATTGCCTCAGATGTAGGGTGTGGTAGCTATGTAGAGATGAAACGATTAGCTGAGGACAGGGAGGCATGGAGAGCTGCATCAAACCAGGCAAAAGACTGAAGACTCAAACAAAAAACATTGAACACCCTATGCTGGTTATATCAGAGAGGAAGAGACGTGAATGTCAGATATCAAGTCGCGCCGCAGAAGACTAACAAAGAGAGTCATAAACTGAAGAAGTTTGAGAAGTCGATATAACCCACTTGCGAGTGCACAATCACGAGACATAATTTACAACTCACCCAGTTCGATAATATTCAAATTTCACGCCCGCCAGTATATAAGCTAGTCTCTATTAACATAAAAGTGATGTATAAGCACTCTTTAATTACTTCTTCCTACAAGGCTAGTTAAGTTATTAAAACTTAAATAGCTCAACTTCTACAATGTAATGCACATTTAGCGGGATGGGCTCTTTACTTCCCTGAAGCACAACCAAGATAAAACAACAAGGAGAGTTTATTACAGGATAACCACAAGGACAACCGATAAATGATAAAATCCTCCTGATAATGTCAACTTTCATGGAAAATCAAATGCATTTAAATGCCCTATTATTATTAATATTATTATTTCTTTCTTTCCTTCTTTCTTTCTTTCTTTCTTTCTTTCTTTCTTTCTTTCTTTATCGTTTAGGCCTACTTAAGGCCACGGGACTCGTATCTACTCTTCGGTCAAGTTGTTGCTTTCTTCTTCTTCCAATAGTCCCTCATTTTCGGACTATGATTCAGTCTTCTTTCTTCTGTCCACTTAGCTCTTGTATTCTTCTTACTTGTAAGGGACGTTGGGTAAACGCCCTGTCGGATGAGCTGATGGAACATCAGACAGTCACGAGTTTGTTCCAGTGGGATATCTAGTTGTTCCATATCTGACTTAACTGACGCAATCCATTTGTTCATAGAAGACTTGACTCTTCCTGATACTGTGAATATCTAGTCTTTCTTTTTTCGTTTTGCCCACTTAGGGAGCGCGCTTGAACTTGTTGACTCGGGTTGATGGAGCTTTCCTCTTCTTCTCCTCCCAAAATCTCCTCATGAACTCACTATGCCCCTTCTTACGTTCCTCCGTCCATTTTTTTCCAGTGGTCTTTTTAGCTTTTTCGGCGAAAGAGTGATTTGTAACTCGGGTTCCAAAAGTCTTCCGATTCATGATGCTATCTTCTGTAATGTTTATTTCCTTTAAGTCCTGTTTGATTTCTTCTAACCAACTGATTTTGACCTTCTTTGAATTAATTATATCAAGCAGTTTTTTTGTTGTTGTTGCATATCTGGTGTTGTCCATTCTTCAGATGTGACCATAAAATTTCAATCGTCTCTTACGCACGGTATCAGTGAACTTATTGATTAGTGTGTACAAGTCTGTGGTTTTACTTTTAATCCATATACCATTAACATAAACGGGGCCATATATTTTCCTGAGAATTTTACGTTCCTGGATTTCGATTTCACCAATTTGAGAGTGGCCTCCTAGAGATATACGAGGCACGTCCAGAAAGTAAGCTCCGTTTGGTAATTAAATTAAATTGTGTACAGATACAGAAAAAATATTTATTGCACAACATTCTACACCTCTTAAACTACCTTTTCACATAACTGCCGAACTTTTGCAGGCATTTGTCATAGCGTGGCACAAGTTTTTGGATACCTCTTCATAGAAGTTTGCCGCCGACCCGTAAACGAGAGTGAAGACTCCCCTTAAGATATCCTACTGTTTGGTCACTACTGTTAGGCAAATTGCGTGCTTACCAGGAGAACTGCGTATGTTTAGGAGTTCTCCTGACCACATACGCAATTTGCCTAACAGTGATGGCCAAACAGTAGGATATCTTAAGGGGAGTCTTCACTCTCGTTTACGGGTCGGCGGCAAACTTCTATGAAGAAGGTATCCAAAAACTTGTGCCACGCTATGACAAATGCCTGCAAAAGTTCGGCAGTTATGTGGAAAAGTAGTTTAAGAGGTGTAGAATGTTGTGCAATAAATATTTTTTCTGTATCTGTACACAATTTAATTTTATTACCAAACGGAGCTTACTTTCTGGACGTCCTTCGTAGTTTCGGAGGCGTACAATGCTTCCGGAAGAACAATGTCTGGTAGTGCCATAGTTTTGCATTTCGTGACAACACTATTTTATTATAGTGATTCCATTTTACTCGGTATGCTTTCTGAAGTTTGGTAGCTCTTTCTAAATTAGCTTTCCTGTCCAATCCAGATGGTACAATGATTTCTCCTAAATATTTGATGGAAGGTACGTGTCTAATTATTCCATAGTTGATCTGTAGTGGAGATCTCGGGATATTCTGTCGTCCATTTACTATGAAATGCGTCTTCTCATACGATATTTGGAGTCCTGTCTTTGATGCTAACTCATGTAACTTCTCTATGGTATACTTGATTTCTTCACTAGTCTTGGTAAAGATAGCTAGATCATCAGCAAAAGCTGGGCATTTTACTTTTATTTTCTGTTCCAGAGTACCAATGCTTATGCCTTTGATGTTGTTTTCCCACTCCCTGATGACTTTGTCTAACACTAAGTTAAAACGCAGTGAGGAGAGGCCGTCACCTTGTGGAACTCCTGTATGTACTGTGCCCAATCGGTCACGGCAGACTGGCATCGAACTCGGGTCTTATCAGAGAAGACCAGGCACATGATTCTGCCTAGAGTCGAACCATTGATCTCTGAGGGGGAACAGTTACAGGGAACCCGAAGAGCAATGAGATGTATACTGACATATAATAATATAGCATGATTTCACGGCCAGATTGTGAAGATCATAGCTATTTAAGGGAATAATTATCAGAAATTGCAGTCATATGTACGTTTTCAATGTATAGAAACGTGAAAGCAGGCCAGCTTGACGTTTTACTAATTGCAGCTAGAGAGTGGGAGGAGATACAAGGCGCCGAGGGAACTTCTTTCGTCTGGACAGAGGAGACAGCTCGAAATTAATGACTCGGGTATTCACCGCTTGAAATGATGGAGGCTGTAGTGGGGATGATTGCCCATGGAAATTAATTGATTACAGCCAAGGGGAGCATTGAAATGGAGTGAAATGTACACCCAGGTGAATATATTCTGGGAGAGATAATTTAGGAGTGGTTTTACACCTAAATTAAAGCCTATATCTCTAAATAAGCCTATTAACACCGGACTTACGCTCGAGAGGAGTGATTTGGTGACCAGCCAGAGGGGAATCACCATGGTGGCGTCATGACGCGATGGAATAAGGCAATTAATTGTAATTAATTGGCCGAAGCGATCGCTTGCACGCAAGTGATTATGGGACTCCCACATCTAGATAAACAAGGTGTATACGTCATTTTGAATGGAAATACATTATTCCAAGAAAGGAGTCGCTCTCGTGTGTCCTGTGGACTACATTTTACGAGAAACCTTTATATAGGGGAAGCAGTGCAGACCAAGCCAGTTGTTGTCTTCAGTTCGTCTTGAGTTCATCGTCAGTTCATCTGCAGTCTACACGTAAACTAAACGCTACCAATAAGTGCGCGAAATGTTAAAGTATATTTGAAGAACAATGGAAGCATCATCCAGCTTCTTAATAGTAATCATGAATCACATAAGATTTAATTTACAGAAGATATTCATCCATTATTATACGCAAGTGTAATTTGCTACAGCGTAGCAATAATTTAGGATGGTTTTGGACACTGAATACCAGGAGGTATTGTCATACTTATAAATGACGCAGTATCGTCAGGATCATTACATTTATGGGAGCCGAGAGGCATCACAAGTAATCTTGACGGTAAAATGAACAGTATTGAAGGGAACGAGAATCGAACGCATGTACACGCAGATAGACTTTCACGGAGACCAGCGGATGTCGTAGCTTCATCGCATCTCTGAGGTCAGGCGTTAGGAGGAGTCCGATTAAGGATCAACCTGTGAAATAGTGAAAAAGTGTACATAAATTTTATTATAGTGATTCAAAAGTGTTTATGTGTATTGTGATTAATATGTATTGTGTAAAAGTGAGAGAAGCCACTGATATGAGTATGATTATCATGTGGGAAATATGTGAAATCAAGTGTCGTGTGAGATATAGCATGATGGCTTAAATCAAGCTTCATGGTAGGCCCGGAGCTGGGGTGCTGGTATCATCCAGCGAAAATGAAAAAGTGAGTACCAATTTACAATGTTATTCTAACTAAATAGTTCACCATACAACGATGCATCACTTTGAGACTAAATGTAACAGTCACTTATGAACGAGTTTTCACCACTCGTCTTGAATAGAATATGGCTTGGAATGTGATTTGTTTAGGGCCAGTCAGGCCTAAAATTGTGATGAATGTAACGGTAACGTTAAATGATAAATAATAATAATAATCTGGGGTCGGTAACAGTAAAGTAAAGTAATAGGCATTTTTGGCCTAAATAACGTTCAAAGTGTGTCATGTCTAATATAAAGATACTGTATTTTGGTAAACAGTAAGAAAGTAACGTGGAATATAGCGAGATACAAGAGTTTTTCAGTCTCAATGAAGTGTTGAATGAATATTTGATATGGTCAATTCTTAGGATTGTATTTGAGAACCATTAAAGTAATGTAAGCCAGTAAATTTATACTTGTTTTAGGAGCTATTTAAAGCTTTGGCTTAAGTGTAATTGCAGAGAGAACGCGGGTGCCTTAATAATTGAGTCATCTATGAGAAGTATTGTTTGAGCCGCATAGAGCGAGCGAAGTAACGTAGAATCCAGTGATTTACGTAAATAAAGTTGCGGGGACCAAACTAGCATAGCTTGCACGTTAGGTGAAAAGTTGGCTTGTCTACGAGTTAGTATCGCCGTTATGCATACTTTTATTATTCGCAGCGAATTGGACAGAGCCTGTCTGTATCCATCGCTTGCAGGAATAATTGCCACGAGGGAAGCTCTTCGAGACTCCGTGAGCACATGTATAAAATGATCTGCCCTGAGAGGTAAGAATCAAAGTTCGTCGTTTAGGAAACGCAGATTTCCTTATTATATTATTGAGACAGCTGCTGGTGAAAATCTTGTATTTTCATTATGATGCGCGTCCAATGCCACTAGTATTCACCATAGAACGGCAAGGCTATTACAGAATCCATCCCCAGCCATGAATGTTAATAGGAGCCGAGTTGAGCCCATTACACTATAAATATAGGTGTTAAATAATTAGAATGACTCAATTACTTGAGAACAACACTTAGCGTAACTCCATTGTACTGCAATTGTAAACAAAGTTGGCCTTGCTTGCAACCAAGAGAGGGAGTGGGAGTAGACCACTAGTGCGACGGCCATCTTGCTCGGCCAGCTGGAACTAATTTTATTGCCTGCTTGGAGGGGGAGGTTTAGCGACCTGAATCCTTTATTTTTAAAGCAGAGTGGGACACTGAAGAATCTCGATATTTCGATATGTAATTAAGATATGATTGTTATGATGATGCCAATTGAATTAAATGATGTGTTTCAACACACATACATTGTCGGATCGTTGAAATCGGATAATATTTGGCCCAGTTATTCTCTGAGGAGGAACACTGAACCAAATAAATTGTTAGGCATCTTTTTAAAGTGCACTTTTGCCCAGTTCATACTAATTTATGCAGACGGGTATGTGATTTCTAAGAACATGACACGTTTGTAACGATAATAATTTCGACCAGACCCAGAAAATCGTTGTATGGTGAAACTATAAACATTTCTATCCATGTGTATTTTGGAAGGGAAACGTACCACTTTTTAAGCGGTTCATATTGATGGAAAAGAAAGGAAGATGATTCACACGACACAACAACATTTGTTAATTAAGGCATAAAATAATGAATTTATGCTAATGAAATAATTGCCGTAGGAAACGGATTAATGTTTTATTATTACAGTATTAATGTCATTTGATGTGATATGTGGCTTTTGTGTTGTGATACTCCAGTTTTGTTAAATTGTGTCACATAAAGAACACTATGGAGACTGGTAGAGGTCTGAAAGTATCAATGATAGGATGCTAGAAATAAATTTGAGTGCAGTGTAGCACTAATTAAGAAGAGACTCACAAAATTACCCTGATTTGAATTGTGGGAATTAAATGTAAATTATCCTTTGTTTGTATTTGTTGTATAGCCATGATTTTATATCAGTAAATGTTTTATTTTAGGAATATGTTGTTTCTTTCATGTAGAGTAGTTACCTGGTAGTCTCAAATCCTGAGCATGTGGTCATATGGTGGGCAGGAACGTCCCATACCTCGGAAGACCGTGAGTTAGCTGGGATACGAACACATGTTCCACACGATGACAATTGGGTACAGTACTTTGAAAGGCTCTGATAGTTCACCTAGAAACTTCACTTGAGATGTTGTGTCAGTGAAAGTCTGGCGGATTAAATCCCTGGTCTTTCTGTCAACTCTGAGCTCTTCTAGGATGTTCAGAACAGTTTGTCTGTCAATAAAATCATACGCCTTCTTAAAAGCCACGAAGGTGACAAATGTATTGGTACTGCGGCATATCCTTAATATCGTCTTTAGGCTCCAAATCTGCTCCAAACACGATCTACCTTTCCTAAAGCCTGCCTGGTATTCACCAATCAAATGATCAGTTTGTTGTTCTACTCTGTTTAAGAGTGCTTTAGATAATACCTTGTATATAATTGGTAAAAGTTATATACCTCTGTAGTTGTTGGGGTCCGCTCGGTCGCCTTTTTTATGCAACGAATGGATAATGGCATTCTTCCAGTCCTTCGGAATTATTTCGCTCTGCCATATTTCTGTTAGGAGTGTATGAATTCTCCTTATGAGGTTATCTCCTCCTATTTTCAACATCTCAGCAGTTATTCCATCGTTCCCAGGGGCTTTGTTATTTTTGAGCGATTGGATTATCTCTTTTATTTCTTGAGTTGTTGGGGGAAGTGAGTCTGGGTTTGGTGCAGGTTTTTCAATCTGCAGCCTTTCCACTGGAGGATCACAGTTCAGTAGAGTTTGAAAATAATCAGCCAGTATCTTGCAGTTCTCCTTACTGTTTGTTTCTAGTCGTCCATTAAGTCGACGGAAACTTAATGTAGGTGGTTTGTACCCTGACAAGTCCTCAGGGGATGTCTTGTTAAAATTTCGAGTGTTGTTCTTCTGGAAATCCTGCTCTAACCCTTCGAGTCTGATTTTGTTGTAGGCACGTTTTTCGCGGCGGATTGTTTTAGAGGTCAATTTTTTAGTTTTTAGGAAGTTCTCCCATATTTCCACTCTTCGATGTCCATTACATTGATGCCATGCTTTGATTCGGTCATTGACGGCTTCACCGCAGGTTGTGTTCCACCATCTGTGCTTTCTTTTCCCAGGTGGTTGTCCTAATTTCATGGCTGATGACTGTAATGTTTTGCGAAGGTCTGGCCACTCCCTAGGATTTTCTTCTTGTAAATCTCGTACGAAAACCTCGGCGTTCTTCTCAAGCAGTCCGGATCAACTCTTAGAAACCGGTTGCCTTTAGGTTTGGATCTGTTTGGTTGAAACCGAACCTTGATTTGCGTGAGGTAGTAATCCAAATCTACCACTCCCTTTCGTACTTTAACATTCTGAATCTCAAGCATATTCTTTGCGGAAATAGCCACATGATTTATCTGAAATTCCCCTAATAACGGGTTAGGTGATCTCCAGGTTTTCTTTTTGTGTAATGGTCTCATAAAATGCGTGGACATGAGTCTCAGCATGAATGATGTGCAAAAGTTTGTTAGACGCTTTCCATCCTCATTAGTCCGCCGATGTTCGGGATGGAGTCTTACTATTGATCTGTATATCTTTTCTCTGCAAACCTGTGCATCGAAATCCCCTAATACGATTTTCACGTTATGTTTGGGGATTTTACTTGTAGTTTCTTCTGGTAATTCCCAAAAATCTTCTACATTCTGTGGATTTCTCTTATTGTCTATGTTAGTGGGAGCATGGCATTTATCAAGGCATAGCCTTGTTGCTTAATTTTACTGTAAGCACTGAAATTCTTTCGCATGGTGTTGTGAAGTCGATAACTGAATCTACGATAGTTTTCCTCACTGAAAAAGCCGTCCCAAACATTAATAAATTGCCTGTGATATTAATGGCTGGGTTACCCTTAGTTATCCTGAAGTTTTCAGAGTCGAAATGGTTCTCATCTTGGAATCGTGTTTCCTGAATTCCTAGAATTTGAATATCAAATTTGTCCAAGACGTCAGTCAGTTGTGTACCCAATTGTCATCATGTGGAACATGTTTTCGTATCCCAGCTAACTCACGGACTTTCGAGGTATGGGACGTTCCTGCCCACCATACGACCACATGCTCAGGATTCGAGTCTACCAGGTAACTACTCTACATGAAAGAAACAACATATTCCTAAAATAAAACATTTACTGTTATAAAATCATGGCTATACAACAAATACAAACAAAGGATAATTTACATTTAATTCCCACAATTAAAATCAGGGTTATTTTGTGAGTCTCTTCTTAATTAGTGCTACCCTGCACTCAAATCTATTTCTAGCATCCTATCATTGATACTTTCAGACCTCTACCAGTCTCCATAGTGTTCATCATGTGACACAATTTTACATAATTGGAGTATCACAACACAAAAGTCACATATCACATCTAAATGACATTAATTCTGTAATAATAAAACATTAATCCGTTTCTTACGGCATTTACTTTGATTAGCATAAATTCATTATTTTACGCCTTAATTAACAAATATTGTTGTGTCGTGTGAATCATCTTCCTTTCTTTTCCATCAATATGAAACGCTTAAAAAGTGGTACGTTTCCCTTCCAAAATACACATGGATAGAAATGTTTATAGTTTCACCATACAACGATTTTCTGGGTCTGGTCGAAATTATTATCGTTACAAACGTGTCATGTTCTTAGAAATCACATACCCGTCTGCATAAATTAGTATGAACTGGGCAAAAGTGCACTTTAAAAAGATGCCTAACAATTTATTTGGTTCAGTGTTCCTCCTCAGAGAATTACTGGGCCAAATATTATCCGATTTCAACGATCCGACAATGTATGTGTGTTGAAACACATCATTTAATTCAATTGGCATCATCATAACAATCATATCTTAATTACATATCGAAATATCGAGATTCTTCAGTGTCCCACTCTGCTTTAAAAATAAAGGATTCAGGTCGCTAAACCTCCCCCTCCAAGCAGGCAATAAAATTAGTTCCAGCTGGCCGAGCAAGATGGCCGTCGCACTAGTGGTCTACTCCCACTCCCTCTCTTGGTTGCAAGCAAAGTCAACTTTGTTTACAATTGCAGTACAATGGAGTTACGCTAAGTGTTGTTCTCAAGTAATTGAGTCATTCTAATTATTTAACACCTATATTTATAGTGTAATGGGCTCAACTCGGCTCCTATTAACATTCATGGCTGGGGATGGATTCTGTAATAGCCTTGCCGTTCTATGGTGAATACTAGTGGCATTGGACGCGCATCATAATGAAAATACAAGATTTTCACCAGCAGCTGTCTCAATAATATAATAAGGAAATCTGCGTTTCCTAAACGACGAACTTTGATTCTTACCTCTCAGGGCAGATCATTTTATACATGTGCTCACGGAGTCTCGAAGAGCTTCCCTCGTGGCAATTATTCCTGCAAGCGATGGATACAGACAGGCTCTGTCCAATTCGCTGCGAATAATAAAAGTATGCACAACGGCGATACTAACTCGTAGATTAGCCAACTTTTCACCTAACGTGCAAGCTATGCTAGTTTGGTCCCCGCAACTTTATTTACGTAAATCACTGGATTCTACGTTACTTCGCTCGCTCTATGCGGCTTCAAACAATACTTCTCATAGATGACTCATTTATTAAGGCACTCGCGTCCCCTCTGCAATTACACTTAAGCCAAAGCTTTAAATAGCTCCTAAAAACAAGTATAAATTTCCTGGCTTACATTACTTTAATGGTTCTCAAATACAATCCTAAGAATTGACCATATCAAATATTCATTCAACACTTCATTGACACTGAAAAACTCTCGTATCTCGCTATATTCCACGTTACTTTCTTACTGTTTACCAAAATACAGTATCTTTATATTAGACATGACACACTTTGAACGTTATTTAGGCCAAAAATGCCTATTACTTTACTTTACTGTTACCGAACCCAGATTATTATTATTATTTATCATTTAACGTTACCGTTACATTCGTCACTATTTTAGCCCTGACTGGCCCTAAACAAATCACCTTCCAAGCCATATTCCAACAAATACGAGTGGTGAAAAGCTCGTACAAGAAGTGACAGTTACATCTTAGTCTCAAAGTGATGCATCGTTGTATGGTGAACTATTTAGTTAGAATAACATTGTAAATTGGTACTCACTTTTTCATTTTCGCTGGATGATACCGGCATCCCAGCTCCGGGCCTACCATGACGCTTGATTTAAGCCATCATGCTATATCTCACACGACACTTGATTTCACATATTTCCCACATGATAATCATACTCTTATCAGTGGCTTCTCTCACTGTTACACAATACATATTAATCACAATACACATAAACACTTTTGAAATCACTATAATAAAATTTATGTACACTTTTTCACTATTTCACAGGTTGATCCTTAATCGGACTCCTCCTAACGCCTGACCTCAGAGATGCGATGAAGCTACGACATCCGCTGGTCTCCGTGAAAGTCTATCTGCGTGTACGTGCGTTCGATTCTCGTTCCCTTCAATACTGTTCATTTTACCGTCAAGATTACTTGTGATGCCTCTCGGCTCCCATAAATGTAATGATCCTGACGATACTGCGTCATTTATAAGTATGACAATACCTCCTGGTATTCAGTGTCCAAAACCATCCTAAATTATTGCTACGCTGTAGCAAATTACACTTGCGTATAATAATGGATGAATATCTTCTGTAAATTAAATCTTATGCGATTCATGATTACTATTAAGAAGCTGGATGATGCTTCCATTGTTCTTCAAATATACTTTAACATTTCGCGCACTTATTGGTAGCGTTTAGTTTACGTGTAGACTGCAGATGAACTGACGATGAACTCAAGACGAACTGAAGACAACAACTGGCTTGGTCTGCACTGCTTCCCCTATATAAAGGTTTCTCGTAAAATGTAGTCCACAGGACACACGAGAGCGACTCCTTTCTTGGAATAATGTATTTCCATTCAAAATGACGTATACACCTTGTTTATCTAGATGTGGGAGTCCCATAATCACTTGCGTGCAAGCGATCCCTTCGGCCAATTAATTACAATTAATTGCCTTATTCCATCGCGTCAT
Organism: Meconema thalassinum; assembly: GCA_946902985.2. Taxonomy (NCBI): domain Eukaryota; kingdom Metazoa; phylum Arthropoda; class Insecta; order Orthoptera; family Tettigoniidae; genus Meconema; species Meconema thalassinum. The sequence goes on from OX336396.1 coordinate 68,357,274, forward strand.
GACGCCACCATGGTGATTCCCCTCTGGCTGGTCACCAAATCACTCCTCTCGAGCGTAAGTCCGGTGTTAATAGGCTTATTTAGAGATATAGGCTTTAATTTAGGTGTAAAACCACTCCTAAATTATCTCTCCCAGAATATATTCACCTGGGCGTACATTTCACTCCATTTCAATGCTCCCCTTGGCTGTAATCAATTAATTTCCGTGGGCAATCATCCCCACTATAGTCTCAAGCGTTGTCCATTGGGGACTCACAGGGTCATTAATTTCGAGCTGTCTCCTCGGTCCAGACGAAAGAAGTTCCCTCGGCGCCTTGTATCTCCTCCCACTCGCTAGCTGCAATTAGTAAGACGTCAAGCTGGCCTGCTTTCACGTTTCTATACATTGAAAACGTACATATGACTGCAATTTCTGACAATTATTCCCTTAAATAGCTATGATATCCACAATCTGGCCGTGAAATCATGCTATATTATTATATGTCAGTATACATCTCATTGTTCTTCGGGTTCCCTGTAACTGTTCCCCCTCAGAGATCAATGGTTCGACTCTAGGCAGAATCATGTGCCTGGTCTTCTCTGATAAGACCCGAGTTCGATGCCAGTCTGCCGTGACCGATTGGGCACAGTTGTTTGAGCTTTCCTGTTTTCAACCGGGTATTGATATTAATAGTACCCAAGAAGTTCTTTTTCTTGGGGCAAAGAGATTTTGAGAAGCTCCGATCCTTCTCTGAAGCATGATTTCGTTCCCGACCCCCCAGAATCCGATGATCGGGAAATACCGGACGTGTGTCCGGGGCCTGGGGTAGTTGCGTTAGTAGTGTGTGTTCCATCATGCCTTAGTTACAAGTTGAATATACAACTTGTGGTGATCTTAAGATAAGATTACGAAATTACTACTCGATTGTTGAGATCGAGAGGTGCCTCTAGGTGTTCTCTGGCTTAAGTGTGTTTGGTCCGCGAGAGCTATTTTATTTCGCTCAAGTCCGCCGGCAAGCCGGTGAGGACCCCCCTATCCGCCACCTGGGACGCGCCACGTCGGAGTATCACCTCTCCGCCTGCTACGACAGCGTAGTAGGTTCGGTGGAATATCTTATTATTATTATTATTATTATTTTACATTCATTTCACCACATAAGTGGGACATATCAACATATCGTCGGCTTGTTTGCAAGACGGTATGGTTAAATCTCTTAAGGTGGCACATTGAGAAACGAGCGAACAATGGAACAGGTCTCCAAGATGACGGCCTTCTGCATGGTGATATGTAGACCAGGGTGTATTCCCAATATTTTTAGATTGCGAGCCAATGATTTGGGGATGATTCCGGTAGAATAAATTACTATGGACAGAACCACTACACTTTCCTGTCTCCACATTTGCCGTATTTCCTCAGCCAAAGGCAGATATTTGGTGATCTTATCACAGCAGGTATGTTGCAGATTATGGGAATTAGGCACTGCAATATCAATTCGGAAGGTTCTCTTCTGCACCTTGTCCACAAGAACGATATCTGGCCGGTTTGCTGGTATGGTTTTATCAGTAATAACTGATCGGTCCCATAACAACTTGTGGCTAGGATTTTCCAAAACGGCGTCAGGAACATACTGATAGTAAGGCACAATGTTATCAGATAATAAGTGCTTTTGAGCAAGGTGTAGGTGCATTATTTTGGCCACTTGGTTGTGTCTTTTCATGTAATCAGTACAGGAGATTGCTTGGCAGCCTCCTGTGATATGTTGAATTGTTTCCGGTTCTAGTTGGCATCTTCGGCATTTATCATCCTGAATGTTTGCCTTAACTATATATTTAAGATAGTTTTGGTAGCCACAACTTGATCTGGATTGTAACCATGAATCCTTCAGTCTCAGTGAATAGGTCCGCATGAGTCAACCAGCTGTTCGACCCATCAATGTCGATATGTTTCTGGTTGAGATCATACGGACGACGACCGTGCAGAGCTTTCTGCGTCCACTGCTGAAGCTTGATGGCTGAACATTCCTCATCAGTGGCTAACTGCATATCCCTTACGTGAAGAAGATCTAGCGGTGTGCACTTGTCATCTGCCTTCACAGCGGCTTGATGTATGGGAGAGTCATGTCTGCCCAGAAAGTATCTCCGAAGGTTCCTCACTTGCCTTGCATGCAATTGGATAATGTCCGTGAGCCCTCGTCCACCTCTTTGACGCGGGATTGTCAATCGCTCAACAGCTGACTTAGGGTGGAGACATCTGTGTTTTGTTAAGATGGTACGTGTCCTAATTAGGATGTTCTGCAAGTCAGTCTGCGTCCATTTGATAATACCGAAAGTGTATGTCAGAGCAGGAATAGCATAGGTATTAATAGTCTTAAAGGTGTTCTTTCCATTCAACTTTGGTTTTAAAATCTTGTTAAGGCGTTGATTGTAGATAGTTACGGTTCTATCTTTAATACCTTTATGATCTATTCGATTAGATTGCTGGAGACCAAGATATTTGTAGGTCTCATTACCTTCCATAGACTTTATGAAACAACCGTCATCAAGTTGAAATGCTCGGGTCTCTAATTTTCCACGCCGAATGGTGAGGGTGCGACACTTATCTAATCCGAAGAACATTCCAATATCAGAAGAAAATGAAGCAGTTATTGCAATTAGATTGTCAATGTGTTTCTCAGAGGATGCATATAGTTTAATGTCATCCATATACATCAAATGAGAAATTTTGTATTTCACTATACCATGGTGTTTAATTGGAAAGCCACACTTTGCATTGTTCAGCAATGATGATAGCGGATTGAGCGCCAAACAGAACCATAGAGGGCTCAAGCTGTCAACCTGAAAGGTACCTCTTTTGATTTGAATAAATCCCGATCCCATACATGTGTCTCCATTAGACATTAATAAATTGGTCCCCCAATAGGACATCATATGTTGCAGACTTAAGATGATGGCAGGATCAACTTTATATATCTTCAGGGTTTGGATTAACCAGGAATGTGCCACTGAATTATTATTATTAGTATTATTATTATTATTATTATTATTATTATTATTTTTATATCACAAATTGTTCATTAAAAACAGTTCTTCAGGTCTTAGGCAAAACGTTGGTGGGTTTACACAAGAAGCTTTGCTGGTTCTCAATCACTATTCAAGAATTTCCTGACAATATTACAGCTGTCCAGTATTGCTGCCATCTAAATTTTCTGATGGATGTGGAATGGTAGATTAACTTGATGTAGAGCTGTTTTGAGCTGTTTCGGTATTTCTCCAGGGTCTGAATTTAGAACTGGGATAACAGTGACTGTTTCGGCTTCGGTGGCGTAGTTGGAAACATGCTGAACTTCTGTGCCCAAGATAGCGCGATCAAATCCGGCAGAAGTCATCGGATTTTTAAGAGCGTTAATATCTTTCCGTATGCCATCCTTCGGAGGGGAAGTAAAGCCGGCGGTCCCATGTCATAGATGTATGGCATGTAAAAGATCCTTCCACAGACTAAACTTGTGTGAAGCTAAATTTATAGGTTAGATTTCGTTGGAACGATCTATCAAATTTCCAATGTTCACCATCAGGTATCAGTGACAGCTGGTAGCGAAAGTTGAAACAACTTGAAATAGATGATGATGATGATAATTGTTGTTTTAAGGGGCCTAACATCGAACGGAACTTACAGCTCACCCACTGATCTCTATACATGGATGGCTGGTAGCTAAGCCAGCAGTAAACCGAATAGACGATGACAGGTATAGCAAGATGGCAGCGAGCGCATGGCGCTATATTGCGAATCCGGCTCTGTGATTGGTTACTGGTAGTTTGATGTTATACATGAATTTATACTGGCAGTAAATATTTTGTGTTTCTTGTAGTTGTTAAATGGGCTGAATTTGGTTATTTAAAGCGTAAAATCTTAGTTTTAAGTACCGGTTTGGTGACCCATCATCCCAGTCAAGCCGGTAATACCTTTATTTCTCAAGCTATTGCGTTTTTAAATTTGATCCCATTTCAGGGTTTTTCGGTTCTGGGTTCGAATAGTTCGCTTAATAGTTGTAAAACGGTGGGGAGAGTATATTTTGAGTAGGTTTTTAGTTGTGTTAAGTTTTATGTGGAGCTGAGGAGTGAAATTGGTTTGGCTTAAGGTGCATTTTTTGGCTTTTATCTACTTCCCGTTATTAAGTTTATTGTGCTGCTAGCGTGATTAAAAGCTGTAGTATTTGATGTAGGGTGCTGACATTACTTGGGGGAAGTGTTGGTGAGAGGGAGAGAAGTGAGGGGATGGGTTTATGGAGTTGTTGCTGTTGTTGCCAAGCATTACAAAACACCGATTACAATATGTCGAATCTAGGCCTGTATAGTGAGCTACGTTTATAGGTACATCATTTTTAGAATGCATAATTTCGTGGCATATCCCTATATCTTATATATAAAGTGAAAGTCTGTATGTATGTATGTATGTGGGTGGGTGGGTGGGTGGGTGGGAGGGTGGGCGGGTGGGTTGGTTCCGTATACAAATCTACACCGTTTCACCAATCTCAATCAAATTTTGCATACACATAGTTTAGGACCCAGAAGGAACCGCTGGCTACATGAATTTTCGATAGACTTTCTCATTCTTCTGATTTCGGCCCTTTTGCACTCAAGCACAGGCTAATCAAATCATAAAATATACTCATGAAGGAATGGCAAGACAGATAGTTTCCATGGCAACATAGCTCAAGTAGAGACACGGCCGACTGGATGCGATTTGCGCTCTGCACTACCGGTATAGAAAATGAGGATCTTTACTTGAAATCCCGTTAGTTACTCAACTGCTCACAAAGCACTGTCAACCGAGTATAGCATAACAAAGACTTGACACTATCTACTAGATATTTGTCAAATACCACTCACTCACTCACTCACACATTCATCACGAAATCTCAGAAACAACCCAACGGATTGGAATGAAATTTGGTATGCAGCTTCCTCAAGGGCCGCAAACGCCCACTAAGAAAGGATTTTTGGGTATTCAGGTACTAAAGGGGTGTTAAGGGGGTAGACCTTCATTTCATTTAATAGCAATATCTCCCGATTGGTTTCATTGGGGGATGTGATACTCGGCATATAAACTCATCATTAAAAATAAGAAGACACAGGTCTGAGTGTTTTTCGATGTGGTGTATATTATGAGGTGAAAGGGGAGAAAAGGGGGGTTGAAAGATTCCTAACGGAACATGTATCTCTTAAACGACATAGGCGAAGAGTTTGAAACTCAGCGGGAAAAAAAATCAGCAAAAAATAAGTAAATAGGTGTTTAACCGTTTTTTCATAAATCCAATTGAAGGGGCCCATGGGGAGGGGTGAAATTCTGCGTAAAAAAAACAGGAAAGAAAGTGTCCTAACCGAATGACTCACTCGCTCTTCAAACTCAGGGGGAAAAACTGCTTAAAAATAAGTATAAGTGAGTTCGACAGTTTTTTGATAAATCAAATTTAAGGGGTTCATCGGGAGGGGTGAAATTCTGAAGAAAAAAAATGTCCTGACTCACTCACCCATCATCGCCCAGCCAAAAAAATTGAAGTTGGAAACATGTCATTTTCGGGATATGTTCGTTGTATGTCAAAACCATACACCAAGGGAGGATTTTTGAATATTCAGGTTCTAAAGGGGTCTTAAGGGGGTTAAACCTGCATTTCATTGAATAACAATATCTCACGAGTGGTTTCATGTGTGGATGTGATACTCGGCATATAAACTAATCATTAAAAATAAGCAGACATGTGTCTAAGGGTTTTTCGATGTGGTGTATTACTATGAGGTGAAAGGGGTGTAAATTGGGGGTTGAAGGATTCCTAACGAAGCGTGTAGGCCTATCTCCTAAACGACATAGGCGAGAAATTTGAAACTCAGCGGAAAAAAATCAGCTTAAAAAATAAGTAAATCGGTGTTCCACCGTTTTTTTTTTCATAAATTAATTTAAGGAGCCAATGGGGCGGGGTGAAATTCAGGGGGGGAAAAGGAGAGAAAGTGTCCTAACTGACTGACTAACTCACTCACTCATCAAACTCAGGGGAAAAAGACAGCTTAAAAATAAGTTAATAGGTGTTCAAGCGTTTTTTCATCAATCCAATTAAAGGGGCCCATGGGGATGGGTGAGATTCTGGTAAAAATAATTGAAAGAAAATCTCCTGTCTGACTCACTCACTCATCACGCCCAGCGAAAACTATTAAAGTTAGAAACATGAAATTTTGGGAATATGTTCGCTGTATGTCGAAAACGTCACCTAATGAATGATTTTTGTTATTCGGGTTTTAAAGAGGTGTTAAGGGGGTAAACGTGCATTTCATTGAATAACGATATCTCATGAGTTGTTTCTTGGGGATGTGATATTCGGTATATAACTAATCATTAAAATAATCAGACAAATGTCTAAAGGTTTATCGATGTGGTGTATATTATGAGGTGAAAGGGGTGAAAATTGGGGGTTGGGGGATTCTTAACAGAGCGTGTATCTCTTAAACGACATAGGCGAGAAGTTTGAAATTCGTCGGGAAAAGACAGCTTAGAATATAAGTAAATAGGTGTTCGACCGTTTTTTTTTTCATAAATCCAATTTAAGGGGCCCTTGGAGAGGGGTGAAATTCTGGGGGAATAAACAGGAAAGAAAGTGTCCTAACTCACTCACTCATCAAACTCAGGGGGGAAGAACAGCTCAAAAATAAGTAAATAGGTGTTCGACCGTTTTTTTTTTTCATAAATCCAATTTAAGGTGTTCATGAGAGGGGTGAAATTCTGAAAAATAATTGAAAGAAAATGTCCTGACTTACTCACTCACTCATCATCCCCCAGCCAAAATTATTGAAGTTTGAAACATGACATTAAGGGGCTATGTTCGTTGTATGTCGAAAACGTCCACTAAGGAAGGAATTTTGGATATTCAGGTTCTAAAGGGGTGTTAAGGGGGTAGACTTTCATTTAATTGAATAACAATATCTACCGATTGGTTTCCTTTGGGATGGGATACAAGGCATATAAACTCATCATTAAGAATAAGAACACACATGTCTGAGGGTTTTTCGGTGTGGTGTATATTATGAGGTGTATGTGTGAAAAGTGAGTGTTGAAGGATTCTTAACGGAGCAAGTATCTCATAAAAGACAGAGGCAAAAAGTAAGAATCTCAGGGAGAAAAATCAGATTGAAAAAGTAGTAAATAGGTGTTCGATCGTTTTTTCATAAATCCAATTTAAGGGCCTCATGGGGAGATATGAAATTCTGGGGAAAGAAGTCCACTAAGGAAGGATTTTTGGATATTCACTCATCATCCCCCAGCAAATCTATTGCAGTTAGAAACTTGAAATTTTGGGGATATGTTCGTTGTATGTCGAAAAAGTTCTCTAAGGATGGATTTTTGGATATTCATGTTCTGAAGGGGTGTTAAGGGGGTTAAACTTGCATTTCATTGAATAACAATATCTCACGAGTTGTTTCATTTGGGGATGTGATATTCGGCATATAAACTAAGCATTCAAAATAAGCAGACATATGTCAAAGGGTTTATCGATATGGTGTATATTATGAGGTGAAAGGGGAGAAAATTGGGGGTTGAAGGATTCTTAACGGAGCGTGTACTGTATCTCTTATTCAACATAGGCGATAAGTTTGAAATTCAGCGGAAAACGCAGCTTAAAAATAAGTAAATAGGTGTTCGACCATTTCTTCAAAAATCCAATTTAAGGGGCCCATGGGGAGGAGTGAAATTCGGGGGGAAAAACAGGAAAGAAAGTGTCCTACTGATTGAATCACTTACTCACTCATCAAACTCAGGGGGGAAACAACTTTAAATAAGTAAATAGGTGTTCGACCGTTTTTTTTCATAAATCCAATTTAAGGGGTTCATGGGGAGGGGTGAAATTCTCAAAAATAAATGAAAGAAAATATCCTGACTGACTCACTCACTCATCATCGCCCAGCCAAAATTATTGAAGTTAGAAACATGAAATTTTGGGGATAAGTTCTTTGTATGAGGAAAACGTCCACTAAGGAAAGAGTTTTGGATATTCAGGTTCTAAAGAGGTGTTAAGGGGGTAAACGTGCATTTCATTGAATAACAATATCTCACGAGTGGTTTCATTTGGGGATGTGATACTTGGCATATATACTAATCATTAAAAATAAGCTGACATATGTCTAATGGTTTTTCGATGTGGTGTATATTATGAGGTGAAAGGGATGAAAAGTGGGGGTTGAAAGAGTCCTAATGGAGCGTGTATCTCTTAAACGACATAGGCGAGGAGTTTGATTTTCTCCGAGTTTCAATCAGCTTAAAAATAAATAAATAAATAAATAAATGAATAAATAATTAAAATAAGTAGGTGTTCGACCGTTTTTAGCCTACTTTCGATTTTTGCAAAAAATGAAAGTAGATTTATGAGATCACTACAGGGCGAAGTGTGAGTCTGTGTGTGTGTGTGTGTGTGTGTGTGTTTGTGAGTGTGTGGACTCTGAATGTCTGTCCCCCCCCTATCAATTCGAACACGGTGAGCGCAAATTGAACGAAATTTGTAACAAAGGTAGCACTACCAAAGGACACCTCAGTGTCATGTTTTATATCGCCGCCATCTTGACGGCAACGTAATGGCGGCCACACAAATGTTCAAAGCTTAAATCGAATTACGACTAACCTAATCATCCGATCTCTACCAAATTTTTCAACAACATACCTTTATAGGGGCAGCATCCTTTGACCAAACTAATAGGTCATCAGCCTAACAGTTTGCGGATGGCGGCCATCTTTGTGTGAAAATCGATTGCCCCTATTAATTCGAACACGGTGAAACCGAATGGAACGAAATTTGGTACAGAGGTAGCACTAGCAAAGGGCACCTTAGTGTCATGTTTTATATCACCGCCATCTTGACGGAAACGTAATGGCGGCCACACTAATGTTCAAAGCTTAAATCAAATTACGACTAACCTAATCATCCGATCTCTACCAAATTTTGCAACAACATACCTTATGGAGGAAGCATCCTTTGACAAATCTAATAGGTCATTAGCGTAATAGTTTGCGGATGGCGGCCATCTTTGTGTCAAAATCGATTACCCCTATTAATTCGAACACGGTGAACCCGAATGGTATGAAATTTGGTACAGAGGTAGCACTAGCAAAGGGCACCTCAGTGTCATGTTTTATATCGCCGCCATCTTGACGGAAACGTAATGGCGGCCACACAAATATTCAAAGCTTAAATGAAATTACGATTAACCTAATCATCCGATCTCTACCAAATTTTGCATCAACATACCACTAAGGAGGGAGCATCCTTTGACCAAACTAATAGGTCATTAGCCTAATATTTTGCGGATGGCGGCCATCTTTGTGTGAAAATCGATTCTCCCTATTAATTCGAACACGGTGAAACCGAATGGAACGAAATTTGGTACAGAGGTAGCACTAGAAAAGGCCACCTCAGTGTCATGTTGTATATCACTGCCATCTTGACGGAAACGTAATCGCGGCCACCCAAATGTTAAAGGCTAAAATGTAATTACGACCAACCTAACAATCTAATCTCTACCAAATTTTGCAACAACAAATCTTTATGTGGGAAGCATATTCTGACCAAACTGCTAGATCATCAGCCCAATAGTTTGCAGATGGTGGCCAAGTATGTGTGTAAATCGATTCCCCCTATCAATTCAAACACGGTGAAACCGAATTGAATGAATTTTGGTACAGAGGTAGCACTAGCAAAAGGCACCTCAGTGTCATGTTTTATATCGCCGCCATCTTGACGGAAACGGAATGACGGCCACCCAAATGTTAAAAGCTTAAATCAAATTTCGACCATCCTAATAATTTGATCTCTACCGGATTTTGCAACAACATGCCTTTTTGTGGAAAGCATCTTATGACTGACTACAAGGTCATCAGCCCAATAGTTTGCAAATAGCGGCCACATATGTCTGCAAATCCATTCCCCAGATCAATTCAAACACGGTGAAACCGAATTGAATGATTTTTTTTTTACAGAGGTAGCACTAGCAAAGGGCACCTCATATTCATGTTTAATATCCCTATAGCACGTTGTATTTCAACAAGCTACTGCAACCAACATTCAATTATACTCCTTGAAAAGGACAAAGTGTTATAGCAATACCCATGCATTTAGGAGAAAGTAGGCTATATGTTCTTTACTGAACATCTTGTTTTTTCATAAATCCAATGGGGAGGGTTGAAATTCTGGAAGGAAAACGTCCACTAAGGAAGGATTTTTGGATGTTCACTCTCTTCGACCAATCAAAACTATTTAAGTTAGAAGAAGGGGATATGTTTGTTGTGTGTCGAAAAAGTCTACTAAGGAGGGATTTTTGGATATTCTGGTTCTAAAGGGGTGTTAAGGGGGTTAAACCTGCATGTCATTGAATAACAATATGACACGACCATGACGCGAGCGAAGCGAGGCTAAAAATGTGTGTCTGTGTATTACTCAATCCCGCAAGAACCACTGGTCCGACTTACATGAATTTTACATGGAAGTAGTTGATTTACCTGGTTAACATATAGACTACTTTTGATTTCAATACTTTGCACTATTTTAAGATGGCGACCATTTTAGTGACGTCACTATACCCTTTGGTTTCAATTTTTCATATTTCCATTTCAAATAAAAAGTGAACGCTAAGAAATACCAAACTTTTGATGGCATATACGTGGTTTAAAATTACATTTTCTATCCGAAAGGTATCTCCAACGGTTAGCGAGTAAAACCTAAATTTGTGCTATAAAACACGGTCAACGCCGAACGGTGTAGTTGGACAAAATGTTCCATCCTTAATCTCCCTCTGTGCAGCACCTCGCCTATCCCCTGTTTTTACTGTCACTTTCACATTTTAATTTATTTATGACGCGTAGCGAAGCACGGGTACTTCAGCTAGTATATTATAATTGTGAAAATCTGTGTGTCTGTGAGTGTGTTAGTTTGTTACCTCTTGACACTAAAACGGCTGGACGGATTTGGTTGAAATTTGACATGGAGACAGCTTATACCCTGGTATAACATATAGGCTGCCTTTCATCTGGAAATAAATCATTGTTCCCGTGGAACGGGCAACATAACTGAAAAGTCACCAAAAATACTCAACCGGGACAAAATATCGAAGTTGTCGCATCAAGACCGGACAAAGCTCATTTTACGCCCCTCGATGCGAGAAACAATACTCGGTATATCCCTACGGGACACCGAACCCCACATTTTAAGGCCCTAAAACCAACAGTTTCAAAGATATTCGCAGAAAACTATCTTCACTCTGATAGACTGATGAACTAATGGCAAGTCGGTTTCCATGGCAACTGAACCTCAAGGTATGACATCCGATTTTCTATATATCCCTGTAGGAGGCAATGCCAATCCATTTATTATCTTTTTCAAGAGATATATAAACACAAGGACAGGGTAGCGTGCCTGCCTCCCATCCGGAGGCCCCGGGTTCGATTCCCGGCTCCGTCAGAGATTTTAGACACTGACGTAAGGGCTTCAACGAAGCTTAGTGAGGACAATTGAGTAGCTGCCTGATAGAGAGGCAGCGACCCGGTCAAGAAGAACAAGATAAACGGTCGAGGGAACACGATGCACTGACCACGCGTCACAACAATATCTGCAGGCCAAATGGCTGGGAAGCGGTCGCATGATAGGCCTAGGCCCTTCATGGTCTGTAGTGACAGAGGTAAAAAAATTAGGGATAGCGCCTTCTAATACCACTTTTAATTTTTAAACACTACAGTAGCGGCTACTAAACAAAGGTAGCGATATAGCTACGTTCAATTTCATAAACACTGGGCTTACAAATCCCGTATAGTTAAGTACAAATATCAGTCTGGTCGTTATTTCAGTAGCAACGAAGCTCTGTGGCGGCTATTGCCGTTTCCGTAACACTTAATGCATCCCGCCGTCACATAACTCAATGTGCACTTACAAAATTGTGAACCAGTCTATTTTACTGAAAAGAATTTCTACGAGCGAGTATCCACTCTGGCAAAATCCACACTCACCACCTTTTCCAAAATTTACACAAGTAATGATTTTTAAAGCACTCTTCAGTTGTTGAGGTACAGAGATATACCACATGGAAAGATACAATAAAATGTTGGCAAATCTGAGTTCAAGGAACTGCTGTCCAGATAGGCTTTCGGTACAGGTTATGCGGCCCATGTTCGTAACATGGAATGTTTTTCTTCGACAATGCATCTACATCATGTGCGAGGGCAATGCATTCCAAAGATCTCTAAAAACACAATAATCAGGAAATTGGAGAAAAATTTAAAGTGGGAGCGAAGATTCAAGGAGAAATAATTTCATCTATGAGATTTGCTGATGACATTGTCATCTTGGCCGATACGCCAGAGGATTTGAACGAGTTTGTGAATGGTATGGAGTACGTCTTGAGGAATGAATTCATGATGAAAATCAATGTAAAACAAAATTATTGGAATGCAGCCGAAATAAATCAGAAACCTCTATGTACCTCAAATTGGCTGGTGAAACGCTACGGGAAGTAGGAGACTTCTGTTACTTAGGAAGCAAAATATCCAGTGATGGACGAAGCAAAGAGGATATAAAAAACAGGATGGCTCAGGCAAGGAATGCATTTCTACAGAAAAGGAATCTGTTGACATCGAATATACATTTAGGTATTAGGAAGTCATTTTTGAAAGCTTTTGTCTGGAGTGTGACACTATAAGGAAGTCAAACTTGGACTAATGGTGCAGCAGAAAAGAGGAGAATTTAAGCGTTTGAAATGTGGTGTTACAGGAGAATGATGAAGATCAGATGGGTAGATAGGGTAACAAATGAAGAGGTATTAAGACGAGTGGCAGAGGAGAGTTGTTTCTGGAGACTGCTAATGAAGGGAAGAGATAGGTTGGTAGGACACATATATAAGACACCCAGGAATAGCAAGCTTAGTTATGGATGGGAGGGTCGTGGACAAGAGCAGTAGGCGTAGACCAGGGTTAAACAGATTGCCTCGGATGTAGGGTGTGGTTGCTATGTAGAGATGAAACGATTAGCTCAGGAGAGGGAGGCATGGAGGACTGCATCAAACCAGTCAAAAAACTGAAGACTCAAACAGCAACAACAACAATTAGGAATTTTAATTTTTTAGAGAGGCATGTGAGGCAAAAGTGTTGTTGGAGGATTTCAATCCCTGGGATGTAACACTGGAAGAGACTGCATTATGTACGAGTACATCAGCGGCCAAGGTGAGAGATAATTTACTATAGGTCTATTAATAGCGACATGTTGACGTTCAAATCATCAACAAGTGTGACAAAATTACACCCAGAATAGCTTAAGGAAAAATAATTTTAATTCCCCATATTCCGATAGATTTGCCATTCCAGTGTGCACGAGTGCAGTTCCCTCTTCAAACAATATTCGCAATTTCTATTAACAAAGCGCAATGGCACACACTTAACAGCAGCAGGTGTACATTTAGGCGAAACCATTTTTTCCCATGGGCAACTGTATGTAGCGTGCTCGCGAGTATCCGGACAACAAAATCGTTATGTCTCAGCAGAAGATGGCAAAACCAAAAACGTAATTTTAAAATGTGTTCATATAATGTAACATCGTACCCAGCAGACTTTGACAACTCTAAAACATTCCCACTTTGCTGCTCATATCAATATACTGTAAGTATCAGAATTTTCAGAATTAGAATTGACCCATCTGTAGCCGCGATTGCTGTAATAGAATAGACCAATTAATGCATCGTCCCCAATGTCTTGATCGCGAGCGAAGCCGCGGGTACCTGCTAGTATATATATACAGTTTACAAGAATGTTTCCAGAAATTGCTTTTCACTCGTTACTCTGTTACTGATCGCTAATTGCGTGTACTCAGCACCTAAGTTGATATTTGTCAGCCGTTATTATACATTCATTTTTATTGCTATTCCGGAGATTTACTGACCTCGGAATGACGTGTTAGTGATCCCAATGCCCTTATGCTATGAGTGAATATATCTCTATATTTTTATTTGTTCCAAAGCACCATTAATTACGATTTAAAATTGACTAGATTATCAATACTTCCCCATAAGGAGGGCTCGAGAATGGGTACGCCAAGATGGCGGACCGCGCGCTCAACCTGGCGTACTTTCTCGTGCAGCGGAAAGCTGCCATCAGCGATCCATGTATCAGTGAGCTCACCGTATGGATGTCCGCTTGAAGCGAGCCGAAGAAGTCCTCGGACACTCCCGGCACTAAATGCCATACGATAAATAATAATTATAATAATAATAATAATAATAATAATAATAATAATAATAATAATAATAATAATAATAAGTGACTGTTTGTTGTTTCCAAAGGCGTTTAAGTTCTATTGCCAAGCCCATGCATTTGCTGCATTTTTCGTGGGTCTTCGTTCTGATGTTGACAGTGGGAATTTGGTACTGCGTTGTCTATGAGCCATGCGTTATTGTGCACGTAGTGACAAATATGTCCGGTTCAGTGGCAGCTGTTGTCTCGTTGGTGATGACTAGGGCTCGGATTCGAGCATATTTGCATATTTTTTTCCTGAATAGTACGCATTAAAAGAAGCATTTCGGTGGAATTTTCACCTCTCTGGGACCAACAGAATTGAAATTTATCGAGCATATAAATGCATAAAACCGCGGTTTTCAGAATAGAAGCATATAAATGCATATTCTTGTGGTTTTCGTCTAAATAGTTTGTTTTCCTTCGAATTCCTCCATCCCCTTCCCCGAATTCGGGCCCTGACCATTCTTAAGGTTCGAAAACAGAAATAATTATTGAAAAGCCTATCTGGTGCTAATAATAAAACCGCATGTTTTTAACCTTTAGTGAGGTCGTTCTCGTCATTGAAACTTTTACTGACTGATTTATGAAAATCATTCAAATATGAAAACATAGACAAAATTCTTGTTGTACAGACCAATGCAGATCTACTTCATTGACTCGCCTAATTTTGAACATTTTGTAAATGAACTTGTAAACTGTAACTTTTATAAGAAAACTTCTCTTAGGCTATATATACTTGAAACTTGAATGCGAGTATATCGCAGTGTCTCATACATACAATTAGAAAATAAAGCCCGTATATAAAGATATGTCAGGGGGGCGATAACCTAGATGTTAGGCCCCATAAAACAACAATTATCATCATAAATATATGTTATTGGTTTTTTCGTTTCACTTTCCTTTCTATAGTTTTTAACGTTTTTTTTTCGAGCATATTTTGCATATTTAACCACATATAATGTTTTCTTCGAGCATATAATGGTTTTTTCGAGCATATCTATCGAGCATAAAACACATGGTTTTCGAGCATATCTGGAGATTTTATCGAGAATATCGATCCGAGCCCTAGCGATGACAGAGAAACCAATGTACAGTATTTTAAATATGTCATAATCTACTAAGGGTTGTGGTTGAAGTCCGAATTATGTCTCTGATCTATTGGTAGCTGACACTGCTTGCATAGTACTTGGTAAATAATCTTAGCTACCGGTACATCATCTTCATCTTCATCTTCTTCTTCCTGTTTCAGCTGGCTGCGTGGCTCAGGGGTAACGTACTCGCTTGCTGTGTCCAAGGTTGCAGGATCGAATCCTGGCGCAGTCAGCTGGCTGGCATTTAAGGGTGCGCATATGCTAGTGAACCGTGTCAGTAGATTTACTGGCACGTTAAAGATTCCCTTTGGGGCAAAATTTTGGCACCCCGGCGTCGCTAAAAGCCATAAAAGTTAAAAAGGGACGTAAAACAAATAACAGTATTATTATTATCATCATCTTCTTCTTTCGTTTAGGCCAATTAAGGGCCACGTCATTCCAACTGTTTCCTTTCAGTTTTAAAATTGGTCCAGTATTCCTTCATTCGTAGACGGTGTTGTTTCTTTCTCTCTTTTGTTTTCCTTCTTCAACAGCGTAGTTGTAGTTAAACGTGGCGGATGACCATCACTGCAACCAGACGCCTCTATAGGACCTTAAATATCACCTAAAATGATCAACAAAGCACCCTTAAGTTCCTGGAAAAATGCTGTTAAGAGAGTTGAAAATCACTTCAAAGTTCTTGACCTTCAGATCCCCAAACCAGAGAATCGTTTTTTTTCTGCTCAACAACCCTAGGAAATCATATTTTTAGCCTACTTTTCACATTTTGCAAAAATGAGGAAAAAGTAGACTTATGAGATCGATCCGGGAAAATGTCTTTCTGTCTGTCCTTCTGTCTGTCTGTCTGTGTGTGTGTGCCCCCCCCCCCCCTATCAACTCCTAAACGGCTGCAGCTATCGAAACCAAATTTGGTATGAGTAAAGATCTATACCGGGACATCTCGATGTCATACTTGAAAATGATGTCAGTGCTACCAACTGCTAAAAAATCGCAATTGAATTTCGAGCTCCATGTTGGATATCTTGGAATGTATACATGGAAATTATTCCAAAATTGGCACACATATAGATAATAAGACTTTAGTTTAATTAGGAGGCCATACATGACAGTGTTGCCAAAATGATTCTAAGCCTACTGATAAGTCCAATTTTAAATGCTTATAACTCCTACGCAATCAATTGGATTTCGACCAAATTTTGTATGTAGTATGTGAACATAAACAGATATGACTGAGCGTATTCTTAAGGGCCACCAGGGCTGCCAACTCTCAATAAATGCTCTCTCTACTTTTCATCCAAATACCAATATATCAGAAAGTATGTGAGTCAACAGCTTTAAACTTTGCACACGTCTAGTGCCTGACATTCTAGAATAATTTGGAGCAACTAATGTATGTCAGTGCTACCGACATGATTCTAAGCCTGCTGATAGGACCAATTTTTAATTACATGTATCTTCTATACTATCAATTTGATTTCAACCAAATTTCGTATGTGCTATGTGTACCATAACAGATATGACTGTGCATATTCTTTAGAGCAATCAGGGCTGCCGACTGTTAATAAATGGTGTTTATATATTTTACCCTAATATCAATATATCAGAAAGTATGCAAGCCAACAGCTCTAAACTCTGCGCACGTATAGTTCCTGACATTCTAGAATAATTTGGAGCAACTAATGTGTGTCAGTGCCACCAACATGATTCTAACCCTGCTGATAGGTCCAATTTTAAAATTCCAGTAACTTCTATACTAACAAATGGATTTCGTCCAAAATTGGCACAACAATACATCATAATATTTCAAATTATTTCTGACCAACATATGCATGACATTTTTGCCAACATGATTTTACATGCGCTGATAGGTCCCATGTCTAACTGCATGTAACGTCCATGTTATCCATTGGACTTCAACCAAATTTTGTATTCTGTACCTTAAGAGAGGGAACTAAGAATATATTCAGTCACCAGGGCTGCCAACTGTAGTGCTCTATCAGGCTACATCATGCCAGGTATATTTCGAACTAATTAGAAATTTCGGTATTACCAAATTCATTTTGTCATTATTCTAGATAGGTCCATAAAGATTAATCATTGCCATGCATCTTAAATTTTAAGAAAAGTAGGCTCTTTAGTTCGTCACGGAACTTCTTGTTAGGTTCGAGTTATGAGATATCTTTTGATTGACCTGCAACTTAATACGTGTTTCTTCTTTTTAAAATGTTAATTCTTTAAGTAGGCTATTAGGAAGTAATTTTTGAAGGCCTTTGTCTGGAGCGTGGCGCTCTATGGAAGTGAAACTTGGACTATTGGTGTAGCAGAAAAGAAAGGAATTCAAGTGTTTGAAATGTGTGTTACAGGATGGGTAGATGGGGTAACAAATGAAGAGGTATTAAGACCAGTGGGAGAGGAGAGATGTTTCTGGCGACAGCTAATGAAGGGAAGAGATAGGTTGGTATGACACATATTAAGACACCCAGGATTAGCAAGCTTAGTTATGGACGGAAGGGTCGAGGACAAGAACTGTAAGGGTAGACCAAGGTTAGAATATGTTAAACAGATTGCCTCGAATGTAGGGTGTGGTATCTATGTAGAGATGAAACAATTAGCTCAGAACAGGGAGACATGGAGGGCTGCATCAAACCAGTCAAATGACTGAATACTCAAACAACAACAACATTCCTTTGCTGATGAAGGCCATAATGTGACCGAAACCAGTTCTATAAAAATAATTATTATATTACTTACTCACTGAAGCCTCCGTGGCTTAGGCGGCAGAACGCCGGTCTCTCACCGCTGGGTCCGTGGTTCAAATCCCGGTCACTCCATGTGAGATCTGTGCAGGACAAATCGGAGGCGGATAGGTTTTTCTCCGGGTACTCCGGTTTTCCCTGTCTAAATTTCATTCCAGCAACACTCTCCACTATCATTTCATTTCATCTGTCATTCATTTAATCATTGCCCCTGAGGAGTGCGTCAGGCCTCGGCAGCCGGCATAGTTCATATCCTCGCCGCTAGATGGGGGCTTCATTCATTCCATTCCTGACCCGGTCGGAGACTGGAAGCAGGCTGTGGATTTTTTTCATTACTTATTCACTCTTATTAAAAATTAAATAAAACGTTTTAGAATGATAATTAATTAAAATGCTCCGCCAATCAAATTAAGATTAAAATTAGTGCAGGTTTTGGTCCGACAGTGGGACCTTCTTCGGCAAATTAAAATCAAACCTAAAGAAACTAATCTAATAAAACTGTTGAGAAATGAAATTAACTAAAATATACTGCATACAGGATGAAATTAAGAAACTGGAAATCAATGAATAAGAACGATGAAATTATATACTTAAAGAAATTAAAACAATTAATTTTTTTAAAATCTAATGGATAAGTACTCTGGTAAAATGTAAAATAATAAAATCAATTTGAAATAAAATAAGATGGATATCCTTAGGAATATTTGGCTAAATAAAGGTTCTAAATATTTAAATATAATTTATGTTCAACCTTGACTATTATACAGTATGTCAGAAAACTGTATCATAATGATGGTCTTTATAACACTATTTTTCATTATGAAACAGTTTCTCCCACCAATCACAGGTCAAGAAACAGTTGTTTGACCAATTAGGTGAGGATAGCAACGCATCTGCGTTAAGTTCCAAGGCCTTCGAATTTAAATTTCACTGCCTGGCCTAGTGTCATAGTGGGGCAATTGAGGAGGCCATGGTCAATTACAAGGTATTCTGTGCGTCTCATGCGCTCGGTTCAGTACATAAAACTGGCGAAATCTCAACAGATATTTATGAATATTTATGTTCGAACATAAAATAGTTATGATAATTATCGTCGAACATAAAAAGTCGTACGGTATGCAACTCGCCTATAATGGTAATTGAGACACTCTTATGGAAATTATAAAACTCGCATACACTCGTTTTCTAACCATACTCGTGTCTTAATAATTGCCATTATAGGCTCGTTGCATAATGTACTATTTCTAAAAACCGTGATGGATAGTTGTGAAGTAAGGTAATAAAAATAAAATAAAATTTAGAATAATTAATTGTGACTGATTTAAATTCTTGATTTGTTGATTTGTTGGTATGGATGTTAGTAAAGGGATAATGTTGTGTAAACTACAAATAAAACTAACTACGGAATTCGGCTACATACCTGAAAAAGAAACGGAAAACAAAAGAAGAATAAAGTAAATAAAGTGGGCCTACAGGAGGAAAAGAAATATCCTTAACCCTCGAAGAATGACAATGAGGGACTTGGAAAGAATGATAGCCGTGAAAGGCAGTTGGAAAGGAAAGGAGGTGAGGGTACGTCCCAGAGGCAATGGAAAATGGGGAAATACGGACCCAGCTCATTAATCCCTTGGGGTCGGTAACTCTCGAGCTCAACAGCCGTGAGCCCTTGAGGGTGTAGCACTATTCAGGGTCCACTGTAAGTGGAGGAGCTACACACACCCTGCCTCCTTTAGGGACTTTTGCCGAAGGCATGAGCTATTATGAAGAGAAAACAAGAGGTCTGACCCCTCGAAGAATGAGGGCAACAGGAATGATGAGACAAGGGCCAATTAAGGCGGGAAATTGAAAGACTCCCTAGGTCTCGGATACCCTAATACCGTCGGGGTTGGAAGAGAACAAGAGTTAACCAAGGGAGGTGGATAGGACGGATATGAGAGGAACTAGGCACAAGTAAGACGAAGCAATGTTGGACTCAACTGGGGTCCCGTGGTCGCCAACTCATGACCCACGTATGCTCAACAGTCTGTTTCTCACCATAGTCACACAGGGTTATATACGAAAACAACCTCCATTTCTTCAAGGTAGTCCTTGATCTTCTTTCACCAGATTTCCAGTTGACATTACTACAGCATCCACCTCTTAGTAATATCCCCAACAAAACCTATTCTCTGTAAATCAAATGCACATCAGCTTCTCAAGAATAGTAAATCTCGTAACCTGACTTTGAACTCACAAGAGCCAAATCGAAGAACAATACGGATAAGACTTGGAAAAAAGAGTGGGCTAATTCAAAAGGTAGATATGGATATATAAGGCACATATACCGGCAGAAGAAATGTGGCAGGTATTCACAAAAAGAAAAGCATCTGCTCTTCCATTTCTTTGATTTTATTGAAAACGGATCGTTCTGCAGTGAGACAGAGAACACGGCGCGCGGCGTCTTCTTATACTCGCATTTAGCTTGACGAAAACACAATAAGAAGGGAGACAGAAATAAACAATAACAATATCGGAAAGAAGCTTCGCCTGTAGCAGTGATATATGTCCCTCGCGCTCTCTGTGGGTAATCAGCCAGGAGTTCGATGACATCAATAGCAGTAGAGGCTTTCCTTGCGAACATTCCCAAGTTCGATTCATATTTATTAGATACCAGCAGTCGTTTGAAATATCACTTTACATTGAAACTAGTGGACTCAATCTTCTATTTCTGCAGTTCCGTGGCGTAGCCGTACTCGTTAAATGGCGCACCATTGCCACAAGGGCACCTGTAGCAAGCCCGGAGATTGCAGGTTCGAATCTCGGTGCTGACAGAGGCTATCCTGAGTGCAGTTTATCCCTAGTTTCCACCCCCCCCCCCCCCCCGGCAAATACCGAGACAGTCCCTTGCTTCAAGTCGCGGGGCACCAACCTCATCCCTGACCCTAACATGGTTATTCACACTACTTCAGTCAACACAGGAATACAGGTTATCAGACAAGTTCAACAGACAACTAACTACACGGGGCTGAAGACCAATATGCCCCAAGCCCCTAAAATGATTTATTAACAACAACAACTATATTTCAGCAGTATGTTCGGGTTTAAAAGCATTAAGGGGAAACTCCACCCAAAATTTAATGTTTCTTCTAGTAGATTGATTTAATCAAATTTTGAAATAATGTTTACATTTAAAGACGTAGCAATGCCCAAGTTTTGAAGACCAGAACTTCATTGGTATTAAATTTTGAATATGATTTTTAATGGAATTTTTGAAAATCAACTTTCGATTTCCAGATCTCAATTTTTACATTCCAGATTTTAGGTACATTGACAAGACATAGTGCAACAGTTCCCAGTTTTTTTTAGAAGTTTTATTCACCTACCTTCAGTTCATTTTAGTTCAAACGTACATTTTCTTTAAATTGTCTGTACGTATATTCAATAAATGAGAGAAACTGCATTTTCTGTAATATTATAGCATAGAAGCATGAAGATTTCTCGTGACTACCGGGTGAGTTAGCCGTGGTCGTTGCGGCATGGCTGCTGGCAGACGCTCACATCCGGGAGGCGAGGAGGTTCGAATCCCCCCGCCGGCAACCTTGAAGATGGTCTTCTGTGGTTTCCCATCTTCCTTCCAGGCAAATGCCGGGGTTGGTCCCTAACTATAGGCCACAGCCGCTACCTTCCAACTCCTCGTTCATACAATCCACCTTCCATCCCCAACGGTACTTGTAGCTCACCCATTGGGTGTCCGTCTCGAAGCAGCTACAAACACTGGCGAGCCGAACATGACCTCGGACACTCCCGGCAATAAAAGCCATACGCTAATTTAAAAAAACTCTTGACTACTTTCTGCAAAAATTGCATTGAGATTGGTTAATGTTTAGGATTGAGAACTTTGGCATTGAAGTTAGAAAAATGAACTTGCGATAAAATAGATTTAAGTAAGATTGTGTGTCTTGTCATCAGTGCCTCTTGCCGATGTGAGTCCCAGACAGGTATATCTTGAGCACAACAGCTGTTGTGTTGTGTTGTGTTTGATGTCGATAGAAATCCAGAACTACGAGTATTTTGACATCTGCAAAATGTTCCACGCTCCCCCTCTTGCAGTTCATATTTAAGATTGTTTAGACATATTTCTAATTTGAATACAGCCAAAACGTTTTGGGATCTAAGAGCAAACACTCCAAAGATATGGGATAAACTTTGATTTTTTTAAATTGAATTTCTAGAGTTGAGTGCCCCTTAAGGGGTTTCGTACTCTAGCGAGCACACTCTTCACAGAATTTTCTGTATCTGCAAATATTCAAAGAGTTTTTTTTTTAAATTTCGGTCCATATGTAAACATTTTTTGGCATTTTGCATAGATTTTAAATAACTAATTAATTAGACAGTTTCAAATACACACAGTTTACAAAATTTAGAAAGACTGTACACATTTTATGAATTTCCTTACACTCCCTACTCATTGTTTAACCTGTAAATTTACAATTATTAAATTATATTGTTACAATGTGATAAAGATATGTCGAAATAGGATATCAGATTCATACACAGCAGGAACAGCAATCACATATGGCACTTGAAGGTGCAATCTTGTGTGAAGCATGCACATCATTGAATACTATTTCTTAAAGTTGTATAATGGCAGAGTTGAATAACACGTGATATGTACGTATATATGCTTTTTGTACTAAAAATAATCAGTAAGAAGGAACATTGAATTTGAGTTTGTTACCTCGGCGCCGGTTTTGAATACCTCCATTTTGCCATGCACGGGTTTGAATACCGCCATTTTGCCATGCACGGTACACGTTAACCATGGTGACACGTGAACAGTTTACAAACATAGCCGCTTCGGAAATACTTCCAACCTTAGCCTGAAAGCTAATGATCATGCTCTTTTGGACGTCAGATAAATCACTCCGTGTCCGCATTGCGACAGCGACTGCACTGTTTTCCGTTTCCATTCGACACGCCTTATACAGGGTGTAACAAAAATGTACGGCACAAATTGCTGGTCACATCCCTCACACGTAGACGAAGAAATTATGTTATATGAACATGGGTCCAGAAACGCTTTGTTTCCATGTTACACCTCATTGTCTCCAACTCATTACGCATGGGAATCACACAAGAACAGAACGTTAGAATTGTGGGGAACATGCACTCTTGGTTACGTCTGGTTACGTTGTCATTATCGTAGGTGCACCGCCAGTGTTTTGTTTTACATGGCCCTGTTGCCATGCGGCTTAGCAGATGTGCCTTTAGCTGTGCGACAAAACATGTACTTCATGCACGATGGAGCACCTCCTCATTTTAGTGCTAGTCCGTCGGCTTCTAAATAACAGATTTGGTGACAAATGAATAGGTAGAGGTGGACCAATCGCCTGGCCTCCACGCTCTCCGGACCTAAAATCACTGAACTTTATTTGTGAGGGCATTTGAAAGTTCCTGTGTATCGAACCCCAGTACAAGATGTTCAGAGTCTCCGTGCCCGTATTATGGAAGACTACGAAACCTTACGTAGTACTCCAGGGATACATCAACGCATCCGAGATTCACTACGACCGAAGCACAATGGGTCAAAATCGAAATCTAGGAGGACAAAATTATTTATTTTCATAATTAATAAATCAAAATTTATTACTTCTACAGCATTCTCATATAATTGCCACTCACTATTCTGGGATATAAACGCATCTTAGTGTAAATCTGCCACCACTGTTCGAGCAGTCTGAATTGGAGGGCGAATGTAAGTGGCTGTGGTTTGGTTGTCTTTGTGGTTAGTCTGATGCTTTAAGATGGAACATGCAGCTGAAGGTATGATCTTTGTAACGTGTTTCAGTTATTAATGGGCGTAATTGTTACGTAATTTTAGCTATATTTGTATTATATAATATTTAACTATTATTTTCTAAATTATATATTCACTTAGATTTTTAGTATGTCGCGTCACTCTGCGTCACTTTCTACTTAATGTTAAAATGTATATAAAGTCTTGTAGTTTACGCCTGTTATAAGATTTTTTGCAACTTACTTAGTTATTTTACGTTTTAGAAGATGCCGCGCAACCATTTCTCACACGATTACAACTGTTTGAAGCACTGGGTTCGACAATTATGTCAAACGTGGAACTTTGTGACTTTGTTAAAAGTAAATTAGGGGTAGAAAATTGTTCAGAAGAGATAACTGAATGTTCTATCCAACTCCTAGTCATAGACAATTTCTTGCATGTGTAGACATAGCTTAAAAAACGTCTTAACTGATATTTATTATGAAGTAAACAAATTATATACGTTGCTTTCACTCTAAATTCATCATTAAAACGTAAAAATAATTTTGTCCCCCTAGATTTCGATTTTGACCCACTGTGCGACGGTGGGTTGATGCATGTATCAATGTGCACGTAGGGCATATTGAACATTTCCTGTGAGAAAGAGTTGCATGTGGTATGCTGGTACATTCTGTTCTTGTGTGTTTCCCATGATAAATGAGTGGGAAACAATGAGGTATAACATGGAAACAAAGCGTTTCCAGACCCATGTTCATATAACATAATTTCTTCGTCTACGTGTGAGGAATGTGTCCTGCAATTCGTGCCGTACATTTTTGTTACACCCTGTATACCATCCAGTGCTATAGTGGTACCAGGTAGAAAAGAATGTTGGAGGCGGGAGACACTGTACGTTGCTGCTGAAGAGCTTCCCCCTCCATACACGACTTCACAAGGTCCAACGACAAGGACGTAGTAGCAGCGAGAAAGAGAGAAACACTTCCCCTACCTGATGCACATGCGCAGAAGAAAGACTGGCCGTGGACAGAAAAGAGTGATGGAAACACTTCCCCCTACTTTGGTACGCATGCGCATTGAAACATTCTTTTCTATGTGGTAACCCTATAGTGCTGTCACCTGCCGTCTGTGTGGGGTAATTGAACGTTCACGTCAAACATAGGCTTTCTGACGTGTGAGCAGGCCACATTTGTTGAAGCGACTCGCGGACCACCTATTGTAAAATGGATTTAATAATTCAGAAAATTTCGCGGGAGTGTGCACAACAACTCACCAAAGTTCATCGGAATCGGATGAATGGCAGGAGATGAATGCATACCGGACTTTTTTGAAACGATTCACGTGCCATCACTCATTTGTTGAAACTACGCGTGCACCTCGTATTGTAAAATGGATGTACTACCTAATTCAGAAACCTGTGGCGGGAGCGTAAACAACTCTCCAAAGTTTCACCGCAATCGGATGACTGGTATATGAACCGATACGGGACAGACAGAGAGACCGTCAAGCAAACAAACCATCAAGAAATATTCATGTCGTGCTTTACATTTCCTATTTTGTTATTAACAAACTATATAGCTTAGTAAACGTGTACACATCTTAAGCACAAATATGGTATATTGGCTTTCACGGCCGTTGAATTAAAACGCAATTCTTCTGGGTTTGTACCGTGTCTTGTGTGGGGTTTCGCCTAGGACACCAAGCTGGCTCATCGGCGGGCTCTTGGTGTCCCCGCCCGGACCCCCACAGGAGTAACGAACTGCGCGCTACATAGAAGAATTGCTCAATCTTAAGCACAACTTTAGAAATGTATTTATTTAACGTATGGCTTTTAGTGCCGGGAGAGTCCGAGGACATGTTCGGCTCGCCAGAGGCTGTAGCTGCTTCAAGCGGACATCCATGGGGTGAGCTACAAGTTCCGTTCAATTTCAAGTAGTTCCAACTTTCACTACCAGATGTCACTGACACCTAGTGGTGAACGTTGGATCTTTAATAGAGCGTTTCAACGAAATCTAACCTAGAAATTTAGCTTCACACAAGTTTAGTTAGTAGAAGGATCTTTTGCATGCCATAAATCTACGACATGAGACCGCTGGTTAAACTTCCCCTCCGAAGGAAGGCATACTGAAGGATTTTAACACTCTTAAAACATCCGACGACTTCGGCCGGGTTTGAACCCGCGATTTTGGGCACAGCAGTTCAGCATACTACCAACTACGCCACCGAAGCCCCTCCTTAGAAATAATAGTCTAATAACAGAGAAAAAATATCTACGGTACTTAAAAATGCTTATAACCAGAAGAAATTATTTTGGTATTGGATCTGTCAGACTGGGCGCCAACAATAACGTATGGCAAATGGGCGCTAGCAAAGGAAGTCTGAAAGTCCTCAGGAAGGATCAAGGGGCATATTGTATCTTGAGGGATCTAGATGGAAACCAAGAAGGCTGTCACCGCGGAAGCTTGGGTTCAATTCCCGGCTCTGCCACGAAATTCAATTCTGGCCTGAGAGCTGGAACGGGGTACACTCAGCCTCGTGAGGCGACTCTTACGTCAGCCATCCTGGAAGTGGTTTTCCGTGGTTTGCCACTTCTACTCCAGGCGAAGACCGCAGTGGCTACGTTGGCTAATGCGCAGCACTAGGTCATGGGGCCAAGCTCTCTGCTGCCTCGGTAGACGCGTGGGTTCGAACCCCACCGTTGCCCGTCCTCGAAATGGTTTTCCGTGGTTTCCCCCATTTTCAACACCAGGCAAATGCTGGGACGGTACCATCTGACTGGCCACGGCCGCTTCCTGCCACATCCTTGCCCTGTTTTATTCATCTTCATCTATTCCAGTGGTTCCCAACCTTTGTCAGCTGGTTTGATATTTGACAGAGCACAGCGGAGATCACTTGCTACATCAAGCCGACAGCGCTGCTTTGTTTCTATGACACTCAGCGTTGAAAATCCTGACTCGCATAAATATGTCATTGAAAATGGGACAATGACACGCAATGCAAATTTGGCTATTACAGGATACACTGCAAGACAGTTTACCCAGTCCTAATATTTTAGAATCATCTTTTAGCTTTGATTCTTACTTCAAATCTATGGCTTCTTCTTGAAGCTGTGCTGGCAGTGCTTCAATGTTAATGGCAAACGAATTTCTTGTTAACATCCAGGACCATTCTTCCGACGAGATATCAGGAAAGTAGAAGTTGAATTCTTGTGCCAGGGAATCCAAATGTGACTGAATTTGCACCTAAGTTTATTACGATCACGTTAATTTTCCTGCAAAATTTCATTAAGGCGGTGAAAGGATGAGAAGTTGTTCTACTGAAGCCGGCGTTTCCATAACTGTATTTTTTTTCAGGAATGCATAATTAAGGAGTTTTTGCCTTGGAGCTTTAAGTTCAAACTGTTCAAAGCTTCAAAGAAATCACAAAGATATGCCAACGAGACGATAAAATTGGTATGATTTTGCTCCTTACAACACAGCAAATTCCTTATTTCACCTCCAACCTCTGGGCTCCGCAGGGGTTTGTGCCGACAGTTGGCAATTACCAGTGCTCTTGAACGATTGACTTGGTGCGACAATAACTTGGAGTGATTCAAAAATGTTTATTTTACAAAATTGTAATATTCGAGTTAACAAACGTAATTTGGAAATCACTTCACGCCCCCCTTGATAAATCCGCACGCCCCCCAGGTTGGGAACCCCTGTCTATTCCATCTTTCATCACGACGCACAGGGTGCCCACGGGCGTCGACTTGAAAGACCTGCACTCGGGAGGCCAAACGACAAAATAAACTCCAGGCGAATGCCGGGATGGTTCCTAACTTAAGGCCACGGCCACTTCCTACCCAAATTCTACCTCAATTACAAATACACACACTAGTACAGGCATCACAGTGACAAAGGTTATCAGACAAATTCTTCACACACCCAAGTATGCGGGGCTTCATGACCACGATGTCACAAAGCCCCTAAAAATATGTCACAAAGCCCCTAAAAGAATCAACAACAACAATAAGCAGCTTCAGTTCTATATTTTATTGCAAATAAATCATTCTTAAATCAAAGTAGTTTTTGTGTGTACTGAAAAATGTTGGTCTATGATTTTGAAATCAATGTTTTAATTGAATTTCATATCTGCCTGTTCTCTAAGAAGAAAGGAAGCGGGGCTGGTAATAGCTCGTTCTTATCCCCACGCCTACCAGAGAAGTGGACTGAGACATTACCAAGAAATTGCTTCAGTGCAGCTGCTACGTAATAATAACCGTCTTAAAGGCTTTATATTTTATGACCCTAATTCTCCTCTCTTGGTACGCCAACTAAGTCTTAATAGCGTTTGCATTTTTAAGTGAAACTACTTAATGAAATACAATTGACTTGGTAATTTCTGTTTCAACTTTAATGTGTATTCAGATAACAGTAATAGAAATGGAAGGCTACGAGCTAGAAATGGGATCTACAAGAAACGTCTAATATGAGGTAACTCGAACAAGATATTTCTCTACTATAAAGACGCATAAATGTCAAATGGTAATTCAGTTGCTGTGGCTTTCAGCAAGGAAATATTCTAGGAAGGAACTTCGAAAAATAAGCCAATAAGAGATTGCTCGGAGAAACTTTATTTTACAGGCAGATATAATTTGGTTACTTTTATAGGAAAAGCAGCTCCAACGCTATTGAGGGATTAGTTCATTCAACAACCGTAGGATACACAGTAGTACCGTATGGCACTTACACGCTGTGCAATTATACATAGTCTCCATTCTTGTGCAAGCACTTATATCAACGGTACCCCAAGTAGTAGGGCACACAGTAGTAGGGCACTAACACGCTTTACAATATTGAACATAGTCAGCATTCTTGTCGAAGCACTTGTTCCAGCAGTACTGTAAGTCAGAAGTTAGGATAAACAGTTAGTAGGGCACTGATATACTCTACTATTTAACAGTCATCATTCTTATCCAAGCACAGTGCAGTTAGGCAGACATCAGGGTACATAGTAGTAAGCCTCTACTGAAAAAAAATGAAAATCCACAGCCTGCTTCCAGTCTCCGACCGGGTCAGGAGTGGAATGAATGAAGCCCCTAACTAGCGGCGAGGATATGAACTGTGCCGGCTGCCGAGGCCTGACGCACTCCTCTGGGGCAATGATTAAATGAATGACAGATGAAATGAAATGATCGTGGAGAGTGTTGCTGGAATGAAATTTCTGACAGGGAAAACCGGAGTACCCGGAGAAAAACCTGTCTGCCTCCGTTTTGTCCAGCACAGATCTCACATGGAGTGGCCGGGATTTGAACCACGGACCCAGCGGTGAGAGGCCGGCGTGCTGCCGCATAAGCCACGGAGGCTTAGTAAGCCTCTACTGACTGTAACAATTCAATGTAGTCACCCCACTACTCCTACAGCAAACAAGGAATCGATGTAGGCATGGAAGAAATCTGCGTCCAGTCCCTGAAGCTTTTGAGTAAGTTTCGGATATTCAGGACCTACAGAAACGAGAAAAATGCAGGCAAATATGCCCTAAAAGTACTGAAATATGACCCAAAAAAGGTACAATATTACCTAATATATTAACATGCTTTATAAAAGCAAGTGTTAATAATGTAGTGAAATGTTATTAGTATTATTAATTCTATATTCTAACCTAAAATTTGTTAAAACTACGCTGATTTCATGATTTCCTGAAATTTTTATCGCAGAAAATATGTTTTAAGAGATTTTCGGGAAGCAACATATCCTTCACCTTTTCTTGCGTTAAAAACTGCGTCACAAATCACATTTCCTTTAATAGAGAAAGAAAAAAAAATTAAAAATACTACCAAGTTTAGTTACAGTTGGCAAGTTTTTAAATTCTTAGCGTCGCTAACGCACAGGAACCTTGCAGCGGCCAGCGGATACCATATTGTAAGTCCACCACTTACCCCTGAAATATTAGCAAAATATGATCTTAAAACATTAATATTGATAAAATATCACAATAACTATGAAAATTACCCATGTATGCATTCATATGCTCTATAAAATCCACCTAATAAGAATCAGGAACATTGAACTCCTACTTAATTACAGTTTTTAATGAAAATGTAGTCAAGGAAAACTAGATGTTCAGTAAAGAACATATAGCCTACTTTCTCCTTAATGCATGGGTACTGTTATAACTCTTTGTACTTTTCAAGGAGTATAATTGAAAGTTAGTTGTTAAAATACAACGTGTTATACGGATATTAAACATGAATATGAGGTGCCCTTAGCTAGTGCTACCTCTGTACAAAATTTCTTTCAATTCGGTTTCACCGTATTTAAATTTATATTGTGAATCTATTTGCACACATACATGGCCGCTATCTGCAAACTATTGGGCTGATGACCTTGTAGTTCACTAAAAAGATGCTTCCTACAAAAAGGTATTTTGTTGCAAAATTTGGTAGAGAGCAGATGATTAGGTTTGTCGTAATTTGATTTAAACTTTTAACATTTGGGTGGCCGCCATTACGTTTCCGTCAAGATGGCGGCGATATTAAGCATGACACTGAGGTGCCCTTTACTAGTGCTACCTCCGTAACAAATTTCGTTCAATTCGGTTTCACCGTGTTCGAATTGATAGGGGGGGGGGAGACAGACATTCAGAGTACACACACTCACACACAAACAGACACACAGACAGACACACACTTTTTCACCCTGTGTTGATCTTATAAGCCTACTTTCATTTTTTGCAAAAATCGAAAGTAGGCTAAAAATATGACAAAAGTTTGATCTTTTCAGTCGG
Source organism: Meconema thalassinum (assembly GCA_946902985.2). Taxonomy (NCBI): domain Eukaryota; kingdom Metazoa; phylum Arthropoda; class Insecta; order Orthoptera; family Tettigoniidae; genus Meconema; species Meconema thalassinum. The sequence continues at coordinate 68,387,945 of OX336396.1, forward strand.
TCAACACGATTATACCCAAATGAGATGGGTTATTCCATAATCATGAAGAAAATGTACATGAGATTAATAAATCCACAAGCGATCATCATCAAATCCATTACACTTGGGCTACAACATTTTTAGGTCTGAAAATATGGGTGAAAATATTTACAATATGTACACTTCTTTAGTTGTGGTATTAGTTGAGATAGTTCACCTCGTCAATATTTGTGATGTTTTGTTAAAATACTGAAAGTGGTGATTGATCTCCAAATTTGATTGTTTACAGTGAATATGTTGGTGTTGTAAATTGTCAATTCATGTTGCATTGTACAGGCTACTTACCTGATTGAGTCTTGCGTGTCCTGGTGAGAGCAGTTGTCTTCATCACTATCTACACTCAACTGAGTTAACTGGGACTCTTCCACTGCAGAGAACACAGGAGGCAAATCGTCTTAACAGATGGAGGAGTTCAGTGATCCAAGATATGTCACCCAAGGAAGAATAGCTCCTGGCAGTGAACTTCCCAACCATGTATAGAAGTCTCTTAATCGTCTAAAAGTGGGTGTCCCCCAATGCTAGACTAACTTGAAGAAATGGGGTATTCTTCCAGAGGACGCGGGCACTTCTTGTGAATGTGGAGCCGAACAAGATCCATGACACCTGCTCATCTGCCCTCTTCTGGACAATCCCTGCACTATGGAAGATGGTTATGGAAGTGACAAGACCATTGCGGCAGCAATACTTTGTAATTGTTAACCGGACTCGGAAACGAACGAACGAAATTGGCCACTTTGTTTAGTCCCTTTTCGTGGGGGGACTGAACTAGGGGGTAAGTGTGAGAAGAGGGTGGTGTGTAAATAGGGGAAGTTTAAAGGAAGTGTGGGATCTCCGGACGGGTGCTGGAGAGTGTGGTGACTAAAGGGTAAGCTCTACGGACAAAGGATTATAATTAATGGATTCACCCTCGGGCGGAAGACAATACCTGGCAGATACTTATGAACGAGGGAAGCTAGTGTCGCTGACGGTGCATCCGTATGAGCCGTGGGCACGCGCGCTCTTCTGAAGGACAAGGCCGCTTGAGTTGCAGGCAAACTGATATCGCTGGCACAGCGAAATGTGGGTAGGACGGTGTCTGGGGATGGGCGTGCAGGGAAGTCGGCAGTAAAATTGGTTGTAGGCAATAATGATCATAATCAAGTGTTTATAAAGTGTACTAGTTTACTAGTATAATGTAATGTTGTAAAGCGCTTCCCTCAACTGTAGGGATAGCTCAGACAAATAAGTGTACCAAGTGTTACAAGTAGAAGGTGTGGTAAATGGGATGGATGTATAATTATGCGTGGAAATACTGAGAGACACACTCACCTAGAGGTACGTCGGCGTCGCGATGGTCACGGTCGTAGAGTTGGTCGTCAATAGATGTCCCCTCCTCTTTTGGAGATTTATTTATGTATTTTCAAGTGGTGACTCTTGCGGAATCGCTGAATAGCTGTTTTAGTAAGCAGCTGGTATGTTCATGTTGATGTGTGTGTGGTAAGCTTAGGCAAGAGCTGTTACTTAACTCTGCCGGCTTTGTGTAGTTAGAATTATGCTGTTATTGGTTCCCTTGGTCGTTTAGGGTGCTCTATTAGACATGGGGGTAGATGAGGGTGTAGGGGTTGGTCAGATAGTGTTGATGTTATTTGTAGATGGTTGTTGAAGTCTAAATTGTATGAATTCTAGGTGTATGTGTGTTTACCCCTTTAAGGGCGTTAGGCGCCCTATAGGGCCCTAACAATATACTGTATATTCTTCTTCTTATGGTTCCTATCCGTTCCGGATGTTGGCTAACATCTTTACTGTGCTGTTCCTATCATTTGCAGCTCGGAATAATTCAGTAGATGTTTTTGAGGTCCAGGCTGGGAGATTTTTTAACCAGGATATTCTTCTTCGTCCAACACTTCTCTTCCCTGGTATTTTTCCTTGAAGAATAGACTGTAGGAGATGGTACTTGGCGGTATTCCTCATGATGTGTTCTAGGTATTGGATTTTCCTGATTTTCACGGTGGTTAATACTTCCTTGTTGTTGTTTTTTTTTTTTTTTTGAGAACCTCAATATTTGTAACATGGGCTGTCCATGGTATCCGCAATATCCTTCTGTACATCCACATTTCAAAGGCCTCTAACCGATTACATAAAGACTCTGTCAGAGTCCATTCTCAGCACCGTAAAAAAGAGTAGAGAACACAAACATAACAACGCAAAAGCCTGATTTTCGTAGTCATTGTCAGCCCATGATGTTTGAACAAACTTCGCAGCTTATTGAAAGTTGTCCGGGCTTTTCCAATTCGAGACCTCACCTCATCAGAAGGGTCTTATTGATCATTTATGGTAGTGCCAAGGTATATATACTTATGCACTTGTTCAATGGGTTCCTGGTCTATATTTAGTTTGCATGCAGAGACTTTGTTTTTACTAATGACCATCACTTTTGTCTTCTGAGGGTTTATATCTAAACTATATTCATGTTTTTTTTGATAACTTTATCAATGATATGTTGCAGGCTTTCTTGACTATCAGCAAAAATCACAGTGTCATCGGCATATCGAATGCTATTTTTTCAGTTACCATTTAAGAGCACTCCCATCTCAATATCCTCTAGAGCATCTTTAAAGATATATTCCGAATAGATGTTAAATAAAAATGAAGACAATATACAGCCTTGTCATACACCTCTTAGAATGTCTATATCTTCCGAGTTCTCGTTACCCAACCTCACATAAGCAGATTGATTCCAGTACAAGTTCACCAATTATTCGTAAATCTTTATCATCTAAGCCAATCTTTTGTAAAATTTCTATCATCTTAGGCTATGATGACTTACTTTATCGAAACCCTTTTGATAGTCAATAAAGCAGGCATATATATCGCAGTTCACATCACGGCACCTTTGAAACAATACTTGAATGCTAAATAGGGCTTCCCGTGTGCCGAATGCGTTTCTAAAACCAAATTGTGTAGAAGAAACTTGTTCTTCACATATTTTGTATATTCTGCGATGATGATTTTCAGAAATACCTTCAAGATGTGATTCATGAGACTGATTGTACGGTACTCACTACAAAACTTAGCTCCGTTTTTTTTAGGTAGAGTGATGAATTCTAATTTAAGCCATTCCTGAGGAATGTTCCCAGAATTTTAAATGTCTTTGAATATTTTAGTCAACCATTTCACATTATCTTCATTCAAAAGCTTTAAAAATTCAGCATCCACATTGTCAGGGCCAGTGGCTTCACCATCCTTAATGGCTTTTATCGTGGTTTGTACTTCATCTACCAGAATTTGTGGTCCTGTTTCACCATTTATTCGAGGTGGTTCATGTCGAGTATCATAAAACAAGTGTTCTATATGTCTTTGCCACGTATCTTTAAACTCTTCTTTTCCAGCAATTAGTTTTCCTTCAATATTGACCAATCTATTTCCTTGTCTAGTTCTATAATTCCCTGTCACTTCTTTAACTTTTCGTTGAACATTGAAGCTGTCATGTTTTAATTGTAACATCTCTATTTCATTACATTTTTCTTGTCTGTCCCTTTCCTTAGCTAATCTTATTTCTTTCCTGATTTCCCTGTTAATGTTCTTATGTTAATCAGGATTACCCTTTGATTTCCTTCTCTTATCCATCATTTTAAGAATCTCTTCAGTCATCCATGGTTTCTTTTTAGTGATATCTGTTACTAAGTGATCTTTCTTCATAGATTCAAAGGTATTAGTTAATGTTTTAATTTTCTCATCGGTATATAAGGCATCAGCGGCTTCGGTGGCGTAGTCGCTAGCATGCTGAGCTTCTATGCCCAAGATAGCGGGTTCAAACCCGGCCGAAGCAGTCGAATTTTTTAAGAGCGTTAAAAATCCCTCAGTATGCCTTCCATCGGAGGGGAAGTAAAGCCGGCGATCCCATGTCATAGATTTATGGCATGTTAAAGAACCTTCCACTAATTGCACCTGTGTGAAGCTAAATTGGATAGGTTAAGAATGTAAACAAGGCTCTTAGGTTTCTACGTTCGTTGCCAAGAGCCGACTGCGGTGGCGTCTAGTAGCTAAGTTCTGAACTTGGCCTAGTAGTCGTTGACGGTGGCGCTTGGCGGCAAAAGAAGGAACTATTTGAAAAAGTCTAAGTTGCAGTACTTAAATTAAAAAACAGATAACACACACCAATACAGTCATCACAATTAACACCGGTTATCAGACAGATTCTACACACACCCAAAGTACACGGGGCTACATGACCGCGTTGTCGCAGCCCCTAAACTTAAGAACAAACCAACATAAGGCATCAGATAGGGATCCGAGTTCATCATTGAGCTGCTCTTCTACATTTTGTCTTACTGAAGGTTCAATTAATTTACGCATATTATGACTCGTTTCTTTTGAATCTTTTTCATTTTGATTTTAAAAACCTCAACTGAGGGATATGATCGGAATGAATGTCCGCACCTGGATATGTTTTCATTGAGACACAGCTGTTCCTATATCTTTGATTTATCAAAGTATAGTCAATTTGGTTCCTTATAATTCTTTCACCTGAATCTCCAGGAGACTTCCAAGTATACAAACGTCGTGGTGGTAATGAGAAGAATGTGTTGGTTACTAAAAATACCCATTCTCCTGCAAATGCGCAAAGTTGATCTCCTCTCTCATTCCTTTCACCAAGCCCATATTGACCTACAATACTGCCTTCAGATCCATGCACTAGTTTTGCATTGAAATCTCCCAAAATTATTGTTAAATCTTTCTTTGGTAACTGTTGCAAAACACCTGTGATTTGGGAGTAAAACTCTGCAACTTCTTCATCACTATGGTCTGTCGTAGGGGCGAACACCTGGATGATGTTAAGATGCGCAGGCTCAGTATTTATTTGAAGCAACAATGCTCTCTCTGAGATAGGTATAAAATTGGTGACACACTTTGCGACCAATTTTGATATTATAATTCCTACTCCGTATTGATATAATCCATTGGATGTCCCTGAATAGTAAACTATGTGTTCATTGATGTCACAAGAACCTGGTCCTGGCCAACGCATTTGACTTACGCCCATATTTTCTATCTTCATTCTGTCCATTTCTTGAATCGCATTATGGGTTTTCCCAGCTTGCGCCATAGTTTGCACTTTCCACGTGCTAATCTTTATACCATATTTCACTGACAACGTTCCCGAAGCCTGACTCAAAACTGCCCCCCACGGTGATTCGATTGGGGGACTTGAAAATCCGGAACATTTGGTTTTGAACACAGCCATAATGTTTTACTAGAGAAATCCACATGGATCTTCAATGCAGTAGTTTCTCATTGCTTTCTGCATTCTCATGCCGTTGACCAACTACTGTCGACCAAAGTATTATGTGCACTCGAGTTTGAAGGTTGTTTGTGAAGTAACCAATAGACCTACATAAAATCCAATAACATCATCATTTTCGTCGTTCTGTTTTGCGTTAGTTCATGTAGGTTTGGATTTTTTAATTTATATTTTAATATTTTTATCGCAGTTGGAACACAAAAAAGCACGTTTTTAAGCGTGTTTCAACCATGCGTCATATTTAAGAATTATTATCTCAATAACCCGTCATCAGATCGAATCCAAATTTTAACACAATATACACTGGAATGTCGTATAACTGGTTTATTAATTTCAAAATTGTGTGTGTCCAAGAAACAAAGTTGTTATCATTTTTGTAAGGTAACTTTTTCTCGGCTCGGGGTGGTTGGAAAATGTAGTTCTTGGTTGCGATGTAATCGTTATACATCAAAAGGTCATGCTTTATGACAGTGAAATACGTAAATTAATTCACTTATTTTATATCGGTTTGTAATTGTACGAGGAAATAACACATGGTTCACCAGCTAGCCGCGCCGGGAACAGCTGTACAGCGTTGCCGAAAAGGTGCCCACACGCACCATGGCGCGTCTCGCTCGGCGGTGATGGGCTCCATCTCAGCAACGCTGTACAGCTTTTGCTGGAGCGGCTAGCTGTTGAACCATGAGTTATTTCCTCGTACAAATACAAACCGATATAAAATAAGTGAATTAATTTACGTATTTCACAGTCATACAGCATAACTTTTTGATGTATAACGATTACAACGCAACCAAGAACTACATTTTCCAACCACCCCGAGCCGAGAAAAAGTTACCTTACAACAATGATAACAACTTTGTTTCTTGGACACACAAAATTGTGAAAATAATAAACCAGTTATACAACATTCCAATGTATATTGTGTTAAATATTGGATTCGATCTGATGACGGGTTATTGAGATAATAATTAGTAAATGTGACACATGGTTGAAACACGCTTAAAAACGTGCACTTTTTGTGTTCCAACTGCGATAAAATATATTAAAGTATAAATTTAAAAATCCAAACCTACATGAACTAACGTAAAATAGAACGACGAAAATGTTGATGGTATTGGATTTTATGTAGGTCTATTGGTTACTTAACAAACAACCTTCAAACTCGAGTACACATAATACTTTGGTCGACAGTAGTAGCTCATCCGCCTTCAAGGGCTGTTTCTCACCCCTAGGACAATAGAGTGCCCAAACTTCCATCCACTCTTCCACCCTCCGAAGAGGTTGGAAGTGGATCTCCTTATACCGGGAGATATTCGGTCCCTGTATTCGTTAGCCGCTTGAGTATGTAACTATACACCAAACGTTGCTCCCTCTTACCGCGGGCATGCCATGATGGCATTTCCTAACATGATAATAATAATGCCAAATAAGCATTTTGCCCTGTTTACAAATAGCTGACATAGATAAGGCAGAAGACTTAAGTGATCAATGTATACTCTGTGTAGTTATGGATTTCCTATCTGTTTCGTGATTTCTATGGCAATGGTATTTAAGCCGACTAAATTATTAGAAAAGTAATTCTGCCCTATAAATGGTTAAAGGAGCATATTGAGTGTGTAAAAGGAAATAATCAGCGTGATTATTCTTTTCGTGTGATGGTTTGCAGTAAAATGTCATTAATGCAGAGACACATACAAAGCGAGTGCCTGAGCTTGCATGACTACAGCCTGATTAGCAAGCCAATGTATGCTTCAAGATTTTATAAACACGCTAACTGGTGTGTATTTATGGACAATCAGACAACCGCTATATGGAAATGAGCCATGGGCAAATATACAAACACCTGCGCTCTATCAGATGAAAATACAACACAGCCGCTTGGCTGTATTATAGTTGGCTAGCCGCCCAAGATCGCAGGTTCAAACCCTGCCGAGTCGTCGGACGTTTTAAGAGCGTTAAAAATCCCTCAGTATCCTTCCTTTGGAGGGGAAGTAAAGCCGACGTTCCCATGTCATAGATTTTTGGCATGAAAAAGAACCTTCCACTAATTACACTTGTGTGAAGCTAAAATTTGTAGGTTAGTTTAATAACGCTTAATTAGTTCCAACGTTCGCCGCCAGGTGGTGACTGCGATGGCCTTTAGTAGCCACGTCCTCAGCTAGATGTCGTGGACGGCAGCATTTGGTAGCAAAAGTAGGAACTACTAGAAAAAAATAATCGTTTGCAGTCCTTCTACCTGAATCACAGATAACACTCATTAATACAGTCATCACAAGTAACACTGGTTATCAGACAAATACTACACACACACCCAAAGTACACGGGGCTACATGACCGCGTTGTCGCAGCCCCTAAACTGAGGAACCAACCAACCAGTTTGCTAGCCTTCATCCTCATCGTTGAAGGGATCATAGAGTAAATGAAGGCAATGTGAGGCAAAAGGGTTGTTGGAGATTTCAATCCCTGTTATGTAACACTGGAAGAGACTGCATAATGTACATCAGCGGCCAAGGTGAGAGATATTTTACTAGAGGTATATTAATAGCGACATGTTGACGTTCACATCATCAATACGTGGGACAAAATTACACCCAGAATAGCTTAAGTAAGAATACTTTTAATTCCCCATATTACGATAGATTTGCCATTCCAGTGTGTAAATGTGCAGTTCCCTCTTCAAACAATATTCGCAATTTATATTTACAAAGCGCCATGGCTCACACACAACAGCAGCAGGTGTACATTTAGACAAAACCATTTTAGCCTATTTTCATTTAAAACAAGAAGTTCCGTGAAGAACTATACAGCCTACTTTTCATGCCAATGATTATTCTACAGTATATGAACCTATCTAGAATAATGACGAAATTAAGTTGGTAATATCGAAATATCTAATTAGTTCAAAATATACCTGGTATAATGTAGCCTAATAGAGCACTACAGTTGGCAGCCCTGGTGACTGAATATATTCTTAGTTCCATCTCTTAAGGTACAGAATACAAAATTTGGTTGAAGTCCAATGGATAGCATGGACGTTACATGCAGATCGACATTGGATCTATCAGCACGCGTAAAAGCATGTTGCCAACAATACCATGCGTGTGCTGGTCAGAAATAATCTGAAATATTATGATATCTTTTTGTGCCAATTTTGGATGAAATACATTTGTTAGTATAGAAGTTACATGTATTTTAAAATTGGACATATCAGCAGGCATAGAATCATGTTGGCAGCACTGCCTTGTATTAATTACTCCAAATTAATCTAGAATGTCAGGTGCTATACGTGTGCAAAGTATAGAGCTGTTGGCTTGCATACTTTCTGATATATTGATATTAGGGTACAAAAAACTATAGACAGCATTTATTAACAGTTGGCAGCCCTGATTGCTCTTAACAATACTAATAGTAATATCTGTTATGATACGAAATTTGGTTGAAATCCAACTGATAATATAGAAGTTACATGTATTTAAAAATTGGTACTATCAGCAGGTTTATAATCATGTTGGTAGAACTGACGTATATAAGTTACTCCAAATTAATCTAAAATGTCAGAATATACGTGTGCATAGTTTAAAGCTGTTGGCTTGCATACTTTCTGATATATAGGTATTTGGATGAAAAAAATAGAGAGAGCAATTATTAACAGTTGGCAGCCCTGGTGGCTTAAGAATACCCTCAGTCATATCTGTTTATGTACAGATATTACATACAAACTTTTGTTGAAATCCAATTGATAGTGTAGAAGTTATATGCATTTAAACATTGGACCTATCAGAAGGCTTAACATTATTTTGGCAACACTGTCATGGTTGGTCTCCTGGGAATTAAACTGAAATAGTCTTATCTACATGTGTGCCAATTTTGGAATAGCTCCCATGCATACCTTGCAAGATATCCAACATGGAGCTCAAATTTCTAGTGCGTTTTTTCAGCAGTTGGTAGCACTGACATCATTTTCAAATATGGACGTGAGATATTCCGGTGCACATCTTTACTCATACTAAATTTGGTTTTGATTTCTGCAGCCGTTTAGGAGTTGATAGGGGGGGACACACACACAGCCGGACAGACAGACAGACACACATTTTCCCGGATCGATCTCATAAGTCTACTTTTTCCTCATTTTTGCAAAATGTGAAAAGTAGGCTAAAAATAGGCTTATGAGATCACCTTTTGTCCGTGTGTGTGTGTGTGTGTCCCTTATAACTTTTAAGCGGATGGAGCGATTGTAATGAAACTCGGTAAGATCATAGCACCATTCTGGTCGACCCAGACCGTGCCCTTTAAATTTTATGGTCTCTCACCAATCAAACATGGCGGCTGTGCAAATATTTCACCTGCATTCAGTATCTCCGAAACCATTACCGATATCACCCTGAAATTGTGTACAGTGTTAAAGGACACTACTAGAACTGGTAACTACAAAACCAACATGGCGGTCAAGCGAATTTGAGACTTTTATGTAGACAATTCTCGCGATTTAACCATCCAAACGTAATGTACCTTGGTACAGCAAATGTTTATACACATTGTAATGCAGTGGCGTCTAAGTTAGTTCAATTGTTTACATAACCTCATAATGGCGGCTGTGCGAAATATTTCACTGGCATTCTATATCTCAGAAACTTTTACAGATATCACCCTGAAATTTTGTTCTGTGATAAAGGGCACTGGTACAAGTTAATCTATGTATATTTCATAAACCTGTAAAGTACAAAACGAACATGGCGGCCAAGCGAAGTTGAAACATTTTAATAGACTTTTCTCGAGATTTAACTCTCTGAGCGCAGTGAAATGTGGTACAGTAAATGATTATACATATTGTAATGCACTATTATCTAATTTAGTTCAATTGTTTACATAACCTCCAGATGGTGGCTGTGCGAAATTTTAAAATTAAGTTTTTATTTCTTGTGTCGTAATCATGCGATCGAAGTGAAAGTTTGAATAATGAAGCTACGCAATAATTTTCCTTTAATAATGCATAACTCTATGGCCTATACATATATCAATCCAAAATGGCGAGCATCCGAAATATTTAGACAGTTCTCAATATCTACGAATCTTTTACAGCAATCGAACTGAATTTTTATGTTCATAGAAGCTATGAACATAAGTTCATAGAAGCTATGGACATAAGTTCACCTATTGGACTATCAGTAACCTGGTGATCACAAATCCAACATGGCGGCGACGCGAATTATGAATATTTAAATGGACGTTTCTCGCGATTTAACCATCCGAGTGCAGCGAAACTTTGCACGTTAAATGCTTACACAATGTTAATCCACTGGTATTTAATTTATTTCAATTGTTTTCATAACCACAAGATGGCAGCTGTACGAAATTTTAAAATTTCGTTTTTACTTCTTGTGTTCTAATCATGGGATTGAAGTTTGAATACCACACGTGCACAGTAATCTTCATGTAATAGTACATAAATCAAAATAGAACCTGGCGACCATCTGAAATATTTAGACGGTTCTCAATATCTACGAATCTATCACAACCTTCAAACTGAAATTTTGTATGTAGATAGAGGCAATTATCATGAGTAGGATATATGAAAATAGGCTGTTTAGTTCTTCACGGAACTACTTGTTTCTCACGCGCAACTGTATGTGGCGTGCTCGCGATTATCCGGACAACAAAATCGTTATATCTCAGCAGAAGATGGCAAAACCAAAAACGTAACTATCAAATGTGTTCACATAATGTAACATCGTACCCTGCAGACTTTCACAACTCTATAAAATTCCCACTTTGCTGCTCATATCAATATACTGTATGTAACAGAATTTTCAGAATTAGAATGGACCCACTTGTAGCCGCGATTGCTGTAATAGAATAGACCAATTATCAGCAATAATGCATCGTCCCCATTTTCTTGATCGCGAGCGAAGCTGCGGATACCCGCTAGTAAATAGATAAATTTAAAATTTATTTAAAAAAAATATTGAATATTACAAATAAAAATAAAAATCAGAGCTGAAATGAAAATTAAAGTAAAAATTAGAGAAAACTAGTCTGCCCTATAAAGGGTTAACTCCATGTACTTGGGTGTGTGGATATATAATCTGTGTTATTGTGGTGTCTGTAGTAATAGTGTGTGTACTTGGAATTCAGTTAACGATTGGGCTACTTAATCCTTCAATGAACATTGGGATAGTGTAATTTTTTTCCAATTACTTTTATTACACAAAGTACACAAAATATATAACAGTATTACAACAACGCACATTTTTAAAACAATCAACTGGAAACCTGATACATATAGAGTTTTAAAAACAAATTGTCCAGCTACTGTATAGCCTTTATATTTTAAATTTAATCGGTATTCTGCCCGAAGGCAGGTCTGAGCCTCCGAAGAGGCTATCCTCAGCCGGAGTTTACGTGCGGTAGGGTGGCCAGGGTCTTTCCGCTCATCCTTATGTTGGCCAACAGCGCGCAGTGCCTAAAACCGGCGTACCATCCAAGTTCCGACCACGCCCAATGTTGCTTAACTGTGGAGTTCTCATGGGATCCGGTGTTAACATGGCCAGGCCGTGGGCCAGCCTTTAAATAGGCTTGCACAAAGTCTTTCAGCAATCCCAAGTACAACACACTGTAACAATATGACGGATGGTCTGTCTTGGCGCACTACAGTCACAGTTGGGTGACGTTTGCATGCCCCAGTTATGCAGCAACGAGCCAATGGTTGGTTCGTACCCTGTTAAGGGCAGTCTACATTTTACGTTGCAGATCAAAACTCCAATATTAGTGAATGAAAGGGGAAGACTGTCTCCATAAAATGAAAATAGGCTTATGAGATCACCTTTTGTCCGTGTGTCTGTGTGTGCGTGTGTGTGTGTCCCTAATAACTTTTAAACAGCTGGAGCGACTTCAATGAAACTCGGTAAGATCATAGCAACATTCTGGCCGACCCCGACCGTACCCTTCAAATTGTATTGTGTCTCACCAATCCAACATGGCAGCTGTGCGAAATATTCGACATCACCCTGAAATTGTGTACAGTGATAAAGGGCACTGCTAGACGTTCACCTATGAGATTTTCAAAAAACCTGGTAACTACAAAACCAACATGGCGGCCAAGCGTCGTTGAGACTTTTAAATAGAATTTTCTCGCGATTTAACCATCCAAACGTAATGAAACCTGGTACAGCAAATGTTTATACACATTGTAATGCACTGGCGTCTAATTTAATTCAATTGTTTACATAACCTCAAAATGGCGGCTGTGCGAAATATTTCACTGGCATTCTATATCTCCGAAACTATTACAGATATCACCCTGAAATTTTGTACGTTGATAAAGGGAACTGGTACAAGTTTATCTATGTAAACTTCATAAACCTGTAAAGTACAAAACGAACATGGCGACCAAGCGAATTTGAAACATTTTAATAGACTTTTCTCGTGTTTTAACTCTCTGGGCGCAGTGAAATGTGTTACAGTAAATGATTATACATATCGCAATGCCCTGGCATCTAATTAAGTTCAATTGTTTACATAACCTCAAGATGGCGGCTGTGCGAAATTTTAAAATGAAGTTTTTATTTCTTGTGTCGTAATCATGCGATTGAATAATGAAGCTACGCAATAATTTTCCTTTAATGGTACATAACTCTATGGCCTATACATATATCAATCCAAAATGGCGAGCATCCAAAATATTTAGACATTCTCAATATCTACGAATCTTTTACAGCAATCGAACTGAATTTTTTATGTTCATAGAAACTATGAACATAAGTTCACCTATAGGACTATCAGTAACCTGGTGATCACAAATCCAACATGGCGGCGACGCGAATTATAAATATTTCGATGGACGTTTTTCGCGATTTAACCATCCGTGTGCAGTGAAACTTTGCACGTTAAATACTTATACAAATGTTAATCCACTGGCATTTAATTTATTTCAATTGTTTTCATAACCACAAGATGGCAGCTGTACGAAATTTTAAAATTTCGTTTTTACTTCTTGTGTTCTAATCATGCGATTGAAGTTTGAATACCACACGTGCACAATAATCTTCATGTAATAGTACATAAATCAAAATAGAACCTGGCGACCATCTGAAATATTTAGACGGTTCTCAATATCTACGAATCTATCACAACCTTCAAACTGAAATTTTGTATGTGTAACATGAGTAGGATATATGAAAATAAGCTGTATAGTTCTTCACGGAACTACTTGTTATATCCTCTTTGATTCGTCCATCACTGGATATTTTGCTTTCTAAGTAACAGAAGCCTCTTACTTCCCGTAGCGTTTCACCCGTCAATTTTATGTCCGTAGAGGTTTGTGATTTATTTCGGCTGCATTCCAATAATTATGTTTTACATTAATTGATTTTCATCATGAATTATTTCCTCAAGACGGAGTCCATACCATTCAAAAAGTCATTCAAATCCTCGGGCGTATCGCCCAAGATGACGATGACATCAGCAAATCTCTGGGATGAAATTATTTCTCCTTGAATCTTCGCTCCCACTTTAAATTTTTCTCCAAATTCCTGATTATTGTGTTTTAGAGATCTTTGAAATGCGTTACCCTCGCACATGGTGTAGATGCATTGTCAAAGGAAAACATTCCATGTTTCGATCATCGGCCACATAATCTGTACCGAAAGCTTCTGCAGATTTAACAGAAGGCCTATTCTGAACAGCAGTTCCTTGAACTTAGATTTTCCAACATTTTATTGTATCTTTCCATGTGGTATGTTTCTGTACAGTACATCAACATACAGAAGAGTGCTTTAAAAATCATGCCTTGTGTAAATTTTGGAAAAGGTAGTGCGTGTGGTTTTTGCCGGAGTGGATAATCGCTCGTAGAAATTCTTTTCAGTAAAATAGACTGGTTCACATTGAGGTATGTGACGGCGGGATGCCTTAAGTGTTACGTAAACGGCAATAGCCGCCATAGAGCTTCGTTACTACTGAAATAACGACCCGACTAATATTTGTACTTAACTATACGGGATTTGTGAGCCTAGTGTGTATGAAATTGAACGTAGCTATATCACTACCTTTATTTAGTAGTCGCTACTGTAGTGTTTAAATATTAAAGGTGGTATTAGAAGGCGTTTCCCTATTTTTTTTTTACCCCTGGCACTACAGCCCATGAATGGCTTAAGCCTATCATGCAACCGTTTCCAGCCATTTGGCCTGCAGATATTGTGCTGACGCGTGGTCAGTGCATCGTGTCCCCTCGGCCGTTAATCTTGTTCTTCGTGAACGGGGCGCTGCCTCAAAATCAGACAGCTACTCAATTGTCCTCACGAAGCTGAGTGCACCCCGTTGCAGCCCTCACGCCAGTGTCTAAAATCTCTGACGGAGCCGGGAATCGAACCCTGTTCTTTTTGTGTATATATATATATATATATATATATATATATATATATATATCTTGAAAAAGATAATAAATGGATTGGCATTGCCTCCTACAGGAATATAGCCTATAGAAAATCGGATGTCATACCTTGAGGTAGTGTTGCCATGGAAACGGACTGCCATTAGTTCATCAGTTTATCAGAGCGATGATAGTTTTCTTCGAATATCTTTGAAACTCTTTGTTTTAGGGCCTTAAAATGTGGTTTTCGGGGTCCCGTAGGGACATAGCGAGTATTGTTTCTCGCATCGAGGGGCGTAAAATGAGCTAAGTCCGGTCCTTATGCGACAACTTTAATATTTTGTCCCAGTTGAGTATTTTTGGTGACTTTTCAGTTATGTTGGTTGCCAAGGGGCCTGAATGGAGTGGTCTGTCCGAAATTTAAAGTAGACAGTGTTACCCGCTGGGTTCCAAAGGGTAAGTATACAAATGTTGGTTCAGATCGGTGAAACGGTCTAGATTTGTATAAATAACAGACAAACAAACAAACTAACATTGAGTTTAATATATATAGATTTACTAGCAGAAGTACCCGCTCTTCGAACGGTCTTCGGTATTAACAACCAGACGTTACCAATTGAGCTACTGTTACAATGGTTAGGAGCTTGTCATTCCTTCATACGTTATCAGAGCGAAGTTAGTTTTCTGGGAATATCACAGACACTGTTAATTTAAGGGCCTTAAAATGTGGTTTTCGGACACTCTTTATAGACTCGCGAATTCTGTGTCTCACATTGAGAAGTGCAACATATGCTTTGGTCGTCCTTCTAGGATGATTTTTATATTTCGCCTATTTTTGCATGTATTTTGAAAAGTTTTTTCCTATACCAACACTTCTATGAGAAGTACGGTGAAGAGTGTTATAAATGATTGGTGTATTGACACTGATGGATGCCTAATTTTATGATGCTCCATACTTTCCAACACGAGTTATAGGCGTACATAAAGATACACAAAAAGGCCGAAAATCCCGATGTATGCCTTACTTCGGAGGGGAATTAAAGCCGGCGGTCCCATGTCATAGATTTATGGCATGTAATAGAACCTTCCACTAACTACAATTGTGTGAAGCTAAAATTGTAGGTTAGATTTGATTAACGCTCTATTAGTTCCAAAGTTTTTCGCCAGGTGCCGGTTGGGGTGGCATCTAGTAGCCAAGTCACAGCTAATTGTCGTTGACGGTAGCATTTGGTAGCAAATGTAGGAACTACTGGAAATTGATCGTCTGCAGTCCTTACCTGAAATACAGATAACACACACTAATACAGCCATCACAATTAACACCAGTTATCAGACAGATTCTCCACACACACAAAGTACACGAGGCTACGTGAACGCGTTGTCGCAGCTTCTAAACTGAGGAACCAACCAACCAACCTACAACATATCACCCAGATGTCCGAATATGGATATATCAACCACACAGTATCAAACAAAATCATCCTTACGATGAACCCGTTTGTTGAAAGAAAAAGTTAGAATGTGCTGAATCTAAATTCATCTAACGTGTACTTCCTGACGTCAAAAAAAATTGAAAACCTCGTAGACGAAACGCAATACACCTCACATAAAGACTGACCCTCGCCGTTGTGTATAGTCCCCATCCACAGGAAGACACCTTTTACAAATTATAAAGGTTTGTGGTGCATGAATATTCAGTTTTTTTAGCCTCCAGTGGCCCAAATTCCTAATAGCCGCAAGAAATACTATTTCAATTCAGGAATTTTTGAAAATAATGTTGCTCTTTGGAGATATAATTCTGTACGACTTATCACACGTGTAAATCACGTGAAAAAATTCTAGGGTACCCCCTTGCCCCCTTAAGCGCATTGATAAATGTTACAGTCTAAGTTGGTTCCGTGATAAACCTTATAGTCATTCGCAAACTTTCACAGAAATGTAATATGTGGAGTGGCATTGCTTTTTACAGAATTAGATGGAAAGTTGGGTGTCTTCTCTTGAGAACCTGTTGTCATTGTTGCCGGCTTTCATTCCTTCATTAGTTTATTAAATTAAATTAGTTTTCTGGGAATATCTCAGAAACTGTTTGTTTTAGAGCCTTAAAATGTAGTTTTCGGGAACCCTCGAGTTTTGTTTCTGCCACCGAGGGGCTAAAAATGAGCTTAATATAATAAATACAACATAGGGATAGGGATAAAAAAGACCTACCTAGAGTTCTCGGGTTCGAATCCGGGACGGGGTAGATACTTTTGCTACCAGATTATCATTTTAAATTTTGTAAATATTGTCAATTCAATTACAGTACAGTAAGTATGTAGTTAGTTTTAGTTGTAAGTATGAAGTTAATTTGTTTATTAGATATATGTCATTGTTCTATTAGACTGTGGTGTGTGAGGGTGCATGTGAGTGGGCCTGGTGACAGACTGTTTTAGTGGTAGTATTTGTTGTTGGTGAAACTTTAGTATTTTTTTCGTTAGTAGAATTTTGGTACTTAATTGTTAGTAGAAGGTTAGTATGTTGTAGTAGAATTGCTGTTTACTTATTCTGAAAGGGAGTAGCAGCCTTTCAGAATAAATCAATTCTTTACTAGTCTAATAGACGGTTAAGATATTGATAATATAAGCCAACTAATGGCTACACTGCGTTCTGCTGCACGGCTGAGAGCAACGGGAAACTACAGCCGTAATGCTATTCCCGAGGATATGCACCTCTCTATGCATAATTACATGTGATGATGGCCTCCTCCCTTGTAAAATTTCAATCCGGAGGTAAACTAGTCCCCCGTTCGGATCTCCGGGTGGGGACTACTCGAGAGGGGGTTAACATCACAGAAGTGACAAAGAGGAAATCTGACATTCTACGGATCGGAGCGTGGAATGTTAGAAGTCTGCTAGGAAGTGGAAAGTTAGAAAACTTAGAAAGGGAAATGGATAGGTTGAGGTTGGATTTGGTTGGGATTAGTGAAATGCGCTGGCAGGAAGAACAGGACTTTTGGTCAGGAGACTATAGGGTCATTAGCACTAAATCAAACAATGGCCAAGCAGGAGTTGGTCTCATATTGAGTAGGAAACTTGGACAGCGGGTGGAATATTATGAGCAATACAGTGAACGGATTATTGTAGCAAAAATCAATACTAAACCTACGTGCACCACAGTGGTACAAGTATATATGCCTACCAGTCAAGCTGATGATAAGGATGTTGAAAAGGTCTACGAAGAAATAGATGACATTCTGAGGTATATCAAAGGTGATGAAAATGTTATAGTAATGGGAGATTGGAATGCTGTGGTAGGAAAAGGGAGAGAAGGGAAGATAGTAGGAGATTTCGGATTAGGTGAAAGGAATGATCGAGGAAGCAGGCTGATGGAATTCTGCACCGAACATGAGTTGGTCATAGCTAACACCTTATTCAATAACCACAATAGAAGAATATACACATGGATGAGACCAGGAGATACAGGGCGTTACCAAATCGACTTCATTATGGTCAAGCAGAGGTTTCGAAACCAGATTTTGGATTGTAAAACATATCCTGGTGCTGACATAAACTCTGACCACAATCTGGTTGTAATGAAATGCAGATTAAAGTTGAAGAAACTGAAGAAAAGTCAAAAGCCAAAAAGGTGGGCAATAGACAGACTGAAAGTAAAGGATGTGAACGAAAGATTCAAGAAGAGTATAAAGGAAGGACTAATCAAAACCCCTAAACAAACTTCAATTGCAGACGAATGGGCACTTTTGAAGAATGAAATAACAAGATCGGCAGAAGAAAACATTGGTTGGAAAGAAAGAATAGGTAGAAAACCGTGGATCACTCAGGATATACTAGAATTGATGGATGAAAGGCGGAGACACAAGAATCTAAGAGATGAAGAGGGGAAAGCAGAATACAGACGTCTGAGAAATGAGGTTAACAAGAAGTGCAAGGAAGCGAAAGAAGAATGGTTGAAAGAGAAATGTACAGGTATAGAAAAGTGTCTGAAATTAGGAAAAGTAGACACAGCTTATCGAAGGATTAAGAATACTTTTGGGGAAAAGAAGACTAAGTGCTGTAATATTAGGGACACAAATGGAAAGCCTCTAACAGATAGGGAAGAAAAGGTTGAGAGATGGAAAGCTTACATAGAGTGCTTGTATAAGGGAAAGGAGATTGAGAATCATGTAATGGAAAGGGAGGAGGAAATTGATGAGGATGCAAAAGGAGATTTGATATTGAGATCAGAATTTGACAGAGCATTAGAGGACTTAGGCCGGAACAAAGCACCAGGCATAGATGATATACCGATTGAGTTGCTACGCTGCATAGGAGATGAAGGTCTGATCAGGTTATTTCACTTGGTGTGTAGGATTTATGAGACAGGTGAGGTACCCCCTGATTTCAAGAAGAATGTTATCTTCCCTATACCAAAGAAAGTGGGAGCTGACAGATGTGAAGATTACCGTACAATCAGCTTGATTACTCATGCTTCAAAGATCCTGTCTAGAATAATTTACAAGAGGATTGAGAGCCAGATAGAAACGGAGTTGGGTGAAGACCAGTTTGGTTTCAGGAGAAATGTAGGAACAAGGGAAGCTGTACTAAGTCTTAGGCTGATTTTGGAAGGTAGAATAAGGAAAGATAAGAGAACGTTCATGGCATTTCTAGACTTAGAAAAGGCTTTTGATAACGTTGATTGGACTAAATTGTTTGACATTTTGAAATCTATTGGAATAAAGTACAGGGATAGGAGGGTGATATACAATCTATACAGAAACCAGACAGCAGTCAATCGAGCTGAAGGATATGAGAAAGAAGCTGGTATTATGAAAGGTGTAAGGCAAGGCTGCAACTTATCACCCATATTTTTCAATCTTTACATTGAACAAGCAATGAAGGAAATCGGAGAAAAATTTAAAGTGGGAGTGAAGATTCAAGGAGAAATAATTTCATCTCTGAGATTTGCTGATGACATCGTCATCTTGGCCGACAAGCCTGAGGATTTGAATGAGTTTTTGAATGGTATGGATTCCGTCTTACGGAAGGACTTCATGATGAAAATTAATAAATGTAAAACAAAAATACTGGAATGCAGCCGAAATAAATCAGAAACCTCTATGGATATCAAATTGGCAGGTGAAAAGCTGAAGGAAGTAGGAGACTTCTGTTACTTAGGAAGCAGAATAACCAGTGATGGACGAAGCAAAGAGGATATAAAAAGTAGGTTGGCTCAGGCAAGGAAAGCCTTTCTACAAAAAAGGAATCTGATGACATCGAATATAGATTTAGGTATTAGGAAGTCATTTTTGAAAGCCTTTGTCTGGAGCGTGGCGCTCTATGGAAGTGAAACTTGGACTATTGGTGCAGCAGAAAAGAGGAGAATTGAGGCATTTGAAATGTGGTGTTACAGGAGAATGATGATCACATTAGTAGATAGGGTTACAAACGAAGAGGTATTAAGGCGAGTGGGAGAGGAGAGATGTTTCTGGCGACTGCTAATGAAGAGAAGAGATAGGTTGGTAGGACACATACTAAGACACCCAGGAATAGCAAGCTTAGTTATGGAAGGAAGGGTCGAGGACAAGAACTGTAGGGGTAGACCAAGGTTAGAATATGTTAAACAGATTGCCTCGGATGTAGGGTGTGGTAGCTATGTAGAGATGAAACGATTAGCTCAGGACAGGGAGGCATGGAGAGCTGCATCAAACCAGTCAAAAGACTGAAGACTCAAACAACAACCGTACCACACCCGCACTTGAAGATCGCGTGAATAAATTCTAGTGTACCCCTTGACCCCCTTAAGCGCATTATACGTATTGATGAATTTTACAGCTTAGTTTGGTTTCGTGATTACCTTATAGCCGTTTGCAAACTTCACAGTAATGTAATAAATGGAATTGCATTGCGTCTTACAGAAGTAGATGGTCCTATGAGATTCCGTGGCCATGGTTACCAGCTTGCATTCTTTCATAGATTATTAAATGAAATTAGTTTTCTGGGAATATCTCAAAAACTGTTGGTTTTAGGGCCTTAAAATGTGGTTTTCGTGGTCCCTTAAGTTTTGTTTCTCACGTTGAGGGGTTGAAAATAAGCTTTGTCTCGTCCTTCTACGCCTATTTCAGCATGTATTTTAAGGGGGTAGGCCCCCTTTTATGAGAGGTACGGAGAAGAGTTACATCAATGATTAGTGTGGTGCCTCTGATGGATATCTGTATCAAATTTTACGTTGATCCACCCAGCCGTTCTCAAGTTATAAGGACTCGAAGTTGTCCACAGACAGACAAACAAACAGTCAGTCAGACAGACAGACAAAAAAAAATTTTTGCTCGCATCCATCATAAAACAGTCTGAAAGGCGCAAATAACGCAAATTTCCGTAGAAATTCAGAAAAAACAGACAAACTTTCATTTTATATATATAGAGACTAGCAGAAGTACCCATTCTTCGAACGGTCTTCGGTATTAATAACCAGATGTTATCAATTGAGCTACTGTTGCAATGTTTAGGGGCTTGGAACCTGTTTGTTGGCAAAGAAAAATTATTAGTTAAAATGTGCTCTCAAACTAAATTTACCTAACGTGTTCTTCCTGGCTTGAAAATAAAATTGAAAACTTCGTAGAAGAATCGCAATACACGTCACATACGAACTGACCCTAACCGTTGTGTCAAGTGCCCAACTACAGGAAGACCCCTTTTATAAATTATAAAGGCTTGTGGTGCATGAAAATTCAGTTTATTTAGCCTCCAATGGCCCAAATTCCTAAAATCAGCAAAAAACAGTCTACTATTTCTATTCAGGAATTTTTGAAAATAATGTTGATGTTTGGAGATATAATAGACCTTCTGTACGACATATCGCACGTGTAAGTCGTGTGAAACAAGTAGTTCCGTGAAGAACTATACAGCCTATTTTCATATATCCTTCTCATGTTAATTGTCTCTATCAACATACAAAATTTCAGTTTAATTGCTGTAACAGATTCGTAGATATTGAGAACCGTCCAAATATTTCATATGGTCGCCAGGATGGATTTTTATTTTTGTACTATTACATTAAGATTATTGTGTACGTGTGGTATTCAAACTTCAATCGCATGATTAGAACACAAGAAGTAAAAGCGAGATTTTAAAAGTACGCACACCAGCCATCTTGTGATTATGCAAACAATTGAAATAAATTACATGCCAGTGGATCAACATTTGTATAAGCATTTAACGTGCAACGTTTCACGGCACTCGGATAGTTAATTCGCGAGAAACGTCCATTTAAATATTTATACTTCGCGTCGCCGCCATGTTGGATTTGTGCTCACCAGGATACTGAAAGTCCTATAGGTGAACATATGTTCATAGTCTCTATGAACACTAAAAAATTCAGTTTGGTTGCTGTAAAAGATTCATAGATATTGAGAACTGTCTAAATATTTCGGAAGCTCGCCATTTAGGATTGTTATATGTATAGGCCTTAGAGTTATGTACCATTCAAGGACAATTATTGCCTAGCTTCATTATTCAAACTTTCACTTCGATCGCATGATTATGAAACAAGAATAAGAACTTAATTTTAAAATTTCGCACAGCCGCCATCTTGATGTTATGTAAACAATTGAATTAAATTAGATGGCAATGAATTACAATCTGCAAAATCATTTACTGTACCACATTTCACTGCGCTCAGAGAGTTAAATCACGAGAAAAGTCTATTAAAATCTTTCAAATTCGCTTGGTCGCCATGTTCGTTTTGTACTTTACAGGTTTATGAAATATACATAGGTAAACTTGTATCAGTACCATTTATCACCGTACAAAATTGCATGATGGTATCTGTAATAGTTTCGGAGATATAGAATGTCAGTGAAATATTTCGCACAGCCACCATTTTGAGGTTATGTAAACAATTGAACTAAATTATACTCTGGTGCATTACAATGTGTATAAACATTTGCTGTACCAAGTTTCATTACGTTTGGATAGTTAAATCGCGAGAAATGTCTATTTAAATGTCTCAATTTCGCTTGACCGCCATGTTGGTTTTGTAGTCACCAGGTTTTAGAAAGTCTCATAGGTGAACTTCTAGTAGTGCCCTTTATCACCGTACTCAATTTCAGGGCGATATCGGTAATAGTTTCGGAATGCTAGTGAAATATTTCGCACAGCCGCCATGTTGGATTGGTGAGACGTACCAAAATTTGAAGGGCACGGTCGAGGTCGCCGGGAATAGTGCTATAAACTTACCGAGTTTCATTGAAATCGCTCCAGCCGTTTAGATTTTATTAGGGACACACACACACACACCACACACACACACACACACACGCACACGCACACACACACGGACAGAAGGTGATCTCATAAGCCTATTTTTTTTTAAATTGAATATAGGCTAAAAAATCTAGGGTACTCCATTTGCAACCTTTCACAGAAATGTAATAAATGGAGTGGCATTACTTATTCTAGAAATAGATGGAAAGTTGGATGCCACCTCTTGAGATACTGTTGTCATGGTTAGTGGCTTGCATTCCTTCTTTAGTTTATTAAATGAAATTAGTTTTCTGGGAATATCTAAGAAACTGTTGGGTTTAGAGCCTTAAAATATAGTTTTCGGGGACCCTTTACGGCTCTTGAGGGGCCCCGAGTTTTGTTCTACCCCAAGGGTTTGAAAATGAGCTTTGTCTCTTCGTTGTACGCCATAATAATGATAATAATTAAAAGAATAATACTACTAATAATAATAATATAACAAAATAGGGATAGGGATATAATAGACCTTCCGGACCATACCCGCACGTGTAAATCGCGTTAAAAAATTCTAGATTACCCCTTGACACCTTAAGCGCATTATATGTATTGATGAATATTTCAGCTTAATTTGGATCCGTTATAACCTTATTGCCGTTTGCAAACCTTCACAGTAATGTAATAAATGGAATTGTATTGCGTCTTACAGAAATAGATGGACCTCTGAGATTCTGTTGCCATTGTTACCGGCATGCATTCCTTCATTAATTTATTAAGTGAAATTAGTTTTTTGGGAATATCTCAAAAACTGTTGGTTTTAGGGCCTTAAAATGTGGTTTTCGGGGTCCTTTTAGGGCCCCCGAGTTTCGTTTCTCACATTGAGGGGCTGAAAATGAGCTTTGTCTCACGCTTATTTCAGCATGTATTTTAAGGGGGTGGACCCCCTGTTATGAGAGGTACGGAGAAGAGTTACATCAATGATTAGTGTCGTGTCTCTGATGGATATCTGTATCAAATTTTACGTTAATCCACCCAGCCGTTCTCGAGTTATAAGGACACAAAAACTTGTCCACAGACAGACAGACAGACAAAAATATATTTTTGCGTGCATCCGTCACAAAACAGTCTGAAACGGGCAAATATATCAAATTTTCGTAGAAAAGCCGAAAAATCAGACAAACATTCATTTTTTATATAATAGAGAAGGGATATAATAGACCTTCCGTACCACACCCGCACGTGTAAATCGCGTGAAAAAATTCTAGAGTACCCCTTGACCCCTTAAGCGCATTGTATTAATGAATATTTCAGCTTAATTTGGATCCATTATAACCGTATAGCCGTTTGCAAACCTTCACAGTAATGTAATAAATGGAATTGCATTGCGTCTTACAGAAATAGATGGACCTCTGAGATTCAGTTGCCATGGTTACCGCCATGCATTCTTTCATTAATTTATTAAGTGAAATTAGTTTTCTGGGAATATCTCAAAAACTGTTGGTTTTAGGGCCTTAAAATGTGGTTTTCGGGGATTCGTTTCTCACATTGAGGGGCTGAAAATGAGCTTTGTTTCACCCTTCTACGCCTATTTCAGCATGTATTTAAGGGGGTAGGGCCCCTTTTATGAGAGGTACGGAGAAGAGTTACATCAATGATTAGTGTGGTGCCTCTGATGGATATCTGTATCAAATTTTACGTTGATCCACCCAGCCGTTCTCAAGTTATAAGGACTCGTAGAAGTTCTCCACAGACATACAGACAGACAGACAGACAAAAAATTTATGTTTGCACGCATCCGTCATAAAACAGCCTGAAACGCGCAAATATCGCAAAATTCCGTGGAAATTCAGAAAAAACAGATAAACTTTCATTTTTATATATAGAGAGATTATTTTTAATTTTATAATTTTTGGATTCACCAGAAAAAACATGCTATTTGGCAGTTTGGTGTTATACAAACTAAACTCGGCCAGCGTCACTATGATAACTTTTCAATTTTATAATCTTAATTTTAATTTAATTTTAGTGTGTTTTGGCGATCATTGAAAATCTGCATTATATCGCGTCGGATGCAGGACAAATTTTACACGTTTTTCCTCATGTAACATTCTCAAACTTCCACGTTGAGCAGTGTTTGTATTAGCTATAACAGAAAACGCACTTTCACACCAATATGTCGTAGAAAACTGCAACAAAGCGATGAGGGCTCTTTTACTCTGGTGAGGAAAATCTTGTTGAATAGAAACCCGGAATCTGTCTAATTCTGACTCTTGGTAGTTAAGTTTTAAAGTCTGGTTGTTTTTAACGCGGCCAAAACACCGAACGAGGGGAAGCAAGTTTACTATTTTCTCAAAGATTTTTTATTCGATTTCTCTCATGAATTTACAAGTAGGACGAATCTCATGACACCCTGTTTGGAAAGCACTGCCCTATCTTAAAAGCCACACGCCATGTCACGCACGAAAGAATGCCCGATAGACTTCAGTTAGAATCACTACATCGCTCTCACCAGACGTGGTGGCCGAGAGCGCTAAAGCGCCACCTCGTGCCTCGCTGGCATCGGGAGAGCGTGGGTTCGAATCCCACCTCGGCCGTCCTGAAAATGGTTTTCGTGGTTTCCCATTTTCACCACCAGGCAAATGCCGGGCGCGGTTCCTTTCAATAGGTCCACGGCCGATTTCCTTTCAATATCCCTTCCCTGACCCGTCCTGAAAAGAAAAGTACATGGCCATTGGCTACTTTAATAAAATTATTGCAACATCGCTCTCGACTGGCAGGTAAAACAAACAGTACAAGAAATGAAGAACACAAAACTAGATCCCTGCTTGCCAGCCGATCCTCTTACTAGATAATCTTCACCACCCGCAAAAATATCAAACTAGCCTTGAACTGGAATTATGAAGGAAAGGTATTTCTTTCACTAAATACAAAACCTGTTGTCCGTCCTGTCCCAAAGGAAATTTCAAGCCAAAGGCAATCCGAGGCCACACTGACGAGACAACGTACCATTCAAACAGGCCTACAAACAAATCACAAAAACAAAACTGATGTCCGTCCTGTTCCAAAGGAAATGCAAAACCCGAAAGCAATCTGAGGGCACTTTGACGAGACATCTAATCATATAGGGAAGAGGCGCACATGACTTACAACACCTGACAAACTTAAAAGCAAAGGTTACCAACCCTTTAGACTTCCCTAAGAGTCCCATAAACTCGTGGGGATTGAAGAATTGATAGAAATACAGTTCCATAACATAATTACAATTCATGGCATACGGCAAACGTAAAGGAAACACGTAGTAATAAGAATGATGCAAAGTACGTTCTCAAACACAAAATAAACAAAACAACACATGATATCCCAGAACGTATGTCCCCTTAATGAATAACGACATAGATCATCTCAAGCGCATGGATACTTAAAAACAGGTAGCCCATAAATTAACTAGAAAATTACATCGAGATTAAAATTGAAAAGATATTAAATATGATTTTCTCTTAAAATAATAATCTAAATTGCCTAATAACCGAGGCCTCCGCATTCCCTGGGATCAATCAACTCACTGGACGCACGACGAGAAACTGAGTAAACAGAATAAGATAATTACACACGCAAGGGAAGTTAACACCAGAAAAGGGGAGGACAGAAATACAGATTAAATGTGAAGAAGGATTGCCTTAAAATAACTTAGCTGTAATCTGTAAGTCCTAGTAGGTCACAGGTTGGAGCCGGGAATGTAGAAGGATAAATGTCATATTAGGAACGAATAACTAAAGACGGGACCAAAGAAACAACTATTACGCGTCCCAGGACGGGATCAGTTAACACAGGGAAAATATTAAAACGAATAAATATGCCAAAATTATCCTGGGCTCCAAATCCAGCATCCCTTCGTCATGGCTCCTAGAAGTCGAAAGATCAAGTTTCCATCTTTGTTGTCTACCCATCTGCGTTCACGAATAGATGCAAACGTCAGTTGGCCTTGCGTTTACATAAGTTTTGACACAGTTAGGTTCCAAGTATGATTAAATTGTGAGAGCGCAGTATCGTAAGCTTCGTAAATTAGACGTTGGATGTCAGTCTTTCGTAATCTCGTATTTCCGTACCGTAGTTGAAATAGAAAATTATCAGTCGATAAATGTTTGTAACTAAACAATCCTGAATGTAAAATAGTTTTTCGCCAACTTTTCTGAAAATTCACTAGATGTAGTCTAGTGAAGAAGTCGTTGATTTGGCAACACTGCCCGTACGGTATGTGAAGCTAATGAACCACCTCTTAAACTCAGTATAAGGCAATATCACCACCTCACTTATAAATAATTTTCGCTTAAGTCTTCTTATTAAATTAATCTGCCATGGTTGGAGATTATTAATTTTGCACAAAGGTTACAGCAGAGGAGCAATCAAGCCCCAAGTAATTACAACTTAATCATCAGCACATGGCGCTAACGTTAATGTTATGCAATTTATTTAGTCAATATTTCAAGCTACGTGAGCAACGATGCACTTACTACGTAATTACAGTATGTACACGGCACGAAATGTACTCAATCTTATCGCACCATATTTCCCGGAGGAGGAGATTTATTTCACCTAAGTGGATATTATTTTCAAACAATGCTACGTGACTGTCTTCTTTTAAACAGAAGAAAATAGCGTAGTCATAACGAACAATTGATTGCCGAATCAAGATTATATAAGGGACATTCAAAAAGAAACGAGCTGGAGGCTATAAAATAGTACACCGCACCAACCATACCAACTGACGAGCCAAATGGTACACTGGGGCGAAACGCTTGCAATTATAATTTGAGCTAACTGGACCATTTTCGAATATTATTTGAAAATGAAGAATATTTTATCACCCACATATGAAAATACATAATTTACCGTACTGTGCTTTACTAATCATGAGTTTCTCGGGAAGTATTTCCGGCTGGGGAGAAGATTAAAATTAAGAAAATGTTATCGTATGTCATGATGTTGAGAACACTAATTTGCACGCACATTAACATCCTTCGAAGTAATCTCCAAGACAATCAATTGTTCACTGCCAACGATGAGGAAGACAAATACCATCAGCTGCTCCATTGTCCAATCTGGCAATCTCGTGTCGCACTGCCTTGGCGTTCTCGTGTATGGAAGCATCCCCCACGCAATGGAGCTTTCAATTTCGGTATCAAATCAAAATCGCATGGTAACAGATCGGGGTGGTAGGGAGGATGCTCTAGTACGTCCCATCTCTAGCGCCGTAAATGGGTCTGAATAATGTTTACTGGATTCCATTATCATGCTATTTTTACGTATGCGCGTTGTTCTAGTCGACTCACATCCATACTTGACAAACTACAAACATCAACAATGCGCCCACTGAATTGCGCGCGCATCCCTCTTCTTCTGTCTTGCATTTGTACACCATCTAGCGGCATCTATAGATAAAGCCCTGCACGGATGCGGATATACGCAAAATTTTTCGCCATGCGGATAGCGGATAAGCTGCGGATAATGTTTGGAGTAAATTTGCGGATAGTTTTCAGAATACAATCCGAACTTGTTTAATTTGATTCCTATACAGGACCCGGATGTTTATGACATGTTTTTTCCGTTATGTTTTTTTTCATGATAAATATAAGATGATGATTTACGCAAATCCCATTCAAATTATGTCATTAAGCAAAATAAACAGTCCGAACTGAAAGGGGTTGCAATTCTGGCTGTATAACATTCTTTTAAACATAGCACATGTCACACATAGCCGAAGGGAATGACTTTCTCCTCAAATGTCTAAATGTGTTAATCTAATTTAAAATATAATTGTAATGTCAGTAATGCGGATGTGGGGCGGATGCGGATAGCAGTCGTGCGGATGCGGGGCGGATGCAGATAACAGTCGTGCGGATGCTGGGTGGTTGCGGATAACGATTTGTTTATCCGCGCAGGGCTCTATTATAGACACTATATAGGGTCTTTCATATAAAGTAAGAACGGCAAGTGGCAGTCTTGTTATTCGGTGCTGCGGTGGCCTTGGCCGAGCTTGTGGCGCGCCACAGCACCCCCACCTTAAGCCATGTGTCCAATCCTGTATGAAATATTACCTTATAAAAGATGCTGGAAGTGTCGTCCTTCTTGGATTATACAGGCATTGTATCTGGTAACCACATTCTGGCTGACACGAGTGAGTTCTGCCACTGTCAAGTTTCTGATTTTTAATGTTATGCTATTTATTGAGCACTGAGTCAGTAGTGTCAAACGTATTTACAATTACGTGAATCTGTGCTAGTGAAGGTGGCACTTCATCAGGAAAATGCTGAACAAATGCATCACGTACCCGCCGAGCCGACTCGTACTTAAAATAAGTTTTGCATACAGAAATACGATGTTGTAATGTCTCATGTTAACATCTGAGGTTCGGACTGGCGACTGAACACCTGCACGTTTATTGCAAGGTCGAGTACATTATGTACTATGCGCGCTCTTTCAATACTACAGCAGGGGGCCGTGGCACGACACAAGCTCGGCCAAGGCCACTGCAGCAGTGGATAACAAAGCCGCCGCTCACCGTTCTTACTTTATATGAATGACCCTGTATATAAACTGTAAATGTTTCATATCAAAACATGTGGATTGCGGACCGGGGTTCCGCGGGAAGAAATAGGTGCCATAACTTAGTAAGTGACCTCCGTATAATGCCTACGTGGGCTGTGTACCTCGCCTGCTCTGCGGAGCTGCGCCTGCTAGAGGATCGGAACTCATTTGGAGGGGAAGCATCAGCGTCTATTTATTCCACAAGCAGCTTAAAGCGTGTCAACTACTAATAATAGAGATGTTTTGGCGTGAGAGCCATTAAAAACACACGTGAAGAGAATATGCGTGTCAATAGTAACGTGTAATTACCGAGAGTGTATGTGTGTGATTGGCGGCACCAATAATTAAAACCAGGCGATGATAGCTGGCGCGCATAAACTGTTTCACAGCCAAATGGTAATTGCAGCAGTAAATGAGGTAGCATTCCAGCTCGGATCTATTTGCCCACTGTATTTCAATTGCCATCACCACCGCAAGCTACACGATTGGGAAGAACTGGAAATATTAGCACTGATTGGTGTGAAATATTCAAAATCATCATTTTACTAGGTAACGATCTAGTGGTCAAATTTTAATGACACACTCTCATTATTCTTTGATGGTAGGCTATATGTAATGTGATCGAAAAAATGTTGCCAGAGAGTTTAGTGAGACCAGTGTATTTCACACTAGAATGGAGCGTTCTATACTTTTAAACGCATGATTTATTTTAAGTACATTTGAAGCAAGTGCACATATACCATGCTCGGTTGAAATTTTGAGGGTGTAACTCAATATTTCTCTTTTAGGTACGAAAAAGGAAAGGGGTGTTTTCAATAAGATATATATTTTTTTTTACGAGGGACTGTGGAAAATCTTCAAAAGACACATGTGAAGGGTCCGCACTCCAGAGTAGTGTGGGATTCTTACCCTCTAAAAACCACCTCCCTTTTCCCACGATGCGTTCATCACCCCGGAACCGCTCTCGCATTACTTCAGGGTGATGTCGTGCTTACTTAGTCATTCAGACTTCTTCTTTCTTCATTTTTTCTTATGGATGTTCGAACGCATCCATTTCCCTCTTCTTCTGGCGCAGGACACATTCTATGTAAATAGCTATCTGATTCCATGTTTGATCATTTCGGAGCATCATCTGTAGGATGTTGTCCGGCGTGATTGCCCCTATAGAAGCTTGCAGATCTCTTCTATGTGTTGACCAGCGTTCACACACAAAGAATGTGTGGAGCGCATCATCCTCTTCATTACAATAATGACACAAAGGACTATTAGCCACGCCTATGTGATGCAGGAATCTCCGAAAATATCCATGGCCTGTTAGGAACTGTGTCAAATAATAATTGACCTCTCCGTGGTTTCGATCAATCCAGTCAGCCAGACGCGGAATAAGTTTCTTTGTCCATCGACCTCGTGTCTCATCATCCCACTTCTGATGCCATCGTTCCATACAATGGTTGTGTGCAGACGTCTTTGCCTGGTGTATGTCCAGTTCTTCTTTGGTGCGCCAAACTTCCTGACGCTCTAAGGCAAGTAAATCAATTGGTGCTACTCCCGCTACCACTAGAACAGCAGGCTCTGAAACAGTGCGATATGAACATGAGATCTTCAGTGCTCCTCTTCGTTGTACTGCTGCTATCCTTTTACGATATTTCTCGAACCGTAAGGACTCAGCCCAGATCTCAGCTCCATAGAGTAATATGGACTGGACTGTTGTCATCAGGAGACGTCGTTTGCTAGGCTTCGGACCTTTAATATTACCCATTAATCGGCTCATAGCGGTCAAGATATTTGCTGTTTTATCCGTCACTCTTTGAATATGGGCCCAGAATAAGAGCTTCGTATCTAGCGTCACACCCAAGTACTTCGTACTCCTTGATGAATTAATCATCGTCCCTCCCACTTGCATTGGTACAAGAGTGTTGATTCTCCTTCTCGTCAGCACAACAATCTCCGTTTTATGGTCTGCTAATGACAGCTTATGTTCCGTCATCCAATCTGTGACACGTCGCATTACCTGATTGAGTTTCAGTTGCGCCAGCTCTATATCACGAGCCACAATCAGAGCAGCAACATCATCAGCATATCCTACCAATATTGCATCTTCGGGCATCTTCAGCCGAAGCAGGCCATCGTATGCAATATTCCAGAGATCTGGCCCTAGAATAGATCCTTGAGCTGCCCCAGCGGTTAATCTTTTAGTCCTATGTCCTTCCTCGGTATCGTACTGCAAAATACGGTCCTTTAGATAATCCCTCATTATCCGCATGAGGTATCTCGGTAGTCTAAATTTATCTTGAAGTGCCACCAAAATGTCACTCCACTGGGCAGAGTTAAAGGCATTCTTCACATCTAGAGTCACAAGTAGCGTAACTTTACGTGAGTAATGGTTACCCATCTGAGCTCTGTTTGCAGTCTCTACAACTACCCGCACAGCATCAATAGTCGAGTGCCCTTTCCGAAAGCCGTATTGTTGGGCAGATAGATCTCCAGCTGATTGAACTGCCATCAATATTCTAGGCTGTAATAGTTTTTCTAATCCTTTTCCAGCCGTATCCAGCATGCATAATGGCCTGTATGATGAAGGCAAATTTCCTCCCAATTTTCCTTTACTAATAAGAACTAGTCTGGCCTTCTTCCAACAGGCACTAAAAACGCCTGCCTTCAGACATGCGTTATACATGTTCAAAAGGAGTCGCGGGCAAGCTCTTGCTGCCTCCTTAAGTGCTTCTGCTGGAATCCCATCTGGTCCAGGAGCCTTCTTGTTCCTGATAGAATTAATCGCTTTCAATAATTCTTCCTCGGTGAACAATGGTATTTCTTCAATATCAATGCAATCATCAGCTTCATCAATCCTCTCCGGATGTTCCGGAAACAGCGTACTGACTATTTCGTCCATAGTGTGTGCATCCATTATCGTATTAGAAAAAGTTCCAAGTTTCTTCAATACAATCTTATATCCTAGTCCCCACGGATCGTTGTCAACTTCTTTGACCATTTCCCACCATTTGTCAGCTTTACTTCTTTTAATTGCATCCCGAAGCGCCTTTCTTGCTGATTTGTGGTCTTCGGAGAATAAGGCTGCCTCTTCTCTTCCTCTCCCTCTATGTGCCCTTCGTCTCATCCTCAGGCAGTGTCGCCTCATATCAGCAATTTCCTCCGTCCACCAGTATGCTGGCTGTTTGTGTTTTCGCGTGTTCTTCCTGCACATGGATTTATTGCAGGCTTGATGAATAAGCAACATAGTGTTCTCTACCCATTTATCCGCCGCCTCTCTCCCCTCAAATGAAAAGCAACTCGTTTCAACTTTCACCATTCCTCTCTGTATTACCTCACAGAACTTTTCTTTATCCATATTTGTGGGATTCCAGTATGATGGTTTGCGTATGACAGCGCTTTGTTGTCGATTTTGCTGAAGTACACAGAAAGTAACATACTGATGATCGCTTCCTGTGTAGTCCTCAATCACCCGCCATTCAGATATTCTTGACAAAAAATCGTCTGAAGCTAAAGTCACATCTGGTATGGTTCCATTGCAGCCAGGTCGTCGAAAGGTAGGCGTATTTCCAACATTTACGGTCGACAATCCTAACCTTGCAGCCATTTCCAGTATACGACGTCCTCTGGAATCTACATCCGGCATACCCCATTCCAAGGCCTTGGCATTGAAATCTCCAGCTACAATAAGGTTATTTCCCATACCACGCAATGTGTCCTCAAGGCTATCCAACTTGTTCTGGAAATCAGCAATGGGCTCGTTCGGAGTGAAGTAACAGCTCACGTACGTAAGCGTGCCATTCTTAACCCAGACGAAACCATCCTTAGAACCTTGATCTGTCACTGGATATTTTCCCAGATCCGGAATGAAAGTTGCGGCTGTTCCAAGGTTGTCCGCAAACCACCCATGATGGTCCCTGTTCTGATATTGCTCACTCAGAAGAAAAATATCCACTTCCATTTCAAATGCCAATTGCATCAAGAGATCATTGGCAGTCAAACTTCTGTGAACATTTCCTTGAAGAACTCTCACCATTTTTTGCCGATTTTAACCTTCTCGAGAGCATCCCTAAACACTATACAGGCGCCTGAACCAGGAACATGGTTCCGTTTGGTGTCATGAACCTCCTTCTCCGTGCATAGCACACATCGTGCTTCACCTTTACAGTCTGATGCTTTATGTCTGGCATCTCCACACTTGTAACAGAGTTTGCTCCTATCAGGGCCATTACAATTCCTTGCAAGATGTCCATATGACAAACAACGGAAACAGCGAGTTACCATTGCTCTCTCCCTTACCCTACCATATATCCATCCCACTTTCATTCTCCCCTCTTCCAGAAGTTTACCGGCATCTTGCTCTGCTAAATGTATAATAGCCATTTTCTGACTTCTGCTATTGGGTTCCGTGACAAAGATTTTGACTTCTCCGCTAAGTGTTTTAATGTCCCGTCTGACCGCCTCCTCCACATCTGCAATAGTCGTAATGCAGTCTAAGTCCCGCACCTCCAGAGTTATTCGGGGGGTCAAAGTTCTGACATCTTCATCCTGACCAAGAGCCTCTCTCAACGATTTGTTGAGGTTTTCTCGACCCTCACACGTCGTAGATTTGTTCAATTCAAGAAGAACATCTCCAGACCTGGTCTTCCTAATTGACTTAATGTCCACGCCACTGTCCTCCGGTTTGACCTTGCTACGGATATCTTTAAGTACATCCGCAAAGGATCTGTCTTTTGCTGGCTGAATAAGAACAGCTTCAAGGCGCCTTCTTGGTTTAGACCTCTTCCCTTCTTCCTTTCTTGCAGGGTTCATGACCACAGTTTGAACCTCTTCTACTCGCTGCTGAGTATTTTCAATTTCATTACTCTGTTGTTTCCTCTTCTTCTTGGGTTGAACTCTTGTCCATTCCTCCTTTTCAGTGTTCTCTGGAATTGTTCCCGAAGATATCGGAGACAATTCCTCCGCTCTTGAAGAAAGTTCCTTTTTTTGAAGCAACAGCAACTCTCTGGCTTTCTTCCAGGATCTCCGACTAGTACTCCCTGCATCTAAAGCCTCCTGCAATTTTTTCAACCCTACTTGAATCTCCAGCTTCATATTCCTTTGGGGGATAGCCAAAATGCTCTCCAAAAGCGCCTTAGCAATGTCAAGATACTCCTGTTCTTTGTTTTCATTGTCCGATATCTGCTGTCTTAAGACGGCAAACTTATCGGCATCCAATGCTCCTTGACTCAGTATTTCCTCCATGGCAATGCTACGGGTTAAAAATGTCCGCCGAAACAGAGAGATCTAAACGCCCTTGCCGCCCCCTGGTGACAGAACCTTAACTACTACTAATACCAGACGGCTTTGGAAGTTACAGCAAGACCTTGTACTAACAATACCCTAACCTCTACTTGGACCAAAGATGATATTTCGAGCTCGTTTGTTTGAGATGATACTACCACTTCTTAACCTCAAATTGGTTATGACATTACAATATACAAGCGATAAAATGTATATTGCACCAACAACAGAGATATTTATATTAACTGAAATGTACACTGACCTGTTCCCAATTATAACACAAACCAATGATACCTTCTTCTCATGCAAATGCTCATTTTATACACACCAAATCATCAACACCACTATCGTAATAATGGCACCTAACAATCTTCACTTCAATAATATAATAATAATAATAATAATAAGTCAAAGAAACATGCGTGGTGCAATAATGCATTTGATTCAGTGGTAAAGCAAAGACAACTTGCCTGGCAGAAATGGAACTCGGGAAAGAACCAAGATAATTGGGAAAACTTCGTGAACGAGAGACAACGCGCTGCAAAAATCATCCGCAATGTAAAACGTGCCTACAACAAGAGCCAACAAACTCAAATTGAGCTAGACTTTCAGAGGAACAACACAATGGACTTCTACAGAACCTTCAAACGCAATCTAAGCAAATACAATCCTCCGAGTCTACAGTTCAAAGACTCAAATGGGAGACTAGCTTACAGTGAGAGAGAAAATTGCCAGATTCTAGCGAAATAATTTGAGTCCCTCCTTAATTGTGAGACTCCAAACTCCACTTTCTCATTTGAAGACAACATACAAGTCCACCCAGATTCATCCCCTCCAACGAAAGAAGAAATCAAACAGATTATCCAGTCACTTAAGAACAACAAGGCACCAGGTGAGGACTCGATAATCGCCGAATTGTGGAAGTATGCTGGTGAAAAGATGATTGATAAATTGACTGACATTATCAAGGAGATTTGGGAAACTGAGAAACTTCCACGTGACTGGACTTCTGCCTTGATTCATCCCCTGCATAAGAAAGGTGACAAAACGGACGTTAACAACTACCGCGGCATTTCCCTCCTACTGATAACTTACAAAATTATTTCAAAAGCTCTGCAGATTAGGGCAGAACAACAACTTGATCCACAATTAGGAGAGCACCAAGGAGGGTTCAGGAAAGAGCGCTCATGTGCCGAACAAATTATGAATCTGAAATCCGTCCTTTTCTATCTGAAGCAAAGGAACAAGAAATTTGTGGTAACCTTCGTCGACTTCAAGAAGGCCTATGATTCGATTGATAGAATACCGTAGCTCTTGTTCAAATTCTAAAGGAATTTGGATTGGATAATAAAACCAGGGCAATCATTCAACAGACCTTAGCTCACACAACCTCCAGAGTCAAGTTCAGAGGAGAAATTTCAGACTCTTTCGAAATTAAGACAGGAGTTAGGCAGGGAGATGGGCTTTCACCCCTGCTCTTCAACTGTGCACTTGAAAAAGTCATCCGCGAGTGGCGCAAAGAAATGAACGATGGAGTTCAAAATGGAGTACGACTGGGTTACAAGAACATGAACCTTTCTATTGATTGCCTAGCTTTTGCAGATGATCTTGCAATTTTCTTCGACTCTTTAGACATGGCCACAAAACAAATTAACCTGCTGCAGGTACAGGCAACAAAAGTTGGTCTTCAGATCTCTTTGGAGAAAACACACTTCATAACTAACATCAAGCCAGCACCAAGGGAGCTAAAAGTAAACCAGGGGAAAATCAAACGGACAGATAAGTTTAAATATCTTGGCGAGTGGGTAGAACCCAACGTATGTGAGAAAGAAACCTTCACTTCGCGCATGAACAAAATGGAAATGGCGTACCAACTCAGCAAGGACGTTTACAACAAAAAAGTCAATATCCCTGAACGCAAAACTTAGGCATTATTGCACTGTCATACGACCAGAGGCTCTGTACGAAGCGGAATGCCTCACCATGAACAAGAAAGGCCTGGTAGAAAAATTGGAGATCAAGGAAAGAAAGATCTTGAGGAAAATCCTTGGCCCGATTAAAGACAACGGTGAATATAGATGACGGCATAACTATGAGCTGTATATTCATGTCCAGAAGATCTCTGATGTAATGAGGAAAAGGAGGATTGCATTTTATGGCCACTTGCTTAGAATGAAACCCACACGATTGACGAACCGGATCTTTAAGTATTTAAAAATAAGAAGACCAAGCCAGCCTGGTTCGAAGAGGTGGAAAGTGACCTGCAATAGATGGAAATTACCTGTGGGGATATTCAAGAACGCAATCCCCTCAGGAAGAAACTACACGACCACCAGGGTTTTCTCGAAAAACCGAAGTTGAAGACGGGAAAGATGTGGACGGAAGAAAGAAAAGAGCAACACCGGCAACGTATGAAGGAACACTGGGCAAAGATCAAAGCCCAGAGAAGCCAGTTGAAATAACGTGGTCCTTAGTTGGCCGATACGACTAAAGAATAATAATAATAATAATAATAATAATAATAATAATTACAGTACTATATCAGGATTGAATCTGCAACCACAGATATTGAGCTACAGAAGGCAGTTCTGTTAAACATCTGCCATATTTTCAGGAAGTTCCTTGGTGAAAACACTCAGCAAGGCTCGAAGATGACAGATGGAAATTTAGCTCATCCTATAAACGAAGGAGACTCGTGAAGACTGCGGGCACGAAATTAATGTAAAGTGTGGTTCCTGTACATTGTATTTCAGTACAAATGGTTCCTTGCAAAGGCCGAACCGGACTGTAACTTAAAATATAACCAGATATTTGCCATTAATGATGTCATAAAATAAACAATAATAATAATAATAATAATAAGCATATGATTCTGCAGACCTTGATACCCCCATTGAAATTCTGAGAGAGTTTGGAGTAGACGAAAAGTCAATAACTCTAATTCGCCAAACTTTGACAAATACCTACGCTTAGGTCAAGTTTCTTGGAGAGTTTTCAGAACCTTTGAGACCAGGTCGGGATTAAGGCAAGGTGATGGCCTCTCACCTCTTTTATTCAACTGTGTTTTAAAGAAGATCATTAGGGAGTGGCTCAAAGAGATGAGTCAACAAGGCCTTCCAGAAGGAATCGAGCTCGGATATCGAAACCCTGAATTAAAAATAGATTGTCTCGCATTCGCAGATTATGTTTTCCTTGCCGAAGATCTAGAAATTGCAACCAGGCAAATTGAGACACTCAAGAAATAGCTAAGAGAGCAGGTATGCAAATCTCTTCTGAGAAAACAGAGTAGGCCCTATATGAATTTGGACAAATGGGATCTAGTTCAAGAAATGTATACCAAGAATGGAACCATTTTGAGGAGTTATAAATTCAAGTATTTGGGAGAAATTTTGACTCCAAATGGTAACGAGAAAGCAGCCATTGAAACAAGGGCTAGGAAAATGGATATGGCATTCAGACTTTGCATCAACACTTATAAGTCCAAATCCCTCACATATCAGGCCAAGTACAGGCATCATTGCACAGCAGTGAAGTCAGAGTGCCTCTATGCGGCAGAAACCTTATCAAGCATAAAACTGTAGAAATTGAGAAAAAGGGAAGGAAGATCTTGCGGAAAATTCTAGGTCCCAAGAAACTGCCTGGATGGATACAAATTTAAACTTAGGTCAAACCAAGAACTCTATGACAAGTTTGAATGGATTTCTGTCAGCATGAGATTGCAACATGATGGAGGCAAGTGCTACTTCGTCTCGGTCGTTTCATTGAGTGTGTATGGGATTAGCTCATGTCGTAACTGGTGCTAAGTAAAATTGAAGGACCCCGCCCGTGTCACTCGCACATGACGGGAAAGCACATGGAGCGACTAGATTGTTCTTGTACTCAGCTTGTAGTTGATGATACACTTTACGTGCGCATAAATCAAGGAATACACTCTCGCACACCTCGCCAGATGTAGCTCTGTTGTGTTCGCACTTAGCAATTCTGGTTAACACAAGTCTTCAACAAACATAGTACAAGCGCTTTTAACTAGAGGCTAAGATTTGGAAGGATCTGAATTTACTTTGGGAAACCACGGAGAACCACAAAAATCCACAGATCTATTCCTTCCAGACAGCAGTCATTCGAGCTGAAGGACATGAGAGAGAAGCTGGTAATCAGAGAGGTGTAAGGCAATGCTGAAACTTATCACCCATACTCTTCAATCCTTACATTGAACAAGCAATGAAGAAAATTGGTGAAAAATTTAAAGTGGGAGTGAAGATTCAAGGAGAAATAATTTCAACTCTGAGATTTTCTGATGACATGGTCATCTTCGCCGACACGCCTGAGGATTTGGATGAGTTTTCGAATGGTATGGACTCCGTCTTGAGGAAAGAATTCATGATGAAAATTAATAAAATAATGTAAACAAAAATATCGGAATGCAGCCGAAATAAATCAGAAACCTCTATGGACATCAAATTGGCAGGTGAAAAACTAAAGGAAGTAGGAGACTTCTGTTACTCAGGAAGCAAAATAACCAGTGATGAACGAAGCAAAGAGTATATAAAAATTAGGTTGACTCAGGCAAGGAAAGCATTTCTACAAAAAAGGAATCTGTTGACATCGAATACAGATTTAGGTATTAGGAAGTCATTTTTAAAAGTCTTTGTCTGGAGCTTGGTGCTCTATGGAAGTGAAACTTGGACTGTTGGAGCAGCAGAAAAGATGAGAATTGAAGCGTTTGAAATGTGGTGTTACAGGAGAATAATGAAGATCAGATGGGTAGATAGGTTTACAAACGAAGAGGTATTAAGACGAGTAGGAGAGGAGAGATGTTTTTGGTGACTGCTAATGAAGAGAAGAGATAGGTTAGTAGGACACATACTAAGACACCCATGAATAGCAAGCTTAGTTATATAAGGAAGGGTCGACGATAAGAACTGTAGGGGTAGACCAAGGTTAGAATATGTTAAACAGATTGCCTTGGATGTCGGGTGTGGTAGCTATGTAGAGATGGATCGATTAGCTCAGGGCAGGGTGGCATGGAGAGCTGCATGAAACCAGTCAAAAGACTGAAGACTCAAACAACAACAACAAGAACTGAATTTGACTGGGATTTGAATAAAAAAGAAAGAAACAAGCGATTTTATGCTCTTTTTCCGGAACTGAAGAATGTCTGAAAGTGATTTTAGATTTTTTTGTATGATAGAGCTCTCCAATACTCATAATTTGAAACCTTTCCGGGTCCTTTATCCCTTCAACGATTGACACAATTGAGGGAATTGCTTAATTTCACGTTTTAGCTAAGATGGGGTCCCCTACATTGTCTGCTAGGAAATATTGTCAACATTATTTATTTATTTATCGTATGGCTCTTAGTGCCGGGAGTGTCCAAGGACATGTTCGGCTCGCCAGTGGTTGTAGCTGCTACAAGCGGACACCCATAGGGTGAGCTACAAGTTTCGTTCAATTTCAAGTAGTTCCAACTTTCGCTACCACATGTCCCTGACACCTGACATTAAACCAACTACTATGGCCAAGAGCAGGATAAGAATCCACCACTCGCCATTCTTCCTGTCTTCTAGAGCAGGCATTCTCAACCTTTTAGAGACAATGAACGCCACCTTCCTAACTTACCAAGTACCCGAGCACCATTAAATCAAATATAATATTATTATTATTATTAATATGATTGCCACGGTGGGTGAGTGGTTATCGTCGTAGGACTACCAACGCCAAGCATGCAGGTTCGCTCGTGGCCATGATGAAAGGCGAAAAAAATCACGACACGCATGTCATACGTTGTTGGCATGTTACAGAACCCATTTGAATTCAGTAGGCAGTGTTCGTAATGGCAAAATTATTCTCGGGATTTTCCGCCACACAAAAAGTTCCTCAATTCTCTACTAGAAAGCGCTATAGTGTCAAGGTGCTTAGATATCTAACCTCCTTGACTCCTTTCATAGCCCTCCAAGGAGCATTAAATTTGACATGCAAGCTGCCCTCTGGGCGCCAATTAACATAGCCTGCACCTGGCACCCGAGACCTTACTATATTAGACTATTATTAGGCTATAGCCAATTATTATTATTATTATAACAATAATACTACAAGCATGAAACTCACTTTCCCATCTCTCTCCCCACAGAAGTGCTTAAATATTGTTGAAGGTGTTGTTGATTCATTTAAGGCTTTTGTGACATCGTAGTCATGTATCCCCATGTACTTAGGTGTTCGTGTAATTTGTCTGATAACCTGTGTAATTGTGATGGCTGATTTTTTTATCGTATGGCCTCAGGTGCCGGGTGCAAGCTTTGTTATTTGACACCCAGAGGGCAGCTTCCCTGTCAAATTTTGTTGTTCCTTGGAGAGCTATTAAAGTCATTGAGGTTAGATATCTAAGCTCATTGACACTATAGCGCTTTCTAGTAGAGAAAGGAGAAACTTTTGTGTTGGCGGAAAATCCTGAGAGTAATTTTGCCGTTATGAACACGGCCTAATGAATTCAAATGGGTTCTTTAACATGCTAACAACGTATGACATGCGTGTTGTGATTTTTGTCTTATTTCAATAATCACTTACCATGGCCAGGAGCGAACCTGCAAGCTAGGGGTAGGTAGTTCGACACGATAACCACTCACCCACCGTGGAAAGCATTAGTGTGTGTAGTTGTAATTCAGATGAGGCTTGGGGAGGAGGTGGCCGTGGCCTTAATTTAGGAATCATCCTGATATTCGCCTGGAATGGAAGAGGAAAACCATGGAAAAGCACTTCCAGGTTGCCTGAGGTGTAAATCGAACCTGCATCTTCTCAGTTTTGCCTCACGAGGATGAGTGTACCCCGTTCCAGCCCTCAGACCAGGATTACATTTCTTGGTAGAGCCGGGAATCAACCCCGGGCTTCCGAGGTGACAACCAAGAGTGCTAGCCAAAGTTCTGAAATAGATAGGGATTCACCGCTCACCAGGCATGCTGCAACTGCTTGCATGGTTCATGAAGGAAAAATACATTTACGTGTGGACAGTCGACTCGAATCAGCATTTTTTGCGTTACTCATAAAATCGGGATTGTGGAGGATCAAGGGTTGCTGAATACGACATCTATCATCGGACCTTGTAACTCGTACGTGGAATGCGCCTGTAGATATGTTTTGTTCTCTTTGTTAATAGTTTGATTGAGTAAGATGTCGACTTAGTTATTTGTTCGTAATTTATATCACAACAGGGATGTCCAATCATTTTTACAGTAAATTGAAAATTCTATCTTCTCTAATTAGTAGGCTATAAAACAAAGTCCCCGATTCTTGGATGTCACGGGTAATCTCGAGAACCTCTGGATGGATTGTGATACGGTTTTCAATATTCTGTAAAGGATAATTATCTCGAGGATGATTTCTGTAGAAAATAATTTATGTATGATCAAAAGAAGCCGAGCAGTAATGATTTCAGTGAAAAAGTCAAGAAAAACTGGCGTCCGAACGCTTTGTTAGCTTACGCTGGGCAAACCGTTAAAAATATCAATATACTATGAGTGTAAGAATTGTTCAGCATGAAAAGTTCTACAAAAAAGTCCCGGTTAGCATATCTCTGTCTTCATTACATCGCCCACTATAAGTGTTTTTAGGTTGGATGGAAGGGGGAGTTGTGTTTCATGCACCTCACCATTCTTAAATTACGTCTGACAAGAATTCGTTGCACACGCATCTCCATGATAATATAATTAATAGTCCCGTCAGTGATTTTAAACCTTCGTGCTGAGACGTAAAACGGATATAGGTCGTAGTTCATTGAAATAGAAAAAAAAAAGCATTCATAATGGTTCTCGGGCGAAGCCGGAGTGGGTTGCTAGTCTTATTATATACGTAATACGGTAAGGTGTATGTTTCACAAAACTCAAGCTCCTAAACCAGAAGGTGTGGTTTGTACCAAAATCTTCCAAATCGTCCCAATAGTATAGGAAAAATCTTATATTTCTTGAAAAGTAGACGGAAATATATTTATTTTTACGGAGTGCTTTTAAAAAATAAGCAAGTCGATAGCCCCTGCAGAACAGTGCCGCGTACAGCCCGCAAAGTCCTAGGGCTGAGCGTGTAGTCTTTACACATGGGGCGCATGGTGTATTCTTTGAATACACGGTACCTGAGATATAATTTTTATTGCTCTTTGCATGTTCATTTCTTCCTTCTTCTTTGTCAAACACCAACAGTGATCATCTGTTTTCTCCTTGTTGGGCATATCTCTTATGTCTTCATAAGTATGTTTCAGATATATAACTTCTGTGACCCACCTAGCGTCACCTCGCAGCGAATCTCTGAAGCTCCTCAATTCTTCCTGGTGCTAGAGGACTTACTTATCCATTTGGCCACCAGATCCTG
Source organism: Meconema thalassinum (assembly GCA_946902985.2). Classification (NCBI taxonomy): domain Eukaryota; kingdom Metazoa; phylum Arthropoda; class Insecta; order Orthoptera; family Tettigoniidae; genus Meconema; species Meconema thalassinum. Next base: position 68,431,059 of record OX336396.1, read on the forward strand.
TTACCATCGTCAGCTATTTTCTCTTGGAGCAAGAGGACTACGTCCACTTCTTTACTCACCATGCTGCGCTAGTATCAACTGTTATCAACTCTTAGAAGACCGGCTCAGCAAGAGAAGATAAATTTTTTGTTTTCAAGTTGGCAATGTTTATATGTTCTCCTTTTGTCTCCTACCCCCACTCTTTCCCCTTTTTCTTGGTCCCTCCGTGCTCCGTTGAGCTGCTCTCACTTCTTAGTCTGCAGTTGACTCGTTCAGTCAAAGCTCCGCTCGAGCTTGCCTCCTCAAACCAAGAGGCTCACCCTCTTCTACGCCATGTTGGCTAAGTAATTTTCAACAGAAACTTCGACTTCAACATGAAATCAAGATAAGTACCATTTTAAAAGTTTTAACCTCATCTTCATGGTTTTAACTTCCACGTGCTTTTAATTATAATTTATAGACAGTGTGAAATCATTTACTTTGGGGCAATAATCATTCTTCGTGGGATTTGCCATGTTGAGCTTTTGCTTGTATAAGCCAACCTTACTAAAAAAGAGCTTTTATTAAGCTATTTAAACGAGAAACCCTCTCGCTACGTGGGATATTATCTAATACCCGCTGTCTATAATTATAAAGCTAGTTCCTCCGTTGGATTTTCTCAACCCCATTTTCTGCTAAGGTCGTTCTGGAACCTTCGAGATCTTGTTCTCTATCTGCGAGTCTTGCCGTCAAGTATTGTTCACGCACTTGTGAAAATGCTAGTTAAAATGAGGAATCTTCCTTACAAATTTTTGCAATAGCTAACTTTCCTCCACCGCTGGAACCTCTGGAACATTCTATGGCGCATTTAATTGTAAATCACAACTTTTTCAAGAAATAGACTCTCACCTATATAGTGCAATCAGTTATTTCCATAATTGCAATAACTTTCTTTTTCATGAACTTTAGTGTTTCTATAGTGAACTTTGCATCCATCTTCATAGACTATAGTGATAAACAGTGCTTGCTCCACGTTTCTACCGCGTCGCGATCGTCCGGTTATATTAAATACGGCCATGAACATTGATCCTATATCCCAATGATCTTTCCTCAACCTTCTACTGTGCCCATTTAGCAAGAAATATGCCAATCACAGTATACCAGCGTAGCTCAATTCGGAATTTCGGGGCAGCGGTAAGTTCCCCCACTCTGTGACTCACATATTTTGGATTAATTAGAGGATACACTTGCAAAATAACCACAAAATCAACTCCTATTTAAACACATTTAATTAATAAAATTAATGGCGCTACAAACATTTTAACAATTTAAATACTGACCCAATAATCAACTGCTTGTTCCAAATGAACAAGGAATCACAAATAAAATAAACAAATATTGTATTCAAAACCTGTGGTTTCCACATAAACCAACAATTCTTACTTAGTCTCACTTCCATAAAGCACTAACATTAAGTTTACATAACTCCGAGCTCGTTGGCTCCATGCATTTACATTATTAAGGTGTCATACTTGTACACCTCCCACTATCCTTTATATTTTCTTATTTCTCAAAAACAAATATATAATTATATTTAAAAATCTAGGTTAATTATCTAACTCAATATTTTGGGCATGTCCACACATTCAGTTGTTATCATCTCTCTTTATTTCACAAATATATTAAGGTAATCAGAAAATCAATTGTGTACTCCAGAGCGTGAAGGTACTTGACACAGTCAAAAAACTATAGTTACTCCCGAACTCAGTTGCCTTCAATCAACTCGTGGAATTCCACGTCCATACATTATTACCATAGGGATTGTTATTTATCTCTTATGTCCTAATAGACCATTATCATATAAGAAACTACGATCTGAACCGGCAAACGAAATATCCATCTTTAAGGACCTCGGTTCAACGCCCGGGTCGTTAACAACTTTAAACACTCCTGGTGTATTCATTTCTCTTTACAACAGCGTACGAGACGGTCTCTGTTCCTTCTCGCTTTAAGAGAGCTAGACTCTACTACTTGGGGTGCGATTTATGACACGTTAGGGTGACGGCGACTCCCTGTCTGACCCAACGTTAGTAGCTTATTTCCAAGGCTTTCAAAACAAACCTTCCCATTATATCCAGTTCTGGGGAGACCGGGCTTTACTGTACCGTAACATTCAAACAACTATTCTTTGGTTCAAAGACCATTTTCGTATCCTTGGCATTTATTAATTATGAGAGGGTCCTCATTGATTGGGAAGATTAATACACATACGACGACGGAGAATTACAGGGGCTTTTATCATAAGAAGATCCTGCATTCGAATCTCTTCATATGCCTCGGGAACCAATCCCTTACAGAGGACTTACACAAAATGCGATTTAGAGTCGGCCGTGGCCCAATGACATACGCTCAATAATACCATATATTAGCTCCCTTTTTAAATACATACACAATGCCTCGTGATACTATGTCACAAAATAGAGGACTTATACAATTATCAATTCACTGCAATCAACTACCCTCCATAAGTAATGTACCAAGTATTTAACCACTACGCGTTCATAGCGTGACACTTTAATATTATATTTGCGCTCATTATGCGCTATGCATTACTTTAAGCCGAAATGTCTTCCCAAGAACTGATAAATCTCTTTAGTAACAATTCATATTATTTTAATTCACATATTAATCTTTCCGTTGTCGATAAATCGCTCCCTGTTTTAAAATATTCCATTGAACCTCATCTCTTACACATACGTTAAGGCTTAACGTTCTTATGTTCATATCAATTTATTTGATTTTTATTTAACATTTCCATATTTAATTATTGTTATTATCTTTATTCTTTATACAAGCTCAAAAGCTATTTCTTTCATATCTCAACTTTACTTTATTTCAATGTCTTTCATGATAATTAATGATATTTCGCTTGCTCTTATGACATTTGTTAAATACATTAACCCTTTATTCACATATTTCCTCTACGGGATTTATTCTTTACATAATTATTTATAATTTCTCAATTTATTTTATATTTGTTCAGACCGTGTTCTTGATTATTCAGTATTTATTTATTAAAACACATCCCTTTTACTCAAAAACTCCGGTGGGTTTGTACACAATCAATTTCTGACACCAAAATAGAATGAATTTAGTACTCACATGTTTCCAGATCATCCCATGATCTTTAATCTGGTGCGGTGCTTCATTTTTGGGCCCACTTTGAACTTTTTACACCATATTAAAGGTATTCATCTTACGTAAAAACACTTTTTGATATACATTTAAAACACTTAACATTGACGACATTTTTATATACTGATGTGTTCCCTTGGAACACATAATAAACACTAAAAATATTAATTTAACACACAATCTTGATTATTTTACACTTCACAATTCTCGATCACTAGGCCGTATTTCTGAGCCTATCACACGTGATCTTCTTAAATTCCCGTTTCCAAGGGTGAAATTTATTCGATGTCGGCTTCCTATCCTGCAGAATGCGAAAGTCCCGAAACATCTACTGTTCCCTGGAGTCCAATTCTGCTACTCCTATCCTGGATAACTGGCTATTTATCTAGCTTGAACGGCTTCTTTGTAGATCTGTCTATCGATCCTAACGAAAGTCTATACGGATCGAGGTCTCCTCTAAGACCTATAGATTTAATTTATAGCAGCTAGCACTTCTCAATTCTAGTATTTTTAGAATAGTTCGCCTGCTTTCTGGAGCTAATGTTTATAGTCTCCTAACGTCTTTATTTGAACTGTTTTATTATTCTGTTCTTCCCTTTTAGGTTTCTTTAATTTAAATAACAGTTTATCTGTCTGGTACGATACTTCCGTACGTTATGATCTATTCGTTCGTACATTTAACGACCTATCGCCTTTAAGTCCGATGTTCGCGGCCTGCTCTGACTATATCTTACGAATTTTCACTTTAACTTGTATACAGTCGGGCCTAAATCCTATAATTAGGATTTTCCTAATATTTCACTACGGCGATACTTTAAAATTTCGTCTTGACCACTCCTTAGGGAGGCAAGCAAGTCGTTGATACTGTGACGCCTGTGGCTATCGGATCTTACTTTTGCGGTGTAACACAGCGTTTCTCCCCTCAAGGAGTACTGGTAGCTGTTTTTCGATGTAACGCAGAGTTACGTCCCTCACGGACTGTCGGAATGACTACTTCTACGTCGTGGAGCAGCACTTCCCCTCACGGAATGCTCGTATGACTGCCTCTGCTGTGATGTAGCCTTACGCCCCTCACGGGCTATTCGAGGCTGCATTCGTTGTGATGTAGCACAGTGACGTGCCCTCAGGCCGTTTGAAACTGCATTCGATGTGATACAGCGTTACGCCCCCTCACGGGCTCTCAGAATAACTGCATGGTTGGCTTGGTAACGCCCGAAGCTTTATACTGTTTTACTACAAAAAAATAAGACTCAAGCCTTTTCTGTGGTCAACTTCTAAAATAATGGTGCCACAAATATAAAAATTATACCTTCCGAAAGCTCATCTTCTCAATGTCAAATGATCTTATTGCACCTAAGAATCGATCGTGCAATTCGGAGATATTAATTAATTTCTCGTCCTCAATTGTGTGGGTGTTGCATTCCTTTTGCTCTCTCCCCTCCACAGAGGCTTAGGTAATTCCCCAATGACGTCGTCTTACGTCGGCAGTTTTTTTCTGCGCAATTATTAAATGGTTTCTATTTACTGCAAAATCTCTCATTCAAAATTATTCACTGTACTGTGCTTGTTTACTCATTATTATGCTCGTAAACGTGTTAATTTTAATTATTCCTCTTCTGGCGCATAAGCGGCGTTGTCAATTTCCAGCAACGTCAGCTGAAATTCCGATTCAGGCTTCCTTGTCTAACACGGTGGAAATTTCCATTCAGTTATTAATACTCGTGACCAGCCCTCTCTTGAATGTCGAGTGGGGTGATCTCATCTAAGGAACATCTGTCCCTAGTCGCTTGCGCAACGTTAAGCTATAATCCTGGCTTAAAATCTCTCTCCGTTCCTTTAAGAAACTATACGTTTCTTTCATTTCTTCCTTAAGGACATGGGTTCGACCGTCATGGACCCTATGGCCCATGGGTTCACTACTAACCATCATTATTAATAAAATTGTAACTTTCTATAAGGTGTCACTCACAAGGTGCCCTTCCCTCTTTGCTAGTTTAACATTAATTAAATTCTGCATAATTGCTTGTGTGATACAAGTTTTAAATTTACGTTGTTCCTTTCCCATAATCAGGGAAAACAATTCTTTAAACTCTTGAGCGAGTCATATTCAGGTTTCACGAAATGGAAACTGTCCCATTTGGCGAGTGATTCCTGCTCAAACTTGGGAAGTCCAGAACTTTCCCTTTCACTTTCTTCAGGTTTCACAGTAAGTGACCTGCCCTCTTTGTATAATTCTCATATATTAATTCTGTATAAATATAAGAAGTTGTAGGAACTTCTATCTTATTTTTCATGTTGTTATTATTGTTATTTTCAAAGTTGTCACTTTCTCTAGAACATTCTCTCCTGAATTTCTTAAGGTGCACTTTTGTACTCCAATTCACGTTCAAGCTTTAATTATTTCATTGCTCATTTGTTTAAATCTTATAAAGATTTTAGAAACATGTAAGGTTTGAAACCTTGTAAATTGTCAATTGCCTGGAGCAACCGTTTAATGTTGAGAGGTCTGCGACCCTATTTGTTAAAAAGTTCAAATGAACTATGTTTATTAAAATTATATTGCATAATTGTTAATTTCCTTAAACTTTTTCTAATTGTAAAATAAACAAATCTTTTCCCTTCGCTTTTTCATTTACGAATATAAAGTTTAGGCAAAATCCTGTCTTCCTTGACTCTCCTCACTCAATGATATTAAAATCATTAATAGAGCTTTCACCATTTGTTGCATTTGAGCAAGAACTCTTAATTTTCACCTCACTAAAGTTCTTCTTAGCGTTAATAGCTAATTCTAATTGGCCAGTAAGGCAAGTAAAGCTCGCTAAGCCAGCTACCTGCTTGTGGAGACCCTCTCCGAAAACTTATGGTCAATTTTCTAAAAAATAAGTGTTTCTTTTTGTCTATACTTTTAGCCGGCTCCTCGCTGAGTAAAAGCTTAGCCATTTTCCAATGCAACCATTGGTTCATTTACCAAGATTACCCAATAAGGCATAATCTTTTATCATTTTCCTTTTTAGAGACACTTGGTTGCCCTTACAGGAACTCCATAATTTTGGAAATTGAAAATACCAAGCTTGAGTTAAATCATTGGCATTCTTCGAATTACTTTGTAAAACCTAATTTCTTTGAGAAGACATACAGTAAATTTGTTCCTCTCAGTCTTGCCAGACCAGCACTCTTCCCCATAGTAGTTTTATATATGCTTGAGAGGGATTATACGAAAGCCACTCTCTTGCAAACAGCCCAAGTTCTATCTGTGTTTCTCGTCAGCTTAGACCAAGTCCTTACTCATTTTAGGTATCCGAAAGAGGATTTTCGGTGGCAACCACCTTTAAGTGTGTTTAACACTAAACTTATTAATTTTGTGGGACTCTCCTCCTATTTTTCTATCCTTCTTTTCCAATCCAAACTCTACTTCCTTCTCTTAATCATCTTCCCTTGGTGGGTGGGTTATTCCTCAGCCAATAAACTACCCAAAATTTGGTGCCGAAACCCGGGAGAGCCCATTTTTTCTTTTTTCTTTTTAAAATAGTGTCATTTGACAATACTTTGCATATTTCTAATATCTGTGTTGAATATTTCAGCTATAACCACATCGTGCAAAGCCTGTGAACGGGAAAGAGGCCGCTCCTGTCTCCTATGGTGTGTCCCATTCTTTCTACTCATTCGTTGCTGCCAGCTTGACAGCATTTCCAAGGTTCCACAGTTTCGTGAGTTACATTTTCATTTACCTTCTTTAATATGGCTCCCACTGATAAGGATAAGGATGAAAAACTTACTTCTAAACGAGCATCCTATAAAGGGCAAATTACCCGATTCAGAAGGTACATAAAAGAATTAGATCCCTCAGACGCGCAATTAGATTTGTTGAAACATCGTGTAAAGGATTTTGAACGTTCTTATGAAAACTACTGTAACATTCAAACTGAAATTGAAACTTGCATGCTCAATCAAACAGAAGATCGTGTCGAAGTAGAAAACTTATATTACGAAGGCATAGGTTCTGCTTTCAAAATAATACGCCAACTCGAAGAGGAGCAGAAAAAGGACGCTTCTGTTCTTGGTTCCCTTCACGAACCCCAAACTTCTTTCCGTGAGGGCACTCACAAGCCCAAACCTACTTTACCGAAAATTGATTTGCCCCATTTTTCTGGAGATGAATCCACTTGGGATTCTTTCTATGAATTATTTTGCTCCCTTGTTCATGACAATGAAGACATTCAAGTCATTTACAAGTTTCATTATTTGAGATCTATCCTTCGAGGTCAAGCTTTGCAGTTAGTTGAAGCACTTCCTCTGCGTGACGAAAATTACCCCATTGCCTTTAACTTATTAAAAGAAAGATATGGAAATTCACGTTTACGTATTCAACGCCATATTAAGGCTCTATTTAACCTACCTGCGTCACAGCACAATGACGTCACTAGTTTGCGTACTTTAATTGACACTACCCAACTCCACGTTAAAGCTTTGTCCCAATTAGATCAACCTACTGAACATTGGGATACTTTCCTAATACATTTAGTAGTCTCTAAAGTTGATGCTGCTACCCTTAAAGCTTGGGAAATTGAACTTTCTAAAGAAGACGGCTACTCTTACGAGCATTTAGTCACTTTCATAAACGCTAGATGCCAACTTTTAACCGCTCTAGCTAATCAAAGTGAACCTTCATCTCCTAGTTCCAAATTCGAATTAATGTCCATCAAATCCAAAAGTGAACGCTCAGCGTCCAATACCCAAAAACCCGGGTCCAGCTCATCCAAATTCAAATCAAACTCCACTGGTTACCCAACTAGGTCTAGTGAACGTCGTGTTGCTAGCTCTATTGTTTTAAACACGCAAAGCGAACCTCGCAAAAGTTTAAACGAACCTATAAAGTGCATACTTTGTAAAGATCCCCATGCCCTATACCTTTGCAAATCCTTTAAAGAAATGTCAGTCGATGACAGACGAAAATTAGTCGCTCAGAACAAACATTGTTTCAACTGCCTAGCGCCCACGCATTCTGCTTCTAACTGTAAGTCCACAAGACTTTGCTACCATTGTGAAAAGGCTCATCATACTCTGCTACATCGTCATGATCAGGCAAGGTCATCGACAGCATCTACTTCGCCGAAAAATGATAGTGCTAACAATTCTAATGCTTCATCTTATATTCAAAATGCTAAGTCCATTCGCAGTGCGCAAGTATTGTTGTCTACTGTCCAAATTGACGTTCAGGATAACTTTGGCAACTGGGTTCGTGCACGCGGTCTTCTAGACTCAGCGGCAACTCGTGATTTTGTGTCCAATTCCTTGATTAGAAAACTAGGCCTACCTGTAAACCCCACTTCTATCAACGTGTCGGGCATCAACAGCTCAAAATCGCAAGCTTTACAATTCTCAAAGCTAACTATAAGAGATACTTGTCATAGAAACAACTTTCTTAAACTTAATTGTCTAATTCTTAATAGCATTGGAGAAGACACTCCAAGTCACTCTGTGGATATTTCAGGGTTAAACATTCCCTCGCATTTAAGGCTAGCCGATCCTTGTTTTAATATGCAGAACCCTATTGACATACTCTTTAGTGCCAATGTTTTCTGGAATTGCCTACGTAAACAAGTTCGTAAATTATCCTCAAACGTGGTCGCCAGAGACACTAATTTTGGATGGATCGTCACAGGGCAACTTCCCCATTATTCTCCTCAACCCGCATCGCAATGTTACTTCTCCAATACTGACCTGGAACAGTTCTGGAGGCTTGAAAATGTCGATTTTCCTAATGTAACCTCTTCAGAAAATGAATTCTGTGAGCAACTTTTTTTGAACACCACCACTCGTTCTTCTGATGGCCGGTTCGTCGTTCAAATGCCAAGATTACATAATCCTCCTAAACTTATCAACTCTCAGCCTAAAGCTCGAAAAGCTCTTTTCGCCATCGAGAGCAAATTCAAAAAGGAACCTCTTGTTAAACAACAGTACACTGATTTCATGGATGAGTATGAAAGCTTAGATCATATGGAAGTTGTTAACAAATCCAGTGATGAATTGCAACCCCCAATTGAAACGGTTTATTTAAATCATCATCCCGTGTGGAAAAACCCTCTTGTAAAAGATAAAATTCGAGTTGTTTTCAATGGTTCATCACCCGACGTTAATGGCAACAGCCTTAACGACACTCTTTATTCTGGTCCTGCTATTCAATCAGATTTATCTGCTATACTCTTAAACTTTCGATTATTTCCCATAGCTGTCATAGCCGACATAAAACAGATGTACCGTCAAGTGTTAATTCAACCAGAACAACGAGATCTTCAAAGAATCTTGTGGCGTGATGAAACTAGTAAGCCCATTAAGGTGTTTCGCTTGAAAACGGTTACTTATGGCTTAAAACCCTCTGCTTTCCTTGCTATCCGATCCCTACACTTGCTAGCCTCTCAAGATGGTCATTTATTTAACCCCAAAGCCTCTGAAGCACTAACTACGTCATTCTATGTTGACGATTATTTGCAATCCTTCCCCTCTTTGGAGGAAGCTTCTTTTGTATCTTTAGAACTTCAGGCATTACTAAGGAATGAAGGTTTCCCACTCCATAAGTGGAACTCCAACTCCCCTGAGTTTCTCGCTCAGTTTCCCATCGAAGACGTAGATCCTTCTTCTGTCGAAATTTGTGGTAACTCCGAATCTATAAAAACTCTAGGAGTTCACTGGTGCACTAGCACTGATACTCTTATCTATAAAGTTTCGCTCGCAGAAGAGCTTCCTAATACAAAAAGACAAATTCTCTCTGAAATTGCAAAAATTTTTGATCCACTTCAATTCCTTGCCCCAGTTATCGTTATAGCCAAACTCTTCATGCAAGAGCTGTGGTCGCTTAAATGTGAATGGGATGACACTGTCCCTCTTTCTTTTCTTAATCGTTGGCTCTCGTTTCGCAGCAATTTGCTGGATCTTTCCCTTATTGAAATTCCCAGGAATTTAATCAGCTCTCATTCTAATGCATCTTTTTTCCTTCATGTGTTCGCGGACAGTTCCGAAAAAGCTTATGGTTGCTGTGCATATTTAGTTTATCACGATTCACTCTATGGATCTCTAGTTTCCAACCTTGTTTGTGCCAAATCGAAGGTCGCTCCTCTTAAAACTATCACTTTGCCTAGGCTCGAACTGTGCGCTGCACTCATGGCTGCAGAACTTGTCAAGAAATTACGGAAAGTATTAAAGGTCGAATTCTCGCAAATCTATCTCTGGAGCGATTCCATGATCGCCCTTTCTTGGATCGCCAAGAACCCCTCTCACTGGCAAACTTTCGTTGCAAACAGGGTTTCCAAAATTCAAACTCTTTCTTCTGGATGTCAATGGAGGCATGTTCCCAGTGCGGATAATCCAGCTGATATTATCTCTCGTGGTTGTTTACCCTCTCAATTGGCAGCTTCCCAATTGTACTGGCATGGGCCCTCGTGGCTAATCGAAGAATCTTCCTCATGGCCTTCTAAACCCCCAGCTACAAACTCCAACTTGCCTGACGCTAAAGTACCTCTACCCATTGCTTCGTGTCTTGTTTCCAACGCATCTCATCCTTTGTTGTCCCGCTATTCTTCTTTTCATAAATTATTACGAATTGTCGCCTATCTCCTTAGATGGAAATATCTTGTGGTCGACCAACCTCTTCTCCCTAAACCACACCTTACCAATCATGAATTGAATCTCGCTACCATTAAGATTTTACAACTGACACAGCAAGAAGCCTTTTCTTCTGAATTGTCATTACTTTCTTCTAAAAGAGATCTTCCCAAATCCAGCCGTCTTCGTGCTTTAGCCCCGTTTCTTGATGACCATGGGTTACTCAGGGTAGGTGGAAGGCTCTCGCAATCTTTACTCTCTGAAGACAAAAAGCATCCTGTTATTTTGCCTTCCAAACATCACGTAACTTCCTTAATTATACGTGACTTTCATTACCGTAATCTTCATGTTGGTACACGTACTCTGCTTTGCCTCTTAAGGGAAAAGTACTGGATTATAAATGGAATCCATGAAGTTTCTTCTGTAATTCATAAGTGCATTCCTTGCTTTAAAGCGAAACCTAAAATCAATACTCAATTAATGAGCGATCTGCCCTCTTTTCGTTCTTCTCCTATACGCCCATTTGCTTTAACTGGCGTGGACTATATGGGTCCGTTCCAATATCAACGAAACTCTCCTGAAGCTAAACGCAAATTGTTTGGTAAGCTTTATGTTTCTCTCTTTGTTTGCATGGTTACCGGCGCAATCCACTTGGAACTAGTAACGAATGCTTCTACTTCTTATTTTTTATCAGCTGTCTCTCGTTTCACCGCTAGGCGTGGTGTTCCTTCTGAGATGTTCTCTGATAACGCTTCCACCTTTCAGGGCGCAGCTTCCCTGTGGAAGAAAGCTCTCACTTCCTCTCCAGCCATGGAACAAATCTCTAATTTTTCTTATTCAAAAGGTTTCAAATGGCGCTTCATACCTCCTTACGCTCCGCATCATGGTGGTAGGTGGGAATCTTGCGTAAAGCTCACTAAACGTCATTTAAGAAAAGTCTTAGGTAATCGAATTCTGACTTACGAAGAATTCAATTCTCTGTCTGTTCTGATTGAAGGTGTTGTTAACTCTCGCCCCTTAACTCCGCTTTCCAATGACCCTGATGACCTACTTCCACTCACCCCTGGTCACTTCCTTATCGGCACTTCTCTTTCTGCCCCTCCTCCTCTTCCCAATTCTTACAGGGATTCTAATCTACCTATCGCTTGGCGGAAACTTGAAGCCCTCCGTAATTCTTTTTGGAAGAGATGAAACTTGGAATATTTAACTTCCTTGCAACGGAGGCAGAAGTGGTTTCTTTCCAGTCCCGACATAAAAGTGGGGGACTTGGTCTTGGTTAGGGATGTTTCTCCCCCTCTAGTCTGGACTTCCGGTAGAGTGACTAAGTGTTACCCTGGAAGAGATGGGAGAGTCAGGGTGGTCAGAGTCTTGACCATTAACGGTTCGATTACAAGACCCTTGTCTTTGATCGCTCCTCTTCCAATAAATACGTAACTGTTTATTTGCTCTCTGTTGGTGTTCCCCCCCCCAGTATGGTGTATTCTTTGAATACACGGTACCTGAGATATAATTTTTATTGCTCTTTGCATGTTCATTTCTTCCTTCTCCTTTGTCAAACACCAACAGTGATTATCTGTTTTCTCCTTGTTGGGCATATCTCTTATGTCTTCATAAGTATGTTTCAGATATATAACTTCTGTGACCCACCTAGCGTCACCTCGCAGCGAATCTCTGAAGCTCCTCAATTCTTCCTGGTGCTAGAGGACTTACTTATCCATTTGGCCACCAGATCCTGTTACCATCGTCAGCTATTTTCTCTTGGAGCAAGAGGACTACGTCCACTTCTTTACTCACCATGCTGCGCTAGTATCAACTGTTATCAACTCTTAGAAGACCGGCTCAGCAAGAGAAGATAATTTTTTTGTTTTCAAGTTGGCAATGTTTATATGTTCTCCTTTTGTCTCCTACCCCCCACTCTTTCCCCTTTTTCTTGGTCCCTCCGTGCTCCGTTGAGCTGCTCTCACTTCTTAGTCTGCAGTTGACTCGTTCAGTCAAAGCTCCGCTCGAGCTTGCCTCCTCAAACCAAGAGGCTCACCCTCTTCTACGCCATGTTGGCTAAGTAATTTTCAACAGAAACTTCGACTTCAACATGAAATCAAGATAAGTACCATTTTAAAAGTTTTAACCTCATCTTCATGGTTTTAACTTCCACGTGCTTTTAATTATAATTTATAGACAGTGTGAAATCATTTACTTTGGGGCAATAATCATTCTTCGTGGGATTTGCCATGTTGAGCTTTTGCTTGTATAAGCCAACCTTACTAAAAAAGAGCTTTTATTAAGCTATTTAAACGAGAAACCCTCTCGCTACGTGGGATATTATCTAATACCCGCTGTCTATAATTATAAAGCTAGTTCCTCCGTTGGATTTTCTCAACCCCATTTTCTGCTAAGGTCGTTCTGGAACCTTCGAGATCTTGTTCTCTATCTGCGAGTCTTGCCGTCAAGTATTGTTCACGCACTTGTGAAAATGCTAGTTAAAATGAGGAATCTTCCTTACAAATTTTTGCAATAGCTAACTTTCCTCCACCGCTGGAACCTCTGGAACATTCTATGGCGCATTTAATTGTAAATCACAACTTTTTCAAGAAATAGACTCTCACCTATATAGTGCAATCAGTTATTTCCATAATTGCAATAACTTTCTTTTTCATGAACTTTAGTGTTTCTATAGTGAACTTTGCATCCATCTTCATAGACTATAGTGATAAACAGTGCTTGCTCCACGTTTCTACCGCGTCGCGATCGTCCGGTTATATTAAATACGGCCATGAACATTGATCCTATATCCCAATGAACTTTCCTCAACCTTCTACAAACCATCATTATTAATAAAATTGTAACTTTCTATAAGGTGTCACTCACAAGGTGCCCTTCCCTCTTTGCTAGTTTAACATTAATTAAATTCTGCATAATTGCTTGTGTGATACAAGTTTTAAATTTACGTTGTTCCTTTCCCATAATCAGGGAAAACAATTCTTTAAACTCTTGAGCGAGTCATGTTCAGGTTTCACGAAATGGAAACTGTCCCATTTGGCGAGTGATTCCTGCTCAAACTTGGGAAGTCCAGAACTTTCCCTTTCACTTTCTTCAGGTTTCACAGTAAGTGACCTGCCCTCTTTGTATAATTCTCATATATTAATTCTGTATAAATATAAGAAGTTGTAGGAACTTCTATCTTATTTTTCATGTTGTTATTATTGTTATTTTCAAAGTTGTCACTTTCTCTAGAACATTCTCTCCTGAATTTCTTAAGGTGCACTTTTGTACTCCAATTCACGTTCAAGCTTTAATTATTTCATTGCTCATTTGTTTAAATCTTATAAAGATTTTAGAAACATGTAAGGTTTGAAACCTTGTAAATTGTCAATTGCCTGGAGCAACCGTTTAATGTTGAGAGGTCTGCGACCCTATTTGTTAAAAAGTTCAAATGAACTATGTTTATTAAAATTATATTGCATAATTGTTAATTTCCTTAAACTTTTTCTAATTGTAAAATAAACAAATCTTTTCCCTTCGCTTTTTCATTTACGAATATAAAGTTTAGGCAAAATCCTGTCTTCCTTGACTCTCCTCACTCAATGATATTAAAATCATTAATAGAGCTTTCACCATTTGTTGCATTTGAGCAAGAACTCTTAATTTTCACCTCACTAAAGTTCTTCTTAGCGTTAATAGCTAATTCTAATTGGCCAGTAAGGCAAGTAAAGCTCGCTAAGCCAGCTACCTGCTTGTGGAGACCCTCTCCGAAAACTTATGGTCAATTTTCTAAAAAATAAGTGTTTCTTTTTGTCTAAACTTTTAGCCGGCTCCTCGCTGAGTAAAAGCTTAGCCATTTTCCAATGCAACCATTGGTTCATTTACCAAGATTACCCAATAAGGCATAATCTTTTATCATTTTCCTTTTTAGAGACACTTGGTTGCCCTTACAGGAACTCCATAATTTTGGAAATTGAAAATACCAAGCTTGAGTTAAATCATTGGCATTCTTCGAATTACTTTGTAAAACCTAATTTCTTTGAGAAGACATACAGTAAATTTGTTCCTCTCAGTCTTGCCAGACCAGCACTCTTCCCCATAGTAGTTTTATATATGCTTGAGAGGGATTATACGAAAGCCACTCTCTTGCAAACAGCCCAAGTTCTATCTGTGTTTCTCGTCAGCTTAGACCAAGTCCTTACTCATTTTAGGTATCCGAAAGAGGATTTTCGGTGGCAACCACCTTTAAGTGTGTTTAACACTAAACTTATTAATTTTGTGGGACTCTCCTCCTATTTTTCTATCCTTCTTTTCCAATCCAAACTCTACTTCCTTCTCTTAATCATCTTCCCTTGGTGGGTGGGTTATTCCTCAGCCAATAAACTACCCAGCGCACACAACTCATTATGCGAGAATTCTCGCACGGGTACGCTAGTTTAAAATGATCATAAAATTTCTGTCAGAATTAACAATAATTTTCTTAATGCAGACAATGGCCATTTATTTTATTTTCAGGACGGATCAGGTAGGGGATTTTGGACGGAAGATAATTAGTAATGAAAACACTATTACTCTGGTTCGTGCAACAGAAGTTGGTTGGTTCCTTAGTTTAGGGGCTGCCACAACGTGGTCATGTAGCCCCGTGTACTTCGGGTGTGTGTAGAATCTGTCTGATAACCAATGTTAATTGTGATGGCTATATTGGTGTGTGTTATTGTAATTAAGTTAAGGACTGCAGACGATCAATTTTCAAATAGTTCCCACTTTTGCTACCAAATGTTACCGTCCATGACACCTAGTTTCAAACTTGGCTACTTGATGCCATCGCAACCAGCCCCTGGTGACAAACGTTGGAACTTGAGCGTATCAAAACTAACCTACAAATTTGAGCTTCACACAGATGTAGTTAGTGGAAGGTTTTTTACATGCCATAAATATATGACATGCGCCCGCTGGCTTTACTTCCTCTCCGAAGGAAGGCATACTGAAGGATTTTTAACGCTCTGAAAAAATCCGAAGACTTTGGCCGGGTTTGAACCCGCGACCTTGGGCATAGAAAGTCAGCATGTAATCAACTACGTCACCGAAGCCGCCAACAGAAGTTGAACTTCAGGGGAGCTTACGCTCGCCAGCACTTCTTGGCTCATATGGCGAGAGCAACAAATTTCATTTAAAGAGCACCGTGATGGGTTGAGAACGCCTGCTCTAGAGACTGGCCAACCTCATACTAGGATTAAAATTCAGGACATAACCGGGTATCGAACCCAGGCCATCTAGTTGCAATTTCTCCATATTACTGGAATCCACTATTCTATTGAAATTAGAAAAGGCGGCTTCGGTGGCGTAGTTGGTAGCATACTGAGCTTCTATTCCCAAGGTCACGGGTTCAAACCCGGCCGAAGTCATTGGAATTTTTAAGAGCGTTAAAAATCCTTCGTAGGGGAAGTAAAGCCGGCGGTCCTATGTCATTGACTCATGGCATGTGAAAGAACATTCCACTAATTACACTTGTGTGAATGTAAATTATAGGTTAGATTTGACTAACGCTCTTAGGTTCCAACGTTCGTCGCCAGGAGCCGACTGCGGTGGCATCTACTAACCAAGTTCAGAACTAGTTGCCGTTGTCGGTGGCGTTTGGTAGCAAAAGTAGGAACTACTTGAAAATTGAATGTCTGCAGTCCTTGCTTGAATTGCAAACAGATAACACACACTAATATAGCCATCACAATTAACACCGGTTATCAGACAGATTCTACACACACCCAAAGTACACGGGGCTACATGACAGCGTTGTCGCAGCCCCTAAACTGAAGAACCAACCGAAATTAGCAAACTAGAGCATCCTCTTTAGAAAACTTAAATTGAAATTCTGAGATGTTCGGTTCCTTTTGCAAACACAGATTGGTGTCACATTGTAAAATTTAACAAATGAACAACTACTACATACACTGGAATTGAATAATGGCTGGCTGCGTGGCTCAGCGGTAACGTTCTCGCTTGCTGTGCGCAAGGTTGCAGGATCGAATCCCGGCGCAGTCAGCTGGGATTTTAGGGTGCACAAATGTGAAGGATACGTGTCAGTAGATTTACTAGCACGTTAAAGATCCCCTTCGGGGCAAAATTCCGGAACACGGCATCTCTAAAAACCACAGTAGATAAAAGGGACGTAAAACATTCTTTATTTTTTTAACCGTCGGCTTGAGGCTCAATGGACTGCGTGTCAACAACCACTCTCATCTTAGTGTCAGCGTCTTGTTCGTTTGCCGGCTTTGACATCTTGCCAGTATCTCTTGAGCCCATCTATCAGCTTATTCTTCCGCTCCTCTGTTAAAGGGCCTCCCCGTCTTCTGGGTTCTGCTACCACCATAAAACCCTGATAGCTTTTCACCATCCTTCTGAAACTATTCCTATCTGTGATTGTATCCTCCGTAATGCCCACCTGTCTCATATCTTCCTCCCACTCTTGGAACCATTTCAACTTGGAGCATTATTATTATTATTAGAAGTGAATAGCGTTTAATAAATATCTACTGAAAGAAATAATATGCATTTTGTATGGAATGGTTTACAATAAAGGCACAATACGCTGAAGAAATCGTTTATTCCAAGACATTGTTTGGTAGGAAGTTATATCTAAGACTGTTGATAGCATTCTTTCAGCAATGGTCACGTTTGACCAAGGTGTTAGCGTGACGGACTCCCGCGCGTTCGGCTGGAGTTCAAATCCAGGCAAGCGTTGGGTTCTTTTTACTCGTTTATTGTATTAATTGTTTGATAATTATTCAGATGTTAAAATATTAAGCATAAATAGTGTGTATTTTGCAATGGAAAATTTTATATATAGTCTACGTTTAAAATATTCAGCATAATATAACGTATAATACAGGGACAGATGACCTCGCTGTTACTCCACTTAAAACAACAACAACAACAACAACAACCACAACAATAAATAAATGAACGTATAATACACCACGTTGTATTTCAATAAGCTACTACAGCCAACATTCAATTATACTCCTTGATAAGGGCAAAGAGTTATAACTAAGGTTCGGACGTTAAGGAAAAGTCATATGATTTTCCTGCGCTAAGTTTACCCGAAATCTGAAAAATAAGTTTCAATGACGGATCCCTGACCACGTTTAAAGCAATTTGATGTTGCCTATACATGCACATTTTCGGCAATTTTTATTGTTTTGGTCATATTTGGTCATATTTTAGTGATATAAGGTCATATTTGGTTATGATTTTAGCAAGGTACGTGTTATCTGCGTCGAGTTTCAAACACAGGATTTCCGAATAGTGTAGTAGATATATGTTTCTTTCTTTTCCCGGAACAGGCAGATAGCAGGTTTAGAAGACCTGATTCCAAGACGGCACTCCTCTAAGGACGTCTTTTAGCACATATTTCTGGACAAGTTAGATTGCGACACAGTACGCATGAGGTCACGGGACATGACGATAGTGTGCTTCCGCCTTTCAATAGGATGTCACTGCAGTATTATACACACATCAAAAAAAGTTTTGCATCACCTCGGTTCCCAGATCTCCGGCATATAGACGTTGACTGTGTATATTGTATCCAAGATACAGTCCCTTTGACTGTTCATAGATGTCACTAAAACTGCTCAAAGATGTAAACAACCATGCATGAGCAGGGCCTATTAGACGGAGGGGGTACGACAGCCGATCAGTTCCAGTCATTCCACCAGGACGAAGGTACGCTGCTCATGTTGTCTGTAGTTCTACCATGCCTAGAAGGTCAATACCGCAGTTCGATCGCGTCCGCATTGTTACTTTGTGTCAAGAAGGGCTCTCAACAAGGGAAGTTTCCAGGCGTCTCAGAGTGAACCAAAGCGATGTTGTTCGGACATGGAGGAGGTACAGAGATACAGGAACTGTCGATGACAGGCCTCGCTCAGGCCGCCCAAGGGCTACTACTGTAGTGGATGACCGCTACTTACGGATTGCCGCTCGGAGGAACCCTGACAGCAATGCCACCATGTTGAATAATGCGTTTCGTTCAGCCACAGGACGTCGTGTTTCAACTCAAACTGTGCGCAATAGGCTGCATGATGCGCAACTTCACTCCCGACGTCCATGGCGAGGTCCAGCTTTGCAACCCCGACACCATGCAGCGCGGTACAGATGGGCCCAACAACATGCTGAATGGACCCCACGGAATTGGCATCACGTTCTCTTCACCGATGAGTGTCGCATATGCCTTCAACCAGACAATCGTCGGAGACGTGTTTGGAGGCACCCTGGTCAGGCTGAACGTCTTAGACACACTGTCCAGCGAGTGCAGCAAGGTGGTGGTTCCCTGATGTTTTGGGGTGGCATTATGTGGGGCCGACGTACGCCACTGGTGGTCATGGAAGGCTCCGAAACGGCTTTACGATACCTGAATGACATCCTCCGACCCATAGTGCAACCATATCGGCAGAATATTGGAGAGGCATTTGTCTTCATGGACGACAATTCTCGACCTCATCGTGCACATCTTGTGAATGCGTTCCTTCAAGATAACGACATCGCTCGACTACAGTGGCCAGCATGTTCGCCAGACATGAACCCTATCGAACATGCCTGGGATATGTTGAAGAGGGCTGTTTATGGACGTCTTGACCCACCAACCACTCTGAGAGATTTACGCCGAATTGTCGTTGAGGAGTGGGACAATTTGGACCAACAGTGTCTTGATGAACTTGTGGATAGTATGCCACGGCGAATACAGGCATGCATCAATGCAAGAGGACGTGCTACTGGGTATTAGAGGTAGTGGTGTGTACTGCAATCTGGACCACAAATGCTGAAAGTCTAGCTGTATGATGGTACAACATGCAATGTGTGGGTCTCATGAGCAATAAAACGAGCTGAAATGTTGTTTGTGTTGATCTCTATTCCCTTTGTATTTAAAGGTTCCGGAACTCTTGGAACCGAGGTGATGCAAAACTTTTTTTGATGTGTGTATTTGGCTCAGAAGCAATTAGAAGACAAGGAAATGCCATGTTATATCTCGTCCAGTTCTTCCTTGCAGGGAAGCTCTCTGTCAGTTTGTATGATTAAATGTGTCTGGTGTATTATCGCTGATCACGTTTTGGCACTTAAGACGTTTACTATATGTTAGTGACACTCTACCTACCCCAAAAATTCATAGTTTTTAGGGCATATTTGCTTGCATATTTTGTACTTCTTAAGGTTTTAAAGTTCCGAACCCTAGTTATAACCATACCAATACATTCAAGGGAAAGTTATTTATTGAACATCTTGTTTTTGTAGTTGGTAGCATGCTGAGCTTCTATGCCCAAGATAGCGGGTTCAAACCCGGCCGAAGCCGTCGGATTTTTTAAGAGCGTTAAAAATCCCTCAGTATGCCTTCCTTCGGAGGGGAAGTAAAGCCGGCGGTCCCATGTCATAGATTTATGGCATGTTAAAGATCTTTCCACTAATTACACCTGTGTGAAACTAAATTGGATAGGTTAAGAATGTAAACAACGCTCTTAGGTTGCTACGTTCGTTGCCAAGAGACGACTGCGGTGGCGTCTAGTAGCTAGTTCTGAACTAGGCCTAGTAGTCGTTGACGGTGGCGTTTGGCGGCAAAAGTAGGAACTATTTGAAAATTCAAAGTTGCAGTCCCTACTTGAATTTAAAAAAAAAACAGATACACACACTAATACAGTCATCACAATTAACACCGGTTATCAGACAAATTCTACACACACCCAAAGTACACGGGGCTACATGACCGCGTTGTCTCAGCCCCTAAACTAAGGAACCATCTTGTTTTTAAATAACAGGCACATTTTTGGGTGGATATGAAATATATAATGGTGTATTAAATTGGTTTATCCCCCTAATGTGGTCGGCTTAACAGCGAGCGAGCGAATAATTCTATATATTACATGCCATTGGGGATTACTAATGAAATGATTAACCGTGAAAGTGCATCAGTAGGGACCAGTCTGACCTCGGGGCTTGACGAAGAGTTGCTGCAGCGCCGCTGGGGTCGCCTGTTACGCACAGTTGCAACGTGCCCAACCGCCATCACTGAAGCTACTGTGTGCCTCCACACAGGTATTCTCTCATTATTGGGGCAGGTGACCTCATTGTTCCGTCCTTTGAAACAACAATCACTACCATGCTCACCTCGTGGTGTACTGACAAGCAATCTCGGCTGTAACCCCAGAGGTTGGTTGGTTGGTTCCTCAGTTTAGGAGCTGCGACAACGCGGTCATGTAGCCCCGAGTACTTTGGGTGTGTGTGTGTGTGTAGAATCTGTCTGATAATCGGGGTTAATTGTGATGGCTGTATTAGTGTGTGTTATCTCTTTTTAATTCAAGTAAGGACTGTAGACATTGAACTTTCAAGTAGTTCTTACTTTTGCCGCCAAACCCCACCGTCAACGACTACTAGTTCAGAACTTGGTTACTAGATGCCACCGCAGACGGCTCCTGGCGACGAACGTTGGAACCTAAGAGCGTTGGTCGAATTTAACCTATAATTTAGCTTCACACTGGAGGCTTCGGTGGCGTAGTTGGTAGCATGCTGAGCTTCTGTGCCCAAGATCGCGGGTTCAAACCCGGCCGAAGTCGTCGGATTTTTAAGAGCGTTAAAAATCCCTCAGTATACCTTCCTTCAGAGGGAAAGTAAAGCCGACGGTCCCATGTCATAGATTTATGGCATGTTAAAGAACCTTCCACTAATTACACCTCTGTGAAAATAAATTAGGTTAAAAATGTAAACAACGCTCAGGTTCCTACTTTCGTTGCCAGGAGCAGACTGCGGTCACGTCTAGTAGCCAAGTTCTGAACTAGTAGTTGTTGACGGTGGCGTTTGGCGGCAAAAGTAGGAATTACTTGAAAAATTCAAAGTATGCAGTCCTTACCTGAATAAAGAAACAAAAACACACACTAATACTGGCATCACAATTAACACCGGTTATCAGACAGATTCTACACACACCCAAAGTACACGGGGCTACATGACTGCGTTGTCGCAGCCCCTAAACTGAGGAACCAACCAAGCAGCTTCACACAAGTGTAATTAGTGAAATGTTCTTTATCATGTCATAAATCTACGACATAGGACCACCGGCTTTACTTCTCCTCCGAAGGAAGGCATACTGAGGGATTTTAACGCTCTTAAAAAATCCGACGACATCGGCCGGGTTTGAACCCGCGATCTTGGGCATAGAAGCTCAGCAAGCTACCGACTACGCCACCGAAGCCGCTCACCCCAGAGGTTCTGGTCCGATTCCCGGCTTTGCCATGAAATTTAATTATTGTCTGAGTGCTGAAACATTGTAGACTCAACATCGTGAAGCAAAACTGACAAGAGGCCGGTTCGATTCCCACCTCGGCCATCCTACAAGTGGTACTTCGAGCTTTCCCATTTCTACTTCAGGCAAATGCCGGGATATTTCCCAACTACTGGCCACGGCTGCCTCTTTTCCAATCCTAGCCCGATTTACAAATACACACTGATACAGACACCACAATAACAAGAGATTATCAGCCAAATCCTGTACATACAGTACGTAGACACACACACCCTAGCACACGGGGCAAAATAACCACGATGTCGGAAAGCCCCTAAATGGATTAAAAACAACAAAAATATACGGTATATCAGCAGTTAAATAGAGTATGCTATTTTTAGCCTACTTTTCACATTTTGTAACAAGTAGTTCCGTGAAGAACTATACAGCCTATTTTCATATATCCTACTTATGTTAATTGCCTCTATCTACATACACAATTTCAGTTTGATTGCTGTAATAGATTCGTAGATATTGAGAACCGACTAAATATTTCGGATGGTCGCCATGCTGGATTTTTACATATGTAGGTCCTAGAGTTATGTACTGTTACATGAAGATTATTGTGTACGTGTAGCATTCAAACTTCAATCGCATGATTAGGACACAAGAAGTAAAAACGAGATTTTAAAATTTCGCACACGTGCCATCTTGTGGTTATGAAAACAATTGAAATAAATTAGATGCCAGTGGATTAACATTCCCATAAGGATTTACTGTACCAAGTTTCACTGCACTCGGATGGTTAAATTGCGAGAAACGTCCATGTGAATATGTATAGTTCGCGTCGCCGCCATGTTGGATTTGTGATCACCAGGTTATTTTAAGTCCTATAGGTGCACTTAAGTTCATAGCCCCTATGAACATAAAAAAATCAGTTTGATTGCTATAATAGATTCGTAGATATTCACAGCCGTCTAAATATTTCGGATAGTCGCCATGTTGAATTGTTAAATGTATAGGCCATAGAGTCATGTACCATTAAAGGAAAATTATTGCGTAGCTTCATTATACAAACTTTCACTTCGATCGCATGATTACGACACAGGAAATAAAAACTTAAGTTTAAAATTCGTACAGCCGCCATCTTGACGTTATGTAAACAATTGAACTAAATTAGATACCAGTGCATTACAATGTGTATAAACATTTCCTGTACCTAGTTTCATTGCGTTTGGAACATTAAATCGCGAGAAAGGTCTATTTACAATTTTCAAATTCGCTTGGCCGCCATGTTCGATTTGTAGTTAACCGGTTTTTGAAAGTCTTATAGATGAACTTCCAGTAATGCCCTTTATCTCCGTACAAAATTCCAGGGTGATACCTCTAATAGTTTCAGAGATATAGAATGCCGGTGAAATATTTCGCACAGCCACCATCTTGTGGTTATGTAAACAATTGAACGAATGTAGATGTCGGTGCATTACAATGTGTATAAACATATACTCTACCAAGTTGAATTGCGTTTGGTTGGTTAAATCGCGAGAAACGTCTATTTAAATGTCGCAACTTCGCATGGCCGCCATTTTGGTTTTGTAGTTACCTGTTTTTCAAAAGTCACATAGGTGAACTTCCAGTAGTTTCCTTTATCACCGTACAAAATTCCAGGTTGATATCGGTAATAGTTTCGGAGATACTGAATGCTGGTAAAATATTTCGCACAGCCGCCATGTTGGATTGGTGAGACGTAACAAAATTTGAAGGGCACGGTCGGGGTCGTCCCAAATAGTGCTATGAAATTACAGAGTTTCATTGAAATCGCTCCAGCCGTTTAGAAGTTATTAGGGACACACACACTCCAGCACACACACACGCAGACACACGGACAAAAGGTGATCTCATAAGCCAATTTTTTTTTCAAAATTGAAAATAGGCTAAAAATGAGAAAAAAGTATACTTACGCGATCGATCAGGGCAAATGTGTGTCTGTCTGTGGGTGTCTCGTCCCTCCCCCCTATCAACTCCTAAACAGCTGCAGATATGGAAACGAAATTTGGTACTAGTAAAGACCTATGCCAGAATATCTCACGGCCATATTTGAAAATGACGTCAGTGCTACCAACTGCTGAAAAATCACAGTTGAAAATTGAGGTCTATGTTGGATATCACGGAAGATATGCATGGGAATTGTTCCAAAATTGACACACATATAGATAATAATCTATCAGACTAATTTACAGGAGCCCATACATGTGAGTCTTGCCAACATAATTCTATGTCTGCTGATAGATCCAATCTTTAAATGCATGTAACGTTCATACAATCTATTGGATTTCAACCAAATTTGGTATGTGATTTGCGCACCGGAGAAGATATGAATATGCATCTTTTTAGTGTCAACAGGGCTGCCAACTGTTCAAAAATGCACTCTATACATTTTATACCCTAATCTCAATATATCAGAAATTATGTAGGCCGACAGTTCTAAACTTTGCATACATATAGTACCTGCAAATGTAGGTTAATTTTCAGTAAGCAATATACGACAGTACTGCCGACATGATTCTACGCGTGCTGATAGGTTTAATATTAAATCACATGTAACTCCCATACTAATAAATTAAGTTCTTTGAAAATTGGCACATATATAGTGTGCCCTTCAGCAAGAAATATGCAAATCACAGTATGCCAGCATTGCTCAATTCGGGATTTTTCGGGGCTGCGGTAAGTTCTCCCACTCTGTGACTTACATATTTTGGATTAAATAGAGGATACACTTGCAAAAATAACAACAAAATCAACTCCTATTTTAACACATTTAATTAATCAAAATTATGGCGCCACAAACAATAAAACAAATAAACTACTGACCAATATCATTCTACTTGTCCAAAGTGAACAAGGAATAGCATAAAAATAAAACAAATATTAGAATAAAACACATGGTTTTCTTTAAAACCACCAATTCACGATTATTTTCACTTCCATAAAGTACTTATCTTAAAGTTCCATAACTACGAGCTCCATTGGCTCGATACTTTTCCATAATAATGGTGTCATACTTTTGTACACCTCAAGAACTATTTTTATCTTTCTTATCATCAAAACAAATATATAATTACATTTTAAATTACATGTTAATTATTCACTTCGATATTTGGGCATTTCACATATTCTCAGAATTTACTATCTCTCTCAAGTTTGCAAATTCACTACGGTGATCGGGAAACTACTTGTGTACTCCAGAGTCATAAAGATTACTTGACAAAGTCAAAAACTATGATTACTCCCGAATCTAGTTATCTTCACAAACTCGTGGATTCCTATTTCCATACAATATTACAATAGGGATTTTTATTTAATTCATTTGTCTTATAAGACTATTATCACATAAGAAAACTACGATCTGAACTGGCAAGCGATAATATAGATCTATAAGGACCTCGGTTCAACGCCCGGGTCATTAACAACTTTAAACACTCACGGTGTATTCAACACTTCTTACAAGACAATCTTTACCCACCCTCGCTCTATGAGGGTCAGGCCATTATACTCGAGCGTGATTTATGATAGGTAGAGCGACTCCCGGCCTAGCTTACGGTTGGAGCTCTCTTCAATGCTTTTTAAAACAAACCTTCACATTATTCTCAGTTCTTTGGGGAGACTTGGCTTTCTACTCAATCGTTTTACTTTCAACAATATTATTGGCTCATAAACCACTCTCGTAATCTTGGCATTTATTAATTATGAAGGGTCCTCGTTGATTGGGGAAGAGTAATACACATTCGACGACGAATAATAAGGGGCTTTAACAAACAGAAGATTCTAGGTTCGAATCTCTTAACATGCCTCGGGAACCATTTCCACATTGGAGGACTTATACAAGACGCGATTTAGGGTCTAGCCGTAGCTTACAGGACCTACGCTCAATAATACCATACATTTGCTCCCTTTTATAATATAATACACACATGGCCTCGTGATCCACGTCACAATTTAGAGGACTTACAACATATCTCAATTCACTGCAATCAACTACCCTCCATAAGTAACTTACCAAGTACTTTAACTTTTACGCGTTCCTAGCGTGACTTTTACTTAATTGCGTTCCATTACGCTACACATTACTTTACGGCCCAATGTCTTCCAAAGAACTGATAAATTTCATAGTAACAATTGATACATATCTCAATTCTTATATTAATCTTTTCCGTTGACAATAAATCGCTCCATTTTTAAGAACATGCATTCACATCATGTCTTATACATTTGCTAAGGCTCCAACGCTCTATATTTTTATATCATTCAATTTAATCTTTATTTAGATTTCTTTACCTTGTTATTATTATTATTATTACGCTTGCTTTTTATAACATTCATTAAATACACTGACATTTTATTCCATGCATTTCCTCTACAGGATTTATTATTTCACATAATTATTTATTATTTCTTAAAACTTTATTTTTGTTCAGATCGCGTTCTTATTTAGTTATTATTTATTTAAGAACATCCCTTTTACTCAAAACTCCGGTGGAATTGTACACAAAATTTTCCGACACCCAAAACATAATGAAAATCTTTACTCACATGTCTAAGGTCGTTTTCTGACCTTTATTCTCGTTTGATGTGACATTTTGGCCCACCTTCTTGACCTACTCCATATTGTACAAGCTCATCTCATGTACAGACATTTCTTGACACATATTCACTATATTTAACACTGACAACATTTTTAATACACTGGTGTATCCGTTTTGAACACACAATAAAACACAAAAAAATATATTACTTTTAACACACACTTTTGATATATTTACACTTCACAACTTTTGATCACTAGGCCGTCTTTTTAGCCTATCACACGTGACCTCTTAATCTCCCGTCTCCAAGGGTGAAATTTATTCAATGTCGGCTTCCTATCCTGCAGAATACGAAAGTCTCGAATCATCTACTACTCCCCTGGATTATCAATTCTTCAAATCCTGATCCTGATGATCGGCTATTTCTCTAGCTTGAACGGCTCCCCTTTTAGATCTGATTTATCGATCCTAGGGAAAGTCTGTTCTGATCGAGGTCCCCTCGATAACCTATCGGTGACCTATGGATTTTTAGCCACTAATACTTCTCGAGTCTTAGTGCTTTAGAATAGTTCGTCTGCTTTCTTGAAAACAATGTCTATAGTTTCCGTTCTTCTTTGTTTATTTGGTTCTCGCACTTCTAATTTTCTGAAATACGTTGCGAACCTTACTCAGTTTTTCCCTGTTCGGGTTCTTTAAAATTTATAAACTGTTTATCTCGCTGTTCCGGTACTTCCGTGCGTTATGATACTTTTGGTCGATTACTGAAAGACCTATCGCCTGAATCCTAAGTTCGCAGCCTGCTTTGATTGTATTTTTGGAACTTTTACGGTAACTTTTGCCCTGTCGGACCTAAATCCTGTAACTAGGATTTTCCTAATTTTTCAACACGGCGATACTTTAGTACTTCTTCTTTGCAACTCCTTCCGGAGGCACGCAAGTTACTGATACTTCGATGCCCGTGGCTATCGGATATATTAATTATGCGGTGTAATACAGCGTTTCTCCCCTCAAGGAGTACTGGTTAGCTGCCTTCGATGTCTGATACAGCGTTACGTTCCCCTCACGGGCTCTTGAATACTGCGTATACGATGTGGTGCAGCACTTCCGCTCCCGGAATGCTCGTAGACTGCATGTACTGATACAGCGTGACGTTCCCCTCACGGGCTATCGTAGACTGCATGATTGGCTTGGTGAGGACAGCAGTTTTATACCTTTCAGTCACAAAAAGATAAAATCCTAGTCCTTTTCGTGACCAACTTTTGAACTAGTTGTCGCACAATTATAAAAATCATATCTCCAGAAAGCTCGTCTTCCAAACGTAAAATAATCTTCCTGTGCATGGAAATCGATCGTGCATTTCCGAGATATTAATTAATTTCTCGTCCTCAACCGTGTGGGTGGTGCTGTTCATTTTTAATTCTCCCACTCCTTGGGTCCCGGTGAATCCCCAATGACGTATACTTGCGTTTGCAGTTTTTTTTTCTGTACAATTATTACAAGGTTTTTCTTTACACAAAAATCTCTAATCCAAAATGATTCACCGTACTGTATCTGTTTACTTAGTTTTATACTCGTAAACGGGTTAAATTTAATTATTCCTGTTCTGACTCAGCAGCGAAGTTGCCATTTTCCTGCATCGTAAGAGCAATTTCCGAGTCTAGCTTCTTCGTCTTACAGTCCAAACTTTCCACTCGTTCTAATAATATCCATGACTGGCTCCTTATAAATGTCAAGAGGCATGAGCTCATCTTAGGAACACCTGGCCCTAACGCTTGCACAATGTCAGGTTAGAATCCTGGCTTGAAATCTCTCTCCGTTCCCTTAGAGACTGTATGATTTTTTTCATTCCTTTCACAAAATACATGGATTCGACTCCCTTTGAGGCCATGGTACATGGGTTCAATAGATCATGATATTTCAATTTATATTTGAGCATCCCATTTATGGCAGTGTCACCAACCTGATTTTACGCATGCTGATAAATTCAATATTTAAATACTGTACATGTAACGTGCATACTATCTATTGGATCTCAACCAAATGTAGCATGTGCATTGTGTAGCTGCCAACTGTTGATATATGGTCTTTATAATTTTAAGAAAAGTAGGCTCTTTAGTTTGTCATGGAACTACTTGTTGATATCTATCTTTGGTTAAGACCTCCCAGAAATTATTTTTACTGGCTGCGTGGCGCAGCGGTAACGTTCTCGCCTGCTGTGCCTAACGTTTCAGGGTCGAATCCTGGTGCAGTCATTTGGCATTTGAGATTTTGCGCAAGTGTGAGGGAGGCAAGTCGGTAGATTTATTGTCTCGTTCAAGATCCCATTCGGGGCAAAATTCTGGGACCCCAGCGTTTGTAAAAGCCTCAGTAATTAAACTGGCCGTAAACCAATAACATTGTATTTTTTTCTGTCTAAGGCCTGAAGTATTTATTTTATTTATTTTATGTCTTCAGTAGTGGCGAAGTTAGGGCTCATGGCCCTCTCTTACACTTAACCACGCAATGTGCTACCAGTACATATGAGACAATTTTGGAAATACAAAAAAAATGTGATAAATAAGGAGTAAATTAATTATGCTAATACTATTCATAATGTTGAATTTTGGGCTTATGTCGTGTATTATTACATTAAAATTCGACGCGTTTGGAAAGAAACCATATCTTTCTTCGTCAGGAATAATCTGAAATACGACAAAAGATTGCTAATATAAAGCAACAAAGAACATATAAAAGGTGCCCAAAGATGGACGTCATTATAGCCCCATGTTAGGGACAACGAAAACCAGCAGTGTATTACTTTCTCAGGGTTCTGATAATAGGTAGCCAGGATTCAATGAGATTGTAGCCGGTGTCGCGGTTGAAATTATCTGGGTGTTTACCGCCTCCCTGATGATCTGGGACGACATTGCTTTTTACGGGCAAGAATATCCACTCCTTGGAACATGACATCATGGCCAGGTGTTAAAGCATGGTTTATAAGGAGCCGGATACATCTGTTATGTTCCTTAATGCGAGTGCATACTGTTCTCGAAGTCTGCCCGATTTAAACCTTGCCACAAGTACAGGGAACTCTGTAGATACCCGGTTGTTGCAATTTAGGCAAACTGTCCTTAGTTGGTCGCAGGAGTTGCCTAATCTTAACAGAAGTTCCAAATACAGTCTGTATGTTATACCGACGTAGGATTTTAGCAATACGATCCGTCGTGTTATGTATGTACGGTAGGTAAGCAGTTCCTTTTACATCTTTTTTCTCAACTGACGTCTTATTATTATTTGTTGGTTTCAGAACCGTAGAAATCAAAGCCTTGCTATAACCGTTGCTCTCAAAGGTGGTTCTCAAGGTATTAATTTCTTCCTGTACAGAAGACACTTCACAAATCCTCCTAGCCCTGGTAGTTAGATTTGTAAGGATACCATGTTTCTGGGCAGGTTGATGGTGAGAATTTGCGTGGAGATATCTATTGGTGTGTGTTGGCTTACGAAAAACGCTGTCCATCTTTGGGCACCTTTTATTTGTTCTTTGTTGTTTTCTCTTGGCAATCTTTTGTCGTATTTCAGATTATTCCTGACGAAGAAAGACATGGATTCTTTCGAAACGCGTCGAATTTTAATATAATAATACACAGCATAAGCCCAAAATTCAATATTATGAATAGTATAACGGGCCGTGAAAGTCTAAATGATAATATGCTAATACCAATATTAATGGAAAAGGCACATGAATAATGATAATAAGTAGGGATCTCTTCACTGCTACTTTTATGTTTATTGCTGCCACCCAGATTCCACTGGTTTTCTCTCGACAAAGGAAGTGCTAATATTGATTTCTTGCTATAGATTGCAATGTTAGTAAGGGCCTAAGTCTTCATGGATCAACGGGTTAGGGGGCGAGGCTGTCCTTCATATTTATGTCATATGAACTGTGTTCTTCTCAAAAAAGAATTAGAAAACATATGAATAAATAAAATCTTTTTGTGAGCTTTCATTTAAATTTATAATAGTGTTTTGTAAGGATATCCATTTTCTCTTTTGTCTTTGTAAAATTAATTTTAATATTATTTTAATATTCATTCTACGCTGACGAAGGTGTCAATGAACACCGAAACATGTACGTATAAGCAGTAATTAAACTATAAGGCGCGTTCAAAAAGTAACGAGCCGGAGGCAAATTACAGAAACCAGTACCTGTATGTTAGAAGTATTGGCCCTGGCTGTTGAGGCACTTGTCCCACTGTGGCACGAGGTGGTGAATGGCTGTCTCATAAAATTCCCTGGGCTGAGATGTGAACCAATTCCGCACGAACAGCTGGACGTCGGCGTCCGAGGAGAATCGTTGGCCCCGCAGAGCCCTTTTGAGGGGACCAAACATGGCGTAATCACAGGGAGAGAGAGGTCTGGCCTGTATGGAGGGTGGCCGAGAACCTCCCATTTCATTTCTGCAGGAGTGCCGGGACATGTGTTTGCCGTATGAGGTCGTGCATTGTCGTGTAGCGACCACGGCGGCTATGGCGTTCACTGTCACTCGGCGGTCCTGGGTAATGAGTGCATCAACCAGCTGGACGTTGTCATCGGTAATGCAGGGGGGTGCCCCACACCGGGCATCATCGGCTAACGATACCCGTCATTCCCGGAAGCGCTTGTGCCACGCCTTGACCCATGCAAGGGGCATGCATTGTTCGCCGTACACTTGTGACATTCGGCGATGAATGTCCGTTCTCCCTACTCCTCCCGCTGTCAGAAACCGAACAACACCTCTTTGCTCTTCGGTTGACGCCCCCATGTCACTGTTTGCAATGCGACTGGCAGTGTTGGACGATTGATGCATGCTGCTGCTCGCGTTGTATCGTCACGTGACGTGCACGCGTGCCCTCTTGCGACGGGCTGTGACCTTCCACGCTCTGGTCGGAACCACACCTCGTTACACACGCCACGATTAGCCCATGTCTTCACCGGTTTGCGCATTCCAGCCTCCGGCTCGTTACTTTTTGAACGCACCTTACACATTCTTTAGTGTTTGAAAAGGTGGTTTTGAATTACATAGTTTGAGATTTTGTCACTAGTGTTCATGAATACCTGAACACGCCCGGCTTTGCAGCGTGGTATATTCCATGTGTGTCAGAGGCAATACAGACAAGAAACACACACGCCTTGGGGCAACAAAACCAAACACAGGTTCGATAAGAGTAAGTAAGAGCCCCTGCGGGCGAACAGGAGAAGGGATGTGATGAAGATGTGGGGGTCATGCTATCAGCCCCCACCACCGATCATTAAGAGATATACGACCATAGAAAAGCTCTTGGCAAACACTTTCTCAAGGAATGTAATTCACTTGAGCATGATATCGATGAAATACTGGCTTCGAGATAGCACAGAATGGAGGGGAACTCGCGGTAAACATTAATGTTCCAGTATTGGCTGCCAGGAATCGATATAGCTAACAATGACAACGCATTAAAGTATATTCTGCGTTTTAAGAAGTGTCTGCAAAGACCCTTCATTGGTCTTCAGTTTTTGTTATGATAATAACTTATTTCCCTTGATAATGCCGAAAGTTGAAACCGGCATTAATTATATATTTAATGTATGGCTTATTATCATATGAATGTAAAATATTTACATAACTTCAATACACAAGATGTGCATGATTTTTTACAAATTGCCAATATTTTGTACAATTTGAAATTCCAACAACAACTTACAAACAAATGTATAGATCATGAATATAATCTATTGATCCCTTTGTCATCACTAGGAACTCGAGGGGATCGCCAGAGAAAATTCGTAGAGGGCATTTCTGAATTATATGGCGAACAGTTTGCATGACGGCACTGTAATCTTAGCAGCAATTGGTTGTAACCTCCATTTCTATAAATATTCATCAACAAGTAGCAAATCATTGATCAATATGATCTCGGTAACTTCAAAATCTGTATGCCTTACAGCAAGAGCCCAGTCATCAGCATATACAAACTTTCGTGAGATAGTTTCAAGCATATCTATGTATAATGTATAAGCTGAACAGTCGAGGGGCCAGATCAGATCCTTGTGGCAGACCATTGTTTATCTGTCCGAATAAATAAAATTCCTGTGGGAAAATTTTGAATTTTCAGCTAAAACTTTCTATTCACCCAAGATGAGGGGTATAATGAACAAATAAACCCTCAATTTAAACTTACTCGTTTTGTGTGTTCTGTCGTTTGTTAAGGGTTGACCACGAAACTACTGGAGAGAATGGCATGAAAATTCGTTTATGAGTAGAAGGAACCCCTAACTTATAACTAGGCTGCAAACTATTTAACATTAAGGCCTCAAATCTCGGCAGCAAGGCATTTGCCGAGCTTATACCAATCTGAACAGAAATGCTGTAAAAATTGTATTAAAATCAGCATTTCAGAAACGAAGAAGTAAGAAGGGAAGATCCACAAGAAAAGAAAAAAAAAGAAGTCAAGTAGTAGGAAGAATAATAATCAGAGTCACTAAAAAGCAACGTCTTTTTAACTTAACAGAAGGTCAATAGATGGCATAGTTTCGTGCCAATCATATACTATATGAAAATATAAAACCATTGTACCTGAAGTGAAAATGTATCAATGGTTTCAATAGGTTTTGAATCATAGGTTATATTATTGTGTTGCTTTCTCACTAACGATGCAATGATTGGAGACCCTGAATGACGTCACAGAAAGACAGACGGCTATCACCCCAGCTGCAAACACCTAGTTACATCATACGTCACAGTTCCAGTGTGTGCAAGTACTTACAAACAGGGTGATTTTGAAACTTGAGTGGTAACAGAGAATACAACCATGATTCGATCTAAAAGCAAGAAATAATGGTATAAACCACCATTTTTAGACTACTTTCGATTTTTGCAAAAAATGAAAGTAGACTTATGAGATCACTACAGGGCGAAAAAAAGTGTGTCTGTCAGTGTGTGTGTATGTGTGTGTGTGAGTCTGTGTGTGTGTGTGTGTGTGTGTGTGTGTCTGAGTGTGTGTACTCTGAATGTCTGTCCCCCCCTATCAATTCGAACACGGTGAGCGCAAATTGAACGAAAGTTGGTACAAAGGTAGCACTAGCAAAGGACACCTCAGTGTCATGTTTTATATCGCCGCCATCTTGACGGAAACGTAATGGCGGCCACACAAATGTTCAAAGCTTAAATCAAATTACGACTAACCTAATCATCCGATCTCTACCAAATTTTGCAACAACATACCTTTATGGAGGGAGCATCCTTTGACAAATCTAATAGGTCATTAGCCTAATAGTTTACGGATGGCGGCCATCGTTGTGTCAAAATCGATTACCCCTATTAATTCGAACACGGTGAAACCGAATGGAATGAAATTTGGTACAGAGGTAGCACAAGCAAAGGGCACCCCAGTGTCTTGTTTTATATCGCCGCCATCTTGACGGAAACGTAATGGCAGCCACACAAATGTTCAAAGCTTATATCAAATTACGACCAACCTAATCATCCGATCTCTACCAAATTTTGCAACAACATACCTTTATGAAGGGAGCATCCTTTGACAAATATAATAGGTCATTAGCCTAATAGTTTGCGGATGGCGGCCATCTTTGTGTGAAAATCGATTGCCCCTATTAATTCGAACACGGTGAAACCGAATGCAACGAAATTTGGTACAGAGGTAGTACTAGCAAAGGGCACCCCAGTGTCATGCTTTATATCGCCGCCATCTTGACGGAAACGTAATGGCGGCCACACAAATGTTCAAAGCTTAAATCAAATTACGACTAACCTAATCATCCGATCTCTACCAAATTTTGCAACAACATACCTTTATGGAGGGAGCATCCTTTGACAAATCTAATAGGTCATTAGCCTAATAGTTTGCGTATGGCGGCCATCTTTGTGTCAAAATCGATTACCCCTATTAATTCGAACACGGTGAAACCGAATGGAATGAAATTTGGTACAGAGGTAGCACAGGCAAAGGGCACCCCAGTGTCTTGTTTTATATCGCCGCCATCTTGACGGAAACGTAATGGCGGCCACACAAATGTTCAAAGCTTATATCAAATTACGACCAACCTAATCATCCGATCTCTACCAAATTTTGCAACAACATACCTTTATGAAGGGAGCATCCTTTGACAAATATAATAGGTCATTAGCCTAATAGTTTGCGGATGGCGGCCATCTTTGTGTGAAAATCGATTGCCCCTATTAATTCGAACACGGTGAAACCGAATGCAACGAAATTTGGTACAGAGGTAGTACTAGCAAAGGGCACCCCAGTGTCATGCTTTATATCGCCGCCATCTTGACGGAAACGTAATGGCGGCCACACAAATGTTCAAAGCTTAAATCAAATTACGACTAACCTAATCATCCGATCTCTACCAAATTTTGCAACAACATACCTTTATGGAGGGACCATCCTTTGACAAATCTAATAGGTCATTAGCCTAATAGTTTGCGGATGGCGGCCATCTTTGTGTCAAAATCGATTACCCCTATTAATTCGAACACGGTGAAACCGAATGGAATGAAATTTGGTACAGAGGTAGCACAGGCAAAGGGCACCCCAGTGTCATGTTTTATATCGCCGCCGTCTTGACGGAAACATAATGGCGGCCACCCAAATGTTCAAAGCTTAAATCAAATTACGACCAACCTAATCATCCGATCTCTACCAAATTTTGCAACAACATACCTTTATGAAGGGAGCATCCTTTGACAAATCTAATAGGTCATTAGCCTAATATTTTGCGGATGGCGGCCATATTTGTGTCAAAATCGATTACCCCTATTAATTCGAACACGGTGAAACTGAATGGAATGAAATTTGGAACAGAGGTAGCACTAGCAAAGGGCACCTCAGGGTCATGTTTTATATCGCCGCCATCTTGACAGAAACGTAATGGCGGCCACACAAATATGCAAAGCTTAAATCAAATTACGACCAACCTAATCATCCGATCTCTACCAAATTTTGCAACAACATACCTTTATGGAGGGAGCATCCTTTGACAAATCTAATAGGTCATTAACCTAATAGTTTGCGGATGGCGGCCATCTTTGTGTCAAAATCGATTCCCCCTATTAATTCGAACACGATGAAACCGAATGGAATGAAATTTGGTACAGAGGTAGCACAGGCAAAGGGCAACCCAGTGTCATGTTTTATATCGCCGCCGTCTTGACGGAAATGTAATGGCGGCCACCCAAATGTTCAAAGCTTAAATCAAATTACGACCAACCTAATCATCCGATCTCTACCAAATTTTGCAACAACATACCTTTATGAAGGGAGCATCCTTTGACAAATCTAATAGGTCATTAGCCTAATATTTTGCGGATGGCGGCCATATTTGTGTCAAAATCGATTACCCCTATTAATTCGAACACGGTGAAACCGAATGGAATGAAATTTGGTACAGAGGTAGCACAGGCAAACGGCACCCCAGTGACTTGTTTTATATCGCCGCCATCTTGACGGAAACGTAATGGCGGCCACACAAATGTTCAAAGCTTATATCAAATTACGACCAACCTAATCATCCGATCTCTACCAAATTTTGCAACAACATACCTTTATGAAGGGAGCATTCTGTGACAAATATAATAGGTCATTAGCCTAATATTTTGCGGATGGCGGCCATATTTGTGTCAAAATCGATTACCCCTATTAATTCGAACACGGTGAAACTGAATGGAATGAAATTTGGTACAGAGGTAGCAC
Organism: Meconema thalassinum; assembly: GCA_946902985.2. Lineage (NCBI taxonomy): Eukaryota > Metazoa > Arthropoda > Insecta > Orthoptera > Tettigoniidae > Meconema > Meconema thalassinum. The sequence continues at coordinate 68,467,346 of OX336396.1, forward strand.
TAGCAAAGGGCACCTCAGTGTCATGTTTTATATCGCCGCCATCTTGACAGAAACGTAATGGCGTCCACACAAATATTCAAAGCTTAAATCAAATTACGACCAACCTAATCATCCGATCTCTACCAAATTTTGCAACAACATACCTTTATGGAGGGAGCATCCTTTGACAAATCTAATAGGTCATTAACCTAATAGTTTGCGGATGGCGGCCATCTTTGTGTCAAAATCGATTACCCCTATTAATTCGAACACGATGAAACCGAATGGAATGAAATTTGGTACAGAGGTAGCACAGGCAAAGGGCATCCCAGTGTCATGTTTTATATCGCCGCCGTCTTGACGGAAACGTAATGGCGGCCACCCAAATGTTCAAAGCTTAAATCAAATTACGACCAACCTAATCATCCGATCTCTACCAAATTCTGCAACAACATACCTTTATGAAGGGAGCATCCTTTGACAAATCTAATAGGTCATTAGCCTAATATTTTGCGGACGGCGGCCATATTTGTGTCAAAATCGATTACCCCTATTAATTCGAACACGGTGAAACCGAATGGAATGAAATTTGGTACAGAGGTAGCACAGGCAAAGGGCACCCCAGTGTCTTGTTTTATATCGCCGCCATCTTGACGGAAACGTAATGGCGGCCACACAAATGTTCAAAGCTTATATCAAATTACGACCAACCTAGTCATCCGATCTCTACCAAATTTTGCAACAACATACCTTTATGGAGGGAGCATCCTTTGACAGATATAATAGGTCATTAGCCTAATAGTTTGCGGATGGCGGCCATCTTTGTGTGAAAATCGATTGCCCCTATTAATTCGAACACGGTGAAACCGAATTCAACGAAATTTGGTACAGAGGTAGTACTAGCAAAGGGCACCCCAGTGTCAAGCTTTATATCGCCGCCATCTTGACGGAAACGTAATGGCGGCCACACAAATGTTCAAAGCTTAAATCAAATTACGACCAACCTAATCATCCGATCTCTACCAAATTTTGCAACAACATACCTTTATGGAGGGAGCATCCTTTGACAAATCTAATAGGTCATTAACCTAATAGTTTGCGGATGGCGGCCATCTTTGTGTCAAAATCGATTACCCCTATTAATTCGAACACGGTGAAACCGAATGGAATGAAATTTGGTACAGAGGTAGCACAGGCAAAGGGCACCCCAGTGTCATGTTTTATATCGCCGCCGTCTTGACGGAAACGTAATGGCGGCCACCCAGATGTTCAAAGCTTAAATCAAATTACGACCAACCTAATCATCCGATCTCTACCAAATTTTGCAACAACATACCTTTATGAAGGGAGCATCCTTTGACAAATCTAATAGGTCATTAGCCTAATATTTTGCGGATGGCGCCCATATTTGTGTCAAAATCGATTACCCCTATTAATTCGAACACGGTGAAACTGAATGGAATGAAATTTGGTACAGAGGTAGCACTAGCAAAGGGCACCTCAGTGTCATGTTTTATATCGCCGCCATCTTGACAGAAACGTAATGGCGGCCACACAAATATTCAAAGCTTAAATCAAATTACGACCAACCTAATCATCCGATCTCTACCAAATTTTGCAACAACATACCTTTATGGAGGGAGCATCCTTTGACAAATCTAATAGGTCATTAACCTAATAGTTTGCGGATGGCGGCCATCTTTGTGTCAAAATCGATTACCCCTATTAATTCGAACACGATGAAACCGAATGGAATGAAATATGGTACAGAGGTAGCACAGGCAAAGGGCACCCCAGTGTCATGTTTTATATCGCCGCCGTCTTGACAGAAACGTAATGGCGGCCACACAAATGTTCAAAGCTTAAATCAAATTACGACCAACCTAATCATCCGATCTCTACCAAATTTTTCAACAACATACCTTTATGAAGGGAGCATCCTTTGACAAATCTAATAGGTCATTAGCCTAATATTTTGCGGATGGCGGCCATATTTGTGTCAAAATCGATTACCCCTATTAATTCGAACACGGTGAAACCGAATGGAATGAAATTTGGTACAGAGGTAGCACTAGCAAAGGGCACCTCAGTGTCATGTTTTATATCGCCGCCATCTTGACAGAAACGTAATGGCGGCCACACAAATATTCAAAGCTTAAATCAAATTACGATTAACCTAATCATCCGATCTCTACCAAATTTTACATCAACATACCATTATGGAGGGAGCATTCTTTGACCAAACTAATAGGTCATTAGCCTAATATTTTGCGGATGGCGGCCATCTTTGTGTGAAAATCGATTCCCCCTATTAATTCGAACACGGTGAAACCGAATAGAACGAAATTTGGTACAGAGGTAGCACTAGAAAAGGCCACCTCAGTGTCATGTTTTATATCACCGCCATCTTGACGGAAACGTAATCGCGGCCACCCAAATGTTAAAGGCTAAAATGTAATTACCACCAACCTAATAATCTAGTCTCTACCAAATTTTGCAACAACAAATCTTTATGTGGGAAGCATATTCTGATCAAACTGCTAGATCATCAGCCCAATAGTTTGCAGATGGTGGCCAAGTATGTGTGCAAATCGATTCCCCCTATCAATTCAAACACGGTGAAACCGAATTGAACGAAATTTGGTACAGAGGTAGCACTAGCAAAAGGCACCTCAGTGTCATGTTTTATATCGCCGCCATCTTGACGGAAACAGAATGACGGCCACCCAAATGTTAAAAGCTTAAATCAAATTTCGACCATCCTAATAATTTGATCTCTACCGGATTTTGCAACAACATGCCTTTTTGTGGAAAGCATCTTATGACTGACTACAAGGTCATCAGCCCAATAGTTTGCAAATAGTGGCCATGTATGTGTGCAAATCCATTCCCCAGATCAATTCAAACACGGTGAAACCGAATTGAATGAATTTTTTTACAGAGGTAGCACTAGCAAAGGGCACCTCATATTCATGTTTAATATCCCTATAGCACGTTGTATTTCAACAAGCTACTACAACCAACATTCAATTATACTCCTTGAAAAGGACAAAGAGTTATAACAATACCCATGCATTTAGGAGAAAGTAGGCTATATGTTCTTTACTGAACATCTTGTTATTGTGATGGGGGACAAATTCTAAGTTTAGATAGTAAGTGACTTATTTAAGGTGACGTGTACTATAATTGGATCATTTTAAGTATTTGAGCTGTATATCCTCTCAAGATGGTAGTTAAGTGAACGGGAGAGTGTCGAAGAGTAGAAAAGCCAATGTAGTGAGTTCTCAGTTGCGATCTACAGAATTATGTACGAAGGAAGTTAGTGTAGCGATAAAACTCTCTCTACATCGCTCAGTATTTAGACCGACCTTGCTGTATGGAAGTGAGAGCTGGGTATATTCAGGGTATCTGATACATAAGCTAGAGGTAACTGATATGAGGGTAGCACGAATGATTGCTGGGACAAATAGATGGGAGCAATGGCAGGAGGGTACTCGTAATGAAGAGATAAAGGCTAAATCATAAATGAACTAGTTACACGAAGCAGTTCGTATCAGCTGACACAGATGGTGGAGTCATATGAAGAGAATGGGAGAAGAGAGAGATTACCTGAGAGTTTAATGAGTACGGCTGTAGATGGTAAGAGAAGTAGAGGTAGACCTAGGAGGCGACGGCTAGATTCAGTGTTTAACGATTTGAAAGTGAGCGGTGTAGAAGCAGAGGAGGTCGCAATGCTAACTGCTAATAGGGCATCATGGAGGCAACGTTTTCGCAAACAGAGGCCTGCAGACTAGACTGGACGCTGAAAGGTAAAACAGTCTCAAATGAAAATGAATGGATGAATGATTGAATGAATGAATAAACAAGGTGTTCAGTAAAGAACATATAGCCTACTTTCTCCTAAATGTATGAGTATAGTTATAACTCGTTGTTATTATCAAAGAGTATAATAGAACTATTATTTGTTGAAGACCTTAGAAACGATTTACCTCTACCAAACGCCACAACCTAGATAAAAACTGCTACCATCATTGAAGGAAGAAAGAAAGATAAGAAGTATATCAAGAATGTTATGGATCTGGAGACATAATCGACCGGACTGGCTGCGTGGCTCAGCGGTAACGTTCTCGCTTGCTGGGCCCTAGGTTGCAGGTTCGTATCCTGGCGCAGTCAGCTGGCATTTGAGGGTGCACAAATGCGAGGGAGCCGTGTCAGTACATTTACTGGCATGTTAAAGATCCCCTTCGGGCCAAAATTTCGGCACCCCGGTGTCTCTAAAAGCAGCAGTAGTTAAAAGGGATGTAAAACCAATAACATTATTATTATTATTATTATTATTATTATTATTATTATTATTATTATTATTATTATTATTATTATTATTATTATTATTACATATACGACCTGCCGTGGGCAACATCCAACTTTGAGTTGAGGCATGTCTTTACACGTCTGGTTGTGCATGGCTTTCACAATCCTAATTGAATTAACAAATCTTTCCATGACCCTACAGAGACGTGTGTATACAAACTATGTGGATATTTTCGATTGCTATTTGCCTGAAATAAAAGTAGTAATTAATAACCTGAACTAACACCAACGGCTTGAATTCAGTTACTATGTGAAATCGTTTTGTTCTTTACTTCAAATAACATTTTCAAGTAACGCAAAATAGGCTGTTACAAACCCATTAAAATAAAAAGTAAAAATGTATCGTAGTATCATCTTGTCATTCTTCAAATTCGATGCGCATAGAATGCCAATGGTATAGTAATCAATGGAGCCCCACGTAGACTAGTCGTGACATCTAGTGGTGAAATATCGAACAATATAATCCTAACAGAGCGAGTGCATTCTAGCGGCCAGACGAAGAAACTTTTCAATAAAATCTGGAAGTTAATAAGTAGGTCGGCGTGCAGTTACCTTTTTGGCAGCTAGATGTCTCGAGTAAATATGCTGGCGAATTATGTTTTAATTAAATATATATTTTACACCATAATATGCACAATACAACGCTTAATTTTAAAACGTCTGAGTCATTACAAAACAATAAACATATAACATTTCAAGCAAAAAACCTAGCTCTGACCGGGTTTGAACCATAGGCATTTGACCGATAGGCTAACGCTCTACCACTGAGCTAATTGTGTCAACGAATATCGTTCTATATAAAATGACTTACATAGAACTTGTTAGCAAATAATGATTTATACTAAACGATTTCATCACTGGAGTATATTATTTATATACAAAGCATTTCATACAAAGTTTATTTATTTTGTATCAGTACGCTATATTGCATGCAATACTCAAATTAGTGAAATATAAGTCAGGCACAAGATATCCGCTGCCATCTTGTCTTATTACTGAATCGGCTCAGCTTTTTAAAATCACGTCTGCACTATAGTATTACAAAATAAACTTTTAATTTCGAAAGTGCCTCTTCCTTTAGAACAGTTAAAACGATTCTCGGCTCGATAATCGGAACTGGTGGGTCCCATGATATGGATTATAAAGTTTGCATAATTCGCACGGCCGCCATCCTGAAATGATATGGCGGACGACCTTGTAGTTTGGTCACAAGACGCATCCTTTACGAAGGTATGTTGTTACCAAATTTGGTAGAGATCGGATGATTTGGTTAGTCGTTATTTTATTTTACGTTTTGAACGTTTGAGTGGCCGCCATTCAGTTTTAGTAAAGATGGCGGCGATATAAAACATGACACTGAGGTGCCGTTTGCTTGTTCTACCTCTGTACCAAATTTCGTTCAATTCGATTTCACAGTGTTCGAATTGATAGGGGGGACAGACATTCAGAGTACACACACTCACACACACACAGACTCACACATACACATACACACACACACATACACACACACAGACAGACACACTTTTTTCGCCCTGTGTTGATCTCATAAGTCTACTTTCATTTTTTGCAAAAATCGAAAGTAGGCTAATAAATGGAGGGAGGGAGAAATGAATGAATGGAGGTAGGAATGACTGAATGAATGAATGAATGAATGAAGGAAGGAAGGAAGAAATAAATGAATGAAGGGAGGAAGGAACGAATGAATGAAGGGAGGAAGGAAAAATGAATGGAGGTAGGAATGAATGAATGAATGAATGAATGAAGGAATGAATGTATGAATGAAGGAAGGAACGAATGAATGAAGGGAGGAAGGAATGAATGAATGAAGGGAGGAATGAATGAATGAATGAATGAATGAATGAATGAATGAATGAAGGGAGGAATGAATGAATGAATGGAGGTAGGAATGAATGAATGAATGAATGAATGAATGAAGGAAGGAATGAATGAAGGAATGAAGGAAGGAACGAATGAATGAAGGGAGGAAGGAATGAATGAATGAAGGGAGGATTGAATGAATGAATGAATGAATGATTGAATGAAGGGGGAATGAATGAATGCATGAATGAAGAAATTAAGGAATTAATGAATGAAGGGAGGGGGGAAGGAATGAATGAAGGAATGAATGTATGAATGAAGGAAGGAACGAATGAATGAAGGGAGGAAGGAATGAATGAATGAATGAATGAAGGGAGGGAGGAATGAATGAAGGGGGAATGAATGAATGAATGAATGAATGAATGAATGAAGAAATTAAGGAATTAATGAATGAAGGGAGGGAGGAAGGAATGAATGAATGAATGAATGTATGAATGAAGGAAGGAAGGAAGGAACGAATGAATGAAGGGAGGATGGAACGAATGAATGAATGAGTGAAGGGAGGAATGAACGAATGAATGAATGAATGAATGAAGGGGGAATGAATGAATGAATGAATGAAGAAATTAAGGAATTAATGAATGAAGGGAGGGAGGAAGGAATGAATGAAGGAATGAATGAATGAATGAATGAATGAATGAATGAAGGGAGTAAGGAATGAATGAATGAATGAAGGGAGGGAGGAAGGAATGAATGAATCAATGAAGAAATGAAGGAATTAATGAATGAATGAATGAATGAGGGGAGGAAGGAATGAATGAAGGAAGGAACGAATTAAGGAATGAAGGAAGGGAGGAAGGAATGAATGAATGACTAGAGGAAGGAAGGAAGAAATGAATGAGGAAGGAGGGAAGGAAGAAATGAATGAATGAATGAATGAAGGGAGGAAGGAGGAAGTGAATGAATCATTGAATGAAGGAGGGAAGAATTGATGGAATGAATGAGGAAGGAGGGAAGGAAGAAATGAATGAATGAATGAAGTGTCTGCATTAAGGAATTGCTCAGTTCTACTCTCACCTAAAACTCATGCAGGTTAAATGCATACTCTACTCCCTCTCATGGTAGCCATGTGTCATCTCTCGGGCAAGCACCCACAATATCCCTTCCTTCTCCAGAGTAATATACATTATTCTGTCTCCTCCGCTGCAGGAGTGGGTTAAGACGTGTCTCATCAGTATAATGAAAGGCAGGCTGGATATCCACCTGGGGTTTGATATTAATCCTGGAGACTGTGTGAACAAGAGATACAACAATGAGATACCGTATTGATCGTGACTCCAATAACCATGCACGTTTGTCCTTCGAGAATTCACTCATTCAGTGAACTGTTAGAGTGATGACAGAAAAAATATAAAGTTTAATCAATTGAGCTATTCGCCGAAGAAAATATCCTTCACCATTATCATACAGGGTCATTATCTATGTGTGCTCCGATAAACACGGCAAGCTAAGCCAGCTGTGACTGGCGCAGATCGCGGGCGTGCGTACGTGGTTTAGCCGGTGGTTGGCGCGCTCCGCTGACTCATATCGTTACTTCATAAGTGTTTTGTCGTTCATACGGACGTGTATCTGCAAAGCATAGACGTTAGTGTTGCACGTTTAGTGAGTATTGTGATTACTGTGATTGTTGGTCATGCCTAGACACCAATTCACATTGCGCGAACGTGTGTATATCCATAATTCGTTTATGAAAAGCAGAAAAAGTTGTTCTGAAACGAACATTTCGAATTAAGTTTCCAGGAAGACCTGTTCCTAATGTCAGTACAATTAGGAGGCTCGCTAAACGATTCAAGGAAACAGGCTCCGTAAATAATAAAAGAGTTGACAGACATTCTTTCATCAGAAGATGTCACGTGTGTGTTACAAGAGAGGGAGGACATTTTCAGTATCGCCTATGAGCACTGTAAGTACACATTATTGAACATTTTTAGTAAAAGTGTGAAAGAGCGCGCCAACCACCGACTGAACCGGGTACGCGCACCCGCGATCTGCGCCAGTCACAGCCGGCTTAGCTTGCCGTGTTTATCGGGGCGCACATAGGTAATGACCCTGTACACTATAATAGGTTATGACATTGCCGATTCATGACACAAACTAATTAAACCAAGCAAAGTTAGAAGAAACAACAACAGATAGTGCGGACAACACTTAGACGTAGCGCTTAGTAACAATTTCACGGAACAACAACTAGTGAGCATCACTATAGTGAGCGTGGAAGCTAACAGATCTCACAGATTTCAGTCCGAGGTGAATAGCGAAGGAGAGCGGACGCTATATAGGTCTCAGGCTTCAAATAACAGCTAAGTTTAAATCACATTATTCCACTTTAGTGCAGTGTATTATTATTTGTGTATCCACCACATTGACATCATAATCACATTAAAACAGGCCACCAGTTTAAATAGGAATTGTTGGTTTTGAATATAATTTGCAAAATAATAGTGTAGACAACATCATTCCTGAATTTAGTCACAAACAGCTAAAATACTTAAAGTACATTAACAATAACGCAACAACTTACTATAGAAGTGAACAATAACATCTGTAAATAAGATTGACGCGTTACACAAGTTAACGAACTTATGTAATCTAAATATTGTATACTAGCATTACCCGTCGCGGCTTCGCTCGCGAATATTCTATTTGTAAAGAGTACACTTAGCAAAATCTCAATCATGATGCTATGACTGATTTATCCTTGGTATGAATAATCAGACTTTATCAATTCAGCTACTGGTGCAGTGGTTAGGGGTTTGTCATTCCTTCATAGGTATATCAGAGCGAAGTTAGTTTTCTGGGAATATCACAGACACTGTTAATTTAAGGGCCTTTAAATGTGGTTTTCGGAGACCCTTTATAGTCTGGTGAAAAAGACCTTTCGTACCACACTCACACGTAAAAATTACGTGAAAAAATTCTAGAGTGCCCCTTGTCCCCCTTAAGCGCATTATACTGTATGTATTGATGAATTTAGCAGCTTAATTCGGTTCAGTGATAACCATATAACCATCTGGAAAACTTTCACAGTAATGTAATAATTGGAATTGCTTTGCGTCTTAGAGAAATAGATGGACCTGTGAGATTCTGTTACCATGGTTACCGTGTTGCATTTTTTCAATATTTCATTGTAAATATACATGTTTTAAGGTATGTATGTAATTATGAGGCATTTAAAGAGTAAGTGGGTGCGTTTCGCTTACGTATTGGGTTATCCTGAACATGTAGGTACCCCATAGGTTGGTGTTAATGGGAACTTATTTTCGGTACAAAACTGAAATGGGACCATAGCAGAATAATATAGAGAGGGATATATTTGTATACAAATGTAATTCATAACATCGTACATTTATTAAGCCTAAGTGAACAAGATCTGAAGATGATCGCTTCACGATCGAAATATGTCATCCCATTTTAGTACATAAAAGTGTGTTATTTTATGTTAAATATCTTATGTAATATTTCTCAGGTTAGGACACATACTGTACATACTTGTTTTCCCGTCTAATGTAATTGTGCACAATTTGTGTTGACCGCCTGGAAAGCTATCCATATTAGAACTAGGCAACACTGAAAAATGGATTCTATCATTTCAACCATCATCCTCGTCTGTTTTTACATAATATAAGGTGCGTTCTAAAAGTAAAGAGCTGGGGGCTGTAATGCGCAAACCGGTGACGACATTGGCTAATCGTGGCGTGTGTAACGAGGTGTGGTTCCGACCAGAGCGCGGAAGGTCACAGCCCGTCGCTAGAGGGCACACGTGCACGTCACGTGACGATACAAAGCGAGCAGCAGCATGCATCAATCGTCCAACGCTGCCAGTCGCATTGCAAACAGTGACATGGAGGCGTCAAACGAAGAGCAAAGAGTGTTGTTCAGTTTCTGACAGCGAAAGGAGTAGGTGGAACGGACATTCATCGCCGAATGTCACAAGTGTACCACACCTCGTTACACACGCCACGATTAGCCGATGTCGTCACCGGTTTGCGCATTACAGCCTCCGGCTCTTTACTTTTTGAACGCACCTTATATTATCCATTTAAGATTTGATTGCCGATGAGCATGGTTGCGGCAGTGTTTGTTTTTTATTGTAGCCCCGCGGGACGAAGCGGGGAACACAGCGACGACAGAGTGCATTCTGCACATAAGTCAAGCATCATTGCGCGTCACAGGAGCTCATGTCACCACGGACAGTTAAACGATGACTGAGGCTACTGGACTGAGTCATATCCTACTTGCGCAACTCTACCTGTCAACGAAGCCGGCTGAGTGTGACATAAGTAAACAAAGAATAGTTCCCATCTCGACCGCCGCAATCAATTCGTGAAAGGGTAATACCATTACCATTATCATCATCATTTATCATTGTATTCCTGTTAAGTTTAAGTACTGTAGCACCGACAGCAGTGGCTACGCTGGCTAAAGCTGGGGCCAAGCTCTCTGCTGACTCGGAAGACGCGTGGGTTCGAGCCCCACCGTCGGCCGTCCTTGAAATGGTTTTCCGTGGTTTCCCATTTTCAACACCAGGAAAATGCTGGGGCGGTACCTTCTGATAGGCCACGGCCGCTTCCTTGCACATCATTGTACAATTTCATTCATCTTCATCCATTCCTTCCCTCATCCCGACGCGCAGGTCGCCCACGTGCGTCGACTAGAAAGACTTGCAATCGGCCTCTCAGCAGGCCACACGACAAAAGAAAGTACTGTAGTTCCATTCTTACTTGTATTGTTTATATGACAGGTTCTGGTTGAATGGGAGAGAGTACTCAACGACCCCAATTGTGCAAGAAAGGAAAATACAAATACAAAATACAAAGAAACAAGATATAAAATACAAAATAAATTAAAAAATAAACAAATAGAGTGGAACGTCGTTTATCCAGACTAATTGGAACCGAAAGCATTCCGGATAACGATTTTTTCGGATAATCGAACATGTGTTTATTTCATAGTACAACCATACTACAATAGCGCAGTTTTTAATGCAGTAAAAGCTTCTCCATGACTTGGTCTTTCTTCATCATTCTCATCTAGGCTTTCATCTAAGATTTGAAAACCTGAGTCACTGTCACTTTCCAACCAAGCTATCACAGTCGGAAAATCCAGCAACTTGGGGGAATAACTCATTTGTCACTGCATCCAAATCTTCATCAACAGTGTCTGTGGTCTTAATGGTCTCTTGCTCTCCTACCAATTTATTCAATGCATTTCGAAGATTCTCTGGTGTTAAAGTGTTCCATCCTTTAGCGATCAAGTAACAGTAGTCCTTAATTGGAAGCTTTTTTGAAAAAGATATAACTCTCTCCTCATCTTCTGCCAACTGTAAACAACGTTAAACTTCCTTCTTGTACATCCTCTTAAGATTTTTTTTGCTCGTCCGGATAATTGACGTTCCGGTTGTTTGACGTCCGAATAAACGACGTTCTACTGTAAATAAATAAATACATATAACATAAATATAAAATAATTAATTAAATATATAACTGTATTAATTCATTAATAACCAAGCTACCATTCTCCAATAGTGATCTTGGTCATAAAACTGCAGATGCAGGAATAGCTTAATCAGGAAACAACGTTCCTTCTTGTAAGTTTATGGGTGTAGCAATCGACTTTATTCTTGGTGATGTTTCCCGTCGAGAAATTTCCAAGAAACCCTCATTGTGTGCTGTATTTTAAAATTATTTCTGTACATTCATTCCTCAAGTCAGGCTGTAGCATTTCCCCGTCCGTCTCTCAAAGCTGAAAATTTAACAAAATTTGATTAAACACGCAAATTAATCCAGTGTGCAGTGCACTTGGCGCGCACTATCAGCATGATATGCCCATTCGTCTGCCAAAGCTCGCTCCTCTCCTCTCAGATGAAATTAAGAAAGCGGCTTGGCACTCGAAATCCACCATCTTATTGGACTCAATGAAGTACACTCATGTCCAAAATTAAAACAACACATCGTCCTTCAAACATTCACTTACCTCCCCATCGTACGTCCAAGTACAATTGCTATACGAAGGAAGGAAGGAAGGAAGGAAGGAAGGAAAGAAAAAAGGAAGGAAGAAAGTAAAAAAAGAAAGAAAGAAAGAAAGGAAGAAAAAGAAATGAAGGAAGAAAAAGGAAGGAAAGGGAATGGAAAGGAAGGAATTAAGATGTGAAAGAAGGAAGGGAGTAAAAATGGAATGAAGAAAGGAATTATTGTTGTTGTTGTTGTTGTTGTTGTTCATTGTTTATTTTGGGGATCGGTGTCATGGTGGTCATGTAACAAACACAAAGAAAAGAGGAATTAAGGAAAAGGAAGGAAGGAAAGAAAATCGGAAAAAAATTACAGTCAGTCTGAAAGACTAGACGTTATATCATTTCAAATGACGCATGCTACAAATGCTACACATGTTAGAAAGGCTCAGGAGGGCTTCTCGCTTCGCTCGAAGCCCCAGGACTCTTTTAACAGACTACATTACCCATTAACATAGGCTTCCCGCGCGTGCACCTCTTTAAGGGCCACCCTGTATTTGAGTCTGACATATTTTACAACTCTTTAAGAGTCGCCTATTATTTGAATCTGATATCTCGCAAACTTCTTTAAAGGTCACCCTGTATTTGAATTGAATCTAACATACTGTACACCTTGTTAAGTGTCACCATGTAATTTGCTCTGACATCCTGCACACCTCTTTAGGAGGCACCCTGTATTCTTATCTGGCACCTTGTATATCTCTTTAGAAGTCACCCTGTATTCTTGTGTGACATCTTGTACACCTCTTTAGGAGTCACCCTGTATTCTTGTCTGACATCTTGTGCACCTCTTTAGGAGTCACCCTGTATTCTTCTCTGTCATCTTGTACACCTCTTTAAGAGTCACCTTGTATTCTTATCTGGCATCTTGTATATCTCTTTAGGAGTCACCCTGTAATCTTGCCTGACATCTTGTGCACCTCTTTAGGGGTCACCCTGTACTTTTCTCTGCCATCTTCTACACCTCTTTAAGAGACACCTTGTATTCTTGTCTGGTATCTTGTATATCTCTTTATGAGTCACCCTGTATTCTTATCTGACATCTTGTACTGTATTTTGCTCTGACATCCTGCACACCTCTTTAGGAGGCACCCTGTATTCTTATATGGCATCTTGTATATCTCTTTAGAAGTCACCCTGTATTCTTGTGTTCGCTTCGCTCAATGTCCCAGGTCGCTCGACGCCCCAGGACTCTTTCAACTGACTCCAATAACCATTAGCTTCTGCTTTCCGCGTGACTGCATGACGTCACGCACTCGCTTCCCGCGCGGCTGCATGACGTCATTTCCGTCTCCGTCTCTGTCTCCGTAACGCATAACGTTGGACCCAAGCATAACGACGAAGTCGACAAGATCATTTGAAATGATTATTTATTTGAAATGATGAAAAGGAAAGAAGGTGAGACTGTTTAGTACCGTTTGTAGCTCTTATTTATCTTTCTTATCTTCTAATATGAACAGCCCTAATGGCTATCATCAGTGAGTGGCTTCAGCTCGAATCTTGTGGATTGCATTCTCCGCAGAATTAAGGCGGTTATCAAGGATAAAGGTGGTGTTACACGGGATTAAAACGATGTCTCGATGGAGTTTGGTCAGACAAGTTCGGTGACCTTATTTGGCTTGTTTATTCTTTGGCATTTCATTCCGTACAACCTATGCAGAGTTGTATGGAGGGATGTAGACCAGAGGACTTGCACTAGTTAGTCTCGAGCTCAAAGCATCCAGACTAGTTTAGTGGCTGTGAACACTGCTTACAAAAGGAAGTCTGCTCGCACCACGTCAACACAGACGAGTGAACGCGTAATTGACCCACACAAACCACAGTGGGTTTACAACCTCACCACAAGGCAATAAACTATCGTGCGACAGTATAATAAATCATTTACAGTAGTGGAAATGGATACATTTTTAGCCTACTTTCGATTTTTGCAAAAAATGAAAGTAGACTAATGAGATCAACACAGGGCCAAAAATTGTGTGTCTGTCTGTGTGTCTGTTCGAGAGTGTGTGTGTGTGTGTGTGAGTGTGTGTACTCTGAATGTCTGTCCCCCCCCCCCCCCTATCAATTCGAACACACTGGAACCGAATTGAACGAAATTTGGTACAGAGGTAGCACTAGCAAAGGGCACCTCAGTGTCATGTTTTATATCGCCGCCATCATGACGGAAACGTAATGGCGGACATCCAAATGTTCAAAGCTTAAATCAAATTACGACTGACCTAATCATCCGATGTCTACCTAATCTTGAAACATTATACCTTTACTAGCAGAAGTACCCGCTCTTCGACGGTCTTCGGTATTAATAACCAGACGTTATCAATTGAGCTACTGTTGCAATGGCTAGGGGCTTGTTATTCCTTCATATGTTTATCAGAGCGAAGTTAGTATTCTGGGAATATCACACACACTGTTAATTTAAGGGCCTTAAAATGTAGTTTTCGGAGACTCGTTATAGACTCCCGAATTTTGTGTCCCACATTGAGAAGCGCAACATATGCTTTGATCGTCCTTCCAGGATAATTTTTATATTTCGCCTATTTTAGCATGTATTTTGAAAAGTTTTTTTCCTATACCAATCCTTCAAGGGGAAGTACGCTGAAGAGTTTTATAAATAATTGGTGTATTGACTCTCATGGATACCTAATTTTACGATGCTACAAACATTCGAACACGAGTTATAGGCGTACATAAAGATACACAGAAAGGCCGAAAATCCCTAAGTAAGCCTTTCTTCGGAGGGGAAGTAAAGCCGGCGGTCCCATGTCATAGATTTATGGCATGTAATAGAACCTTCCACTAACTACAATTGTGTGAAGCTAAATTTGTAGCTTAGATTTGATTAACGCTCTATTAGTTCCAAAGTTTGTCGGTTGCGGTGGCATCTAGTAGCCAAGTCATAGCTAGGTGTCGTTGACGGTAGCATTTGGTAGCAAAAGTAGGAAGTACTGGAAATTGATCGTCTGCAGTCCCTACCTGAAATACAGATAACACACACTAATACAGCCATCACAATTAACACCGGTTAGCAGACAGATTCTACACACACGAGGCTACGTGAACGCGTTGTTACAGCTTCTAAACTGAGGAACCAAACAACCAACCTACAACATATTACCCAGAAGTCCGAATATGGATATATCAACCGCACGGTTTCAAACAAAATCATCCTTACAATGAACCCGTTTGTCGAAAAAAAAGTTAGAATGTGCTCAATCTAAATTCACCTAACGTGTACTTCCTGACGTGAAAATAAAATTGAAAACCTCGTAGACGAAACGCAATACACTTCACTTAAAGACTGACCCTCACCGTTGTGTAAAGTCCCCATCCACAGAAAGACACCTCTAACAAATTATAAAGGCTTGTGGTGCATGGATATTCAGGTTTTTTAGCCACCAATGGCCAAAATTCCTAATAGCCGCAAAAAATACTATTTCAATTGAGTATTTTTAAATAATGTTGCTGTTTGGAGATATAATTCTGTACGACATATCACACGTGTAAATCACGTGAAAAAATCTAGAATACCCCTTGACCCCCTTATGCGCATTGATGAATTTGACAGTCTAAGTTGGTTCCGTGATAACCTTTTAGCCATTTGCAAACTTTCACAGAAATGTAATAAGTGGAGTGGCATTGATTTTTACAGAAATAGATGGAACGTTGGATGTCTTCTCTTGAGAACCTGATGTCATGGTTGCCGGCTTGCATTCCTTCATTAGTTTATTAAATGAAATTAGTTTTCTGGGAATATCTCAGAAACTGTTGGTTTTAGAGCCGTAAAATGTAGTTTTCGGAAACCCTCGAGTTTTGTTTCTGCCACCGAGGGGCTAATAATGAGTTTTGTCTCGTCGTTGTATGCCAAAATATAATAATAATAATAATAATAATAATAATAATAATAATAATAATAATAATAATAATAATAATAATAATAATAATAATATAATAAATACAATATAGGAATAGGGATAGGGATATGAAAGACCTTCCGTACCACACCCGCACGTGAAAATCGCGTGACAAAATTCTAGTGTACCCCTTGACCCCCTTAAGCTCATTATACTTATTGATGAATTTTACAGCTTAATTTGGTTCTGTGATAACCTTATAGACGTTTGCAAACTTCACAGTAATGTAATAAATGGAATTGCATTGCGTCTTACAGAAATAGATGGTCCTCTGAGATTTTGTTGCCATGGTTACCAGATTCCATTCTTTCATTAGATTATTAAATGAAATTAGTTTTCTGGGAATATCTCAAAAACTGTTGGTTTTAGGGCCTTAAAATGTGGTTTTCGGGGACTCTTTAGGGCCCCGAGTTTTGTTTCTCACATCGAGGGGTTGAAAATAAGCTGTGTCTCGTCCTTTTACGCCTAGTTCAGCATGAATTTTAAGGGGGTAGGCCCCCTCTTATGAGAGATACGGAGAAGAGTTACATCAATGCTTAGTGTGGTGCTTCTGTTGGATATCTGTATCAAATTTTACGTTGATCCACCCAGCCGTTCTCAAGTTATAAGGACTCGAAATTGTCCACAGACAAACAGACAAACAAACAGACAGACAGACAGACAAAAAATATTTTTGCGCGCATCCGTCATAAAACAGTCTGAAACGCGCAAATAACGCAAATTTCCTTGGCAATTCAGAAAAAACAGACAAACATTCATTTTTATATATAGAGAGATGTATGAAGGATCTTTTGACCAAACTACAAGGTCATCAGCCCAATAATTTGTGGATGGCGGCCATGTATGTGTGCAAATGGATTTCCCCTATCAATTCAAAAACGGTGAAACCGAACTGAATGAGATTTGGTACAGAGGTAGCACTAGCAAAGGGCACCTCCGTGTAATTTTTATATCGCCGCCATCTTGACGCAAACGTAATGGCGACCACACAAATGTTAAAAGCTTAAATCAAATTACGACCGACCTAATCATCTGATCTCTACCAAATTTTGCAACATTATACCTTTATGTATGAAGGATCGTTTTATCAAACTAAAAGGTCATCAGACCAATAATTTGTGGATGGCGGCCATGTATGTGTGTAAATCGATTCCCCCTATCTATTCAAACACGGTGAAACCGAATTGAATGAAATTCGGTACAGAGGTAGCACTTGCAAAAGGCAACTCAGTGTCATGATTTATATCGTCGCCATCTTGATGGAAACGCAATGGCGGCCACCCCAATGTTAAAAGCTTAACTCAATTTACGACCAACCTAATCATCAGATCTCTACCAAATTTTGCAACAACATACCTTTATGTGAGAAGTGTTCTTTGAGCAAGCTATAAGGTCATCAGTCCAATAGTTTGCATATGGCGGCCATGTATGTGTGCAAATCGATTCCCCCTATCATTTCAAACACGGTAAAACCGAATTGAACGACATTTGGCACAGAGGTAGCACTAGCAAAGGGCACCTCAGTGTCATGTTTTATATCGCCGCAATCTTGACGGAAACGTTTGGTGGCCACCCAAATGTTAAAAGCTATAATCAAATTACGACCAAACTAATCATTTGATCTCTACCAAATTTTGCAATAACATACCTTTTTGTGGGAAGCATCTTTTGACTGAACTACAAGGTAATCAGCCCAATAGTTTGCTGATAGCGGCCATGTATGTGTGCAAATTGATTCACCATATCAATTCGAACACTGTGAAACCGAATTGAATGAAATTTTGTACAGAGGTAGCACAAGCAAAGGGCACATCATATTCATGTTTAATATCCGTATAACACGTTGTATTTCAACAAGCTACTACAACCAATATCCAAATTATACTCCTTGAAAAGGACAAAGAGTTAAAACTTTACCCATGCATTTAGGAGAAAATAGGCTACATGTTCTTTACTGAACATCTTGTTAGCCTAATTTCGATTTTTGCAAAAAATGAAAGTAGACTTATGAGATCAACACAGGGCGAAAAAATTGTGTCTGTCTGTGTGTGTGTATGTGTGTGTGTGAGTCTGTGTGTGTGTGTATGTGTGTGTGTGAGTCTGTGTGTGTGTGTGTGTGTCTGTGTGTGTGTGAGTGTGTGTACTCTGAATGTCTGTCCCCCTCTATCAATTCGAACACGGTGAATGCGAATTGAACGAAATTTGGTACAAAGGTAGCACTAGCAAAGGACACCTCAGTGTCATGTTTTATATCGCCGCCATCTTCTCTAAAACTGAATGGCGGCCACTCAAACGTTCAAAACGTAAAATCAAATAACGACTAACCAAATCATCCGATCTCTACCAAATTTGGTAACAACATACCTTTGTATAGGATGCGTCTTGTGACCAAACTACAAGGTCGTTCGCCATACCATTTCAGGATGGCGGCCGTGCAAATTATGCAAACTTTATAATCCATATCATGGGACTCACCAGTTCCGATTATCGAGCCGAGAATCGTTTTAACTGTTCTAAAGGAAGAGGCACGTTCGAAATTAAAAGTTTATTTTGTAATACTATAGTGCAGACGTGATTTTAAAAAGCTGAGCCGATTCAGTAATAAGACAAGATGGCAGCGGATATCTTGTGCCTGACTTATATTTCACTAATTTGAGTATTGCATGCAATATAGCGTACTGATACAAAATAAATAAACTTTGTATGAAATGCTTTATATATAAATAATATACTCCAGTGATGAAATCGTTTAGTATAAATCATTATTTGCTAACAAGTTCTATGTAAGTCATTTTATATAGAACGATATTCGTTGACACAATTAGCTCAGTGGTAGAGCGTTAGCCTATCGGTCAAATGCCTATGGTTCAAACCCGGTCAGAGCTAGGTTTTTTGCTTGAAATGTTATATGTTTATTGTTTTGTAATGACTCAGACGTTTTAAAATTAAGCGTTATATTGTGCATATTATGGTGTAAAATATATATTTAATTAAAACATAATTCGCCAGCAGATTTACTCGAGACATCTAGCTGCCAGAAAGGTAACTGCACGCCGACCTACTTATTAACTTCCAGATTTTATTGAAAAGTTTCCTCTTCTGGCCGCTAGAATGCACTCGCTCTGTTAGGATTATATTGTTCGATATTTCACCACTAGAAGTCACGACTAGTCTACGTGGGGCTCCATTGATTACTATACCATTGGCATTCTATGCGCATCGAATTTGAAGAATGACAAGATGATACTACGATACATTTTTACTTTTTATTTTAAAGGGTTTGTAACAGCCTATTGTGCGTTAATTGAAAATGTTAATTGAAGTAAAGAACAAAACGATTTCACATAGTATCTGAACTCTACCGTTGGTGCTAGTTCAGGATATTAATTAATACTTTTATTTCAGGCAAA
Organism: Meconema thalassinum; assembly: GCA_946902985.2. NCBI lineage: Eukaryota > Metazoa > Arthropoda > Insecta > Orthoptera > Tettigoniidae > Meconema > Meconema thalassinum. The sequence goes on from OX336396.1 coordinate 68,486,905, forward strand.
TAGCAATCGAAAATATCCACATAGTTGGTATACACACGTCTCTGTAGGGTCATGGAAAGATTTGTTAATTCAATTAGGGTTGTGAAAGTCATACGCAGCCAGACGTGTAAAGACATGCCTCAAATCAAAGTTGGATGTTGCCCGCGTCAGGCCGATTATGTAATAATAATAATAATAATAATAATAATGTTATTGGTTTTACGTCCCTTTTAACTACTGTTGCTTTAAGAGACGCCGGGGTGCCAGAATTTTGTCCCGAAGGGGATCTTTAACGTGCCAGTAAATGTACTAACACGGCTCTCTCGCATTTGTGCACCCTCAAATGCCAGCTGACTGCGCCAGGATACGAACCTGAAACATACGGTCCAGCAAGCGAGAACGTTACCGCTGAGCCACGCCGCCAGTCCGGTCGATTATGTCTCCAGATCCATAACATTCTTTAGATACTTCTTATCTTTCTTTCTTCAATGATGGTAGCAGTTTTTATCTAGGTTGTGGCGTTTGGTAGAGGTAAATCGTTTCTAAGGTCTTCAACAAAGAATAGTTCTATTATACCCTTTGATAATAACAACGAGTTATAACTATACTCATACATTTAGGAGAAAGTAGGCTATATGTTCTTTACTGAACATCTTGTTTTTACACTAATATTACTTCAAAAAGAACATATTTCTTCTACAGTGCTAAAAACTTATTCAAATAGGAAGGTTAACAGAGTGTTTCACCTAAGAGGCGTTAAACGCATTTACTTCGGTATTTCTGCAGATATTTTCAAAGGAGTTTTATAGGGTGTAGGTAAAGTTATGAAGACATGTTCCTGTGTTCTGGATTCGTACTGACTTTGATAACCAAATACAGTATAATCTAACAAGTAGTTCCGTGAAGAACTAAATAGCCTATTATCTTATGTTAATTACCTCTATCACCATACAAAATTTCAGTTTGATTGCTGTCATACATTAGTAGATTTTGAGAACAATCTAAATATTTCGGATGGTCGCCATGTTGGATTTTTATATATGTAGGTCGTAGAGTTATGTACTATTAGATGAGGAATGTCGCTTAGGTTCATTATTCAAACGTTGACTTCGATCGCATGATTAGGGCACAAGAAATAAAAACTTAATATTAAAATTTTGCACAGACGCCATCTTGAAGTTTTGTAAACAAATGAACTAAATTAGATGTCAGTGCATTACAATGTGTATAAACATTTTCTGTACCATGTTTCAATGCGCCTGGGCAGTTACATCGCGAGAAAAGTCTATTTAATATTTCAACTTCGCTTGGCCGCCATGTTGATTTTTTAGTTAACAGGTTTTTGAAAGCCAGATAGGTGAACTTGTAGCAGTTTTTTTATCTCCGTACAAAATGCCAAGGTGATATCAGTAATAGATTCGGAGATATTGAATGCCGGTGAAATATTTCGCTCAGCCGCCATGTTAAATTCGTGAGACATAATATAATATGAAGGGCATGCCCTGGATCGGACAAAATAGTACTATGGCATTACCGAGTTTCATTGATATGGCTCCAGTCGTTTAGATTTTATTAGGGGAACACACACACATACGCACACGCATACACACTCACACATACAGCATTACAATGTGTATAAACAAATACTGTGCCAAGTGTTATTGCGTTTGGTTTGTTAAATCGCGAGAAAGGTCTATTTAAAAGTCGCAAATTCGCGGGGCCGCCATGTTGGTTTTGTAGTTACCAGTTTTTCAAAAGTCACATAGGTGAACTTCTAGTAGTTCCCTTTATCACCGTTAAAAATTCCAGGGTGATATCGGGAATAGTTTCGGAGATATTGAATGCTGGTGAAATATTTCGCACAGACGCCATGTTGGATTGGTGAGAAGTAACAAAATTTGAAGGGCACGGTTGGGGTCTTCCGGAATAGTGCTATGAATTTACCGAGTTTCATTGAAATCGCTCCAGCCGTTTAGAAGTTATTAGGGGGAGACACACACACACACACTCCTCACACACACACACACGCACACACACACACACACGGACAAAAGGTGATCTCATAAGCTTTTTTTTTTTTTTTTTCAAAATTGAAAATAGGCTAAAAATGGCGATCTCATAAGCCTATTCTTAGCCTATTTTCATTTATAAAAAATAGGCTTATGAGATCACCTTTTGCCCCTGTGTGTGTGTGTGGGTATGTATGCTACCACTACACAACGAGACTTAATAACCACATGTATCAAATAGCTTGTCCCTTTGCCAAGGTTAGAAAGGAAGAAAGAATGTGTCCACAACGGTATGTACCCTCCATAAATTTAAAACAATATAAGTAGAGTTGTCGTCGTCGTTTCATTTGAGGGGTTTGGTCATCGTGGTCATTTAGCTCTGTGTGTGTGTATACAGGGTGTTTCAGGAGAAATAGTAAATATTTTAGGAGGTGGTGGTATAAATGAATTGCAATAAAAAACACAATATAACACATGTCCCAATTGTATTGCGTACCGAGATACAGCTGGTAGTATTTAACCCAAACAAATGTAAAGCCAAGGCAAATGAGGACGTTCGAAGTTGATTTTTAAAAATACCACCACCAATTTCAATGCATTTTGCACTTCTCTTGTAGCTCTTCGGAGGGCGTCTTGGCGTTCTTTGCTGAGGGCTGCTCTATGCATAATCCGAACGACCAATTCGGCTCTTGTGTTAGCTTTTCCCTTGTAGACTTCGCCTTTCAACCATTCACAAAGGCAAAAATCCAAGAGGGTGAGGTCAAGGGACCTCGGTGGCCAAGAAATGTGTCCATATCTCCCGATCCATCGTCCACGGAATATTAGGTTTAGATGTTGTATCACCATATCGACAGCGGCTTCGGTGGCGTAGTCGGTAGCATGCTGAATTGCTATGCCCAAGATAGCGGGTTCAAACCCGGCCGAAGTCGTCGGATTTTTTAAGAGCGTTAAAAATCCTTCAGTATGCCTTCCTTCGGAGGGGAAGTAAAGCCGGCGGTCCCATGTCATAGATTTATGGCATGTAAAAGATCCTTTCACATACTTAACTTGTGTAAAGCAACATTTGTTAGGTTAGATTTCGTCAGAACGCTCTATCCAAGTTCCAACGTTCACCACTAGGTATCATTGATATCTGGTGGCGAAAGTTGGAACTACTTGAAATTGAACGGAACTTGTAGCTCACCCTTTAGGGTGTCCGCTGGAAGCAGCTACAGACTCAGGCGAGCCGAACATGTCCTCGGACACTCCCGGCACTAAAAGTCATACGATAAATAAATAATAAAAAAAAAACATATCGACAGCTGGGTACTGCACCAGAGTCCCACAGTTTATTGTAAACACTCTTGAATATGGTCGTCTACGGTTAGGAAATCGTATTTCGTATTCTCTAGAAGCAGCAGCAGCGTTTTCATTACAAAACCCACAAACAAATACCATATCGGCATACTCAGCATGTGTAAAAACGTGCGGCTTGTTTAAACCATACAGTACAGACAATTTGGTCAACAAAGGACACTGACAGGTGAACACATTTAATGGAAACTAAAGCACACCTTCACAACGTGAACAACAACACACGACTGTTATTTATTTTATTTTCCGTGTCCAAATCAAATTAGATTTTGCCAGTAAGTAGCAACAGTTATAGCATTAGCATTTGCAGCCAAAAGATCGTATTTTATGTCCTCCATCAAGGGGCAGATCAGCAGGTGTTCTGGATCTTGTAACATGCTGCAGTCACAGAACTCATCATTGATGACGAGCATGTTCCATTTCTTGACATTGTTCTTGCAGCGTGAAACCCCCGTCCTCAGCCTGTTCAATGATTTCTAAATTCCATATGGCAAGTTGTGACCAGGTGCCATTTTTTCTGATAGAGGAATAGTTGGGTCTGTGATCTCTGTCTTCCATATCTTCACACGGGCAGCTTCTTGTGAGCCTTCGAGGGCATTTACTCCACTCAAAGAAGCTGTTTCTGGACTTAAGTCTCTGTCGGGCAGGTTGTTGGCCGAAAAGTGGATGCCTTGAATCGGTTTCTTGCCGTTTCTTCTCAGATGCTGCTGCTACCATTCTTCGGACATGAGATGGAGCAATTCCAATAAGAGGGTAGATCTTCTGAAGTGGTGTTGGTCTAAGACACACAGATACAATCCTGGATGTCTCATTCAGAGCTATATCCACCTCTTTGGAATGTGGAGAAGAAAGGCAAACTGGTGCTGCATATTCAGCAGCTGAGAAGCTCAGTCCAAGGGCTGAAGTTCTGAGAGTGGTGGGGTGAGCACCCCATGTCCTTCCTGTTAGGCATCGTAGTATGTTATTTCGTGCAGATACTTTACTTTTGGTGTTGACAATCATTAAATACGCCCATAGTAACCAGTGTACCAACACACGACACGACAACTGCCCTGGTTACATACCAACAGCTGTAACTCGGTACGCGATACAAATGGAACACATGTTATATGGATTTTTTATTGCAATTAATCTATTCTACCACCTCCTAAAATATTTACTATTCCTCGTGAAACACCCTGTATTATTATATGTCTGATGACCTGTGCTATTGTGGTGTGTGTAGTAATTCAGGTGAGGATTGGGAAGGGGGTAGCCGTGTCCTCACCCCCTGGAACCATCTCAGCATTTTCCTGGAGTAGAAGTTGGGGGAAAATCACTTACAGGATGGCTGAGGTGTGCATCGAACCCACCTCTTCTCAGTTTTTCCCTCAAAAGGTTGAGTGTACCCCGTTCCAGTCCTCAGACTAGAATGGAATTTCTTGGAAGAACCGGGAATTGAACTCAGACCTCTGGGGTGACAGTCAAGAACGCGAACCTCTACGCCAGGATTTGGACACTGGACAGGTACTACATACAATAGAAAACCATATTGAAATATAAAATGCTACTCCATGATCTAACTAAGAGCCTTTCATTTAAGGAGGCTTTATTCCATTGTTTCTTGCCACGGTGGGTGAGTGGTTATCGTGTCAGACTACCAACCCCAAGCTTGCAGGTTCACTCGTGGCCATGATGAAAGGCGACAAAAATCACGATACGCATGTCATACGTTGTCGGGATGTTAAAGAACCCATTTGAATTCAGTGGGCGGTGTTCATAATGGCAAAATTAATCTCGGGATTTTCCGCCAACACACATCGTAGTCCCGCTCCTTAAAACAACAATAACTAACTAACTAACTAGTTAACTAACTAAAGTTCCTCCATTCTCTACTAGAGAGCGCTATAGTGTCTAAGAGCTTAGATATCTAACCTCCTTGACTTTCATTGCGCTCGAAGGAGCAACAAAATTCTACATGCAAGCTACCCTTTGGGCGTCACATAACAAAGCTTGCACCTGGCACCCGAGGCCATACGATATTATTATTATTATTGTTATTCCACTGTTGGCTCATTCCTTCTTGAGAAAGGGATAAGCTGTTGTCCCGAAGGCTGTCGGTTATTTCAAGTTACAACTCGGCCTAATCCCCACAAAGCTATGTTATGTAATTAATCATTATTTGCACAGATAACAACGGGGGAATTAGCACATTAATGCACGTAGCTTTCACGACCCGTATGTAATACACATGCATGCTATGAATAAAACAAGATGTTCAGTAAAGAATATATAGCCTACTTTCTCCTAAATGCATGTGTATTGTTATAACTCTTGGTCCTTTTCAAGGAGTATAATTGAATGTTGGTTGTAGTAGCTTGTTGAAATACAACGTGCTATACGGATATTAAACATGGATATGAGGTGCCCTTTGCTAGTGCTACCTCTGTACAAAATTGCATTCAATTCGGTTTCACCGTGTTTGAATTGATATGGTGAATCGATTTGCACACATACATGGCCGCAATCGGCAAACTATTGGGCTGATGACCTTGTAGTTCAGTCAAAAGATGCTTCCCACAAAAAGGAATTTTGTTGCAAAATTTGGTAGAGATCAAATTTGGAAGAGATCAAATAATTAGGTTGGTCGACATTTGATTTAAGCTTTTAACATTTGGGTGGCCGCCATTCCGTTTCCGTCAAGATGGCGGCGATATAAAACATGACTCTGAGGTGTCCTTTGCTAGTGCTACCTCTGTACCAAATTTCGTTCAATTCGGTTTCACCGAGTTTGAATTGGTGGGGGGAATCGATTTGCACACATACATGGCCGCTATCTGCAAACTATCGGGCAGATGACCTTGTCGTTTGGTCAAACGATGATTAGCACATAAAGGTATTTTGTTGCAATATTTAGTAGAGATCAGATGATTAGGTTGGTCGTAATTTGATTTAAGCTTTTAACATTTGGGTGGCCGCCATTCCGTTTCCGTCAAGATGGCGGCGATATAAAACATGACTCTGAGGTGTCCTTTGCTAGTGCTACCTCTGAACCAAATTTCATTCAATTCGGTTTCACCGTGTTTGAATCGATAGTGCGAAACATTTTGCACACATACATGGCCGCCATCCGTAAATTATTGGGCTGATGGCCTTGTTGTTTGGTAAAAGATTCTTCATACATGAAGGTATAATGTCGCATAAATTGGTAGAGATCAGATGATTTGGTTGGTCGTAATTTGATTTAAGCTTTTAACATTTGGTTGGCCGCCATTTCGTTTTCGTCAAGATGGCGGCGATATAAAACATGACACTGAGGTGTACCAAATTTCGTTCAATTCAGTTTCACCGTGTTAGAATTGATAGGGGGAGACAGACATTCAGAGTACACACTCACACACACACACAGACTAGCACACACACAGACAGACACACAATTTTTCGCCCTGTGTTGATTTCATAAGTCTACTTTCATTTTTTTACAAAAATCGAAAGTAGGCTAATTCAATGGTTGGGTTAGAATTCACGCAGCACTATTGACTAACTCCACCTAAAAGTGGAGCATAGAGCCTGGAGTTCTTGTTTCTACAAGCTGGTAGGCCTAAAATGAAATATTCCTTCATACCGGTCTGCATAAATCTTGACAGGGTGAAAGCATCCTTTGAATGCTAAGTGGGCAAGTTGAGTTCTCCATACCACAGCAAGTATTGTTCCCTGTTCCACACACACTTCAGGCTCCATTCACTCTTCTGGTCACTCTTGAAATAAAACCACCTCTCGTCCAGACCACGTTACCGCGTGTTTGTATGGAGGTAATTACTAAGTATGTTTCAAGAATGGTATTGACGTTACTCGTCTACTCACTCCTAATAATAATTATATCGTATGGCCTCGGGTGCCGGGAGCAAGTTTTGTTTTTTGTGCCCAGAGGGTAGCTTGCATGCCGAATTTTGTTGTTTTTTGGAGCACTATGAAAGTCAAGGTTAGATATCTAAGCACCTTGACACTATAGCGCTAATAATAATAATAATAATAATAATAATAATATCGAGATGGCTTATCACCCATCCTCTTCAACATTGTTCTGGAGAAAATCATGAGAACCTGGGAGGAAGCTTTGGACATGAAAGGATTAAGGGGGATACATCTGGGAAGGAAAGGACAGCAGGACACCAACAATGTGCAATGGTTTAAAACTAGCATTCTTATACTGCTCTGAATAGTCGAATATCGTGTGTGATTATGTTAAATGACTTTCTAATGTTCTAATGTGTCTTACGTAAAAGTGAATATTTAATCGTGTGCAGTCGTCTTCTTTTCATAGTGTAGATATTATTACCAGTAAGGTAAGATGTCAGCGAATAATAAAGCAAACTTCAAAAGTAGCAACGTTTAAGAAATCGACCAGTGTGAAATATGTAGTAAAGCAGTATCAGATAATGATAAAGCTATATAATGTGATAAATGTAATAAATGGCAGTGGCCTTACGAAAGGGGAATTCGACTGCGTTAATAGAAAAAATAGTAGACTATTGTGGCTGTGCACGGAATGTAACACTAGGATTTTGACAAAACCAATGCCGGACTCCGACAACTCGGATGAAATGACTAGCAGGATAGAGAAATTGCTTGTTGCAATGGAAACTAAAATACAAGATAGAATTACAATGGAAATAAACAATTTACAAAAGGTACTAGAGTCATGCATCCAACCCGCAAACATAATCAAACCTATGCAGAAGTCTCAGCCAGAGAATCAAAGTTCTTCTACGCAGTCTTCCCTTACAAAAGACGGTTTATATAGCCAACATGGTTCACGCGAGGACGATCTTCATAAGAAGAGAGAAGATAACAATACAATTGTAGCAGATATTCATCCAGTTGACATTAAAAACCAACGAAAAAGAACGGCACCAATAGCGCCGAGGCGAGACATCTTAATTCAAACAAAGAGAAACAATGTTCCCTCTAAGTCGGGAGGAGAGACGCACGTTGTGGTGAAGGAGTCATCGGCACAGGATGTAGTCGATCAAGAAGAAGAAGAAGAAGAAGAATAAGAAGAAGCTGGGGCATTCACGGCACCCAGGAGACGTCGCAGTCAGAGGCAGGGCCTGATTATCGGTACCAAACAAGGTAACGACGAAGACTTACAGTCAGCAGACAAAACAGCTTGGTTGTATGTGGGCAGGGCTAAGAACGGAACGACCGAAAATGCAATTCGAACCTTTCTATTACGCAACAACATAACCGAGGGAGTTGTTTGTGAAAAGCTCAACACATTAGGTTCTAAGGAAGCCTTTAAGGTTGGCATTCCTTTTAATCATCTCGCCGAATTAGAGAAACCAGAGTTTTGGCCAAAAGGGGTGCTTGTTAGAAGATTCCTTTTTCGAGGCCACAGATTTACCGAAGGAGCTGATTTCGTATAACCAAACTATAAAACTTCTTTTATGGAACACGGAAGGACTAAGAAACGCGTTACAATTTACGCCACCAAATCTAACATTGAACTATGACATAATGATTATGACAGAGACCTTTTTACAAGAACCTTTAGACCTACCAGGTTTCTACGGGGTACATGCCTATGCAAATGCCACAGGAGGCAGACCAGCAGGCGGAATGTCTTGCTTTCTTAAACCGTCAGCTGGAAGCATACTGGAGTACAAGACAGAGTCAAATGCCATAATAGTCAAAACAACAAGGCTCACTCTAATAGGGGTATACATCTCTCCAGTTACGGCAACAGAAGATGTAATAGACGCTCTTCTAAGAACAATAGGTCATGTAACAAGTCACACGAATGTAATATTAGCAGGCGACATTAACTGCAGAACTGACAAGCCAAGTATAAAGACTGATCTAGTTTTGGAAACCCTAGAAGAAGAAGGGTTCACGTTAGTAAACGAAAAAACTTTCCAAACTTATTTCGCACACAATGGAGCAAGCGCCATCGATCAAGTGTTCTACAGGGGAAAAGCGATTCGCATAGTGAAACAAGAAGGATTATGGGCATCGGGTGCTTCTCCAATTAGAAAACACATCCCCGTGCACACTGAGATAGAAATAGCGTCACAGACTGCATCAGCACAACGATTTCCAGAACAACTCCCTTCTAGGAACCTAGATCAGACAAAATTGCAGGACATAACATGTATTGAAGAAGCTAAAGCCCTCATCGCTCAGGATCAATTAGATGACGCGGCGCAGTGTGTTAGCTTGTTGATCAGCAAAGCCTTCGTCTACAGAAGAAAGAGACATGCACAAAAATGGTTCGATAGTGAGTGCTACATTACTCGGAAAATTACACTACAATCGTTGTACAAAGCAAAGTGCACAAACGACAAAGTTGATTTGGAGGATTACGCTACGAGGAGGAAAGAGTATAAACTACTACTTCAGACTAAAAGAACCGAGCACATTGAAGCCGAAGCTAGGGAAACAGCGGAACTAGCGAGATCAGATCCCAACTTAGCTCTAAGAAAGAGGCAAGCTCCTAAGGCAAGAGAGATACCAATAGAGACATGGGCGGAACATTTCTCTGGGATCCTTAACAAGAATGGAACATTGGAAGAACACCAAGTCTCTGCTACAAATTGCATAGCTGATGATTTCTTCCAAATAACCACCGATGAAATACAAACTAATATCACGTCATCTAAGAAGGGTAAGGCGGCAGGACCTGACAAGATATTCATAGAACACATAAAAGAGACACAAGATCTGCTTCTGCCCATCTGGACAGACCTATTTAATAAGTGCTTGTATACAGGAGTCATTCCTGTAAGCTGGAGAACGGCCCAAATGACAATTCTGTACAAGGGGAAAGGAAACACTGAAGATCCCAACTCTTACCGAGGAATAGTACTATAGCCCACGATATTCAAGATTTTCTCTAAAATTTTAACAAAAAGACTAGCCAAGGAGGTGGATATGTACATACCAGATTGCCAATTCGGCTTTCGAGAAAGACGGAGTACTCTACAAGCAGTGGCATTACTACAAGAAGAAGTGGAACAGGCTCTGAGGCATAAGAAAGGGAAATTTCACGTGGTCTTCATAGACTATCGTAAAGCTTTTGACTTGATAGACAGGAATATCCTCATAAATAAACTTAAAGGGACGCTAGGAAACTCTAACCCCCTAGCGAGAATAGTTGAGGTAATCCTAGCATACAACTATATCATTTTAAATGACGGTGTAGTTCTGTCTGAAAAGGTCCGTCAGACAAATGGCGTACTTCAGGGCGATCCTATGAGTCCCCAACTTTTTAACATCTTGACAGCTGACATTATTAACACCGTCCAAGACTACCCAACAGTAAAACTTATCATGTACGCCGATGACATGGCTCTAGGTTCACATTGCATAAGTGATCTGCGTGCCGCTCTTCAGAAACTTGAATTATGGGCTGACGAAAACAGTTTAGTGATCAACAAAGAAAAAAACAGTGCATATGACTTTTAGAAAAGGAGGCAAACTGGCGTTGGATGATCATTTAACTCTGCAAGGAGATATGCTAATGAAAAAATGAAAATCCACAGCCTGCTTCCAGTCTCCGACCGGGTCAGGAATGGAATGAATGAAGCCCCCATCTAGCGGCGAGGATATAAACTGTGCCGGCTGCCGAGGCCTGACGCACTCCTCTGGGGCAATGATTAAATGAATGACAGATGAAATGAAATGATAGTGGAGAGTGTTGCTGGAATGAAATTTTGACAGGGAAAACCGGAGTACCCGGAGGAAAACCTGTCTGCCTCCGTTCTGTCCAGCACAGATCTCACATGGAGTGACCGGGATTTGAACCACGGACCCAGCGGTGAGAGGCCGGTGTGCTGCCGCCTAAGCCACGGAGGCTTGATATGCTAATAGTAGTGAATAATTTCCGGTATTTAGGAATATATCTACAAACGACACTGTCTTCCTACAGGATACACACTCAGGAAAGGGCTTCAGCAGCTACGAAAGCCACTCATCGAATTAAAAATATCCGACAACTTTCTTTGCCCACTGCAATGTCATTGTTCAAAACAGTAATAACTCCAATTGGAATAGAATTAATATGGGATAAGCTTTCGAGTAGCGATTTCAAACGATTAGAAAGTGTTAAAGCACGATATCTGAAGAGTGCTTTGGGAGTTGGGATTTATGCACCCTCAACGATTGTATACGAATTAGCCAGGGAAAGCTTCTTCTTGGAAGACCTAAGACTGCAATTCACGCTGCCGTCTACCGGCCCTTACCAAGCGCATCTCGAACTGCGGCGGAGGAAGAGAAATGACATTGACCCTGATTTTTATAGCACTAGCGCAATGATGGATCGACAATGGACTGAGGCAGGACAGGATCTAAGACATGTGGTAACGAGACTTGCAACTCATGGTTTTCACCATAAGATCTGCTTAACTCAAGGTTTTCACCAGCCAGATGATGATTGCGTATGTTCGTTGTGTGACAAGAGATGTGACCGTTATCACTTAACTAAGTGTGCAAAAAGAACTAAATCCATTAGAGACTACAGTGAAAACTAAATAGCAATTGTAAGATCAAATTGTATTTAGAATGATATTTTCGTGTATTATGTAGGTTAAGTAATGCTCTTTCTTATTAAATTATAAAGGACAGAACCTGGAAATTAAATGTTTGGCTTTTGCTGATGATCTTGCCCTCTTAGCCCAAAGCCGAGCTGATGCCCATAAAATGCTGGATACTCTGCACGAAATCGCTGAGAAAACGGGTCTTAAAGTCTGCTATGAAAAGACAGAATACATGGAATACAGACACCTTGGAGAGAGAGACATAAAAGTGAAACATGGGACTGTCAACAGAACTGAGAAGTTTAAATATATAGGTGAATGGATAGAACCCAATGGGCTGGATAAAGGAGCAAATAGGGCAAGAGCTAGAAAATTAGATTTGGCTTATAGGTTAACCCAGAACAGATACAACAAACGAGCAATATCCTACAATGCAAAACTCAGACACTATAGCACAGTAGTAAAGCCAGAGGGTCTGTACGCCTCGGAGTGCTTGACACTGAATAAAAAAGGGGATCTTCAGGAACTGGAAAAAAAGGAGAGGAAAATTTTGCGGAAAATTTTAGGACCACAGAAAACTGCTCACGGGACATGGAAGAACAGAAAGAATGATGACCTCTATAAAACACACTGAAAAAATTACTGTCACAATGCGGAAGCGAAGGTTGAAATTCTACGGACATTTGGTGAGAATGGACGAGAACCGACTGGCTAAGAGGATATTCAAGTATATTACAGAGCTGAAGGCTACAACTAAGTGGGTAGAAGAGGTGAAAAGAGACGCCAAGGAAAGTGGACTCACAGTGGAAGTGATCCACAACAGAAAAGAGTTTAGAAACCGAATTGACAACATCAAGATGTTCGAGGAGAAAACACCTAAAATTAGAGCCAAACTGGTAATATCCGAGGAGGAGCGAAAGATCAGAAGTGAACGAATGAAGAGGTTTTGGGAAGAGAAGAGGAGATTAACCAGAAAGCCTTAGGTTCCATGCGGTCCACAGGCGGCCAAATTCGGAAGAAAAAAAATATCGTATGGCCTCGGGTTCCGGGTGCAAGCTTTGTAATTAGACACCCAGAGGGTAGCTTGCATGTCGAATTCCGTTGTTCCTTGAATCACTATGAAAGTCAAGGAGGTTAGATATCTAAGCTCCTTGAACACTATAGCGCTTTCTAGTAGAGAAATGAGGAACTTTGTCTTGGCGGAAACTCCCGAGATTAATTTTGCCATTATGAACACGGCCTACTGAATTCAAATGGGTTCTTTGACATGCCAACATCGTATGACATGCGTGTCGTATTTTTCCCGCCTTTCAAAAATCACTTACCATGGCCAGGAGCGAACCTGCAATCTTGGGGTTAGTAGACCGACACGCTATCCACTCACCCACCGAGGCAAGCTACTATAGCGCTTTCTAGTAGAGAAAGGAGGAACCTTTGTGTTAGCGGAAAATCCCGTTATTAATTTTGCCATTATGAACACGGCCTACTAAATCCAAATGGGTCATTTAACATGCCAACAAAGTATGATATGCGTGTTGGGATTATTGTCGCCTTTCAAAGGTCACTTACCAAGGCCAGGAGCGAACCTACAAGCTTGGGGTTGGTAGTCCGACACGATAACTATTCACTGCTGTAGACTTTCACGGCCGGTCGAGTAATCTTCAGAGCGGCTTTTTGGGCCGTGTGAAACGTTTCTGGCGTTTCCCCATCAATGTAATGGAATGGAATGAAATGGAAATTTATAAACATCCACAAAATTTTAATAGAATACTCCATATGGACAAATTTTGGGTAGCAGTTCCTGGAATTTAACTGACGTCACGCTTACTTCCAGTAGCACGTCACACGGGGTGGAGCATCCCACACCAGCCAACCAATCACATAGAGTATATGAATAGCATGTGGGAACGTTCCAGCCTTCAACCTAAAATTAAATTTCTTGGCAGAGCCGCGAATCGATCCTGGATCTCTGAGGTGATCGCCAACAATGCTAACCGCTACACCACGAGGCGGGCCTTATATAAAAATCGATAGTCTCAGCTGTTCCAGTGATAAAGTGTTTAGAAAAAAAATCCAACCCTTCTTTGTTAGACAAGCATTTCAATTATCGGCTCACTAATTGTTAAATCTATTCCCAACTGCGACCGATCAGCCATAGAATTAGAACAAAATAGTTGAATCACAGAAGTTAATCACCGTACATGTTACGTCTGGAAAAATCAATTTCATTTTCACTGTTAAGGGAGATGTGACATTATTTCCAGTATTATTTGGAACACGGAGAACGAACCTGCGTTATTCCAATTAGAGACAGCTTGACGACTGCATTACGCAATGTACAGAGCGTAATTGGCAGTTAACACACACATGCAGGCCCACTGAGGACCATTGCCAGCATAAAGCCGACATTACTGACAGCGAGGGAGGAGATACGCGCCTCTCTAAATCCATTAAGTTGGAACAGAGCTAATTGGTGAGCATTTGCTGACCGCAAATAATTGAGATAGTTCGAAGCATTGAGCAGATCTACTGTGGTGGTGGAGATTGTTATGTGCCTGTCCCTAAGGATAAGATGATAATGAAATGAGAACTACTACTGTTTCTACTGCAGCTTTACAAGTTGTAGCTGCCGGAATCCCCATCGACCTACTCGTTATAGAGAGAAAATCTGTTCATGAAAGGGGTACTGCTATACCTGCTAAAGAAAAGAAAGCGTTGAGGAACCAGCTCTTCCTAGACTGGCAGGTTCGTTGGGATGGTACAAACAATGTTGACCAGTGGACTAAAAAACTTATACCCGACGTAGGAGAATGGCTGAAATGCAGACATTGACAAGTGGATTATTTCCTGTCACAGATCCTGACAGGGCATGTAGATTTGGAGTATATGCCTTGAAGATGGGGAAGACGCAGGGAGATGGTTGTCGGTATTGTTCGGAAAGAGATACAGTAGAACATACTTTCTTCCACTGTGCTCGATGGGGGGAAGATAGGAAGGAAGCCTGTCAACAACTTGGCCGGTGACTCACGACAGGGTTCAGATTATGTTGGAGAGCCAACGAGCCTGGAACATTGTAAAGGCAATGGGTACGAGTATTATGTGGACGAATGAGAAAGAAGGGAAAGGAAGAAACTAATAGCATAATCACTCCATTCTGATGCAATGCTGTCAAGCAGTCCCGGGATGGGCTAAGTGAAGAGGGCAGGGGTTTTTAGTTGGTGGAAATCCAACTCCTACACAGAGTGGTGTCTTTGAAAGTTTTCCCCCTGCCGAAAAAAAACTACCTCTACTACTAGAAGATATAATAAGAAGTTTAAAACCTGAAGGCAATATATGACGTCCTTTTAATGTTGTACCGGTTTCGGCCACATTGAGACCTTCCTCAGCGCAAGTTATAATAAGAAGAGGTGCAAGAACTTACAATTAACAAATATACCACAACAGAAGTTTCTATCGAAAATAATTCTAAAAATATTAATCGTCTAAAAGTTAAAAACACCACATTAAAATCAAGAAAAAACAGATCTGTTACAAAAATATATTATACAGGGTGCCCGGGAATGTTCTCCGCAATGGCTACGTGCAGCTGCTAGTGATTGCGTAATCAGTCAAGTTGGCAGCACTGTGTCCTTGAAAGGGAGACTCCCACGCGTGTGGGCTGTAGGCTGTCGAAATCGTCAGCGTGCATGTCTTCAGTGTGTATTGCAGTAAGCGAGCGTTGAGATAGATTATTGGAAGAGTGCAACAGTTTACATGCGGTAATGTTTACTACTGAGGAGAGAGTTTTTTTTGGTGGAATACGTTTTTCGCGAAGGCGATCGGTTTACAGATAATGTAAAATTAAGATTTCAGCCGCGGTTTCCTAATTCAAAGTGTCCAAACCGTGATACCGTTCGGGATTTGATAAGTAAATTTCGTGTGACTGCCTCAGTTCACGATGTACCGGGAACAGGCAGGCCTACGCTTTTAACAGACGAAAAACTTGATGAAATCTCCGATATAATGCTGCGTAGTTCAAGTAAATCAACACGAAAATTAGCTCAACAAACAGGAATCTCTAAGTCGACAGCACATAAAACTGTAAGAGACGAGCTTCAGTTGTTCCCTTATAAAGTCACCGTGGTTCATGAATTAAAACAAACTGATAACGGAAAATGAGTGATGTATTGTGAATGGTTCCAAAGATTCATAACTTTAGTGAAAGTCTTCGACAATATGTGTAGACGTGTCGATGTCTGCCTTCGAACACAAGGACAACACTTCCAGCATCTGTTATGAATGGCTGTGGTGAGTACAAAGTTTACTGTTTGTTTGTTATGATACAAGCGGCATCCGTGCTGCCAACGTAACTGCTGTAGCTAGCTCACGCAGTCACATGTAGGCACTGCGGAGAACATTCCCGGACTCACTCTATAAGAAAGATGTAAGTCTTGATTCAAAACCAGCTTGAGGTAGGAGATATGTGGATTTATACTGTATTGGCTATGTGGAAATAGTTAGGTTCGGATTCAGTTATAGATGGGTGTGAATATGCGTTTTAATGAATTAACTATGGAATATAATCGTTGGAAATAAATAATCCAAGGTATGGTATAGATAGGGCAAAGAATGTTTGGGTAACTGTCCTTTCATACTACTAGGGGTGTTCAATAACTATTGCATACAATTTTTTTCTTACTCAGGATTTGTTTTTTACAATACATGATATTATTCCTCTGTTTATTGGCTACATGTAACTTTATTTCACATACTCTCCATTCAAATCTATGGTTTACACCATCTAGATGTCACCTTGTGTATGCCAGCTCGTACCATTCTGGTGGTCTTTCTCGCAGCCACGTCTTGACGTCTCATATGACTTGCTCGTCGTTCTTATAATGCTTCGCTCGGATAGTATCCTTTAGGGCCCCAAACAAATGTAAGTCAGAAGGAGCAAGATCGGGTTTGTTGGGCGGCTGATGCAAAGTAGTCCAACCAAGATTGTGTTCTTTTGACGGGTGCGCAGGCTAGTGTGTGGTCTTGCGTTATCATGTTGAAGAAAAATTCAGTTAACATTTTTATGAGGACGAACACGCGCAAATCTTCCCTTCAACTTTTTCAGAGTATTTATGTAAACCTCTGAGTTTATTGTTTCGCCAGCTGGCTGTGTGTCCATCAAAATAACTCCTTCAAAATCCTAAAACACTGTGGCCATAATCTTGCCGGATCAGGGTCCTGATTTGAACTTGTTCTTGCTAGGG
This sequence comes from Meconema thalassinum, assembly GCA_946902985.2. Taxonomy (NCBI): domain Eukaryota; kingdom Metazoa; phylum Arthropoda; class Insecta; order Orthoptera; family Tettigoniidae; genus Meconema; species Meconema thalassinum. The sequence continues at coordinate 68,503,999 of OX336396.1, forward strand.
GAAGTTGTGTAATGCTACATCATTGCTTGTTGTTTGGTCTCAGGTTCGAAATGGTGAATCCATGTCTCATTCACTGCGGCAATCTTGGATAAGAAATCAGAGTCAGCGTCGTGATGTCCAAGCAACTGTGTACAAATGGTCCCTATTGCCGCCAGTTAGGCACTTAGGGACCCATTTGGAACAAACATTTGAATAGCCTAAGCGGTGGATAATGGGAGTGTACCAGGTGAAATTTGTTTTGCCGTCACAAGAGCGCAGCAGGGACCGAAGAGGTCCAGCCAAGGAGTAATAAGGAGAAGCCTTTAGGCGAACTTCGTGTTGCCACCACAAGAGTGTGCCAGGGACGGAAGAGGTCCAGGCAAGGAGTAGGCCTAATAAGGAGAAGCCCTTAGGCGAACTTCGTGTTGCCACCACAAGAGTGTGCCAGGGACGGAAGAGGTCCAGGCAAGGAGTAGGCCTAATAAGGAGAAGCCTTTAGGCGAACTTCGTGTTGCCACCACAAGAGTGTGCCAGGGACCGAAGAGGTCCAGGCAAGGAGTAGGCCTAATAAGGAGAAGCCCTTAGGCGAACTTCGTGTTGCCACCACAAGAGTGTGCCAGGGACCGAAGAGGTCCAACCAAGGAGTAATAAGGAGAAGCCTTTAGGCGAACTTCGTGTTGCCACCGCAAGAGTGTGCCAGGGACCGAAGAGGTCCAGGCAAAGAGTAATAAGGAGAAGCCCTTAGGCGAACTTCGTGTTGCCACCACAAGAGTGTGCCAGGGACGGAAGATGTCCAGGCAAGGAGTAGGCCTAATAAGGAGAAGCCCTTAGGCGAACTTCGTGTTGCCACCACAAGAGTGTGCCAGGGACGGAAGAGGTCCAGGCAAGGAGTAGGCCTAATAAGGAGAAGCCTTTAGGCGAACTTCGTGTTGCCACCACAAGAGTGTGCCAGGGACCGAAGAGGTCCAGGCAAGGAGTAGGCCTAATAAGGAGAAGCCCTTAGGCGAACTTCGTGTTGCCACCACAAGAGTGTGCCAGGGACCGAAGAGGTCCAACCAAGGAGTAATAAGGAGAAGCCTTTAGGCGAACTTCGTGTTGCCACCGCAAGAGTGTGCCAGGGACCGAAGAGGTCCAGGCAAAGAGTAATAAGGAGAAGCCCTTAGGCGAACTTCGTGTTGCCACCACAAGAGTGTGCCAGGGACAGAAGAGGTCCAGCCAAGGAGTAATAAGGAGAAGCCTTTGGCGAACTTCGTGTTGCCACCACAAGAGTGCAGCAGGGACCGAAGAGGTCCAGGCAAAGAGTAATAAGGAGAAGCCCTTAGGCGAACTTCGTGTTGCCACCACAAGAGTGTGCCAGGGACCGAAGAGGTCCAGCCAAGGAGTAATAAGGAGAAGCCTTTAGGCGAACTTCGTGTTGCCACCACAAGAGTGTGCCAGGGACGGAAGAGGTCCAGCCAAGGAGTAATAAGGAGAAGCCTTTAGGCGAACTTCGTGTTGCCACCACAAGAGTGTGCCAGGGACGGAAGAGGTCCAGCCAAGGAGAAAAAGGAGAAGGCTTTAGGCGAACTTCGTGTTGCCACCACAAGAGTGCAGCAGGGACCGAAGAGGTCCAGGCAAAGAGTAATAAGGAGAAGCCCTTAGGCGAACTTCGTGTTGCCACCACAAGAGTGTGCCAGGGACCGAAGAGGTCCAGGTAAGGAGTAATAAGGAGAAGCCTTTAGGCGAACTTCGTGTTGCCACCACAAGAGTGTGCCAGGGACCGAAGAGGTCCAGCCAAGGAGTAATAAGGAGAAGCCTTTAGGCGAACTTCGTGTTGCCACCACAAGGGTGTGCCAGGGACCGAAGAGGTCCAGGCAAGAAGTAATAAGGAGAAGCCTTTAGGAGAACTTCGTGTTGCCACCACAAGAGTGTGCCAGGGACCGAAGAGGTCCAGGTAAGGAGTAATAAGGAGAAGCCTTTAGGCGAACTTCGTGTTGCCACCACAAGAGTGTGCCAGGGACGGAAGAGGTCCAGCCAAGGAGTAATAAGGAGAAGCCTTTAGGCGAACTTCGTGTTGCCACCACAAGGGTGTGCCAGGGACCGAAGAGGTCCAGGCAAGAAGTAATAAGGAGAAGCCTTTAGGCGAACTTCGTGTTGCCACCACAAGGGTGTGCCAGGGACCGAAGAGGTCCAGGCAAGAAGTAATAAGGAGAAGCCTTTAGGCGAACTTCGTGTTGCCACCACAAGAGTGTGCCAGGGACCGAAGAGGTCCAGGTAAGGAGTAATAAGGAGAAGCCTTTAGGCGAACTTCGTGTTGCCACCACAAGAGTGTGCCAGGGACCGAAGAGGTCCAGGCAAGAAGTAATAAGGAGAAGCCTTTAGGCGAACTTCGTGTTGCCACCACAAGAGTGTGCCAGGGACCGAAGAGGTCCAGGTAAGGAGTAATAAGGAGAAGCCCTTAGGCGAACTTCGTGTTGCCACCACAAGAGTGTGCCAGGGACCGATGAGGTCCAGGTAAGGAGTAATAAGGAGAAGCCTTTAGGCGAACTTCGTGTTGCCACCACAAGAGTGTGCCAGGGACCGAAGAGGTCCAGCCAAGGAGTAATAAGGAGAAGCCTTTAGGCGAAATTCGTGTTGCCACCACAAGAGTGTGCCAGGGACCGAAGAGGTCCAGCCAAGGAGTAAATAGGAGAAGCCTTTAGGCGATCTTCATGTTGCCGCCACAAGAGTGCAGCAGGGACCGAAGAGGTCCAGGTAAGGAGTAATAAGGAGAAACCCTTAGGCGAACTTCGTGTCGTCGTCACAAGAGTGTGCCAGGGACCGAAGAGGTCCAGGCAATGAGTAATAAGAAGAAGTCCTTAGGCGAACTTCGTGTTGCCACCACAAGAGTGTGCCAGGGACCGAAGAGGTCCAGGTAAGGAGTAATAAGGAGAAGCCTTTAGGCGAACTTCGTGTTGCCACCACAAGAGTGTGCCAGGGACCGAAGAGGTCCAGCCAAGGAGTAAATAGGAGAAGCCTTTAGGCGATCTTCATGTTGCCGCCACAAGAGTGCAGCAGGGACCGAAGAGGTCCCGCCAGGAGTAATAAGGAGAAATCCTTAGGCGAACTTCGTGTCGTCGTCACAAGAGTGTGCCAAGGACCGAAGAGGTCCAGGCAATGAGTAATAAGAAGAAGTCCTTAGGCGAACTTATTCCTGCGCTAGTGCTCAAAATGTTGCGTTATTCCGATAGTTATTCCCATAAGAATACCATGCAAACAATGGCTTATCAATTTTTAACACCCACGAGCAATAAATCAAGAGCGTGTAACACTCAAGTTGTCACCAGAGTGCAGCATGACTAGAACGGGTCCAATACTTAATATGGCTGGGCCGTGGCTAATGCTAAGCAACGTCAAGGAATACAAAAGGAGCTCTATGCAGCCAGTGACCCAATTCGTATGCGCCTGGACCTCTTCGGTCCCTGTTGCAATCCGGTGACAACTTTTGACAGTTACACGCCCATTGTTTTGGCACTACCAACAGAAATACCTAGCTGAGCAGCAAGTTGTTTGGTTGTTACTCGCCTATTGTCCCAAATAAGCCCATCACACAGTGGGACAAAATCGAAATCTAGGACGACAAAATTATTTATTTTCATAATTAGAAAATCAAAATTTATTACTTCTACAGCATTCTCATACAGTTGTCGCTCACTATTCTGGGATATAAACGCATCTTAGTGTAAATCTGTCACCACTGTTCGAGCAGTCTGAATTGGAGGGTGAATGTAAGTGGCTGTGGTTTAGTTGTCTTTGTGGTTAGTGTGATGCTTTAAGATGGAACATGCAGCTGAAGGTATGATCTTTGTAACGTGTTTCAGTTATTAATGGGCGTAATTGTTACGTAATTTTAGCTATATTTGCGTTATATAATTTTTAACTATTATTTTAAAAATTATATTTTCACTTAGATTTTTTGTATGTCGCGTCACTCTGCGTCACTTTCTACTTAATGTTAAAATGTAGATACAGACTTGTAGTTTACGCCTGTTATTAAGATTTTTTGCATCTTTTTGCAACTTACTTAGTTATTTTACGGTTTAGAAGATGCGCGCATCCAGTTCTCACACGTTTACAACTGTTTGAAGCACTGGGTTCGACGATTATGTTAAAAGTGGAACCTTGTGTCTTTGTTGAAAGTGAATTAGGGGTAGAAAATTGTTCTAAAGAGATAACTGAATGCTCTATCCAACTCCTAGTCATAGACAATTTCTTGCATGTGTAGACGTAGCTTAAAAAATGTCTTAACTGATGTTTATTATGAAGTAAGCAATTTATATACGTTGCTTTCACTCTAAATTCATGATTAAAACGTAAAAATAATTTTGTCCTCCTAGATTTCGATTTTGACCCACTGTGCATCGGCGCGTTGAACTGTCTCCGATGTCACAGCATCGTGTGGCCTTCCCGAGTGTGGGAGATCTGACAGTCTTGCTTTATCTCATGCTGCCTCTGACACACTGCTTACCCAAGGACTGACAGTACTCCTATCCATTGTTCGATCTCCACAGACATTTTGTAAGCATCAGTGAATGTTTGAAATGTCCTCCTGCTCCGTACAAAGAAATTCAATCACAGCTCTCTGCTTTGTACGGGTTCCACTAGCAGCCGCTATTTTGATACTGTACTGCAGGGCCGCCGAGAGGGAGGGAAGGGCGGGGGGAGGGGGCGGGGGGGAAATGGATAGGTGCCCGTAAGCAATGAGGCCCCGTTAATAGTGCACGTTAATTTCAGTTCATTGTAGCTAATTTAATATTATGTAAAATGTCTATAACTTACAACCTGTCCGTGGCTTTACAGAATAAGAATGTCAATTTGTCTACAGCTCAGCAGAAGATATCTCATGTTACCATATTTTAATTATCAAAGGAAATGAGGCAGACAAATATTAGTTTCACTACGAAAGTATTGGCCGAAACCATTCATTTGTTAGAATAAGTACCTCGATTCTGAAAATTACAAAAAACACGCTGTACTCTACCGGTACCTTATTCTTCCCCCAGAAGAGTAATACATTCTATACTAGCGGACCCATGTCCATAAACCACACTTTCCCCAATAGGTTTATAATGAGAGACTTGAGGAGAAAGGTTGTTATGTTTTTATTTCAACCAAATGATTATAGGACACTATTTACATTTCAGTTAGAATGCCAAGTTCTACGTTCCCTAACTTAAGAAAGTAATCACTGAAAATTGGATAATCATAACACTCACCGGTTATTCGATATTTATGAAATTATACGATTTGAGTACTCATTCCTTTGATTTACTGTTTCTGAAATCAACGCAGAATGTTAAAATCACATGAAACAGGCGTCACAGCGGCCGAAATGTGAAGTGGACAGCAATTATGGAGCGTATTTTACTACAGCAACAGAATCTGAAAATCGCACACTTCTTACCTATTTTAAAAAGTCATCTTTTTAAGAAATTATACATATATATGAAATTAGAGTGCAATTTGTCACTGTTAATGTCTATTCTCTTTCATTTGAATGCTCATTTGTCACGATCAGTCGCTTGTGAGCGCCGCAGGAGGGATCTATACTACTGAAATAATATATATGACCGAGTTAGGAGATATAACTATTGAGGAATTACTAGATTTTGTGTTAAATCTGCTATCAAACTAATGCAGAGCTTAAAAATGCACCATTTTCTCATCACGTACTGGTAATATAAGTGATGACTTACAGAATTAAAAAGAATATTTCCTATGCTTGTTTACTGTAATGAAATGAAAATCCACAGCCTGCTTCCAGTCTCCGACCGGATCAGGAATGGAATGAATAAAGCCCCCATCTAGCGGCGAGGATATGAACTGTGCCGGCTGCCGAGGCCTGACGCACTCCTCTGGGGCAATGATTAAATGAATGACAGATGAAATGAAATGATAGTGGAGAGTGTTGCTGGAATGAAATTTTGACAGGGAAAACCGGAGTACCCGGAGAAAAACCTGTCTGCCTCCGTTTTGTCCAGCACAGATCTCACATGGAGTGACCGGGATTTGAACCACGGACCCAGCGGTGAGAGGCCGGCGTGCTGCCGCCTAAGCCACGGAGACATCCAAAATTGATTTGTGCATTTTGCAAAATATATTATTCATAAAATAAATACCAAATTGTTTTCTATGAAATAATATCTGTATTTTAGCCTATTTTCATTTTATGAAAAAGTAGGCTTATGAGTTCATCTTTTGTCCGTGTGTCTGTGTGTGCATGTGTGTGTCCCCCTAATAACTTCTAAACGGCTGGAGCGATTTCAATTAAACTCGGTAAGATCATAGCACCATTCTGGCCGACCCCAACCGTGCCCTTCAAATGTTATTGTCTCTCACCAAACCAACATGGCGACTGTGCAAATTATATCAGCAGCATTTAGTATCTCCGAAACTATTGCCGATATCACCCTGAAATTGTGTACGGTGATAAAGGACTCTACTAGAAGTTCACGTATGAGACTTTCAAAAACCTGGTAACTACAAAACCAACATGGCGGTCAAGCGAATTTGAGACTTTTAAGTAGACTTTTCTCGCGATTTAACCATCCAAACGTAATGAAACTTGGTACAGCAAATGTTTATACACATTGCAATGCACTGGCGTCTAAGTTAGTTCAGTTGTTTACATAACCTCGAAATGGTGGATGTGCGAAGTATTACACTGGCATTCTATATCTCCGAAACTTTTAGAGATATCACCCTGAAATTTTGTACGGTGATAAAGGGCACTGGTACAAGTTAATCTATGTAACTTTCATAAACCTGTAAAGTACAAAACGAAATGACATTATCTTTCAGAATAGTTGGTAGTGGAGAGTAATATCTAAAAGTATTTCAAGAGCGGCCCGAGAACAAAATAGCATCGGTGGCCCTGCTGAACTGCATGTCGGGTAAAAATGAAATTTCTTGACGTCATAAAGGAAGGATTGAAGGTAGTTTCTAAAATGTTTCGTTCAGTTCCAATGAAAGGCTGTCGAGAATTAAAATGATGTGCATTACTTATTAAACCATGTAATACTACTACATAGTAGCTAGAATTCTTGGCTGTCACCGCGGAGGTCCGGGTTCGAATCCCGGCTCTGCCAAGAAATTTAATTCTGGTGTGAAGGCTAGAACGGGGTACACTTAGCCTCGTGAGGCAAAACTCAGAAGAGGCGTGTTTGATTTCTACTTCAGCCATCCTGGAAGTGGTTTTCATTAGTTTCCCAATTATACTCCTAACAATGCTGGAACGGTACCTAATTTAAGGCCATGGCCGCTTCCAATCCAAATTCTACCTCACACACTAGTGCATCACAGTGACACACACCCAAGGGCATGGGGCTACTTGACTACGATGTCGTAGAGCCCCTAAAATACAATTACTACTACAGTCAAACTTCGATGTCTCGAATGTTCGACAATAATAATAATAATAATAATAATAATAATAATAATAATAATAATAATAATATCTTATGGCCTCGGATGCTGGGTGCAAGCTTTGTTATTTGACACCCAGAGGGTAGCTTGCATGTCGAATTTCGTTGTTCCTTCAAGCACTATGAAAGTCAAGAAGGTTAGATACCTAATTTCCTCGAACACTATAGCGCTTTCTAGTAGAGAAATGAGGAACTTTGTATTGGCGGAAACTCACGAGATTAATTTTGCCATTAGGAACAAGGCCTACTGAATTCAAATGCGTTCTTTGACATGTCAACATCGTATGACATGCGTATCGTGATTTTTTCCGCCTTTCAAAAATCACTTACCACGGCCAGGAGGGAACCTGCAAACTTGGGGTTAGTAGACCGACACGGTAACCACTCACCCACCGTGGCAAGTAAATGTTCGATAACTCGCACTAACTTCCTATAATTTACACATAATATTCTTCTGTTTTAGTTGAATTCTTCGATATCTCGAAGCTTAAATTGTATCCCTGGCACTTAAACCTGTTCTTTATCTCAAACATTTAGGCATTTTTGCAGTGCCACTGGTATCATTGTTATAACTAGATAGAAAGGGTTGCTAGGAGAGTTGCCACCCGTTCCAGGTTTACCGCGAACTGTCCGGGAATGAAAACAAGTAGTTCCGCGAAGAACTATACAGCCTATTTTCATATATCCTAATCATGTTAACTGCCACTATGAACATACAAAATTCCAGTTTGATTGCTGTGATAGATTCGTAGATATTGAGAACCGACTAAATATTTCGGATGGTGGCCATGTTGGATTTTATATATGTTGGTCCTAGAGTTATGTACTGTTACATGAAGATTATTGTGTACGTGTAGCATTCAAATTACAATCGCAAGAAGTAACAAGGAGATTTGAAAATTTCGCACAGCTGCCATCTTGTGGTTATGGAAACAATTGAAATAAATAAGATGCTTCTGGATTAACAGTCGTATAAGGATTTACTGTACCAAGTTTCACTGCACTAGGATGGTTAAATTGCGAGAAACGTCCATGTGAATATTTATAATTCGCATCGCCGCCATGTTGGATTTGAGATCACCAGGTTATTGAAAGTCCTATAGGTGAACTTATGTTCATAGCCCCAATAAACATTTAAAAATTCAGTTTGATTGCTATAATAGATTCGTAGATATTCAGAGCCGTCTAAATATTTCGGATGCTCGCCATGTTGGATTGTTAAATGTATAGGCCATAGAGTCATGTACTATTAAAGGAAAATTATTGCGTAGGTTAATTATTCAAACTTTCACTTCGATCGCATGAATACGACACAAGAAATAAAAACTTAATTTTAAAATTCGCACAGCCGCCATTTCAAGATTATGTAAACAATTGAACTAAATTAGATACCAGTGCATTACAATGTGTATAATCATTTCCTGTACCAGATTTCATTGCGTTTGGAACATTAAATCGCGAGAAAGGTCTATTTAAATGTTCAAATTCGCTTGGCCGCCAGGTTCGTGTTGCAGTTAACCCGTTTTTGAAAGTCTTATAGGCGAACTTCCAGTAGTGCCCTCTATCTCCGTACAAGATTTCAAGGTGATACCGCTAATAGTTTCAGAGATATAGAATGCCGGTGAAATATTTCGCACATCCGCCATCTTGTGGTTATGTAAACAATTGAACTAAGTTTGATGTCGGTGCATTACAATGTGTATAAACATATACTGTACCAAGTTTTATTGTGTTTGGTTGGTTAGATCGCGAAAAACGTATATTTAAAAGTCGCAAATTTGCGTGAACGCCATGTTGGCTTTGTAGTTAGCAGTTTTTCAATAGTCACATAGGTGAACTTCTAGTAGTCCCCTTTATCACCGTAAAAAAATCCAGGGTGATATCGGGAATAGTTTCGGAGATATTGAATGCAGGTGAAATATTTCGCACAGCCGCCATGTTGGATTGGTGAGACGTAACAAAATTTGAAAGGCACGGTCGGGGTCACCCAGAGTAGTGCTATGAACATACCGAGTTTCATTGAAATAGCTCCAGCCGTATAGAAGTTATTAGGGGACACACACACACCTCACACACACACGCACACACAGACACACGGACAAAAGGTGATCTCATAAGCCTAATTTTCTAAAATTGAAAATAGGCTAAAAATCGTGTCCAGTGTCCGGAGTAATTCGGACTATTTCCGATTCAAATTCGAATTTTCCACCAATTACTGTAGTTGAGTCAAGCACATGCTAGTTCTACATTTTCTTGGATATGCAACTTAATGTAATAAAGCTATTATCATTACGAACAACCATTTTTAGCCTACTTTCGATTTTTGCAAAAAATGAAAGTAGACTTATGAGATCAACACAGGGCGAAAAAAGTGTGTCTGTGTGTGTGTATGTGTGTGTGTGAGTCTGTGTGTGTGTGTGTCTGTGTGTGTGTGTGTGTGTGTGTGTGTGTGTGTGAGTGTGTGTACTCTGAATGTCTGTCCCCCCCTATCAATTCGAACACGGTGAATGCGAATTGACCAAATTTGGTACAAAGGTAGCACTAGCAAAGGACACCTCAGTGTCATGTTTTATATCGCCGCCATCTTGACGGAAACGTAATGGCGGCCACACAAATGTTCAAAGCATAAATCAAATTACGATTAACCTAATCATCCGATCTCTACCAAATTTTGCAACAACATACCTTTATGGGGGGAGCATCCTTTGACCAAACTAATAAGTCATCAGCGTAATGGTTTGTGGAAGGCGGCCATCTTTGTGTGAAAATCGATTCCCCCTATTAATTCGAACACGGTGCAACCGAATGGAACGAAATTTGGTACAGAGGTAGTACTAACAAAAAGCACCTCAGTGTCATGTTTTATATCGCCGCCATCTTGACGGAAACGTAATGGCGGCCACACAAATGTTCAAAGCTTAAATCAAATTACGATTAACCTAATCATCCGATCTCTACCAAATTTTGCAACAACATACCTTTATAGAGGAAGCATCCTTTGACAAAATAACTAGGTCATTAGCCTAATAGTTTGCGGATGGCGGCCATCTTTGTGTGAAAATCAACTCCCCCTATTAATTCAAACACGGTGAAACCAAATGGAACGAAATTTGGTACAGAGGTAGCACTAGCAAAGGGCACTTCAGTGTCATGTTTTATATCGCCGCCATCTTGACAGAAACGTAATGGCGGCCACACGAATGTTCAAAGCTTAAATCAAATTACGATTAACCTAATCATCCGATCTCTACCAAATTTTGCAACTACATACCTTTATGGAGGGAGCATCCTTTGACCAATCTAATAGGTTATTAGCCTAATAGTTTGCGGGTGGCGGCCATCTTTATGTCAAAATTGATTCCCCCTATTAATTCGAACACGGTGGAACCGAATGGAACGAAATTTGGTACAGAGGTAGCACTAGCAAAGGGCACCTCAGTGTCATGTTTTATATCGCCATCATCTTGACTGAAACGTAATGGCGGCCACACGAATGTTCAAAGCTTAAATCAAATTACGATTAACCTAATCATCCGATTTCTACCAAATTTTGCAACTACATACCCTTATGGAGGGAGCATCCTTTGACCAATCTAATAGGTCATTCGCCTAATAGTTTGCGGATGGCGGCCATCTTTGTGTCAAAATCGATTCTCCCTATTAATTCAAACACAGTGAAACCGAATGGAACGAAATTTGGTACAGAGATAGCACTAGCAAAGGGCATCTCAGTGTCATGATTTATATCGCCGCCATATTGACAGAAACGTAATGGCGGCCACACAAATGTTCAAAGCTTAAATCAAATTACGATTAGCCTAATCATCCGATCTCTAGCAAATTTAGCAACAACATACCTTTATGGAGGGAGCATCCTTTGACCAAACTAATAGGTCATCAGCCTAATATTTTGCGGATGGCGGCCATCTTTGTGTGAAAATCGATTCCCCTTATCAATTCGAACACGGTGAAACCGAATGGAACGAAATTTGGTACAGAGGTAGCACTAGCAAAGGGCACCTCAGTGTCATGTTTTATATCACCGCTATCTTGACGGAAACGTAATCGCGGCCACCCAAATGTTAAAAGCTAAAATGTAATTACGACCAACCTAATAATCTAGTCTCTACCAAATTTTGCAACACCATATCTTTATGTGGGAAACATATTCAGACCAAACTGCAAGAACATCATCCCAATAGTTTGCAGATGGTGGCCAAGTATGTGTGCAAATCGATTCCCCCTATCAATTCAAACACGGTGAAACCGAATTGAACGAAATTTGGTACAGAGGTAGCACTAGCAAAGGGCACCTCATATTCATGTTTAATATCCCTATAGCACGTTGTATTTCAACAAGCTACTACAACCAACATTCAATCATACTCCTTGAAAAGGACAAAGAGTTATAACAATACCCATGCATTTAGGAGAAAGTAGGCTATATGTTCTTTACTGAACATCTTGTTTATTACATACATTTAGACAACTATATGTTGTAAGACCACATATAGTCGTTTGCAACCAGTATATCACAAATGTTAGAATTTTCTTAACCTATCTCCATACGTCGAATTTATATGACAATACGTAGTCTAACCATTTGAGATATCGGGATTCCACTAAACTACTACTACTACTACTAACGAATGTATTTATTAATTTAATACTAGCAACCCACCCTGGCTTCGCCCGGGAACAGTTATGAATGCATTACGTGATAAGCGCCATTATTTTCGATGCCAATGAATTACGATCTATATCCGTTTTACGTCTCAGCATGATGGGTTAAAATCACTGACTGGACTATTAATATTATATTATATTATCATGGAGATGAATGTGCAACGAATTCTTGTCAGACCGAATTTAAGAATGGCGAGGTGCAGGAAACTCAAATCCCCCTTCCGTCCAATCTAAAAACACTTATAGTAGGCGATGTATTGAAGATAGAGATATGCCCACGCGGCATTTTTTGTAGAACTTTTCATGCTGAACAATTATTTCACTCATAGTATTTAGATATGTTTAACGGTTTGCCCAGCGTAAGCTTACAAAGCGCTCGGACGCCAGGTTTTTTTTTTCGACTTTTCCACTGAAATCGTTACTGCTCGGCTTCCTTTGATCATAAATAAATTATTTTCTACAGAAATCATCCTCGAGATATCCTTTACAGAATGGTGAAAACCGCATCAAATTCCTTCCATCCAGTGGTTCTCGAGTTTACCCGTAACATCCGAGAATTGGGGACTTTGTTTTATACTGTGTCTGTTAGGTAGTCAGCCCCAAGGCTGGTTGGATCCTCAAAAAGCACCGCCGTTACGTTATGTGAGTAGATACCCACAAAAACCCAAGGCAGCGCTATTTTGAGGCGTTCTAGGCAAGAAGATGAGTGAGGTAGTTTGCCATCGCTTTCCTCACTGAGTCAGAACAGTAGTCCTAACCCTATGAGTAGAACCTTTCACAGCATTCACAGGCACTGACTGTGCCCCGAATGCCATTACTAAGCCCCACTCATACCTCAGTAGCTTCCATATACTCACAGCCATGAGTGAGACTGAGACATCGGTGAAAAGCCACATCTTACTCTAGCCTGTGCCAACTGACAAATGCAAATATACTGTATTTGTTTTATACTAAGTAGAGATTATTATTATATAATTTCTGCCCTTACGGACAGTGTTTGAACTTAAATATGTCATGTTCACACAATGTTCACTTCCCTCCGTTCTTCCCCTTCTGTTCCCAAAATCTCTTCATCCTTTGACTGTGCTCCTGTTTCCGTTGTTCTGTCCACAATGTTCTCGACTTCATCTTTTCATTTGTTTTAAATTTTGTATCTTTAATTTGTTTCTGAATTCTCCTCATTTGCCTGTCGATCCCCACCTGCCTTAAGTCTTCCTCTATTCCATGATATCAATTAGTTTTCCTGCTTGAGCTGTTTACTACATCAAAGATCTTCTTTGTAACATTGTGGAGTTTGAAGCTATTTTTTCAGTGTTGCCTAAGTAAACAAAAGTTGGGTGCTTTTCAGTCGGTCAACACGAATGTACCCAAAAAGAGCAGGTTTATGCCCTAATCCTGAAATAAATTACATGAGATTAATAAATTCACTAGGATGATCAGTTTCGATCGTCAAGCGATCATCATCAGATCCATTACACTTAGGCTATAACATCTATGTTTGAAAAATACAGGTGAAAAATATTTACAATATGTACAATTATTTAGTTGCAGTATTGGTAATGCAACTGTCGGTATATGCTAAATGTAGTATATCTAATGTTAGGTGAAATGCTAAAATGGTAATAGAAATCCGGTGTTTGTCTGCTTGGGGTAACCACAACTGGTGCTAGAGTGAACACGAAACTGCTCGAAGCTCCAGTCAGGAAGACGACCAGATAAGTAGCAGCCTGTGTTATTATTACAGTATAACCATAGTTGATTATTTACTACCATATAGGGGCATTCTGCTGTCCACGTGAAGAGTTGCTCCTTCTCAGTCAGTCGATGCAGTGGTTTGGCGATGTCGGTGAATTCTCTCACGAAGCGACGGTAATAAGTGCAGAGTCCCAGGAAGCTTCGTAGTTCGGACTTGTCCTTCGGAACTGGCCACTCCCTCACAGCTGCGGTCTTCTCTGGGTCGGTGCGCACCCCTTCCTCGGAGACGATATGCCCAAGGTACTGGACCTGCTTCTGGAAGAGCTGACACTTCTTGGGGCTCAACTTCAGCTGGGCAGCCCGTGCCTTCATCAAGATCTCCTTCAGGTTGCTGTAGTGCTCCTCGAAGCTTCTCCCCAGAACGATGACGTCGTCTAGGTAGACCAGGCAGGTCTTCCAGTGTAGTCCCCTCAGAATGGACTCCATTAGCCTTTCGAAGATCGCAGGGGTGTTGCACAACCCGAACGGCATGACGGTGAACTGCCAGACTCCGCTGCCCACAGAGAACGCCGTTTTCTCGCGGTCCTTAGGGTGGACCTTCATCTGCCAGTAGTCACTTTTCAAATCTAAGGTGGAGAACCATCTTGATCCTGATATGGTGTCCAGCGTGTCGTCGATCCGGGGTAGAGGGTAGCTGTCCTTCTTCGTGACGTCGTTCACCCGCCTGTAGCCCATGCAGAACCTGGTGGAGTCGTCCTTCTTCTTCACTGACACAACCGGAGAGCTCCAAGGACTATGTGATGGCTCGATCACCCCCTGCTCCTTCATTTCTTCCCCCATCCGGTCGACTTTAGCTTGCTTGGCGAGCGGGACACGTTGGAATGGGGCCCTAATCGGTGCGCTGCCCCCAACGTCGATTCTGTGCTGGACCAAGCTTGTCCTGCCGAAGTCTTTGCTCCCCACGGAGAAGACATCCTAGAATTCGCGTAGCAGGTTCCGAAGTTGGCGTGATTGTTCCTCGTCCAGATGGTCCTGGGAACCCCTTGGTACAGCTTCTGTAATTCTTCTGTCAGGGCGCGTTTCTTCGGTTGTCCGTCTGCAGGTGTCCGTCCGTCGTATCTGTGATGCGGGCAATCCAGGTATCGGGCTCGCAGACTCCTAGGTTGGTGTCCCGGTGAACCGTAATGTCGTAATCGTTCAGGCTGGACAGGCGGACGTACGGCCGAGGCGTCGTGTTGATGAGAGTCTTGGCAATTAGCAATCCTTTTGTCTGGATGTCCTCATATTTTGGCTCGATGACAGCCGCCACTCCATCAGCAGTTCCATCAACAATTACGGCAGCGCTGACTTCCGTCCTGGCGGGATCGATGACGTCCTCCCTCAGCCTTGCTCGTTGTGCGGTGACGGCCTCGTGTGCTGGTTGCAAAGCAAGTTCTTCACCTCCGTAGCGGAGAGTGTTGGTGCTCAGGTCCAAGATGATGTTGTTCTGGTCCAGGAAGTCCAGTCCGATGATCACATCGTTTGCTACATCAGCCACGAGCACTGGATGCTTCACCGCCCGCCGACCAATGACGAACTCCAGTGATGCTTCGCCATGTACCGGTGCGGTCTCTCCAGTCGCGGTTATTAGCTGGAGGTTCCATTGTGTGGGATGCACTCTCCATTTCGAGATCACGGTGGGATTGACGATGGTCCTCGACGCTCCCGTGTCGATCAGCATGGGCCAGCTCACTCCGTTGACGACTCCATCGACCATCAGGCTGCTATTGTCCCTCCGTAACTTCGTCACACGAACTTGGACTGCCGGGGCTTGAAGACTGTCGCAAGCCAACCTTTGTCCCCCAAGGCTACCTAATACGCGTTTCCCTGGGCCGCGCGGTTTTCAGACGACTGATTTCCCGCCGGATACCCTCGGCGGCGGCGATCACCGCAGTCCTTGCTCAGATGGCCTTTCTTACTGCAGGTCCAGCAGGTCGGTAGTCCTCTTCCGGACCGCCTCTCCGGGAGTCTTTTGGCAGCGTCGTTGTTGGTGGCGCCGCGACTATTGAAGAAACCATCAATTCATCGGCCAGGGGCTTAATCTCGTTGGTTTTGGCCGGTTCGTCGACGTCCACTTGACGCACCCGCGCGTGCATTCTAGATGCCTGTTTTGCCGTCTCGAACTCAAGTGCGTGGCTGAGCGCATCTGCCAGGGTCTTATTGCGCGCGAGTCACAGCGCCTGTTGATTGTCCGAGTCCCGTAGCCCGTCGGTGAAGGTCTGCGTCGCAATCTGTTCCAGAAAATCGGCCCGCGCTGTTGGATAAGCGAGCCTTACGAGGCGTGCGATGTCCATCTCGAACTCCTGCAGGGTTTCCGCGTTCTTTTGTACCCGGGTTCGGAGCTGCATCTGGTAGGCCTGCTGAAGATGGCTATCTCCATATCGGGACTCCATATGGGCGATTAGTGAAGCGTAGTCCTGGGATCCATTCGGGATGGCCTGAAGGACGTTAAGGGCGTCCCCTCTCAGCCCTACAATGACAGCTGTAGCCTTTTCCGTGCTGTTCCAGTTGTTTATGGAACAGGCTGCCTCGAACTGACTTAAGTAGGTGCTCCACGGGACCTTTTCGTCGAAGGTTGGGGGCGTTACTCTGCTCTGTCCCGTTCCTGGTATTCCCTGTGAAACTGTGGGCGGGCGTTGGCGCAGCTCGGCAACTTCCCCTTGTAGAGCTTTGATTCTCTCATCCACCCCCGTCGGCGGGCGTCGGCGCAGTTCGGCAACTTCCTCTTATAGGGCTTTGAATCTCTCTTCCATCCCTGTCGGCGGATGTCGGCACAGCTCAGCAAATTCCTTTTGTAGAGCGTTGAATCTCTCTTCCACCCCCGTCAGCGGGCGTCGGCGTAGCTCGGCAACTACTTCTTGCAAGGCGTCGAACTTCTTTTCCACTGCCGTGACTTCCTCACGCAGACCCAGTTCTAATTTCTTCAGGACCTGTGCTAACTTATTCTGACCGTCTTCCATCTTCTTCTGGCCGTCCTCTAAATTCTTCTGGCCGGCCATCTTGGTTTCCATGCCACTTAACGTTTCTAGCAATGCTGCCAATTGCGCTTCCATTTTAGTTGTTTGTCTTGTTAAGGGCATGCACTCACAGGAAAATTAGAGAACTGTGGTAAAATGACCTGCTCGGGTTTTGAAACCAGGACCTTCAGGTGTTGTGCTCGTGCTTGAGTTCGTAATCCGGCTTCTGACACCAGTTGTTACGTGACACCCCTTGTGGCACCTTCGTTAACTAGATTAGGTGGGTAGAAGCATAAAACAATGGTCCTTTTAAAGAAATAGTAATTTTATTGCAGGTCTTAGCAAGTTACAGCACACCGCACAATAAACCGATACAAGCAATTAGTATCTCACTCTAGTTCCTCTCTCACTGGGAACACTTCCCTTTCACTCTCTCGAGCAGCTGTCCGTTCACTAATTACGCTGACCTGTGTCTAGCCTGTCTGTCACTCACCGAAATACCTGTACACTCCCTTGAGTACACAAACTACCGTTAGGCTACTTACGAGTCTGCTACACACTTCTCCGCAAGCTCGGAAAGAATCTCACTGGGTTTCGTAATTCACACAGCACTTCACTGCATGCAATAGCCTCACTTGGGTTTCGCAAGCCACGTCGCCACACTACCGTCACTCAGGTAAAAACACGCACTAGCTCAAAAACACTGTCCCTCCCTCGCTGGTGAGACCGCTTATATAGCAGGCTGGTGACTCAATGAATGCTTCTAGAACCTCCAGGATTCACGGCTTCCCGAGATTTCCCTCACTGGCTGGGTCACGAATATTCTAGACGGTCTCTTTTGTCCTCGCAGTCCCGTTGCGTAAGGCGCAGGTCACACACAGAGGCAGATCATAGCCCGGGGCGGTTGTGACTCACGTGGCGAGGCGAAGAAACATAGTCACAGCCGTAACAATATTCACACTAATAATTTTCCAAATGATTAGCTTTGTATAAAGCTAATTAACCATCATTTGATGAGATTCTAAAATTCATATACAGTACATTATAGTCATATAATGAGGTCGTAGCCTTTATATTCCTGCGTATGATTTACAGGACTCAAAGTTATATAATTTACAAGCTATACCCGGCATGCGTTGCAATGCCGATCAAATTTGTAATTTTGTTTCTTGAATATTTTTTTCAATTTCTGTTTACTGTCTCTAAACTATCGTAAAATGTATTTACTAATTCATAAACATTCGTGGGACCGTGCACAACAACTTACCAAAGTTTCATCGCAATTGGATGAATGGCATATGAATGCATATGGGATTTGGTTTAAACGATTCGTGTGCTGTCACACATTTGTTGAATCTACTCGTGCGCTATCTACTGTGAAATGGATTTACTATGTTAGAAGCTTTCACGTAAGTGTATACAGCAACTCATCAAAGTTTCATCGCAATCGATGAATGGTATATGAACGCATACGGGATTTTGTTGAAACGCTTCGCGCGTCGTGTACTCATTTGTTGCATCCACTCGTGCGCTACCTATTTTGAAATGGATTTACTAAGTCGAAAACCTTCCTTGGCGTGTGCACAATAACTCATCAAAGTTTCATCGCAATTGGATGAATGGCATATGGACGCATACGGGATTTTGTTTAAACGATTCGCGTGCCGTCACTCATTTGTTGAATCTAGTCGTGCGCTACCTATTGTAAAATGGATTTTCTTAGCCTGAAACCTTCCCTGGAGTCTACTCAACGATTCACCAAAGTTTCATCGCAATCGGATGAATGGTATATGAACGCATACGGGACTTTGTTAGAACAATTCGCGTGTCATCGCTCATTTGTTAAATCTACTCGTGCGCTACATATTGTAAAATGGATATACTACGCTAGAAAGCTTTCCTGGAGTGTACACAACAATTCACCAAAGTTTCATCGCAATAGGATGAATGGTAGTCTATATGAACGCATACTGGACTTTGTTGAAACGATTCGCGCACCATCGCTCTTGAATCTACTCGTAGGCTACCTATTGTAAAATGGAGTTACTAAGCCAGGCACCTTCCCAGGAGTGTACACAACAATTCAACAAAGTTTCATCACCATCGGACGAATGGTATATGAACGCATAGGAGACATACACACAGACAAAATATCACGTAACATTCATTTTTAGCCTATTTTCATTTATGTAAAAAATAGGCTTATGAGATCACCTTTTGTCCGTGTGTCCGTCTGTGTGTGCGTGTGTGTGTGATGGCGTGTGTGATGGTGTGTGTCCCCTTAATAACTTCTAAATGGCTGGAGCGATTTCAAAGAAACTCGGCAATTTCATAGCACTTTTACGGACGACCCCGACCGCGACCGTGCCCTTCAAATTTTGTTACGTCTCACCGATCCAACATGGCGACTGTGCGAAATATTTCACCAGCATTCAATATCTCCGAAACTATTACCGATATCACCCTGAAATATTTTACGGTGATAAAGGGAACTACTAGAAAGTCCACCTATGTGACTTTTGGAAACCTGCTAACTACAAAACCAACATGACGGACAAGCGAAGTCGCGATTTAACCAACTAAACGCAATAAAACGTGGTACAATATATGTTTATACACATTGTAATGCACCGACATCTAACTTCGTTCAATTGTTTACATAACCTCAAGATGGCGGCTGTGCAAAATATTTCACCGGCATTCTATATATCTGAAACTATTAGCGGTATCACCCTGAACGTTTGTACGAAGATATACGGCACTACTGGAAGTTCATCTATAAGACTTTCAAAAACTGGTTAAATACAAAACGAATATGGCGGCCAAGCGAATTCGAAAATTTTAAATAGACCTTACTCGCGATTTAATGATCCAAACGCAATGAAACTTGGTATAGGAAATGTTTATACACATTGTAATGCACTGGTATCTAATTTAGTTAAATTGTTTACATAACCTCAAGATGGCGGCTGTGCGAATTTTAAAATTAAGTTTTTATTTCTTGTGTCGTAATCATGCGATCGAAGTGAAAGTTTGAATAATGAACCTACGCAAAATTTTTCCTTTAATGATACATGACTCTATGGCCTATACATATAACAATCCAACATGGCGACAATCCGAAATATTTAGATGGATCTCAATATCTACGAATCTATTACAGCAATCAAACTGAATTTTTAAATGTTTATTGGGGCTAATGAACATAAGTTCACCAATAGGACTTGCAATAACCTGGTGATCACAAATCCAACATGGCGGCGACGCGCAGTAGGTATAAATATTCACATGGTCATTTCTCGCAATTTAACCATCCGAGTGCAGTGACACTTGGTACAGTAAATCCTTATAATAATGTTAATCCACTGGCATCTAATTTTTTTCAATTGTTTCCATAACCAAAAGATGACAGCTGTGCGATATTTTAAAATCTCGTTTTTACTTTTTGTGTCGTAATAATGAGATTGAAGTTTGAATACTATACGTACACAATAATCTTCATGTAAAAGTACATAACTCTTAAGACCTACATCTACATATATATATATAAATCAACTACTTGTATTAAACATCAACAAGGTGGGACAGATTACATTTGATATTGATATCCGAAAGCTCTGACATGTCATAAATATTTATTGCACGTGAGGTATTTCGCACATTGGAGTGTTTAAATTTCCTTTGTCAATGAAGAACAGAATTTTGCAATATGAGATTAAGGAATATATTTTTCCGACATAAGATATTTTTGTACGGCAAAGAATGTTAATGTTCTTGGGTATACTTACATATTAATTGCTTGAATGTATTTTGAGTATGTACTGATTATGTCCTGTGGTATGTTGTGTAGAAGTTCTCTTTGTCCCCGGTAGGTGAGTGGCATGCTAGCGGTGAGGATAGGTGACGATGGTACTGCTATCTATCGCCACTAATTGGTATGAAGTTCACGGCCGTAGGCCCCACACACAGATTACCTTACCTCACAAGGCTCACACACTCACATCACACAAAAGCATAGAGACACTATGCGGCGTAACCAATTATTCCAATTGTTTCCTTCTTTCTCACTAATAAAAACTTTATTTGGTCCTATACTTCCCAATTCATGTCTGGGGTGCCTAAACGACAAAGTGTATCGTTTACGATTGGTGTTTGCCAGACGGACTGCACTAAAAATGTAGGAATGCTTTGATACAATATTGTTAATTAATTATCCTCAGTGATTCTGTATGATAGATGCTTTCAGACTCATGTCGTTGGGATTCCTGGGTAAGGTTGGTTGGTTCCTTAGTTTAGGGGCTGCGAAAACACGGTCATGTAGCCCCGTGTACTTTGGGTTGCGTAGAATCTGTCTGATAACCGGTGTTAATTGTGATGGCCGTATTAGTGTGTGTTATCTGTTTTAATTCGAGTAAGGATTGCAGACAATAATTTCAAGTAGTTCCTACTTTTGCTACCAAATGCTACCGTCCACGGCACCTAGTTTGCGGAATTGGCTACTAGATGTCATCGCAGTCAGTACCTCACGGCGAACGTTGGAACTAATAGAGCGTTATCAATTCCAACCTACAAATTTTGGCTTCACACAAGTGTAGTTAGTAGAAGGTTCTTTTTCATGCCATAAATCTATGACATGGGCCAGCCGGCTTTACTTCCCCTCCGAAGGAAGTCATACTGAGGGATTTTTAACACTCGTAATAAATCTGACGACTTCGGCCAGGTTTGAGCCCGCGACCTTGGGCATAGAAGCTCGGGATTCCTCCAAAATGCAGTGAGGAATGCCGGGATAGTTTCAAACCAATTACCGTTATTTCGTTCAGGTTGTAGCTTACTTCATCCGGTGATAAAACAAATTGTCGATTTGTGTGTATTTTTTTCGTCGATGTCGGCAGGCTGTATATTGAGGATAAACTAGTCAAGATCTTATGACTGGTATTTATTTACTCTATTTAGTGCTCAAATGTTAACATGATTTAACAGTGTATAATAACGGAATAATAACAGCGTAAAAATAAGCATTTAGGAACTACAACAGGGCCGTAACCAGAACCAGAGCTGCACCCACATAGACTTCATAAAACAGCAGAAAGTTTTAGCCTTATTTAACCATAATTTAGTTTCAGCCTTTGATTCTATCCGAGGCAATATTTTTATTAATATTAGTAAACCTACTAACAACTAGCTCGTGACTTGCTGGTATCGAGAGAGTGCGGATGCAAATTCCACCTTGATCGTCCTGAAAATGGTTTTCGTGGTTTCCCATTTTCACCACTAGGCAAATTCAGGGGCGGTTTCCTTCAACAGGTCCACGGCCGACTTCCATTCCCTGAACCTTCCTTAAATAGACCCAAGTCTGTCACCATCCCCAGTTGTATCTACTGCACCCTTCAATAAAGCATGGTTCTCTCAAGATTCATCTACGGGGTCGTGTTCAGTCCTGACTGCAATATACAGCAAAGTTCGCTTAAAAACAACATGCTCTAATGAATAGAAAGGTCCATGACAGAGGCTATACTAGAAATAAAATGAATAACAAGTAGAATAAAAGAAATTTAATGACTGAAAATTATGTGCATAATAATAATAATAAATAAAAAGAAATCCTCCCTGACTTTCACCCCCTTAAGAAATAAATATACTACTGAGCGGTAAGACTCGCTCCACCAACAAAACAATGTGAATACAGCTTCACACAAAATGATTAATCATAACATAAACTTTGACCGGTAAGAACTCGCTCGTCACAACATATGGATACAAGTCCATTTTTCCTGGTCAAGAAGTTATATAATGCGTGGTGTGCTGCTCGTTAAAAAAATTGAGTACTGATGCGAGTCCGTTTACAACTGAAACAGTCATGTTGCCCACGAAGTTGCATCTTTTAAATCACACTACGGCTATGAGACCCACCCTTAATTAACACACTATAATTACTACTGACACATGCAAGATCTAATAATACAAAACGATGAAGAATCTCCCTGAGATTCTAGCTGGTGCCAGAGCACACGAAATTAAAAAAGGATGCCAGAAAGAGGCCAAAACGCTCGCATCACAAATTGGGAACACAGCCTCGCACATCTTAATGCCACACGGGGTCATTGAACGCGTAAAATAAACACACAAGAATTGAAGCAACAGCAACAAAATACGAGCCTAACGGCTGAAAACTATGTTTACATTTTTATAAAACGCCAGACAAACAGGAGTTTCGGAAGCTACCTTACAACTATAGACAACACCCATTTAATCAATCAAATCCTCATTATAACCGATCAGGTTTTGTGAATTTTAAAACAACGTCTTAAATTTAAGTACAGGACTCTGGCCTGCTACTAATGACAAGTCGCGTTATCTGATTTGAGCGCACCCCTCCTGTATGAATCATCGCTGCGTCAACTATCTCTATCAGTCCTTAAAGCTAGGTGCAAGTTCCTTCTGGAAAAGCAAACATATCTCACTCATCCGCTTGGATGGCAAGAAAACACAAAATAAACCACGAGTCCAGCCTCGCGAGGTTATGAACTGGGCTGATGTGGAGCCAGTCAGAATAATCACAATGATATATTCTCGCTAACACATCATAAATCACACTATGCACCATAAAGCTTGGACTGACTCACTCATAAATATACCACTGGGTCGGCTCAAAACAGATCAACCAATATTGCGTCCATAGACACATTAAAAAAATACACAACAAAAACTCGGGGGCAAAGTGCCATCCCGTTCAGATCTGCTGGAAAAGCAACTATCAAAATAATCCTGATCCGTCATAAAATTCTGCTCAAAAATAATCTTTACCCTCCAAATTCTATTTTAATCTCAAAATTAATTCAGTTCCATTTTTGTTATAAGGCATACCTCCGAATTATAATGCTTGACCGCGATTTACGCAAGCGAATGCGAGCACGAGCTGCGCGTCGCCCCGTATAGTTGAACCAAACAAAAATCACAATATTTACAAATTACACAGCGCTCGGCTTGTCCCATACTTAATGTGTCAGTAAAACAAGAACTATGAATCTACATTACCAAACAAGCAAACAAATATCTACAAAAACATGTCCCATAATACCATAGCTGATTTAATAAATAAATAAATAAATTCATTTGTACTCAATCCTTTAAAACAGCGTCAAGGAAACATCTGCAGCCATCTCTCCTTTGAGATGCTTAGCTCGTCATCGACTTCTTCTGGCAAATGTCCTGCTGGTTCCAAGATCCGGTCTCGTTCCTAGACGTCATCTCGTGCTGAATTAAATAAAGTTTTGTCAGATACACTCACGATATATTTCCTATTAAATTCACCGATCAAGTACTAAATTCCTTGACAGTCTATTGGTGAATTATTTCGATGAACTGGTCCTATCTGGTAGTACTGGGACTACAAATAAATCACTGAAGTTACACTTATAACTTGACGAAAATGTTCCATGTTCAAATACATGAAAAATATTGCAGAGTATGCCTCGTGTCCTCGGACACCTGAGTAACGGCCTTACTTCCTCAAAAGCTCAAATAAAAGTCAATGTTACGTCCTCAGACGCACAAATGAAAGTGTGATCTCTCGAAGCTTTCTGGATCATTATAAATGAAACTGGCTAGGGTAGGTGTGGAAGGGGATTTATGGAAAAATATTCCATAATAATTATCAGACTAGCATGCGATCGGTATCATTGAGTTCGTAGCAGTGTGGAGGTTATGATTATGCTGTAGCTGGCTCGAATCGATCGTGGAATTAATCCGTAGATAACTCCCGCGTTAATTTACCAGGGTGCGTTATCAAGCCGAGTTGCCGCTAAAACAAGGCGTCTTGATATTATTGGTTCAGACTCTTGTAGATCTTTGCGCGCTTTTACTTGTATTTCTGCCACAGGGAGTGGTTAACATGAAGATTGACCTATTACATCGTAGCATTCGATTTTCTTCTTGGCGTCAACACTCATAGCAACAGGCCATATTGTGCGTACCCAAGCCATCTCCGCGCTAAAAGTTGCACCTGTCCTATGTGTCATGAATATTATGCTACTTCCTAAAATACCACAGGAGCTTAAACTATTGTGTCCTCTCGGCCACTGATTTCTCAATAATTCCCAACACCGTCTGGCTCTCATAGCTGCTGTCTGTAGAAATGTATCAAAAGATGATGAATAATTTATTAGAATCCTTTATACAGCCTGTGGATGAAGGGTTCACAATCCTCCTGCATGGAAAAAAATCGAACATAGCATATAGTCGATTTTTTTAAAACACATAACATCTGTAATCCATTACTGCCAATCCTAGAGAAATCTCCCTCTCATAAGTTTAGTCTAGCCGCCTCTGTCGTTGGAGTGTCGACACGCACTCGTGTTTACTTCCTGCTCCCTCATTCATTCAGACATTCCTAGCCTGCCTGCTTGTCTGATCGCCTAGGGCTAGTCTCTCTCCTGTCCAGTATCCTTATCTCTCTCGCTCGATCACTCGCTGTGTCATGATCGTCAGAGCTCATTAGTGTTTGACAACAACAGGCTGCTCCCAACTTCCTCGTTCAACTGACGTACTTACTGACCCCCGTATAGTTGCATGTGCAAAAGTACTTCCATATATTCAATTTGCAGCATTATTTCTGCGTTCCCAAGGTTCGCTAATAAATACACTTTTAAAATTCGCCGCATTGTAGACAGACATTGTAACTGTACTCAATTCTTTCACTCTGTATGCGTTGTTACCAAGATTACGTACAATACAGAAGGGTCCTCTCCATTTCTCCGTGCTGCCATCTCCTTCTTCTCCTCCGTTCTGTTACCATCCTCTTCTTCTCCTCCTCGCTGTCATCTTCTTCTACTATTGACTCGTTTTTCGTATCGCACCGGTGTTTCTCTTCCCTACCGGGCTACGTTCTCTCATATTCCGTACAGGCAAGCTTCGTTCGTCTTCCCGGCTGGCTGATATATTTGCTTCCTCTCCAATTTATTCCTTAAAGGAGTCAGTATTTGACCTCCTATTAATGGCTCGTTCCCAGTGTCCTTGTTCGTCCCCTGCATTTGCGTGTAATTCTTCCAGATAACGCTGTGATTCGGCGTGCCTGTCGTTCCATTATTTTCTATAATTTTGATAGTCCCCCTGGTTCTGGTATCTCCTTTCACGCCACTGTCGATTCTCATTATTGTTATTTTCGTACCGTCTGTAGGATCCCTCATTTCTCCTATTATTTCTCCATTGTTGGTATCCTCGCTGTTGATACCTATTGTTGCCCTGGGTCTGCCTATCATTATTATTATTATGTCGCTGGTGTGACCTATTTTCGTCGCCCTCCTGACCTCGTCTTGGTGTTGTTGACACACTTGTATTTGTGGCCTGCGACCTGGTGCATACTTGAGTGGGTTTAACCACCTTCGTTGTGTTTACAAGTTCCAGCTGTCGTCCCCCTCTCTGCTGCAAGTGAGATGTTGTCTCGTCAATCTGACGTAAGATTTGCTCGGCTCGAACCGCTGTGTCCACGTTAGCTGCCACTAATACCTGCTGAACATTGACTGGCAACTGCCGTGCAATCGTCATAACCAGATCCGATTCTTCTAAAGGATGATCCAGATCCCGAAATTTCAACAATTTTAACGAAAAGAAATCTGAGTACTTCGTCTGCTGAGTTGACTGATATTTCCTCGAATAAAGTTCCATTCTAAGGCTTTGTTGTAGAGAAGCCGACCAATACTTTCTAAGAAACGCATCCTTGAACTCATCCATCCCTCCGAAAGTATACTTGAAGCTCAAGAACCACGTAAGTACATTTCCCGAAAGAAATCGTTCCATCAGTATTAAACGACGCGCGCGCGGTATATTATTGTCATTAAAATAGTCATCCATCTCCTTAAGATACGCCTTCGGTGTGACACCAGAATTTTCTGTGAATTTATTTATTTTAAATTCATTTTATCGAATTACTTGTACGACTTGAGGGTGCTGATAGCCATGCTGAGGAGTAGAGGTTCCTCCAACGTTGTTGTGAAATCCCTCTGTGTTAGTCGTTAATGGGCTGCCTGTCAGTCCGCGGCTACTCGCCGCGCTAATTGCCCCCTGGCTTGCTGAGTCAAATTCCTTATATTTAGCGTTCTCTGTCTGAAATAACGTATTCTGTCCTAGTAAACGCAACTCTGCTTTTATGATACTGTCCGACTGTTCCTTCATTTTATTCTTGATTTCTTCCTTAAGTGCTTTAATGCGTGTATGGTTATCACTACGGTATTTATGATCGTTAACTGTTCTTCTTTAGAGTCGCTGTTCATCTTACGCCAATCCTTTCTGATGCTATCTTTAATCGTTCCCAGTTTTTCTTCCATCTGCTGTTTCGTGTCCTCCTGATTCGATTCTATCTTCTCAAGCCTGTCTAGACGTAGATTATTCTCATCTATCGTACTCTTCAAATTATCCTGGTCCGATTCTATGTTTCGCCATCGCTCTGCTGATTGTATTTCTAATTTATCCATGTCCTTTATCAGTCCCGTAATACTTTCATTTACTGCTGACAATTGTCCCTGGATAAACGTAGAATCCTCCTCCATTTTATCAAACCACTTTTCAAGACCATCCTGTGCCGTTTTAACCTCACTGTTATTTACCGTGCATGCTAATTCTATCTGAGCTAGTTTTGCCAATACAGTTTCGTTCAAATCATTTAATTTAAGGTTGAAAGTGTCCTCTAATTTTTGTATCTGACCTAGCTGTTTGTCATTATTCTTACATATATCAAGCGCGAATTGAACCATCTGCTGTGTAGTGTACTCTTTCATCTCTGCAGATAATGTGGCTAACTGACTCGTATTTCTACTTTCTTGCGCTTCTAATTGTTTGTTTATATTTTCATTTACTTGCGCTTGTAATGATTTACCCTGTCCAATTAATTTAATTTCTAATGACTCATTCTGTTCAGATAATTGTGCCTTCTGTTCATATAATAGTGTTTTTATTGTGTCATTCATTTGAGTCTGGAATGACTCATTTTGTTCCGCTAATTTAAAGTCTAAATTTTCACTCTGTTCCTTTAATAGTTTCTGGGTTCGTGCCGTGGCACTTTCAATGATCGCCTGGATCTCCGCTACTGTTGCCATTATCACACACAAATATATATATATATATATCACTGAGAAAACAAGAGGATGGCATGCAAATGTCTCCCTGACACACACATATATAATTCTTGACATACATTTACTTCATTTGACCACTTTCATTTCATTTAAACTTATTCTCTTTACTCCCGCAAATCAATCATCACTGAATGGTTCTAATTTTACTTAATAAATTTTTAACCCCGCACATATTCAGTCATAAAATAACTATCCAGATCTGATGTTAACACAGACTAATTAACAAAGTATTAATTGCCATTTAAGGCTACCAGCCTCCTGACATATTCATGAGTTTGACTTTCTAAACAAATCTAATTTTACATTTAATCAATGGGCGCCCGATTTCACGTACATTACTTCACTAATTACATCAATAAACAAAACGTGAATCGTATTTAACTTGCAAACTCGTGATTCTACTGTATATTCCAATTTCTTGGCGGTATTTCTCTTCGCCGTAATTACGTTAGCAAAATATCACTTCCGGTGATTTCAAACAGTCAAAAACAGCGAAACGCCACATGTAGGGTAACGGCTTGTCTATGATCCGCTAAAAAGCCTAAAACAGCGAAAGGCCCCACATTGGCTAAGCCAGCTTGTCTATGCACCCTTCAATAAAGCATGGTTTTCTCAAGATTCATCTACGAGGTCGTGTTCAGTCCTGACTGCAATATACAGCAAAGTTCGCTTAAAAACAACATGCTCTAATGAATAGAAAGGTCCATGACAGAGGCTATACTAGAAATAAAATGAATAACAAGTAGAATAAAAGAAATTTAATGACTGAAAATTATGTGCATAATAATAATAATAAATAAAAAGAAATCCTCCCTGACTTTCACCCCCTTAAGAAATAAATATACTACTGAGCGGTAAGACTCGCTCCACCAACAAAACAATGTGAATACAGCTTCACACAAAATGATTAATCATAACAAACTTTGAGCGGTAAGGCGCTCGTCACAACAGATGGATACAAGTCCATTTTTCCTGGTCAAGAAGTTATATGATGCGTGGTGTACTGCTCGTTAATTAAAAAAATGAGTACTGATGCGAGTCCGTTTACAACTGAAACAGTCATGTTGCCCACGGAGTTGCATCTTTTAAATCACACTACGGCTATGGGACCCACCCTTAATTAACACACTATAATTACTACTGACACATGCAAGATCTAATAATACAAAACGATGAAGAATCTCCCTGAGATTCTAGCTGGTGCCAGAGCACACGAAATTAAAAAAGGATGCCAGAAAGAGGCCAAAACGCTCGCATCACAAATTGGGAACACAGCCTCGCACATCTTAATGCCACACGGGGTCATTGAACGCGTAAAATAAACACACAAGAATTGAAGCAACAGCAACAAAATACGAGCCTAACGGCTGAAAACTATGTTTACATTTTTATAAAACGCCAGACAAACAGGAGTTTCGGAAGCTACCTTACAACTATAGACAACACCCATTTAATCAATCAAATCCTCATTATAACCGATCAGGTTTTGTGAATTTTAAAACAACGTCTTAAATTTAAGTACAGGACTCTGGCCTGCTACTAATGACAAGTCGCGTTATCTGATTTGAGCGCACCCCTCCTGTATGAATCATCGCTGCGTCAACTATCTCTATCAGTCCTTAAAGCTAGGTGCAAGTTCCTTCTGGAAAAGCAAACATATCTCACTCATCCGCTTGGATGGCAAGAAAACACAAAATAAACCACGAGTCCAGCCTCGCGAGGTTATGAACTGGGCTGATGTGGAGCCAGTCAGAATAATCACAATGATATATTCTCGCTAACACATCATAAATCACACTATGCACCATAAAGCTTGGACTGACTCACTCATAAATATACCACTGGGTCGGCTCAAAACAGATCAACCAATATTGCGTCCATAGACACATTAAAAAAATACACAACAAAAACTCGGGGGCAAAGTGCCATCCCGTTCAGATCTGCTGGAAAAGCAACTATCAAAATAATCCTGATCCGTCATAAAATTCTGCTCAAAAATAATCTTTACCCTCCAAATTCTATTTTAATCTCAAAATTAATTCAGTTCCATTTTTGTTATAAGGCATACCTCCGAATTATAATGCTTGACCGCGATTTACGCAAGCGAATGCGAGCACGAGCTGCGCGTCGCCCCGTATAGTTGAACCAAACAAAAATCACAATATTTACAAATTACACAGCGCTCGGCTTGTCCCATACTTAATGTGTCAGTAAAACAAGAACTAAGAATCTACATTACCAAACAAGCAAACAAATATCTACAAAAACATGTCCCATAATACCATAGCTGATTTAATAAATAAATAAATAAATTCATTTGTACTCAATCCTTTAAAACAGCGTCAAGGAAACATCTGCAGCCATCTCTCCTTTGAGATGCTTAGCTCGTCATCGACTTCTTCTGGCAAATGTCCTGCTGGTTCCAAGATCCGGTCTCGTTCCTAGACGTCATCTCGTGCTGAATTAAATAAAGTTTTGTCAGATACACTCACGATATATTTCCTATTAAATTCACCGATCAAGTACTAAATTCCTTGACAGTCTGTTGGTGAATTATTTCGATGAACTGGTCCTATCTGGTAGTACTGGGACTACAAATAAATCACTGAAGTTACACTTATAACTTGACGAAAATGTTCCATGTTCAAATACATGAAAAATATTGCAGAGTATGCCTCGTGTCCTCGGACACCTGAGTAACGGCCTTACTTCCTCAAAAGCTCAAATAAAAGTCAATGTTACGTCCTCAGACGCACAAATGAAAGTGTGATCTCTCGAAGCTTTCTGGATCATTATAAATGAAACTGGCTAGGGTAGGTGTGGAAGGGGATTTATGGAAAAATATTCCATAATAATTATCAGACTAGCATGCGATCGGTATCATTGAGTTCGTAGCAGTGTGGAGGTTATGATTATGCTGTAGCTGGCTCGAATCGATCGTGGAATTAATCCGTAGATAACTCCCGCGTTAATTTACCAGGGTGCGTTATCAAGCCGAGTTGCCGCTAAAACAAGGCGTCTTGATATTATTGGTTCAGACTCTTGTAGATCTTTGCGCGCTTTTACTTGTATTTCTGCCACAGGGAGTGGTTAACATGAAGATTGACCTATTACATCGTAGCATTCGAATTTCTTCTTGGCGCCAACACTCATAGCAACAGGCCATATTGTGCGTACCCAAGCCATCTCCGCGCTAAAAGTTGCACCTGTCCTATGTGTCATGAATATTATGCTACTTCCTAAAATACCACAGGAGCTTAAACCATTGTGTCCTCTCGTCCACTGATTTCTCAATATTTCCCAACACCGTCTGGCTCTCATATCTGCTGTCTGTAGAAATGTATCAAAAGATGATGAATAATTTATTAGAATCCTTTATACAGCCTGTGGATAAAGGGTTCACTACTAACGAAGTGTGTCCTGGACGGTAGAGGAATAATCCCTCGCAGAATGAAGCCCAGCTGGGTGGGTGAGTCCACGACTGGACTGGGTAGATGAGCGAACGGAAATCCAAGGTTCGAATCCCGGTGCTGATAGTTTCTCACATTCACATTCCAGGTACCTATTCCACCGACCCGAGTCCTACACAAAAACCTATATTAACACATGTTATCAGCTGTAAGGTTGCGGAATCGAATTCTGGTACAATCTGTTGACATTTGAGGGTACTCTAGATATGCGTTTGTTTTAGGAACCCTACCGAGTGTCAATGCACCCTCAACGGAGATTTCAGACTAAGAATCTAAAGGGAAATTCAACCAAATCAGAGAAATACTAGTTGTTGATTAATTTACGGGTTTTGCGACGTCGTGTGTGTGTGGGTGTATGTGTGTGTAGTTTGTGTGATAACCTGTGCTGTTATGATGGCTGTATTAGTGTGTGTATTTGTAATTCAGATGTGGATTGGGAAGGAGGCGGCTGAGGCCGTAAGTTAAGAACCATCTAAGGAAAACCACTGTGTAAGGTGATCAGCCGTGACCTTCATACCAACTTGTGGCGTTAGGTAACAGCACCATCAACATGCCATCGTCTCATATCGGGGAACCTTTTAATATTATCTGGGGAATGTGGAATAGAAAACACAGCAAAGATGCATGTGCAACAGAAGACGGTATACCAAATAAACTATAAAACTTAGTTAAAATCTAGGATAGCCTGTATCAATTAGAATGATACTAAGATAGTACATAATTATCAGCCATTATTAGTGTTTTTATAATTGTTTATGTCGCCTCCGTAGCGTAGCGGTCAGCATGGTTAGCTGCCGCCCCGGAGGTCCTGGGTTCGATTCCCGGCTCTGCCTCGAAATTTGAAAAGTGGTATGAGGACTGGAAAGGGGTCTACTCAGCTTCGGGTGGTCAAAATGAGTAGAGAGGGTTCTGTTCCCACCTCAGCGATCCTCGAAGTGGTTTTCCGTGGTTTCCCACTTCGTCTTCGGGATGGTACCTACTGTAAGGCCACCGCCGCCTCCTTCCCTCTTCCTTGCCTATCCATTCCAATCTTCCTTCCCTTCCCATCCCTCATGAGGCCCCTGTTCGCTTTGCAGGTGAGGCCGCCTGGGCGAAGTGCTGATCACACCTCCCCAGTTGTATCCAATACCACCAATTGTCCCAGCTCTAGGACACTGACTGGGAAGGCGGTAGTGGCTAGTTCCCTCGCTGAGTCCGTGGAGGGTAATATTGACTAGAAAATTTAAAACAAATATATAATATTTTATTACTGTTACGTGCAAGAGCCCGTCCCTACGTTTACAAACATGTATCTACCCTTGGATGTGACTTCATGGCATTTTGAAACGACCGCCTGGTCGCTTGGTTCCGTTTGTGAACACGAGATGGCTGCTGCTGTCGGGCTTCGGGGTTTCTTCACGTGGTTCCTTCTTCTCCACTAGAGTGTGTTGGTTGTGCCTTATAAAACTCTTCCTATTCGTGGCATAATTGAAGGCAATTATATTCTACGTCATGAAACAAAAAACTATATATACTTCATGCCGCCAAAACATTTTAGTGGTGTCGTGTGAATATTATTTGGTTTTCACATTGTCGTAATATGTGGCTAAATTTAATTGGTCCAATTTAAATAAACCTGGTGCATTCTGGGTGGCCTTCTTCGCTTTTTGTCATCCATCTTGTGAATAATAAGTTGTGACTAATTGCTGGGAGAAGAACTACGCCTATTGTGAATCTCGCCAGGGCGAGGGCTTTGCCCTCGTCCACGCTAACTTGGGAATATATCCCAGTATTTGCTGTTACATGAAGTATTAGTGTGCAACTAGCATCTATGAAAATCGTGTAAATAGTTTCTTCGGCCTTAATATGGAAATGCGATATTGGTGTGCTTCTCTTCGACCGGCAGTTGTCAGCCATCTCATATTTTATTTATTTTTGATGATATAAATCCTTTAGGGATATCTAAGTAGTGTTTAAAAACTTAGTGTTTCCCCTAAAGGTATGTTTTGCATTTTATTATTTTAAATTATTGGAGCTCCATATTTTTGCATTGTGTACTGAGTGTTTGTTTTGGTTCTGAAAGGTTGACCTTGGAATAGATATGTCACCTATGAAAATGTAAATTTTTTGTTAAACTATATTTGTTCGGGGAACACTACTGTTTTTCTTCTTATTTTATTATTTGGCATCTGGCTAAGGCATTTTCTTCTTATAATATTATGGTACTGGCCAGACGAATCTATTAACACTAGGCCTAAATTGGTTCATTAGTCGGTCGGTTTTTAGTCTGATCCGTTGCCTGTAAAAACTATTTGATCTCGTAGTGTCTTGAGTTTGTTTATATCTAGCTGTTTTCTCACTGGAGAAGATTTAATTTAAAAATGTAAATTACGAGTTTCACATAATTACGTTCTGATGTACCTTCAACTGTTCTTGGTCGCCATGGTAACTTGTTGACAGAAGTGCATTGTGGGTTTTGTTTTTCTGGCGTGTTTTGAAGTGCACGTTCTTGGGTCATGGTGATGTTGGTTCACTTATTTGTTTAAAATTTTCCTTTGGTTTTCCTTTTTGGAGTTTTCTTGGTACTCCTACGTTATTCTTTCGTTACCTTGTTTATGGTAATAATTTTGCACTAGTTTTTTTTAATTCTCCTAGGCCCTCATGGTCCTGTTTAGGAATATGTCTGGTGCTTATTTAGTGGTTTTTTTGGTTTGTAGCTTTTTATGCTCTTACCTCAAGTAATTGTTTTTTTGATATCGGCCTTAAATATTTATTATTTCTACAGTGAGAATTCTAGCTGAGATTTTATTTTATTTTGAAATTTATGCTGCCTGATGCATGTTCTGTTTTCTGGTGGAGGTGTTTTCTTTTTAAATTTTAACATTAAATTTTTATTTTAAATTTATAAGCAACTGTTGTGGCATTATTTCGTCGGCAGCAATTCCGTTAGTTATTTGGGGGGGTCTGAAGAATAGCCTGTGCGTTGTCCCCTTCTCCTCCTTCCTTCCACCCCTTTGGAGCTCTTCTGTTGGGACATGTCATCTGGAGGTGATTTTGGTTGCTGAAGCGAGGCGGACCTCTAAATAAGGTAAGTTGGCCCATCCACGCTGGCCATCCACGGTGTCATTTTGGTAGCAGAGCGTGGTTGAGTTCGCTTCCGTAACTATCCCCTCCTCAATTCCCGCAGGCTCGTTTTATGGACCCTTCTGGTGCTGATGGGGCGGATATTGATGGGACCTTGTCATGCCAGTGCACTTGATGTTATGTAAAGCTAATCCTTGTCGTTTGTTTAATTTCATGTTCGCCTCTGAATATCCATGGGCTGTTATGTAAGTGACCTGTTCCAAGCGAGGTGTTTGCTGCTGTATGTTATCCTGTTTGTATGCAACATTCCCACTGAAAAAGATGATCGGTGAGTGGCTGGCATGTGTTCTTGGCATGGGAGATGTGG
Organism: Meconema thalassinum; assembly: GCA_946902985.2. Taxonomy (NCBI): domain Eukaryota; kingdom Metazoa; phylum Arthropoda; class Insecta; order Orthoptera; family Tettigoniidae; genus Meconema; species Meconema thalassinum. The sequence goes on from OX336396.1 coordinate 68,538,826, forward strand.
ATTTATTAATATTCTAATAGCCTACATGCTACGAGTGAAGACATCCTGGAGCTCTGCCTGTAGCTGTTCGCCATGTGCTTTGTGGCAATTTTTGTAATTTAGCTTCCTGTTCTCGAGCCAAGCAGGCGGTGACGTATGCAGTTCTGGGCAGCATTGTGCATGATCTTGTATAATATGGTGTTGGTAATTGGTAGATACGGTATTGTTGTGAAGGTGTAAACTGTCCTCGTAATTCCAAAAATCTGTTTTCTTCTGTATTGTCTTGTCTGCATTCTGTGTTTTTTAAAATGGCCGACAATAATAGTGTTTTCGATTTAATTGACTTAAGAGATAACCTTGTGAATTTGGAGAGTTCTTCTGGGGTTGAACGTGAATCACCTCTGTTTACTAGGTCTGAGGTTTTGGGATCGATTTCTAGTAGTGGTTTGCCTGCCCCTCTATTGTCTGGCTCTGGCTCGTCCATACCACTTAACCCTGCATACGGTCATTCTTCTCATGTTAGGTCACCTAATGATTTCCTGGGTACTGCCGACCCGTTGCATCCCAGTTCCTTCTCTAGTAATGTAAATGTTTTGTCTCCTGTAGAGGGTGTGCGAGCGGGCTACCCTGGTAACTATGTCTCTTTTCCAAATGCTACATTCTCGTCTACCGTTAATTATGGGTCGATTCCTCATCCTATTTCTAGTTTCTTAACTAAGTTGAAGAGTTTCAACCTAGATGACGTTACCCAGGTAGTCCTATTTTTAAAGCAAGTGGTCGAATCGGGTAACCATGCCTCGATTTTTGGGATGTCGGAAATTCAGATTTTCCAACTTTTGTATCCTGTTGCATCCGGCATGCTGCGCGATAAGCTAATTGAAGCTATCCACCTCCGCATGTCCTTAGCCATGTTTATTAGGGAAGTGTTGTGGTTTTTTGTCCCTGCGAGTGCCCTTAGTGCTCTCGAGCAAAGGTTTTTATATCGTGTCCAAAGGTTGGACGAGTCCCTTAGCGACTATGTCAGTGACATCAAGGTATATGCCCAGGTATTTGCATCCCCTTTAACTGAACGACAGTTGGTGTCATCGATTGTAAATGGGTTTTCGCCTCAATATAGGTCATACATGACTATGTGTACCAGGCCTTCGTCAGTTGTCGAGCTGAAACAGGTCGTTATAGAGGCTATGGCTGTGAAACATGCAGATTCCCTTCGTGTAGCTAATGTTCCTCCTCCTTCCTTGATGTCTCGTCCCCCGCCTAAGGTTATGTTCCACCCAAGACCCAATATTAAGTGCCACACGTGCGGTGGCGTGGGACATGTTAAGAAGGTGTGTCCGAGTAACCAGGATGTGTATCGCCAATGACGAAATGTTGTGGAGACCAATTCGGAGGTTACTTCTAAGGATATTTCTGTGCATGAGAGTTTGGGAAAACCGTGTGAAGTTTCTGGTCGCCCTACTAATGAAAATCTTGAAAACTCGTGGAAAACTAAATCTTCACGTGCTAATTCTGCTTATGTCGGTGACCTACCTAACCTGTTGGTGAGCAATGTCGTGGCAAGTCAGCCTAATTCTAAACATAATGTGAAACCTGTGGTGCGGGTGTCCTCGTCATCTAAATGTAATCGTTTTAGAGTGAGTAATGATCTTGGAATTTCTCCTGTGGCTAAAGGAATATCCCCGTTTATTGAAATTTGTGTTAATGACGAGCCCGTTTCTGCATTGCTTGATTCTGGTAGTGTCGCATCCTTTATAAGCGAGGACTGTTTTTTATCTATGAAAAGTGTTAGCCAATTACCTGAGTTAGAGCCTAACAATGAATCTTTTATTTCGGCAAATTGTTCAAACTTAAATATTTTGGGTAGTATGACAGTCAAAACACATATTCTAAATTTTTCTTGGAAGTTTAAATTTTTTGTTGCCAGAAATCTTTCTCGTTCTGTGGTCATTGGAGCTAATTTCATGTCTCACGTTGGTATGCTTCTTGATTTTGGTGCTCGCAACTTATGGTTTAAGTTTAATCCGCAGAGTAAATTATCATTTAACCCGGTTTTATCTTCTCCTGCTGTCAATTCTGTTAGTGAACCTATGACTATTGAGGATCTCGATCTGGAAAATTTAACGAGTATTCAAAAGGATGCCATTAAGAGGTTATGTCAGGAGTATAGTGATGTATTTACGGACAAGTTGGGTGTAACCCATTTGATGGAGTACAAGATTGAGCTAACCGATCCTGTGCCGGTGCGTTCCAGCCCGTATCGTCTTGCCCCGCCCAAGGTGGCTGAACATCGGAAGATTATCGATAAGATGTTGGATGAAGGTGTAATCCAACCTTGTATCTCTGCCTACCCATCCCCTGTATTTCTTGTGCCAAAACCTAACGGTGGTTTTCGGCCGGTGGTCGACTATAGGGCTCTTAATCAAAAAGTTGTTTTGCAAACCATTCCTTTGCCGGACCTTCATACTTGCTTTAGTTGGTTTCGCAACGCGAAGGTGTTCACGATCCTCGATTTAAATTCTTCTTACTTCCAAATTCCCCTCTCTCCGGAATCCAGGCATGTTACTGCTTTTTCCACTGACTGGAACCTGTTTGAGTATGCCCGTGTCCCGTTTGGCCTATCCACCGGAGCTGCTGTGTTGAGCAGACTTCTGGACAAAGTGTTTTCAGAAATTAAATTCAAGTTTGTTTACCACTACCTTAACGATGTGGTGATCTATTCCGAGTCCTTCGAGGAACACGTTGATCATCTGAAGGTTGTACTTGATCGGTTGCGTGACGCTGGCCTTACGGTCAAATTGTCCAAGGTTTCCTTTGCCAAGCCCAAAATTTCCTTCTTGGGTCATATTGTTTCCGAATCTGGTATCTCCGTGGACCAATCTCGTACTCAGGCCATCAGAGATTTTAAACCACCCAAGAACGCCAAGGGTGTTGCTCGTTATATTGGTATGGTGAACTTCTTCCGTAAGTTCATCAGTAACTTTGCCGACCGTGCTGCTCCTCTAAATCAATTACGCAAAAAGGCTGTGAAGTTTGAGTGGGGTCCCTCTCAGCAGGCAGCCTTCGAAGATCTTAAGCTTGCGCCCTCTAACGCCCCTGTGTTAGCCATTCCGGATTTTGGGAAGCAGTTCATTGTGCAGACTGATGCGTCAGGTCGTGGTGTTGGTTGTGTCCTACTGCAAGAGTCTGATCTGGGTAGGCAACCCATTGCATACGCTTCTCGTACCTTAACGGACGCAGAGAGGAAGTATTCCATATACGAACTTGAGGGTTTAGCTGTGTTGTTCGCTCTGGAAAAATTCCGTATGTATCTTGAGCACACTAAGTTTCTCCTTGAGACCGATAACCAAGCCTTGAGCTGGGTCTTAGGGAAACCCCGTAAAACTGGTAGGATTGCACGATGGGCAACAAGGATTCTGTCATTCCAGTTCACTGTCCACCATATTCGTGGGTCCGAAAATGCGGTGGCTGATTCATTAAGCTGCATGTATGAGGAAACAGCCGAAGAGGATATTCAGGGATGTGAACCCGTAAACCTTGTATCACCTGTAAATTATGTCAATGTCGTTCTCAGCAATTCCCCTGTGCTTTTTGAAGATGTGAGGAGATTCCAGAAAGAATATCCCTCCTTATCTAGCCTAATTGACCGAATCAATTCTGGTGAAGTGATCAAGCCCTACTCTCTAAAGGATGGTGTATTGTGTTGTTCGTCTCGTCATGACCGTCTACCTAAAATTGTGCTCCCGTCGGTCCTCATTCCGGAAATCTTTCGTTACTATCACGAATCTCCTATTAGTGGCCACCTAGGAGTATTCAAGACCCGAGCTAAAATCAGAAGGTTTTTCATTTGGCAAAGTATGGATGGCGACATCAGGAGGCTCATTAGAAATTGTGCTGCATGTAGTATTAGCAAACCTCCGGTTTCTACTAAGGTTGGCCTGTTGTCATCTGAACCGGCATCTAGACCCTTGGAGAGGCTTTTTATCGACCGTGTTGGGCCGTTCCCTCGCTCTGGTCGGGGAAACCAATTTGCGCTTGTTTGCACTGACGGTTTCACCCGGTTTAGTTGGATTTTCCCCACCAGACAGGCTACGACCAGTTCCGACATAAAGTGTCTTAATTCCATCTTTTCATCTTTTGGGCCATGTCAGTACCTGGTGTCAGATAATGCCAAGTGCTTTGTATCTCATCAGTTTCGTCAATTCTTGTTTGATTATGCTATTTCTCATGTAACCACCACTCCCTATTTTGCTAACCCGTCTCTCGCTGAGCGAGTCAATCGTAATCTCCGTTCTGCTCTGATTGCTTTCCACCACGACGACCACTCCAAGTGGGATTCTAATTTGCATTGGCTCAATTTTGCTTTCAACACCGCCGTGCATGAGAGCACGCAAGCCACCCCTTTTTCGATAATGTTTTCCTTTGTGGCTAATTCTCCATTGTCTAATCTGTGGAACCTGCACGATCTCCTTCCAGACAGTTTCACGCCCGAGGATATGAGGGCGAAATTCGACAAGGCTAGAGAGAATATTAAGGTATCACATGACCAACTTGCCAAGCGACACAATGCCTGTCGCAAGCCAACTGATTTGGAAATTGGAGATGTTGTGTACGTCCGCAATTTCGAGCCCAAGGGCGTCAGTAATCTAGTTTCAAGCAAGTTGACCCCTCGTTTTAAAGGCCCGTGTTATGTAGAGGCATTCCAGACTCCCGTTACTCTGCTTATTCGAAACCCCAAGGCAAACAAAATTTCCAGAATGCATCTGTCGCACATTAAACGAGGTGGAGAGGTTTCTAATGAGGAAATGCTACCATAAATTTTGTAAACTGATTTTGTATAATGTAGAGTATCCCTAACCTTCATTGAAGCCTTCAGGCATCTGTTCCTTCTGGAATTTTGAACTGGATATGAAATCTCTGCTGGGATACAAACTGTAACTGTTGGGTAATTCCCATTTTATGGTAAATTGTAAAATTGAAACTAATTTTGATGTTTTCATAAAAGATGCTAGCATGTAAGTTGGACTCGGTGGGAGACCTAACTCATGATATCTTATATACATGATTCCTTGGGAATTTAAGTGGTCATTCCTCTACCGTAGTTCCTTCTAAATGTATAGTCGTTTAAATCATGTAATCTTGAAAGGTACTTCTAGTCTGTAAAAAGGTAAACTTGTTAATGAAATTTTGTAAGCACGGATCTAGGGCTTGGTCAGAAATATTTTCTTCATTTAAATTCAACTTTGTTTCTCTTTTGTAAAATGTAGTAAGAAATTGTAATTTCTGTAAACTTTTTTGAAATAAGATTAACTTCTGTTTTGTAAATGGTTGTCCACGCGTCGAATGATATCTGGCACATTGCTTCCACCTACTTCGTTTAAAGCGAAATACATTGGACTTATTGAAAAATTTACCTAACGTGTCTCGGACTATGAAAGCACTGCTGGTGCTGGTGTTCTGCGTTTCTGAAGACTTATGAACACAGTGAAGCTGTTAACTAAGTGGTTTGCGAGGTGATCAATTATCCCTTCACTGATAATCTGACCCTGCACTCTTCCTAACCAAAACGATGCGGTTTCGTCCATCAATTGGAGTTAACTGGTGAATATTATCTTCTGGAAACATGCTTGGTGAATCGACTAGTTAAGGAGTACTGCCTATGCCTAGGCATATTCGTGAACGGTGTTCACGCATAAGGGAGGGAGACTGTTACGTGCAAGAGCCCGTCCCCACGTTTTCAAATATGTATCTACCATTGGATGTGACTTCATGACATTTTGAAACGACCGCCTGGTCGCTTGGTTCCGTTTGTGAACACGACATGGCTGCTGCTGTCGGACTTCGGGGTTTCTTCACGTGGTTCCTTCTTCTCCACTAGAGTGTGTTGGTTGTGCCTTATAAAACTCTTCCTATTCGTGGCATAATTGAAGGCAATTATATTCTACGTCATGAAACAAAAAACTATATATACTTCATGCCGCCAAAACATTTTAGTGATGTCGTGTGAATATTATTTGGTTTTCACATTGTCGTAATATGTGGCTAAATTTAATTGGTCCAATTTAAATAAACCTGGTGAATGCTGAGTGGCCTTCTTCGCTTCTTGTCATCCATCTTGTGAATAATAAGTTGTGACTAATTGCTGGGAGAAGAACTACGCCTATTGTGAATCTCGCCAGGGCGAGGGCTTTGCCCTCGTCCACGCTAACTTGGGAATATATCCCAGTATTTGATGTTACATGAAGTATTAGTGTGCAACTATCATCTATGAAAATCGTGTAAATAGTTTCTTCGGCCTTAATATGGAAATGCGATATTGGTGTGCTTCTCTTCGACCGGCAGTTGTCAGCCATCTCATATTTTATTTATTTTTGATGATATAAATCCTTTAAGGATATCTAAGTAGTGTTTAAAAACTTAGTGTTTCCCCTAAAGGTATGTTTTGCATTTTATTATTTTAAATTATTGGAGCTCCATATTTTTGCATTGTGTACTGAGTGTTTGTTTTGGTTCTGAAAGGTTGACCTTGGAATAGATATGTCACCTATAAAAATGTAAATTTTTTGTTAAACTATATTTGTCCGGGGAACACTACTGTTTTTCTTCTTATTTTATTATTTGGCATCTGGCTAAGGCATTTTCTTCTTATAATATTATGGTACTGGCCAGACGAATCTATTAACACTAGGCCTAAATTGGTTCATTAGTCGGTCGGTTTTTAGTCTGATCCGTTGCCTGTAAAAACTATTTGATCTCGTAGTGTCTTGAGTTTGTTTATATCTAGCTGTTTTCTCACTGGAGAAGATTTAATTTAAAAATGTAAATTACGCGTTTCACATAATTACGTTCTGATGTACCTTCAACTGTTCTTGGTCGCCATGGTAACTTGTTGACAGAAGTGCATTGTGGGTTTTGTTTTTCTGGCGTGTTTTGAAGTGCACGTTCTTGGGTCATGGTGATGTTGGTTCACTTATTTGTTTAAAATTTTCCTTTGGTTTTCCTTTTTGGAGTTTTCTTGGTACTCCTACGTTATTCTTTCGTTACCTTGTTTATGGTAATAATTTTGCACTAGTTTTTTTTAATTCTGCTAGGCCCTCATGGTCCTGTTTGGGAATATGTCTGGTGCTTATTTAGTGTTTTTTTTTTTTGGTTTGTAGCTTTTTATGCTCTTACCTCAAGTAATTGTTTTTTTGATATCGGCCTTAAATATTTATTATTTCTACAGTGAGAATTCTAGCTGAGATTTTATTTTATTTTGAAATTTATGCTGCCTGATGCATGTTCTGTTTTCTGGTGGAGGTGTTTTCTTTTTAAATTTTAACATTAAATTTTTATTTTAAATTTTTAAGCAACTGTTGTGGCATTATTTCGTCGGCAGCAATTCCGTTAGTTATTTGGGGGGGGGGGGGTCTGTAGAATAGCCTGTGCGTTGTCCCCTTCTCCTCCTTCCTTCCACCCCTTTGGAGCTCTTCTGTAGGGACATGTCATCTGGAGGTGATTTTGGTTGCTGAAGCGAGGCGGACCTCTAAATAAGGTAAGTTGGCCCATCCACGCTGGCCATCCACGGTGTCAATTACCATTTAAATTATTCTGTAACTTATTTTTAAACTCATGTTACAATTTATTAACCTTACTGAGAAGTTAGTTATTGTTGTTTTAAGGGGACCGTGTAGTCATGGACCCATATTTTCTCCATTGTACATGATACGTTTAAATTTAGTTGTAATATTCACAAGCCAGTTAATTGAGGACTGTACATTATGGGGATGAGGGCCACGCGGCGCAGTCGGTAGACACGCTGAGCTTTTAACTGAAAGGGAGTGGGTTCGATCCCCACCCAGGTAGTGGATTTTAGAAACAAAACTACCACTTTAGGAAACGCAAATAGCCCTGGGGTTCACTCAGCCTACACCAGAAATGAGTACCAGGGTAATTCCTGGGAGCAAATACGGTTGGGCATGGAGCTGACAATTCTATCCCATCTAGTGCTAGCCTCTATCTTCCACTACTGCCAGGGCCTCCATGGCCTGTACGGAGTTGGCTTTGCTTTTACATTATGGGGATTATTGTGTTTAATTTAACATAGAAAATATTCATTTATCTTATTCCATTCTCACACAGGGTGTTTCTAAACTTCCATCTACGAAATACCGACAGGAGTGGCTAAGGCACAGCGTTAGGTCATGGGGCCAAGCTCTCTGCTGACTCAATAGACGCGTGGGTTCGAGCCCCACCGTCGGCCTTCCTTGAAATGGTTTTCCGTGTTTTCCCATTTTCAACACCAGGCAAATGCTGGGACGGTATCTTCTGACAGGTCACGGCCTCTTCCTTCCACATCCTTGCCCAGTTTCACTCATCTTCACCCATACCCTCTCTCATTCCGACGGGCAGGTCGCCCACGGGCGTCGACTAGAAACATCTGCACTCGGCCTCTCCGGAGGGCACCCTTCCACATCCTTGCTCAGTTTCACCCATTCCATCTCTCATCCCGACGGGCAGGTCGCCCACGGGCGTCGACTAGAAACATCTGCACTCGGCCTCTCCGGAGGGCACCCTTCCACATCCTTGCCCAGATTCACTCATCTTCACCCATTCCATCTCTCATCCCGACGGGCACGTCGCCCACGGGCGTCGACTAGGAACATCTGCACTCGGCCTCTCAGGAGGCCACACGATGAAAAATATACCAAATAACTTTGACAGACCACTGTCAATTTGAGGTACCATTTTCCACAACAATTATATCACCAGAACAGCCATATTTTAACATATATATGATTATATTCTGAATGACACAATGAGGGTAATAACTTCTCATGTTTTTAGTATTTTAGATCATTTTAGAATACATTTGCACAAATTACTTTGGCTATAAAATTGAAAAATGTAACGCTGTTTTTTGAACTATTATTAAGAAAATCCAAAATATAACTCGCTCACTTTAAAGAGTATATGCAATTTATATTTTACAGAAATTATCAGCTTGATAGCTCAAACAGTTCCAGATAAACAAAATAATCCGCATAATGTACGGTCTACAATTAGCTGGCATGTGAAAATTATAAACGGAGAAAAATAAATGCAAACGTAGCATGTAAAATGAAGAAAATATGGGTCCATGACTACACGGCCCCCTTAAGGTAAGAAAGACCCGTCTAGAAGCGAAAAAAATGATATTTTTTTTAGTTTTTAGATTTACAATGTAGAAAACAGGAATTTGTCAAAAAAAAGTCGAAAAAATCTGAAAAGTGGTCATTTTATAAGTTATAAATGACTATGCTGCACCATGAATGACAACGCCCAATTTTACAGAGATTTATGTTTGAGCGTATAACTTCTGAACTATTATAGATATATTTCTGAACTTACTTCTTGTCAGCTCTATTGAGCGCATACTTTGTGTTGGTAACAAAGACAACTTCCTGCATTGTTTATGTTAGTGATGGATACTGAACATCGTCATAATATTATAATCACTGTGATTTTTGTTTAAGGGGTGGAACAGTGAGGTCATCTGCCCTAATTATTAATAATTGAATCGTTGATTTGAAGAGGAAAACAAGTCCACTAATTTTCAAACAGATAAGTCAAAATACCCGTTTATTTATTTATATTGTTTCATTTACTTATTCATTTGTTGACTTATATATGTGTTTATTTATATAATTATTTATTTAATTATTTATTTATTTATGTATTTATTCAAAAGCTAAAGGAAGTAGGAGAAGCAAAATAACCAGTGATGGACGAAATGATGCAAGTTATGGGGCAGGAATGTTCTAACAATTGTGATGTAATGAAAAACTTCAACCTCATTTTTCTCAGTTTAACATTTTTCACTACTTTGGTACCATTTGTAAGAAAACTAATAAACATAGGTCCCTGATTTTTAGCCTATTTTCAATTTTGAAAAAATAGGCTTATGAGATCACCTTTTGTCCGTGTGTGTGTGCGTGTGTGTGTGTGTGTGTGTGTGTGATTCGTGTGTGTGTCCCCCCCTAATAAAATCTAAACGGCAGGAGCGATTTCAATGAAACTCGGAAAGTTCATAGCACTATTCCCGGCGACCTCGACCGTGCCCTTCAAATTTTGTTACGACTCACCAATCCAACATGGCGGCTGTGCGAAATATTTCACCAGCATTCAATATCTCCGAAACTATTACAGATATTACCCTGACATTTTCTATGGTGATAGAGGGAACTACTATAAGTTCACTTATGTGACATTTGAAAACCTGGTAACTACAAAACCAACATGCAGGCCAAGCGAATTTGCGACTTTTAAATAGACGTTTCTCGTGATTTGACCAACCAAACGCAATGAAACTTGGTACAGTATATGTTTATATACATTGTAATGCACCGACATCTAACTTCGTTCAATTGTTTACATAATCACAAGATGGCGGATGTACAAAATATTTCACCGGCATTCTATATCTCTGAAACTATTAGCGGCATCTCCCTAAAATTTTGTACGGAGATAAAGGGCACTACTGGAAGTCCATCTATAAGACTTTCAAAAACCGGTTAACTACAAAACGAACATGGCGGCCAAGCGAATTTGAAAATTTTAAATAGACCTTTCTCGCGATTTAATGTTCCAAGCGCACTGAAACCTGGTACAGGATATATTTATACACATTGTAATCCACTGGTATCTAATTTATTTCAATTGTTTACATAACCTCAAGATGGCGGCAGTGCGAATTTTAAAATTAAGTTTTTATTTCTTGTGATGTAGTCATGCTATCGAAGTGAAAGTTAGAATAATGGACCTACGCAATAATTTTCCTTTAATGGTACATGACTCTATGGCCTATACATTTAACAATCCAATATGGTGACCATCCGAGATATTTAGACGATACTGAATATCTACGAATCTATTTTAGCAATCAAACTGCATTTTTTAATGTTCATAGGGGCTATGAACTTAAGTTCACCTATAGGACTTTAAATAACCTGGTGATCACAAATCCAACATGGCGGCGACGCGAATTATAAATATTCACATGGACGTTTCTCGCAATTTAACCATCCGAGTGCAGTGAAACTTGGTACAGTAAATCTTATACGAATGTTAATCCACTGGCATCTAATTTATTTCAATTGTTTCCATAACCTCAAGATGGCAGCTGTGAAAATTTTTTAAATCCCCTTGTTTTTTCTTGTGTCCTAATTATGCGATTGAAGTTTGAATACTACACGTTCACAATAATCTGCATGTAACTGTACATAACTCTAGGACCTACATATATAAAATCCAACATGGCGACCATCCGAAATATTTAGTTGGTTCTTAATATCTACGAATCTATTACAGCAATCAAACAGAAATTGTGTATGTTGATAGTGGCAATTAACATAAGTAGGATATATGAAAATAGGCTGTATAGTTCTTCATGGAACTACTTGTTTAAATGTATCAACATCATCCTAATGAACAGTAATAAGAAGGGATATCCCTCCAAATAATATACAAAATAAAATATAAATATTTTTCAACATAATTTTGGATTATAATATCGTCCATTAAATGAAAATTCATGCAGGCAAAAGTATTTTGTTCTTGTCTAAAATCCTTTTTAGGCTATTTTCAATTTTGAAAAAATAGGCTTATGAAATCACCTTTTGTCGGAGTGTGTGTGTGCGTGTGTTTGTGTGTGTGTGTGCCCCCCCCCCTAATAACTTCTAAACGGCTGGAGCGATTTCAATGAAACCCTGTAATTTAATAGCACTATTCCGGGCGACCCCGACCGTGCCCTTCAAATTTTGTTACGTCTCACCAATCCAATTAAAATCATCATGCGAAATATTAAACCAGCATTCAATATCTCCGAAACTATTCCCGATATCACCCTGTAATGTTTTGCGGTGATAAAGAAGTTCGCCTAAGTGACTTTTGAAAAACTGGTTACTACAAAACCAACATGGCGGCCACGCGAATTTGCGACTTTTAAATAGACGTTTCTCCCGATTTAACCAACCAAACGCAATAAAACTTGGTACAGTATATGTTTATACACATTGCAATGCACCGACATCCAACTTCGTTCAATTGTTTACATATCTACAAGATGGCGGATGTGCGAAATATTTCACTGGCATTCTATATCTCTGAAACTATTAGCGGTATCACCTTGAAATTTTGTACGGAGATAAAGGACACTACTGGAAGTTCGCCTATAAGACTTTCAAAAACCGGATAACTGCAACACGAACCTGGCGGCCAAGCGAATTTGAAAATTTAAATAGTCCTTTCTCGCGATTTAATGTTCCAAACGCAATGAAATCTGGTACAGGAAATGATTATACACATTGTAATGTACTGGTATCTAATTTAGTTCAATTATTTACATAACCTCAAGATGGCGGCTGAGCGAATTTTAAAATTAAGTTTTTATTTCTTGTGTCGTATTCATGCGATCGAAGTGAAAGTTTGAATAATTAACCTACGCAATAATGTTCCTTTAATAGTACATGACTCTATGGCCTATACATTTAACAATCCAACATGGCGAGCATCCGAAATATTTAGACGGCTCTGAATATCTACGAATCTATTATAGCAATCAAACTGAATTTTTTATGTTCATAGGGGCTATGAACTTAAGTTCACCTATAGGACTTTAAATAACCTGGTGATCACAAATCCAACATGGCGGCGACGCGAAGTATAAATATTCACATGGACGTTTCTGGCAATTTAACCATCCGAGTGCAGTGAAACTTGGTAGAGTAAATCGTTATACGAATGATAATCCACTGGCATCTAATTTATTTCAATTGTTTCCATAACCACAAGATGGCAGCTATGCGAAATTTTAAAATCTCCTTGATACTTCTTGTGTCCTAATCATGAGATTGAAGTTTGAATACTACACGTACACAATAATCTTCATGTAACAGTACATAACTCTAGGACCTACATATATAATATCCAACATGGCGACCATCCAAAATATTTAGTCGGTTCTCAATATCTACGAATCTATTACAGCAATCAAACTGAAATTCTGTATGTTGATAGTGGCAATTAACATATGTAGGATATATGAAAATAGGCTGTATAGTTCTTCACTGAACTACTTGTTATATATAGAGATGGTAACTATTCTGCATGTCGTATATCAAAAACCTATCCAATGAATACTCAATGCACAAAGCTGCTATGGCATATTTTGTTGTGGATACTTCATATTTTAGAGGATAGGGACAGTGTGGTCAACAGCTACATGTTCTTACCACATTCCTCGTTCCACCAGGCATGCTTTTTCCTTCTTTTAATGGGAGCGATTTCTTCTGCCACAGTTTTCAGTTTGTCAATTATTGTCTCCTAATTGTCACTCAGAGGTGGTTTGGTTCTCTCCAAATATATGGTATTGTTTATTAAATAACTGGGGTCATAATTTCTTCCCCTCTGAAATTGAGGGTTTGTGTTTCCGTTTAGGTGTTAACTTAATTTTTATATTTGATATACTGTATAATGATCTGAGATTAGGACATTACATTAGGACATTTCCAGGTCATTAGTTTATGTGGTTGTCTCATGAATCTTGTAGTTTCCAGCATAAGTACATGGTCTTCACAAAAACGTCAAATTAATCTTTGTCCATTCGTATTTGTTAATTTATGAGCTGGCCATCGTCCCCTACTGTACGATACCTTCTTTCTTGCCCTATTTTTGCATTGAAATCACCAAGTAAGACTTTAACGTTCACATCCGGGATGTGTGATATGAGATGGTCAAGTTCTTCAAAAATAAAATAGTTTCTTCTCTTTCCTTTGTGTTCTTGTGACATGTTGGGGCATGGACGTTTATCAAAGTATAAGTTTTATTCTTCACCTTAATTGTTAAAGTTGCCATTCTTGGAGAGGTTGATGAGAAATCCTGGATTGAATCTATTATGCTGTATGGACTAGGAATCCCATTCCAAATTGGGGAACATTCTTCATAACTCTCTTCCCAGGAGGTCCTTTTTGCGATATATTCCCGATTCTATTGGATCCTGATCTGTATTCCGAAATTCCTGAAGAGCTGTTATTAAAATTCTATGTTGATCCAATACGTCTGTTAGATATTTCAATTTGCCGATTTTCATCATTGAATTTATACTTATAGATGCCAAGTACGAACATTTCCCTGATGTATTAAAATTCCGTTTTCTCTTAGTCTGTTGTGTTTGCATTTTCCGTTTGGACTTCCAGGCGCTCCGACTCGCCTTGATCTTCTATGTGGCACTCCACCGTATTCCGAATGGTGCCTTGCTTGGATCTTCGATGTTGCATGTCCAAGCCGGTGGATTCATTCGTTAGAAGACTCTTCATGTTTGATTGATTGTCTGATCTTGACGATCGAAACAGTTCTGACCGAGGCTAGGGTTTACAATTCCAGATGTGATCTGGAAAGGTGAATGGTGAGATATAGATTGGTGATTAATGAGTTTGTGAAGTTTGTGTTTGGTCCGCGAGAGCTATTTTATTTCTCTTAAGTCCGCCTGTATGCCGGTGAGGACCCCCCCCCCCCCCTATCCGCCACCTGGGACGCGCCACGTCGGAGTATCACCTATCCGCCTGCTACGACAGCGTAGTAGGGTCGTGGATTATTATTATGATTATATAATAATAATTATTATTTATTTATTTACAGAGTATTGTCCCAATATTGGAAAGCGTTATGCATTTTGACTCAATTCTTGACGTTCTTCTTATTTTGTCAGTATTGTTTCATTCTGTTGGAGAATGCCAATTTTCTTTCGTCAGACCATTGACGTCTGTAAGGTGTAGGTTTTGCTTGCTCTGGTTGGACTTCCCAGTTGTTCACTTTGTTACGGAAGGAGTCTCTGTCTGATGTGTCGGTTATGTTAGCAGTTCACATGTCTTTTTGCACTTCTTTCATCCATGGTGTTGTACTTTTATAATAATGTTATTGGTTTTACGTCCCTTTTAACTGCCCTGGCTTTTAGAGACGCCGGGGTGCCGGAATTGTGCCCCGAAGGGGATCTTTAACGTGCCAGTAAATGTACTGACACGGCTCCCTCGCATTTGCGCACCCTCAAATGCCAGCTGACTGCGCCAGATTTCGAACCTGCAACCTTGGGCTCAGCAAGCGAGAACGTTACCCCTGAGCCACGCAGCCAGACTGTTGTACTTTTGAGTGCTGATATGTAATCTAGTATTCCTTTGGTAAGTCGGGTATTCGGCAGTCTACTTATGGGCCCGAAGAATTTCAATCGACTTTTTCTGATGTCGATTTCAATGTTTGAGTATTTTTCAGTTGTCTTGATTGACTGTAGTCGGTACCCGTCAGGAGTGAGTCTTGCTCCCAGAATTTTCCGAATTATTTTTATTCTTCTTTCTTTATGTCTTCAAGTTCATATTTCTTATCGAGTGTAAGTGTTTCGCTTGCATAGAGACTTGCCGGTTTGATAACAGTGTTGCAGTATCGAAGTTTGGTTTGTCTCGACATGCATTTCTTGTTATAGAGGTTTTGGATAAGTCCGAGTGCTCTCCTGCTTTTCTGGAGACCGTTTTGTTGCGAGATGTTTTCGGATCCAGTTGGTTCTATAAATTCTCCCAGATATTTGAAATGTGGGACTATTTTGATGGTTCCGTATTTTGTTTGCATGTTGTCGCCTTTGTGACTTAGCACTTGAGTTTTCTCGAAGGATATTTGAAGTCCCACATTTTCGGCGCATTCTTGGAGTGTTTCTATTTGTTTTATTATTATAGAGTTCCAACTTCCTCGGCAAATAATAGAACCTACAACTATGAGATCATGAGGTGCTCACTCAACCCACCTGTTTATAAAAGAACTAGCAATCCGCTCCAGCTTTGCTCGGTATCTTTAGCGGTTTATCCAGCGTAAGATTAAAAGACGCACGGACGGCAGGTCCCAGACGCAATTCGGAAAAGCCGAGGCGAACAGTGAAACTCCAAACACATATACTCTTCTCAGAAGTTTTAACTCGACACGACTCGACAGTTTGATGCTGGCCGAGGCTAGAGTGATAGGCTCGCTTGCTAGCTCGTAAACTCGCCCGAAGCAAGTAATTTAAATTTCCAATGAAATGAGATTGGTTGGTTGGTTCCTTAGTTTAGGGGCTGCGACAACGCGCTCATGTAACCCCGTGTACTTTGGGTGTGTGTAGAATCTGTCTGACAACCGGTGTTAATTGTGGTGACTGTATTAGTGTGTGTATCTGTTTTTAGCCTACTTTCGATTTTTGCAAAAAATGAAAGTAGACTTATGAGATCACTACAGGGCGAAAAAAAAGTGTGTCTGTCTGTGTGTGTGTATGTGTGTGTGTGAGTCTGTGTGCGTGTGTGTGTGTGTGTGTACTCTGAATGTCTGTCCCCCCTATCAATTCGAACACGGTGAGCGCAAATTGAACGAAATTTGGTACAAAGGTACCACTAGCAAAGGACAGCTCAGTGTCATGTTTTATATCGCCGCCATCTTGACGAAAACGTAATGGCGGCCACACAAATGTTCAAAGCTTAAATCAAATTACGACTAACCTAATCATCCGATCTCTACCAAATTTTGCAACAATATACCTTTATGGAGGGAGCATCCTTTGACAAATCTATTAGGTCATTAGCCTAATAGTTTGCGGATGGCGGCCATCTTTGTGTCAAAATCGATTACCCCTATTAATTCGAACACGGTGAAACCGAATGGAATGAAATTTGGTACAGAGGTAGCACTAGCAAAGGGCACCCCAGTGTCTTGTTTTATATCGCCGCCATCTTGACGGAAACGTAATGGCGGCCACCCAAATTTTCAAAGCTTAAATCAAATTACGACTAACCTAATCATCCGATCTCTACCAAATTTTGCAACAACATACCTTTATGAAGGGAGCATCCTTTGACAAATCTAATAGGTCATTAGCCTAATAGTTTGCGGATGGCGGCCATCTTTGTGTCAAAATCGATTACCCCTATTAATTCGAACACGGTGAAACCGAATGGAATGAAATTTGGTACAGAGGTAGCAATAGCAAAGGGCACCTCAGTGTCATGTTTTATATCACCGCCATCTTGACGGAAACGTAATGGCGGCCACACAAATGTTCAAAGCTTAAATCAAATTACGACTAACATAATCATCCGATCTCTACCAAATTTTGCAACAACATACCTTTATGGAGGAAGCATCCTTTGACAAATCTAATAGGTCATTAGCCTAATAGTTTGCGGATGGCGGTCATCTTTGTGTCAAAATCGATTACCCCTATTAATTCGAACACGGTGAAACCGAATGGAATGAAATTTGGTACAGAGGTAGCACTAGCAAAGGGCACCTCAGTGTCATGTTTTATATCGCCGCCATCTTGACGGAAACGTAATGGTGGCCACACAAATATTCAAAGCTTAAATCAAATTACGATTAACCTAATCATCCGATCTCTACCAAATTTTGCATCAACATACCATTATGGAGGGAGTATCCTTTGACCAAACTAATAGGTCATTAGCCAAATATTTTGCGGATGGCGGCCATCTTTGTGTGAAAATCGATTCCCCCTATTAATTCGAACACGGTGAAACCGAATCGAACGAAATTTGGTACAGAGGTAGCACTAGAAAAGGCCACCTCAGTGTCATGTTTTATATCACCGCTATCTTGACGGAAACGTAATCGTGGCCACCCAAATGTTAAAGGCTAAAATGTAATTACGACCAACCTAATAATCTAGTCTCTACCAAATTTTGCAACAACAAATCTTTATGTAGGAAGCATATTCTGACCAAACTGCTAGATCATCAGCCCAATAGTTTGCAGATGGTGGCCAAGTATGTGAGCAAATCGATTCCCCCTATCAATTCAAACACGGTGAAACCGAATTGAACGAAATTTGGTACAGAGGTAGTACTAGCAAAAGGCACCTCAGTGTCATGTTTTATATCGCCGCCATCTTGACGGAAACGGAATGACGGCCACCCAAATGTTAAAAGCTTAAATCAAATTTCGACCATCCTAATAATTTGATCTCTACCGGATTTTGCAACAACATGCCTTTTTGTGGAAAGCATCTTATGACTGACTACAAGGTCATCAGCCCAATAGTTTGCAAATAGCGGCCATGTATGTGTGCAAATCCATACTCCAGATCAATTCAAACACCGTGAAACCGAATTGAATGATTTTTTTTACAGAGGTAGCACTAGCAAAGGGCACGTCATATTCATGTTTAATATCCCTATAGCACGTTGTATTTGAACAAGCTACTACAACCAACATTCAATTATACTCCTTGAAAAGGACAAAGAGTTATAACAATACCCATGCATTTAGGAGAAAGTAGGCTATATGTTCTTTACTGAACATCTTGTTTTTTATTCAAGTAAGGACTGGAACTTTGATTTTTTCAAATAGTTACTACTATTGCCGCCAAACGCCACCGTCAACAACTACTAGACCAAGTTCAGAACTTAGCTAGTAGATGCCACCGCAGTCGGCTCTTGGCAACGAACGTAGCAACCAAAGAGCGTTGTTTACATTCTTAACGTATACAATTTAGTTTCATACAGGTGTAATTAGTGGAAAGTTCTTGAGCATGCCATAAATCTATGACATGGGACCGCCGGCTTTACTTCCCCTCCGAAGGAAAGCATACTGAGGGATTTTAAACGCTCTTAAAAAATCCAACGGCTTCGGCCGGGTTTGAACCCGCTATCTTGGGCATAGAAGCTCAGCATGCTACCAACTATGCCACCGAAGCCACCTGAATTGAGATTGTTGGAAGAAATTAACACGTAAAAACACACTTATAATGGGCGATGTATTAAAGATAGAGATATGCTGTCACGGTCATTCTTGTTGGCCTACAACTTTTCATGCTGAACAATTCTTACACTCATAGTACGGTATATAGATATTTTTAGCGGTTTACCCAGCGTAAGCTTAAAAGGCGCATTGACTACAGGTTTTTCTTCGACTCGATTTACTGAAATCGTTAATGTTCGGCTTCCTTTGGTCATAAATGTATGTACTACAGAAACCTTCCTCGAGAAATCCTTTATAGAATGGTGAAAACCGTATCAAAATCCATCCAGTGGTTCTCGAGATTACCCGTTACATCCAAGAATCGGGGACTTTGTTTCATACTATTTAGAGATTCACGTAAATATCCGTATATATTTAATATTTTGTTGTGGTAATAGTTATCCATATTGACTATTGATATATACATTTAGTATTAGCATGACGGATTTTCGTTAAATATATAAATTTCCGTTGTTGGTAAATATGGTATATTACTCTACTGATGATTCATTGCACTGACCCAGCCTTGCGCTAAGGCTCTTCCGTTCTCTAATTAAATGGTTTTCTCCCATTATCATCGTTTCTCAAGAGCTGTTTTTAATTACTAATTGAACGACCTATCTTGCTGAATTTAAATCTATAATTGCCTCACGTTAATGTCTATAGCTTTTTAAACTGAACGGTGTACAAGGTGATTCTGGCGCTGAGTTGGCAATTGGACTCCTTTATTGCCGTAATTGAGAGCAGTGCTTCAACTATTTAATGCTACGTACTTCCTTTTTATAGCTAAACTTCCGCTAATGTATAGATTGATTGGTCGTAACGAGGGCACCATATCCGAGTGATCGGTGGATGATTGGTCACCATTCTCTAATGATCAGTGAGGGATTCTTACGATGTTACGATCGGAGGGTGATTGAACGGCATCTGCTTCATCTTCTTATGATCGGAGAGCGATTGATTGCCATCTGTTTCATCTTCTTATGATCGGAGAGCGATTGATCGCCATCTGTTCTATCTTCTTATGATCGGAGAGCGATTAATTGCCATCTGTTTCATCTTCTTATGATCGGAGAGCGATTGATCGCCATCTGTTTCATCTTCATATGATCGGAGAGCGATTGTTCGCCATCTGTTTCATCTTCTTATGATCGGAGAGCGATTGATCGCCATCTGTTTAATCTTCTTATGATCGGAGAGCGATTGATCGCTATCTGTTTCATCTTCTTATGATTGGAGAGCGATTGATCGCCATCTGTTTCATCTTCTTATGATCGGAGAGCGATTGACCGCCATCTGTTTAATCTTCTTATGATCGGAGAGCGATTGATCGCCATCTGTTTCATCTTCTTATGATCGGAGGGCAATTGAACGACATTTTCTTATGATCGTAGGGCGATTGAACGCCATCTTCTTATGATCGTAGGGCGATTGAATGCCATCTTCTAATGATTGGAGAATGATTAAACGCCAT
Organism: Meconema thalassinum; assembly: GCA_946902985.2. Classification (NCBI taxonomy): domain Eukaryota; kingdom Metazoa; phylum Arthropoda; class Insecta; order Orthoptera; family Tettigoniidae; genus Meconema; species Meconema thalassinum. Next base: position 68,559,056 of record OX336396.1, read on the forward strand.
CTTCGTATGATCGGTGGACGATTGATCGTCATCTTCTTATGATCAGTGAATGATTGATCGCCGTCTTCTTATGTTCGTCGAGCGATAGTTTGCCAACTTCTTATGATCGACGAGCGATTGTTTACCATCTACTTATTATCGACGAGCGATTAATCACAATTTGCTAATGATCCTTGTGCGATAAATCACCATCATCTTATCGTCAGCGAGAAATCGATCGCCATCTTCTTATGATCGGCGGCTGATTGATCGCCATCTTCTTATGATTTGCGAGCGATTGTTCGACTTCTTCTTATGATCGGCGAGCGATTGATCGCCATTTTCTTATGAACGTGAGGGATTTTTTCCCATCATCTTATGATCGATGAGCGCCATCTTCGTTTTGTCACGGATGATTGATTTGTGAAAGATCATTGGGTGATAAATGGCCTTCATCTTGAGATCGGCAGGCGATTTAACTTCAAGGGAAACCATTTTAGATAACATATAAGGATCTTCAGAATATTTGTTGTAACAAGTCAACACAAATACTGTAGTTTCAAGAGAAAGTTTCGGCTGTCGCCCCGAAGGTCCTGGCTCGATTCCCAGCAGAGGCGTATATAAGGGGGTGCTGAGAGGGCTCCAGCTCCCTCCCCCTCCCCCCCCCCCCAAAAGCCAATAAAACCTAAGAAAGTGTTGCTTTGGTAAGTGCATAAAATAATTGTAAATTTGGTTGTACCATAATCTTAACATATTGGCTAAGTTATAAACAATATTAAGATTGAAATTATACTAACTCGTGGTATAGTGGCTAGCATTCTTGGCTGCCGCCCCGGAGGTCCAAATTCGATTCCCGGCTCTGCCAAGAAATTTTAATTTTTGTCTGAGGGCTGGAAACGGTACTTTTGAAAAATAAGTTAACAACTTGTAAAAAAAAACCTTTCTGCTAATAAAAATTGACAAATATTTAGATATTTGCCATTCTTCATAGATCATAATAGAAAAGTCATTAAGTATAAAATATTATTTGTGTGTTTTGTTGTATTTTATCATTTCAAATGATCTTTTCGACTTCGTCGTTATGCTTGGGTCCAACGTTATGCGTTACGGAGACGGAGACGGAAGTGACGTCATGCAGCGGCGCGGGAAGTGACGTCATGCAGCCGCGCGGGAAGCGAGTGCGTGACGTCATGCAGCCACGCGGGAAGCAGAAGCTAATGGTTATTGGAGTCTGTTGAAAGAGTCCTGGGGCGTCGAGCAAAGCGAAAAGTACAGGGTGACTCCTAAAGAGGTGTACAAGATGTCACACAAGAATACAGGGTGTGCAGAATGTCAGAGCAAAATACAGTACAAGATGCCAGATAAGAATACATGGTGACTCCTAAAGAGATATACAAGATGCCATATAATAATACAAGGTGACCCTTAAAGAGGTGTACAAGATGGCAGAGAAGAATACAGGGTGACTCGAGGTGCACAAGATGTCAGACAATAATACAGGGTGACTCCTAAAGAGGTGTACAAGATGTCACACAAGAATACAGGGTGACTTCTGAAGAGATATACAAGATGCTAGATAAGAATACAAGGTGCCTCCTAAAGAGGTGTGCAGGATATCATAGCAAATTACAGGGTGACACTTAACGAGGTGTACAGTATGTTAGATTCAATTCAAATACAGGGTGACCCTTAAAGAGGTTTGCGAGATATCAGATTCAAATAATGGGTGACTCTTAAAGAGTTGTAAAAGATATCAGACTCAAATACAGGGTGACCTTTAAAGAGGTGCCCGCGCGGGAAGCCTAAGTTAATGGGTAATGGAGTCTGTTTCGCTCGAAGCCTCCTGAGCCTTTCTAACATGTGTAGCATTTGTAGCATGCGTCATTTGAAATGATATAACGTCTAGTCTTTCAGAGAAGACTGACTGTAATTTTTTACAACTATTTTTGTATTGCCCGTAATAATGATAGGCTATATATACTTTGAATCTTATCAGAAATAATTACATAATGTTATATGCTCTAAGATATTGGTAGATATTTCTGGGTATTTTGCGGTGATAATCCCCTGAGAATACTCACAATTTTCCAGTATAGTCAGCCCCCACTCCGAAAAAATGTATATACGCCCCTGATTCCCGCCTCGTCCAATAAATTTAATTCTGGTCTGAGGGCTGGAATGGGGTACGCTCTGCTTCGTGTGGTAAAGCTAAGAGATGAGTTCGATTCCCACCTCAGCCATCAAGGGAGTGGTTTTCTGTTGTTTTCACTTCTACTCCAGGTAAATGCCAGGATGGTTCCTAGCTTAAGACAAAGGCTGCCTCCTACCCAATCCTTACCGGAATTATAAGTACAATATACTGTAGACACTGCAATAACACATGTTATGAGACTGTTTTTATCTCTCCCTGCCATATATATGTATATACATGGGAGTGAATAACCAAGATGTCCTTGTCCCTCAGATGAAATAATGATATTATAAATTAGAATATTAGATTAATAATTTAAAAGTATTGAAAATTAAAATTTGAACATTAAAAATGTACCATTTAAGTTAATTAAATTAAATTAAAAATAAAATAAAAATCTCTGAATTAATATTCTCAATCGACGTGCAAAAATTCTGGATTCCTCTGGAAACATTTTTACAGCTTAATTTATAAGGAGCCAATCATCCTTTTGATTTTCTCTGTATCCTTGGAGTGGTGAACTTGGGCTCTGAAAACGATGTCTTCAATTACGCATATATTTTGTAGCAAACATTAGCAAAACAACAGTCGTCCTCTGCTCCAAAATCGTGATTAGCTACTGTAACACATACGTCATGAAATAAAAATAACAAATGAACTTTAGCTAATAGCTGATATCCTGCGGGGATTTGAGAGTTATGAGGGTCGGGGTCGCTCTAGAAGAGCTGTGTGACCCGCGGGAGGCGTTAGTGAAATGACACACAGGCGCATCATTTACCCGCACCACCCACAACAGCAACACAACCAGGAAGCAGTTAAAGTGATACTGATATTAATATCGAACCGGAGATAATTATCTCACACAAGGTCGATCGATACTTTTAATTAAAGATTTTCCATTTGGGTGTGTCGGAATTTTGATTGGTTGTTGTTGTTTGAGTCTTCAGTCTTTTGACTGGTTTGATGCAGCGCTCCATGCCTCCATGTCCTGAGCTAATCGTTTCATCTCTACATAGCTACCACACCCTACATCCAGGCAATCTGTTTAACATGTTCTAACCTTGGTCTACCCCTACAGTTCTTGTCCTCGACCCTTCCTTCCATAACTAAGCTTGCTATTCCTGGGTGCCTTAGTATGTGTCCTACCAACCTATCTCTTCTCTTCATTAGCAGTCGCCAGAAACATCTCTCCTCTCCCACTCGCCTTAATACCTCTTCGTTTGTAACCCTATCTACCCATCTGATCTTCATCATTCTCCTGTAACACCACATTTCAAATGCCTCAATTCTCCTCTTTTCTGCTGCACCAATAGTCCAAGTTTCACTTCCATAGAGCGCCACGCTCCAGACAAAGGCTTTCAAAAATGACTTCCTAATACCTAAATCTATATTCGATGTCAACAGATTCCTTTTTTGTCGAAAGGCCTTCCTTGCCTGAGCCAACCTACTTTTTATATCCTCTTTGCTTCGTCCATCACTGGTTATTCTGCTTCCTAAGTAACAGAAGTCTCCTACTTCCTTCAGCTTTTCACCTGCCAATTTGATCTCCATAGAGGTTTCTGATTTATTTCGGCTGCATTCCAGTATTTTTGTTTTACATTTATTAATTTTCATCATGAAGTCCTTCCGTAAGACGGAGTCCATACCATTCAAAACTCATTCAAATCCTCAGGCGTTTCGGCCAAGATGACGATGTCATCAGCAAATCTCAGACTTGAAATTATTTCTCCTTGAATCTTCACTCCCACTTTAAATTTTTCTCCAATTTCCTTCATTGCTTGTTCAATGTAAAGATTGAAAAGTATGGGTGATAAGTTGCAGCCTTGCCTTACACCTTTCTGAATACCAGCTTCTCTCTCATATTCTTCAGCTCGAATGACTGCTGTCTGGTTTCTGCATAGATTGTATATCACCATCCTATCCCTGTACTTTATTCCAATCGATTTCAAAATGTCAAACAATTTAGTCCAATCAACGTTATCAAAAGCCTTTTCTAAGTCTACAAATGCCATGAACGTTCTCTTATCTTTCCTTATTCTACCTTCCAAAATCAGCCTAAGACTTAGTACAGCTTCCCTTGTTCCTACATTTCTCCTGAAACCAAACTGCTCTTCACCCAACTCCGTTTCTATCTGGCTTTCAATCCTCTTGTAAATTATTCTAGACAGGATCTTTGAAGCATGAGTAATCAAGCTGATTGTACGGTAATCTTCACATCTGTCAGCTCCCACTTTCTTTGGTATAGGGATGATTACATTCTTCTTGAAATCAGGGGGTATCTCACCTGTCTCATAAATCCTACACACCAAGTGAAATAACCTGATCAGACCTTCATCTCCTATGCAGCGTAGCAACTCAATCGGTATATCATCTATGCCTGGTGCTTTGTTCCTGCCTAAGTCCTCTAATAATCTGTCAAATTCTGATCTCAATATTAAATCTCCTTTTGCATCCTCATCAATTTCCTCCTCCCTTTCCATTACATGATTCTCAATCTCCTATCCCTTATACAAGCACTCTATGTCAGCTTTCCATCTCTCAACCTTTTCTTCCCTATCTGTTAGAGGCCTTCCATTTGTGTCCTTAATATTACAGCACTTAGTCTTATTTTCCCCAAAAGTATTCTTAATCCTTCGATAAGCTGTGTCTACTTTTCCTAATTTCAGACACTTTTCTATACCTGCACATTTCTATTTCAACCATTCTTCTTTCGCTTCCTTGCACTTCTTGTTAACCTCATTTCTCAGACGTCTGTATTCTGCTTTCCCCTCTTCATCTCTTAGATTCTTGTGTCTCCGCCTTTCATCCATCAATTCTAGTATATCCTGAGTGATCCACGGTTTTCTACCTATTCTTTCTTTCCTACCAATGTTTTCTTCTGCGGATTTTGTTATTTCATTCTTCAAAAGTGCCCATTCGTCTGCAATTGAAGTTTGTTTAGGGGTTTTTATTAGTCCTTCCTTTATACTCTTCTTGAATCTTTCGTTTACATCCTTTACTTTCAGCTGTCTATTGCCCACCTTTTTGGCTTTTGACTTTTCTTCAGTTTCTTCAACTTTAATCTGCATTTCATTACAACCAGATTGTGGTCAGAGTTTATGTCAGCACCAGGATATGTTTTACAATCCAAAATCTGGTTTCGAAACCTCTGCTTGACCATAATGAAGTCGATTTGGTAACGCCCTGTATCTCCTGGTCTCATCCATGTGTATATTCTTCTATTGTGGTTATTGAATAAGGTGTTAGCTATGACCAACTCATGTTCGGTGCAGAATTCCATCAACCTGCTTCCTCGATCATTCCTTTCACCTAATCCGAAATCTCCTACTATCTTCCCTTCTCTCCCTTTTCCTACCTTAGCATTCCAATCTCCCATTACTATAACATTTTCATCACCTTTGATATACCTCAGAATGTCATCTATTTCTTCGTAGACCTTTTCAACATCCTCATCATCAGCTTGACTGGTAGGCATATAGACTTGTACCACTGTGGTGCACGTAGGTTTAGTATTGATTTTTGCTACAATAATCCGTTCACTGTATTGCTCATAATATTCCACCCGCTGTCCAAGTTTCCTACTCAATATGAGACCAACTCCTGCTTGGCCATTGTTTGATTTAGTGCTAATGACCCTATAGTCTCCTGACCAAAAGTCCTGTTCTTCCTGCCAGCGCATTTCACTAATCCCAACCAAATCCAACCTCAACCTATCCATTTCCCTTTCTAAGTTTTCTAACATTCCACTTCCTAGCAGACTTCTAACATTCCACGCTCCGATCCGTAGAATGTCAGATTTCCTCTTTGTCACTTCTGTGATGTTAACCCCCTCTCGAGTAGTCCCCACCCGGAGATCCGAACGGGGGACTAGTTCACCTCCGGATTGAAATTTTACAAGGGAGGAGGCCATCATCACATGCAATTATGCATAGAGAGGTGCATATCCTCGGGAAAAGCATTACGGCTGTAGTTTCCCGTTGCTTTCAGCCGTGCAGCAGAACGCAGTGTAGCCATTAGTAGGCTTATATTATCAATATCTTAACCGTCTATTAGACTAGTAAAGAATTGATTTATTTGATTGGTTACATTTGAGATATCGCAGTCAGGTAACTACTTGTAGCTTACTTGTGTGTAAGTGTCCTAATAAAATCTAAACGACTACAGTGATTTCAATGAAACTCCGTAAGAATTTACCACTTCTTTGTTCGACCTCAACTGTGCCCTTCAAATTACAGTAAGTTTCACAAATCCAACAAGGCGAACACGTGAAATATCTCTCCGGCATTCAATATCTCCAAAACTAGTATTGCTATCGACCTGAAATTGTATGTGGATACTAATATAGGCCTAAGTTAATTAGCATGACTTTCAAAAACCTGATAAGTACAAAACCAACATGGTGGCCAAACAAAATTCAAAATTTAAATTTAAGTTATTACATTTATTAATCTGAGGTCAGTGAAACTTGGCGTGGTAAATCTTTATACAAGCCTTAATACGTATATTGGCATCTAATGTAATTCAATTGTTTTGATAAACTCAAGATAGTGGCTGTACGAAATTTTAAAATTATGTTTTTATTTCCTGCATTCTAATCAAGCGATCGTAGTCATAGTTTGCATAATGAAGCAACGAAGTAATCTTCATCTACTGGTACACAGTTCTATGGGCTACATACAAAACAATTAAACAATTAACATGGTGGCCATGCGATATATTTCACTGGTTCTACGAATGTATTACAGCAATCAAACTGGGATTGTGTATGTTGATAGAGGCCATTCAAATAATCTTATGTGACTTGCAACAATTTGATGAGCGCTAAACCAACATGGCGACCACGTGAACGTGAAATATTTAAACTGATTTTTCTCGTTACCTATTCATCCGAGCGAAATGGAACTTGGTACGGTAAATCTTTAAACAAGGTTTCATATACCGACGTCTATTTTCATTGTTTTTGCAAGAAATTCAAAATTGCGGCCATGCAAAATTCTAAAATCTCGTTTTTATTCATTTTGTACTAGACAAGCGATCAAAGTGAAAGTTGGCGCAATAAACCACCAATACAATCTTCATCAGCTGGCATATTTCTATGGTGATAACTACAGTGAGGTCCGGAAGTTCATGCACTATTAAAAGAATAAATATGCATTCAAAAATGCGCTAATTATTGGTCAAATATGGATCACAGTTCCATTACAATACTTTCAGTATTATTCTGTGACAGACTCTCGGAGTCCGAATCAAAATATACGACGTTAAGAACATGAAGTAATAAAAAGCGCTTCAAAACAAAAGGAAACTAGAATATACGTCCTTTTAAAGCAGGGATATGCACTTAAACAGGCAAAGGAGAAAAATTTGGTGCATTGTGCCAAAATAACCAAAATATGCACAAAAATGCAAACATATGATTTTGCATAAACTTTCGGGCCTTATTGATAACAAAAGGTGATCCAATAAGCCTATTTTTTTAGCCTACTTTTCACATTTTGCAAAAATGAGGAAAAAGTTGACTTATGGGATCGATCCGGGAAAATGTGTCTGTCTGTCTGTCCTTCTGTCTGTGTGTGTGTGTGTGTGTGTGTGTCCCCCCCCCCCCCCCTATCAACTCCTAAACGGCTGCAACAATCGAAACCAAGTTTAGTAAGAGTAAAGATGTACACCGGAATATCTCAAGCCCATATTTGAAAATGATGTCAGTGCTACCAACTGCTGAAAAAGCGCACTAGAAATTTGAGCTCCATGTTGGATATCTTGGAAGGTATGCATGGGAGCTATTCCAAAATTGGCACACATATAGATAATACTATTTCAGTTTAATTTTCAGGAGGACATACATGACAGTGTTGCCAAAATAATTTTAATACTTCTGATACATCCAATTTTTAAATGCATATAACTTCGACACTAACAATTGGATTTCAACTAAATTTTGTATGTAATATGTGTACATAAGCATATATGACTGAGCGTACTCTTAAGAGCCACCAGGGCTGCCAACTGTTGATAATTGCTCTCTCTCTCTCTTTATCCAAATACCAATATATCAGAAAGTATGCAAGCCGACAGCTTTAAACTATGCACTCGTATAGTACCTGACATTTTAGATTAATTTGGAGTAACTTATATACGTCAGTTCTACCAACATGACTCTAAGACTGCTGATAGGATCAATTCTTAATTACATGCAACCTCTATACTATCAGTTGGATTTCATCCAAATTTCGTATATTCTATGTGTAACATACCAGATATGACTATAAGTATTCTTAAGAACAATCAGGGCTGACAGCTGTTAATAAATGCTGTCTATATTTTTTAACCTAATATTCTAGGTAGGTTCATATACTGTAGATTAATCATTGACATGAATCTTAATTTTAAGAAAAGTAGGCTCTTTAGTTCGTCATGGAACGTCTTGTTTTTCATAAAATAAGTTAAAATTAATTAGGAAAACTAAAGACTGGCGAAAAGAAATTCAATTCTCGAAGAAAGACGATTCAGGGATTTGGAAGGAATTCAAGCCATGAAAGGCAAATAGGACGGGGAAAATGTCCACCTCAAATTCTCTGGAATAAGGGTTCACTTGACCTAGTTCAGGAATTCCAAAAGGTCACAAACTCCCAAGCGCTTGAGGGTGTATCATCATCAGAGTGCGCCATGAGGGGTGAGGATACACACACACACTGCCATCTTTAGGGTCTCTTACAATAGGCAAGTGATTCTGTGAAAAGAGTTGTTACTGCGGCATTGCGGTCTTATAGCTCCGTGTATTTGGTAGTGTGTTTGAAATTAGTGCGATAAACTGTGTTATTGTGACGGCTGTACTAGTGTGTGTATTTATAATGAGCTAGGATTTGGGTAGGAAACGGCCGTGGCCTTAAGTTAGGTACCATCGTGGCATTTGCTTGGAGTAGAAGTGGAAAACCACGGAAAACCACTTCCAGGATAACTGAGGTAGGAATCAAACCCACCTGTTCTCAGCTTTGCCCCACGAGACTGAGTGTACCCCGTCCCAGCCTTCAAACCAGAATTAAATGGATTGGCATAGCAGGGAATCGAGCCTGGGCCTCCGTGATGATTGCCAAGAATGCTTGTCATTAAGCAACGAGGTGGACGCAGAAAAGAGGAGAATAGAAACTTTTGAAATGTGGTGTTACAGGAGAATGATGAAGATTAGATGAGTGGATGAAGTAAAAACATGAAATTTAAACGAATGGGAGAGGTGTGATGTTTCTGGTGAGTACTAATGAAGAGAAAATATAGGTTGGTAGTGCACATACTAAGGCACTCCCAAAATTATTCATGGAAGAATGGTTCGAAGGCAAGAACTGTAGGAGAAGTCAAAGATTAGAATAAGTTGAAGAGATTGCCTCATATATAGGGTGTGATGTAGAGATGAAACAGTTATCTCACGACAGGGAGCATAGAGAGAAGCAGTAAACCAGTCTACAGACTGAAGAATCAAACGCACACACAATTATTTCGTATGTTATAGTGTTCTATATTGTCTGCCGTTATTTATAAATCTAACGAAAGTTATAATAAAATTTATGTTCGTCGATGTCGAAATGTGAATATTATACGCCAGAATACTGTATCATAATGATGGTCATTTATAATAGTACTGTTTTCCATTATGATACAGTTTCTCTAGCCAATCAGAGCTCATTCATTGACCAATTAGGTAAGGATACCTTAGCGCATGCGCTCAAAATCCAACATGTCTATCTACATTACTGACATGGAAAGTGCACCCAGCGTCCATACGTTCACGTAAATAAACTGGCGAATATGAGACAAGAAATAGCACTGTACCTTAATATCCCCACCTCCAATTTCTACACAGCGCATTGCTTTCAAACGACTTCGGTGACAATTTGACTGATTGCTGGTGTACATCGTCAGGCTGTTAACATAAAATGGCATTGCCAAGCACACAGAGCGCATGCGTCGGTCGGTCAGAGAACTTGGAAAACAGTGATATCAAACCCAGCGCTTGCACTGCGATCACAAAATTCAAGTGACTGAAGCCCAACAGATATTTATTAATATTTATGTTAAAGCACATAATAAAGTTATAATTATCGTCGAACATAAACAGTCGTATGCAACACGCCTATAATAGTAATTAAGACACTCGTATGGAAATTATAAAACTCGCTTACGCTCGTTTTATAAACATACTTCTGGCTTAATTATTCCCATTATTGGCTCGTTGCATAATGTACTATTATATAACCATTAGTCAATATATATTGTACTTTAATATCTTACCGATTTCAGTAACTTTGTGACCTTCCTCAGCGTAATTTACGACATGGAAAGGTGCAAGAACACATACTTAATATGAATTTGCCATAACAGAGGATGTTATCAAAAATTCTAAAAATGTTCATCATCCAAAAGCTCACACATTAAAATTTATAAGAACCAGATCTGTTAAAAAATGTGTTAAATAAGAATGACATGAAAAATATATTTAACTCTTGACAAAAAGCAGCGTGAAATAAAAGAGATATAAAAATAAGAATTTGAAATGAGAAACAAACAAGAAGAACTATACAGCCTATTTTCATATATCCTACTTATGTTAACTGCCTCTATCTACATACGAAATTTCAGTTTGATTGCTGTAATAGATTCGTAGATATTGAGAACCGACTAAATATTTCGGATGGTCGCCATGTTGGATTTTATATATGTAGGTCCGAGAGTTATGTACTGTTACATGAAGATTATTGTGTACGTGTAGCATTAAAACTTCAATCGCATGATTAGGACACAAGAAGTAACAAGGAGATTTTAAAATTTCGCTCAGCTGACATCTTGTGGTTATGGAAACAATTGAAATAAATTAGATGCCAGTGGATTAATATTCGTATAAGGATTTACTGTACCAAGTGTCACTGCACTCGGATGGTTAAATTGCGAGAAACGACCATGTGAATATTTATAATTCGCGTCGCCGCCATGTTGGATTTGTGATAACCAGGTTATTATAAGTCCTATAGGTGAACTTAAGTTCATAGCCCCTATGAATATAAAAAAATCAGTTTGATTGCTATGACAGATTCGTAGATATTCAGAGCCGTCTAAATATTTCGGATGGTCGCCATGTTGGATTGTTAAAAGTATAGGCCATAGAGTCATGTACATTAAAGGAAAATTATTGCGTAGGTTCATTATTCAAACATTCACATCGATCGCATGATTACGGCACGAGAAATAAAAGCTTAATTTTAAAATTCGCAAAGCCACCATCCTGAGGTTATGTAAACAATTGAACTAAATTAGATACCAGTGTATTACCATGTACATAAACATTTCCTGTACCAGATTTCATTGCGTTTGGAAAATTAATTCGCGAGAAAGGTCTATTTAAAATTTTTAAATTCGCTGGGCCGCCATGTTCGTTTTGTAGTTAACCGGTTTTTGAAAGTCTTATAGATGAACTTCTAGTAGTGCCCTTTAAGTCCGTACAAATTTTCAGGGTGATGCTGGTAATAGTTTCAGAGATATTGAATGCCGGTGAAATATTTCGCACATCCGCCAATTTGTGGTTATGTAAACAATTGAACGAAGTTAGATGTCGGTGCATTACAATGTGTATAAACATATACTGTACAAAGTTTTATTGTGTTTGGTTGGTTAAAACGCGAGAAACGTCTATTTAAAAGTCGCAAATTCGCGTGGCCGCCATGTTGGTTTTGTAGTTACGAGTTTTTCAAAAGTCACATAGGTGAACTTCTAGTAGTTCCCTTGATCTCCGTAAAAAATTCAGGGTGATATCGGGAATAGTTTCGGAGATATTGAATGCTGGTGAAATATTTCGCACAGCCGCCATGTTGGATTGGTGAGACGTAAACAAATTTGAAGGGCACAGACTTGGTCGCCCGGAATATTGCTATAAACTTACCGAGTTTCATTGAAATCGCTCCAGCCGTTTAGAAATTATTAGGGACACACACACACACTCATCGCACACACACGCACACACACACGGACAAAAGGTGATCTCGTAAGCCTATTTTTTTAAAGTTGAAAGTAGGCTAAAAATAGAAAAATAATGGGAAAAGATACAAAATGACGATAACACTTACGTGGATGTGAAACTATATCAGTGGAATTTTAATATGTGAGCTTTTGGTCGAAGAATATTTTTTGCATTTTTGATAACATCATCTTTTATGGCAAATTCATATTAAGTTTATGTTCTTGCACCTTTCCATGTCGTAAATTACGCTGAGGAAGGTCACAATGTAACTGAAACCGGTACGATATTAAAGTTCAATATACAGGGTGTTTCAGAAATACTTTTACAAACTTTGGGGATTGGTTCCTTATATCAAAACAAGAAAAAAATGTCCATTTACACATATGTCCCAAACCCCTTTGTTTTCGATTTATGATTGAAAGAACATTGTACAGTGTCACATTAATTGACAGCCTGTTTGGGACTTTTTAACACATGAACTCATATTAAACAAGAAGTTCCGTGAAGAACTATACAGCCTACTTTTCATGCCAATGATTATTCTACAGTATATGAACCTATCTAGAATAATGACGAAATTAAGTTGGTAATATCGAAATATCTAATTAGTTCAAGATATACCTGGTATAATGTAGCCTAATAGAGCACTACAGTTGGCAGCCTGGTGACTGAATATATTCTTAGTTCCATCTCTTAAGGTACAGAATACAAAATTTGGTTGAAGTCCAATGGACGTTACATGCAGTTAGACACTGGATCTATCAGCACGCGTAAAAGCATGTTACCAACAATACCATGCGTGTGCTGGTCAGAAATAATCTGAAATATTATGATATCTTGTTGTGCCAATTTTGGATGAAATCCATTTGTTAGTATAGAAGTTACATGCATTTTAAAATTGGACATATCAGCAGGCATAGAATCGTGTTGGCAGCACTGCCTTGTATTAATTACTCCAAATTAATCTGGAATGGCAGGTGCTATACGTGTGCAAAGTAAAGAGCTGTTGGCTTGCATACTTTCTGATATATTGATATTAGGGTAAAAAATATAGACAGCATTTATTAACAGTTGGCAGCCCTGATTGCTCTTAACAATTCTTATAGTCATATCTGTTATGCTACACATAGAACATACGAAATTTGGTTGAAATCCAACTGATAGTATAGAAGTTACATGTATTTAAAAATTGGTACTATCAGCAGGCTTATAATCATGTTGGTAGAACTGGCGTATATATCTTACTCCAAATTAATCTAAAATGTCAGAATATACGTGTGCATAGTTTAAAGCTGTTGGCTTGACTACTTTCTGATATATTGGTATTTTGATAGAGAAAAAAAGAGAGAGCAATTATTAACAGTTGGCAGCCCTGGTGGCTCTCAAGAATACGCTCAGTCATATATGTTTATGTACAGATATTACATACAAAATTTGGTTGAAATCCAATTGATAGTGTAGAAGTTATATGCATTTAAACATTGGACTTCAGAAGGCTTAAAATTATTTTGGCAACACTGTCATGGTTGGCCTTCTGGAAATTAAACTGAAATAGTATTATCTACATGTTTGCCAATTTTTGGAATAGCTCTCATGCATACCTTGCAAGATATCCAACATGGAGCTCAAATTTCTAGTGCGTTTTTTCAGCAGTTGGTAGCACTGACATCATTTTCAAATATGGTCGTGAGATATTCCGGTGCACATCTTTACTCATACTAAATTTGGTTTTGATTGCTGCAGCCGTTTGGGAGTTGATAGGGGGGACACACACACAGTCAGACAGACAGACACACATTTTCCCGGATCGATCTCATAAGTCTACTTTTTCCTCATTTTTGCAAAATATGAAAAGTAGGCTAAAAAGGTTCCTGACACTGACATATGGAAAAACTGTCAAATGCACAGGTGTTCCAGACAGGCTCGCCATCAGCACCAGTTTAGGATTAATGTGTGGGCTGGCATTGTAGGTCCATACGTTCTACCAGCCCGTCTTACAGGTGCTGTCTCCAGAGACTTCATCCAGAACACCCTTTCAGACTTACTGCATGACAATGTGCCCCTGCAAATACGACAACGTATGTGGTGGATGCATGATGGGGCTCCTGCACACTTTAGTTACCTTGTTCGCACTGCTCTGACGGAGATCTTCCAGGACAGATGGTTGGGCAGATGAGGACCCGTTCCATGGCTTGCACGGCCCGTTAGACTTTTATCTGTGGGTCAGGAACCCTTATTGATATGAGTCCATGTGTTAAATACTTTCAAACAGGCCGTCAATTAATGTTTCACTGTAGAATGTTATCTCATTACTAAAGCAAAAACGAATGATTATGGGACATACGTGGATATGAACTATTTTTCGTGTTTTGGAGTAAGGAACCAATCCACAAAGTTTGTAAAAGTATTTCTGAAACACCCTGTATATTGACTTATGGTAATATGCATTTTTAGCCTACTTTTCACATTTTGCAAAAATTAGAAAAAAGTAGACTTATGAGATCGATCCGGGAAAATGTGTGTCTGTCTGCCTGTCCTTCTGTCTGTCTGTGTGTGTGTGTGTGTGTGTGTGTGTGTGTGTGTGTGTGTGTGTGTGTGTGTGTGTGTGTGTGTGTATCAACTCCCAAACGGTTGCAGCAATCGGAACCAAATTTAGTATGAGTAAAGATGTATACCGGATATATCTCAAGCCCATATTTGAAAATGATGTCAGTGGTACCAACTGCTGAAAAAATCACTAGAAATTTGAGCTCAATGTTGGATATCTTGGAAGGTATGCATGGGAGCTATTCCAAAATTGACACACATGTACATAAAACTATTTCAGTTTAATTTCCAGGAGGCCATACATGACAGTGTTGTTAAAATAATTTTAAGCCTTCTGATGGGTCCAATTTTTAAATGCATATACCTTCTACACTATCAATTGGATTTCAACCATATTTTGTATGTAATATGTATACATAAACACATATGACTGAGCGTATTCTTAAGAGCCACCATAGCTGCCTGATATGTCAAATTTTTAAATGCATGTAACTTCTATACTATCGAATGGATTTCATCCAAAATTGGCACACCAAGATATTATAATAAAAAAAAACAATTAATTGGGGGTGGCCGGAGCCAACCAGGCTCATTTTGGTTTTGGCCGGGGATTTAAAGCCGGATGCCCTTCCTGACGCCACGTGATTTTTAAGGTGAAAATTCTATCCCGGCCGTCCGGGTGAAAGACGAGCAGCTAAGCCACTGCGCCATCACGCTCCCCTCAACAAGATATCATAATATTTCAGATTATTTCTCGGCCCACACACGCATGACATTGTTGCCAACATGCTTTTACGCGTGCTGATAGATCAAATGTCTAACTGCATGTAACGCCCACTGGACTTCAACCAAATTCTTTATTCTGTACCTTAAGAGATGGAACTAAGAATATATTCAGTCACCAGGGCTGCCAACTGTAGTGCTCTATTAGGCTACATTATACTAGGTAGTCGCCTCCGTAGCGTAGCGGTCAGCATGGTTAGCTGGCGCCCCGGAGGTCCTGGGTTCGATTCCCGACTCTGCCACGAAATTTGAAAAGTGGTATGAGGACTGGAACGGGGTCTACTCAGCCTCGGGTGGTCCAAATGAGTAGACGGGGTTCAATTCCCACCTCAGCCATCCTCGAAGTGGTTTTCCATGGTTTCCCACTTCGTCTTCGGGCAAATGCCGGGATGGTACCTACTGTAAGGCCACGGCCGCCTCCTTCCCTCTTCTTCGCCTATCCATCCCAATCTTCCATCCCTTCCCATCCCTCATGAGGCCCCTGTTCGCTTTGCAGGTGAGGCCGCCTGGGCGAAGTGCTGATCACACCTTCCCAGTTGTATCCATCCCGACCAGATGTTCCAGGCTCCAGGACACTGCCCATAGTGGCGGTAGTGGTGAGTTCCCTCGCTGAGTCCGTGGGAACCACCAACCTAGAGGGTAAATTGACTAAATTAAAAAAAATATATACTAGGTATATTTCTAACTAATTAAACATTTCGATATTACCAACTTAATTTCGTTATTATTCTAGATAGGTTCATATACTGTAGATTAATCATTGGCATGAATCTTAATTTTAAGAAAAGTAGGCTCTTTAGTTCGTTACGGAACTTCTGGTATTAAAATTACATCGTCAATAAGGAATCGGGATAGCCTGGTCATTTTATGTCATCTTATTCTAACGAAAGTTGTTATTCCGTAAATACATTCCATCATATTTAGTAAGTATGCGAATACTTTCTGTGGCCTCTGCACTTGAGGTCATGTCTGTTTGAAACGTTGGGTACACAGACTAATATTAGTCTATTTATTGATGGCGTGAGTTACGACTCTTTGCTCAATAACGTCTTTTATAATTCTAAAATGTTTGCTTTCTGGATAGGCAAATAAACCAAGAGCTCTTGTCTACCGTGAAATTGGGGTTCAGCTCACACGTAATTTAATCACGGTAAATATATCGCCCCGTTCTGTGTAATGGGGCTATTGAACGTTTGCAGGTTTATAATGAACTCTCATTTCTTTGCATGCAAATACTGCCATAAATCTATTCATGAAGTTGGCCCAGTTGCGTTTACAATGAAGGCGTCTCGCTCCACAGACTTTTAATTGGTTTTCGACTGATCAAATAATTATTCGTAGAGCAAAATATATAAATGTGGGCTAAAATTATTTTTGAGGTATCACTCCTTCATATACGAGGACTGTTTTATTTTCAAGTTCCGATGGACTGTATAAAATAACATATTGAAAAACCATTCTGATTTTACTACTAAATGTTTTTTTTTTCCTTATGTCTCAACATAATCGCAAAAAAATTGAAACATTTGTCGTATCGTTACACCAGCTTTCCAATCCCTTCGACAAAGAATTCTGCCGCTACTGATGTGGGTACGTCTGCAGAGTCTCCTGAAGTTTTTCGTTTTTGGAGGGCGTTGGCGCCCAACCATACCTTCAATTCTCGAAATAGGTGAAAAATAATTCACGAACGCACTGTGCCTACGTTACAATAGACTTTTTCAAAGAATTCAAATGTGAAGTTTCGGACCATCTGCCGTTTAGTACAAACCAGCACTGAATGATTTTCACCTCTTTGAAGGTATGGTTGGGCGGCAACGCCAAAAAGGAAACACTTCAGGAGACTGTCCAGATGTACCCACCTCAGTGGCGGCAGAATTTTTAACCTAGGGCATTGGAAAGCTGGTTGGTGTAACGATAGGACGAATGTTTCAATCGTTTTGGCGATTATGTTGAGACATAAGAATAAAACAAGCAACCATTTAGTAGTAAAATCTGTTTTGTATGTCAATCTGTTATTTTCATACAGTCCATCGGAACTTGAAAAAAGAACAGCCCTCGTATGAACCGGCAAAGTTAGGCATCAAACTAAGGCGCAGCGCCAAGCTATCTACGAACTCTGTAGACGAGTGGGATCGAGTCCTATCGTCACCCGTCCTTCAAGTGGTCCTCTATGGTTTCCCCATTTTCAACCTCAGGCAAATACCAGAATGTTACCTTCTAGCAGGCCATCACCACTTCCTTCCAACACCTTGTCCAGTTTCATTCACCTTCATTCAGTTATAAGACGTGATCAAAGAGTTTCCGTTTGATGGCCGCACAGTCCAGAATCTGTTTGCCAATCAGGCAAAATCACCGTGAGAATTGAGGCGCTCATCCCACCCACCCACCCACCAGGTTGAAGATCCCCGTGTGGTAAATCACCGCGTCCTGCTACGTAAAGAAGTCCGTAACCGCCTGCTGCACATCATCGTCCGACAGGAATAGTTGACCCTTCAATGCCTTTTATCATTTTAAATGATCGTGTCGACTTCGTCGTTACGCTGGGGTCTGGCGTTACGTTACGGTGACGGGACGAAATGTACCAAGAATGCACTGAGGTGTGTGACATCATAGTACTGCTTGAGCTTCCTCCTTTCCCCCGCGCACTCCGGTGAGCATGACGTCATCCAGCCAGCTACCTCCTTTGACCTTGGTTTGCACTTGCTAACGGACTTTGAGTTCACGCAGCATTTGTAGCATTTAAAATGATATAAAGTCTAGTACTTCAGACTGACTATCAGTCTTTCTTAAGGGACCGAAGGCGTGATAAGCGCATGGAGAGAGATCAGAACTATAGAACGGGTGCTCGAGTGTATCCCACTTGAGATGGCGTACCTTCTGCGTTACAATTCCGATATGGGGGCGTGCGTTATCATGAAGCAGCACCCCTTGTCGCAGATTTCCCGGACGTTTGTCCTTAATTTCACGCCGTAATTTCTCCCGTGTTGCGCAGTACCGTTCCCCAGTGATGGAGACACCAGGCTCCTTGACATCAATAAGCAATGGGTCCTGGTAATCAAAGAACAGGGTGAGGATCAACTTTCCAGCGGATGGTTCGCTCTTGAACTTCTTGGGACGAGGGGACGATGGATGATAACTGTGCGTCGTCGACGCATTCTTTTCCGATTCCCAGTGGTGGTACCAGCTTTAGTCGCCTGCAATCAATACGCTCTAGGAACGTGTTGCCTTCAACATTGAAACGCATCAGGTGTTGCAAACAAACAGCCATCAGGTGTGCTTTTTGTTGCTACGTTGCATATACGCTGCAGCAACGCTCTCAAACGCAGTTCGCAGATGATCCAACAGACAGCTCACGAGAATGATAGCCATTCCCTCACGCTGAAGCCAGAGGCGCTCCGTCAGTGCTCGCTAACGCTAGCCGGGAGACTGACTCTCAGAGTGACGATCTCTCAGTTCGTGACCAGTTCAGCTCTGCAAGGAAGAACGTGTCTAAGTAGGGGCAGATGACCTCGCCGATGTGCTCCTTAAAACAAAAATTAACATTCGTTTCGTTTGCTCATCTATGCATACTAGGTCAATAGACTATCTCATTATACCCAAGAATTTAACTCAAACTACTGGAGTACTTCAAGAAGTAGTCTGATCAGTCTGATCCTGTTTAATATCATGACAGCAGACATCACAAAGGTCATTATGGACAGTTCAGCAACACCCATACTTTACAGTTTGCAGAATATATGGTAATAGGCTCAGAATATAAAGAAGAACTACAAATGATGCTCAACAACCTCACCGCATGGGCCCTGGAAAATGATTTACAAATAAAACACGGCAAAACTAAACACACGATTTTCAGAAAAAGTGGTAAATTCTCCCCAAAATGAACTCCTGAAAGTAGTATCAAAATTAAAATATCTTGAAGCTACCCCCCAAACAACATCCTTCAACACTCATCTGAAAGAAAGAGCAACAGCAGCAATAAAAACGATTCACAACATCCAATAGCCTCAAAAACTCGCAATAAGAAAGACTACGGCATTATTTAAAACGGCCGTAGTACCAATAGCAACGTATAGAATCCACGTAATCTGCGACAAACTAAAAGTCAACGGCCTCATAACACTATGGAAAGTCAAAGCCCGTTATGACATTTATATGAAAACCGAGTGTGTCGGCAAAACCGGGACCATTACTCATCCATAAAGATTATTTTCGGAATGCAGGGACATTTTTGAGAAAACCGAGTCTGTGTAGGCAAAACAGAGAAAATTAAGCGTCCTGAATGATTTTCGTGCGACACTGTGAACTGAAACTGTCCTGGCAATACTTGGACAGTTACGTGTCTGGAATTATTTCTCGAGACCAGGGACATTTATTTGAAAACGGGATAAATACGCATCTCGGATGATTTTCTCGGGGCACAGTGACATTTACTGTATATGATAACTGTACAATTGCACGTCCCGAATGATTTCTCGAGACACAGAGACATTTATGTGAAACCCGGGGCAATCACGCATCCCAAAAAGAAATTCGGGACACTGGGACATTTTTGTGAAAACTGGGGCGTATGGTCAGCCCATCCCATAAGCTCTGCTTAAAATATCACTTATCTAAACATTCAATTTATTCAACTGTTTCTTGCTAGAACAGCGCCAGCCTCACAGACCGACTTGTAGAAAACACACAAAATAATGTTTCTGGGTACCGGAAACTTTCCCTGAAGAGGATCTTTAACAGTAAATCTACTGACATGACTGTCTCGCGTTTGCTCAGCCAACACCGTACAGGCCATGGGGTCCCTTGGAGCAGTGGAAGGTAGAGGCTTTCACCGTTCATGACATCGGCACTAGATAGGATGGAGTTGTCAGCTCCTTTGCTCCCAGGAATTACCCTGGTACTTATTTCTGTTATAGACTAAGAATACCCCAGGGACATTTGTGTTTCTGAAAGTGGTAGTATTGTTTCTAAATTCCACTACTTGGGTGTGATTCGAACCCACTCCCTTTCAGTTAGAAGCTGAGCGCCCCTACCGACTGGGCTACGCAGCCCCCTTCTCTCACATTTTATTAATTACAAATGCGGATAAATTGTGAAAATTACAAAATATGCAATAACCTGTGTATTGATCAGTTTGTGCACAAGTCAATGATGGATTTTCCACGGCTTGTGCAGTTAATCACATGGTAGCGCTCACAGATTCACAGATGCACTTCGGGTTGGGTTCGTGGAAGTATTTTGTCTTGCACGTGAAGTGGTGGTTGCCATGCACTGCTCGTAAATTGACAAAATGTCGTAAGTCTTGGTTCGCTTCTGCCCAGGCTCTATTTGTCATGGCCTTTGTTGAGTAGAACTCCATCCAAATATCATCTCTTTTTAAGGTGCGGCCTTCTATTGACCTCTTCCAGGTGTCCGTAGACGGCAGCAAGAACTTGTATCTCAAATCCTCTAATATGAAGGGCTCTCTAGCAAGTTCGTATACCAGCCTTGAGTGAGTGTATTTAGAAACTGCAAGCACCACCTTCAGATATCTTGCTTTGGCCTTCTCAAGTGTAAGGAAATCAAGAGTTTAGTGCTTTTCAGTCGGTCAACGCGAATGTCCACAATGTAAGGAAATCTCCAACGCTTAGTTTGTGCCCAACCACCTCAATCCCATCAGTGAGTATTGGTATAATTTTGGTGTCAAACAGTAGCATAGCGATCTTCAGCGATAATTTGGTAATGGAATTGATGTACCCTCAAAATGCCAACCGACTGAGCCCTGATTCAATCCCGCTACCTTGGAATCAGCAGCACACGCAGCCAACCAAAATGCGTTCAGTTAGCATACCAGTTTGAAAATGAGGCTTGTGTAGCACAGCAGATACAGTAACCATTGTCCTAAAAGGCAGCGTTACTTGCGAATAAAATGAACTGATATACTTTCACAAACTGTTCCAACCTTAAACCATAACCTTCTTCAGAGAACGCCCATCTGTAGACGCATTAGAAACCGCTGATTATGTCCTGTGCCGTCTCGACGAGAAAGGGGATTGGTTAAATAAAGCAAACCAAAAGAGCACAAGAACAGGAAACAAAATGCCCATCTGAGCTCTAGAACCCCCATTGAAGTTTCAATAGAAAGAGAGAAAAGCACATCTTAGGATGAGGTCATTAACTTTAACTTAAGGGTCATTTAATGTCACAGGACAATAGAAGTAGGAGGTTGCCTCGTATTGTGTGTCAGCTCTTATAGCATAGAAAACACAGTCGCAAACAACGGTAGGAGGTTAAAAACGCCAAGCGAAAGCAGGTAGGAGGACATCTTACAAGCTCGATAGTAGACAAAAAAGAAACCAATATAAAATACTGTATCAGCGTAATTGTTATTTAGAATTAATATAAACAGAACTTGCAATTGTTTTCCTCACCGGACGAACGAAAAATAACACAGGGCAATAAATTTGAACTTTTTGTTAGTGACTCGTATCTCCCCATCTGTGGCTGGTTCCTGATTTGCTTTTGCTTTTTAAAGCTTTTTTCTCCCGTTTTAACACACAAAGTTTGCTCCAGATGACCAATAATATTGCTTTCTAATCTAGGAGGCTCAATACGATCTCCATCTTCTTATCTTATATATAAAAGTGAAAGTCTGTATGTGGGTATGTGGGTATGTGGGTCTGTTCCGTATACAAATCTACACCGTTCCAGCAATCTCAACCAAATTTTGCATACACATAGTTTAGGACCCAGAAGGAACCGCTGGCTACATGAATTTTCGATAGTCTTTCTCATTCTTCTGATTTCGGCCCTTTTGCACTCAAGCACAGGCTAATCAAATCATAAAATATACTCATGAAGGAATGGCAAGGCAGATAGTTTCCATGGCAACATAGCTCAAGTCGAGACGCGGCCGACTGGATGCGATTTGCGCTCTGCACTACCGGTATAGAAAATGAGGCATTCCTAATGGAAGATTTACGAACCAGAATGCATCTTCCAGCTACCAAAGAGCTTCTACAAATTAGACAGAAGAAAAGAGAGGGCATCGACCTGGAGTTTTACTCGACTGATGCCGTGCTCAATCGTAGCAGGTCTGCACCAAATAATGACATGCGGAGCGCTCCAGCTAGGTTGGCAATACATGGTTTTCACCACAAGCTATGTACTCGACATGCCTATCATGAACCGTCTGAGCAGTGCGTTTCTAAGCTGTGTGAAGGTCATTGCGAGCGATATCATTTCAACAAATGCAACAAACGAGGACACTGACGTGTGACCTGCTATCTAGCGGTGATTTAATGAAACATGGCAAAAGCTTCTGAAATATTACATGACATGACAAAATATAATATTAGTACCTCCATGGTGTGAAGTCAGTCACTTAATGTTCTATGATCCTTGCGCACGACAATAGAGAAAGTGTACATCGAGGCAGTTAGTGGAGGATCAGATGAATTGTGCGATCACCATATCAAGCTCTTCTAACCCTGAAAGAACCTTTAATATTTCCGTAAGTTCATTATATATTTTTTGTATTTGAAGCAGATGACCTCGCTGTTCCGCCCCTTAAAACATCAAAAGCTAACTAACTAAATACCTCTTTCTGCGTTGTGGTTTCCCAATTCACAGATCAATGGTACCATTGTTATAATTTATCTAATAGTTTTAATGCAGCTAATGACCAATGAAAATCAAACTAATAGTTACTTATTGTTGAACACGGTCTGCCGTGGTGAGAAGCATACAGCTTGACCGCCGCGCCAACACGCCTACTTTATTGTTGTTGTTGTTGTTGTTGTTGTTGTTGTTGTTGTTGTTGTTGTTGTTGTTGATGATTCATTTAGAGGCTTGCAATATTGTGGTCATTCAGCTCCATGTGCTTAAGTGTAAGTGGGATTTTCTCCAATAACCTCTGTTGTTGATATGTCTGTGGTAGTGTGTGTATTAGGCTATACCATGCATTTCGAAAGGAAGTCATTTAGTGGATGATCATGATGATGATGATAATTGTTGTTTTAAGGGGCCTAACATCTAAGTTATCGGCCCCATTAGTGGATGATCAGATGAATAGTGCGATCACCATACCAAGCTCTTCTAACCCTGCAAGAATCTTTAATATTTCCGTAAGTTCATTATATATTTTTTGTATTTGAGGCAGATGACCTCGCGGTTCCACCCCTAAAAACATCTAAAGCTAACTAACTAAATACCTCTTTCTGCGTTGTGGTTTCACAATTCACAGATCAATGGTACCATTGTTATAATTTATCTAATAGATTTAATGCAGCCAATGACCAATGAAAATCAAACTAATAGTTAGTTATTGTTGAACCCGTTCTGCCGTGGTGAGAAGCATACAGCTTGACCGCCGCGCCAACACGCCTCCTTTGTTGTTGTTGTTGTTGTTGTTGTTGTTGTTGTTGTTGTTGTTGTTGTTGTTGTTGTTGTTGTTGTTGTTGTTGATGATGATTCATTTAGAGGCTTGCAATATTGTGGTCATTCAGCTCCGTGTGCTTAAGTGTAAATAGGATTTTCTCTAATAACCTGTGTTGTTGATATGTCTGTGGTAGTGTGTGTATTAGGCTATACCATGTATTTCGAAAGGAAGAACGTGAAGGATATGGCAGGAGCTTGGAACAGCTGGGTCGACCGACGGCGAAGTAAAAGTAAACGAAACGAAATAATGGCAACGAAATAAACTCCGACACGGACGGTTAACAATCGACTGAATGAATGAACACAGCACAGGCGACGTGTTACTCTAGCTCTCAAAATCCAGCCATTAAGAGCCCACGGCGGCCATTTTATATCGTTCCCGCCAAATGATTCAAGTTCTTTCTTTCGAAATACCAGATTTTTAAAATTGGAATTGAGACCAGGAAGGAGAAGGAGGTCACCATGATGTTCAGTAAGAACCATTTCGGTATTTGCTTGCAATAAAAATGGAAACCACGAAAAACGACTTGTAGGATGCTTGAGGTGGGAATCGAATCCACCTTTTCTCAGTTCTGACTCACAAGACTGAGTGAAAGGCGTTCTAGCTCTCAACCTAATTCCTTGCGTTCTTTACATAGCTGCGGATCGCAACCCAGGACTTTGAAACCGAAAACTCAATTCGTACTCTAAGATAATACAAGGCGACTGTTACTATCTCTTCAGTCGCCAGTAAACAGCAGAAATTTTTAGTGACTATATGTATCTGCATTGCACTTCTGATTATAGCCTCACCATTGAATTACCGCCTTTCGTGTTCCAAAGATACGTATTGTGACGTCCATCTTAAATGTCCGTGGTTTGATTCCAGGCTCTGTAGATAAATTTCACTCTGATCTGAGGCTAAAACAGGGCACACTGAATTTCTGCAGGCAAAACAGAGAAAAGATCTGAGTCAAGAAACGGGGTACATTCACATTCTATAGGCAAAACATAGTAGAGGTCTGAGTACAGAACGGGGTAAACTCAGCTACGTTAGGCTAAAAAAAAAAAAAAGATTTAGGTACGATTCCCACCTCACCCTAATGGTGGTTTTACATAGTTTTCCAATACTTGTACAGCTAAATGCCAGAATGGAAACCAACTTAATGTCACGGACACATCCTTCCCAATTGGGGACTGATTTTCAAGGATTACAAGTATATCTTCAGAATAGCATGTGTTATGAGAAAGATTCAACACATAAATAGGTACACTCCGGACAAGCATTAGACACTTAGTAAATGCAGGAATGATGAATGAGTTTCTTAGGATAAGTTGGGCCCGTAAATCCTAAACTTCATGAGGATTAAGTGACCACCACCACCACCACCACCACGACTAACAGAAATGTACATTCCTCTTTTAGAATGCCTCCTAAGAAGCGAAATGCTATTGGACGAGTGCATCATCCAAAATCAGAAAAAATGAAATTATTACGACTATCCCAGACAAAAGAACAGCATGACAGACGACTGGAATTAGACCGAGAGCGGGCGAGTACATCAAGGGCGACGGAGAGTATAGAGCAGCATGAGGCACGACTGGCAATAAAGCGGACTGCTGCCAGTACATCAAGAGAGGCTGAGACTGTGGAACAGCGTGAGGCACGACTGGAAATAATGCGGACTGTTGCCAGTACATCAAGGGCGGCTGAGACTGTGGAACAGCGTGAGGCACGACTGGAAATAAAGCGGACTGTTGCCAGTACATCAAGGGCGGCTGAGACTGTGGAACAGCGTGAGGCACGACTGGAAATAATGCGGACTGCTGCCAGTGCATCAAGAGCTACGGAGACTGTGGAACAGCGTGAGACACGACTGGAAATAAAGCGGACTGCTGCCAGTACATCAAGAGAGGCTGAGACTGAAGAACAACATGACATTCGACTTACAATGATGAGGGCAACAGCGAGTACATCAAGAGCGAATGAGGCACCACAGGAGCACGAATTTCGACTTGAAAACGACCGTATTCAAACTGTTCAATCAAGGAGAGTATTTAGGCGGTCCGATTTGATGTTAGCTGCTTTTCATTATGATCCCCATATTGAGTACGCACAACATCAAAGAGTTATTATTGGAAAATAAACAAGGTATGCGTTTACTGTCAAGCCAAGAAATTCCAAAGTGAACCTCCAGGTATGTGCTGTAGGAGTGAGAAAATTCAACTACCACCTCTGGATTCACCACCCGATGAACTTCTCGAATATACATCTGGGACTACTGCAGAATCAAAACACTTCCTACAGAACATAAGAAAATATAATGCATGTTTCCAGATGACATCATTTGGTGCGACATCTGTACTTGAAGACAGCGGCTTTACGACGACATTCAAAGTACAAGGTCAAATTTACGACAGAATTGGTTCAATGATTCCTTTTCCTAATGAAAAACCATAGTTTCTACAGATTTATTTCATGGGCGATGAACAGATTGAAACTAATCAGCGATGTGAGAATATCCCTGGCACAAGGCAGAATATTGTTTTGAAGTTACAAGCGATATTACATGAACATAATTATCTAATAAATACCTTCAAAACAGCACTAGACCAAATGCCGACGGATGATTATAAGATAGTCATTCATGCTGACAAGAAACCAGCTGGCGAACATGAACGTCGCTTCAATGCTCCTCAAATCAGTGAAGTAGCCATCGTTATAGTGGGTCATGAATTTGATCGTCGTGACATAATTATTCAGAAAAGGGGTGACGCAATACAACACATTGCTGATACACACAGATCATACGATGCACTTCAGTATCCGCTGATATTTTGGCAAGGCGAAGACGGCTATCATTTCAACATTATGCAAACTGACCCTACTTCAGGATTAACCACCAGTAAGAAAGTTTCTGCTATGGACTTTTACGCATATCGGATAATGATAAGAGTTGGGTCACCAAACCATATTTTGAAGTGTCGGCAACTTTTCCATCAGTTCATCGTTGACATGTACGCTAAAATTGAGAGTGAGCGTCTTCTGTTCATACGGTTAAACCAGAAAAAGCTCAGAGTGGACGAATACATTCACTTAAGGGACGCTGTCAGAAACGATGGAGGCGTTGAAAATATCGGGAAAATGTTCATTCTACCTGCCACGTTCACAGGAAGCCCAAGACATATGCATGAATATGCACAAGATGCTATGTCGTATGTTCGTTCTTATGGACGTCCCGATCTATTCATCACGTTCACCTGCAATCCCGCCTGGCCGGAGATAAAAGAGGAACTTCTGTTTGGCCAGTCATCTACTGATCGACATGACTTAACAGCCAGGGTGTTCAAACAGAAACTTATTAAACTAATTGATGTCATTACCAAGAGTCATGTTTACTCAGAAACTCGCTGTTGGATGTACTCCGTCGAGTGGCAGAAAAGAGGACTTCCACATGCCCATATCCTCATCTGGGTAAAACAAAAAATTCAGCCATCCCAAATCGACTCTATTATTTCTGCTGAGTTTCCGAATCCGGAGGAAGACCCCGAACTTTATGCAGTTGTCACCAAAAACATGATTCACGGACCATGTGGATACCTCAATCAGAACGCACCATGTATGAAGGATCGGATATGCAGCAAGAAATATCCAAGAGCGCTGAACACTGCAACACAAACTGGCGATGACGGATATCCTCGATACAGAAGGCGAGCTCCAGCGAACGGAGGATACACCGCTAAACTAAAAATGAGAGGAAATACGGAAATAGAAGTAGATAACAGCTGGGTTGTGCCATATTCTCCACTTCTATCCAAAATGTTTCAAGCTCATATCAATGTAGAGTATTGCAATTCAGTAAAATCCATAAAGTACATCTGCAAATACATCAATAAAGGTAGCGACATGGCTGTTTTTGGACTGACAAATAGCAATGTTATGGATGAAATTTCTGTGTATCAGTTGGGAAGGTACATCAGCAGCAATGAAGCTGTTTGGCGTATGTTGAGCTTCCCAATTCATGAACGTCACCCAACAGTTGTTCACCTCAGCGTGCATTTAGAAAACGGCCAGAGAGTGTACTTCACAACTGATAGCGCCCAGACAGTTTCTGCAGAACCACCAAACACAACGTTGACTGGCTTCTTCCTGTTGTGTCTACAAGACGCATTTGCAAGCACATTACTATATTCTGAGGTTCCACGTTATTACACATGGAATTCATCCAGAAAAGTATTCTGTAAACGGAAACAAGGGGTACCTGTTTCAGGATATGATGCAGTTGCAAGTGAAGCCTTTGGCCGTGTGTATACAGTTCACCCAAACAACGCTGAGTGTTATTTCCTCAGAATGTTGCTTCATGTCGTTAGAGGACCAACGTCTTTTGCTGTTCTCAGAACTGTGAATGGAGAAGAATGCCAGACCTATAGACAGGCATGTCAAAAGCTTGGTTTACTGGAGGATGATCAACACTGGAATGCTACGTTGTCAGAAGCAGTGTTAACATCTTTTCCAGAGCAAATAAGAAGCCTCTTTGCCATCATACTCACGACTTGCAACCCTTCAAACCCAAACAGTCTCTGGTAGAAATATCGTGAAAATATGAGCGAAGACATCCTAATTAAAGTCCGGAGGAATAACCAAAGTCTGGATTTAAATTATTCACCACAAATCTTCAATCAAGCGCTGATGCTGCTGGAAGATAAATGCATGGCTATGAATGGAAGAACTTTAATGGAATTAGGCGTCGAAGCTCCGGAGAGAAATGGCTGTGACATGCTTACCAGTGATATCATGAGGGAAACATGTTACGATGTTGAAGGGTTAAAAGCATTCGTGGAAATGAATAAGCCACAGTTGGTTGTTGACCAGAAATTAGCATACGACACAATATTGGACTATCTCAGAAGAGAAAATGGTGGACTACTCTTCCTTGATGCACCTGGTGGGACAGGTAAAACCTTTCTCATCAACTTACTCCTTGCCGAAATCCGAATGCGAAATGAAGTAGCACTGGCAGTGGCATCATCTGGAATTGCATCAACCCTTATGGAAGGAGGGCGAACAGCGCACTCAGCATTCAAATTGCCTTTAAACATCGCTAATCAACAAATTCCTATGTGCAATATCAGCAAAGAGTCCGGTCAAGCCCAAGTATTAAAAATTTGCAAAATGATCGTGTGGGATGAATGTACGATGGCTCACAAAAAGTCGCTTGAAGCACTTGACCGAACATTACAAGATTTACGAGGAAATAACCAGCTGATGGGAGGAGTTCTTGTGGTTCTGGCTGGTGACTTCCGTCAAACCCTTCCAGTTGTGCCAAGATCTCCACCAGCTGACGAACTTAATGCTTGCCTGAAAATGTCAACTCTTTGGAGACATATAAAAAAAGTCACTCTAGGTACAAATATGAGAGTACATCTGCTAGGAGATTCAAACGCCCAGAATTTTGCAGACAGGCTTCTTCAAATAGGTGATGGCACTCTCCCTACTAAGTCTGGTGAAATGTCATTTCCGCGGGATGTTTGTGAAATGCTGCCATCATTTATGGAAATGGTGCATAAAGTTTATCCGCGGATCGTGGAAAACTTCAAAAACCACGAGTGGTTGTGTGAACGAGCCATATTGGCTCCAAAGAACGATTGTGTTACTTCCATGAACAACATGATACAGGATCAACTTCCAGGGTCACTTACTACATACAAATCCATAGACACTGTTGTAGATACTGATGAAGCTGTCAACTACCCCACGGAGTTCCTCAATTCTCTAGACCCACCTGGAATACCACCGCATTGTCTTATGTTGAAAGTTGGCTCACCGATCATGTTACTCCGAAATATTGAACCACCAAAACTCTGCAATGGGACAAGACTGTGCGTTAAACAGCTTCTACCAAACGTAATTGAAGCGACTATTCTGACTGGTAAGGCGAAAGGTGAACACGTCTTCATACCACGCATACCATTAATTCCAACTGACATACCATTCAATTTTAAACGGCTCCAGTTTCCAGTCAGATTGGCGTTCGCCATGACAATTAATAAGGCCCAAGGTCAAT
This sequence comes from Meconema thalassinum, assembly GCA_946902985.2. Lineage (NCBI taxonomy): Eukaryota > Metazoa > Arthropoda > Insecta > Orthoptera > Tettigoniidae > Meconema > Meconema thalassinum. The sequence goes on from OX336396.1 coordinate 68,589,021, forward strand.
CTCTAAAGTTTGCGGGTATAAATTTAGAAAATCCGTGTTTTTCTCATGGGCAGTTGTACGTTGCCTGTTCAAGAGTGGGTTCTCCAAAACATTTATTTATATTCGCTCCAAGTGCAAAAACTACAAATGTTGTTTATGAACAAGCTTTAAAATAAGGAGTAGAGTGCCATTTTCCAGTTGGGCCAATGTGACAACTTTGTGATGATTTTGTTAAGAAACATTTCTTATACTGGCCCTAGAAGGACGCTTTTTTTCTCTTATCAATTTCTCATCACCAAATGAAGAAATTTTAACGTTATTTGTTGCAGTTTTATCAATTATATTATTTTCAACGAAGATTGAAGAAATGGCAAGACAACATTATGAACATATGTTAATTGTATAGCTAGGATTATAATAATTTCGTGTGAGGAGGGGGCATTTATTTCCAGTTTTACTTACTAATATTGAGGGATAAGATAACTTCCATCAGCTTTGTTTACATATATTGCATATTTTAACGTTTTCTATGAAGAGTTCACATTTTGTAATGTGTCAAAATAATGTAAGCGAGTGCCATAGATTCGATTATGTTTTTGGATATGTGATGGACTGAACAGTACTGTGTTTCTACGTTGCAGACTAGCATGTCTCTGTTAAAAATTCATATATTCCAAGAGGGAGAAGAAATTGCGCTCATCTTTTCAAATATTTTAATACCAGGGATCACTCTGTCTCAGGGGTGGAAGGCATCCTATTAGCATCATTGTTACCACTCTGGAAACACAAGAGTATGCTTTAGTCTCTTGATGGTAATAATACTAATGAAATGAAAATCCACAGCCTGCTTCCAGTCTCCGACCGGGTCAGGAATGGAATGAATGAAGCCACCATCTAGCGGCGAGGATATGAACTGTGCCGGCTGCCGAGGCCTGACGCACTCCTCTGGGGCAACGATTAAATGAATGACAGATGAAATGAAATGATAGTGGAGAGTGTTGCTGGAATGAAATTTTGACAGGGAAAACCGGAGTACCCGGAGAAAAACCTATCTGCCTCCGTTTTGTCCAGCACAGATCTCACATGGAGTGATAGGGATTTGAACCACGGACCCAGCGGTGAGAGGCCGGCGTGCAGCCGCCTAAGCCACGGAGGCTTCGTAATAATACTAATAACAATAATAATAAAATAATTATTTTTATTTCCATAACTTTGGGATATTTATTTAATAGTTATTGTTACAAACTGATTGTAGAAAATAATATCCTTTTTTTTTTTCTTTTATTAATACTGTAATTGCAATGTACAGTAATTTCGTTTGTTTTTCATTCGTTACAATGGGCGAGTGGTTTCTTCGGGAATATTTTTTTTAGCTGATATCTTATTTACATACATACTTACCATATTTAAAGTAATTGGAAGTCGATAAAATAATAATGATTATAATAATAATGTTGGGTGACAAAGTTTAATCTATAGACTAAAGGTCTCACTTTTCTTATAAGAATGTTGATAATATTTATCCTAAATAAAGATGATGATCTTTTTGTTCTAGCTATTATGTATACATACATTTTTGCTTTCAAACTTAAAATAATAAAAAGTCGATAATAATAGTAATTACAATCACTGCAGCAGTGTCTGATCCGCAGCGGGCGGCTGCTAACGACATCTGATCCCCATGTTAGGGGCGGTCGAAATCGTATCCTGGCCGTAGGTATAAAAGGCACACCATCACCATGATGAAACGAAATAAGAAAAGTGAACTAAAAGACCACTAACCCGAGGAGCGTCGGGGACCCCCTTGGAGCCATCGCTGGGGGTGACAGCATGCAAGCCGGTGGTGATCAGGAGCTGAACAGGGGAACACCCCGAACATGTTACAGCCGATGTTGATAGTAGCATCCTAACATCATCCAACGCTAAACCTGCACATAGTGTTTCTTCTGTGATTCAGGAGACCTGGAGAGCAGGCAGACCGAGACAGTGTATGAAATGGACGACTGAAATGAATTCATGTGTCATGCGCTGTTATCAGATAACTGGTATGGAGGCGAATACCATCGCATACAGACAGAAGCTGCATGCCGCATTCTGCCAGTAGTATCCTGAAATCAATGTAACGGTACAGAGAATAGCAGACCATCGTCGTGCTATAGTACGGAAGAAATTGATCCCTGTGGAACAACTTAATATGCTACGAACAGAAATTCCTGCCAGCAACACTCTGAAATCAGTCGAGCAACTTGAGCAAGTGAGAAATGGAGATAATACAACTCCTGCTAACGAACGGCAATCATCATACCTATATCATGGCAATCCTACGAAATATCGTACGTTGATGAGTAAATTTTGAGATGACCCAGCGAGCCAGCAACTTGAGAATGAATTTAGGAAATCTCTTGCCGAATTTGAAGGTACTGACCTTATTCAGCGTCCCAACAATCCTAAAGCAGCAATGTTCTAAGAAGCTTGCAGTTGCAGTGAGAATAATGAATGATGATATCCTTGCTCCTCATCCTGCACTCAACCCAAGCTGTTTCAGTGATGTGTAGGCCTCCATTTATGCTGGAGCGATTGCTGTGGTAAGAACAGTTGGTGGCAGACTTAAATGTGGTCCACATCTTACTAACAGACAACAGACTAAACCACAGATGATGTTACACGAGCTGAAAATGAGACACAAAATTGGAAAGTCACTGGACCACACAATATCCATTACTTCTGAATCAAACGATTCACCTGCACACACGAACATCTTGCCCGCCACTACAGTAATTTCCTTGAAAATCCACAACTGATACCCTCCTACCTGATGCGAGGGAAGATATACCTACTTCCGAAAGGTGAACGAACTGTAGACCCTGCAATGTATAGGCCAGTCACTTGCCTATGTAATCTCTATAAAAAATTTACACCATGTATTGCACATAAAGTCTACAAGCACTTGGAGTATATCACATCTTGGCTGAGGAACAGAAGGGATGCGTGAACATGTCTCAAGTTTGCAAAGAACAGCCGGTAACTGATGCCGTGATTATGAAGCAAAGATAAGGAAGCTTTTAGTTTTACGTGACCGTTAATCATGCGATCATGAGCCACGGGACCTCCTTTTTACGTGGAATCCGAACCACAGGACATGGCATTTCACTTAGAAAATCTCACATGCATTGACCGGGAATCGAACCAGGTCCACCTTGGTGAGAGGCCAACAGCTTGACCGCTGCGCCACCACGCCCCCGGAGCAAAGATAAAAAATGATGCGAAAACTATATATGACCTACATTGATTACAGGAAAACATTTGATTCAGTTCCACACTCCTGGTTATTCAGAGTCCTCAAGATTTATAAAGTTGATAATTCACTGAAAACAATGATGACATCTTGGGGAATCAATTTGTATAGCCTATGAAACATGGTGGTACTTCGATTGAGTCAAGATTCATTCAAATCAAGAGAGGCATTTTTCAAGGTGACAGTCTGAGTCCTTTGTGGTTCTTCCTTGCGTTGAACCCATTATCATCGTTCATTGAATACGACATGAAGTGGCTTTCCGATTAGACAATCTGGCACAGTTATCCATTTTCTCTCCCATTTGATTTACATGGATGACATAAAACAATATGCACCCTCTGAAAAGCATATAGATAATCTCATTGTTATCACAGCTTCCTTTTCTACAGACATCTGTATGTCCTTTGGGTTTGATAAATGCCGTACTCTTACTCTACGACAGGGAAGGTTAGAAGCCCCAGGATTTTTAATCGAAAATCAATGTCTCATTCAGCCCATGGAAGAAACTGAGAGTTACAAATATCTTGGTTTCCAACAGTCAAAGAAAATTGATCACAAGATCGTTAAGGATCAAACTGTAGCGACGTACAATGTTTCAACAAGATTCTGAAATCGAAGTTGAATGAACGGAACATCTTCAAGACCATCAATACATATGCCATTCCAATACTGGCTTACACGTTTGGTATAGTAAAATGGGCACAGACAGACCTAGAAAATATTCTTAAGACGCACAAGACCTGAACGAAACACAGATGTCTGTACCCGAAGTCAGCAGTTGAACGACTGACTTTGCAACACCAGAGAGGTGGACGCGCGCTTACAGATATTATACACCTACATGCCAAGCCGGTGAAGAATCTTTAGGCCTACTTTTTGAGCAAGACGAACTCTCCCCTGCATCAGGCTGTTATTAAGGTGGATGATAAGTAAACGCCATTGGACCTTCTTCATGCCAGGGATGTGCAGCTAGCTACGTCACAAGAGCACATAACCAACAAGTTTCAACAGTGGACTCAGAAAGCACTGCACGGTCGTCATCCGTATGATCTCAGTCAAGAATATGTCGACATACATGTATCGAACTGCTGGCTGATCAATGCGGATCTATTTCCTGAGACTGAGGGGTTCATGATCGCGATACAAGATCAAGTAGTAGCAACAAAGAACTACCTAAATTACATAATTAAGGTAGACATCTTAGATGACAAAAGTAGGAGATGCCATCGCGAATCGGAGACCATGCAGCATATCACAGGGGGCTGTACAACAATTTCATATACGACCTACTTCAAGAGACCAAGATAATCCACCTGAACCTGGCAAAGAAGCACTCCTTAAGTAATAATGCTCTGCCTTACTATCAATATATTCCTGATGCTGTTCTGGAGAACGATACACACAAGCTACTCTGGGACAGGTCAGTGATCACAGATGGACCTATATCAGTAAACAGGCCAAACATTATTGGTATTGATAAAGTGCAGATGAAAACTCTTCTAATAGACATCGCAGTCCCTCACTCGCATAATATCCAGCACAGTTATGCAGAGAAAGTAACGAAATACATGGCTCTGGCTGAAGAGAGCCGGCAGATGTGGCGACAGGAATTTGTCACTGTACTGCCTATCGTAATCTCTTCCACTGGTATCATACCGAAGTCGCTGAAGCCCAACGTCGATAAATTGGGGATCCACCATAATCTGCATACCAGTATGCAGAAAGTAATTATTTTAAAGACCTGCTCCATTGTTCGTTCGTTCCTCAACCTACCAGTATAGAGAACTCCACTCCTTCTTGCAACAAATGCCGATGACATGGTGAATTGTACCCAACAATATGGTGAACATATGAGATAACCATAATAATAATAATAATAATAATAATAATATTAATAATAATAAACCCGCCAACCTGGGCCCAAAGTTCGGGAAGCCAGGCTCTGCCTGTCACAAGCCAGGACAAAGAGGCGAGTGATAGAGGAGTAACACCTCTTTAAAAATCCTTGGTCCAGTTGGCCCGACTGGTAGTACCTTGTAAGGGCCCCTATCCAGGGTTACGGAAGTAAATGGTCGATAGTTACGAAGGCGGAAAATATCAATGCGTACAATTACACACAAACGTTGAACTGTCTTCACATAGGAGCGTCTGTACTTAAGTGAAAAGACTACCAAGGGCATTCCTTCTCCGAAGCATTTACAGCAAATCTCTATGACTTAAAACTAAAGTATGGTAGGGATTGAGGTATTCAGTCCCCCAAATACATTTAAATGAATATGTTTCATGAAAACTTAAAAGAATATAACTAGGCCTACTCCGGGTGGTAGCTCAGCAGATTAAGACACCATTTCATTATACAGCGCAATCTCTCCTCAATATCCATATAAAACGTAGGATCATCTTGAAGTCCTAACAAAATTAAAATTAGGGACTTGGAAGTTTGGAATTTCTTTTCATTAGCCCCGTGAAGTTTGACGTGTATGAATTTGTCTGATAACTTGTATTTATGTGATGACTGTAGTAGTGTGTATAGCTGAAATAGGGACAGGGACGGGGTAAGTGCTTCAGGACTTGAAATAAGGTATTATCCCACCATTTGCCTGAAGGGAATGTGAAGGAACCCGGGGTAAAAACATACTCAGGATATTGTGAGCGCCAGGATTAAAACCTACGATCTCCGGATTGGATGCAACTGCCCCCGTGGACGTGGTGCATGATATAATGAGCACGGCTACACCGCGGGATAACAAATTGCACCAACCAGAAACATTCTACACCGAAATTCGTTTTTCGTTCGTAGTCAGTTTACCTTCCAGGTAGGCTTTTCCCACGGACTCAGTGAGGGTTCCCACCTTTACCGCCTCTACGGGCAGTGTCCTGAGCTTGACATCGAAACGGGGAATGCAACTGGGGAGGCGGGACTAGCGCCTCACTCAGGTGGCTCACCTGCAAAGCGAACAGAGGGCCTCATGAGGGATGGGACGGGATGGGAAGAATGGGAGTGATAGACAAGGAAGAGGGAAGGAGGTGACCCTGGCCTGACGGAAGGTACCATCGCAGCATTTGCCCGTAGACGAAGTGGGAAACCACGGAAAATCACTTCGAGTATGATTGAGGTGGCAATCGAACCCCCTCTACTCATTTGGACCACCCAAGCCTGAGTAGACCCCGTTCCAGTCCTAATACCACTTTTCAAATTTCGTGGCAGAGTCGGGAGTCGAACCTCGGACCTCCGGGGTGACAGCTAAGCATGCTGACCACTACACAACGGAGGTGATGCTACACCAAAACTAAAAAGTTCAAAATCTAGACTACTTATACTCAGCAGAAAAATGGAACCCGAGCAACGCCGGGTACTTCAGCTAGTACACTATAAAAGTCATTGTAGGACAATCGAAAAGCAAAATATAAATTTGTATTATCTGAGTTTTTGAAAAAAAGAAAAAAAAAGCTTCCTCTGTGAACTTAATATTGTGAGGTTTGAAGCCGTTTTTCAGTGTTGCCTAAGTAGACAGAAGTTTGGTGCTTTTCAGTCGGTCAACACGAATCTACCCAAATAGAGCTGGGTTATGCCCTAATCCTGAAATAAATTACATGAGATTAATAAATACACTAGGATGACCAGTTTCGATCGTCAAGCGATCATCATCAGATCCATTACACTTAGGCTATAACATCTATGTTTGAGAATACAGGTGAAAAATATTTACAATATGTACAATAATTTAGTTGCAGTATTGGTAATGCAACTGTCGGTGTATGCTAAATGTAGTATATCTAATGTAAGGTGAAATGCTAAAATGGTGATAAAAATCCGGAGTTTGTCTGTTTGGGGTGATATGTGGTTATACAAAATGAACTATGGTTATACTGTAATAATACAGGCTGATTCTTATCCGGTTGTCTTCCTGACTGGAACTTCGAGTAGTTTCGTGTTCACTCTGGCACCAGTTTTGCAACTTAATATCCGAATCGATGGGCAAAATAAGTTTTCATTGACATGAGTCGATTGAGCCTCTTAGACTGGAGAAGATTTTAATTTGGGTGTGAAGCAATATAATATTTACATTTCGACATCGTCGAACATAAACATATTTATACATTGTACCCCGCCCAGTCATTGGGAAAATTCATGTTGACCGACTGAAGAGCAACAAATGACAGAATTTTTCTCCAAACAGTATTGGTGTGTTTAAAAGAAGACTGAAATTTTGTTTAAATACTCAGTTCCCAAATCGCGACTTGTCTACATTAGGTGTGTTTAATATTATTTTTGGTAATTTTCTGTAAGTGTAAAAAATTTACCACCGGAGAATTACTCCACTTGCAAATAAAGTACGAATAAATGATAATGATATCAAAGTGTTCTAACAATCTGGTGGCAATAGTCTCTCCAATGTAGAACTGGCCACTCTCACATGGCATTTTGTATACTCCTCTGCGGAGCTGGACATCGTCCTTCACTGGTCGGATGATGCCTCGTCTTTTCGATCTAGAGCTTTAAACTGGGAGTCTCAAACCTTTTGGGTCAAATTGATACAGTTGTTAGAGTGTCCTCAACAGAGTATATGGGCGGAAATTCATATTTATTGTGTTATGGACCTCATACCAACAACGCAGCTCATAGTAATTGTAAAAACTGACGACCGCCAGTCTCAATGCATGTATTGGAACGGCGCATGAAGTTTCGTCGCACTCTCTCAAAGATCACTGGTCCTGTACAAAGAGACAGTCAGCTTGACCGTCGCAAGCAGGTCTTCGTCCGTTTTTACTGGGGTTTCATACACTTGACGTAACCCCATAGGAAAAAATCCAGACGTATGAGATCCGGCGATCACGTTGGCCATGGAACAGGACCTCCCTTCCAATCCAACGATGAGGGTACGTGTTCAGGTGCTCGCGGACATTAAGGTCGAAATGGGTTGGTGCACCTTCGTGTTGACAGCACTTGGATTATATGTTGCTCATAGTTAAATTTTACTCCAATTTGATTTTAACTGAGGATGGTTACATGTTAACCGAAACTAGTCCTATATATGTAATTCAGTATCTTCTTCTTCCTTCGTTACGGCCAACTAAGGACCACGTCATGTCAACCGTTTCTGCATTTTAATGTTGGCCCAGTACTCTTTCATATGCAATCGATGTTGCATCTTTGTCTCTGTTGTCCACGCCTTCCCTGTTTTTAGTTTCATTATAGTTTTTTTAGCGAATGGCTTTTAGTGCCGGGAGTGTCCGAGGACATGTTCGGCTCGCCAGAGTTTGTAGCTGCTTCTATGCAGACACCCATGGGGTGAGCTACAAGTACCGTCGCGTGTGGAGTGTTGTCTGGGGAGGAAAGTGTGATTGTAAGGACGAGGAGTTGGAAGCTAGCGGCTGTGCCCTATAGTTAGGGACCAACCCCGGCATTTGCCTGGAAGGAAGATGGGAAACCTCAGAAGACCATCTTCAAGGTTGCCGGCGGGGGGATTCGAACCTCCTCGCCTCCCGGATGTGAGCGACTGCCAGCAGCCACGCCGTAACGACCACTGCTAACTCAATTAGAGTATTGACTTAGGTGGAATAAAACTATTTTATCTCGTCATAGGCATTTTAATTTGTTTACACTTTGAATTAGCTGTAACAGGCTCTCAAGGTTTTTCATACAAACAAACAAAAATAGAAAAAAGCCTATTGAAAAGCAATCCGTTTCCATTTTCAATGCAATTATGAAGACATTTGTTACTTATTCTCTATCGCAGACCAATGAAGAACACCGTATAGACTCTGCTACTATATGTAATTGTATGCTGTGTTGAACGAAGGTGGATCAAAAAGTTAGTTGCACTAACGCGCTGCAGCAGCGCGCTGTGTTTCGCAAACGTGGGCACAGCGGAGAAAGGGACAGACACTGCCCACACATCTGTTAGGCAGGTCTCTGTGGTGTCTCGTCTTGTATGGTGTGAATAGCGGCCCAATGCAATGGCGCGTCGACTGGACGTTCACTCCAAGTATGAGGTGCGTGCGACAATCCGATTCCTATGGGCCAAAAGGAAGAATTGCACGGACATTCATCGTGAAATTAGTGCTGTGTATGGGGAGCGGGCCATTTCCCGGCAAAGGATCGTAAAGTGGTGTCAGCAGTTCGAAGCCGGACGCACGGATATCACGGACGAATATCGCGAAGGCAGGCCTGCGTCGTATTGTCAAACGTTGCACCGGTTGCGTAAAGCGATTAAAGAGAAGCGCCGGGGAAAATTGAGCGCCGGTGTGATTTTGTTGCACAATAACGCAACCCTCACAAGGCCCGCCAAACGAGCGAACTGCTGCAGCGTTTCAAGTGGAAAGTCTGGCAGCATCCAGCCTACAGTTCCCACCTAGCGCTATGTGACTTTCATCTGTTCGGTAAGCCCAAAACGGAGCTCGGTGGTCGACGTTTCCAGACCGATGAGGAGGTGAAGGCCGCTGTCTCCGTGTGGTTGCAGAACGCTGGAGGAACTTTCTTTGCATCCGGCATCGACAAGTCGGTTGTGCGTTCGCAGAAATGTTTGGAGTCTCTTGGAAACTATGTGGAAAAGTGGCGTTACATTGTATGTCGTTATAGGCGTGTTGCTGTTGTATAGGTGGTGTAATAAATGGCCATAACTGGGAAATGCAATTTATTTTTTGATCTGCCCTCGTATATTATTATTTTCATAGTCAACAAGGGGTCATTAAATCTGCAGTTGAAAGCAAACTTCAAACTATTTCAAATTATTTTATTAGTACTGTATATTGCTTCATTGAAAACGTAGTTGGGAGGAAAATACACATTACTCTCCTATCAAATTTGAATTCAAACAATGTGTGTAAATAGAACGTTCATATTTATTTATTTATATTTAGTTGTCATTCCCATGCAGTTGTACAAAATGTTTTAATACAACGCAATGCACTGTAGTTCGTTTCTATTCCAAGTTAAAAACTTGCCACGGTGGGTGAGTGGTTATCGTGTCGGACTGCCAACCCCAAGCTTGCAGGTTCGCTCCTGGCCGTGGTAAGTGTTTTTTTTTTGAAATGTGACAAAAATCACGATACGCTTGTCATACGATGTTGGCATGTTAAAGAACCCATTTGAATTCAGTAGACCGTGTTCATAAAGGCAAAATTGATTTCGGTATTTTCCGCCAACACAAAGTTCCTCATTTCTCTACTAGAAAGCGCTATAGTGTCAACCCTCTTTGACTCTCATAGCGATGGTAAAACCACGGCCGCCTCCTTCCCAATCCTCACCTCAATTAAAAATACACACAATAATTCAGACAACACAATAACACAGGTCATCAGACAAATTCTACTGTACATACACTCAAGTTAGAATGGATTATTTCATTTGAGGGACCTGTACATGGTGATCATTTAGCCCCGTGTGCTTGGGTGTTGTACATTTACTGACAACATGTGTAATTGTGGTGTCTGTAGCAGTGTTTGTAACTCAGGAGAAGATTGGGAAGGAGGCGGTCATGGCCCTAAGTTAGGAACCATCCCGGTATTTGCCTGGAGTAGAAGTGGGGAAACCACGGAAAACCACGTAGAGGATGGGTGAGGTGAGAATCGAACCCACCTCTTCTCAGATTTGCCACACGAGGCTGAGTGTGCCCCGTTTCAGCCCTCGAACGAGAATATTTCTTTTTGGTGGAGCCGGGAATTGAACCCGGACCTCCAGGATGTAAGCAAATAAAAAATAAAAATAAAAACATTTTACTAGATAAGACAAATTCAACACACAGCCAAGCAGACGGGGTTAATGATCAATATGTCCCAAATAACAATTACCCCCTCTAACTCTAATATAAGAGAAAGTAAATCTGTAGAACAGGGACGAAGTGAATGGATCACGAACCAATCAACAAAGCCTTATTTAAACATGCGATTAAACATTTAACAGGATAAAGGATTCCTCGCCGTAGGCTGCAAGAAAGTTGGCTTGTGTACCATCTAGCTCTCAGTCAACTACCCCTGTAATACTGAAAGCAAACAAAAGACTCTCGTTCCTTTCAAGTCTTGCGCGCTTGTAGAAAAGTAAATGAAGCTATTCGGAGAGAGATGCCTTGGAAGTAGACGTGATAAAAGTTGGAAGTGGTGGGGGTGGGAATTTGTGTCAACGTTCATAACACCCTCGTGGCAACAGCGTGTACAGATACACTTCAGAACATAGGTAAACAAGATGACATGGTCTAGATCAGGCTCGAATGTTATAGTCCGCGCCACCTTCAATAACTTACCATGTAACCTTACCTTACCATCACTACCAACAGGGTGATTTATATCTAGTATCATTTATTACTGTTGGGTTGAATCAGGGTTGTTACGCATGTTTCAAAGTCACCATATTTGTAGACACAAACTGTCACGTATAATTTAACTTGAATGTTGGCAGTATGTGTTGATAGTCCTTCGTCTTTTGTGACGTTATTCAAGGTCTCCTATCTTTATATCGTTAGCCGAATAATAACGAAATAATATAACCAACTGTATAATTCAACCTATAATGTATTTCTTCATTTAATTCCTTTCGCTCACTCATTCCTTTTCTTCGTTCATTCATTTGTTAATTTCTTCATTCATTCATTTCTTCGTTCATTTATTAATTTCTTCCCGTATTCATTCATTTCTTCATTCATTCATTTCTTCATTCATTCATTCATTTTCTCATTCATTCATTGATTAATTCATTCATCTCTTCGTTCATTCATTCATTTCTTCATTTATTCATTTTTAATTCATCCCTTCATGCATTAATTCATTTCTTCATTCATTCATATACCCATGCATTCATTCATATCTGCATTCATTCATTTCTTCTTTCATTAATCCCTTCCTTCATTCATTCATTCATTCATTTCGTCATCCATTCATTTATTTCTTCATTCAGTATTCATTTCTTCTTTCATTCATTTATTCCTTCCTTCATTCATTAATTCGTTTCCTCATTCATTCATTTATTAATTCATTTCCTCATCCATTCATTTATTTCTTCATTCATTCATTCATTTCTCCATTCTTCATTCATTCATTTCTTCATTCCATCTTTTTTTCCTCATTCCTTTATTTCTCCATTCATTTATTTATTAATGTATGGCATTATACACACACGAAGCACATTAACACTAAGAAATAAACAAATAAAAGTGCGTTTTGATCACTGTTCCAGCAGCCCTTATAGATTGCAGTCAAGGTTCTTGATCCAGTTAACTACAACGAGAGTCACTTCAATAAAATATTGCCTCTCGCCTTAGTAACAGCTGATGGGACACTCATCCCCACAGTCGCAGGCAGGTGATGGTTTCCAGCTGCACTTACAGTACTTCAAGGGACCACATCGCCCATGGTTAGTTCGTGTCCGGTTCCATCGGGTCCATATAATTAACGGGGTAGCTGAATTCCCCTGGGTCTTATTATTATGCTGCTTAACTGATTATCATTGTGGAAGAACCTTAGTGTACCATTCTTCAGAAAGCAACACATACCACGTAAAAGAAGAAGAGCCTTGACCCTTCAAAAAATTAGGGTATCAGGAAAGAAAGGACAATGGTTAGTAAAGGCGTGAAAATGAAAGACACCCTGGGCCTCAGAGACCTTCATAACGTCTGGGTCGGAAGATAACAAGTTTTGAGCAAGGGAGTTCTACAGGAAAGAGCAAACAGAGGAGCCTGGTAGTGGAAGTGGAAGCAATGTCAGAGAAAACAAATTTAAAATTGAAAATATAATTAGTTGAGCCTACAACTTTATACAAACGCATATTCAATTGTCCTTCTTATTCATTTTTTTTTTTGCATACATCATTTACATAGAACGTGTTATTCGTCTAAGCCATTATACAATTTTTATAAATAGTAATCAATGATATGCATGCCACACACAAGGTTGCACCTTTTAGTGGCATATGTGATATCCCTTCCTGCTCTGTATGAATTTCATATCTTATTTCGACTGTCTTTATCATATTGTAACAATATAATTTAATAATTGTAAATTTACAGGTTAAACAATGAGTAGGAAGTGTAAGGAAATTCCTAAAATGTGTACAGTTTTTCTAAATTGTGTAAAATATGTATATTTGTAACGATTTAATCAATAATAATAATCTCCGACACCGTGGTCGCCAAACCACTTCCGGTAGTTGTGTGTCCCTCAGAGGGTCTACATCTATACGTGGGACAATTCGTCAAACGACACGGCATTGTCGACTCATGTCAAACGACTCCGCGAGTTGTAAACGAGGAATAAAACTGACACAAGACAAATTACAAATACCATGAGGCTGACACGTCACGCGTCTGACCGGACGGCTCTGCTATTAAACTAAGCAGACAGCGCTGCAATTTGCATAGCACGAGTTTGAGAGAAACGCGAAGGGAACGAGTTGAATGACTACTGCGACACTATCGCTCCGTTTTATCGGAAATAGCTTCAGAAAGGAAGATAACGGAAAATATCTTGCTACTGCGGCTTGTGATGATGATGAAAATTGTTGTTTTAAGAAGCCTAACATCTAGGTTATCGGCCCCTAATGGTCTGAGTGTTAGCGAAAATGACAATGAGATGTGAACCATAACGAAAATTGAGCTGGACTGAAAATACTTTCAAAATGGAACTCAGATTGAAATGACTCACAAAATGTAGAGTGGAAATACTTACAAAAGGTGCCGGTAATTTAGAAGGAAAATACTCACCAAAGGAATTTAGATTGAAAAATGCGCACAAAATGTAGTTTAGGTACAAAATGCAAAGTAGATTCGAAATAGGGCCTACTCAAATGCAATTGAAATTTGAAATACTTACAAAATGCAATTGAAATTCAAAATACTTATAAAATGCAATTGAAATTTGTAGGTAAATGTTATCTGGATCAGGTGTACGATGTACTTTTCTTCTGCAAAAAAAAAAAAATCGCGGCAGTATTAAAGGTGCCGGGACGTCCTCAAAAGACCGGGCAGCGCTTAGTTTGAATGGCTTATGGTCCACACGTGGCGGGGAATGTTCCACAACCTTTAATATTTGTAGACCCACCTCATTCAATAACATACATCTATCTAGTTTTGGCAACACCCCACATAAACACATCGCATTGACTCCGCACAGCACATATGAATAGGGGGGGGGGGGGACAGAAAGAGAAATACCAGTGTCGTTGAGATAACAGCCAATCTCAGTCGACCGCACCTGGAGTAACAGTGAACACGAAACTGCGCGTAGCTCCAGCAAGGAAGACAACCAGATAAGTAGTAGCCTGTAAATTTACAGTTTAACCATAGTTGATTTTTTACAACCATATAACCACTCCAAATATACAAACTCCGGATATCTATCACCATTTAGCATTTCACCTAACATCATATATACTGCATTTATCATACACCGACAGTTGCAGAACCAATACTGCAACTAAATAATTGTACATATTGTAAATATTTTCACCTGTATTTTCAAACATAGATTTTATAGCCAAAGTGTAATTAACCTGATGATGATCGCTTGACGATCGAAACTGGTCATCCTAGTGTATTTATTAATCTCGTGTAATTTATTCCAGGATGAGGGCATAACCCAGCTCTTTTGGGTACATTCGTGTTGACCGACTGAAAAGCACTAAACTCTTGCAATTGAAATTGAAAATACACAATGTGATTTAGATTTAAAATGCCTTACCAGATTCAAAATACTCACAAAATACAATTGAAATTCAAAATACTTATAAAATGTAATTTAGATTCAAAATACTCACAAAATGAGGAAGCCCGTGATTCGAAATACTGTACCTAAAAAATACAATTTAGATTGAAAATACTTACAAAACGGATTTTAGATCGAAGATACTTACAAAATGTGGCTGAGATTCAAAGTACTCACAAAATGTAATTTAGATACACGGGGAGCCAATTCAGAAAAACAGGGCGGCAATCTTAAAGAGAAAAAAAAGGATGATCCTGTGGTTTTAATGATGTCGTACTCACATTTGTTTGGCACATTTATTAAGAGGGAATGACATACACATTTTATAAGACGAACTAGTGAGGTAATCTGACTAGGAGACCAACAATAATAAAACAATAAGAAAAAGTCAGAGATAAAATATATACACGTAAAGGTTCTCTTTTCGTCAGAGATAAAACATATACCGGTACAAGTAAAAGTTATTCCCTCTAGATGTCTCCGCCACATACTCCCTCCCCAGTGACAACGGAGAGATATCGTGATGGGAATCGAACAGTTCTTCCAGAACGGGTGTAGGACTCTTTCAGTTGAGTCTGTGGGATGCAGATGTCCCTATGAATCTGCTGTTGGCTACTGGCACAAGTTCTGGTAGCTGTGCCAGTCTATTCACTATTTAGTAGAAATGCTGGTTTAAGTCTACCAATACAAATAGTCTCTTCACCATGGCTGGTAATAACCACAAAGTGTTTGTCGGCGCGAGATATTACACGGAATGGTCCATCGTAGATAGGCTGCAAGGATTTACGATGAGAGTCATGCCGGATGAACACATGAGAAGAACGCAACAGTTCAGGATGTATAAATGTTCTTTTAACAGTATGATGTTTTGGTTGGACTGGGCGTAAGGATTGAACATGCTGTTTGAGCTTGAGGACGAAAGCAGGAAGGTCTGTCGGTGGTGATTCTTCAAAGAAGTCTGCTGGTAGGCGAATAGGCTCTCCATAAATGACTGCAGCTGAGGAGGAATTTAGGTGATCTGAGGCCTAGCAGGACTGTTGGAAGTTGGGGTACCCAGCTGTTGGTTAACTGAGTCCGAAGTGCGCCTTTGAGCTGGCGGTGCCAACGTTCTATTTTCCCATTTGCTGCAGGATGGTAAGCTGTCGTTTTAATGTGGTGTATGCCCAGTATTTTCATCAGATGACTGAATAACGAGCAGTCAAACTGCTTGCCACGGTCAGTTGTGATGACGGCTGGTATACCAAATCTAGCTATCCAAAAGTATAGGATGGCATGAGCTACTGATTCTGCTGTTATGTCCTTTAATGGTATAGCCTCTGGCCAACTTGAAAATCGATCGATGATTGTAAGGATATATGTATATCCTTCAGATGGTGGAAGGGGGCCAACAATATCCGCATTTATGTGAAAGAAGCGTCGTTCCACTGGATCATATGTATTAATTGCACTGTTGGTATGTCTGGTAACCTTGGAGCGCTGGCAGGCTATGCAGCATCTTGTCCAGAGTTTGACATCTGCCTTGAGTGATGGCCATACATATCTTTTCTGTAGAAGTGTGGTAGATGCTTTAATTCCTGGGTGCGTCATATTATGAAGCATTTCAAATGCAAGCTTGCGGAATTGGATAGGTAAATATGGCCGCACCTCTCCTGTTGAAACATCAGTGACTAGTTCTGCTCCGGATGGTAAATTGATGGTCTTGAATTGAAGAGATGTGGTAGTTGATTGTAGCAGAGCTTTTAGGTCTTCATCGGATGCCTGTGCTTTAGCTACATCATCAAATGACAATTGTGATGTAATGAAGATAGATGAGATGCGGGATAAAAAAATCTGCTGGAATGTTATCCTTTCCCGGAAGATACTTCAAGTCAGTTGTAAATTGGCCTATAATATCCAACTGTCGGTGTTGCTGTGGAGATGCTTTATCTAGGCGCTGCTGAAATGCGCAAGTTAGAGGTTTGTGGTCTGTAAAAAGTGTAAAATTTCTACCTTCCAATAAATGGCAGAAGTACTTTATTGCAGAATAGGTAGCGAGAAGCTCACGATCATATGTGCTGTACCCTTTTTGTGTGTCATTTAGAGTCTTTGAGAAAAATGCAAGAGGTTCTGCTGAACCATCACGGATTTGATGTTGTGAGGCTCCAATCGAAAAGTCGGAAGCGTCAACCGTCAATGCCAATGGTAGATCACTTGAGGGATGTGCAAGTAGGGTAGCATCAGCAATTTGTTTCTTGAGGTTGTTAAACGCTTGAACAGCCTCTGGTGTCCATTTAACTGCTCTGCGGTCACGCTTGCGTGTGTCCTTACATAGCCTGAAGAGACTCTGCTGGGTCTTTGCCGCATTGGGAAGTGACCGACGATAAAAGTTTACCAATCCCAGGAATCGTCTTAGATCAACGATTGTACTAGATTGTGGATATGAAAGAATAACTTCAACTCGATCAGGTAATGGTTTGATTCCTGTAGAAGTAACAGAGTACCCTAAGAAGGAAATTTCAGAGGCCACAAAAATACATTTGGACAGGTTTAAATTGATAGAATATTTATCTAGGTGTTCCAGAAGCAATTTCAGGTGAAACTCATGCTCCTGCTCATCGACAGACGCTATGAGAATGTCATCAAGGTAGCAGAAAACAAAGTCTAAATCTCTCAAAATGACGTCGATATACCTTTGAAATGATTGTGCTGCATTGCAAAGCCCAAATGGAAGTTTAAGAAATTCAAAGAGGCCGAAAGGAGTGATGACAGCAGTTTTAGGTATATCCTCTTCAGCGACTGGAATGTGGTGAAAAGCTCGAATCAAACCTATTTTGGAGAAAACTGTTTTGCCACATAAGCGGCTATTGAAGTCCTGTAGATGTGGAATACGGTAGCGGTCTGGAATAGGTTTTGCATTTAGGGCCCTGTAGTCTCCACAAGGTCGCCAGGAACCATCACTTTTAGGAACTAAATAATGATATTTATTGCAACCAATGGTCAAATACAATAATAATTAAAATTGCACGCAATGAAGTCATGTACAGAATTCTGTTAATGTCACTGTTCTCTTGCTACAAACTTTTGCGTGATATCTTTCACACGACTTTCCACACAACTCACACCTACAGTTCTCGTCTGGGTTGTGGTATACCTTCTTGCAGCACAGCTTGAAATGAAAACCATGAACAGCGAAACGTGTCATGAAATGGCGAAGTTCATACATAGAATTCCTCCACTCTGAGGTCATCATGGCATCTGTTTGGTAGAAATCCATCCAGATGTTGGCTTTCTTCTCTTGAAGTTCTTGCAGTATTAAATAAATGGAGTGGGCAGGACCAAGGGCTCTTGGAAGGTCTACATATACCTAGATTTATGATTTTCTGAAACTCCATCTTTGCTTGTGCTAGCTTATCTGGGGATAGTCGTCTAAAGCAAAGCCAACTCCGTACAGGCCATGGAGGCCCAGGGAGTAGTGGAAGGTAGAGGCTTCCACTTTTTGTGACTTCGGCACTAGATGGGATGGAGTTGTCAGCTCCACGCCCGGCCGTCTTTGCTCCCAGGAATTACCCTGGTACTCATTTCTGGTGTAGGCTGAGTGAACCTCAGGGCTATTTGCGTTTCCGAAAGTGGTAGTTTTGTTTCTTAAATCCACTACCTGTGTGGGGATCGAACCCACTACCTTTCAGTTAGAAGCTCAGCGCCTCCACCGACTGCGCCACGCAGCCCCCTGGATAGTCGTCTAGCCTTGGCCGAAACTGGAGGGCCTATCTTTGAAATGGTATGAAAGAATGTGATATCGGGTGCACAATAATTGGGGTTGTCACGAAATATATTTGGATAATTTCCCAATAGTTCTGGATACTTATTCTGAGGGTCAAGTAAATGGATGCTCTCTGAAATTAGACGTTTAACTTGCACTGCAGAGGTGGACATACTGGTGGTGCTATCAATAAGACGTTTATGTTTGATATCGATAAGCAGTTCATAGTTGTTGAGGAAATCAGCACCAATGATAGCGTGTTGGACATCAGCGATGATGAATGGCCAGTGAAATGGACGTCTTAGATTGAGGTTAAGTTGCATTAAACGCTCGCCGTAGGTTTTAATTGGTGTGCCGTTAGCCACATAAAGTATGCGTTTACAGGTCTGCTTTCTGTCATTTGCAGTGGGCAGTAGGACTGACACATCTGCTCCTGTATCAACCAGGAATCGTGTACCAGAGGAACGGTCCGTTACAAATAAACGGCGAGAATTTCCTTAGCCCACATCACTATGTGCCGCGTCTAGCGAGGGGCCTGAGCATTTCCCGAAGCAGAGGAGGTTGTGTTATATGAGCATGGGTTGACACACTTCCTAGCTTTGTCTTGGTATGTGAAATGGTACCAACATAATGAACTATCTGGTCGATATTGGCGATAAGGTGATCTAGGTCTAGATCGAGCTCTCTTTCGATGACGGGTTGTATTATGGGTTCGAAATCAGACTGTTTATAGATAATGTAAGTTGTTCTAATTGTGACTCTAGTCTGAAAATCCTGTCCACCTGCTGCGTAGGAGGTTCTGCGGCGAGTTGGCGAGATTGAATCACCGATAGAAATTGCGAGGGGTTTGAGAAATCAAAAATTATATCAGCTAATGCGGCCAGGTTGTCTAGAGTATCGTTGCAGGATGCTAGTATCGAACTTAAATTAACTGGGAGTCGTTGCAGAAAGATTGTGTGTAGAAATCATCCTTGACCTGTGTCCCCGCAAGGGCGCGCATTTCTCGTAAAAGCTGGCTTGGCTTTTTGTCTCCTAAGTCAAGCTCTGTGAGTAATTTCGTCACTTTCCGTCCTTCTGATTCTTCAAATTCAGCAATTAACCGGACCTTCAGGTCTAAGAAAGGCGTATTCGAACGTGGTCTTACTAACAAATCACTTATAAGTTCGGCAACGTCTGGCTCCAGTGAGCCGATAACATAGTTGAACTTCGTAAGCTCTTGTGTGATGTTAGCTGTAGCAAATTGGGCCTCGATCTGCAGTAGCCAAACCTTAACATTTTTACGCCAATTTGGCGGGATTTTAATTGACACTCGTGAAATTTCAGGTTCGTTATGAAATATAGGCATACCTGATAGCGTCGCATCGGTTGGTGTGTTGTCCGTACGAGGCATGGTCAATGTCGTTATTTTATTGCACGATAATTTAACATTCACTCAAATATCACGTCAGGGTCACCACTGTGGTTTTAATGATATCGTACTCACATTTGTATGGCACATTTATTAAGAGGGAATGACATACACATTTTATAAGACGAACTAGTCAGGAAATCTGACTAGGAGACCAACAATAATAAAACAATAAGAAAAAGTCAGAGATAAAATATATACACGTAAAGGTTCTCTTTTCGTCAGAGATAAAACATATACCGGTACAAGTAAAAGTTATTCCCTCTAGATGTCTCCGCCACAATCCCTAAGAGAATGAGGGATCAGGAAAGATGAGACAAGGGCCAATTAAAGCGGAAAAGGAAGAGACACCCTAGGCCTCGGATACCCTAAAACCGACGGGCTCGGAAGAGAACAAGAGTTGACCAAGAGAGTTCGACATGAAAGAAGACGGAGAGGAGCCCGGCACAAATAAGTGGAAACAATACCGGACTCAGCTGGGGTCCCGTGGTCGCCACCTCACGTCCGACTAGTTGTGTGCCCCTGGGGGGACTGCGGCTTGTACAAGAGTTAGTGTGATGTATCAAGGAAGTAGATAGCATTCTTGGCTATCACCTGTAAGGTCCAGGTTCAATTCATGGCTCTGCTAATAATGTAATTCTGGTCTGAGGGTTGGAATGGGGTACATTCGGCCTCGTGAGGTAAAACTGGATAGAAAGGGTTTCAATTCACACCTCAACTATCCTAGAAGTAGTTTTCCGCGGGACTACCACTTCTACTCAAGGAAAATGCCCAGACGATTCCTAATTTACGACTACGGCCGCCTCCTTCCAATTACAAATGCGCATACACTACTACAGTATCATAATGACGCAGGTTATCAGAAAATTATTGTTACATGGTACATAAGTGTTATACACATATCCGGCAAACCTTATCATATACATAATGATCTGATGATGGCCACTTGAGGGCCGAAACGCGTAATCCTAAATTGCTCAATTTAATAGTGATAATTAATTAATTCATCTTGTGGCACAGGTGGAAACAGCTAACTTCTGTTTTGGAGATGTTTGGCTTTAGATGATTAGTGTTGAAGAACTTGCTCACTTCCAGGAGATCTTCCGAGAGGATAGCTTCCGCTGTTTTAAAATCATGGGACTGAGCAGCAATGGCTAGATCATCGGCGTGAATGAACTTCAAAGAAGTGGTAGATGGTAAATCAGCTGTGTATGTATTAAACAGTAGGGGTGCAAGCACTGAACCCTGTGGTAGTCCATCATTAAGTCTAAAGGATCGGCTTATATTACCGTTTAAATGCACTTCAAACATTCTGTTACACACCATATTGTTCAAGAGGATTGCAAAGGACTTACAATACTGTAAAGATCCTTCATTACCAATACATCAGGACATTTTTCAACCACTTCTCAGATTGACATATAGGAAACCTCCCTGGTTACTCGGTGAGGAATTGGTTCAAGAGCAATTTAATATCTATCATGCATGGCGCAACAATTGGGTTTCCTCGAATATCATCTAATTCTGGATCCAACTCAACGCCCCCCTGGTATCAACTTATCCCGAAAAACTTGGACGTCACTAAATCGACTAAGACCCCGACATGGTAGATGCCAGTATTGGAGGCATAAGTGGAAGATGATCAACAGTCCAGCCTGCGATTGCAGTGAAGTGTCACAAACGGTTTATCACATTGCCATGGAATTCCCAATAAGGAGGTTCAGAGGGACGCTACAAGAAACACATGAGGCTACAGATGAAGCAGTGAATTGGTTAAACTCGTTGGATATCCATTTGTAATGCTTGTATCTTCTTCTCTGTCAGAACTTATGTTTATTTATTATTTATCGTATGAAGAATGCAGATGAAGATGGATTTTACATATATATACAAAATGAATGGACAAATGTGCAGTCACAAGCTCGTACAATTTTATAATTTTAGGTCTAGTTGTTTGACCCATTCTACTGCTCCCTTCGATGTATGGTGGACGTCTATTATCGTTCCTTCGAAAGCTCGAAGAGGACAGTCAGCAACAATGTGAAGGATTGTCTGTAAGGAGGCACCACAGTCACAATTTGCAGAGCTAGCCCATCCCCATTTGTGCAGTAGGTAACCACATCTGCCTTGTCCAGTTCGAATCCGGTTGATGATCCTCCACTGTCACCTGGGGAGGTCGAATCCTTGTATCCGCTTAGAAGGGTTCTCAACTAGATGTTTGTTGATTACTGAAGACTGCTCCCACTGTATTTTCCATGAATTGTTAACGTTGAAAGAGGATCCTTCAAGGTTGACTGCTGTGCGCCATGGTGGTTTCCTTGATTTCAAGCGTTGATGTTCTGCTTGTGCAATATCGTGATGAATGGGTAGCTGGGGATTCTGCTGAATGTTTTCCCATAAATTTAGGAGAGCATCTGATCTTCTTAGGGCTGGAGGTGGAATGTTGCTGAGAACAGGCAGCCATAGCGTGTTCGTGCTCCGAATACATCCCGTGATTATTCTCATTGCCTGATTGAGTTGCACATCTATCTTCTTAGTGTGAACACTATTGATCCAGGTTGGACAGCAGTATTCAGCAACAGAATACGATAGGGCTAAAGCTGTGGATCTTAGAACTTGAGTATTAGCTCCCCATGATGTACCAGCAAGTTTCTGAAGTATATTATTTCTAGTTTTGACTTTAGCAGCCACATTTGATAGATGCTGCTTTAAAGTCAGAGTTCTATCTAGTGTTATTCCCAAGTATTTTGGTGTACTGCAGTACGGTAACACTTGGCCTCTGAATTCGACTTCTGGTTTGTAATTAGATTCTCTGTTGCGTAGGTGAAATGCAGATACAACTGTTTTCTGAGGATTTAGGTGGAGGCACCATTTCTTGAAGTATACACCCAAGGCTTCCAGATCAGCGGATAAAGTAGTTTCAGCGTCAGAAAATTCGGAGCACTGAGTCACCAAACAAATGTCATCAGCATAAATTAATTTTCTTGAAGATGTTTCCGGTAAGTCGTGTATGTACAGACTGAAAAGGAGGGGAGCCAGGACAGATCCTTGAGGTAAACCATCGTTTAATGTAAACACTCTACTTCTGTCATTATCAGAGTAGATCTGAAAGTACCTATTACTTAGCATATTGTTAAGTAAGGCCACAAGTTTACGACATGGGATAACACTCACAAATTTCAATAGGAGTCCTTCTCGCCAAACAGTATCATAGGCCGCTGACAGATCCAAAAAGGCAGCCAC
The DNA here is from genome assembly GCA_946902985.2 of Meconema thalassinum. NCBI lineage: Eukaryota > Metazoa > Arthropoda > Insecta > Orthoptera > Tettigoniidae > Meconema > Meconema thalassinum. Next base: position 68,612,379 of record OX336396.1, read on the forward strand.
ACTTATTGATTTCTTCTCATACCCATTCTCTATGTGCGTAGTGAGAGAAAGTACCTGATCGCTACAACTTCTCCCAGGTCTGAATTCTGCTTGCTCTATAGGAATGTGGTTGTTGATTGTTTCAAAAATTCTATTATAGATCAGGCGCTCAAGAAGCTTGTATGTGACACTTAGAAGTGCTATTGGACGATAGTTTTCCACTTTTGTGGGATCTTTATTTGGTTTCAGTATGGCTATTATTTTTGTTTTCTTCATCAGAGGTGGGATGTTTCCAGTTTGCAGGATATTTGAAAGGAAGTTGGTTAGCCATTTTACTGTAGCTGGTCCACAGTGAACCAGAAATTCAGGGTATATTCCGTCAAATCCAGCTGCTTTCCCTAGTTTCATACTTTTCATTGCATCTTTAGTTTCCTCTTCTTCGAATGCAATGGAGAATTCAGAAGACTGTGTGGCTGCTCTTTTCTTGGTGTTCAACTGTAATTTGATATCCCTTTTGGTTTGATTGTCTTTTGTGTTCTTGGAAACTGATACTAGATGTTTAGCAAAATCATTCAGGTTGATGGCAGTTTTCGATCTTTTAGTTGCAGGGTTTGATGAATCTAATTTCCTAATGATAGACCAGGCTTTCCTGCTAGAGTGGGTGAAATCTAGGGATTCTACTGTTTCATGCCAGATCTTTCTTCGACTCTCATCCAGGGATTGGAGGAGACCTGCTGCATTGTCAGAAGTAGGATGTTCTTCATATTCTCTTAGCAATTCCTCGTTCTCTGCACTCCAACCAGGGATGTACTCTTTGCGGTATCCCCAAGGAATGCATCGCCTGGCTGCACCTTTAATGACCCCAACAAATCTGCTGTAGTTGTTGTATGTTGGTTTGATCCATCTGATATTGGAGTCTGTTTGCTTTGCAAATTCAGTCCAGTTGGCTTTCTTGAAGTTCCATCTCGGTTTAGGATGTGATTGTATAACAGGTATAGACATCCCCACCTCCAAGATAACAGGTCTGTGTTGACTATGTGGGAAATCGTTGAGCACCGTTCGTCGAACTTGCGTGAGTGAATTGTGAAGCTGAGTTGTGAAACATAGATCTGGGGTGTAGCCACGAGACCAGCGAGCTGAATTAAAAGTAGGCAGGTCTTTAGCATCATAAATCAATTTCAGGTTTTCCGTTTCCATCCAGTCCACAAGAGCTTTGCCGTTAAGGTCATTCTTGTTGTATCCCCAAAGATGATGATGACTGTTGAAGTCGCCAAGGAATATAGTTGGATGTTGTTGAGATGGTAGAGGGGGATTAGGCCAATTAGTATTTGGTGGCTTGCAAACATTAACTATCGTCAAGTTTTCAATTTTGACTGCAGTAGTAAAAATTTCATTTTCAGAGTTTATTGAGAGTGGCTGGTAATTTGTTATATAATTCTTGACGTACGTTACAAGGCCGTAATTTTGATGGCAGTTATAGGCTATCAATTTAAAGCCTGGTATTTTACCTCTACTCTGTAACTGTAGTTCGTCTGCTGTGTGTGTTTCTTGGAGCTCGATGACATCAACTGCATATTTCTGCGAGAGCCTGGAAAGATAATCACATTTCGCTCGACTTATCCCTTCGATATTCAGTTGACAGATGCGCAGAGATGGTCAAATTCTACGAACTTGTGGGTCCTGAGAAGGACCGCACATTTCCTTTGTGTTCTTTCTTTGACCGAGAGGTCTTTTCCGACAGTTCGGTCTCATCTTATCGCTGTTGCTTTCTTAGCACCACCCGGGGGACACGTGTAGGGTAATTGAAGGTTATACCTACGGACGTGAAGCAACGTAGACCCCCGAACTTATGTACATTTTGTATATACTAGCAATAAATTTTTCACCTTATTTGTAACATATGTATCCATTATGCAATACGAAATATACATGTAATTTTTCCATGAGTGTATTTACATATTTATATCTTATATCCCGTCCATTCATTGGGCATAATCGTGTTGACTGACTGTAGAGCTACAAATGACAATTTTGTATAGGCAACACTGAAAGACTGGCTTCAAACCTCTACATATTTACAATACACTGAATACCATTAGACGTTCGAGCAATCAACGACAACACAGTGAAAGCTGGAGTCCCGTGGTCGCCTACCTACGTCTCAATAGTTGAGAGCTCCTGGAGATAGTTGTTAGTGAAACGGGAAAGCGAGCGAGAGGGGCAGACATATAGACTAGTCTTGCCCCACCAGCGCTGCACGGCCATCCGCGTATGCTGCATGGACACCTCTGATCTAGAGCATAGCCTGAGAAATTATTGTCTGCAATGTCACAATTCTACTCTTACCCAAAACTGAACAACTTTCAGAGTACATTTCCAAAATTTGAAACTGCATTAAAAATTCGGAAATTTGGATTTCCACGACCGCAAATGTACATTTACGAAAGATTTTCTGGAGTTTCTTCTCAGCAAAAAATGATCACTTAAAAGTATATTCTTGAAGTAATGTCTCTCTTACAGTACATTAAAATCAAACGGGCGCTGGGCATCGTCATAGATGGACCACTGCGAAAGTCAGAAGTAATGTCCTCCTATAGTTTAGTGGTTATAGCCCCGGCGTAGAATGCCGGAAGTCATGGGTTCGCGTCCCGCTGGGGTCAGATAGTTTGATTCTCTAACTACGATTTATCTGGCTTGTGCATTAATAATGTTTATTTCCTTGCAATGGCAAATGGCACAGCAAAACCAAAAGTGTGAGGAACATTAGAAACATCTGGGTGTTGATACTAATGTGGAAGCAGGAGTCCCGTGGTCACCTACCCATGTCTCAATAGTTGTGAACCCCTGGGGCTAGTTGTCAGTTAAATCCATTTACGTAAAATACCGAGATGAAGATTTTTATTTATACTGAGCTGACGTTACTCCGCATCACTTCAATTTACCATTTATACAGCTCTCAACTGTGTCGTTCCACAACGCAAAGTCTATATTAAAAAGTACTATAAAACTTAATTTGCCTCGTTCCTTCCGCATGGAAAGGAATCCGTCGGAATATCTCTTAGCTGAAAAGCAATTAAGATGGTTGGTCAACCATGACATTGTGCAAATTCCATTTTGAAAAAGTCGCAAAAGAAATATGCTATAGAATTATTTAAAAACTGGTGTAGTAGCAATATTGTAGGCTGTACTATATGTATTCACACAAAAAATTAAATTAATAATTAAATTGCAGAACGTGACGGGTGTTTTGCATAAGTTATACTATGTATTTATTTAGCTTATGGTATTAAAGTACATTTTAACAGTAAATCACATTATTTTTAAACACTTAATTATAAGGTGCGTTCAAAAAGTAACGAGTCGGTGGCTGTAATGCGCAAACCGGTGACGACATCGGCTAATCGTAGCGTTTGTAACGAGGTGTGGTTCCGACCAGAGCGTGGAAGGTCACAGCCCGTCGCTAGAGGGCACGCGCGCACGTCACGTGACCATACAAAGCGAGCAGCAGGGTGCATCAATCGTCCAACGCTGCCGGTCGCATTGCAATCAGTGACATTGTAACGGTTCTCCACGTTGGGATGACAAGTGTAACGGTTTTTCTTGGCCCTCACTTTTGCGTGACAAATGTAATGCTTCTACTGGCCCTTCCTTGCACTTTGATATATTTACTCTGCCTAAGATATGTCGTTTTAATGGGCACCAAGACCTCAACGCTATGTTGAAATCTAAATTTATATTTAACAACACCTAGCTCTGGTAGAACACCTTCAAGAATCTTTTCACTCAGATCTTGGCATGATTTGATCATTAACCCAACAAACAATTGTATCAGGAGAAGGAATTGGTCTATATCTAATGCTACCTACTGAAAGCAAAGATTGCATGGTTAAAAGAAATGAATTTATTATATAAAACAAGTATTGCAAAATTAATAATAATAATAATAAGTTTAAAATTTAAATTGGAGCGTTGCGATTTGAATATTACCGCTAGAAAATTACGTGAAAACGGAGTCGGATAAATTACTGATTTTACTCTTAATCCCAAGCTATGAAGTTACTGAAATACTGAATATCAAACAAAGAGACGAGAGATTACGTAGTTCTGAGGCATTCGCGCTTACCACTGGAAATTGCCGTAGCATTTCCCTCGTACTGGATGTGCAGAGAGCTTCCCACAGCCTCCTGGTCGTCGTCATCTTCTTCGTTAGTTGATGAGATACTTGTAGATATGATAACCTATGGTCCGAACATCGGAACCAACCACACGTACAACCACACTGGTTAAGTTTTACAAAGATAGTCGCCTAGCCTCCACGGCGCGAAAACCATATATGCACTCGTCGCTTCCCCTCTCTGGACCCGGCTTCTTCTCGCCCGCTCTCCTCTGATTGGCTGGGCACCACGCGCTACCCCCCTCCTCAGGGTCATTACACTCGGCGCGAGGATGATGTCGATTACCGTTCCAGACTATTTCGCCTTTTCTTGAAACGGCAACCCAGGCTTGCGTCATGCTTCTTGACAAGAATAGGCCTGTAGCCGAATTCCCCGTGACTCATCTCTCTCAAAATACCCTAACTGACAAAACTCCGTAAAATTCCGTAATCATATAATATTCTACGATACTGTTGTTCGTAATAATTTCCTTGATAGTGTTTTCTATAACCTTGAAAACCTATCTCTATGCTTAATTTTATAAAAAAATGCGCTCCAAAAAATACCTTAATAATAATAATAAGCTAATAATAATAATAAGTTACATGAAAACTTCTCTTGGCTGAACAATTTGCCGCGTAAATAAATATAGAATGGCTTCCTACTGACTTATGCCAGTGGCGTAAAATCCCCTCGAAAAACACGTTACAACATGGAGGCGTCAAACGAAGGGCAAAGAGGTGTTGTTCGGTTTGTGACAGCGGAAGGAGTAGGGGGAACGGACATTCATCGCCGAATGTCACAAGTGTACGGCGAACATTGCATGTCTCTTGCAAGGGTCAAAGCGTGGCACAAGTGCTTCAGGGAAGGACGGGTGTCGTTAGCCGATGATGGCCGGTCTGGGGCACCCCCCTGCATTACCGATGACAACGTCCAGCTGGTTAATGCACTCATTACCCAGGACAACCGTGTGACAGTGAACGCCATAGCCGCCGTGGTCGGATTGTGCGTCGAAAGTGTGCATACCATCATGAAGGAACGACTGCACTTGCGGAAAGTGTGTGCCCAATTGGTGCCCCACAGTCTTCAACCACATTAGGAAGCATGTCGAATGGGCTACTCTCCTGGTCTTGGCTGGACGATTGATGATTGCTGCTGCTCGCTTTGTATCGTCACTTGTCGTGCACGCGTGCCCTCTAGCGACAGGCTGTGACCTTCCACGCTCTGGTCGGAGCCACACCTCGTTATACACACCGCGATTAGCCGATGTCGTCACCGGTTTGCGCATTACAGCCTCCGGCTCGTTACTTTATGAACGCACCTTATACAAACAAACATCTGCTGTTGTTTGAGTCTTCAGTAATTCGACTGGTTTGATGCAGCTCTCCGTGATTCCCTGTCCTGAGCTAATCGTTTCATTTCTACATAGCTACCACACGCTACATCCTAGGCATTCAAACTCGGTCAACCCCTACTGTTGTTATCCTCGACCCTTCCTTCTATAACTAAGTTTGCTATTCCTGGGTGTCTTAGTATTTGTCCTACCAACCTATCTCTTCTCTTCATTAGCAGCCACCAGAAACATCTCTCCTCTCCCACTCGTCTTAATACCTCTTCATTCGTAACCCTATCTACTCATCTGATCATCATTCTCCTGTATCACCACATTTCAAACGCTTCAATTCTCCTCTTTTCTGCTGCACCAATAGTACTAGTTTCACTTCCATAGAGCGCCACGCTCCAGACAAAGGCTTTCAAAAATGATTTCCTAATACCTAAATTTATATTCGATGTCAACAGATTCATTTTCTGTAGAAATGCTTTCCTTGCCTGTGCTAACCTACTTTTTATATCTCTTTGCTTCGTCCATCACTAGTTATTTTGCTTTCTAAGTAACAGAAGTCACCTACTTCCCTTAGCTTTTCACCTGCCAATTTGACATCCATAGGGGTTTCTGATTTTTTTCGACTGCATTTCAAAATTTTTGTTTTACATTTATTAATTTTCATCATGAATTCTCTCCTCAAGACAGTAGCCATGCGATTTAAAAACTCATTCAAATCCTCTGGTGTGTCGGCCAAGACGAAACATGTAGTTCTTGTATAAATTTGATGGAATTCGGGCTTGCCAACAGGAATTCCTCATAATCTCCTCTCTATGCTCTGACACAGCAGTCGTTCCTGATGTGTTGAATAGTCTGCCTCGGTTCACCACAGTCGCATGCTGGTGAGGCCAACATTCCCCATTTAGAAAGTGAATCTGCGCATCTTCCGTGACCCGTTCTCAGTCGGTTTAGAGTTCACCATACCTTGCGGAGTCGATCAGAGCCAGGGACGCTCTTAGTGGTACAAGGTAATGATTGGCATGTTGCTGGGGGCATTTTGGAGCCATTCTCTCTTACAGGTATCGCTGATGTTAACCCCAGTGAGACTGTTTGCAAGTGCAAGAGAAGGTTGCCTTTAGCGAAGTCGGTTGATTCTGACAAGGGAAGTGTCAGGTAAGACAGGTCGAAACCTATCTTGAAACTTTGTGGACGCAATCGTTGCACTATAGGGGGACAACATGTGGAAAATCAGCTGCCAGATTGAACTGCAAGGCTCCGAAATCATACCTGACATCCTGGTACGTAGGCATGACGGCTGGAGGAGCTGGACATCCCTGTGGCACTCGGAGTAGTAGCGAGGCGAGGCGTATAAGCTGATTGGAGCGTGCGGCTCCTTCCCACTGGCCTTGAGTTCTTGAGCGGTCAGGGCTGTCCATTCCAACATGTACTGTACTCGCTACCTCCCATTGTTTTATTTGGAGATTTGCCACATGATTTCGGAGCCTTGCAGTTCAATCTGGCAGCTGATTTTCCGCACGTTGTCCTCTTATAGTACAACGATTGCGTCCACAAGGTTTCAAAATAGGTTTCGACCTGTCTTGCCTGATACTTCCCTTGTGAGATCAGGGGTGTCTGAATGCACTGGTAGTCCAGGGTTTGCTAAGTTCTTGTTGTATTCTCTTATCAAGGCTTCTTTCTTTCCTTCGCAGATTTGGGGTTGGTACAGTATGTGGCTCGGATAGGCAGCCAGAAGGTGGGAGTTGATCTAATTGTTCCGGAAATGTTACGCTTAGTATTATTTAAGTTGGACATCAATTTTGTTTACATGAACGCTGTTCAGCCATGCCGGCGCACAGTAAACCAACCTCAAAGCAGAAGTCCGCAGAATTGCCACTGACGATCCCTATGTTGTTCCACAAAGTTCTTGAATGAGTTTATTTATTTCCGCAGCTTAGCAGCAATTTTTGTGAGGTGAAATTTAAAATAAAGAGTTCTATCTAATGAGTTATACTATAATCATGTTAAATACACCTTATTATTGAGTGATAAGCACAGTATCATCATTATTTGCACGTGGGAAATTATGACTCCATTCCCCACACGAGAAAACATATTGTCGGGAACGGCCAGTGCAATAATAATTTCCCACCCCATCTATATATACAAATCAATGTTACGCGATAGTATGTATGTATGTCTGTATGTATTGAACCCTTATCATTGAGTCCAATAATAATGTTTCATATTTATTAAAATGCTGGAAATACTAAATACGTGATATGCCGGATATTTGAGTAAAATTTATGTTGCAAGCAAACTGAACCTGTCAGAAAAGGCTACGTGCTCTGAGGAAGCTATCGACAGTTTCACAACCAATGCTATTCTTATTCTTCTGAGTAGGTAGGTATAACGCTGAGGCGTACGTGACCCTCAACCAAGCCAGGGTGCTTTGTCAACGACTGGGAGTGAGTGAAAGGAGAAGAGTCGTGACGTCAAAATAAGGGCGGGATTTGTAAGGTCGCTACTCCGACGCTTTCTTAACTGACGAATGAGAAACGAGGACGCCAGAACATAGCATCAGGGTGTTTCGCGCGCCAAATCTGTTATAAAAAAACGTCTACCGATCAGTTTGTGTGCACGGTGGCAGATTCGCGACCTGTGATAAATAACAAGCTTTTTGAGAGGTCACACATGATTATAGGCCCATTATTAAAAATATTGAGGAGCTATTTCTCCCCCCACGGGAACTTTGACGATTTCTGTATATAAACTGAGTCTAGGCTATAAGCGGGTTCACTCCTAATTATTCTTCGACAGTCAGTTTTAAGACGTCTTTATGACGGTATATGTTAAAATTCTAGTTGTGTGTTGACAACCAAGTTATACATTTCATAAATTGTGAGGTGGCAATTAGCCATAAAATAGGGCAAGTCTACGATTCTGCATAGGACTCTATGAGGAATTAAATACTCATAACGCAGATAGCTAACAGTATTAAACTTTAATATATTTGTGTTTTCAAGCAGCAAGATGACGACCACGGAACGCAGGCGTCACGATTCATCCTCCATCGCTATAAGTGTTATGGGCTAACAATGCTTATGATGGGAGACGGCGGGGCAGGAAGCCCCTGGAAAAGCTGTTTAAGTGATGAGTACTGAAAATTGATTTATTTGATTTTGGACGAGGGGGAGTCGCGAGAAGTATGAGGAACTTTGTACAGATTTTTATTTGTTGTGGTTTAATTTAAATGTAGGGTTTGTTTAATAACTGACATGCGTGTAGTAATTTTTGGCATTTCGTGACAATTGTGTTGTACAGTAATTTTGTAATTTAAATATTGTGTTGATGGATTTGTAATCTGTATTGCGAAGTGACCGCATACGATTAACATATAAATAAAAGTTATAGTCATGAATAAGAACGCAGGAACGACAGTGACAAATGGACTTAATTAATTTCAAGGTAAAAACTAGACAAGGGGAGAATATAGTGTGTTTGTTGCTTTGATAACTCAGGCTAATTCTGATTCCAGTAATTATTTATTTGTTGTCATTTCGACAATTTCGTGTCATTTTATCTGAAGGGTGTGCTGGTTCATATGCTGCGACGAGATCATCCAGAGTGTGTCACGTATACTTTGGTGTTAGTGTGATTGCGAGGAAAGGCGAAGCCTATTCCTGACTGCAGCACTCATTCGGGCAAATTAGTTACCCAAGGGGCTAAATTTGACAAGGAGAAGTTGTTCTTGAAAATCCCGGAGAGGATGTTTTGATATATTGTGCTATGAATGTTATTGCGCGTTTAACAGGTTGACGTTAGGCAAAGGTTGCTGTACGCTGGCTTTGGGCCAAAATCTATATTTAGCGTGACACACATATTACTACGATGGGGAATGAACTGGCCACTTACTCAGATATGCGAAAACAGACCTGGCTGTCTTCAGCCCTTTTATGACACGTAAATGTTTGCTTTAAAGCCTGGTGAGTTTAGATTATTTGATTTCGTTTAAATTGGGGAGTTGCCATACTGTCGATCCGAGGATTCATATCATTTTTACGACTTATTTGTTCATGCGTTTAAACGCCAATTTTCGGCGTGATTTATTAATTTGTATTTGTTGCTGTTGGCTTATATTCCTAGGCCATTGTTTTCATTGTAGATATAATTTGGCAACTGGCCAAGCTTGTTATGTCACGTAGTGTTTTCCTATTGTTTTGAGGTGTAAGACGGTGATTTCCGCAGCCCTTGTTTTTAAAAATACACACGTGTATTTGGGTATGTTAATGTAAGGTTAGAGTGTGTCAGTAGTGTATTAATTATGTAATTGTTGTTCCCATATTTCCGTTACTCGTCTTCGCAGTACGGAGTTCATAACCGAACCGACTGTTTTGGTCGGAAATGAACGCCCGTCAATGTACTCATTACTTGAGCTAGTCTTAAAACGCGTGTCGCTCATAAATATTACATTCTTGTATTGTTATTTTGTTATTTTGGGATCGTGTGTGATCCGTAACTTTGTTACATTTGATTAAGTGACATTGTAGTCACAACACTTGCTTGACAGCTGTCATGCCATGTCACCATGGTACGTCATGCTAGTCAGCGTCAGTATGTTCACATTGCGTGTGAACCAATTTTAAGGGTGGATTGTTATTAATTATTGTGTGTTTGATTCAGTTATTAAATTACATTTATTAGTAGATCCTGTTGTTTTCATGGCTTTTAAATATTAAGTATACCTTATAAATCCTAGAAATTATTTGAAGCACTAAATCTCTATTACACATTCACAAGAACCAATGATGACCCCGAAGACTCAAGTTTTGAGATTATGCTTTATTTTCTAAGGGTACAGTATATCCCCTATGTGTTCATATACCATTCATCCGATTGCGATGAAATTTGGATGCGTTGTTGTGTGCACTCCAGGGAAGGTTTCTGGCTGAAAATTATTTATGTGACACAAAAGGGTGAGGGACTTAACAGGAAGCCTTAACTACCACAGTAACCCTATTGCACAATCTGTATACTTATCACACCGCAATGCAAGGTGTGAGAAAGGCTTGCTGATTCATCGCGAGGTGACATGTCCTGACATAGCATAAGGACCGGGGCACCAAACAGAAATACAAAGAATATTGTGTATCAAAAGGCACTTAAGTTTCTTTCTTTCTTTCTTGGGGTTTCTGCGTGGCTCAGTGGTGACGTTCTCGCCTGCTGTGACCAAGATTGCAGGATTGAATCCTGGCGCAGCCAATTGGCATTTGAGGGTGCGCAAATGCGAGGGGGCCATGTCAGTAGATTTACTGGCAAAGATCCCCTTCGGGCCAAAATTCCGTCATCCCCGTGTCCTTAAAAGCCGCAGTTGTTAAAAGGGACGTAAAACCAATAACATTATTATTATCTTTCTTTCTTTCTATCTGTCTTTGATTGGCATTGCAACGCATGCCGGGTATAGCTAGTGTGAAATAAAATAGAATCCACACCCTAAAATAGTTCCATATTCCTACTTCTCTATCTCTCTCAATTACAAATGAGCAAAAAGAAAGAAATGTATACCCCCAGCTTTTCCCTATAAAGGGTTAACCAAAAATCACATATAAATAACACTACTTCACAAGTTACGCAAGTTTATAATAACTAAATAAATGTGAATATTGTAAATACTATCAACCACATAATTGTAGACATTAATTTAACAGCCTAAGTGTAAAGGATCTGATGATGATCGCTTAACGATCGAAACTGGTCATCCCAGTGAATGTTTTTCAGGTTTAGGGAAACGCTCATTACAATTGGGTACAATCGTGTTTACCGATTGAAAAGCATTAATTTCGAACCTAGTTTCTTTATTGCTTTTGTGTGTGTGTGTATGTATGTATGTGTGTGTGTAAACTAAACAGAAGACTCAGACAGTGTCTATCCACTAAATGATTAAGTTTATAATTTTATTTATTTATTTACTAGCTGTAGACCCCTACCCGGCATGCGTTGCAATGCCAATCAAAGAAAGTGTTGGGGTTTTGACTTTGTTAATTGCAGTGCTTTTGGATTCCCAATATTTTCTTCTTTTTCCGTTAACCACCTCTAAACTATTATAAAAAAATAATTTACTATCTCAGAAACATTCACGGGAGCGTGATCAACATCTCACGAAAGTTACATCGCAATGAAATGAAATGGTATATGAATGCATACGGGACTGCTGAAACGATTAGAGCGCCGTCACCCATTTGTTGAATATACTCGTACGCGTCCTATTGTAAAATGGATTTACTAACTCGAAAACCTTTCCTGGCGTGTACACAACAACTCATCAAAGTTTCATCGCAATCGGAAGAATGGCATATGAACGCATACGGGATTTTGTTTAAACGATTCGCGCCGTCACTCATTTGTTGAATCTTCTTGTGCGCCACCCATTGAAAAACGGACTTACTAATTCATGAACCTTCGCAGGGCTGTACTCAGCTCTCCAAAGATTTATCACACTCGGATGAATGGTATATGATGGCATACGGGACTTTATTGAAATGATTCACGCGCTGTCGCATATTAGTTAAATCTACCCGTTTGCTACCAATTGTAAAATGGATTTACTAAATCAGAAACCTTTCTTGGAGTGTACACAACAACTCACCAAAGTTTCATCTCTATCGGACGAATGTATTTGATCGCATACGGGTCTTTGTCGAAACACTTCGCGAGTCGTCGCTCATTTGTTGAATCCATTCGTGCGCTACCTATTGTAACATGGATTTACTAAGCTAGAAATCTTCCTTGAAGTGTACACAACATCTCACCCACGTTTCATCGCTATCGGACAAATGGTATATGAACGCATACGGGACTTTGTTGAAACAATTCGCGCGTCGTCGCTCATTTGTTGAATCTACTCGCGCGCTACCTATTGTTAAGTGGATTTACTATGCCAGAAACCTTCCCTGAGTGTATACAACATCTCACCCAAGTTTCATCGCATTGGGGTGAATGGTATATGAACGCATGTGGGACTTTGTTGAAATAAACGCGCGCCATTTTGTTGAAGTTACTCGCTCGCCATCTATTGTTAATTGGATCTACTATGCCAATAACTTTTCCTGGCGTATGCACAACAACTCACCGAAATTTGATTGCAATCGGATGAATTGTGTATGAACGCATCACCAACACACATTTGTTTAAACTACTGGTTCGCTATCTATTGTTAATTGGATGACCTATACCTATAACCATCCCGGAAGTGTGCCAAACAACCCACCAAAATTTGGTCGCAATCGGATGAATTGTAGGCTATATGAACGCATCGCAAACACTCATTTGTTTAAAATACTCCCGCGCTGTCCATTGTAAATTGGATTGACTATGCCTATAATGATTACAGAAGTGTTCACAACAACTCACCAAAGTTTCATAGCAATCGGATGAATGGTATATGAACGCATACGGGACTTGGTTGAGACGTTTCTCGTGCCGTCGCTCATTTGTTGAATCTACTTGTGCGATACGTATTTTAAAGTGGATGTACTAAGCCAGAAACCTTCCCTGATGAGTACACAACATCTTACCCAAGTTTCATCGCTATCGGTCGAATGGTATATGAACGCATTCGGGACTTTCTTGAAACGCTACGCGTGACTTCGCTCATTTGTTGAATCTACTTGTGCGCTACCTATTAAAAAATGGATTTACTAAGCCTAAAACTTTCCCTGGAGTGTACACAACAACTCACCCAAGTTTAATCGCTATCGGACGAATGGTATATGAACGCATACGGGACTATGTTGAAACACTTCGCGCGTCGTCGCTCATTTGTGCGATACCTATTGTTAAGTGGATTTACTAATCCAAAAACCTTCCCTGAAGTGTACACAACATCTCAGCCAAGTTTCATCACTATCAGACGAATAGTATATGAAAGCATACGGGACTTTGTTGCAACGCTTCGCGCGTCGTCGCACATTTGTTGAATCTACTCGTGCGCTACCTATTATAACATGGATTTACTAAGTCAGAAACCTTGCCTGTAGTGTACACAACATCTCACCCAAGTTTCATTGCTATCAGACGAATGGTATATGAACGCATACGGGACTTTGGTGAAACGCTTCTCGCGTCGTCGCTCATTTGATGAATCTACTCGTGCGCTACCTATTATAGCATGGACTTACTAAGCCAGAAACCTTGCCTGTAGTGTACACAACCTCTCACCCAAGTTTCAACGCAATGGGATGAATGGTATATGAACACACGTGGGACTTTCTTGAAACAAACGCACGCCATTTTGTTGAATCCACGCGCGCCATCTATTCTAAATTCGATTTACTACGCCTATTACTTTTCCGGGACTGTGCACAACAAGTCACCAAAATCTGATCGCAATCGGACGAATTGTATATGAATGCATCGCCATTACGCATTTGTTTAAACTACTCGCGCGCTATCTATTGTGAAATGGATTAACTATGCCTATGATCAACCCGGAATTGTTTACAACAACTCACCAAAATTTGATCGCAATCGGATGAATGGTTTATGAACGCATAAAAGACGAACACACAGGCATTCCTTTTATATCATACTAATATATAAAAATGAGATGGTGTGTGTGTCTGTCTGTCTGTCTGTCTGTCTGTTACTCAATAACGCAAGAACCACTGGTCCGATTTAAATGAAATTTTGCATGGATGTGGTTGATTTACCATGTTTACATATAGGATACTTTTAATTTCGATATTATTCACTATTAAAAAATTACAACCATTTTAGTGACGTCACTACACACTTTGGTTTCAAAATGTCATATTTCCATATCAAATAAAAAAGAGAACGCTAAGAAATAGCAAACTTTTGATGGCACACACGAGCTTCAAAATTTAATTTCCTATCTGAAAGGTCCTCATCACTTTTCGTGTATCTCCTACGGTTAGCGAGTAAAATCCACATATGTGACGTCACTACACCCTTTGGTTTCAAAATTTCATATTTCCATTTCAAATAAAAAGAGAACGCTAAGAAATAGCAAACGTTTGATGCATACACGAGATTATCATTTAATTTTCTATCCAAAAGGTCCTTATCACTTTTCGTGTATCTCCAACGGTTAGCGAGTAAAACCTAAATTTGTGCAATAAAACACGGTCAACACCGAGCGGTGCAGTACACCTCTACGTACATAAAAAATTAAAGTTTGTAGGTTTTTTTCGCAATTTCTACGGAAATTTGAGTTATTTACGCGTTTCAGACTGTTTTATTATGGATGCGCGCGAAAATAATTGTTTGGTCTGTCTGTCTGTCTGTCTGTCTGTTTGTTTGTCTGTGGACAACTTTGTTCCCTTATAACTCGAGAACGGCTGGGTGTATCAACGTAAAATTTGGTACAGATATCCATCAGAGGCACGACACTAATCATTGATGTAACCCTTCTCCGTACCTCTCATAAAAGAGGGCCTACCCCCTTAAAATACATGCTGAAGTAGGAGTAGAAGGACGAGACAAAGATCATTTTCAGCCCCTCAATGTGAGAGACAAAACTCGGGGGCTCTAAAGGGTCCCCGAAATCCACATTTTAAAGCCCTAAACCAACCATTTTTGAGATATTCCCAGAAAACTAATTTCATTTAATAAACTAATGAAGCTAACAGAGAGATGCTACTAGAACAGGGAAAAATCAAGAGGATTGAGAAATTTAAGTATCTCGGCGAATGGATTGAACCCAACTTATCAGAAAGAGCATCATTATCCATGAGAGTCAACAAGCTGGAACTGGCTTATCGACTTACAAAGAACATCTACAACAAGAAATGCCTGTCACGCAACCTGAAACTGAAGCACTACACCTCAGTCATACGACCAGAAGCCCTGTATGTCATGGAGTGTCTCTCATTGAACCGAAGTGGTCTGATGGAGAAAATGGAAGTCAGAGAGAGGAGAATTCTCAGGAAGATCCTAGGTCCGGTAAAGGAAGATGAGGAATACCGTAGGCGGCACAATTCCGAGCTCTACGAACATATAGAAAGGCTCTCTGACTGTGCTAGGAAAAGGAGAGTAGCATTCTATGGTCATGTGGCAAGATTGCCTCCCAAAAGACTGACCAATAGGCTGTTCACTTTCTGGCAGAACAAGAAGGTTCGTACCACTTGGCTGACAGAAACTGAGAAAGACATTAATGAACTGGGAATATCAGATCTTCAAGACAGGCAATCTGTGAGACATGCCCTGAAGGAAGTCCATGGATTTCAGGAAAAACCCCGGAAGAAAGGTACCCCTTGGACAGATGAAAGGAAGGCGTTACACCGGCAGAAAATGCGACAACACTGGGCAAAGATCAAAGCTCAACAGTTGAACAAGCGTGGTCCAAAGTAGGCCCATTCGAAACAAGAAGAAGAAACTAATGAACGAATACAAGCCGGTTACCACGGCAACAGATTCTCAGAGGTCCATCTATTGCTGTAAGATGCAATGCAATTCCATTAATTACATTGGTGTGAAAGTTTGCAAACGGCTAGAAGGTTATCACGGAACCAAATTAAGCTGTAAAATTCATCAATACGTATAATGCGCTTAAGGGGGTCAAGGGGTACACTAGATTTTTTTCACGCGATTTACACCTGCGGGTGTGGTACGGCAGGTCTATTATATTCCTATCCCTATATTATATTATTAGTAGTAGTATTATATTATGGCGTACAACGACGATGCAAAGCCCCTCGGTGCCAGAAACAAAACTTGGGGGCCTCGAAAACTACATTATAAGGCTCTAAAACCAACAGTATCTGAAATATTCCCAGAAAACTAATTTAATTTAACAAACTAATGAAGGAATGGAAATCGGTAACCATGACAACATTATCTCAAGGGGTGGCATCCAACTTTCCATCTATTTCTGTAAGAAGCAATATCACTCCATTTATACCTTGCCACGGTGGGTGAGTGGATAGCATGTCGGTCTACTAACCCCAAGATTGCAGGTTCACTCCTGGCCGTGGTACAGGCCGGACGTTTGTTTTAGACGAGTGAGAAATCTTAATGGAAGCCTGGAGGTGAGTTACTACAGTACCTGTGTTATTATCAGCTGCCCCAAGCGCTCCGATGATTGATAAAGCTGTTTCACACTATTGCTGAAGTATAGTCACTGGCAAATATAATGACGTTCTGTTCGTAACTACGTAACGTGTACTTCCGTGTCACATAATACTTCGACGTGGACTGTACTGTCTGCTCAAGTCTGGAATTCCATTACATCAGATCGGTGGTGACAAATGTGAAGTGATAGGGTGAGAGAGTGACTGTGTACAGGCTCACCCGCAGGCTTGAAGGTCAAGGGAAATCGTCTAAAACAAACGTCCGGCCTGTACGTGATTTTAGAAAGGCGGCAAAAATACGACTCGCATGTCATACGATGTTGGCATGTCAAAGAACCCATTTGAATTCAGTAGGCCGTGTTCATAATGGCAAAATTAATCTCAGGAGTTTCCGCCAACACAAAGTTCCTCATTTATTTACTAGAAAGCGCTATAGTGTTCAAGGAGCTTAAATATCTACCCTCCTTGACTTTCATAGTGATTCAAGGAACAACGAAATTTTGACATGCAAGCTACCCTCTGGGTGTCAAATTACGAAGCTTGCACCCGGCATCCGAGGCCATACGATATCATTATTATTAGGCTACTCCATTTATTACATTTCTGTGAAAGTTTGCAAATGGCTATAAGGTTATCACGGAACCAATGTAGACTGTATAATTCGTCAATGCAATTAAGGGGGTCAAGGGGAAACCTAGAATTTTTTCATGCAATTTCACGTGCGACATATAGTACAGAAAGTCTATTATATCTACAAACAGAAACATTATTTTCAAAAATTCCTGAATTGAATCAACATTTTTTGCGGCTTTTAGGAATTTGGGCCATTTGAGGCTAAATAATCTGAATTTTCATGCACCACAAGCCCTTATAATTTATGAAAGAGGTCTTCCTGTGTATGGGGACCTAACACAACGTAGAGGGACATTTTTTATGTGAGGTGTATTGCGTTTCGTCTACAAGGCTTTCAATTCTATTTCACGTCATGAAGTACACGTTAGGTGAATTTAGTTTGAGAGCAGATTTTAACTAATCATTTTTTTTTTTTGTCGACATACGGGTTCATCGTAAGGATGATTTTGTTTGATACGTATCTTTATGTACGCCTATAAATCGTCTTCGGATGCTTGGTGCATCGTAAAATTAGGTATGGTAAACATGAGTCAATACACCAATCATTTTTAAAACTCCTCACCGTACTTTTCATACAGTAGAAGGGTGGATATAGAAAATAGGCGAAATATAAAAATTATCCTAGAAGGACGATCAAAGCATATGTTGCGCTTCTCATTGTGAGACACAAAATTCGCGAGTCTATAAGGGGTCTCCGAAAACCACATTTTAAGGCCCTTAAATTAACAGTGTGTGTGATATTCCCAGAAAACTAACTTCGTTCTGATAAACTTATGAAGGAATGACAAGCCGCTGACCATTGCAACAGTAGCTCAATTGATAATGTCTGGTGTTAATATATAACACCGTTCGAAGAACGGGTACTTCTGCTAGTATATATATATATACTAGCTGTTACCCGCGGCTTCGCCCGCAATAACATTTGTAATCCTGTTATAACATTAGTTAAATAGATAGATAAGCATGGGTCCTAGTGGAAAATAATTCTATCACCTGAAACCAAAAATGAATGGGACGAAAAAAAATCAAAATATCATGTTGGTTTCGGACCCTAAAAGACGTGAAAAATATAATAAAAGAATTAAAAAAACTATTTTTTGAAATTTCATTCGAATCAATTTTATGTCATTCCTGGGACTTAGAAAATTCCGGCCAAAAAATACAAAATCAGTAATAACTCCCTAAGTATTCGTCGTATGATGAAATAGCAAGAGACAAAAAAGATGTAATGTGTTATTGTCTACAACATAGGCCATGTATAATTTTACACTCAGACATATTACGTTTCCCCCCTCCCCCATAATTTCACCCCTCCCCATGGGCCCCTTAAATTGGATTTATGAAAAAACGTCAAACACCTGTTCAGTAATTTTTATGCTGATTTTTTTCGGCTGAGTTCCAAACTCCTCGCCTATGTCGTTTAAGAGATATACGCTCCGTTAGGAATCCTTCAACCCCCACTTTTCACCCCTTTCACCTCATAATATACACCACATGGAAAAACCCTCAGACACGTGTCTTCTTATTTTTAATGATGAGTTTATATGCCGAGTATCACATCCCCCTATGAAAGCAATCGGGAGATATTGCTATTCAATGAAATGCAGGTCTACCCCCTTAACACCCCTTTAGAACCTGAATATCCAAAAATCCTTCCTTAGCGGGCGTTTGCGGCCCTTGAGGAAGCTGGATACCAAATTTCATTCCAATCCGTTCGGTGGTTTCTGAGATTTCGTGATGAATGGATGAGTCAGTGAGTGAGTGGTATTTGAGCTTTATATAGTAGACTAGCTGTTACCCGCGGCCTCGCCCGCAATAACCTTTGGAATCCTGTTATAACATTAGTTAAATAGATAGATAAGCATGAGTCCCAGTGGAAAATAATTCTATCACCTGAAACCAAAAATGCATGGGACGAAAAAAACAACATCAAAATATCATGTTGGTTTCTGACCCTAAAAGACGTGAAAAATATAATAAAAGTATAAAAAAAACATTTTTTGAAATTTCATTCGAATCAACTTTTATGTCATTCCTGGGACTTAGAAAATTCCGGCCAAAAAGTACAAAATCATTAATAACTCTCTACGTATTCGTCGTATGATGAAATAGCAAGAGACAAAAAAGATGTAATGTTTTATTGTCTACAACATAGGCCATGTATAATTTTAAACTCTGACATATTACGTTCCCCCCCCCCCCCTCCCCCATAATTTCGGCCCTCCCCATGGGCCCCTTAAATTGGATTTATAAAAAAACGGTCAAACACCTGTTTAGTTATTTTTTATGCTGATTTTTTTCGGCTGAGTTCCAAACTCCTGGCCTATGTCGTTTAAGAGATACGCGCTCCGTTGGGAATCCTTCAACCCCCACTTTTCACCCCTTTCACCTCATAATATACACCACATCGAAAAACCCTCAGACACATGTCTTCTTATTTTTAATGATGAGTTTATATGTCGAGAATCACATCCCCCAATGAAACCAATCGGGAGATATTGCTATTCAATGAAATGCAGGTCTACCCCCTTAACACCCCTTTAGAACCTGAATATCTAAAAATCCTTTCTTAGTGGGCGTTTGCGGCCCTTGAGGAAGCTGCATACCAAATTTCATTCCAATCCGTTCGGTGGTTTCTGAGATTTCGTGATGAATGCATCAGTCAGTCAGTGGTATTTGAGCTTTATATAGTAGACTAGCCGAAGTACCCGTTCTTCGAACGGTGTTCGGTGTTAACACCAGACATTATAATAATAATAATAATAATGTTATTGGTGTTACGTCCCTTTTAAGTACTGTTGCTTTTAGAGACGCACCAGACATTATCAATTGAGCTACTGTTGCAAATGGTTAGCGGCTTGTCATTCCTTCATAAGTTTATCAAAACGAAGTTAGTTTTCTGGGAATATCACACACACTGTTAATTTATGGGCCTTATAATGTGGTTTTCGGAGACCCCTTATAGACTCTCAAATTTTGTGTCTCACATTGAGAAGTGCAACATATGCTTTGGTCGTCCTTCTAGGATAATTTTTATATTTCGCCTATTTTAGCATGTATTTTGAGAAGTTTTTCCCTATATCCACCCTTCTACTGTATGAAATGAACGGTGAAGAGTTTTATAAATGATTGGTGTATTGACTCATGTTTACCATACCTAATTTTACGATGCACCAAGCATCCGAACATGAGTTATAGGCGTACATAAGGATACATAGAAAGACAGACAGACAGACAATACTCTTGTCTACAACATATCACCCAGAAATCCAAATATGGGTATATCTACCACACAGTATCAAAGAAAATCATCCTTACGATGAACCCGTATGTCGACAAAAAAAAAAGATTAGTTGAAATGTGCTCTCAAACTAAATTCACCTGACGTGTACTTCCTGACATGAAATAGAATTGAAAGCCTGGTAGATGAAACGCAATACTAGTCACATAAAAACTGACCCTCTACGTTGTGTTGGGTCCCGATACACAGGAAGACCTCTATCATAAATTATAAAAGCTTGTGGTGCATGAAAATTCAGGTTCTTTAGTCTCAAATGGCCCAAATTCCTAGAAGCCGCAAAAAATGCTGATTCAATTCAGGAATTTTTGAAAATAATGTTGTTGTTTGGAGATATAATAGACCTTCTGCACTATAAGTCGCACGTGAAAATTGCATGAAAAAATACTAGATTACCCCTTGACCCCCTTAATTGCATTGGTGAATTATACAGTCTACGTTGGTTCCGTGATAACCTTATATTTGCAAACTTTCACAGAAATGTAATAAATGTAATAAATTGCTTCTTACTGAAATAGATGGAAAGTTGGATGCCACCCCTTGAGATAATGTTGTCATGGTTACCGATTTGCATTCCTTCATTAGTTTGTTAAATTAAATTTAATTACTTTTCTGGGAATGTTTCAGAAACTGTTGGTTTTAGAGCCTTATAATGTAGTTTTCGAGGACCCTCGAGTTTTATTTCTGGCACCGAGGGGCTTTGTCTCGTCGTTGTACGCCATAATATAATACTAATAATAATAATAATATAACATAGGGATAGGAATATAATAGACCTGCCATACCACACCCGCAGATGTAAATCGCGTGAAAAAAATCTAGACCACCCCTTGACCCCCTTAAGCGCATTTTACGTATTGATGAAATTTACAGCTTAATTTGGTTCCATAATAACCATCTAACCGTTTGCAAACTTTCACACTAATGTAATTAATGGAATTGTATTGCGTCTTACAGCAATAGATGGATCTCTGAGTATCTGTTGCCATGGTTATCGGCTTGCATTCGTTCATAGTTCATAAAATTAAATTAGTTTTCTGGCAATATGTCAAAAACGGTTGGACGTAGGACCTTAAAATGTGCGTTTAGGGCCCCCGAGTTTTGCCTCTCACATTGAGGGGCTGAAAATGAGCTTTGTCTCGTCCTTCTACTCCTATTTCAGCATGTATTTTAAGGGGGTATGCCCCCTTTTATGAGAGGTATAGAGAAGAGTTACATCAATGATTAGTGTCGTGCCTCTGATGGATATCTGTACCAAATTTTACGTTGATACACCCAGCCGTTCTCGAGTTATAAAGGAACAAATTTCTCCACAGACAATCAAGCAAACTGACAGACAGACCAAAACATTATTTTCGCGCGCATCTATCATAAAACAGTCTGAAACGTGTAAATAACTCAAATTTTCGTAGAAATTCAGAAAAAAACAGTCAAATTTTCTTTTTTATATATGTAGAGATATACTGCACAGCTCGATGTGACCGTGTTTTATTGCACAAATTTAGGTTTTACTCCCTAACCGTCGGAGATACACGAAAAGTGATAAGAACCTTTTGGATAGAAAATTAAATGCTAAAGCTCGTGTATACCATCAAAAGTTTGCTATTTCCTACCGTTCTCTTTTTATTTGATATGGAAATATGAAATTTTGAAACCAAAGGGTGTAGTGACGTCACTAAAATGGTCGCCATTTCTTAATAGTGCAAAATATCGAAATTAAAAGTATCCTACGTGTAAACCTGGTATTTCAGCTACATCCATGAAAAATTTCATTTAAATCGGACCAGTGGTTCTTGCGTTATTAGGTAACAGACAGACAGACAGACAGAAAGACAGACACACACCATCTCATTTTTATATATCAGTATGATATACTGCACCGCTCGGTGTTGACCGTGTTTTATTGCACAAATTTAGGTTATACTCGCTAACCGTCGGAGATACACGAAAAGTGATAAGAACCTTTTAGATAGAAAATTAAATGCTAAAGCTCGTGTATACCATCAAAAGTTTGCTATTTCTTAGCGTTTTCTTTTTATTTGAAATGGAAATATGAAATTTTGAAACCAAAGGGTGTAGTGACGTCACAAAAGTAGGTTTTACTCGCTAACCGTTGGAGATACACGAAAAGTGATAAGGACCTTTCGGATAGGAAATTAAATTTCAAAGCTCATATGTGCCATCAAAAGTTTGCTATTTCCTACAGTTCTCTTTTTATTTTATATGGAAATATGAAATTTTGAAACCAAAGGGTGTAGTGACGTCACTAAAATGGTAGCCATTTCTTAATAGTGCAAAATATCGAAATTAAAAGTATCCTATATGTAAATCTGGTATTTCAGCTACATCCATGCAAAATTTCATTTAAATCGGACCAGTGGTTCTTGCGTTATTAGGTAACAGACAGACAGACAGACAGACACACACTATCTCATTTTTATATATTAGTATGATAAGCATGGGTCCTAGTGGAAAATAATTCTATCACCTGAAACCAAAAATGCATGGGACGAAAAAAAACATCAAAATATCATGTTGGTTTCGGACCCTAAAAGACGTGAAAAATATAATAAAAGTATTAAAAAAGCTATTTTTTTTAATTTCATTCGAATCAATTTTTATGTCATTCCTGGGACAGAAAATTCCGACCAAAAAGTACAAAATCATTAATAACTCCGTAAGTATTCGTCGTATGATGAAATATCAAGAGACAAAAAAGATGTAATGTGTAATTGTCTACAACATAGGCCATGTATAATTTTACACTCAGACATATTACGTTCCCCCCCCCCATAATTTCACCCCTCCCCATGGGCCCCTTAAATTGGATTTAAGAAAAAACGGTCAAACACCTGTTTAGTTATTTTTTATGCTGATTTTTTTCGGCTGAGTTCCAAACTCCTGGCCTATGTCGTTTAAGAGATACACGCTCCGTTGGGAATCCTTCAACCCCCACTTTTCACCCCTTTCACCTCATAATATACCCCACATCGAAAAACCCTCAGACACATATCTTCTTATTTTTAATGATGAGTTTATATGCCGAGTATCACATCCCCCAATGAAATCAATCGGGAGATATTGCTATTCAATGAAATGCAGGTCTACCCCCTTAGCACCCCTTTAGAACCTGAATATCTAAAAATTCTTTCTTAGTGGGCGTTTGCGTCCCTTGAGGAAGCTGCATACCAAATTTCATTCCAATCTGTTCGGTGGTTTCTGAGATTTCGTGATGAATGAATCAGTCAGTTAGTGGTATTTGAGCTTTATATAGTAGATAGATAAGCATGGGTCCTAGTGGAAAATAATTCTATCACCTGAAACCAAAAATGCATGGGACGAAAAAAAACATCAAAATATCATGTTGGTTTCGGACCCTAAAAGACGTGAAAAATATAATAAAAGTATTAAAAAAACTATTTTTTTTAATTTCATTCGAATCAATTTTTATGTCATTCCTGGGACAGAAAATTCCGACCAAAAAGTACAAAATCATTAATAACTCCGTAAGTATTCGTCGTATGATGAAATATCAAGAGACAAAAAAGATGTAATGTGTAATTGTCTACAACATAGGCCATGTATAATTTTACACTCAGACATATTACGTTCCCCCACCCATAATTTCACCCCTCCCCATGGGCCCCTTAAATTGGATTTATGAAAAAACGGTCAAACACCTGTTTAGTTATTTTTTATGCTGATTTTTTTCGGCTGAGTTCCAAACTCCTGGCCTATGTCGTTTAAGAGATACACGCTCCGTTGGGAATCCTTCAACCCCCACTTTTCACCCCTTTCACCTCATAATATACCCCACATCGAAAAACCCTCAGACACATATCTTCTTATTTTTAATGATGAGTTTATATGCCGAGTATCACATCCCCCAATGAAATCAATCGGGAGATATTGCTATTCAATGAAATGCAGGTCTACCCCCTTAACACCCCTTTAGAACCTGAATATCTAAAAATCCTTTCTTAGTGGGCGTTTGCGTCCCTTGAGGAAGCTGCATACCAAATTTCATTCCAATCTGTTCGGTGGTTTCTGAGATTTCGTGATGAATGAATCAGTCAGTTAGTGGTATTTGAGCTTTATATAGTAGATAGATAAGCATGGGTCCTAGTGGAAAATAATTCTATCACCTGAAACCAAAAATGCATGGGACGAAAAAAAACATCAAAATATCATGTTGGTTTCGGACCCTAAAAGACGTGAAAAATATAATAAAAGTATTAAAAAAACTACTTTTTTTAATTTCATTCGAATCAATTTTTATGTCATTCCTGGGACAGAAAATTCCGACCAAAAAGTACAAAATCATTAATAACTCCGTAAGTATTCGTCGTATGATGAAATATCAAGAGACAAAAAAGTTGTAATGTGTAATTGTCTACAACATAGGCCATGTATAATTTTACACTCAGACATATTACGTTTACGACCCCTCCCCCATAATTTCACCCCTCCCCATGGGCCCCTGAAATTGGATTTATGAAAAAACGGTCAAACACCTGTTTAGTTATTTTTTATGCTGATTTTTTCCCGCTGAGTTCCAAACTCCTGGCCTATGTCGTTTAAGGGATACACGCTCCGTTAGGAATCCTTCAACCCCCACTTTCCACCCCTTTCACCTCATAATATACACCACATCGAAAAACCCTCAGACACGTACGTGTCTTCTTATTTTTAATGATGAGTTTATATGCCGAGTATCACATCCCCCAATGAAACCAATCGGGAGATATTGCTATTCAATGAAATGCAGGTCTACCCCCTTAACACCCCTTTAGAACCAGAATATCTAAAAATCCTTTGTTAGTGGGCGTTTGCGGCCCTTGAGGAAGCTGCATACCAAATTTCATTCCAATCCGTTCGGTGGTTTCTGAGATTTCGTGATGAATGGATCAGTCAGTCAGTGAGTGGTATTTGAGCTTTATATACACACATCAAAAAAAGTTTTGCATCACCTCGGTTCCCAGATCTCCGGCATATAGACGTTGACTGTGTATATTGTATCCAAGATACAGTCCCTTTGACTGTTCATAGATGTCACTAAAACTGCTCAAAGATGTAAACAACCATGCATGAGCAGGGCCTATTAGACGGAGGGGGTACGACAGCCGATCAGTTCCAGTCATTCCACCAGGACGAAGGTACGCTGCTCATGTTGTCTGTAGTTCTACCATGCCTAGAAGGTCAATACCGCAGTTCGATCGCGTCCGCATTGTTACTTTGTGTCAAGAAGGGCTCTCAACAAGGGAAGTTTCCAGGCGTCTCAGAGTGAACCAAAGCGATGTTGTTCGGACATGGAGGAGGTACAGAGATACAGGAACTGTCGATGACAGGCCTCGCTCAGGCCGCCCAAGGGCTACTACTGTAGTGGCTGACCGCTACTTACGGATTGCCGCTCGGAGGAACCCTGACAGCAATGCCACCATGTTGAATAATGCGTTTCGTTCAGCCACAGGACGTCGTGTTTCAACTCAAACTGTGCGCAATAGGCTGCATGATGCGCAACTTCACTCCCGACGTCCATGGCGAGGTCCAGCTTTGCAACCCCGACACCATGCAGCGCGGTACAGATGGGCCCAACAACATGCTGAATGGACCCCACGGAATTGGCATCACGTTCTCTTCACCGATGAGTGTCGCATATGCCTTCAACCAGACAATCGTCGGAGACGTGTTTGGAGGCACCCTGGTCAGGCTGAACGTCTTAGACACACTGTCCAGCGAGTGCAGCAAGGTGGTGGTTCCCTGATGTTTTGGGGTGGCATTATGTGGGGCCGACGTACGCCACTGGTGGTCATGGAAGGCTCCGAAACGGCTTTACGATACCTGAATGACATCCTCCGACCCATAGTGCAACCATATCGGCAGAATATTGGAGAGGCATTTGTCTTCATGGACGACAATTCTCGACCTCATCGTGCACATCTTGTGAATGCGTTCCTTCAAGATAACGACATCGCTCGACTACAGTGGCCAGCATGTTCGCCAGACATGAACCCTATCGAACATGCCTGGGATATGTTGAAAAGGGCTGTTTATGGACGTCTTGACCCACCAACCACTCTGAGAGATTTACGCCGAATTGTCGTTGAGGAGTGGGACAATTTGGACCAACAGTGTCTTGATGAACTTGTGGATAGTATGCCACGACGAATACAGGCATGCATCAATGCAAGAGGACGTGCTACTGGGTATTAGAGGTAGTGGTGTGTACTGCAATCTGGACCACAAATGCTGAAAGTCTAGCTGTATGATGGTACAACATGCAATGTGTGGGTCTCATGAGCAATAAAACGAGCTGAAATGTTGTTTGTGTTGATCTCTATTCCCTTTGTATTTAAAGGTTCCGGAACTCTTGGAACCGAGGTGATGCAAAACTTTTTTTGATGTGTGTAGTAGATAAGCATGGGTCCTAGTGGAAAATAATTCTATCACCTGAAACCAAAAATGCATGGGACGAAAAAAACATCAAAATATCATGTTGGCTTCGGACCCTAAAAGACGTGAGAAATATAATAAAAGTATTATTTTTTTTTATTATTATTTCATTCGAATCAATTTTTGTGTCATTCCTAGGACTTAGAAAATTCCGACCAAAAAGTACAAAATCATTAATAACTCCGTAAGTATTCGTTGTATGATGAAATAGCAAGAGACGAAAAAGATGTAATGTGTTATTGTCTACAACATAGGCCATGTATAATTTTACACTCAGACATATTACCCCCCCCCCCCCATAATTTCACCCCTCCCCATGGGCCCCTTAAATTGGATTTATGAAAAAACGGTCAAACACTTATTTACTTATTTTTTATGCTGATTTTTTCCCGCTGAGTTCCAAACTCCTGGCCTATGTCGTTTAAGGGATACACGCTCCGTTAGGAATCCTTCAACCCCCACTTTTCACCCCTTTCACCTCATAATATACACCACATCGAAAAACCCTCAGACACATGTCTTCTTATTTTTAATGGTGAGTTTATATGCCGAGTATCACATCCCCCAATGAAATCGGGAGATATTGCTATTCAATGAAATTCAGGTCTACCCCCTTAACACCCCTTTAGAACCTGAATATCCAAAAATCCTTCCTTAGTGGGCGTTTGCCGCCCTTGAGGAAGCTGCATACCAAAGTTCATTCCAATCCGTTCGGTGGTTTCTGAGATTTCGTGATGAATGAATCAGTCAGTCAGTGAGTGGTATTTGAGCTTTATATAGTATATATATATATATATTGAACCCTTTATCCTCTGATGGATAAATGATTCGATGTTTTATTTCTACAATTAATTAATATTTCCACCAGCGTCATGAAATAGCCAGACGAAGATGAGGAAACTTCAAGCATTTGTTGGAGACAGTGGGAACATACCTGCAGCAGTTTGACAAAAGGCTAAATACTTTAAGATTGTGAAAAGAAAGAGCCTAGCAATGTTTCGAAGGACAGGTGCTGGCTACCTCAGAATAGAAGGGACGCGTGGTGAGACACGCTTATGGTATGTTCATTGTACTATTCGCGCCTAGAAAAAATATAATGCAGTAACGTGAGTGGCTGATGGTACTTCTGGACACTCCTACGAGGCCGAGGTCTGATAAAAACCGCGAAGTTATTGAAAAAGTGGAACCAATGAGAGATGTATGCTTACGAACGCGCCAAGTCTAGCTTGGGCACGCGATAGCAAGCATTAACGCGGGAGATCGGCTAGACAACATCTCTACGATCGATTCTATGATTAATGGGCATATTCTTGACCTGCGCAATTTTACGAGTTCAGTTATATTTGTTTCATTCCTGTACCACTATTATTTTGAGAAATGTTTATATAATTTCCCCCTCTATCGATACCTAGAGCCAGTTCATTTATAAGTGGCGTGAAGAGCCAAGACATTACTATTACAATTTGTGCGTCTAAGGACGAAGTTCATTATTACATTTTGTGTGTCGGTGGACACAGGTTGTTATTGCATTTTGTGTGTCGGAAGACACAGGTTGTTACTGTACTTTGCGTGTCATGAGGACACAGATTTTTATTAATATAAATGTGTTAAATTCAGTGATAGATAGTCACAGTACTATTTTGTAGGGACAGTATCATCGACAATTCGCCAACAGACTGTTCTGGGGAAATAAGTACCTGAAACGGCGAATTTAGTAGTCAGATATCGAGTGTGTAATAATCTATAACTTTTTGCATCAGCACGAGAGATGACATCGCTTATCCAGGAAGAAGTTTGGAACTGTCAACAATCTTTCGAAATGTCTGAGATAAGCTAAGCAGAATTAAGTTGGGAGATGGCTGCTGATGTCCTTTGACGGGTGACTGGCCGAGGATGAGTACTGAATAATATTCTTATTATCTGACAAGTTAACTTATGGTATATGGGACATATTTTTTTTGTAAATATCTTGCTTGTGTTGATTAACGTAGTGTATTTATTTTTGATCTGACACACCTTTTGCATGGAAACAGCTCGCACAAGTGTTCTTAGTCGTAAGTTCCTGTTTGTTTGTTTTAATTAACGTGGCTATGTGGACGACCGTGTTCGCATATGTTACGTAATGCGGTTAAGAAACGTCTCTCGGAGATATATGTGTTTCAGAAGTAGGACTGAATTAATATAATCATACAGTAGATTGGAGGGTAAATTAATCTTTGTAATGTTTATTATTGATCAGATTCAGTGAGTTTATTGCCTTTGGAGCAATGTGAGTTGTGGCGAAGGGCAGTCAGCTCTCTCGTAGGTTTTAATATTTTTAAATAGTTGTGAGCATCTAATTCAACCGACCTGTGTGAAAAATGTTATGTCATTCCCAGTAGTGTGTGTGTGTGTGTATTTTATTGGTCATTACAAGCGGGAATTTCAGCGTAGACTGATTTCTGTCAGCTTGGTGCCAAGTCCATATCGTTACCTTGCGAGGACCTATGTGGCTATATCGATTAATGTCTTACCATATGTTTATGTGGTTGAGATTTGTTGCTGTTGATTCTACGAGATAACGGGGCAGCTGGTCAAGTTATTTTTACACACTGGAGCTGGACGATGGCAAGAATTGAGGAAGGGGAAAGCTGTTTCACAAGGCGGGCTGAAAAGGATTGCATCGAGGTCATTAGTGGAGTGCTTTGGCTCCGTATAATTACTTGAAATACAGAATAAGAACTGGTCAATGAAAACATTTGTTTAAATAAATGGGAGTTGCCTACGAATCACTATAATCTCCGAAGCGTTAGCTTAACGTGCATTTTTGTTCATATAAGATAATCTCAGCCGGTGAGGCTTTTGTTGTTGTTGGTTTCATTCCATGTTTATATTCCGTTTTAGTGACCCGTGCAGTCACGTGCGATGCTGTCTTTTCCTTGTTTGTGTATTGAGCAATTGGCCGTGTTGGCAGCTCATTTGTCAGATGCGTCATCGTACTAAAGGAGGGTCTCGAGGGAGATTCCTTTAAATAGTAGATTTTAGTTTGTGTGTCAGCATTAATTTTTAAGGGTTTTTATTAGTGTCATGTCCCATATCCGTAAACGTTGATTTACGAGGTGATTGTTCGTAAGCATCGTGGCTGTTAATCCGCTGTAAACGAACAGTCATCCAAGTACTCATTTCTCGTAGTTAGTCATTACGCGTACATAAAATCCAAATGCAAGTTAGTGGAACTAGGATCCACATTTTTATAAGGGGGAGATCCGTCTGACTCCTCAACATTGATAGATATTCCTGTCATGGAAAATTCAGGGAGGATTTTTATTGTTGTTTATATTCATTTTATGCACTTATAGTCATTAAATTATGTTATTATTTTACGTTTTGTCACTTTCCTTTCTTAATTATAGTTTTAATCCTATGACCCTTCCCTCAGTAGAGCATGTTGTTTGGCGAACGTAAACATCACGCTATGAACTGAGCGCGACCCCTTGATCAAGATTCTTGCATATAAACACTGCAATACTAAAGGGTTCAATATATATATATATATATATATATAAGATTTATTTATTTATTTATTTATTTATTTATTTATTTAATATTCCTCTTGTATACAATGAGCCAATTGCCTTGAAGACAAAGGGTGTCTAATACAATATTTCGTCGGTCACTTCAATACCCAGGTTCATCAACATATTTGTTATGAAGTCGTTCTGTAGGCAGTAGACATGATTCCTGTACATGATACAGGAGCCTTTTTAAGTTGTTAGTACGGTGTCAGCTATCAAATCCTTCCTCAATCCAAAGGTCCTACAAGAATCCACGATAAAACGTGGGATTGTTCCTCTTGCTCTGAGTAGAAGACCGTTGACATTAATTGTCTCGAGGTGATACAAGTCTCAATAGTACGGAATCGTGCTTTCATAGTACCACCTCCTTTCCTCATCCACGTCTTTGGGTTGATTTTGATCTGATTTGAACCGAATAGTCGGATCAATTATGCATACCTCTGAAGAGTCGGGCTTGAAAGCAATGACGTCGATTCTCCGGTTCCCGCCTTCGGTTGCTATACCATGCACCTCTTCGTATACTGTGTAGGAGCTATTGGTGACCCAGCAATATGGTGGCGTGAGTGTGGGCAGGACCTCGGGACATAAGCAAGTGTTTCGAACTCTCTGTGACAACGCCGATAGATGTTATTGACCTGGGATTTACCTGGTACACTGCGTTCAGGATACACTTTAAGTTGTTTTTATAATTAATGCATGGTTTCTACTGTATATATTTTTCATCAACAACCCCTGGCACTATACAGCCCATGACGGGCTAAGGCCAACCAAGCGACCGCTGCCCAGCCATTCGGCCTGCAGATATTGGGGTGACGAGTGATCAGCGAGTCGGGTCCCCTCGGCCGTTAATCTTGGTTTTCGTGATCGGGGCGCTGTCGCACTGTCAGACAGCTACTCAATTCTCCACACGAGGCCGAGTGCACCCCGTTCCAAACCTCACGTCAGTTTTAAAATCCCTGACGGAGCCGGGGATCGAACCCGGGGCCTCCGGGTGAGAGGCAGGCAATATATTTTTCATTACATATTTTTATCTTTGCATGAATTAAGACCTATATGTTTTAAATGACTCCTGTTTTTTGTAAACCACTAAGTGATGTTTTTTATAATAGGTGGTTGGTTGGTTCCTCAGTTTAGGGGCTGCGACAACGCAGTCATGTAGCCCCATGTACATTGGGTGAGTGTAGAATCTGTCTGATAACCGGTGTTAATTTTGATAGCTGTATTAGTGTCTGCAATTCAGGTAAGGACTGCAGACGATCAATTTCAAGTAATTCCTACTTTTGCCACCAAATGCTACCGTCAACAAAAACTTAGCTGCGAACTTGGTTACCAGATGCCACCACAACCGGCATCTGGCAGCGAACGTTGGTACTTAATAGAGCTTTAATAAAATCTAACCCATAAATTTAGCTTACACAATTGTAGTTAGTGGAAGGTTCTTTTACATGCCATAAATCTGTGACATGGGCCCACTGGCTTTACTTCCCATCGGAAGGAAGGCATACTGAGGGATTTTAACGCTCTTAAAAAATCCGACGACTTTGGCCAGTTTTGAACCCACGATCTTGGGTATAGAAGTTCAGCATGCTACCGACTACGCCACTGAAGCCGCTCTTATATTTGACATACCATTTTAGCATTGAACTCGTATATCTAGCTGAAGAAGAGTCAGTTGAGACACGAAACATGTACAGTACTAGTTGTTAAAATTGTTAAAACTGTTGAATAAATTGTAGTCTATTGACAAAGTGGGCATTTATTATATCCCGTTTTGATTGATATTTAACTGTGTGTTGTTTACGAAACACCTTGTTTCACAAGAACTATTCGACCACCGCCAGTGCCAAAATCCTAGTTTAACAATCACATATTCCTTTTGAAGCAAATAAAATGAGAAGAATGTCCCGGAAATATTATAACAGGAAGAAGTAGAAAAATACTGTCAGTGAGTGAACTGTGAACTTTATTCCCGCAGGAGCTCAAGAAGTTGGTGAAAGAGAAATAACAAAAGAAGAAGAAGGGCTATAACGTGATGTGATCGCTGTTGATTTGTGGGAACCTTTTTATTTTCTCTCCTCGGAGTAGCAGCTCTATTGACAGAACCTGGGGGGTGGCATCATCTGATCCCCGTCAATCCCACACATCTGCTGCTGAAATACCAGTAACCCCTGCACGAACACCATATTACAGACCGTGTACGTGAGTTACTACCGGCGTTCTTTCCAAGCACCGTTGGGAGAGGACGTTAGTTAGTTGTTGTTGTTGTTGTTGTTGTTGTTGTTGTTGTTTTAAAGGGTGGAACAGTGAGGTCATCTGCCCCTCTTCCGCCAGCCAACCGAGCTCGCATCGCGGATTGTGCGCAGGTGGAAACCGTAACAATGTACATTAATTAACGGTAAATTCACCCGCAAATCATTATTAAAGAACTTACCTATCCACAGGAGATGCTGAGAGTGTTCTCCTTTAGCTGACAGACAGGCGTTGTACCGTGTAACTAAATTAGAGTTTACACGTTGTGATTCCCTTCCGTTGTGAGGGATATCTGCTGCCGTATATTGTTTTCCATCCCCACTGGAGTACAGGTAATTGATCGGTACACTTTGTATTTTTAATTAACACACAATTGAACATCAAACGAGGTTAGGTCCGTGCTTCGATTAATTACAGAAAACACGCAGGGGGGTGCGGGAGTAGCTACATAATTTAACGATGCAATTTCCAAAGTTACTGTCGGTCATCTGAAGGAGAACATTTTTAGTATCTTCTGTGAAAAGATAAGTT
The DNA here is from genome assembly GCA_946902985.2 of Meconema thalassinum. Taxonomy (NCBI): domain Eukaryota; kingdom Metazoa; phylum Arthropoda; class Insecta; order Orthoptera; family Tettigoniidae; genus Meconema; species Meconema thalassinum. Next base: position 68,645,642 of record OX336396.1, read on the forward strand.
CTAACCTTTAACTGGTGACGTGAGGTCATCCAGATTCCCAAGCAAAAAAAAAAATGTGCTCCTTTAATAAAAATATTGCAGCTGTTGTTTATGTTACCTTCTTATCTGTGCGCTGACACAACACACCCTCGTTGATGAAAGTTTAGTGACTTAATTACCTTAAAGACCCTGGTTAGCTCGCCTCCACCTCGCGCAACCCTGCGGCACGAGCTCAGTTGGCTGGCGGAAGGCGCGCGCACCCGACAGTTGGCCGCTGGCCCCACTCCAGCAAAAGAATCTCACTGTATTATACAGATTTGCAATTATTTAAAATTTTGAGATGGACGCCTAATTATGAACTTCAAAGTCAACCCCTGGCACTATCCAGCCCATGACGGGCTAAGGCCGACCAAGCGACCGCTGCCCAGCCATTTGGCCTGCAGATATTGGGGTAACGCGTGATCAGCGCGTCGGGTCCCCTCGGCCGTTAATCTTGGTATTCGTGATCGGGGCGCTGTCTCACTGTCAGACAGCTACTCAATTGTCCTCACGAGGCTGAGTGCACCCCGTTCCAACCCTCACGTCAGTTTCAAAATCCCTGACGGAGCCGGGGATCGAACCCGGGGTCTCCGGGTGAGAGGCAGGCGCGCTACCCCAACACCACGGGACCGGCAATTATGAACTTAGCCTAACATTAGCCTAACAGTAGTCGCATATGATGTGTAACATGTGACATGTTATCCTACTATGTGTCTGCCGGGAGCGCTTATCCCTTGTTAACAGTGAACTCTGTTGGTCATTGAAATAACTACTTGTAAAACTCCATTGCCAAATTCTGACCGGTGCGCATGCGCGAGGTATGATGATTTAATAAATCATAATTGTTCTCAACAAATATGATATAATTAATATTTTCACACCAAAGAACGGCAGCTTGAAGATGATTTATTGTAGGAATATCTAAAATGAGGCCTCCAAACCTGAAGTAAACCGTATACGATATACATTCCACTTAGCCACATGACCCACAGTACGTCGTGGTACCAATCTCTGCCACCGCGCGCGCAAATCCCTTGTTAATCGTGAACTCTGTTGGTCATTGAAATAACTACTTGTAAAACTCCAGTGCCAAATCAAGACCGGTGCGCATGCGCGAGGTATGAAGATTTAATAAATCATAATTGATTTCAGCAAATATGATATAATGAGTATTTTCACACCAAAGAACGACAGCTCGAAGATGATTTATTGTAGGAATATGTTTAATTTGGCCTCTAAAACTTGAAGTAAACCGTATGCGATATACATTCCACATAGGGCTGTATGTTGGCCGACAGTACCTCGAATGCTTACATTAAATAAGAATACAGCAAAATTAGGAACATTTAATAAATCATAATTGTTTTCAGCCAATATAATATATTGAATATTTTCACACCAAAGAACGACAACTTGAAGATGATTTATTGTAGGAATATCTTTAATGGGGCCTCCAAACCTTGAAGTAAACCATATACGATATACATTCTACTTAGCCACATGGCCCACAATACGTGCGCGTGCGCGCAAATCCCTTGTTAACAGTGAACTCTGTTGGTCATTGAAATAACTACTTGTAAAACTCCAGTGTCAAATCCTGACCGGTGCGCATGCGCGAGGTTTGAAGATTTAATAAGTCATAATTGTTTTCAGCAAATATGATACAATGAATATTTTCACACCAAATAACGAACCCTTGAAGATGATTTATTGTAGGAATATATTGTTGTACCCCTGGGGTACGCCACCATCATCCCCTAACACTAACACCCCCGAAAAACAAAATGCCACATACCTACTTCAAGAACCAACGAATACATCCACATAATTATACATCTAACAAATTATTGCCTCAGTGAACTCAGGTAGCCTCGTGTCCAAGCCCAACGACCCCAGGAAGGGCTATGACATGGGAGAAATGTGCGAATTCCGCAAACGCAGCGCGACGCTCCTATAAAAACTCCGGGAGGTCATGCCTCCAGATCAGTCTGTCTCAGTGTTACCTGCGTGCCGAATCGTTGCTGGAAGCCGAAGGGTAAGTGTCTTAAGCGATCACTACACACACATTCAATTACACTCCCATCCCCCTGTGCTTGGATTGTGATAATTACTTATTTTTATTAACTGCACTGCTAATTACAGGAGTACTTCAAATCCGAAGTACTCATTAAACTCAAACATAGTAGAAGCCACTGGTCTTTTCATTTATTTAATTAGCTGATAAGATCCTACCCTCTTAGCTTCCCCGCTAGGTAGGATCTAGTATTAGCACTGTTATTTAATTGCTACGTGACGTCAGCAAAGCGTCACAGCCACAGTGCTGATACCAGCAGGCTCGCTCACCGCTCGCCTGCTTACGATTCACATCAGACCGCTTAGCGCCTATATCGCGCACAGAGTACTAATTAAACCACCCTTCCTTTCACACTCACACCCTGAACTACCCTGCCAAGCAGTACATTGGGGAGTTCTCCTTTCAGATCGTACTGACGATCCCAAGCCACTAGCTAATCACCACCTCTTACACGTAATTGCCAAACTTTCCCCCTAAACACATTTATTTCAACCCTTAGATTAATACTTTGTAGAGGCAACCCTCTCAGGTACCCTACAAATGGTGGAGGCACTAGGTACCGCGACGTTGTCATAAGACAACGCCTAAAGGAGTACATACAACGTATTTCTACGGGAAAAATACCTAAACTTAACCTCTTACAAGCCAAGTGAACGCCACCCAAAATTGGGAAATTTTTTTGAAGTAAGGGTCCAATAATATTTTTGTACCCACCCAGGCCCACCCTAGTAGAGATTACATTACTTAACGCCACCCTTAAATAATAATCAGCCATTCACGACCCCCAAATTCGATACGCCCTCACCATATAATTAATAGGAGTCACATTATTTAGTTGCCCATCCAGTTCGGTCCCCGGTACCTTATATAGCTTTGCAATAATAATATTTCATTCACTACCCCCATACAATAGAGAGGAGGTTACACTCATTTAGGTGCAATACTACCCCACCAGCTTAGATAGCCCGTAGGAAGCCCTATCATTGCAAAAATAGGAACAATTATCTTACACTAGCCTTTCACGATCCCCTTGAATGTTTACAACCAGTTGATAGATACTTTTACACCATGGCACCTCATGCCGAAGCACCCAATACACAAGGGAGGGTGCACCATAGGCACACAAATAGGGATTCCGAAATGTTCTTTTTTCTATTACGAAGCCGCCAGCGCCGAATGCTAAAGGTGCAATTGCGCATACAGACAATACAGGCAAGGGTTAGTGCGGCGCAGGATAAGTACATCCGCACCCCCACTGATAGGCGTAAATCACTCCTCGCCCGGTCGCACCAACATTTGCACACGATACATAGGGCACTACAGGACAAACACACAAATACACAGAGGATCCATAACAAAATGGATATGGTCTATGTTCACCTCAATCATACCGCAACCCTCCAACACATTAGGGTGCAATATGCGAGGCTGGATCACCATTTCGCACAGCTCATTGCCGAATATAGGAGGCTGAGCGCCCAGTTGATACACATCTACCAAATTCCATCCCAATAGGAACTAAAGCCGGCATGGTCAATCAAATTTTTGCCACGCATATTAGCGTGCTCATCATAAACCTACAGCTGCGTACATTTGCGCCCCCGTAGCCAAACAGTTCAATCCACGAAGCTAAACTACCCCCTATCACACCTTAAGGTGAATACTGCCACCACGACAGTAGCGGAACAGGCCAGGGCATTTACCCTGCAATACTCCACATTATCGCAACGTTCCCGTCAGCTCCGGACTACCTTTATAATATACACTGATAATTCATACGCCTACACCGTTAGGACGTGTTATCACAGACATTCCCACCAAAAATAGCCAACAGGACCATTCCCCTACTGCCCACTCCTATGAGGAATGGGACTGCCGTGGCCATGCCACATAAGCGGCCCGCCATTGGAAGCGATACACCCGTAAATACATGTCACCCGCCACGTGCATCCGTACAGCCCCATACACTTCCATTGCACCCTAGGACGTTACCGCCTACCATGGCGACCAACAGCCCTAATCCACGGCGAAAAGACATATTAATTTACCGGCCCATTCCAGTAACACTCCCGAAAGTCGAAGGTAGGCAACACAAACCTAAAATCACCCTTCTCCAAACGCCCCGCACGGAAAATGCATCCCTTGAGTGGATACCGGGCGCTAAAGCCGCCATGGCAATCCGAGGGACAAGGTGCCATTATTTGCATTAGAAATGAATGAAAATCCACAGCCTGCTTCCAGTCTCCGACCGGGTCAGGAATGGAATGAATGAAGCCCCCATCTAGCGGCGAGGGTATGAATTGTGCCGGCTGCCGAGGCCTGACGCACCCCTCTGGGGCAATGATTAAATGAATGACAGATGAAATGAAATGATAGTAGTAAGTGTTTGTTAGACTCTAAATATTGCATCATCATGACCAGAAATTGCGAAATCCTGACCACGTGGTCCAGGAGCGGGGCATGTGCACTGCACGTGTTAGCGTGGGAAGGGGTTGACCTTTTGGCTTGTTTATGTGATGGTGATAAAAAGTTAATGGGTGTTGACGGCATGGGGGTTGTTTATTAGGATGGTAACTCGAAATTCAGACTCCTCTTCCACTCCTACAGGGGGGTTTCTTGGTTCGATTCCGTGTTTTGTTATTTAATTCCCGGGGGGGGGGCAGCCTGTGTATCATGGTTATTAAGTATTGATTGATTATTGAATTATATTTTGGTAATTTCCCAAGGAAGTGTAGAGAGTCTTGGGTGTCATAACTTTTGAATGAGAGTGTACGGTGAGGCACTCGACATAGCCGGATCGCTACCAGACATGTGTGTGCAGCTGTTCCGTTTTTGCTCGCGCCGTGCGGCAAGCCATGAGAGCACTCAGCTCATGTAGTGCATGGTTGTCGTTAAAGTTTTTGCTCGCGCAAGCTAAATAAGCAATCATATGTTGTAATGCTACACTCCGTTTAAGTATGACATATATTACCACGGCGTGGGAGTGGAGTTGTGTTACTCCTTCTCGCTATGTTATGTCTGTTTAATTTAAATGATGTTAACATTTTTGTGTTCTGGCTCGCTTCATGATCTCAATCTGGTTAAAGTGTTTTATATGACATGTATAACTTTGAGTGTGTGAAATGAATTTCGATCTGTTTGTTTTTAGATTCCCAGACGTCATTAGTCAAGTCTGTAATTTTTAATGCGAGAACGAGATTGGATGTCGGTTCCCAGAGCTTCATGCGAAATGTTTTAAAGAGGTTTTTTGGCGCTCTAACTTCTTAATATATATATAAGAGGAGATTGCTATGGAGCAGTAGTTAGCTATCTTTATCTGCAATATCATGAGTCTGTGCGAGGGGTTGATAGAAAAGTTAGTAAAATTGCAACACATTATGATGTTTGCGGAAAGTGCCCTGAATCAAGGGTTGCATTTCATCGTCAGTGCGACGAAAATAGAGGAGGAGGTGTGGTATAACACCTTAACACCGGGAGAAAAGGAGCTTTTAAGCGCCGAAATATTCGAGCTGATGAGGGATCAACACCACTGCCGTGAAATTATTTTCAACGGCATGACATTTCACATTGTCAATATTATTATTGACAAGTTGAGATCCATCGGCTCGATGAATTTCAACGTGTTTGAACCTACATTGGCGGAAGAGCTAATGGCCGTGTTTGAACGGCCATTAGAGGAACAGCATATGGAAGAGCATATGGAAGAAGTGCAAGAAGAAGCAGAAGAAGAAGAAGACCATCGAATGGAAGAAGAAGAAGAAGAACATCGAGCGGAAGGAGAAGAAGAAGACCGACAAGAAGAAGAAGAAGAAGAAGAAGAAGAAGAAGATGATGATGATGATGATGATGATGATGATGATGATGATGATGATGATGATGATGATGTTCAAATCTTAAATTAAATTCAATGGACAGTGGACAGTGGATTAATATTGTGCAGTGTAAATTTTATTTTTTAAATATATTTATTTGATCATTTGTGGTTTACATTAATTATATAATATGAAATAGTGAAAAATGATATGATCTTCGTTCTTAAAGTGGTAAGTAGTTCCTTTTCCAACAAGCTGCAGAGAGAATTGAAGATGCTGTGTTGTTTGCAGAGTGGAATATGCTGGTCTTGTGCACGGGGTAAGTACAATCATTCTTTTCTTTCTTGCGTGTGTTGGTTTTAGTGAGCTGAAAAATATATATATAGAGACACATTAATAATAATAATAATAATAATAATAATAATAATAATAATAATAATAATAATAATAATAATAATAATATCTTTGTGAGGAATAAAAAATAAAAATAAAAACACTTACACTGTTCTAATTATAAGATATTTTTGTTGGGGATCCAAGAGTTGTGAGTTGAATCGAATCCAAGCCAAGATACGAAGGCTCGGGTTCCTTTTCTACGTAGTACTTTGTTGACTAAGTAAATATTAGGATGTTTTGTTCGTTGTAACTCTGCTTCGTAGAACGCACCAAATATTGGGGTATTTTTATTATCTTTTAAAAGATATGTTCGTGGATTAGTATTTTGAACTTTATAAATTGTAAATAATTCTGTTGTCCAATTACCTTCGTACCCTTTACTGAAGTGTTTCTTGATTTTTGATATCCTTACAATGTCGCCGATTTTATATTTTGGTTTTCTTAAAGTTTCATTATATTGTGTTGGCAAGCGGGGTGGATTGTTTCTTTTCACATCATTAGGTTTCATGCCAATGCTGCGATGTATTTTGTGATTATACTTTACTAGTAACTCAGGCAAAATATGTACCCATCGGTAAGAACCTCGTGTTGTGAATTCTTTCCACATCGATTCCTTAAGAGTTCGATTTAATCTTTCTATCACACTCGCTTTAATGGAGCTGCCAGTGGAATAATGCTTTAGATTTTGTTTCTGAGACCATGTTTTGAATTCACTGTTATAAAATTCCGTTCCTCGATCGGTGTGAAAATAATTGGGCAATCTTTTACTTTGAGAATAAACAAATTTTAAGCTGTTCACAATCTCACTTCCTTTTTTGGTTTTAAGAGGAATTGCCCATGCATATTTCGAGTAAACGTCAATAATGGTTAATAAATATTTAAATCCATTATTCCATTTTGCAAGTTTGGACATGTCCACAATGTCAGCTTCATGGAGGTCATCGATTCCTTTGCTAATAACACGTCGTCTTTTAAACTTTTTTCTAAGCGGTGCGTGAAGTTCTTTTGCAATTTCTCGTCTGATTTCGTTCATAGTTATTTTCCAAACAATGTTTTATAACATACTGTGCATTGTTTTACAAACGTTGGATTTTTTATTCAATATATCCAGCATTTCTTAGTTCTTCTTCTATTGCAAAGATTTCGCTGTCTACTCCTGTGTGACCTGCAGCTTTCGATGCAATTAATGTTTTAAGTCTTGATACCAATTTGTTTGGTTCATTCCAGTGAACGAATTCAATATTGTTTCCGCCTTCAAATTTCCAAATGGCTTGTGGCGCGATGTGTTTTTTTTGACCATATCCAGTATGCATTGTAGTATTTGCTTCTTCATTTTCATCTGCTGTTTTTATAATTCTATCTATGTCTTCAGTGAGAAGGGGTTCAATTATATTTTTATACTTATAAGATTGCGTTCCTCTCGGAGCTGCATTGCTTGTATAATTTCTTTTGTGCACGTTTGAAACATTTAATAATTTCAAATATGAACTTAAATCACTCCTATCTATTAGAGTGGGGTCTGGTACTTTCCTTTGAATCAATTCAAGTAGACCTTCTGTAATAGGAAATTTTTCACCGCCAACTTTTATCCACTTTTTATCGAAGAAAACTCGTTCGCGTCCCAAGTATTGTTTATCATTTCTTATCGTTATACCAAATGTTCTATCCACGTTTTGTTTAATGAACGGATCAAAGTAGCGGTTAAGTAGTGAAATTATTTTGATGCTATCTCCATCTTCTTCGTCTGAAGTAGCAGTGGATTCAGAATCGATATATTTTCCTTTTCTTTTTCGATTTTCTTTATTTTGAGTCGACGTATTAGCAATAGCTACAAGTTGATTTAATGAACTTGTTACTGGTTTAAAGTTAGTCTCTATATCTAATTCTTTTCGTCTAACATCATCTTGAAGTGAAAGATACTTGTCTTTAACATCTTTTTTTAAGCGAGAAAGTTTATCCTTTACTCGACTTTCAGCTTTAATCTTTGACCTCTTCTCCATGACTAAACGGAAATTGTGGTTGTTTTACTTATTTATAGTATATTCAAAATCGATTTGAAGAGGAAGATCATCAGTTTTATGTTTTTTCGGGTCTCTAAGTCGAAACTGAATTTCATCTTGCTCTTCAACGACAATATCACTGCCATCCAGTTCAATCTCTTGACGTATATTTAAAATTGCATACACAATTGGAGATCTTGGTGAAACAAAAATTGGTTTTAATACACCTTTGTAGGGAAGTTGGTACTGTATGTTATGATTATGAAGCGTGTATACTGGTGAATGGATTGATGGTGTGTTGGAGAATTTCAGAATAAATTTCGATAAGTTCTTTTTCTTTACTTCATCTTTTAATATACCATATTCTTCTTTGGATGCAGTAAAACTTTCGAGTGGTTCTTTGTTAACCATTTGCTCAATTTTTCCCAGTTCAGTTTTTAACTTGTTATATTCTTCTTTGGATTCAGCAGCATAACTTTCAAGATCTTCTTTTTTAACAATATTGAGATTGTTAGCAACACCCTCAATACGAGTTTGTAAATTGCTTAAAATTTCTTTTAGTTGATTAACTTCAGTTCGTGACGCAGCATAGTGTTCTACAAACCGTTTATTTGTCACGTCTTGGTCGTTAACAGGGAACTCAACATTTGTTTGTTTTTGATGTTGTAGATTGTTTACAGTTTGTTTCAATTGATCAAATTCACGTTGGGAAGCGGCATATTGCTCAACAAACGTCTTATTTGCAACATCGTTATCGTATATGGGGTTGTTTACGTGAGTAATTCGTCCACTCATCATATTTAAAGTTCCACCATCGTCTACGTTTAAAACGTTTTGTTTATTAAATTTAGCGATTAAGTCTTCTAGATCTTTTCGAGAGGCAGCAAAGTTTTCTAAGTAATATTTGTTTATTGCATCTAACGAATCGATTGGTTGAGATATGTTTGTTATTCTTCTATTTAACATATCTACAGTTTCATCATCTCTGTTTATATTCAAAAGAGATTTTTTAATTTCATCGAGTTCATTTGTTACATGAGTTTTAAGAAAAGAATACGTTACCGCATCTTGATTTTGAATTGGATCTTTAACATTTCTTATTCTTTTGTTACCCAAGTCGAGAGTATCTTGATCATACGGAAAGTGATCTTCTGAAAATTCTCGCACTAAACCATGAATGAATTCTACTCGTTGTAACACTTCTGTTATTCGGGTCTCAAGATATTTTTTTATATTCGATGTATGTTGCTGCATTGCAATAAGGTTTACTGCATCATTTGCAGATGATGGTAAAGCTAAGCCCGCGAGACGTTTGTTTTGAAAGTCAAGTTCTTTTTTCTCTATTTTACAAATTGAAAAAATTAAACCTTTAAGCTCGTTAAAGTTTCGTTGTATGTCTTCTTTAGACTCGATTTTATTTAGCTCATTTAATAACTTCACTACATAACCTTTGTTGCATGCATCTTCAACATGTATTGGCATTCCGACATTTTTTAACCGTTTGCCGTTAATACTTAGATGTCCGTCGCTTGTTGTTGTTGTTAGTTGATTTTCATATTGCACTAGCTTATCATCAACATATGATTTAGTTGCAATATCATGTCGTGAAGTCGGTCGTCCGATAGACACATTATTGGTTTTGTTAAACGATGTCATAGTTAAGTTGTTAACCACGCAAAAGCTATAACACGAATGGCCATTTACCTCTTTTTGAAGTCATATTTATAACTGAAAATAAACATCAAATCCATTGCGATATCGACCATTTTGTAAATCGCTATCTTTATCGATAACCAAAAAACCAAACTTAGAGTTTTGCCAACAATACGAACAAATATCAAAGAACTGTTCATAGCTCATATCTGTATTTACATGATCGTTATATACGTGACGCAAGTTTGTTCCGTCTTGTTTAAAAAGAATTAAAAAATTAGCGTTATCTCTAATTAGATGTTTAGGTATACAAGAATATGTTTGACAAAGATAAAATACGTCAACGTCGTGATGACGACCTCTACTGAAATAATCTTTCATGTGTTGTTGTTTATTGCTGGCTACATCATCAAAAACAAATATAGAGTTTTTTCTAGCCATTTCTGGAGGCATTACTTCATCATTATCGGAAAAAAAATCACTTTTTATTTCTTTTATGGAGTCCAAAAACTTTTTTAATTCAACATATTTACTTTGAGCAAGTGATTTAGAATAAATATAAACGTTTTCAAAACGAACTCCATTTTTGTGGCATAATAAATTTAGCATTACGTTTGTTTTACCGCAGTTCGATGGACCGCAAATGATACATCGAATTGTGTTCGGTAGTAAAACACCATGCTTTCTTTTTTCACTTTTACTCTGGTTTTCAGCATTAGTAAATGAAATTACTGGTAGAGTGTTTGACTGCTTAACAAACTTCAACATGTCTACGTTTACGTCTGAGAATGCACACTGCACAAAAAATCACATCACATCAACATATATTGCTTCCACACGTATCATAACTTGTATTATGTGGAATAATAGTAGGATTTTCAGGATTTAAATCAACGTTGCCGACGTAAAACCCTCTTATATATGGACAATATGGCGCCCATTTTTCATGATCATTTAAAGGATTATCGTTTTCCCTCCAATTTTCAATTTCAATCTTACAGAATATACATTTCACCTTATCACCATGTCCAGTATAATAAAACCCTGCTGGTGCTAAACAAAATTCGTTTGGACAGGGAAGAGGCCAATTTTGAAAAGTTTTAAGTCTTTCATATTCGCATTTCAATTCTATGCTAGGAGAAATATTGTTTACGTAGGGGCAAGAAAAAGCCCATTTCTTATGTTCTTCAAACGGATCATCATCTTCTTCCCAATAACTAAGTTGCAGATTACAGAAAGCACACCTAACCATATCCTTATATCCAAAATAGAAAAATCCTGCAGCTGCTAACCATGCAGTGTTCGTAAAACTGTCTGAAGACCAGGTCTTAAATGTTTTTAGCCGATCTCTTTCAGATTTTAAATTCATTTCTTTTTGACTCAATATCATTTGCATTAACTGTTTTTTGGAATACTTTACACAATTAAAATACTTCATGATGCTGGTTTACTTCACAAAGAAAAGATGTTCACCACACAAAGCTAAATGCGAACTGACATGAATCAACAAAACACGTTGGCTAATATGCACGTGTTGGGTTGGCCGAGCGGTCTAAGGCGTTAGACTTAAGATCTAATTTTCAGAAATTGAAAGCGAGGGTTCGAATCCCTCACCTGACAATATTATTATTATTATTATTATTATTATTATTATTATTATTATTATTATTATTATTATTATTATTATTATTATTATTTTATTTACATGTAGAGTGAGGAGGTAATTGATCATTAATAAGAACTTTCATATGAAATGGTACAAAAGACATTTATTTTTTTTTTCTTCTTTATTCATTTAGAATTACAATTAATACAATTTTATTTCTCTTGAAGTAATCTCATTCTTTTTTTAGTTGTCCAGATGAGTGTGGCTGTGTTGAGATGATCTTCTTCTTTTTAGTTGTCCAGATGATTATTTTCTGTAGACAAAAAAAAGATACACTGTGTTAAAAAGCAAACTAAAAACAAAATATGTATAGCTGTCAACTACAGTAGTAGATCTAAATTATTCACCTTTTATAGATAGCGATTACAGTTGTCACATTTGCAGCGAAGATGAAACAGTTGAAATTTCCTCTTTAGATGATCTGGTAGATGTTCCCACTCTAGACGAATTCGTTGTGGTTCATATATAGTCAGCACGTTTATAGGAAAGTAGTTCCAATCAAACTTATTAAAACCTCGAAGTCCACTGTTTCGAAACTTGTTTATTATCGAACACACGATTTTCATGATGCCATCAGAAGAATTTAACCAATGTTGAACAGCATTGACGTTGAATTTAGCACAACTATTGCTTCCCATTGCTAGAGATGGTAAATGTTTTGGACAATCTGTAGGTAAACGTTGGCTATGCCTCAACATTAGGTCTGACATTCCATCAATCGTATTAAGATCGAATAATGAGTCTGGGGAAAGTGCTTTTAGTGCAAACAAAGAAAATTCCTGTGGCAAATTATATACAACTAAATAATCATATTTATTCTTAATAGACTCAAAAAAAGAAGAAAGAGTTTTTTCACAATATGCTGCAACCCATGTGATCACGGGGCTGAATGAAGGTATATTGCCGTTATTTAACATACAGTAAGCAAGTTCCAAACTGCCGTTTGGTAGCTTGCGAATGTCTGCAACTATTGGTTGCTTCTTATTCCACGTGCCAGCATCAGTAGAAGGAGAGTTTGTTGTTGTCAATTCCATGATTGCAACTAAAGTGAGAATACTTGTTTACTTGCTTGCTTATAACTTAGCAAATATTGGTTTAGATAATTACTTCATTCGTTAATGGTCTGTAAGATATTTGACGATCATGAATAAGAACACAATAAAGAGTTGTATCTTCAGGTATATTCTCACTTGTCTCGATTTCAATTCGCACATCGACTGAAGATGTCTTCACTGCTTCCACTTGTTCGAGACAATTAATTACAATAATAGGACAAAGAGACTTAAATTCATCTCGTGAAACCAGAGTCTCTGAACGAACATCATCGATCTGATAATATACATTACGAAATTTAACAAACATGTCATACAACTCGCTGTAGTCATTTATGGCAATTTCAGAACTTGGCATTTCATAGGGATAAAAAATTGAATTTAAAAAAACTCTTATAGATTTAATGTTACAATGGTCGAAATAGGAAGAGCATGTGTTTAGTAAATTTCTTCTAGTTTGAAAACCTAATAAAAATTGACGCGGTTTTTGAGTTTCAGAAGTTGTCATTACAGTCCAACTATATTTAGTTGTTCTAGGAAGAGAAGGCAAGACGTGAACATCCCACGATCGATAACCAACCTGAATGGGAATATTTTTCTGCATTAGTTTTAATCTTTTAATTTGTTCTTCGTCTGATAATAATAAAACGGGGATTTTTAGATAAACTTTAAATAACTTGACCTTAGAAAGATCGTTTTCGGTTGTCGATTGCAACGCACGTGCGTCACTTGACGATCGGAGAAGTATTACCTCATGCTTGCAGTTTAAAATCGGCTTTCTGTAATCCTCTGCTATTCCTAACAGGTTGCTTAAAGGAAGTATTATATGAAAACGTTTTGTGTTACTATCAACAATATTTGCTTCACTTGCTGGCGTTGTTAAAGAGGGAAAATAACCGGCATTTTGTAAAGCTGTATATTCGTTTCTTGAATATGATGCAAAGGTTTTTATAGAACTTGTTATACCTAGATGGCGTGTACGATCAATTTCTTTACCATTTAACGTGATGCGAATTTCGCTAAAAAGATTAGCCCCAAAATTTTGGTCAGGATGCGCTGTAGTAGAAGCAGCTGGATTTATGTTAGAAGTAATAATTTGACCTTCTAAGTGAAGAACACCTTCTGATAATAAAACTATGTTTTCTTCATTTTGAATCGGTATTCGAATTTCATCATTATTTTCGAATTTATTAGCTGAATAAGGTTGATAAACTCTTTCTTCTCGTCGCACAACTCTGTTGTCAACCTCTCTTTTATCTGTTATGTTAAACATGTTAACAGCTTCAACTATAGATAGAAACTAAATAAGATTAACAATTGCATATATATTTATATTGAAATTAAAGTATGCGATAGCCTAAAGACTGTAAGAATTGTTTGTTGTTACTCGATAACTGTTTCTTAGATTTCAAGGTGCGATGTCGTTGTTTGTTTTTTTTACAAATTTTAGCTGATTGATTTATATTATTTTTTCGAATCAGAGTCGACTTCTTTTTTTTCAAACTTTGAGTATTATATAGTATAACCATATTTGTGATTGTTTTCTAGTATGCTTACTCAAGTAGAATGAAAACATAACAGTATTTCATTACTTTATATAGCAAGATATCGTGCTGGACGAATAATTAATTCTACAGTTAAATCTTCATCTTGCAAATCAATGAGCTGTTGAAGATGATCTTCAAGTTGCACAGATACATGTTGAATAAGCTTGGTGTTCATGGGCAAAAAATTAATCGTTGTTGGTTGTACAACAATCGGGTAACCAGCAGGAACATGAGCTTTAAAATTATATAAAGAGTGTGTTGGTTTATGGTTCAAATAAAAACTCGTACCAAGCACAAGGTTGCAACATACTCGAATACTATTAACAGTGTTAATTTTTATCATATATTCAGAATGATGAGTTGTGTTTGCCTTGAACTTTCTATGAGAAAAGCCTAACAAATCTGCAATAGAATCTGCAACACCAAAATCTATAGCAAACACTTTCGAATGTAGTTTACAATGATAAAAGACTTTATCATAATTAATATAAAATGATGGGAATTTGTCTTTGTCGCCTAATAAATGTTCAACTAATAAATCATCAATCTTTTCACTTAATTGTTTTAACGTATAGCTAGCATTGGGTATTATTAAAATCGCTCTATCCGCTTCGTTCAACTTTATAGCCAAAATGTTATTATTCTCGTTAATTGCAAACTTCATTATCGATTCTATTTTTCGATGAATTTCAATTTCTCTTTTATTCTCTTTAGGGTAAACTTTCTTTTCAATACCTAAAGGCCCTGCTACACTGTTGGCTACAGTGAAATCAATATTAAACGGGGAAGACAAAACGAGACGGTTGTCTCTTTTTCCATCTATATCCTCTTCCACATACAATTTTGTTTTTTCTAAATGTTCTGGTATAAGTTTCGACAATGAGTGATAACTAAGTAAATCATCAAAAGCTGAGGCTAGATCTTCAAATTCATAAATACCCGGTGGTACCACTAAATTAATTGATAAAAAATTAGTAAAATGAATGCGAAATTTATTATTTCTGTTGGTAACATTTCGAATAGAATTAGATGTATACAATCCTGCAAGTCCTATTTCAAAAAACTCTGCTCCTACAAGATGAATCGGGTTCTCCAATGTAACATCAATCTTCGAGCCTTTACCTTCAAGAGTTATCCGTCTTTCGAAAGCCATCTTTGAAATGTTTAAAGACGGTCTGTGTTTCCCTTATTTATACAATACAAGAAGACTAAACATAAATGTCCACAAATCGAAGAAGTAATCGATTGATATGAATGAAAATTATATTGTAGATAGCAATTTTTAAGATATGTTAAAATTTCAAATGGTGGTCTTAAATTACCAATACTATCAAAATAATGCACATATTTACCATGTTTACTGAAAGCTACCCAATGTGAACCGGATTTATCCATCGGTTCAAGGTTAACAATACAGTTTTCATTTTTTCGAGGATATCTTGGTAACGTATCTCGCATAAAGACTCCTCTAAAATTTGGAATCTTTAATTGATGTGCGTATTTAGCTAAATCGAAATTACTTAATGCTTTATTTGGTATTTGGTTAATTATCTTTTGTATGCAGGAGGATTTAAATAAATGCCTTGACCTCCTTTTCCTCGCATTGCTTCTATCATTCGATTGTGTCTTTTCATTTCTTTTAGTTCTTCTTGAGCAGCTTTCGCCTTGTTTATAGCAGACGCCACCCCTGCTGCTCCGCCTGCTAGACCCCCCAAGCCCGACAAGGCTGCAAATATCGGAAGTAGGGGTAAAATACCACCTTGCTTTTTCGATGTTCTTCTTTTTTTTTTAATCTTTTCTTGTTTTTTTTTATTATTTAAGTTTCGCTTACCTCCTCCAATCTTAGACTTAGCTTTCATGATGCCACCCACTGTTAGTGCAGCCGCTCTCTCTCCAAATGATGCGTCACGGGATTTTACACGAGACCAAGCTTTTGAAGCTAAAATTTCATCAGCCTCTCTTCTTTTGTTTGAATCTTTATGCTTTGCGTAAGCAATGTCGTGCTCTTTGCACGCTTTATCTAATATATTTATTCCTGGATCACCACGGCTCAATCGCTTTTCTAATTTTGTTCCTGGTCCACAATATTCATATCCCGGGATGTGTAATTCCACGGGTAAATTATCAATAGTTTTATTAAGTACACGACTGATTAATGATCCACTTCCTGTTCGTTTATATTGAGTGGTAGAGTTGCTCCTCTTACAACGCACCATTACTAAATGATATGTAATATAAAGTAATTATACATATATATTTCTGGAAAATGGGAAATGGTGGGGGAGGTGTTTTTTTTTTTTTAAATAATACACACAAAATTTGGGTTATTATTTATTCCTTTTTCATAAGCAAAGGAACACACAAAAATTAGTATTATTACCAGCATAAAAGTGTGTGTGTGAAAGAAATAAAGTAAGTGAGATGAACTGCTTTAATCTCAATTTGTTTCTAATCATTTTTCAGAGAAAAATGACCAAACGGTAAAGTATCAATTCCGTTTTCAGTTATGTGTCTTTTATCTTCGTTTGATGAAATTGCCAACTTATTTTGCCGAACAGTAAATACAGAATGAGATTTTGAAATTATACAAACTTGAACTTTGTTGACTTTTTCTCTGTTATAAAGACACTTTCGATACTCATCAATATTCATACTTTTACTCACACTCTTCTTAATGCCTTTAGCCTTACACAAGCTATTCATTTCATCACACAATTTTATTGCATACATTTTGGGTCGTAACCCCACAAATTCTTCAACAATCCTTCCAGCATTTTCATCTTTCATTAAACCAATTTCACCTTTATTTTGTCTCACAATGCCAAAAGGATTGTTTGTTTCATAGTTTCCAGTATCAAACAAATTTGAATGTTGTTTCATGAACTCATAAATATCATAATAGAATATATACATAAAACTATCGGTGTCTGTGTATAACAACCTCACATTTGATTCAGGATTTGCTAAAATAACATTGTAATGAAAGTCATTCATTTTACATTTAGACAAATCTAATATAGATGCACCAACATATACTGGTTGATTGTGAAAAATCTTTAGTCTACTCATCTCGATGACCATACATTGTTCATCGAATATAATTCTATGTTTAAAATTAGCCTTAGCTATTAAAGACCTACCACCACGAGCTCCATGCCATTTGGTGACCCATTTGATGTCCCTTAACTTCCTCACATTCATCAGTGAACGACCAAAAATTGCATTATTCATCAATTTATAAAAATTCTTTTCAAAATCATTTTTGGCTTGTTTTCGTTTCTCTGTGTTCACATCAATATATGGTTTTAGCCATTGGCTCTGATTGAATTCAATTATTCTGTGAATACGATCTAATTTCATTCCTAGTTGAATACATTGCTTTAACAATCTATAATGCAAAACATAACGTTCTTTATTATCTAGGGTAGCCATTAGCTTTGTCAACTTTTCTGGACATAGAGGGTAATCTGAATGTTTGTCATGTAACTCTTGAGGATAAGTCAAATCTACTTCCAAAATATATCCAATTTCTGAAGTATCATCAATAGTTAAAACATCAAAGCCTTCAACATTTGCAATCCATTTAAAGCCACCCGTTGGAAGATATTCCATCATCGCATATCCATACAAATTATTAACGTCAAAGTACATTATGTAGGACTCTTGCTTTTTCTCATCATAAGTTTTCATATACTTATTATTAGCAATCGCATGTCGTGTTATACACTGAACATTTCCTCCTCGAATAGATCGTTCAAAAAAGTGTAACATATCAATATCTTGAAGCAATTCAAGTTGAACGTTGGTTATCTTTTTCATAGCACACCAAGACATAGATGGAGCAGTGTAAAAATGAGCTGCATCAATGCCATAAGTTTCCATGCCATTCGATCTAAAATTTTCAAAGACATCCGCCAAAAGAAGTGTGTCAACTTTTAAATACAAATCTGCGTATTCTCCTAATGTTTGACAGGAAAACGTTTCCCACACCGATTGAGCAAACTCATACTCTTCATTCGATATTGTTTGATCATTAAGGCTGCTATAAAACTTGGATATTTCAGGTAATTTAGTTTCGTTAAGAACATCCATACTCGTGACGTATTCATAGGGAAACACACCTTTTCTCGCAGTAAGTCGAAACTGTGCATCATCATTAAAATAACGTCGTGTTATTTGCTTTGAATCTTCGCTTAACGAAGATGAACATTGATCTAGTGAACAGGACAAGAAATTATATGTATCGAAAAATCTTAACTGAATGAATCCATTCTTAGCCCGTACATACTTTGTAAACCCTTTGTAACGTTCCATATTCATCGCTAACAATTTTATATGACCAGGATTATGTAACACCTCTCCATCACGTTTCTCGCAAATTTCTTTAATTATAAAATGTCCATCATAGGCGGTTAGATTATGAAATGCTATAGGCAAAACCTTTGTTACTTTGTAATTTAAATTACAACTATTGTGTGCGCTTCCTCTATATTTTCCAGTTAAGTGACAATGATCGCGTACTTTGAGTTCATTAACTGCAATCGGTTTCTCGCAAATGTGACACATTTTACTTGACAAAAATAATCTTTCTTCATTTTCGGTCATCTTTAACATTGGCTTAACCGATAAGTAATATGTTTGAAGTTTATCCACAATACTATAAAGTTCCTTTACAAACAATTCAATGCAATTATTTCCCCTAAAGAGCTTGAAACTGCACAATTCACTATCGAAATTACAATGAAGGTATAAAGAAATGCTGTAAGGAATATGTTTATGTGTTAAAGTAGAGTTATGAATGTCACTATTTGGAAAACAGGAGGAAATTGGAGACAAAACGCATTCAGTGTCTGCATATATTATAAATGGAACTGTATCTTTAACTCGGAATTCTGTAAAATTAACAAATCTTTGTTCATCAGTCGGCATTATGCTTTTTGCAACAGGAAACTGTTTACAGTCTGCAAAGTGAACATTTAACTCATCCTCAAGAAGATAATATGACAAACAACGTCTACATATATAAATCCTTCTCTGAGTGCTAGTGATGCTTGAACGCACAAGGCGAGCAAGATTTCTAATTAAACAAAAGTGATAACTTTCACTGTTTCCAATCTGCAACATCAATAAGTCTACACTCCTTTCATATACTTTATCTGATACATACAAAGGTACAATAGTAAAAGTTTTTTTTCCTTTTACTTCGTTTGTTCCCATACATACCCAATTGTTTTCATCATATTGTGCTCCAAACACATTTACAGAAATATTGTTTTGGTTTTCAAACTTGTTTAAATATTTCATTTCCATCGGAATTGGAATACCATCTAAATTTAAAACATCTCTGTAATTAGGATAGGAAGAAAGATGATTCATGTTTCGAGTTTTTGGATACAAACCAGCAACCACACTCCACGCAAAACAAGCTTCCTTTGTATCATACAAATTTAGCACTGCTTTTTTATTGACTATTACATCAGGCAATCGACTAGTATTGGACATTCCTACTCGAAATCCAACATATTTATTTATATTAATTCTCAAACTATGAATTTTTTCTAAAGCCCACCCGGAACCATTTGCTTCAAATTCGCTCATTTTTGTCAATGTACCTTCAATGATATTCTTATTATAAAATTCATTTAAATCAGTATACTCGAAAACTACCTCATTTTTGATAGCAAAATATTTTGTTTCTGATATGTCGCGAAGCACGTATTGTGCACACAAAACTGAATTCACCTTTAAAGCTTGTACAGTTAACGCTTTCTTAACATACTTTGTAAACCAAATATTAGCATTCGCTAAAAATTCGCGAGGATCCAAAAACTCATTCTTAACATTTGATACTGCAAGTGTGTACACTCTAGAATTGAATGCCGTTTCAATTAACTCACAGCTCAAGAAAGATTCATCCTTTATTTGAATTGTAATTTCTTCGAAATTCACAGCTTGTTGCAATATGTGCTCACTAATAACTCTCCAACATTCAATCAACTCATCACTGTTCTCAATCAACTCGGTTTGAGTGTTTTCCCCGATTTGGTATGATACTGAAATAGCACCGTTTAGTTCACTTCGAAAATTAGAAACACTTTCAAATGCTTTGTCCAATTGGTTTCTTATATTTTCACTGTTATTATGTAATACAATATCGACCTTTCTACGTTTGCTAGGAGGCGAGGTCATTGTTGCTGTTGTCTAAGCAAATGTCCAAATTGCACTAAAGTTAATACACCACCAACAGTTGGTGTACCATCACTGATGTCTAAGCATACGTCCAATTTGCACTATTGTTAATACACCACCAGCAGTTGCTGTAACATCGGTTTACCATAAACCTATAATCTTTTAAAGTATATTCAAGCCATTGTGATAAATTACTGCCTGTAATCTCCAATGAACAATGAACAGCCTCAAAAGGAAATTCATCCTGAAGTTTACCAAGCAAATTGTTTCTATACACATTCAATTTTGTCACATCGTAACACGTCATGGAAAATTCGATTTTGAAAACTTCATCAAATGTATTGTATCCGAAGAAACAAATAAAATGTTCATCTTCACATAATTCTTTCAATAGATATCTTAGAACTGTTTCTGTCACCTCTCGCTGACTATCCTCTGATTTGCTAACATTGGTAACGTAGACTGAAAATGTTGAAATTCCACTCGAAGATGTCCATTTGTTAAAACAAGCTTCTTTCTCATTACAACTCACCTCGTTATCATCTTCTTCCTCTTCTTCCGGTTGTTGAAAGCATACACGATGATACTCTATTAGCGGGTGCGATCGATGTTCAGTTCCACTCAGGAAATTAACAGTTTTCCACTTCATTATGCTGGTTGTTTTATTAGTTTTTTAGATAATCTGAAAAATTAAACAAATTAAGAAATAATTAGCAAGTAAATATATCAATCGTTATATCAATCATTACATAATATATAATCTAATACTCACCAAAACATGTCGATGTGAGCGGTTCTTCAACCCAAACTACACCGTCATCAGTTTGCCTTCGAGTACTGTTTCAAAATGACTTGATGCGAGCGGTTCTTCACCCCCAAATACACCAGCATCAGTGTGCCTCCCATTGAGTTTAGTTCATCGATCTCTGATGTGCTTAATTTTGAAAATACTGCCGGTAGAAATACACTTGTTACTTCATCTTCGATGTTAATATCCACAACTATTTTTCTTCCAAACCTCGTCTGTACGGGGCGAATAATTTGGACCACATATGGTAAATCAATGACTAGTTCAGCTAGTTTCTTATTAGAATACTCAGTACAAGATGATAAGTTATTGAACTTCGCTAGAGCTTCCATCACACAATTTGTTCCTCGTCGTTGACTTTCTTTATTTCTTTCACACACACTCACACACTCTTCGCGCAAAAGTAAAAGTTAAACTCTTCCATGCACTCATCCATTTATATATCCTTCACCCCCACCCACACTCCAGAAACCATATGCCGCAAACTAGCTTCTAACGCAATCATTTCCTTTTTCCACTATTGCTTAAAGAAGTCGAAGATTACATTCTTAGCCAATGACGTTAAAGGTCAACTCTGTCTCACGCGAACACAGCAGACGAGATCAATCACACTGCTGCACATGGTCAAACTTGCACGGGTGTCAAATGACGGTTAGCATCCAAAGCAAAAAAACATAACAGCTGCACACCACATGTGCGGATCTCTGGCACTGGCACACATGCTCACACTCGCACGGGTGTCAGATGACAGTTAGCATCCTAATAAACAACCCCCATGACGTCAACACCCATTAACTTTTTATCACCATCACATAAACAAGCCAAGAGGTCACCCCCTTCCCACGCTAACACGTGCACCGCACATGCTCGCTCCTGGACCACGTGCTCGCTCTAAGGACCCATGACGTCATCCCATGACGTCATCAGGATTACGCAATTTCTGGTCATGATGATGCAATATTTAGAGTCTAACAAACACTTACTACTAATGATAGTGGAGAGTGTTGCTGGAATGAAAGTTTGACAGGGAAAACCGGAGTACCCGGAGAAAAACCTGTCTGCCTCCGTTTTGTCCAGCACAGATCTCACATGGAGTGACCGGGATTTGACCTCGGACCCAGCTGTGAGAGGCCGGCGTGCTGCCGCCTAAGCCACGGAGGCTTTATTTGCATTAGACATGATCCGAAATTGCCAATATAGAACCCACACATCATTCAATTTTATTTTTCAATGATTAAAGGTACACTAAATTCTAATAACATTAAACCAGAAAACGAGATAGCTTTACGGATCATATAACTCGCCTCCAAGGCCAATTTTCCTTTTACACACAACAGTTAGGTGTAAGTAGAGAATAAGAAATGTCGAGGCACGCTGCGCCTGCAGCAGCCCCACATATCTCCACGTTTACCCAGTCCCCAGAGCCACGAGACACAGACGTTGGGTCACCAGCATAAGGCGTTCAAGTATTTTTCTACCACACATATATCAAACCCAGGACCGTACGAATCAAACAAGCGCCCTATGTGCTATGGAATCTGGTAGCCATGCTCACAACTATCGGTCACCGACAGTTCCCCACAGTGCATAGATACGAATCCTAATTATAAGATTGCATGTTTAGTTGTAACCAATATAATAATGTGTACCATGTTATATTTATTATGTCTCATGTCTTTCTATGATAATGAATTCTGTTCGCACACACTAGTTTAAGAAAGGTCGAGGCTAGAGGCACATTTAGCAATTACACGTGCCTCATCGTTCCCTTAAGTCCCCATGAACACGATACGCCAGACAAGCATTGGCAATAGCGCCAGATGCGCTATGGCATCTGGTAGCCACAGTCAGAAATAGGTGTCAACACCACTCCCGGTTAGGCCCCACACCATAGGTATTATTAAGTTGCATGGTACCAGATAAGGACTGCCGATATAACGTCATTTATAATAGTTTCATACTTATAATATGTACAGTGCATGTATGTCTTTTCAGTAATATATTGTAGACACGGCCTCACATGTGTTACACGCATATATAAGCAAGCGAGGTCAATCCTCTGCTGCGACACGCGGATGTAACAAGAGCCGTCTCGCCCACTCAGCGATACACGCTTCCTCCCTAGTAACAACTCTTTGCGGCAAATCATGCCAACAGGCACGCGCCTACATAGCCATGCGTAAGCCAGGTCATTCACTCAACTGAAATACAAATAACGAACCACGGAAAGATTCCTTTACTATATGAGGCTATCTACACATTTAATATTCATACACTCTCATACAGGACGCACATTTTTAATCAACTTAATCGCACGCAGATTTCAATACACGGTCACGACCATTAGGCGACCGACTAAAGATCCGATCACCTTTCACAAAAGACGATTCATTAACCCACCCTTACCTTACAACTGCATTCACAGCACACAGTTAATAAGAACCGACACGTAACTTAATTATTTATATATATACCTTCGGTAGCGGCCAATGGCAAATTCAAACACAATAACCAGATGTAATAAGTAATAGGTGAATACATACATCTCCCATGACAGTAGAGGAATTAACACTCCCATGGTTAATGCCCACACTTAGGAAATCGGTACACAAAATTTTTACTTGCACGAATTTAGAAAGTGCACGGATTCCAGCAATCATCCCATATTAAGGCGGGATGACAGCCCGGTCCAATACATTATCACCGAGTAGGCCACTAAGTTTACACATATGGCCAAGCATAATACATTACTGGACGTACAATACAATTTATATAGCGAACGCCATTACTCCAGCAGTAGCGGAAGCAAATACAGGGTCACAGACACCACAATAACACAGGTCTTTGGACCTCAGCACGTACTTTAAACTGCCTAACACGAATACACTCTTCTGTTATTACTTTCACCGTCCATAAACGAATCACACTATACTCTAGGCCACTGATAGTAGCTAGTACAATCACTATCGCCGGACGTTCAATAAGGAACGATCTTCGTTTCTTACCATATTTCAGCACAGACATAGGCTCGTGCAGACAACACGATCACACAGGTTAGCAGCATCACACACATACAGTGGCCTAGCATCTACAATAACACAGGTTAGCGGCCTTTCGATAATGCAACGAAATATTCGTACAATAACACAGATTAGCGACCTTTCGCAGAATCACAGATATAGTCGTCCAGTAACACAGGTTCACGGCCTTCCGCAACTGCAAAGATATATGCGTACAATAACACAGGTTAGCGGCCTTCCCTACAGGCCAAGGCGTATTAACACTGATGACACAGGGTAGCGACATTCGATATAATTCCGCACACAATCTCACTGTTACACGGGTTGGTTACTACCACTACGGCCAGCAGAATTTGATACAATTACACAGGTTATCATACCATCCCAGCATCAGACTCTATTGGGCATCTGAACAAACAATTAGGAGACACTTGGAATAAGGATAACTTATACTTACGTAGATTACATTTCCCATACACTGTAATCCAGGCTACATTCTTTAATACATCTCAATCACTTCTCACACTCAGTACTGCAAACTGTTCAGAGACAGTGATTCGCGCTCCATACACAATGCCGGAAGCGAGGATTGCATACACAGCTTCTCGGCTTACGAGAAGCAGGGAAGCCAATCATACGCGGCCACATCCGGCCCTATTGCAGATCTTATACACTCCATTTTATATACTTATTTTTTTTTTTCTTTCTCCGATCTTTTCTTGTAATTCAACAGTGGCATTGACTACACAATACCGTCATAATGACAGACAGGATGAACAGTTTTCCCACGAGGCGACTTCATCATTAGTCGACGGAGTAGGGAATCCATTCAAATTATAATTATAATTATAATCATGTAATTCAAGCCGACGACCGACTGGACTTTTAGAATAATCTAGGGGATTGGGGCCACACCTCTCACAGTCAACGTAGGAAACCATTTATCATCCTTCCGCTAAGTATAAGCTGGTCGTCATGATCTGCTATATGCCGACATGATATTCTATAATGAATTCACGAAGTTACTTCACAAGTGCCACAAGGCTCCAATGGGACCACAAGTCCTTATATAGATCCCCTTTAATTAATAGCTACCCAGTAGATACACACTTATCGTCAAAGTCATAAGTTGGCCACATGGAAATTTCGTATTTTCGTTTTGAGGCAGCGTCACACGACGTGGTACATATCACTATATGTCCATCAGTATCACATTAACGCCATGGCCCATAAATATCCTAAGTGTTCCTAGGCGAGATAAGCCCAGAGCAGGTTAATCCCTACCCTCCTAGGTCCATAATCTAGGATACGTATCAGCCATGAGCGCATAGATATATTCGGCACCCAATACGTCGATGGTCCATAGCTGTTTTACGTGTGCCTAGGCAAGATAAGCCCAGAGCAGGTTTATTGCTACCCTCCTAGGTTCACGGTAAAGAATAAGTATCGACCATGAGCACAGGAATGCCGAGTTTGGTAGATAATGATTAATAAAGGCCCAATGATTTTATTTTCTACAAACATTAAATATCCACTTGAGTCCGCAAACATGTTATACGCACTAGGAATACATGATCTCCACATCAACACATTGCGTTTTGGAACTACGATATATATAGCTCTCAATTCCATACCGCAGGATGCCCGGTATATGTAGCCAATTTTTGCTACTCCACGGACATTCCGACATTTGCGGAATACAATATTCGCTCTGGATATACATATTACTGCGCCCCACATTATTTTTTCATTTTCCCGAAGTGAGTGGGATCAAACCACGAAAACACTTTTCCTACAGAGTGACACCCAACATTTTTACATCCACATGGAATCGCCATATGCTTCCATACATTCACAGTACTCTCTAGTACACTATGTACATTAGATACAAGAAACCAAGTATTTTTTCATATATAATTATGCATTTTCCCGAAGTCAGTGGGAGTAAACCACGGAAACACTTTTCTACAGATTGACACCCAGCATTTTTACATCCACATGGAATCGCCATATGCTTCCATACATTCACAGTACACTCTAGTACACTCCGTAAACTAGGTACAAGAAAACCAGTATTTTTATTATATATAATTTGCCCCATTTTAGTACGCTATGATGACAGCGTAATCCCACCATTGTTCCCCACCAGAGGGACATGCTTTGTTTCCCGATACACAGACGAGAAGTCACTGACTTAAACCCACGTTATATCATACACAGGCTGTTTAGCATGCAACAATGCGTAAATGATAAACAATCCAGTCGACACCCAACACGTGCGTGTGACAGTTTATTCACTGTGTGACAACAAACCGCCATGCTATAAACTCAATCCTAGCGCTCAGGTCCAATCAGCGTAGCGCGTCGATAAACATGGCCCACAGCAGTACGTTAGCCAATAAGCACCTTAGGTTCCGCCTCGCAGTAGCCGATATCTGATACCTTCCGTACACACACATTATCTCAAGTCACACCTCCCACGTGACAAGCAACCCACAGGCAGCCATTATTTATACTAACCATTCGCACTCTCGCGCGCTGAATTCAAATGACGGTGCGATCAGAACATATCATTCTCGGAATATACCATACATACCAGGGTAGCCAAATATTTATATTTACGCTCAGCCCTTTCATCCCTCACTACTTAACACCGGGCCAGCATATTTCACGGCAAGGAGCCATCGTTATCGGTGATATACACGCAGCGCCTCATCACACAGATACACCTTATTTTATCTTTCATCGGGCTTCAGTAAACATTTGCCCTCGAAGACACCCTTATATAGACACCGCCCTCTAACAAACGCAGACACGGACACTTTCCCGTGACACTACAGATAAATGGATATACTTCCCACTTAGGAGGTTTTATTATATTTTATTCACGGCACAGCGATCTTGGGCAAGATATTCTCTTCCAGAATCGGACGAGCAAACTCATCTACAGCGGTGGCGCATTAATATTCCCGCCACGCGCATTTTACCCCCTCTTGAACTCCCCAGTTAAAACACCACACCTATTGGAATTTGTTAACCCCGTATTACACTTAGCTGGCAGTCATATATACCGTCCCCCCAAATACTAGAATGGCAATACACACTTATGAATCCCCCACATTTCCGCAGGGCGGATAAGATGTTTTTACAGCAATAAGCCCCCCCCCTATAGGACGGACTTAGGCCACACATCTCGTGCACAAAGGTGCAACCTGCTTTAGAATATATAATATAAGACAGAATCTCTAGGTTAAGGGATTAGGTTATTTAATAATACTAGATGACCAGTTTTAGACTATAGGCTTCATAGTATATAAGTCTAAAGTATAGGTCATACGAGTGCAGACAGAAGTTTATTATTAGTATGGCCACAGATGCCATACATTGCGACTAATGCATCCAAGCTTAATTGCACATCTCCCTCCCGCCACACATTGTTAACACTCTACATTTCCACATTCTTACACCTGTTCCCTATTAATACACGGCACTTGGTAATCATGCAATTACCAGGGTGCACGACATGCCTTATCGCTCATGGCTAAATGTTAATACACATTCCGAAATATAAAGCTAACAGCTTAGCGTCCCAGGCATCAACCGCCAACACCAGTGCATGAATTGTTTTATTTTTACCCAGCATTTTTACCCTGCATGCCACTTTAGAGCATACATGTCACCCTACCTCCTTCAGTACGGTATCTAACAACCACACTGAACACCCAGTTCCTAACCCAATAAGATCCTCACCCACACCGGTCGAGAGATCCTTCCATTTAACGTTTCCCGACATCCCCATAGGACCACGATTCCTTGGCCCTATCTCACCATCCATTTACCCGACTCCTTACGAAATCTAACATGCTTACAGCTTCCCAATAACACGGAAACACCCTTCCAAATCCTTGACTTACCCACTAACATGTGAGAGGGGATATTGCGCAGCTGAAATTAGCTAGTTATCTGACAGCCAGGCGCAATAAAAGTGCACTGTGCCACCACAGCCCCCCCCCCCCGTATAACTATGAAACCCCTCACACACACACAGTACCGCTTGACACTATCTTTTTATGGTTTGTGCACGAAGGTGCACTCTGATGGATGTGACCCTATTTTCCTGGGGAAAATAGGACTTGGTAAGTTGTGACCAGAACACAGGGCAAGCATAGCCCAGGACTTGACATGATATGACTTAGACGTTGACGAACGACGGGAGGTCATAGTGGTGACGTGTTAGGGTGGGCAAGCGCCCGCGCTCGAGGATGTACCTAGCCTGTCTCCCGCAGCGCGGGGCCCGTTATACCCATTTTTTATGCCCTAACATCGTCTAAGCTATACATACCCTATGGGTGTCCGCTAGAAGCAGCTACCGACTCAGGTGAGCCGAACATGTCCTCGGACACTCCGGGCACTAAAAGCCATAAGATAAATAAATAATCATACTAATATATAAAAATGAGATGGTGTTTGTCGTCCTGTCTGTTACTCAATCATGCAAGAACCTCTGGTGCGATTGAATTGAAATTTTGCATGGATGTAGCTGATTTACCAGGTTTACACATAGGCTACTTTTGATTTAGATATTTAGCAATATTTATAAATGGCGACTATTTTCATATTTCCAATTCAAATAAAAAGAGAACGCTAAGAAATATCAAACGTTTAATGGCACACACGAGATTTAAAATTTAATTTTCAATCCGAAAGGTCCATATCATTTCTCGTGTATCTCCAACGGTTAGCGAGAAAAACCCACATGTGTGACGTCACTACACCGTTTGGTTTCAAAATTTCATATTTCCATTTCAAATAAAAATGGTCCGATTGAAATGAAATTTTGCATGGATGTAGCTGATTTACCAGGTTTACACATAAGCTACTTTTGATTCCAATATTTTGCACTATTTAAAAATGGCGACTATTTTCATATTTCAATTTAAAATTAAAAGACAACGCTAAGAAATTGCAAACGTTTGATGGCACATACGAGCTTTAAAATTTAATTTTCTATCCGATAGGTCCTTATCACTTTTCGTGTATCTCCAACGGTTAGCGAGTAAAATCCACATTTATGACGTCACTACACCGTTTGGTTTTAAAATTTCATATTTCCATTTCAAATAAAAAAAGTCCTCTCGGCACGCCGGAAGGCGGAGGTAGATTTCACCGGACAAACTTGGGGATAGGCGAAAATAGGCAGAATATGCAGGTTTTCGTACAAGGATCAGACCTCATTTATTGCGAGAAGGTATTTTATAATTGGAGCTTAATTAACTTTGTTTTTCGTCATTTTATGCTAATTTTAAACATTTTATTGTCTTATGGGAACGGTAACCTTCTTGTCAATTGGGATCCATTTTTATACTTGTGGTCACACTGTCCTTATGCAAGGTTTCGACACTGATGTGTAACTACGTAACGGTCTGGTATATTGGCTTTCACGGCCTGTTACGCAAAATTATATCTCCCGCAGAGATTTTGGTTGGTTCCTCAGATTAGGGGCTGCGACAACGCGGTCATGTAATCCCGTGTACTCAGGGATGGCTGTATTAGTCAGTAATTCAGGTAAGGACTGCAGACGGTCAATTTCAAGCAGTAGTTCCTAATGTTGCTACCAGGTACTACCGTCAACGACACCTACCTGTGAACTTGGCTACTAGATGCCACCGCAGCCAGCAACGCGCAACGAACGTTGGAACTTCCCCTCCAAAGGAAAGCATACTGAGGGATTTTTAGCGCTCTTAGAAAATCCGACGACTTCGGCCGGCTTTGAACTCGCGACCTTGGGCATAGACATTCAGCATGCTTGCTACCAGTTACGTCACCGAAGCCGCTTCACACTTAGTCAGATGGAATTCTGAATATGATCTCGTGCAAGTGCGTTATCTTGGCAACGTCTGATGGCTCATCCCTCATCAATTTAGTAGTGTTGCCATGGCAACCTCTGATAGCTCTTGGCATTTTCTTATAATTCCGAAATCATTTTTCAAATCCCTTGGCATAATGGTGGGTCATATCAAAAATTCTTTCAGACAAAATTTTAGGTAATTATTAGGGGAATATTGTCCATTTTGTACGGTTTTGATATTGTGCCTATTAAGAGAGATATGATTAATGTTTCCCGAAAAAACCACTTTTACCCACCCCTTTGGTCAATGGTTGGTGCTATAAAAAAAACTCTTCAAACATACATTTTTGGGCTTTATCCGACACATAGTATGAACGTTGAACGGATTCGATATTTCACATATTAAGAGAGTTATAGCAATATTTCATTTTTTCGAGAAAAAAAGCCCCCCATTTTCACCCCCTTCTACCGATTTAGCCCAGTAACGAACTCGACCGAGATTTTATAGGTATACATATTCGGTAAAAAGTGATTGGTGCAAAATTACGGCAGTTATCGTGTCCACAAGAAACTGATATATATATATATACTTTTGAACTGACGGTGGTTTTGGGGTCTGGGGGATGTGAAACGCGAAGATATGTCGAAATTTTCCGGAAGTCGAAACATGGTAGCCTACCCATTGCAATAGTTAGCTTTCGAATGAAATCTACCTCTGGTTGGTTCCTCAGTTTAGGGGCTGCGACAACGCGGTCATCTAACCCCGTGTACTTTGGGTGAGTGTAGAATCTGTCTGATAAACGGTGTGAATTGTAATGGATGTATTAGTCTGTAATTCAGGTAAGGACTGCAGACGGTCAATTTCAAGCAGTAGTTCCTAATGTTGCTAGCAGGTACTACCGTCAATGACACCTAGCTGTGAACTTGGCTACTAGATGCCACCCCAACCAGAAACTCGTAACGAACGTTGGAACTTCCCCTCCAAAGGAAAGCACACTGAGGGATTTTAGCGCTCTTAGAAAATCCGACGACTTCGGCCGGCTTTGAAACCGCGACCTTGGGCATAGACATTCTGCATGCTACCAGTTACGTCACCGAAGCCGCTTCCCACTTAGTCAGATGTCAAAGTCAACCCCTGGCACCATCCAGCCCATGACGGGCTAAGGCCGACCAAGCGACCGCTGCCCAGCCATTTGGCCTGCAGATATTGGGGTGACGCGTGATAAGCGCGTTGGGGCCCTCGGCCGTTAATATTGGTATTCGTGATCGGGGTGCTGTCTCACTGGCAGACAGCTACTCAATTGTCCTCACGAGGCTGAGTGCACCCCGTTCCAACCCTCACGTCAGTTTTAAAATCCCTGACGGAGCCGGGTATCGAACCCGGGGCCTCCGGGTGAGAGACAGGCGCGCTACCCCAACACCACGGGGCCGGCTTAGTCAGATGGAAATACTGAATCTGATCTCGTGCAAGTGCGTTGTCATGGCAACGGCTCATCCCTCATCAATTTAGTAGTGTTGCCATGGCAACCTCTGATAGCTCTTGGCATTTTCTTATAATTCCGAAATCATTTTTCTCATCCCTTGGCGTAATGGTGGGTCATATAAAAAATTCTTTCAGACAAAATTTTAGGTAATTATTAGGGGAATATTGTCCATTTTGTACGGTTTTGATATTGTGCCTATTAAGAGAGATATGATTAATGTTTCCCGAAAAACCCACTTTTTCCCACCCCTTTGGTCAATGGTTGGTGCTATAAAAAAACTCTTCAAACATAAATTTTTGGGCTTTATCCGACACATAGTATGAACGTTGAACGGATTCGATATTTCACATATTAAGAGAGTTATAGCAATATTTCCCTTTTTCGAAAAAAAGCCCCCCATTTTCACCCCCTTCGACCGATTTAGCCCAGCAACGAACTCGACCGAGATTTTATAGGGGCGCGAAGATATGTCGAAATTTTCCGGAAGTCGAAACATGGGACCCATTGCAATAGTTAGCTTTCTAATGAAATCTACCTAAAAAGAACGCTAAGAAATAGCAAAATGTTGATGGTATATGTGAGCTTTACCAAGTTTACACGTAGGCTACCTTTGATTTCGATATTTTGCACTATTTAAAAATGGCGCCTATTTTCATATTTCCATTTCAAATAAAAAGAGAACGCTAAGAAATAGCAAACTTTTGATGGCACATACGAGCTTTAAAATTTAATTTACTATCCGAAACTTTTGATTTCGATATTTTGCACTATTTAAAAATGGCGACTATTTTCATATTTCCATTTCAAATAAAAAGAGAGCGCTAGGAAATAGCAAACTTCTTTTCGTGTATCTCCAACGGTTAGTGAGTAAAACCCACATTTGTGGCGTCACTACACCGTTTGGTTTCAAAACTTCATATTTCCATTTCAAATAAAACAAGAAGTTCCGTGAAGAACTATACAGCCTACTTTTCATGCCAATGATTATTCTACAGTATATGAATCTATCTAGAATAATGACGAAATTAAGTTGGTAATATCGAAATATCGAATGTAGCCTAATAGAGCACTACAGTTGGCAGCCCTGGTGACTGAATATATTCATAGTTCCATCTCTTAAGGTACAGAAAACAAAATTTGGTTGAAGTCCATTGGACGTTACATGCAGTTAGACACTGGATCTATGAGCACGCGTAAAAGCATGTTGGCCACAATGTCATGTGTGTGCTTGTCAGAAATAATCTGAAATATTATGATATCTTGTTGTGCCAATTTCGGATGAAATCCATTTGTCAGTATAGAAGTTACATGTATTTAAAAATTGGTCTTATCAGCAGGCATAGAATCATGTTGGCAGCACTGACTTATATTAATTACTCCAAATTAATCTAGAATGTCAGGTGCTATACGTGTGCAAAGTATAGAGCTGTTGGCTTGCATACTGATATATTGATATTAAGGTAAAAATAATATAGACAGCATTTGTTAACAGTTGGTAGCCCTGATTGCTCTTAACAATACTTATAGTCATATCTGTTATGTTACACATTGCACATACGAAATTTGGTTGAAATCCAACTGATAGTATAGAACTTACATGTATTTAAAAATTGGTACTATCAGTAAGCTTATAATCATGTTGGTAGAACTGAAGTATATAAGTTACTCCAAATTAATCTAAAATGTCAGATTATACGTGTGCATAGTTTAAATCTGTCGGCTTGCATACTTTCCGATATATTGGTATTTGGATTTTAAAAAATAGAGAGAGCAATTATTAACAGTTGGCAGCCCTGGTGGCTCTTAAAAATACACTCGGTCATATCTGTTTATGTACACATTTTACATACAAAATTTGGTTGAAATCCAATTGATAGTGTAGAAGTTATATGCATTTAAACATTGGACTTATCAGAAGCCCTAAAATAATTTTGGCAACACTGTCATATATGGCCTCCTGGAAATTAAACTGAAATAGTATTATCTACATGTGTGCCAATTTTGGAATAGCTCCCAGGCATACCTTGCAAGATATCCAACATGGAGCTCAAATTTCTAGTGCGTTTTTCAGCAGTTGGTAGCACTGACATCATTTTCAAATATGGCCGTGAGATATTCCGGTGCACATCTTTACACATACTAAATTTGGTTTTGATTGCTGCAGCCGTTTAGGAGTTGATAGGGGGGACACACACACAGCCAGACAGACAGACAGACACACATTTTCCCGGATCGATCTCATAAGTCTACTTTTTCCTCATTTTTGCAAAATGTGAAAAGTAGGCTAAAAAGAACGCTAGGAAATAGCAAAATTTGATGGTATATGTGAGCCTTAAAATTTAATTTTCTATCCGAATGGTCCTTATCACTTTCCGTGTATTTCCAACGGTTAGGGAGTAAAACACACATTTGTGACGTCACTACACCGTTTGGTTTTAAAATTTCATATTTCCATTTCAAATAAAAAAGAACGCTAAGAAATAGCAAAATTTTGATGGTATATGTGACCTTTACCAAGTTTACTCATAGGCTACTTTTGATTTCGATATTTTTCACTATTTAAAAATGGCGACTATTTTCATATTTCCATCATACTAATATGTAACAAGATGTTCAGTAAAGAACATATAGCCTACTTTCTCCTAAATGCATGGGTATTGTTATAACTCTTTGTCCTTTTCAAGGAGTATAATTGAATGTTGGTTGTAGTAGCTTGTTGAAATACAACGTGCTACAGGGATATAAAACATGAATATGAGGTGCCCATTGCCAGTGCTACCTCTGTAAAAAAAATCATTCAATTCGGTTTCACCGTGTTTGAATTGATCTGGGGAATGTATTTGCACACATACATGGCCGCTATTTGCAAACTAATGGGCTGATGACCTTGTAGTCAGTCATAAGAGGCTTTCCACAAAAAGGCATGTTGCTGCAAAATCCGGTAGAGATCAAATTATTAGGATGGTCGAAATTTGATTTAAGCTTTTAACATTTGGGTGGCCGTCATTCCGTTTCCGTCAAGATGGGGGCGATATAAAACATGACACTGAGGTGCCTTTTGCTAGTGCTAACTCTGTACCAAATTTCGTTCAATTCAGTTTCACCGTGTTTGAATTGATAGGGGGAATCGATTTGCACACATACTTGGCCACCATCTGCAAACTATTGGGCTAATGACCTATTAGTTTGGTCAAAGGATGCTCCCTCCATAGTGGTATGTTGATGCAAAATTTGGTAGAGATCGGATGATTAGGTTAATCGTAATTTGATTTAAGCTTTGAATATTTGTGTGGCCGCCATTACGTTTCCGTCAAGATGGCAGCGATATAAAACATGACACTGAGGTGCCCTTTGCTAGTGCTACCTCTGTACCAAATTTCATTCCATTCGGTTTCACCGTGTTCGAATTAATAGGGGTAATCGATTTTGACACAAAGACGGCCGCCATCCGCAAACTATTAGGTTAATGACCTATTAGATTGGTCAAAGGATGCTCCCTCCATAAAGGTATGTAGTTGCAAAATTTTGTAGAGATCGGATGATTAGGTTAATCGTAATTTGATTTAAGCTTTGAACATTCGTGTGGCCGCCATTACGTTTCAGTCAAGATGGCGGCGATATAAAACATGACACTGAGGTGCCCTTTGCTAGTACTACCTCTGTACCAAATTTCGTTCCATTCGGTTCCACCGTGTTCGAATTAATAGGGGGAATCAATTTTGACATAAAGATGGCCTCCATCCGCAAACTATTAGGTGAATGACCTATTAGATTGGTCAAAGGATGCTCCCTCCATAAAGGTATGTAGTTGCAAAATTTGGTAGAGATCGGATGATTAGGTTAGTCGTAATTTGATTTAAGCTTTGAACATTTGGGTGGCCGCCATTACGTTTCCGTCAAGATGGCGGCGATATAAAACATGACACTGAGGTCCCCTTTGCTAGTGCAACTTCTGTACCAAATTTCATTCCATTCGGTTTCACCGTGTTCGAATTAATAGGGGTAATCAATTTTGGCACAAAGATGGCCGCCATCCGCATAGTCTAATGACCTATTAGATATGTCAAAGGATGCTCCCTCCATAAAGGTAGGTTGTTGCAAAATTTGGTAGAGATCGGTTGATTAGCTTAGTCGTAATTTGATTTAAGCTTTGAACATTTGTGTGGCCGCCATTACGTTTCCGTCAAGATGGCGACGATATAAAACATGACACTGGGGTGCCCTTTGCTAGTGCTACCTTTGTACCAAATTTCGTTCAATTTGCGCTCACCGTGTTCGAATTGATAGGGGGGGGGGACAGACATTCAGAGTACACACACTCACACACAGACTCACACACACACACACATACACACACACAGAGAGACACACTTTTTTTCGCCCTGTAGTGATCTCATAAGTCTACTTTCATTTTTTGCAAAAATCGAAAGTAGGCTAAAAATGAGATGGTGTGTGTCTGTCTTTCTATCTGTCTGTCTGTCTGTCTGTGTGTGTGTTACTCAATAACGCAAGAACCACTGGTCCGATTTAAATGAAATTTTGCATGAATGTAGCTGATTTACCATGTTTACATACAGGATACTTTTAATTTCGATATTTTGGACTATTAAAAAATGGCGGCCATTTTAGTGACGTCACTACACCCTTTGGTTTCAACATTTCATATTTCCATATCAAATAAAAGGAGAACGCTAAGAAATAGCAAACTTTTGATGGCACAACGAGCTTCAAAATTTAATTTCCTATCCGAAAGGTCCTTATCACATTTCGTGTATCTCCAACGGTTAGCGAGTAAAACCCACATATGTGACGTCACTACACCCTTTGGTTTCAAAATTTCATATTTCCATTTCAAATAAAAAGAGAACGCTAAGAAATAGCAAACTTTTGATGCATACACGAGATTTATCATTTAATTTTCTATCCAAAAGGTCCGTATAACTTTTCGTGTATCTCCAACGGTTAGCGAGTAAAACCTAAATTTGTGCAATAAAACACGGTCAACACCGAGCGGTGCAGTATATCTCTACATACATAAAAATTAAAGTTTGTATGTTTTTTTCGCAATTTCTATGGAAATTTGAGTTATTTTCGCGTTTCAGACTGTTTTATTATGGATGTGCCCGAAAATATTTTTTTGGTCTGTCTGTCTGTTTGTTTGTTGGTCTGTGGACAAATTTGTTCCCTTATAACTCGAGAACGGCTGGGTGTATCAACGTAAAATTTGGTACAGATATCCATCAGAGGCACGACACTAATCATGGATGTAACCCTTCTCCGTACCTCTCATAAAAGAGGGCCTACCCCCTTAAAATACATGCTGAAATAGGAGTAGAAAGACGAGACAAAGATCATTTTCATCCCCTCAATGTGAGAGACAAAACTCGGGGGCCCTAAAGGATCCCCGAAATCCACATTTTAAAACCCTAAAACCAACCATTTTTGAGATATTCCCAGAAAACTAATTTCATTTAATAAACTAATGAACGAATACAAGCCGGTAACCATGGCAACAGATTCTCAGAGGTCCATCTATTGCTGTAAGACGCAATGCAATTCCATTAATTACATTGGTGTGAAAGTTTGCAAACGGATAGAAGGTTATCACGGAACCAACTTAAGCTGTAAAATTCATCAATATGTCTAATGCGCTTAAGGGGGTCAAGGGGTACACCAGAATTTTTTCACGCGATTTACACCTGCGGGTGTTGTACGGCAGGTCTATTATATTCCTATCCCTATATTATATTGTTATTATTAGTATTATATTATGGCGTACAACGAGGAGACAAAGACCCTCGGTGCCAGAAACAAAACTTGGGGGCCTCGAAAACTACATTATAAGGCTCTAAAACCAACAGTATCTGAAATATTCCCAGAAAACTAATTTAATTTAATTTAACAAACTAATGAAGGAATGGAAATCGGTAACCATGACAACATTATCTCAAGGGGTGGCATCCAACTTTCCATCTATTTCTGTAAGAAGCAATGTCACTCCATTTATACCTTGCCACGGTGGGTGAGTGGATAGCGTGTCGGTCTACTAACACCAAGATTGCAGGTTCACTCCTGGACGTGGTACAGGCCGGACGTTTGTTTTAGACGAATGAACAATCTTAATGGAAGCCTGGAGGCGAGTTACCGTACTACAGTACCTGTGTTGTTATCAGTTGCCCCAAGCGCTCCGATGATTGATAAAGCGGTTTCACACTATTGCTGAAGTATAGTCACTGGCAAATATAATGACGTTCTGTTCGTAACTACGTAACGTGTACTTCCGTGTCACACAATACTTCGACGTGGACTGTACTGTCTGCTCAAGTCTGGAATTCCATTACATCAGATTGGTGGTGACAAATGTGAAGTGATAGGTTGAGAGAGTGACTGTGTACAGGCTCACCCGCAGGCTTCAAGGTCAAGGGCAATCGTCTAATACAAACGTCCGGCCTGTACGTGATTTTTGAAAGGCGGCAAAAATACGACTCGCATGTCATACGATGTTGGCATGTCAAAGAACCCATTTGAATTCAGTAGGCCGTGTTCATAATGGCAAAATTAACCTCAGGAGTTTCCGCCAACACAAAGTTCCTCATTTCTCTACTAGAAAGCGCTATAGTGTTCAAGGAGGTTAGATATCTATCCTCCTTGACTTTCATAGTGAACGAAATTTCGACATGCAAGCTACCCTCTGGGTGTCAAATTACGAAACTTGCACCCGGCACCCGAGGCCATACGATATTATTATTAGGCTACTCCATTTATTACATTTCTGTGAAAGTTTGCAAATGGCTATAAGGTTATCACGGAACCAAAGTAGACTGCATAATTCGTCAATGCAATTAAGGGGGTCAAGGGGTAACCTAGAATTTTTTCATGCAATTTCACGTGCGACATATAGTACAGAAAGTCTATTATATCTACAAACAGCAACATTATTTTCAAAAATTCCTGAATTGAATAAGCATTTTTTGCGGCTTTTAGGAATTTGGGCCATTTGAGGCTAAAGAACCTGAATGTTCATGCGCCACAATCCTTTATAATTTATGAAAGAGGTCTTCCTGTGTATGGGCACCTAGCACAACGTAGAGGGTCATTTTTTATGTGAGGTGTATTGCGTTTCGTCTACAAGGCTTTCAAATCTATTTCACGTCAGGAAGTACACGTTAGGTGAATTTAGTTTGAGAGCACATTTTAACTGATCTTTTTTTTTTTGTCGACATACGGGTTCATCGTAGGGATGATTTTGTTTGATACGTATGGTAGATATACCCATATTTGGATATCTGGGTGATATGTTGTAGACAAAAGAATTGTCTGTCTGTCTTTCTGTGTATCTTTATGTACGCCTATAAATCGTGTTCGGACGCTTGGTGCATCGTAAAATTAGGTATTGTAAACATGAGTCAATACACCAATAATTTATAAAACTCCTCGCCGTACTTTTCATACAGTAGAAGGGTGGATATAGGGAAAAACTTCTCAAAATACATGCTAAAATAGGCGAAAAATAAAAATTATCCTAGAAGGACGATCAAAGCATATGTTGCGCTTCTCATTGTGAGACACAAAATTCGCGAGTTTACAAGGGGTCTCCGAAAACCACATTATAAGGCTCTTAAATTAACAGAATTCCCAGAAAACTAACTTCGTTCTGATAAACTTATAAAGGAATGACAAACCGCTAACCATTGCAACAGTAGCTCAATTGATTATGTCTGGTGTTAATATATAACACAGTTCGAAGAACGGGTACTTCTGCTAGTTTCAAATAAAAAGAGAACGCTAAGAAATAGCAAACTTTTGATGGTATATGTGAGCTTTACCAAGTTTACACGTAGGATACTTTTGATTTCGATATTTTGCACTATTTAAATATGGCGACTATTTTCATATTTCCATTTCAAATAAAAAGAGAACGCTAAGAAATAGCAAACTTTTGATGGCACATACGAGCTTTAAAATTTAATTTACTATCCGAAACTTTTGATTTCGATATTTTGCACTATTTAAAAATGGCGACTATTTTCATATTTCCATTTCAAATAAAAAGAGAGCGCTAGGATATAGCAAACTTCTTTTCGTGTATCTCCAACGGTTAGCGAGTAAAACCCACATTTGTGACGTCACTACACCGTTTGGTTTCAAAACTTCATATTTCCATTTCAAATAATAATAGAACGCTAGGAAATAGCAAAATTTTGATGGTATGTGTGAGCCTTAAAATTTAATTTTCTATCCGAAAGGTCCGTATCACTTTCCGTGTATTTCCAACGGTTAGGGAGTAAAACACACATTTGTGACGTCATTACACCGTTTGGTTTTAAAATTTCATATTTCCATTTCAAATAAAAAAAAGAACGCTAAGAAATAGCAAAATTTTGATGGTATATGTGAGCTTTACCAAGTTTACTCATAGGCTACTTTTGATTTCGATATTTTGCACTATTTAAAAATGGTGACTATTTTCTTATTTCCATTTCAAATAAAAAGTGAACGCCAAGAAATAGCAAACTTTTCATGGTATATGTGAGCTCCACCAGGTTTACACATAGGCTTATGTGAGCTCCACCAGGTTTACACATAGGCTACTTTTAATTTCGATATTTTGCACTATTTAAAATGGCGACTATTTTCATATTTCCATTTCAAATAAAAAGAGAACGCTAAGAATTAGCAAACTTTTGATGGCACATACGAGCTTTAAAATTTAATTTACTATCCGAAACTTTTGATTTCGATATTTTGCACTATTTAAAAATAGCGACTATTTTTATATTTCCATTTCAAGAAAAAGAGAGCGCAAGGAAATAGCAAACTTCTTTTCGTGTATCTCCAACGGTTAGCGAGTAAAACCCACATTTGTGACGTCACTACACCGTTTGGTTTCAAAACTTCATATTTCCATTTCAAATAAAAAAGAACGCTAGTAAATAGCAAAATTTTGATGGTATATGTGAGCCTTAAAATTTAATTTTCTATCCGAAAGGTCCTTATCACTTTCCGTGTATCTCCAACGGTTAGCGAGTAAAACACACATTTGTGACGTCACTACACCGTTTGGTTTCAAAATTTCTTATTTCCATTTCAAATAAAAAAATAACCCTAAGAAATAGCAAAATTGTGTTGGTATATGTGAGCTTTACCAGGTTTACATATAGGCTACTTTTGATTTCGATACTTTGCACTATTTAAAAATGAAGACTATTTTCATATTTCCATTTCAAATAAAAAAAGAACGCTAGGAAATAGCAAAATTTTGATGGTATATGTGAGCCTTAAAATTTAATTTTCTATCCGAAGGGTCCTTATCACTTTTCGTGTATGTCCAACGGTTAGCGAGTAAAACCTAAATGTGTGCAATAAAACACGGTCAACACCGAGCGGTGCAGTCTATCCCTCTATATATAAAAATGAAAGTTTGCCTGTTTTTTTTTTCTGAATTTCTACGGATATTTGAGTTATTTACGCGTTTTAGACTGTTTTATGATGGATGCGCGCGAAATTTTTTTTTTCTGTTTGTTTGTCTGTGGACAATTTTGTTCCCTTATAACTCGAGAACGGCTCGGTGTATCAAGGTCAAATTTGGTACAGATATCCATCAGAGGCACGACACTAATCATTGATGTAACTCTTCTCCGTACCTCTCATAAAAGGGGGCCTACTACCTTATAATACATGCTAAAATAGGCGTAGATGGACGTGACAAAGCTCATTTTCAGCCCCTCAATGTGAAAAACAAAACTCGGGGGCCCTAAAGAGTCCACGAATACCAAATTTTAAGGCCCTAAAACCAACAGCTTTTGATATATTCCCAGAAAACTAATTTCATTTAATAAACTAATGAACGAATGCAAGCCAGAAACCATGGCAACAGATTCTCAGAGGTCCATCTATTGCAATTCCATTAATTAAATTAGTTTGAAAGTTTGCAAACGGCTATAAGGTTATCACGGAACCAAATTAAGCTGTAAAATTCATCAATACGTATAATGCGCTTAAGGGGGTCCAGGGGTACTCTAGAATTTTTTAGCGCGATTTACACCTGCTGGTGTGGTCTGGCAGGTCTATTATATTCCTACACCTATATTATATTATTATATTCTAGAAGGTTATCACGGAACCAAAGTAAGCTGTAATATTCATCAATACGTATAATGCGCTTAAAGGAGTCAAGGGGTACTCTAGAATTTTTTCGCGCAATTTACACCTGCGGGTGTGGTCTGACAGGTATATTATATTCCTATCCCTATATTATATTATTATATTTGTATTATATTATGGCGTACAACGACGAGACAAAGCCCCTCGGTGCCAGAAACAAAACTCGG
This sequence comes from Meconema thalassinum, assembly GCA_946902985.2. Taxonomy (NCBI): domain Eukaryota; kingdom Metazoa; phylum Arthropoda; class Insecta; order Orthoptera; family Tettigoniidae; genus Meconema; species Meconema thalassinum. Next base: position 68,687,540 of record OX336396.1, read on the forward strand.
GGGCCCTAAAGGGTCCTCGAAAACTACATTATAAGGCTCTAAAACCAACAGTTTCTGAAGTATTCCCATAAAACTAATTTAAACTTAATTTAACAAACTAATGAAGGAATGGAAATCGGGAACCATGACAACATTATCTCAAGGGGTGGCATCCAACTTTCCATCTATTTCTGTAAGAAGCAATGTCACTCCATTTATTACATTTCTGTGAAAGTTTGCAAATGGCTATTAGGTTATCACGGAACCAACTTAGACTGTATAATTCATCAATGCAATTAAGGGGATCAAGGGGTAACCTAGAATTTTTCACGCAATTTTCACGTGCGACATATAGTACAGAAGGTGTATTATATGTCCAAACAACAACATCATTTTCAAAAATTCCTGAATTGAATCAGCATATTTTGCGGCTTTTAGGAATTTGGGCCAATTGAGGCTAAAGAACCTGAATTTTCATGCACCGCAAGCCTTTATAATTTATGAAAGGGGACTTCCTGTGTATGGGGACCTAACACAACGTAGAGGGTCAGTTTTTATGTGACGTGTATTTCGTTCCGTCTACAAGGCTTTCAATTCTATTTTACGTCATGGAGTACACGTTAGTTGAATTTAGTTTAAGAACACATTTTAACTCATCATTAATTTTTATTTATTTTTTGTCGACATACGGGTTCATCGTAAGGATGATTTTGTTTGATACTGTGTGGTAGATATACCCATATTTGGATATCTGGGTGATCTGTTGTAGACAATAGAATTGTCTGTCTGTCTTTCTGTGAATCCTTATGTACGTCTATAACTCGTGTTCGGATGCTTGGTGCATCATAAAATTAGGTATGGAATCCATGAGAGTCAATACACCAATCATTTATAAAATTCTTCACCGTACTTTTCATACAGTAGAAATGTGAATATAGGGAAAACTTCTCAAAATACATGCTAAAATAGGCGAAATATAAAAATTATCCTAGGAGGACGACCAGAGCATATGTTGCGCTTCTCAATGTGAGACACAAAATTCGGGAGTCTACATAGGGTGTCCGAAAACCACATTTTAAGGCCCTTAAATTAACAGTGTGTGTGATATTCCCAGAAAACTAACTTCGTTCTGTTAAACTTATGAAGGAATGACAAACTGCTAACCATTGCAACAGTAGCTCAATTGATATAGTCTGGAGTTAACACTGAACACCGTTCGAAGAACGGGTACTTCTGCTAGTAAATAAATAAATAAATAAATAAATAAATAAATTGTAGGAATATCTTTAATGGGGCCCCCAACCTTGAAGTAAACCATCTGCGATATACATTCCACATAGCCACATGGCCGACAGTACGGCGTGGTACCAATCTCCGCCACCGCGCGCGTTCATTGTTTCCACCCCAATTCCGTCCCTTTTCCAAAATCACACCCTCTAAAAATATCCAGCAACTGAGTGGAAAGATGTTACACATCAAAAATAATCAAAACTAATAATTATCATCATGTACGAGCATAAAACGCTAAGGTGTATGTTTCACAAAACACAAGCTGTTAAACCAGAGGGAGTTAGAAGGTGCAGTTGTGCCAAAATCTTCCAAATCGTCTCAATTGTACAGGAAAAATCATGTATTTCTCGAAAAGTCAACGGATATATATTATGTAAATCTCAGCAATGTTTCTAGGTTTATGCCGTGTCTTGTGTGGGGTTACGCCTAGGACACCAAGCTGGCTCATCAGCGGTCATTTGGTGTCCACGCCTGGACTCCCAAAGGAGTAGCGAACTGCGCGCTACCTCCCTTTTATGATGCGCATCAACACCTCTCAACTGCGAGAGCTAAAATCTCAAGCAGCTTTAACCTCCCTATGAAGGCTTCCAAACCGATGGTTTATTGTCTTTCGCGGCCAGTGAATTAAAACTCCTGTGAAAGCCAATAAACCATTACTGACATAGTTTGACAGCAGTCATTATGGCTTCGAATGTATGAGTTGTGCTTGATCTTAACACGTGAGTAAAAGTGGTACAGTAGCAGAATTAATATGAAAATATAAAATAGAATAATATATTACACCATTTCATTTTTCTCAGTATCTTCATGGTTTAATTATTTTAGCATAATCCTACCTACTTCTGGTACTTGAGAAGCAAAATAACCACTGATGGACGAAGCAAAGAGGATATGAAAAGTAGGATGGCACAGGCAAGGAAAGCATTTCTACAGAAAAGGAATCTTTTGACATCGAATATAGATTTAGGTATTAGGAAGTCATTTTTGAAAGCCTTTTTCTGCAGCGTGGCACTATATGGAAGTGAAACTCCGACTATTGGTGCAGCAGAAAAGAAGAGAATTGAAGCGTTTGAAATGTGGTGTTAGAGGAGAATGATGAAGATCAGGTGGGTAGATAGGGTTACGAGTGAAGAGGTATTAAGACGAGTGGGAGAGGAGAGATGTTTCTGGCAACTGCTAATGAAGAGAAATGATAGATTGGTAGGACACATACTAAGACACCCAGGAATAGCAAACTTAGTTATAGAAGGAAGGGTCGAGGATAACAACAGTAGGGGTAGACCAAGGTTGATTGCCTCGGATGTAGCGTGTGGTAGCTATGTAGAGATGAAACGATTAGCTCAGGACAGGGAAGCATGGAGCACTGCATCAGTCGAAATACCGAATACTCAAACAACAACAACAACAACAAAAACTACAGTCAGTCTGAGAGACTAGACTTTATATCATTTCAAATGACGCATACTACAAATGCTACACATGTTAGAATTGCTCAGGAGGGCTTCTCGCTTCCCTCGAAATCCCAAGACTCGTTCAACAGACTCCATTATCCATTAACTTCGGCTTCCCGCGCGGGGATCGGAGAACGGGAGGCGCACTCTGCTGCATGACGTCACGCACTCGCCGTCTCCGTATCGCATAACGCCTGACCCTAGGAGTAAACTCAGACTCAACAGACTCCTTTACCCTTTGACTTAGACGTCCCGCGCGGGGGCTGCATGACGTCACGCACTCGCCGTCTCCGTATCGCATAAGGCCAGACCCCGGTAGTAAACTCAGCCTCGGTGCATATGCACTGAACAACATGATGACGTCATACACGCCGTAACCGTAAAGCATAACGGTGGACCAAAGCATAACGATGAAGTCGACAAGATCATTTGAAATGATAAAAACCTACCTCCGTTAACCGGAAACCTATCTTTAACGGAAAAAATTGCGAGTCCCGTTCGATTCCGTTGAAGGTAGGTTTTACTGTGCATCAAAGGCTGAGTTGAGAAAAACTTCGCGTGTATCGCTAGAACTTATAATAAGTTACTCTAAATATGACCAATGAAAACATGCCTTCGCGGTCACGTGCTTGAAGTAGTACATATTTGTGCCTAAGTGTGTGCAATTAGTGACATTACGCTGCGCCCGCGAGCGCTAAATAAAACAAGCAGTGAGCACGTGCCGTGCGGTGTTGTGGTGTGGTCGACTCGCGCAGTGCCACCTCTCGCACCGATCATATCGACATACGTGTGAATGACTCCTCGATAATGTACCGGCCTCTGTCCTCCCAACACTGTCCACTTCTCCAGAGTCAATCAAAGCTCACTATTGAATATATCCGGTATTAACGGCAGTATTAAAGGTGCCGGGACATTCTCATTAGATCGGGCAGCGCTCATATGGCTACTAGCTTATGCGTGGCGAGAATTGAAACCAGGTCTTTAATAGTTGAAGATTATCCTGAATACAGTAACATACACCACATTAGGGAGACTAGACTTGGCCACATACAGTCACATTTGTACGACGAACACAGAAACTTAGGTATGCGAGAGGACAAATACCCAGGTATATAAGAGACCCTGGCACACATGAAGCTCTCCCAGTTGAGTGTAGATAGTGACGAAGACAACTGCTCTCACCAGGACACGCAAGACTCAATCAGATAAGTAGGCTGTACAATACAACCTGAATTGACCATTTAACTACAATCACATATTCACTCCAAACAAGCAAGTTTGGAGATCAATCACCACTTTCAGTATTTTAACAAAACAACACATAGACTATAATTAACAAATATTGACGAGTTGAACTATCCCTCCCTATATTATTCTGCTAAGATCCCATTCCAGTTTTGTACCAAAAATAAGGTCTCATTAACACCAACCTACACATATGGGGTACCTGCAGGTTCAGCATAACCCAATGCGTAAGCGAAACGCACTCACTCACTCTTTAAATGCCTCACAATTAAAAAAATACCTTAAAACATGTATATTTACAATGAAATAATGAAAGAATGCAACACGGTAACCATGGTAACAGAATCTCACAGGTCCATATATTTCTGTAAGACACAATGCAATCTATCTATCTATATATATAATACGCTAAGGTGTATGTATCACAAAACTCAAGCTCCTAAACCGGAGGGAGTTAAAAGTTGTCGTTTTTACCAAAATCTTCCAAATTGTCTCAATAATACAGGAAAAATCTTGCATTTCTTGAAAAGTCAAGGGAAATATTTTATTTTTTAAGATTAAATATTAGTCGCCTCCGTAGCGCAGCTGTCAGCATGGTTAGCTGCCGCCCCGGAGGTCCTGAGTTCCATTCCCGGCTCTGCCAAGAAATTTGAAAAGCGGTACGAGGACTGGAACGGGGTCTACTCAGCCTCGGGTGGCCCAAATGAGTAGAGAGGGTTCGATTCACTGATGAATCATTCGTTCTATTCACATATGCCTTAGGCTGGCTGCGTGGCTCAACGGTAACGTTCTCGCCAGCATTGCCCAAGGTTGCAGGATCGAATCCTGGCGCAGCCAGTTGACATTCGAGGGTGCGCAAATGTGAGGGAGCCGTGTCGCCCGTGTCAGCAGATTTACTGGCACGTAAAAGATCCCCTTCAGGGCAAAATTACGGTACCCCAGCGCCTCTAAAAGCCGCAGTAGTTAACAGGGACGTAAAACCAATACAAAATAAAATTAAACAGGACTTTGAAATACTCGACAGTCAGTAATTTCGTACAGACAGATACCTTCATCAGAGTCATTAATTGATAGAAACCAACCAGTCAATCTGCTTCTAATCCCATGGGTGCATTTAGACAAACAAAATGGCAAAAACTGTCTTCAAATGTCCCTGACATTTTGGCAGACAACAATTTTTCATACACACATTTGGAAACATCATTTTGGAGTTACCTGCTCTTCAAAACACACTGAGCACACCTGAATATGACCAACTGTACTGAAGCATTCAGTGGTAAAGTTATCTTCCTGGGTGGTGATTTTCGCCAAGTCCTTCCTGTTACGAGTATAATGAGAGGATCACGTTCTCTGACAGTTGCTAGCTTTTTGAAGCGGCATACCCTTTGGAATAAATTCCATGTACTTAAACTCCCCCAGAACATGCGCGCTTTAAATTCTGAAACAGAATTTTCAACATGGCTTTTAGAAATAGGAGAAGGCAAGACTGGAGCGGAAGTTACGGTACCATCTACATGCTATCCACAAATACCTAGGTACAAGATCCAGTCGAACAGCTATATGGTGATTTTGATTTTACTGCTGTCACCGCACTGGAGCTTAAAGGAGGAACTATTCTTACGGTCGCCAATGAAGCATCGCTTGAACTGCACAATCGAGTACTTCAGCGTTTACCCAGAGATGAGATAGTCTACGAGAGTGTAGACTGTATTGTGCGTGAGCATGCACAAGATCACTTGGCTTACCCTGCAGAATTTTAGAATAGTCTGACACCAACTGGCATGCCTCCACACAAAACTTAGACTTAAGAAAAGTACTATCATTATGTCATTAAGAAATATTCTACCCACAAATGGGGTCTGCAGTGGGACAATGCTAATAGTTAACGAGTTACTACTTAATATAATCGAGGCAACTATTATAGATTCTGATAAGAGAGAAATCGTTTTCATACCCAGGATAATCCTTATCCCCTCTGATACGAACATGCCTTTTAAATTTAAAGGAAGACATTTCCCAGTATGTTTGGCTTTCTCAATGACAATAAATAAATCTCTGGGTCAGGCTTTCGATAAAATCTCCCTTCTTTACATATGGACAGCTTTACGTAGCCCTTTCACGGGTAAGATCGTTTAGCTCGCTATCGGTTGTGTCACCAAGCAACAAAATAACCAACTGTTTGTTTAGGGAAATTTTTGATAGATAAATTCAAAAAGTACCTTAACAAAATGCACTATCTTGGACGAAATGTGATTTGGCTCCTTAGATGCAACTCTGTACACCTCACTCGAGAACTACTGTATGTGAAAGAAGTCTTGGTTGTATCCCAAATGTCCTCTGTGAAGTTATCTTTCCACAGCCCAGTTGGATCCTTCCTTCCTGCACTGGTATCAACATCTTAAGTTTGTGAAGTTTATTTCGTAAATAAATGTAATGTTACTAATAGCTCAGGCCGTTTTTATTGCACTGTTATTGCGTAGATACTCTACGCGGGCTCTGCTAGTTCCAATTATTACATTACTGTGAAAGTTTCCAGATGGTTATAAGGCACTGAACCAAATTAAGCTGTAAAATTCATCAATACATACAGTATAATGCGCTTAAGAGGGTCAAAGGGCACTCTAGAATTTTTTCACTCAATTTCCACGTGTGAGTGTGGTACGAAAGGTCTTTTTCACCCGACTATAAAGGGTCTCCGAAAACCACATTTAAAGGCCCTTAAATTAACAGTGTTTGTGATATTCCCAGAAAACTAACTTCGCTCTGATATACCTATGAAGGAATGACAAACCCCTAACCACTGCACCAGTAGCTGAATTGATAAAGTCTGATTATTCATTCCAAGGATAAATCAGTCATAGCATTCATGATTGAGATTTTGCTAAGTGTACTCTTTACAACTAGAATATTCGCGGGCGAAACCGCGACGGATAATGCTAGTCCCAACTAATATTTCTTTCTTTATTCGATCAGGAGCACCAATCACAAATATATGTCACAAATGGTAAACAGTGAGAATCAAATACAAATAATAATAATAATAAGGGTACAGTGAATTGTTAATAAAGACACAAAGTACTCGGCAAACTATTCTAAATCTAATATTAAGTAAGGACAGCAAAAGAGTGCCTGACCTCAGAGTAACACATGGCGCGCTTGCCTACTTTACAGGGGCGGAGAGCCTGAAACAAACCTGTTTTCTGGGGTTAGGAGGCCGTTACGACCCCAGGTTCCCTATCTCAAATTGATCCTATACCCATCCCCTACAAGCCACACCTTCTAACTCCCTCTGGTTTAGGAGCTTGAGTTTAGAGTATTATCACTGTGTCATTGATGGGATATGTCTCGAGGCCTAATTATTACTTTTTGGCCCATTCATCAGCCGATATGTATGATTCAATAAATGTCAAAGACACAAGATAATTGTATAGCATAACACTAAAAAGTCCCTTGTCATTAAACCTTATATGGTGCACCATAAAGAAAGATCGAAAATTGAACGCCTAAATCAACACAATATGATGTATGAGAATATGAATAAAATAATCATTCGAAACAAATTTGAGACACAAATTAAAACTCTAAAGAATGCCTGATATTCTTGCATATCACTGATAGTGGATCTTTCTTTATGGCGCACCATATACGGTTTAATGACAAGGGACTTTTTAGTGTTACGCTATACAATTATCTTGTGTCTTTTACATTTATTGATTCATTCATATCGGCTGATGAAGGGGCCAAAAATATTAATTAGGCCTCGAAACATGTCCCACCAATGACCACACAGTGATCATATTTAATAAAAGGATTGATTAGGCGGAACCTTTGACCTATTTATTACTCGACACCGTGATTAACAGTTCTGTGTATTTGGTGTGTGTAGAAACTGTATTCCAATCAACTTGACTCAAATGCATAGCCTACTATCATGTATATAAATGCACTGACACGGCTCTCTCGCATTTGTGCACCCTCAAATGCCAACTGATTTCCCCACGATTCGATCCTGCAACCTTGAGTACAGAAGGCGAGAACGTTACCAGTGAGCCACGCAGCCAGTAACGAAAGTAACCAATAGTAACGAATGAGCATTCAAAAGGATACACAAGTACAGTACATAAATGACACCCTGTATATACAGGGCGATTCAGCTAAGATGACCACCTCAAATATCTACAGAACCGTTTATGATATCGTCATTCTGTTTTCAAATTCTTAAATTGTATTAAGGGGCTCATACACCACGGTCCATTTCGCTCCCAGCACATTCGTATTTACCTACAAACCGGTAGCAACTTTCGTTTTTTAAATGGGACTATACTAATTTAACCCACTGGGACAACTAAGAATCAAGTAACAAGTTCAGTGATGTGCTTATTTTGCAAATCCGACGAGTACCTTTTGAGCTATTGAGGACTTCCATATGTGTCGGCATTAGACAGAAAGCGATGCGTCAGCCGCTGTGCATGTTCTCTTGCGTGATCCACTCCTTGTTGACAAACTCATATACCGAATTTATTCCATTCATACCATGCTGTAATGTGTACATAATCAAAATAAATTCTCTTATCTGCTGGCCTCTCACCAAGGCTGGCCGGGTTCGATTCCTGGTGACTGTATGTGAGATTTTGGAAGTGAAATGCCATGTCCTGTGGTTCGGATTCCACGTAAAAAGAGGTCCCGTGCCACATGATCGCGAGATTAACGGTCACCTTAAACTACAAGCTTCCTTTGCTTTTTCAATTCTCTTATGTACGTGTTCATTTTCCCCCCTCCACTCAGTCCTGATTCCTTGCAGAAATATCTGAAAACACCTCAATGAAGAGAATAAATGAAATGAAAATCCACAGCCTGCTTCCAGTCTCCGACCGGGTCAGGAATGGAATGAATGAAGCCCCCATCTAGCGGCGAGGATATGAACTGTGCCGGCTGCCGAGGCCTGACGCACTCCTCTGGGGCAATGATTAAATGAATGACAGATGAAATGAAATGATAGTGGAGAGTGTTGCTGGAATGAAATTTTGACAGGGAAAACCGGAGTACCCGGAGAAAAACCTGTCTGCCTCCGTTTTGTCCAGCACAGATCTCTCATGGAGTGTCCGGGATTTGAACCACGGACCTAGCGGTGAGAGGCCGGCGTGCTGCCGCCTAAGCCACGGAGGCTTCAATGAAGAGAATAAATAAAGTACGGAATTCTTTAGTGCTGGCGGACCTGCGACAATAACTTAATGTAACAAAACTCGCCCATTTAGTTCATTGCGAACGTCTCGCCTAGTTAATCATCTATCATTTTGAAAATGTACACATTACAGTAGGCATAGAATGGAATACATGCGGGTTGAGTGTTTGTCAACAAGGAGTGGGTCACGCAAGAAAATCATGCACTCCACATTCCAGCGGCTGGCGCATAGCTTTCTGTCTAATGCCGACACACCCAAGTACAAGGGGATACATGGCCTGGAATGTGGAGTACATGTTTTCTTGCGTAACCCACTCCTTGTTGACAAACTCACATACCGAATGTATTCCATTCATAGCATAACCCCTAAATCAATCAATAAAAAACATCAATTCTCATGATTTCCATCAGTAAGAGATATTCATTATGGTGTTTGTGCCATTTTCAGTGTTGTCTTAGTAAGCGAAAGTTTGATGCTTTTCAGTTGGTCAACATGATTATACTCAAAAGAGATGGGTTATTCCCTAATCCTGACAAAAATTTACATGAGTTTAGTAAAGACACTTGGATGACCAGTCTCGATCATCAAGCGATCATCATCAGATCCATTACACTTAGGCTACACAATTTTTATGTCTGAAAATACGGATGAAATTATTTACAATATGTACACTTCTTTAGTTGCGGTATTAGTTTCACTCCAAGATATCTAGGAATCACCTTGGATCGTACACTGACCTACAAGAAGCACTGCCAAAACATCAGGCAAAAGGTATCCGCAAGAAACAACATTCTTCGCAAGTTGACGGGTACTAATTGGGGAACCCAGCCACAAACCCTTAGAACATCAACTTTTGCTCTGTGCTACTCTGCGGGCGAATTTGCCAGTCCAGTGTGGTATAAATCAGGGCACACTAAACAAGTTGACACTGCACTCAACGAAAGCTGCAGAATCATTACTGGTTGCTTGAAGCCTACTCCAGTTGAGAAAGTCCACTGCTTAGCTGGTATTGTTCCTGGGGAGATACGCAGGGAGGTAGCAGCGAACAAGGAAAGATTTAAGGCATCCACATCACAAACACGCCCATATTTTGGATATTCCCCCGCCCGAACTCGCCTTAAATCTAGGAAAAGCTTCCTTCGGACTACAGTCGGCCTTGAAGTCAATGCTGACACTGTTAGAGCAAGAATGTGGAAGGAAAGAACTGGTCATCTGTCCGGCTGGATGGCCCCAAAAGAAAGCCTTCCTCCGGGCAAATAAATTACCCAATCAATAAATTTGCTTGAATGACTGCATTTGAGTGCGGTTAGAATACGTTGCCAAGTTTATTTAAAGGACATAATAACAGCTAAGTTCGGTTAGATGTTATTCCTCTTCATTCCGCTCAACATAACTCGCAAGTCTCAAGCAGACTTGTTATGAAACACATTGTTAGCAGAAACTCAAAAGTTACTCTACATCTTTGTACTTACAGTACTTGCTCGTGACGACGAAGCGAACACAGGAGAGAAGCTTACAAATACAACAATGAAGCCCTTACATTACAAAAGCATACTGGAATGATATTATTTTCATGTTAACAACAATAACTGCTACAACCATAACAGGTAGATTAAGGTTAAAGTTTTGATAAGCCACCGTTGTTGTGGTTAAATATCACTACAGTAGACTGGATCCGGAATATCAAACGTTAAATGAGCGGATAGGGGAAAGAACCTTAATTCTACGCTAATCAATACAAATTAAGAAACTATTCAATTATTGTTGTACATGTTTCGGCTTGACAATGAAGCCTTCTTCAGCTAAAAGTTCAATTAATGTAATATAATAATAATAATAATTAAATTTCAGGGGGAAATCTCGGAGCCCTTTAAAATTCTGACAGGAGTCAGACAAAGAGAAGGGCTTTCACCGATTCTCTTTAACGTTGTCCTGGAAAAAATAATGAGAACATGGAGGAATGCCATGAGAGAAGAAGGGACAGAAGGCATATGTTTAGGTACAAAGAAGCAAGGTGTGAAGGTTGATTGCTTAGCGTTTGCGGATGACATGGCATTGCTAGCTAAAAATAAAGAAGAAATTAAAATAATGCTCGAAAAATTACACGAAATTGCAGGTAAAACGGGACTCAGGATCTCGTACGACAAAACAGAGTACATGGAATACAAACATGATAACGAAAAGCACTTAGAAACAAAATATGCTAAGATCAAGAGGTCGGATAAGTTTAAATATCTTGGTGAATGGATCCAGCCTAATGGACTGGATAATGCAGCAAACAAAGGGAGGATCAGAAAGATGGAATTAGCATATAAATTAGTACAGAATAGATACAACAAAAGAACTATATATTACAAAGCGAAGATAAGACACTATACCACCAGGGATTGTTTAATTCAGAATGTTTGATACTGAACAAGAAAGGTGAATTAGAGTAACTGGAGAAGAAAGAAAGAAAGAAAGAAAGAAAGAAAGAAAGAAAGAAAGGAAAGAAAGAAAGAAAGATCTTGAGGAAGATTTTAGGACCCGAAAATTGAAATGATGGTACATGGCGGAAGAGGCGAAACAAAGATCTTTACGGACATGCAGAAAAAATTACAGATACTATACGGAAGAGAAGATTGAAGTTCTATGGACACCTTACGAGAATGAGCGATAGTCGACTAACGAAGAAGATCTTTAATTACATCACCAAGATAAAAGTGACTACAAAATGGGAAGATGAAGTAACAAAGGATATGGAGGAAGTTGGGGTCAGTCCAAATGAGATCTGGAATAGAGAGGTGTTTCGAGATACGATTGATGCATTCAAGGGGTTCTAGGAAAAGCAAAGGAGAAGAGCCAAGAACATCTGGTCGGAAGAAAGGAAGAGAATCCACAGTGAAAGGATAAAGAGTTTCTGGGAGCAGAAAAAAGGACTAATCAGCAAGTCAATTGTTTCCCGTGGTCCAAAGTAGGCCAAAATCGAACAAAGAAGAAAGAAGGATAATAATAATAGCCTCAAATCCCTAGAAGGGCAAAGGCCTATTACATAGAGGGTAGCTAATGCGGTGGGCTATTTGCATTAGGTTTGTACATAGTAACGGTATGATTAGTATTGTCTTTTGTTCTACCTGCATTGTTCATTAAATAACATTTGCACTTAATTGTTGTCTCAAATGTTCTGCTGCACTTTGAATTTTCTTTCTGGGAATTACTAACGTTTGGTTGGGTTAGTTCCTCAGTTTAGAGGCTGCGACAACGCGGTCATGTAGCCTCGTGTACTTTAGGTTTGTGTAGAATCTGTCTGATAACCGGTGTTAATTGTGATGGCTGTGATTCAGGTAACGACTGCAGACGATCAATTTCAAGTAATTCCTACTTTTGCCACCAAATGCTACCACCAACGACACCTAGCTGTGAACTTGGCTACTAGATGCTACCGCAACCGGCACCTGGCGACGAACGTTGGAACTAATAGAGCGTTAATCAAATCTGACCTACAAATTTAGATTCACACAATGATTGTAGTTAGTGGAAGGTTCTTTTACATGCCATAAATCTATGACATGGGCCCGTCATTATTATTATTATTATTATTATTATTATTATTATTATTATTATTGAGAGATTATAATTGTTGTCGTACTGAGCGGTTGGTGCGTCTTGGCTTTCGTGGTTTAAGTGAGTTTGACGGTATATTTCAGTGACTATATTAGTTGAAAGGGTTGAGTTTTGTGTGGCAGAGCCTCTTCCGCACGACGAAGTGATTTCTCTACCTGAGGGGTGGCTGGGTGAGTAATTCTTCCATCTGTTCAGGAATTGTGTCCCCGTCGCTTGTGGAAAGTAAGGTTATGTCCAACAGAAGAGAAGAGATCGGTGTCATGGAGAGATTGTGTGTGGAATCCACCGAGATTGTAAGCGGCGCAGATACCAGCGCTCAGGCCCAAGTGGGAGATTCTAATGGCGCGCGATGTGTGGCGTCTACAAGAACTACTTCATCTAGGGAGCTGGACGTTGCATCTAATGTCATGGCGGGGCAGAGTACAATAATCTCGGGTGAGAATGGAGGTTCAGATGAATTGAGGTTCACTGCGGACAAAGGTAAATGTCGAAATGAAATAGACATAAAAGAAGAGTCAGAGATTCTGAAAGGAATAGGATTACTGAAGATCATGATGGCAGCTACCAAAACTCAAAGAAATGTGAGTAATAATATCAAGAATAGCCTAGCGCAGTTAGTAGAGGTTTTTGATGTCCTCGATCACTGCCGCAAAACTAGATTGGCAACAGAGGTCACTACCATCACTCGACCTAGAACTCCCATATGCGAGAAGGCTGCAAGTCAAGGAGAAACAATGATTACTGTAATTGAGAGCAGTGTCAATTCCGAAAACATATCTGCAAATGAAATTGTGGTCATTGAACCTCCCGTGGAGAAGTTAGCAGAAGATGCCTGGCAAACAGTTCGAACAAGGAAACACAGGGGTCATAGCGGTAAAGTTATTCTGGAGGACGAAAAGGGAGAACTTAGAAGTAATCATTCTCTACATCAGAAGGGAAATAAAACGAAGGATAGAAGACGCAACGAGGCAATTGTTATCAAGCCTACTGAGGGGAAGACATATTCAGAAGTTCTTCAATCATTGCGTCAGCAAGCAACATCTGATTGCAGTGGCGTAAACCTTAAATCGATTCGCAGAACGTCGACTGGTGCGGTGCTCCTTGAAATGAAAGGGAAAAATGGAGATAAATCTAAGTTCAGGGAGATGATTTCCAAAGCCGCTGAGGGTTTGGGTGAAGTTAAAATGTTGGCTCCTACCATAACCTTGGAAATTAGGGATTTGGACTGTCTTACAACAGCAGAGGAAGTCCAGGCAACATTAGAGGACCGGCTTAAGGATAACATGGGTGAAATAAAAGTTACTATTACCAAGCCCAATTCCAGAGAACAGCGTATGGCCATAGTTGTGGTAAACTCCAATGCGGCAAATGAGTTGCTCCTTGATCAGCATATTAAGATAGGCATGGTTAGCTGCCGTATTCGGAAAAGGACCAATGTGCTGAAATGCTTCCGATGTATGGGCTATGGTCACATGGCAAGACAATGTACGGGTCCTGACAGGTCGAAGTTGTGCTACAGATGCGGGGGAAAGGAGCATAAAGCTGCTCACTGCACGTCTGCCCCAAAATGCTCGATCTGCGCGTGTGAAGGCAAGAATGACGACCATGTGATCGGGTCAGGTATGTGTGCTGTCTTTCGACGTGCATTGGAGAGTGCTCAACAGTCAAAATGCTAAGATTTCTACAAGGCAATATTCATCGTAGCAGGGTGGCTAACGATCTCCTAGTTCAGTTTGCCGTGGAAAAGAATATTGATGTTGTGCTTATTAGCGAACAATATAAGAACAGGGATATTCCATCGTGGTACTCTGATGAAAGTGGGACGGCTGCTATATGGGTAGCGGATCCAAGCAGAGTTTTTATTGAAAAGTTTGGTGCTGGAAATGGATTTGTCTGGGTCAAGAGCAGAAATATTTCTTATGTAAGCTGTTACTTAACACCCAATGAATCAATTCGGCAGTTTGAGACCCGACTATCTGCCCTTGAGGATTTCCTAGGTACAGTAACTGGGGGTATTCTGGTGGCCGGTGATTTTAATGGTCGAGCAGTTGAGTGGGGCTTGGCTCATACAAACGGGAGAGGCCATAGAATTTTGGAGATGGCTGCTAGGTTGGACTTGGTGCTGCTAAATAGCGGTGATGTTCCAACATTTTGTCGGCCTGGGCAAAACGAAACCACACCAGACCTAACGTTTGCCTCTGCAGATCTTGCTGCTTGCATTGCAGACTGGCATGTAATGCTAGATTATAACAACAGTGATCATAGATACATCCTTTTTAATACTAGGCCTCGAGGAGGCCTAGTCCATGAAATTCCGATACCGTTTAGATGGAACGTTGATCACATGGATGGTGAAATTCTTCTTGCAGTAATAGCACAAGGGAAACAAGTTCTGGAGGATTTGTTTCAACATAGCCCCGCGAGCTCTGCAGAAACCCTGGTTAGGTCGACCATTGATCTCATTGTTAAGGCTTGCGGAGCATCCATGCCCAAGAAGAAGATTTTTCCAAACAAACGGCCAGCCTATTGGTGGAATGTTGAAATAGCAGAGGCTCGACGATTGTGTTTTCGATTAAGGAGAAGGGCACAAAGGCTCTGCAGAGATTCTCTAGAGTTTGCAAATGCGATAGAAGAGTGTAGAGTAGCGAGGAGGACTCTCAAACGGGCCATTGCTCAAAGTAAGGCACATAAATGGAACGAGCTCATTAACGATCTGGATCAGGACCCATGGGGTCTGGGCTACAAAATTGTCAGTAAGAAGCTCGGCGGCATTATGGTGTCTACTGCTGCTATGACGGCATCCCAGAAGGAAGCTATTATAGATGAGCTATTTCCTAATCACCCAGAGAGATTTCCCGATCACATGCCGGTGATGCTAGATGATATTCCGCTATTCACTAGGGAGGAATTACAAACTACAGCACGATCTTTTCAGAATAAGAAGGCACCAGGGCCGGATGGAATTCCTGCTGAAGTGTTAAAGATGATATCCGAAGAGGAACCAGATGTTTTGCTGAATATGTATAATTGTTGTTTACTACAGGGAGTCTTTGCGACCCCGTGGAAAGTGGCCAGGCTTGTGCTCATGCCTAAAGGCAAAGGAGATCCCACTACTGCTTCAGGTCAGAGACCTCTATGCATGTTGGACATGGCTGGCAAACTGTTTGAGAAGATGATTAAAGGAAGGCTTCAGGCAGCGATTGTTGCTGCAGGAGGTCTGTCCCCCAAACAATACGGTTTTGTGAAGGGTAAGTCCACCATCAGCGCCATTGAAGAAGTGGTGATGGCTGTCAGATCCATTGAGCATGGCAACCATTTCTCTAGAAAAATGTGCTTACTGGTTACTCTGGATGTGAAAAATGCCTTCAATTCTGCCCGGTGGATTGACATAATAGCTGCACTTGAAACAACATTTAACATTCCTCGCTACTTGGCGTCTGTTCTGAGGAATTATCTTTGTGATCGTTGGATTCAGTATGACACAGATGAAGGAGTCAAGTGTCGCAAGGTAACAGCGGGGGCGGCTCAAGGCTCGGTGTTAGGTCCTGATTTATGGAACGTAAATTATGACAGTATTTTACGGATGGAGATGCCAGAGGACACTTCTTTGGTGGGATATGCTGATGATCTCGTTGTACTCATTATGGAGCGCTCCATGGAGGGTCTGCAACTTAAACTGAATCAGGTAATGCGGAGAGTTTCCACCTGGATGAATGAACATGGTCTCCAACTAGCAGTTCATAAAACAGAACTAGTCCTTGCTACTAAGAAGAGAGTTCCACGAGTTGTACCCATGCTAGTAGATAATCAAGTGATAGAAACAGCTCCTGCTGTTCGTTACTTGGGTGTTATGATTGACAGCAAGTTAACATTCTGGAATCATATCAGCAAGATTGCTGATAGGGCTGCAAGGATTGTTAACAACTTGTCGCGGCTCATGGCTAATATTGGCGGCCCTTCACCATTGAAGAGGAAACTGCTGATGAGAGTGGCGGAATCAGTTATTGTTTATGGTGCAGAGATTTGGTCAGTAGCTCTTGGCACTGAGATGTATAGGAAGCGGATAAACTCTGTTCACAGAAGAGCTGCCCTCAGAATAACTTCTGCCTATCGTACAGTGTCTGGACCGGCAGTGCTAGTAATAGCTGGGGCGATACCCATTTACATCCTGGCCAAGGAAAGGCGCCGTATATACTTGCGCAAAGACGAGCATTCTAAGATACGCGTGAAGAGGGAGGAAAGAGACAGATCTCTTCTGGAATGGCAGGAAGAATGGGAACGTGAAAATCGTGGCAGGTGGACCGTTAGGCTCATCAAGCAACTGAAGCCATGGTTGTCGAGGGAACATGGTGAGGTTAATTATTACATTACCATGTTTCTCTCTGGCCATGGTTATTATGAAGCATACCTCCATCGAATGGGAATTTCACCGAGTTCACGTTGTCGTTATTGTGATGATCAATGGGACGATGTTCAGCACACATTCTTTGCATGCTTGAGGTGGAGAAATCTTCGAAGGCTTCTGGAGACAAAAGTAGGTGTCATTACACCAGACAATGTGGTGGATAAAATGCTCAGCAGCAGAGAAAGTTGGGCACAGATTGCAGTCTACATCTCTGAGCTGCTGAAAACAAAAAAAGAAGAGGAACCGAGAAGATTGGTTGCTGAAGACAGTGAAGATGATGATGAGTAATTTCATTATCATCACATTTAATGAAATTGACTGAGACTTCTGGTCGTAACAGAGGCTCCACCCTGAAGTAAGGCTGAACAGGCAGTTCCGGGGTGGCCTTAAGCCAAGTATAGGGTTTGTGGGTTTTTAGTAGGTAAGAATCCTGCACAGTTGTAAGTCCGGAAGCTTGCAATCTGTCTTTTGAAGATTTCCCCACGTTTCCCTCGAAAAACAAAAAAAAAAACAAAAAAATATTATTATTATTATTATTATTATTATTATTATTATTATTATTATTATTATTATTATCATTTATTTACCAAAAATTGTGCCTACAATTTATGAACGGCAGATAGAGAAAGGGCAAGCCCCACATTCACAGCAGTGTCTCCATCTCGGTTAGCTTTACTTTCCATCCGAAGGAAGGCGTACTGAGGGATTGTTTAACGCTCTTAAAAATTCCGATGACTTCGGGATCTTGGGCAAAGAATCTCAGCATGCTACCAACTACGCCACCGAAGCCGCGTTATTGAAGTTTCATTGGACTTTAATTACTTTGAGACGTTCAGTAGTCTGTCTTCCACGTGCTCCTGCTTCTTGTGGATATGGTCCATTGTGGGCCCACCCACGTAGAATAGAAGTCGGACCATCACCGCCTCGTTCAATTAAGATCAATTATAGTACATTGTGCAACGAGCCTATAATGGCAATAATTAAGACACGAGTATGTTTTAAAACGAGCGTGTGCGAGTTTTATAATATCCATACGAGTGTCTTAATTACCATTATAGGCGAGTTGCATACGACTGTTTATGTTCGACGATAATTATTATAACTATTTTATGATCGAACATAAATATTCATAAATATCTGTCGATATTTCGCCAGTTTTATGTACTGAACAGAGCGCATGAGGCGCAGAGAATGCCGTGTATTTGGCCATGGCCTCCTCGATTACCCTACTATGAGACGAAGCCACGAAGCGAAATATAAATTAGAAGGCGGTGGAACTCAGCGCAGGAGCGATGCTATCGTTATCTACTTGGTCAAACAACTGTCTCTTGAGATCTGATTGGTGGGAGAAACTGTTTCATAATGAAAAATAGTGTTATAATGACCATCTAGTCAGGGTCGAACATAATGGTACATTACGCAACGAGCCTATAATGGCAATAATTAAGACACGAGTATGTTTATGTATAATTTCCATACGAGTGCCTTAATTACCATTATAAGCGAGTTGCATACGACTGTTTATGTTCGATGATAATTATTATAACTATTTTATGTTCGAACAGTTTTATGTACTGAACAGAGCGCATGAGACGCAGAGAATGCCTTGTATTTGACCATGGCCTCCTCGATTACCCTACTATGACACTAGGCCAAGCAGTGAAATTTAAATTAGAAGGCCGTGGAACTCAACGCAACTAATTATCTAATTGGTCAAACAACTGTTTCTTGAGCTCTGATTGGTGTGAGAAACTGTTTCATAATTAAAAATAGTGTTATAAAGAGCCTCATTATAGTACAGTTTTCTGACATATAATAAACACGATCGAACATAAAGAATATAAATTAAGATAACGTTGTGTCAAATCTATAAATTACTGATCAATAATTTGCTATGACTAAACATCGGAAATAATTATTAAAAGAAATGGATATTCTGACAAAGAATGAAATAAAATTTATATATTTGACAATATTTATTTGTATAATTATTATGAGTAGCTTATTAACATAAAGTTCTGGGAAGTAAAAAACTTAATGTTGTAGTCATCAAAAATGTTCAAAAATACGTTGTCAATGTTTTTTGGTAATTTCGAATGTAGTGCTTCAGGTAAGAAAAGAGGTTGTCTGAAGCTTAATGCATTAAATACGTAGGAAAGAATGTTAGAAACCAAACAGCAAATTATATTGTGTAATAGATCTTTTGAAGGTGATGACGATGATGATGATGATGATAATTATTGGTATATTTGCTTTCACGGCCGGGGTCCGGGCGGGGACACCAAGAGCCCGCCGATGAGCCAGCTTGGTGTCCTAGGCGAAACCCCACACAAGAACCGGCACAAACCTAGAAGAATTGCTGAGTTTTAATTCACCGGCCGTGAAAGCCAATATACCATCCTTTTGGAAGCCTTCATAGGAAGGTTGGGGCTGATTGAGCTTTTGGTTCTCGCAGTCAAGTAGTGCAGTTACACTCTATATAAAGGGAGGTAGAGCGCAGTTCGTTACTCTTGTGGGGGTCCGGGCGGGGACACCAAGAGCCCGCTGATGAACCAGCTTCGTGTCCTAGGCAAAACCCCACACAAGACTCGGCACAAACCTAAAGAATTGCCGAGTTTTAATGATAATTCTTGTTTTAACCCTTTATGGGATAGTGGTCTCTATATTAACCACCTGCCATAGGGACAGTTTATGCTTTCAAAGATGCTGATAGTTGAATCATTAAGACAAATTTCGGAGAATTTAAATGCCGAAGTGCTAGTATTTCTGAAAATCAAATATACCTACGTATCTACTTGACGTAATGTGTTGGATAAAATTTTAAAAAAGAAACTACAAACATTAAAAAGTAAATCTAAATCTCTCTATATATAAAAATGAAAGTTTGTTTTTTTCTGAATTTCTACGGAAATTTGCGTTAATTACGCGTTTCAGACTGATTTATGTCGGATGCGCGCGAAAAAAAAATTGTTTGTATGTCTGTTTGTTTGTCTGTCTGTGGACAAAGTTGTTCCCTTATAACTCGAGAACGGCTGGGTGGATCAACATAAAATTTGGTACAGATATCATTCAGAGGCACAACACTAATCATTGATGTAACTCTTCTCTGTGCCTCTCATAAAAGGGGGCCTACCCCCATAAAATAATTGCTGAAATAGGCGTAGAAGGGCGAGACAAAGCTCATTTTCAGCCCCTCGATGTGAGAAACGAAACCACATTTTAAGGCCCAAAAACCTTTGAAACATTTCCAGAAAACGAATTTCATTTAATACAATAACGAAAGAATTCAAGCCGGCAACCATGGCAACGGAATCTCACAGGTCCATCGATTGCTGTAAGACGCAATACAATTCCATTTATCACATTATTGAGATAGTTTGCAAACGGCTACGAGGTTATAACGGAACCAAATTAAGCTGTACAATTCATCAATGTCATATAATGCGCTTAAGGGGGTCAAGGGATACTCTAGATTATCTTCACGCGATTTACACGTGCGGGTGTGGTACGGAAGGTCTATTATATCCCTATCCCTATATTGTTATAGTATTATTATAATTATTGTTATTATACTACGGCTTACAACGACGAGACAAAGCTTATGTTCAGCCCCTTAGTGTCAGAAACAAAACTCGGTGCCCCTAAATAGCCTTAAAGGGTCCCCGAAAACTATATTTTAATGCTCTAAAACCAACAGTTTCTGCAATATTCCCAGAAAACTAATTTCATTTAATAAACTAATGAAGGAATGCAAGCCAGTAACCATGACAACAATATCTCAAAAGGTGACATCCAACTTTCCATCTACTTCTGCAAGAAGTAAAGCCACTCCATTTATTAAATTTCTGTGAATGTTTGCAAATGGCTATAAGGTTATTACGGAATCAACTAAAACTGTAAAATTCATCAATGCGCTTATGGGGGTCAAGGGGTACCCAAGAATTATCACACGACTAAAATGTGCGATATGTCGTACAGAAGGTCTAGTTTATCTCCAAATAGTTATTTTCAAAAATTCCTGAATTGAAATAGTTTTATTCTTTTTTTTTTTTTAGGAATTTGGGCCATTGGAGGCTAAAAAACTGAATTTTCATGCACCACAAGCCTTTATAATTTATTAAAGTGGTCTTCCTCAGGATGCGCACTTGACACAACAGTGAAGGTCAGTTTTATTTGACGTGAATTGCGTTTCGTCTACAAGGTTTTCAATTTTATTTTCACGTCAGGAAGTACACGTTAGGTAAATTTAGTTTCAGAGCATATTTAAACTAATCATTTTTCTTTGTCGACAAACAGGTTCCAAGCCTCTAACCATTACAACAGTAGCTCAATTGATTACGTCTGGTTATTAATACTGAAGGCCGTTCGAAGAATGGGTACTTCTGCTAGTAGGCCTATAGAAATAAAAATCATTAAAATAAAATTACATTAATTAAAGAAATATACAAATTAAAATATTGAACATAAGTATAAAAATAATTATGAAAATAATTGTAAAAATCAATTCGAAATTAGTTAATAAATTAATTCAATAAAAATATCAAAATGAAATCTATAAGAGCATAAATTGAAAATATATATATAAACATTAGAAAGTCAAAAAATTACGTTATTAATATTATTATAATAATTAAAATAAATTAAAATGTAAAAGCACATAAAAATAAATATTTTGCCATATAAAGGGTTAAGGGGCCTGTTGTTGATTGAGTCTTCAGTCTTTTGACTGGTTTGATGCAGCTCTCCATGCCTCCCTGTCCTGAGCTAATCGTTTAATCTCTACATAGCTACCACACCTACGTCCGAGGCAATCTGTTTAACATAATCTAACCTCGGTCTACCCCTACAGTTCTTGTCCTCAACCCTTCCTTAGATAACTAAGCTTGCTATTCCTGGGTGTCTTAGTATGTGTCCTACTAACCTATCTCTTCTCTTCGTTAGCAGTCGCCAGAAACATCTCTCCTCTCCCACTCGTCTTAATACCTCTTTGTTTGTAACCCTATCTACCCATCTGATCTTCATCATTCTCCTGTAACACCACATTTCAAACGCTTCAATTATCCTCTTTTCTGCTGCACCAATAGTCCAAGTTTCACTTACATAGAGCGCCACGCTCCAGACAAAGGCTTTCAAAAATGACTTCATAATACCTAAATCTATATTCGATGTCAACAGATTCCTTTTTTGGAGAAACGCTTTCCTTGCCTGAGCCAACCTACTTTTTATATCCTCTTTGCTTCGTCCATTACTCGTTATTTTGCTTCCTATGTAACAGAAGTCTCCTACTTCCTTCAGCTTATCACCTGCCAATTTGATGTCCATAGAGGTTTCTGATTTATTTCGGCTGCATTCCAGTATTTTTGTTTTACATTTATTAATTTTCATCATGTATTCTTTCCGTAAGAAGGAGTACATAGCTTCTGGATAATCGGCCCCTAATTGTTACTGTGATAGTGAAAATGAAAATATAATGGAAACTACATCTAAAACTAACTACTGAAGAACGCACCAGAAGAGGAAATGGAAAACAAAAGGAAGAATAAGGTAAATAAAAGACAGGAGGAATGGAAATGCCCTCACCCCTCGAAGAATGAGAATTAAGGGACTTGGAAGAAAGGCGGATAGGAAAGGAAAAGAGGAGAGGGATCACCCCAAAGGCAATGGAAAAGTGGGAAAATCAGGCTCCAGCTCAGGAACCTCTCATGGTCAGCAAATCACGATCTACCAGCTGTGAGCCCTTGAGGGTAAAGCACTATCCAAGGTGCACCATAAGAGGTTGGGTACACACACCCTGCCTCCTTTAGGGCCCTGAGCAGAACGCAAGAGATACCATGAAAATAAAAGATGATGCTCGGCTCCTCGAAGAATGAGTGTAACAGGAAAAATGAAAACAAGGCCAATTATGGCGGGAAAATGAAAGACCCCCTAGGCCTCTCATACCCTAATACTGTCGGGATCGGAAGATAATAATGTTATTGGTTTTCGTCCCTTTTAACTTATTTGGCTTCTATATACACCAAGGTGACGGAATTTTGCCCCGAAGGGGATCTTTAACGTGCCAGTAAATGTACTGACACGACTCCTTCGCATTTGCGCACCTTCAAATGCCAGCTGACTGCGCCAGGATTCCGTCCTGGACACAGCAAGCGAGAACGTCACCGCTGAGCCACGCAGCCAGTCAAGGGTCGGAAGAGGACAAGAGTTGATCAAGGGACGTCGACAGGAAATATGTCAAGAGAGGCGCCCGGTACAAGTAATCGGAAGCAATACTGGAATCGGCTGGAGTTCCGTGGTCACCAATTCACGTCTGACTACCTGTGAGTCCCTCGGGGGACTTAATCATAAATACTAGCCTAGTGTCAAGCCTCCGTGGCTTAGGCGGCAGCACACCGGCCACTCATCGCTGGGTCCGTGGTTCAAATCCCGGTCACTCCATGTGAGATCTGTGCTGGATAAAACGGAGGCGGACAGGTTTTTCTCCGGGTACTCCGGTTTTCCCTGTCAAAATTTCATTCCAGCAACACTCTCCACTATCATTTCATTTCATCTGTCATTCATTTAATCATTGCCCCAGAGGAGTGCGACAGGCCTCGGCAGCCAGCACAGTCCATATCCTCGCCGCTAGATGGGGGATTCATTCATTCCATTCCTGACCCGGTCGGAGACTGGAAGCAGGCTGTGGATTTTCATTTTCACTAGCCTAGTGTACACTACATAGATGACGAAAACTGTTTGCCGTGGTTTCTATGATAGTGGTAAATCATAGAGATAGACCCCCAGACCAAAATATCAATAATATTAACATTATAATATGTTTTATGTTCGACCCTGACTATTATATGTCAGAAAACTGTACTATAATGAGTCTCATTATAATACTATTTTTCATTATGAAACAGTTTCTCCCACCAATCAGAGCTCAAGAAACAGTTGTTTGACCAATTAAATAATTAGATGCGCTGAGTTTCACAGCCTTCTAATTTAAATTTCACTGCCTGGCCTAGTGTCATAGTATGGTAATCGAGGAGGCCATGGTCAAATACAAGGCATTCTCTGCGTCTCATACGCTCTGTTCAGTACATAAAACTGGTGAAATCTCGACAGATATTTATGAATATTTATGTTCGTATATAAAATAGTTATAATAATTATCGTCGAACATAAACAGTCGTATGCAACTCGCCTATAATGGTAATTAAGACACTCGTGTCTTAATTATTGCCATTATAGGCTCGTTGCATAATGTATTATATTAATGCAGCCAATTGTCATTTAATTTCTTTTCATGGCGGGTCAGGAAGGAAATAGGCCGTGGACCTATTGAAAGGAACCGTATCGGCATATTGCCTGGTGGTGAAAATGGGAAACCATGATAGCTATTTTCAGGACGGCCATTGTGGAATTCAAACCCACGCCCTTCCGATGCCAGCGAGGCGCGAATTAGCGCGTTATCGCTCTCGGTCACCATGGCCGTTTAATATTAAATAACGCCAAAAAAAACTCCATTGTTTTTAAAGTCTGATTTTTCTATGAATTTCAGAAACATTTCAGAAGGAGCTGCCTTTCAGGACACGCCCTTGATAGTCCCCAACTGGAATAAACATCCAGTGGCAATGTGCTGTACCTGACGAGCAGTTTCCAACATTCACACACGTAACTGAATTACACCGGAACTTGTCCAGTGGTTGCCATGGAGACCAGAAGTAATTAACGGAACATTTGCAAGACTGGAGAACTAATTACGAGTTGAGAGGACACGTAACCCGATAATCCTCTTACCGAGAACTGTTTCGTGCAGCCGCTAGGATTTATTTATAAAACTGTACTAACAACGTTTAAATTGAACAGATGAGCCTCTACTCAAACTGAAAAGTAAATAATGAACACAGTCATCATTAAGTGTTATTATGGAAGCAATCGACAAGATATATGAATTGGATCTCTGTTATCAGAGTAGGACTATGTACAGATAATATACCAACAGCTCCCGATTTTAGCGATAAATTTGGGAGCAAAAGTGTTGGAGGGTCCATACAAGGTGTACCGATATGCTGATGAGCTCAATTTTGTACTCCAGGGTAATAATAATGTTGTTTTTTTTAGTCTTCAGTCTTTTGACTGGTTTGATGCAGCCCTCCATGCTTCCCTGTCCTGGGCTAATCGTTTCATATCTACATTGCTACCACATCCTACATCTGACGCAATCTGTTTAACATATTCTAACCTTGGTCAAACCCTACAGTTCTTGTACTCGACCCTTCCTTCCTTCATTTAGTAACTTTGCTATTCTTGGGTGTCTTACGAACCTACCTATCTCTTCTATATATTAGCAATCGCCAGAAACATCTCTCCTTTCCCAATCGTCTTAATACCTCTTCATTTGTAACCCTATCTACCTATCTGATATTCATCATTCTCCTGTAACACCACATTTCAAACGCTTCTATTCTCCACTTTTCTGCTACACCAACAGTCCAAGTTTCACTTCCATAGAGTTCCACGCTCCAGAAAAAGACTTTCAAGAGAGACTTCCTGATACCTAATACTATACTCGATGTCAACAGATTCCTTTTCTGTGGAAATGCTTTCCTTGCCTGTGCTTACCCACTTTTGTAGGTCCTCTTTGCTTCGTCCATCACTGGTTATTTTGCTTCCTAAATAACAGAAGTATCCTACTTCCTTTAGCCTTTCACCTGCCAATTCAACGTCCATAGGGGTTTCTGGTGTATATTAGCTTCATTCCAATATTTTTCCTTTACATGTATTATTTTCATCTTGAATTCTTTCCTCAAGACAGAATTCATATCATTTAAAAACTCATTCAAAACCTCCGGTACGTTGGCTAAGATGACGATGTCATCAGCAAATCTCAGAGTTGAAATTATTTCTCCTTGAATCTTTACTCATACTTTCAATGTTTCTCCAATTTCCTTCATTGCTTGTTCAATGCATAGATTGAAAAGTATGGGTAATACGTTGCAGCTTTCCTTACACCTTTCTGAATACCATCTTCTCTCTCATGTCCTTCAGCTCCAATGACTGCTGTCTGGTTTCAGTATAGATTGTATATCACCCTCCGATACCTGTACTTTATTCCAATTGTTTTCAAAATGTCAAACAACTTACTCCAATCAGCGTTATCAAAAGCCTTTTCTAAGTCATCAAATGGCATGAACGTTCTCTTATCCTTCTTTATACTACCTTCCAAACTCAGCCTAAGACTTAGTAGAGCTTGCCTTGTTCCTACGTTTATCATGCAGCCAAACTGGTCTTGACCCAACTCCGTTTCTATCTGTCTTTCCATCCTCTTGTAAATTGTTCCAGTCAGGATCTTTGAAGCATGAGTGCTCAAGCTGATTGTACGGCAGTCTTCACATCTGTCAGCTCATGTTTTCTTCGGTATAGGGATGATAACTTTCTTCTTGAAATCAGAAGGTACCTCGCCTGCCTCATAAATCCTACACACCAAGTGAAATAACCTGATCAGATCTGCATCTCCTATGCAGCGTAGCAACTCAATCCGTATATCGCCCATGCCTGGTACTTTGTTCCTGCTTGAGTCTTCCAATGCTCTGTCAAATTCTGATCTCAATATTAAATCTCCTTTCTCTTCCTCATCAATTTCCTCTTCCCTTTCCATTACATGATTGTCAATCTCCTTTACCTTATACAAACACTTTATGTAAGCTTTCCATGTTTCAACCATTTCTTGTAATAATAATAACTAGTGTACCCTAGTGTATAAACCATCCACCTGGCTTTACTGTTATGCGGCTTCTATAAATATAAATATGTGTATCTGTTTAAACGCACTATTTAAACAAATTGTTGATATTTATGAGATCAGAGGGCAATTCATCACTGCTGCTGGTTGCACAATGTGTTGTGTGCAGACTACTCACCCAGCTGAAGTGCTATGCAGACTTTACACGACACAGTTCTGACATGGGCTATCGTCTCGTTTATTTGTTTAAAAGCACTTTATAAACAAATAAATATATATTTCCGTTGACTTTTCAAGAAATGCAAGATTTCTCCTCTACTATTGAGATAATTTTGAAGATGTTGGTACAAACCACTTCTTCTAACTCCCTCTGGTTTAGGAGCTTGAGTTTTGTGAAACATACACCTTAACGTATTATACAGTATCCCCAACATATCTAGACTTTTGCCGTGTCGGTTGCGGGGTTTCATCTAAATCACATGCATGACCACTAATTAGCTTAGGCAATTGGTCACGGGACATATACACAGTGTAACAAATTGTAAAACTAAATATAGATGACGATGATGATAATTGTTGTTTTCAGGGGCCTAACATCTAGATTATCGGCCCCTGAAAACTTAATATAGAAAACAAGAAGTTCCGTGACGAACTAAAGAGCCTACTTTTCTTTAAATTTAAGATTCATCTATCTAGAATAATGACTGAATTAAGTTGGTAATATCGACATTCCTAATTAGTTCGAAATACTGTACACCTGGCATAATGTAGCCTAACAGAGCACTACAGTTGGTCAGGTACTATACGTGTGCAAAGTTTAGAACTATTGGCTTGCATACTTTCTGATATATTGATATTAGGGTAACAAAAATAGACAGCATTTATTAACAGTTGGCAGCCCTGGATGCTCCTGAGAATACGCATAGTCATCTCTGTTATGGTACACATAGCACATACGAAATTTGGTTGAAATCCAAATGATAGTATGTATGTTAGATGTATTTAAATTTGGACCTCTCAGCAGGCTTAGAATCATGTTGGTAGCACTGACGTATATAAGTTACTACAAATTAATGTATAATGTCAGGTACTATACGTGTGCATAGTTTAAAGCTGGTCGGCTTGCATACTTTCTGATACATTGGTATTTGGATAAAAGAAAATGAGGGCACTTATTAACAGTTGGCAGCTCTATTGGCTCTTAAGAATACGCTCAGTCGTATCTGGTTATGTACGCATGGTAGATACGAAATTTGGTTGAAATCCAATTGATAGTGTAGAAGTTATATGCATTTAACAATTGGACCTATCAGCAGGCTTATAATCATTTTGGCAACACTGCAATGTATGGCCTGCTGGAAATTAAACTGAAATATTATTATCTACGTATACGTGTGCCAATTTAGAAATAGCGCCCATTCATACCTTCCAAGATATCTAACATGGAGCTCAAATTTCAACTGCGATTTTTCAGCGGTTGGTAGCAGTGACATCATTTTCAAATACGTCATTGAGATATTCAGGTATAGATCTTTACTCCTACCGAATTTTGTTTCGATTGCTGCAGCCGTTTAGGAGTTGATAGGGGGGGAAACACACACACACCCAACCAGACGGACAGAAGGACAGACAGGCAGACACACATTTGCCCGGATCGATCTCATAAGTCTACTTTTTCCTCATTTTTGAAAAATGTGAAAAGTAGGCTAAAATCACAGTTCTAGACTTTCAGACTAGGAACTTAATGTTGAATACAGGACTTGGGAATTAAGATTTTTGGATAACAAAAAAGAAAAGAAATAATAAACTTTACATCAATTTATTGAAGTAACTACACAAAGGATGTGGTCTAACGCTTGGTGTTCATGATTTTTCCATCAAAACCGAAATAGATATTTGATTTTGATTTGATCATGTATGGGTTAACACTAGCGCTCGTAGTGATAGATTTCGTGAACTAACTACTACAAAGTATCTGGTCTAACGATCGGTGTCCATGTATTGTTTGAACGCCCGAGGGCTCCCAACAAGTTCAATTTCAAGTAGTTCCAACTTTGGTTACTGTCACTGACTCGTAGTGGCGAACGTTGGAACTTGATAGAGCATTTCTAACTAGCCAAATATAACCTACAAATGTTGCTATACACTATCAATAGCAGTGGTAGGTTCTTTTACAAGCCATAAATCTATGACATGGGCCCGCCGGCTTTGTTTCCCCTCCAAAGGAAGGCATACTGAAGTATTTTAACGCTCTTAAAAATCCGACGACTTCCGTTGGGTTTGAATCCGAGATCTTGGGCATAGCAGTTCAGCATGCTACCGTCTACGCCACCGGAACCGTATAACTATAATTTTGAGGGTCGGATATAAGGTATATACTCCGGAACTTTAAATAGGCACCATCCCAGCATTAGCCTGGAGTAAGTGTTGGCTAATCCCGGTGACAAACAAGATGTTCAGTAAAGAACATATAGCCTACTTTCTCCTAAATGCATGGGTATTGTTATAACCCTATGTCCTTTTCAAAGAGTATAATTGAATGTTGGTTGTAGTAGCTTGTTGAAATACGTATTATTCGGATATTCAACATGAATATGAGGTGCCCTTTGCTAGTGCTACCTCTGTACAAAATTTTGTTCAATTCGGTTCCACCGTGTTTGAATTGATATGGTGAATCGATTTGCACACATACATGGCCGCTATCTGCAAACTATTGGGCTGATGACCTTGTAGTTCAGTCAAAAGATGCTTCCCACAAAAAGGTATGTTGTTGCAAAATTTGGTACAGATCAGATGATTAGGTTGGTCGTAATTTGATTTAAGCTTTTAATATTTGGGTGGCCGCCATTACGTTTTCGTCAAGATGGCGGCAATATAAACCATGACACTGAGGTGTCCTTTGCCAGTGCTTCCTCTGTGCCAAATTTCGTTCAATTTGGTTCCACCGTGTTCGAATTGATAGGGGGAGGGGGGGGGGGGGACAGTCATTCAGAGTACACACACTCACAACAAACACACACACTCACATACAGACAGACACACAATTTTTCGCCCTGTGTTGATCCCATAAGTCTACTTTCATTTTTTGCAAAAATCGAAAGTAGGCTAAAAACCCACGCTTAAGATATCCACTGTTAGCGCTGGGATTCGAATCTCTTATCTCAAGACTGGAAAATACAGTGATATGATTCATCCTCCCTTTTCAACTCTAATTGATTAATTAATGAAATGGAAAGGATTTCATTCACACGTTCTCTGGCTGGAAGTTAAATTATTGCCAGTGAGAAACACTCTCGCTAGAGGCGATACAGTAAAGGCCGGACACTAACTTGACCGCCCATAAGCAGTACCTTGTTCGGCTAACTTTAAGGTCGCCAACTTCATTCCCATGTGTAGCAATATGCTGAATTATCTGCAGCTACAATTCGCAGGCACAGAATTCCATGGATGTTAACTTCCATATTAAAGGGAATATCGCTTTAATGCTTGGCTATCATGGAGAGCGTATCTTTGTAAGGAGTATTAGTAAATTAAATGTAGATACTTTTCAGTCGGTCAACACGATTGTACCCAAATTGTAATGGGTGTTATGTTCTCTAAACCTGAAAGAAATTGCATGATATTTATTAAATGAGACTGATAGTCAGTCTGAAAGACTGGACTATATATGATTTTAAATGCTAGCAGCCGAGTACCAAGAAGGCAGTGCGAGAACAGAGTTTCATGATTCTATTTTGTTTCTTCACTGCCTACTTGATTGTTCTCGCACTGCCTTCTTGAAACTCTGTTCTCGCACTGCCTTCTTGGTACTCGACTGCTACATCGTACTATGACGTCACACACTTCAGTGCTTTCTCGGTACATTTCGTCCCATCACCGTAACATAACGCCAGACCTCAGCGTAACGACGAAGTCGACAAGATCATTTAAAATGATAACACGAACGCGCAGTGCTAGGCCATGGGGCCAAGCTCTCGGCGAACTCGGTAGACGTGAGTTCGAGCCCCACCGTCGGCCGTCCTAGAAATGGTTTTCCGTGATTTCCCATTTTTAATTCCAGGAACATTCTGGAATGGTACCTTCTGACAGGCCACAGCCGCCTCCTTCCACATCCTCGCCCTGTTTCATTCATTTCATCTTTAAACGGCTTCGGTGGCGTAGTTGGTAGCATGCTGAACTGCTGTGCCGAAGATCGCGGGTTCAAACCCGGCAGAAGTTGTCAGATTTATTAAGAGCGTTAAAATCCTTCAGTATGCCCTCCCTCGGAGAGGAAGTAAAATCACCAGTCTCACGTCATAGAGTTATGGCATGTAAAAGATCCTTCCACTAACTAAACTTGTGTGAAGCTAAATTTCTAAGTTAGATATCGTTGAAACACTCTATCAATGTTCCAATGTTCACCACTAGATATCAGTGACATCTGATAGCGAAAGTTGAAACTACTTGAAATTGAACGGAGCTTGTAGCTCACCCTATGAATGTCCGCTCGAAGCAGCTACAGCCTCTGGCGAGCCGAACATGTCCGTGGACACTCCCGGCACTTAAAACCATACGCTAAATAAATAAATAAATAAATAAATAATGTCATCTTTCATTGACTCCTCTCATGAGTTAGGCGTCAGAAAGGACACCCGGCTGTAAAATCCACCCGATTTTCATCGCATCTCATACACGACACCGTTGAAAACGGGAATAATAAGGGGTAGACATACAATTACTATTACACATGGATAACCAGTTTTGATAATCAAGCGATCATCATCATTTCCTTTACACTCAGACTATTAATCTATGTGTATGAATATGTAGGTTAAGGTATATATACTAGTTACGTAAGTTTTTTGTAGACCTGCGTAACTAAATGGTATTAAATAAAGCCACCCATAGGCAATAAATATATTATTCGTTGTTTAATATAACATGACTATTTTCGACCACAGTGTGGTCAACATCACCAATCTTAACAAATAACTATTAATGTACATCCAAACAGAGGGCAATGCTTCCAACAGCTTATGTAAAAAGAGATACCCGTAAATTTAGCAATTTTCTTTCTTTCTTTCTCGTCCAGCGTCGACCAAGCATGAAGACGTCTTGGTTACTGAGGGCTCGACCGCCCTATCAGCAGTCTATGTATTCCTCGCGGCGCTTGCCAAAATTGGCCCAGTGTTTGTTCATGATAACGCTCGTCCCTACACTGTCTTATATCCCGCAACATTCTCCGCAATTTGCACAGTATATTTTTTTCACGTGAAAGAATTACTTTCGTGGGCATCGTTTAGTACAGACGAGGACGTGTGTGACTGAGTACTGTCATGGTCCTAAAGATTTAGCCTATTTAAGAATGGGATCGTCTCACAGTGTATTAACAGTTATCGAGATTACTTTTGGTATGATAAATGTCCAATTACATTTTTTGTGGTGGCTTACAATTATGTTATAAAACCAGCTCACGTCTGCTGATTTTAGTAGGCTATAGCTATGAACTACGACTCATTTCAAGGTCAGAAATAATCCCTTTGTGAAACCGGAAGCTTGTTTTCTTTTTCTTTGTTTCACATGCAAATGACCTCTTAGCTTATTTGTTACTTTATAACACCTTAAACAACAGAGCAGCACATGTCTACTATCAAAACAGTTTGAAATTGATGACATAATCCTATACCACCAGTTTTGTTTCTACCATATTGAACCAACGAATTGTGTCGCTACTTGAAGCCGTTAATCAGACTGATAAGTCAATTCATAAAACCAGGGACATGGAAGCTCAGGTATACAATACATCATGGGGTGTCAAGGGTGACGTGGGCCGTTAATAATCTCACCATGACAAAGAAGTAAGCTGGGGATGACATAGTTTCATCTGCATTGGGCTTGCCGTAACTTATCCCGGGCAGAGCGGCTTTGCTTTGCACATGCTGGAGGCATTAAACATTCTCTCCGGGAGTAAACCAGTTATGGGTACTACTAATAATAATGATTATAATATAGTAAGAATAATAATCTATACTAGGTAATTTAATAAAGCTGAAGAGTTTATGTGTTTATGTGTTTAAACGCGCTAATCTCTGGAACTACCAGTCGGATTCAAAAAATTATTTTTGTGTATGATAGCCAGATTTGAGAGGAATAGTTTAGGCTAAGTAGCATTAGGCTACACCTCTCAGGTAACCTTAAAGTTTTATTTTTGTTCAGTAAGTCGGAAGAACAAGCGCTGCCGAACAGCTTCAATATTACCTAAGTCTATTGTTGCCTGGCAATGCGGGCTACATCACGTCGCCCCTACCAATGTTCTGGTGCAGAATTGCGAGCTGCTTATATATTGCAGTCACGGGGAGTAATTAGTGTAAAAAGATTTCTTACGCCCTTTAAAACAGTTATCAACGTGACAATAGTATGCCTCTGTATAAGGGCGATGGTGTTGGTGCAGTATACTGAGGTTATCAGCTGCAATAAGTGTTGGTGCTTTCCGATCCTTATCCTTGAGCGCTCCACTTTTGTAGTAGTACTCATTATCATCCATAAAACAAATAAATCCACCGAGCGAAGCCGGGCACTACTGCTAGTATAATATAATAATAACCCCTGGAACTACAGCCCATGAAGAGCCTAGGCCTACCAAGCGACCGCTGCTCAGCCATTTGCCCTGCAGATTGAGGTAACGCGTGGTCAGCGCATCGGGTCCCCTCAGCCGTTAATCTTTGTTTTCGTGACCGAAGAATAATACTATCTAGAGATATTATTATATTATAATAATATAGTGTAATATAATAATATCTCTGCATTGTATTAAACGAAGTCCCCGATTCTCGGATATAACGGGTAATCTCGAGAACCACTGAATGGGTTTTGATGCGGTTTTCACCATTCTGTAAAGGATATCTCAGGGAAAGTTTCTGTAGAAAATAATTTATTTATGATCAAAGGAAGCCAAGCAGTAACGATTTCAGTGCAAAAGTAGAAAAGAAACCTGGTGTCCGTGTGCTTTTTAAGCTTACGCTCGACAAATCGTTAAAAATACTGTATCAATATACTATGAGTGTAAGAATTGGTGAGCATGAAATGTACGCGGGAGCATATCTCTATCTTCAATACATCGCCCACTAAAAGTGTTTTTACGTTTTAATTTCTTCCAACAATCTCCATTCAATTACTGAGGCGACAGTTTACGAGCTAGCTAGGGGCGAGCCTATCACCCCAGTTACGGCCTAGCTAGCGGGCGAGCCTATTACCCCAGATACAGCCAGCAGCAAACTGTCGAGTCGTGTTGAGTTAAAACTTCAGAGAAGAGTGGTTGTGTTTGGAGTTTCCCTGGAAGTGCAACTCTGCTTTTCTTCATTTCGCCTGTGAACTTGTCGTTCCACAAAATACACAGTAAAGTTAAGATTGGACGGAAGGGGTATTTGTGTTTCATTCACCTCGCCATTCTTAAATTACGTCTGACAATAATTCGTTGCACATGCATCTCCATGATAATATAATTAATAGCCCTACGACCTAACGCTGCGCTTTAGCCACCGTAGCCACTGCTGTCGGTGCGTTACCAATGAAAAATCAAAGCAACTGGCTAAAAGAAATCATTGAAGACATAAATGAAATTGGCTGTAATGAAGAAACCATTCCAGATAGAACAGCATTCAGAACTTTAATTCACAAACACAAGTTTTCTGAGAAGCCCACCCGACAAAATACAGAATGGACAGAACAGCGTAAAGGGGAACACAGCGAGAGGATGAAGAGATATTGGGAAGGGAAGAAGAAAAAGTGCTAAGTTCAAACGCGATCCTTAGTTGGACACAACGAATCAAAATAAAAAACAAGATGTTCAGTAAAGAACATATAACCTACTTTCTCCTAAATGCATGGGTATTGTTATAACTATTTGTCCTTTTCAAGGAGTATAACTGAATGATGGTTGTAGTAGCTTGTTGAAATACAACGTGCTATACGCATCTTAAACATGCTAGTGCTACCTCTGTAAAAAAATGTCATTCAATTTGGTTTCACCGTGTTTGAATTAATATGGGGAATCGATTTGCACACATACATGGCCGCTATCTGCAAACTGTTGGGCTGATGACCTTGTAGTTCAGTTAAACGATGCTTCCCACAATAAGGTATATTGTTGAAAAATTTGGTATAGATCAAATGAGTAGGTAGGTCGTAATTTGATTTAAGCTTTTAACATTTGGGTGGCCGCCATTCCGTTTCCGTCAACATGGCGGCGATATAAAACATGAGACTGAGGTGACCTTAGCTAGCGCTACCTCTGTATCATATTTCGTTCAATTCGGTTTTACCGTGTTTGAATTGATAGGGGGAATCGATTCGCACACATACATGGCCGCCATATGCAAACAATTGGACTGATGACCTTTTAGCTTGGGCAAAGAACGCTTCTCAGATAAAGGTATGTTGTTGCAAAATTTAGTAGAGACCAGATGATTAGGTTGGTCGTAATTTCATTTAAGCTTTTTACATTTGGGTGGCCACCATTACGTTTCCGTCAAGATGGCGGCGATTTAAAACATTACACTGAGGTGCCCTTTGCTAGCGCTACCTCTGTACCAAATTTCGTTCAATTCGGTATCACCGTGTTTGAAAAGATATGGGGAATCGACTTGTACAAATACATGGCCGCCATCCACAAATTATTGGGCTGATGACCTTGTAGATTGGTCAAAGATTCTTTATACGGTATATAAAGTTATAATGTTGCTAAATTTTGTAGAGATCAGATGATTAGGTTGGTCGTAAATTGTTTCAAGCTTTTAACATTTGGGTGGCCGCCATTACGTTTCCGCCAAGATGGCGGCAATATAAAACACGACACTGGAGTGCCCTTTGCCAGTGCTACCACTGTACCAAATTTCGTTCAAATAGGTTTCATCGTGTTTGAATTGATAGGGGGATTCGATTTTCACACATACATGGCCGCTATCTGCAAATTATTGGGCTGATGACCTTCTAGTTTAGTCAATAGACGCTCGTCATATGAATATATGTTGTTGAAAAATTTGGTAGAGATCTAATAGACATTCAGAGTACACACACGCACACACACACACACACACACACACACCGACACACAGACAGACACACAATTTTTGGCCCTGTGTAGATCTCATAAGTCTACTTTCATTTTTTGCAAAAATCGAAACTAGGCTAAAAATAAGCCATAAAACACTCTGAGAAGAACGTTGAGCCTTCTCGGACCCAAAATGATGAGATCAATAAGCACCTCAATTAATTAATTAATTAATTGCAAAAATGGTAAAGCGCCTGGTCTAGATGACCTAATGATTGAGCAAATTAAATATTTTGGTCCCATCACGGAGAGATGGCATCTGCAATTCTATAATTATTGCCTGAAGCAGAAACAGATCCCTGCCATCTGGAGGAAAACCAAAGTTATTGCCTTACTCAAGCCTGGAAAGGATGCAGCTGATCCGAAGAACTACCGAGCCATTTCGCTTCTTTGCCATTTGTATAAAATCTATGAAAGGATGTTGCTAAATAGACTTACTCCCATTGTTGAACATCATCTCGTACCTCAACAAGCCGGTTTCCGACCTGGAAAGAATTGTACAGCACAAGTTCTTAATTTGACAGAACATATTGAAGAGGGATATGAAAAAGGATACATTTCTGAGGCTGTCTTCGTGGATCTCACAGCAGCATATAATAGCATTCAGCATAAACAACTACTGCACGAAGTCTACTACATCACCAGAGACATTAATTTCACCAGAACTTTGCAGACGCTTTTAGAAAATCGGTGATTCTATGTGGAGTTCCAACGTAGAAAGAGTAGATGGAGAAGTCAAAGGAATGGCTTGCCTCAGGGTAGTGCCCTTTCCCCCATACTATTCAACATATTTACAAAAGATCAGCCTCAACCTTCTCTTACAAAGAGCTTCATCTATGCAGATGATCTTGCTTTAGTCACACAGGCGAGAGATTTTGAGGCAGTAGAAAACCAGTTGACTGTTGCTCTGAAGGACCTTTCTGAGTACTATAGAGTCAATAATTTGAGACCGAACCCTGCTAAAACTCAAATTTGTGCTTTCCACCTGCGCAATCGAGAAGCCTATAGAAATCTTACAGTGTTATGGGAAGATAAGTAGCTTGAACATTGTTTCTACCCCAAATATCTGGGTGTTACCTTAGATCGAATGTTGACCTACAGTAAACACTGCACTAACAACAAGCAGAAAGTTGCTGCTCGTAACAACATCTTGCGGAAGCTTACTGGCAGTATATGGGGTGCAAATCCCAATGTACTTAGAACATCAGCCTTGGCTTTGTGTTATTCTGCAGCTGAATATGCATGTCCTGTATGGTACAAATCATCTCATGCAAAGCAAGTTGATGTGGCTCTAAATGAAACCTGCAGGATTGTAACGGGAAGTCTCAAAGCTACACCTATTGATAAACTCCACAAGCTAGCGGGAATTCCTCCGCCAGATGTAAGGCGTGAAGTTGCAGCCAAACTTGAGAGACATAAATCAGAACATAACACTGATCATCTGTAACATGGTTACCAGCCACCACTTAGTAGGCTCAAATCTAGGAAGAGCTTCATGAGAACTACTACTCCCCTCACCGGTCAGCCCGGAGCAGCCAGATTTTTTTTTTTTTTTTTTTTTTCGTGTAGCCTCCTGAGAGGCCGAGTGCAGGTCTTTCTAGTCGACGCCCATGGGCGACCTGCGCGTCGGGATGAGAGATGGAATGGATGAAGATGAATGAAACTGGGCAAGGATGTGGAAGGAAGCGGCCGTGGCCTGTCAGAAGGTACTGTCCCAGCATTTGCCTGGTGTTGAAAATGGGAAACCACGGAAAACCATTTCAAGGACAGCCGACGGTGGGGCTCGAACCCACGCGTCTACCGAGTCAGCAGAGAGCTTGGCCCCTTGACCTAACGCAGCGCTTTAGCCCGCGTAGCCACTACTGTCGGTAGCAGCCAGATTATCTCAGTGGACAGCAAGATCTGAGTGTAATGATTGGATAGCTCCTTCCGAGAACCTTCCTCCTGGTGGAAATCAAGTCTGGAGCGTGTGGAAGTCCTTAAATCGGCTCAGGAGTGGCGTCGGTCGAACTAAGGACAACCTGTTCAAATGGGGCTTTTTGAAGGAATCTTCCACCTTGCGTGACTGCGGGGAGGAACTGGCAACTAAACACTTAATTAACTGTCCTAGATGTCCTACATCATGTTCCACACAAGAGCTTGTTGATGCTTCAGACAACGCTGTTACTGTTGCCCAATTTTGGGCTGATATTGTTAGTTTGTCATCTAAGATTTGAGTTACATTGTATAATATTCTATACCTATGTTTCTTTTTGCTGTGCTTATGACTCGAAATAAAAATTCCCATTCAACTCCACCAAGGACGGTCCCAAGCCCGCCTGAAAAAGGAGGAGGGTTGGAGTGGATATCTCGTCCCACTCTGGAAAACAAAACTAGAGAAGAGCTGAACATCAAACTCCACATCTGTGAGCATGAGCACAGTGAGGAGGCAGCCCCTCCGCCATGATAGGGTGCTGTGGGCCAATCACTCACACTTCTGAACTTATTCGATTACTGAAATTGCAACAGAAAATAACCGGACTAATAAACATTTGACGATTTTTGGCATGAAAATTATTACGAAAATTGGATGCTGGAATATAAGAACTTTACGCCATACAAGCAGGCTAAAGCAGGTCTGCGCAGAAATGAGAGGAGGAGAGGAAGGCGACTGGCAAATGCTGGGTAGACCTGCAGAGGCTGGCTGGGAGAAGAAATCAGTGGAGCAATTTTGTTGCAGCCCTTTGCTCCGAGAGAGGACATAGGAATTAAGTAAGTAAGTAAGTAAGTAAGTAAGTAATTCCCAAACATGCGCGGTAAATTCCACTAAACTGCGTGGCCACATAAAGGTATGTCACGCGCAACTAAAAGGGATATTTCTAGGAATTCCAAACACCACACATTAACGCCGTAAGTAAGATAATGATAAATTATCTTGATATGAATCTGTAGGATTCACATCGCTGCCTGGTGGTGGTTCAAGAATCCCAAGGCTTGATGAAGATCGTGCACTAACCTGCTATATTACATTAATTTCCTCCTCAGCTTGTTCCGAGAGACTCCTTCTCGTTAGCCGAGGCAGCGTAATTATAACTCCATATCCACCAGAAGTGAGGCTTACGAAGAAACCAGTCTAGTTGAAGCAGCACTAGTTTGTTAAATAGGAGTCATTCACAAGAAATACACAAGTCAACTGATGGCAAACAAGATTCTTCCAACTTGATACTGTAGATTTTAATTATATACAGTACCTTGCCAATTTGTTAGACTCAGCGTAAACACTCCCATTTCTGAATTAAAATACAACGCACATACTGTGATGTGCACATTTTCAAAATCCGGTCTCTTACAGTATGTACGTGTCCCTTCCTCCCTCTCCACGTCGTCCTAAATCCTAGCGGAAATATCTGAAAACACCTCAATGAAGACGATAAATAATAAGTACAGAATTTGTAGTAGGCTACTGGCTGACCTGCAACAGTGACTTAATGAAAATGAAAATTCACAGCCCGCTTCCAGTCGACCGACCGGGTCAGGGATGGAATGAATGAAGACCCCATCTAGCGGTGAGGAGATGAACTGTGCCAGCTGCCGAAGCCTGTCACACTCCTCTGAGGCAATGATTAAATGAATTACAGATGAAATGAATTGATAGTGGAGAGTGTTGCTGGAATGAAATTTTTGACAGGAAAAACCTGAAGAA
Source organism: Meconema thalassinum (assembly GCA_946902985.2). Lineage (NCBI taxonomy): Eukaryota > Metazoa > Arthropoda > Insecta > Orthoptera > Tettigoniidae > Meconema > Meconema thalassinum. Next base: position 68,727,190 of record OX336396.1, read on the forward strand.
AAACCTGCTTGCCTCCGTTTTGTCCAGCACAGATCTCACATGGAGTGACAGGGATTTGAACCACGGACCCAGTGGTGAGAGACCGGCATGCTGCCGCCTAAGCCACGGCGGCTCACAACAGTGACTTAATGCACATATTAAAATCAAAAATGCAACAAACGTCGCCCATTTAGTTCATTGCGAACATCTCGTCTAATGTTAATTCTTATGAGTCAGGTTAACTATCAACCATTTTGAAAATGTACTCATCACTGTATGCATAGAATGGAATAAATTCGGTTTGAGTGTTTGTCAACAAGGAGTGGGTCACGCAGGAGAATCAAGCACTCCACGTTCCAGTGGCTAGCGCATAGCTTTCTGTCTAATGCCGACACATATGGAAACCTTTAATATCTCAAAAAGTGCTCGTCGGATTAGCAAAATAAGCACATCACTGAACTTGTCACTTGATTGTTAGTTGTTCTTGATTTTGTTTGAGCCTTCAGTCTTTTGACTGGTTTGATGCAGCTCTCCATACCTCCCTGTCCTGAGCTAATCGTATCATCTCTACATAGCTACCACACCCTACATCCGAGGCAATCTGTTTAACATATTCTAACCTTGGTCTACCCATACAGTTCTTGTCCTCGACCCTTCCTTCCATAACTAAGCTTGCTATTCCTGGATGTCTTAGTATGTATCCTACCAACCTATCTCTTCTCTTCATTAGCAATCGCCAGAAACATCTCCCCTCTCCCACTCGTCTTAATACCTCTTCGTTTGTAACTTTATCGACCCATCCGATCTTCGTCATTCTCCTGTAACACCACATTTCAAACGCTTCAATTCTCCTCTTGTCTGCTGCACCAACAGTCCCAAGTTTCACTTCCATAGAGCGCCATGCTCCAGACAAAGGCTTTAAAAATGACTTTCTAATACCTAAATCTATATCGATGTCAACAGATTCCTTTTCTGTAGAAATGCTTTCCGTGCCTGAGCCAACCTACTTTTTATATCCTCTTTGCTTCGTCCATCACTGGTTATTTTGCTTCCTAAGTAACAGAAGTCTCCTACTTCCGTTAGTTTTTCACCTGCCAAGTTGATGTCCATAGAGGTTTTTGATTTATTGAAATTAGTATAGTTCCCTTTAAAAAACTAAAATTGCTACCGGTTTCCCGGTAACCACGTACTGTATGTGTTGGGGACGAAATGGACCGCTTTGTATGAGCCCCTCACGCATCCGTTTTCCTCTGGCAGACGGGTACAGACACATAGATACAGCCCACCTCGTGCGTAGTGACTAGCATTCTTAACTGTTACCCCGAAGGTTCGGGTTAGATTCCCAGTTCTACCAAGAAATTTATTGTAATTATATACTTGTGGCCAGGTTAGCAACTAAAGAAATCCAACAGATCCACGTGCTTTTCAACTCACGTCGATGTCTTAATCTTAAATTTCCATTTTCAGAAACATGAGTAGTCTAGAATCTCCATCGGCTGCACTGTAGGTTCGAGAGCTATTATTAACATCACTCAGAGGAAAGGTGAAGCCTCAAAGCGGGTTTACAGAAGAGGCTACGCAATCAACAGTGAATGGAACGAGATATTTTAATTAGTGGCGAAAACGTTTCTGTGAATTCCCGACCGAGGCTGTGCTGCTAATTCGACCGCTTAGCCTGAACCCCCGCTATTGTCAGTGAGATCGCAGAGCATTAGCCATTACCTCATTTTACATTCAGAGCTATATTTCTCAGTTTTTGATCATACCAAGTGATCATCATCATCATCATCATCATTGTCACTGCAACCACATTTGTCTCCCACTTGCCGAACGTTTTAATTCAGCATATGCTACTGATTAAATTGAAGTCCATGCATCACACAATCCAGATGAGCCTTCTGCGGTCTTCCTCTTCATCTCTTCCCCAGAACTTTTCCTTCCAGTATGGTGGTCAGGAACTCATTATGACGTAGGGTATGGCCAACAAATTTTGCTTTCCTCGTTTCTATAGTAGTGATCAATTTTCTTGTTTCGTCTACTTCCTTGAGGACCTTCGTTAGTATTTTTTTCCATCCAGCCTAATTTCAGCTTCCTTCTCCACATCCACATTTCCGCTGCTTCCAGGCGTTGTATTTCCTGTTTCCTTAGAACCCAAGTTTCGCATCCGTATAACAAAACACTCCAGACAAATGTTTTGATAAAAGTTTTTCCAGTTTTAATGCTAATGTGCCTACCTGTCAGAGGCTGTCTCTTATTGCTGAAGGCCTGTTTAGCGAGGGTAATTCTCCTTTTGATTTCGGTGGTGCACCTATTATCGTCAGTGACAATGCTTCCTAAGTAGCAGAACTGACTGCACTGTCGAATGGTTTCACCATTATTCTCAATGTTTGTTTGAATCAAAAAGAGGTGGGTGGGTTTGGGTGACACTAGCCCCGCTGCGGCGGTTTATTCAAGATATCGGAATGCAGTTTGTATTGAGTTTCAGTAGGAGCACCACGTAAAGTAAGAGTAATGGCAAATAGTAGGCCTAATTACTCTATTCCTCGTCGAGTGTTTATTTACAGTTTGACTCTTATGTCGGTACAGAAACAGCTTAGGCTGTCATAAGATTATTTGAAGAGAATTTCCCAGGAATTCCAGTCCCAAGTCGTAGAATGGTTTATAAAATAGCTTTTATGTTCGACCCTGACTATTATATGTCAGAAAACTGTACTATAATGGAGCTCATTATATCACTATTTTTCATTATGAAACAGTTTCTCCCACCAATCAGAGCTCAAGAAACAGTTGTTTGACCAATTAGATAATTAGATGCGCTGAGTTCCACGGCCTTCTAATTTAAATTTCACTGCCTGACCTAGTGTCATAGTAGGGTAATCGAGGAGGCCATGGTCAAATACAAGGCATTCTCTGCGTCTCATGCGCTCTGTTCAGTACATAAAACTGGCGAAATCTCGACAGATATTTATGAATATTTATGTTCGAACATAAAATAGTTATAATAATTATCGTCGAACATAAACAGTCGTATGCAACTCGCCTATAATGGTAATTAAGACACGCGTATGTAAATTATAAAACTCGCATACGCTCGTTTTATAAACATACTCGTGTCTTAATTATTGCAATTATAGGCTCGTTGCATAATGTACTATTAACATGTAGTTCCGTTAAGAACTAAATAGCCTATTTTCATATATCCTACTGGTCTTACATACGGCACAAGAAATGAAATCTAGATATTTTTTTTAAAATGCACAGCCACCATTTCAAGTTCTCATAAAATGTCATTAAATTAGATGTCAGTATATTAAGCCTTGTATGAAGATATACCGCGCCAAGTTTCACAGTGCTCGGATGAAAAGTCACGAGAAAAATCCATTTAAATTTTTTAAATTTCGCGTGGCCGCCATGTTGGTTTTATGCTCACCAGGTTATTGAATGATCCATATTTGAAATTATGTTAATAGTCTATATCAACATACCACATTTAAAGGCCCTTAAATTAGCAGTGTGATATTCCCAGAAAACTAATATCAACATACAAAATTTTAGTTTGATTGCTGTAATAGTTTCGTAGATATTGAGAGCTGTCTAAATATTTCGGATTGTCGCCATGTTGGAATTTTATATATGTAGGCCTTAGGGCTATATACCGTTAGATGAAGATTATTGCGCAGGTTCATTATTCAAACTTTCACTTTGATCGCATGGTTAGTGTTACGTGCAAGTGCCCGTCCCAACGTTTCAAACATGTAATTTCCCCTGATGCAATTCTTGACATTTTGAAATGTCCGCTTCGTCGCTCAGTTCCGCCTGTGACCACGAGATGGTAGCTGCTGTCGGACTTTTGAAAGACTTCAAGTAGTTCCTGCAGCTCCGCTAGATGGTGTGTGCTGCGCCTTATAAAACTCTTTATACGCATGACATAATTGAAAGACAATTACATTCTTCGTCATGAAACAAATGCCAGTGTATTCATGATACCGCCAAATTATGTAATTAATTATGACATTGTTGTTTGAGGTGTCAAACCGTGATTGGACAATAAATCTTACATGAAGGCAGTTCTGCATTTGACACGCAAAAATTCGCCGCCATTTTGTGGAGTCCATTAGCCATCGGGAAGTAAACAAGTCATCAAGCCGACTGGTCGTGAAAGGTGTCTCCGCTAATGGGGGCTTTGGCCCCCATTCTCTGCGAAATATATGTATTCAAGAGAAAAAGGAATTGCCTGTTCCCTTCAGGCTGTGAATTTCATCGTTTCGCCGTGAAGTGGACGTGTGAAATGTGGTCGCATGTCGATACAGACCTGTGATTGTGACCTAAACGACGCATGTGCCGGGTTAGCCAGTTTTGAAGCACATGTAGTGCCATACAGAATTTAAAAATTATGTGTTAATTATTTTATTATTAGTGTGTCTCCACTGAGAAGGAAATAAGGTACGTTATCAGTTAATTTTTTTTTATATTATTGTTATGGAGCTCCGATATCATCTTATTGTAATATTTTAATTCTGTTCCTCTTTTGTTTTATAGGCCTAATTTTATTTCTGTTTTAATTACGTTTCCTGATTTATTTTAACTTTGTTATCTTTTCTTCGTACTGTCCCCGTTTACCCGGATAGTAGGCTGTCAGATATCCGCCCCCTCAATCGGATTGCCAATAATCAACCGCACCGGCTCAGCTACACCAATGAAAATGGCACTGACAGATACTACCGAGGTTTGAGCACAGAAGTTAACAAGAAGTTATTGTGGAACACACCAAAATAGACGGGGGTTCATACTTACCTTTACTTACCACTTAAAAATTATCTCGGGGATTGGGTTGACAACAGGATCTCTAAAGTATGCTCCCACAATAACCTCCACCATGACATTTAAAAATGAACCAGAACGAAGACGAGAACTTTGAACTGTACAAAAGCTTTTATTTCAAATAAAGGGTATGATTTTAACAACTCAACAAAATAAATGTGGCTATCAGTAGCCCATGTCAATCTGACTATGTCCTCCTGAAGGACTTGCAAAGTTATCATACAACATGTTAGCTCCCACGAGCTCAAAATAACGTAATATTCAAAACACATTTGGACTGGAAAAGGAAGTCAGGACGAGACACATATACAGAGCATTTGGTTTCTTTTAATTAACATGACACTTGTATTTATAGGCACAAGGCCAGAATGTAGACGACCTTACCCGCTGATAACCAGTTGTCTGGCCGGCTGCGGTCTACCCTTCAACCTGACGCACACCTGTCAAATGGGGCTCACTTGTCATGCCACACTGCGTAAGAATCCAGCTCCCTCTCAAAAGCTTTAAATGTCCGCAAGACAACTCATATATATTTACGCAAGTCTTTCAAATGCTTTACTCACATACCACTGGATTATTCTGACAATCCCTAAACTTGTTAAATTATCATCCAAATGTTTAATGAGCATAGTTTAGAGTATAAAACACACTCTTAAATGTTTATAACAAAAACTCATAAATAATTTATAACAATTAGAAATTGTTTATAATATTGTCGAAGATAATTACAAAAATTTTAAACACGCCTCTAACATTACTTTCGTTCTACATTATTGTCAAAGATATTTACATCATTATTTACAATATTAACATTTAAATTATTCAAATTATTAATTTAAGAAATACATTTAACCACATGTTCATCCGGTTGGTAATTTCATAATCGTGTCAATATAATCGACCAATGAAGGTTAGTTATACATTTAATGTCACAATCTGGTTTAATAAAGGTTGTAATAATTATTATAATTATTTGTGACGGTAATCTTCATTCAAAATCTTATCTCAAATTCTTTCAAAACTCTTGTTAATTATAACAGTAAATTCACTTGATTAATTTTCAACGGACTATGACAATACACTCCATCGGAAAATACTTCGCTTACAAAATAATGCACAAACTGCATTAAAAATAGGCCCAAAATTCATCATATATTAATATATATGGCATCAAAATCTTCCACAGAACTTACAAAAACCTCCACTAACAAATTCTTTAACATCATTAATTACTGTGGGAACCTCCTTCATTTATTCAAGGGCATTATACATCAGCGACTTTCAACACGTCCGCTGCACTAGCGATTATACATTCATAGTTCCACTTCAAAAATTCTTATAATCATTAATAGTTTCAAAACTGTTGTCATTTAACCTTCGTGGATTTCATTCATGAATCGAAATTAAGTAAAAATTTGCCAAACACAAACAAATTTAATAGTGAATACGCTTATATACGCCTGTCTGGTCTATCAAAATTTAAGATTAACATCTTCAAAGAATTGTAGTATAAAAATACTATCATCAAATAAAGTGCGACTAAACTGCAAAATAGTCGAATAGAATCCAATTAGACTGGGGAATGCAAACATCATTATACAAATCTCTAATTGAGAAAAAACTCCTAACAAAAGTTCACGACTTTAATGCATTCAATAATTCATAATTAAAGTTCATCTTTCACAAAATGGTCTATGATGCAATGGTCGTTCATAACTGACGATAAATGTCTGTGTTGCAATCAATTCAAATAACGACTAGTATTTCCAAGATCGTCGACAACGTAAGAGATTTTAACGCTCTAAAATCATTTAAATGTTCTTCCTTCTTGATGATGACAGAAAATTGGTCAAAGTAATTAAACTGGGGTAGAATTACTTTAATAAAGTGACACGCTGTCTGAATTTAAATCTGCCATAAAGATCATTAACTTTCAGTCAAATCGAGACTACAAAAATAAGCAAATTACTGAAAAATCTAAATATCAGTCTCAACTGATCCAAAATCCTTTAACTATGCCCATGACATAACAATGTCTTAATAAAACGTCGAAAAAGGCATAACTCATCAAGGTGTACTGAAAATATGAATCTCAAACAAGAATATAGGGCAAAATACATGAGGACAGAAAATATGGGAAAATGGTTGCTCAAATATCGCTAAGAAACTCAAATACAATAAACGTTCACGACTACCTTATCTGCTGGTTGAAGTTCCAGAGGAAAAATCCCCAAAGAAGACTGCTGATGGATCCATTTCACCAACTTGAAGATGAGCTCCATCCTCGAAACAGGAAACAGCACCCTCGGAGAATCGAACTGCTTCCTCCTCCGGAAATTGCACTGCTCCGTGAAGACGAAAGACATCCTTCCGGAAAAATTCTTCTTTGTGAGTCGGGACAACCCTGACCTCTCTTGAAAAATCCCTGAAGTTCCAGTAGAAAATCGCCATGAAGTTTTTGTAGTAATTTCCGAAGAAATATTCATATTCAGTAAGTATGAAATCGTTTCCATTGCTGTTTGATAGTATTCAGCGTTGAACCACGAAACATGGGTGTAGATGGTTATTCACCTCATGTTCGCCTGTGTGGAATGGCAATTAGCGAAGTTCCATGCTGTTATCTTACTCCGTTGAAATATGTCCCAATTGCATTAAAGTCCTTTAGCCTTCCATCTTCTCTTCGGTTATGGTAATAGAAGAACAAACTGCCATATTAAACTGCTCCATAATACTGTAGCGTTGTGTCACAAAAGCAATCTGTAGTCTCCCTATTTCACTAGCCGTGTCAGCCGTGGCGTAGAATCTGACGATACAAAGTGCTTCTCAGATGGCGAGAAAATCACTTTTGTCAGTCGTCTAAAATTGCCAATATCTTCCAAAATAACTCCTCGAAATTGTTCAACTTTTCTACACTCCTTAATGTAGCACTGCACAATAGAATTAGCTTATAGGCGACCGCTAACTGTTCATAGCTAATCTTGTAGACGCGTTATAATGTGCGTTTCAACTTCACCTAGATTTACTCACTGTAAACTTGCACTGCTTGTCTGCTCGAATCTCGTTCACTGCAGTGGCTTCACCACGCGTTATAAAGACGACTCTTTCTACTAATCTCACTCGACGTCTCACCGAAATGACTATATAAGAACTGAGACTGAAGATCTGACGATTTGAGATTTGATGATTTGAGCTTCGATGATCTGAGAATGAGAATCCTCTCTTCTGCGCAAGGCCTTTTATAAACTTCATGAGGGGCGTATCCATCCCTTCCATAGCGTGTTACTGCGTCATCGCTAGAAGTTCCAACTTCGTCAATACATGACGGATTTTCAAAATTCAAAAACTGAAAATAAATTTCACCAAAATTCCAGATCAATGCCTCTACTGCAAATGGATTTCCACAATTCTGCATTCCAAAAAGTAATAAAAATACCATAGTTTCAGCAATCTCCGTCTTCCTTCAGACTATCGTTCATTGGTTCGAGCCTCCCCTCCAATAGCATAATTTCTTCCTCAGCATAATTCCACGTTTCCTGCGACTGCGTCGTAAATCTCGGATCTTTCTCGAATAAATGCTGACGTCACTGAGAATCTCAGCTCAAGTAGCCTGCTGGCATAACGTCTGCGTCATCCGTGCTTACGTCATGACTACCCACTTCATAACTATGACAGCCATAACTTTCTTTATAATTTCCAATATAGCCACCGTGGTCTCTATATAATTCAATTTACGGGGGCAGTACCTTATGGAGACACATTTCTAGTTTATTTTACGTTTATATTATTATTTATTTTCTTTTGCCAATCTTGGGATTGACATAGTAATTTATTCTTGATCCGTTGCCCTTCACTATTGTAATAGTATTTAGACATATCGTTTTCCGCCGTTCATTTCCTTCTGCTAATGTTTAAATTTAATTTTATTAATTGTTTGCAGTAATTTCGATCAGGCATGCGGTTTCCTTGTGTTTTGTGGCCATGTTATGAAGAGATGCATTATGGTCTCGGGTCAGTCTCTTGGCGTCCACCGCGAAACTCAAACGTGTTGTGTTAACTTAAGATGTTTTTTTATTTAACCTTGTCGGTTTAACTTTGTGTTTTTCGTAATTGTTCCTGTGTTTATCTCCATCATGCATATTAATGATTTGTTTTCTGATTCAAATTAATTTCGTTAATTTAACTTTTATATCTGTTTCTGGTGAAGGTGCTCCTTTATATTTTAACATGGATCTACGCATGCCGGATCGCTATTGCATTCCCTTGCAAATTATCAAGCCCTTTCTCATTGTGTTATGCATGTAATTTTTATTTTAACCTTTGGGCTGTTTAACATTTTAATTTTAATTTAAGTCTTTTCTTGTCCTTTGTTTGCAAGCAAGCATGTTCTGTTTCTGGTGAAGGTGCTCCTTTAAATTTTTAATATTAAACCTTTTATTTATAAAATTTTAATCTTCTGTTGTGGCATTGTTTCACCGGCAGCAGTTCTGTTGGTTTTTGGGGGGTGTCTGTACGATAGCCTGTGTGTGTTGTCCCCTTCTCCATCTTCCTTCCACTCCTTTGGAGCTCTCCTGTTGGGACACGTCATCTGGAGGTGATGTTGCTGCGGAGGTGACCCGGACCTCTCAAACAAAGGTAAGTTGGGCCCCGCGCATTTCAGGTGTCGCAGTGGTGAAGCAAAGCGTTGGTTATCGAGTTACCGACGTGCTGCTGGCCAAGCGGCGGTGTTCTGTCTTTGCAGGTGGTTGCAGTGGTAGCAGACCGAGCTCGAGTTCACTTCCGTAACTATCCCCTCCCCAGTACCCACAGGCTGTTTTATGGACCCCTCTAGGGCTGATGGCGCAGTTGTTGGTGGGATTTTGTCAGGCCAGTGCACTTGATGTTGTGTAAAGCTAATCCTTGTCATTTGTTTTATTTCATGTTTGCCTCTGGATATCCATGTGGTACGCTGTAAGTGTCCTGTTCTAAGCGAGGCGTTTGCTGCTGTATTTTGTCCTGTTGGTGTGCAACATCCCCACTGAAAAGGAAGCAGCTCGGTGAGTGACTGACATGTGTTCTTGGCATGGGAAATGGGATTTCTTAATGTTCTGATAGCCTATATGCTGCGTGTGAAGGCATCCTGGAGCCCCGTCGGAAGCTGGTAGCCTGATGTTTCGTGCCTATTTTTGTAATTTAGCTCCCTGTTCTCGAGCCAAGCAGGTGGTGACGTGTGCAGTTCTGGACAGCATTGTGCATGATTTTGTGTAGTAGCGTGGCAGTGTTCGAGTGTCAGCCTAATCTTTGGTGTTGGTAATTGGTGGTTGTGGTACTGTTGTGAAAGTGTAAACTGTCCTTGTAATTCCTGAAATTTTGTTTCCTTCTATATTGGCTGTCTGCATTCTATGTTTTCCAAAATGGCCGACAACAATAGTGTTTTCAATTTAATTGACTTAAGCGATAACCTTGTGAATTTGGAGAGTTCTTCTGGGGTTGAACGTGAATCACCTCTGTTCACTAGGTCTGAGGTTTTGGGATCGATTACCAGTAGTAGTTTGCCTGCCCCTCTGTTGCCTGGCGCTGGCTCGTCCATACCACTTAATCCTGCATACGGTCATTCTTCTCATGTTAGGTCACCTAATGATTTCCTGGGTCCTGCCAACCCATTGCATCCCAGTTCTTTCTCTAGTAATATAAATGTTTTGTCGCCTGTAGAGGGTGTGCGAGCGGGCTACCCTGGTAACAATGTCTCTTTTCCTAATGCTACATTCTCGCCTACCGTTAATTATGGGTCGATTCCTCACCCTATTTCTGGTTTCTTAACTAAATTAAAGCATTTCAACCTTGATGACGTTACCCAAGTGGTACAATTTTTAAAGCAAGTGGTCGAGTTGGGCAACCATGCCTCGATTTTTGGGATGTCGGAAATTCAGGTTTTCCAACTTTTGTATCCAGTTGCATCCGGTATGCTGCGCGATAAGCTTGTTGAAGCTATCCACCTCCGCATGTCCTTAGCCATGTTTATTAGGGAAGTGTTGTGGTTTTTTGTCCCTGCGAGCGCCCTAAGTGCTCTCGAGCAAAAGTTCCTTTATCGTGTCCAAAGGCTGGACGAGTCCCTTAGCGACTATGTCAGCGACATTAAGGTGTATGCCCAGGTATTTGCATCCCATTTAACTGAGCGACAGTTGGTGTCATCAATTGTAAATGGGTTTTCGCCTCAATATAGGTCATACATGACTATGTGTACCAGGCCTTCGTCATTCGTCGAGCTGAAACAGGTCGTTATTGAGGCTATGGCTGTGAAGCATGCAGATTCCCTTCGTGTAGCTAATGTTCCTCCTCCTTCCTTGATGTCTTGTCCCCCTCCTTCTTTGATGTCTCGTCCCCCGCCTAAGGTTATGTTTCATCCTCGACCTAATATTAAGTGCCACACGTGCGGTGGAGTGGGACATGTCAAGAAGGTGTGTCCGAGTAACCAGGCTGTGTATCGCCAATGACGGAACGTTGAGGAGACCAATTCGGGTGTTACTTCCAAGGATATTTCTGTGCGTAAGAATTTGGGAAAACCCTGTGAAGTTTCTGGTCGCCCTACCAATGATAGTCTTGATAACTCGTTGAAAACTAAATCTTCATGTGCTAATTCTGCTTATGTCGCTGACCTAACTAACCTGTCAGTGAACAATGGCGTGGCAAGTCAGCCTAATTCTAAACGTTGTGTGAAACCTGTGGTGCGGGTGTCCTCGTCATCTACTTGTAATCGTGTTAGAGTGAGTAATGATTTTGGAATTTCTCCTGTGGCTAAAGGAATATCCCCGTTTATTGAAATTTGTGTTAATGACGAGCCCGTTTCTGCGTTGCTTGATTCTGGTAGTGTCGCATCCTTTATAAGTGAGGACTGGTTTTTATCTATGAAGAGTGTTTGCAAATTTCCTGAGTTAGAGCCTAACAATGAATCTTTTATTTCGGCAAATTGTTCAAACTTAAGTATTTTGGGTAGTATGACAGTCAAAATTCATATTCTAAATTTTTCTTGGAAATTTAAATTTTTGGTTGCCAGAAATCTTTCTTGTGCTGTGGTCATTGGAGCTAATTTCATGTCACACGTTGGTATGCTTCTTGATTTTGGTGCTCGCAACTTATGGTTTAAGTTTAATCCACAGAGTAAATTATCATTTAACCCGGTTTTATCTTCTCCTGCTGTCAATTCTGTTAGTGAACCTGTGACTATTGAGGATCTCGATCTGGAAAATTTAACGAGTCTTAAAAAGGATGCCATTAAGAGGTTATGTCAGGAGTATGGCGATGTATTTACTGACAAGCTGGGTGTAACCCATTTGATGGAGTACAAGATTGAGCTAACCGATTCTGTGCCGGTGCGTTCCAGCCCGTATCGCCTTGCCCCGCCCAAGATGGCTGAACTTCGTAAGATTATCGATAAGATGTTAGAAGAAGGTGTAATCCAACCCTCTATCTCTGCCTACACATCCCCTGTATTTCTTGTGCCAAAACCTAACGGTGGTTTTCGGCCGGTGGTCGACTATAGGGCTCTTAATCAAAAAGTTGTTTTGCAATCCATTCCTTTGCCGGACCTTCACACATGTTTTAGTTGGTTTCGCAACGCGAAGGTGTTCACGATCCTCGATTTAAATTCTTCCTACTTCCAAATTCCCCTCTCTCCTGAATCCAGGCATGTTACTGCTTTTTCCACTGACTGGAACCTGTTTGAGTATGCCCGTGTCCCGTTTGGCCTATCCACCGGAGCCGCTGTGTTGAGCAGACTTCTGGACAAGGTATTTTCAGAAATTAAATTCAAGTTTGTGTACCACTACCTTGACGATGTGGTGATCTATTCCGAGTCCTTCGAGGAACACCTTGATCATCTGAAAATTGTACTTGATCGGTTGCGTGACGCTGGACTTACCGTCAAATTGTCCAAGGTTTCCTTTGCCAAGCCCAAAATTTCCTTCTTGGGACATATTGTTTCTGGATCTGGTATCTCAGTGGACCAGTCTCGTACGCAGGCCATCAGAGATTTTAAACCACCCAAGAACGCCAAGGGTGTTGCTCGTTACGTTGGTATGGTGAACTTCTTTCGTAAGTTCATCAGTAACTTTGCCGACCGTGCTGCTCCTCTAAATCAATTACGCAAAAAGGCTGTGAAGTTCGAGTGGGGTCCCTCTCAGCAGGCAGCCTTCGAAGATCTTAAGCTTGCGCTCTCTAACGCCCCTGTGTTAGCCATTCCGGATTTTGGGAAGCAGTTCATTGTGCAGACTGATGCGTCTGGTCGTGGTGTTGGTTGTGTTCTACTGCAGGAATCTGATCTGGGTAGGCAACCCATTGCATACGCTTCTCGTACCTTAACGGACGCAGAGAGGAAGTATTCCATTTACGAACTTGAGGGTTTAGCTGTGTTGTTCGCTCTAGAAAAATTCCGTATGTATCTTGAGAACACTAAGTTTCTCCTTGAGACGAATAACCAAGCCTTGAGCTGGGTCTTAGGGAAACCCCGCAAAACTGGTAGAATTGCTAGGTGGGCAACTAGGATTCTGTCGTTCCAGTTCACTGTCCAACATATTCGTGGGTCCGAAAATGCGGTAGCTGATTCTTTAAGCCGTATGTACGAGGAAACAGCTCAAGAGGATGTTCAAGAATGTGAACCCGTAAACCTTGTATCTGCTGTAAATTGTGTCAATGTCGTTCTCAGCAATTCCCCTGTGCTTTTTGAGGATGTGAGACGATTCCAGAAAGAAGACCCTTCCTTATCTAGCCTTATTGACCGAATCAATTCTGGTGAAGTGATCAAGCCCTACTCTCTGAAGGACGGTGTATTGTGTTGTTCGTCTCGTCATGACCGCCTACCTAAAATTGTGCTCCCGTCGGTCCTCATTCCGGAAATCTTTCGTTACTATCATGAATCTCCTATTGGTGGCCACCTAGGAGTATTCAAGACCCGAGCTAAAATCAGACAGTTTTTCATTTGGCAAAGTATGGATGGCGACATCAGGAGGCTCATTAGGAATTGTGCTGCATGTAGTATTAGCAAACCTCCGGTTTCTACTAAGGTTGGCCTGTTGTCATCTGAACCGGCATCTAGACCCATGGAGAGGCTTTTTATCGACCATGTTGGACCGTTCCCTCGCTCTGGTCGGGGAAACCAATTTGCGCTTGTTTGCACTGACGGTTTCACCCGGTTTAGTTGGATTTTCCCCACCAGACAGGCTACGACCAGTTCCGTCATAAAGTGCCTCAATTCCATCTTTTCGTCTTTTGGGCCATGTCAGTATCTGGTGTCAGATAATGCCAAGTGCTTTGTATCTCATCAGTTCCGTAAATTCTTATTTGATTATGCTATTTCGCATGTAACCACCACTCCCTATTTTCCTAACCCGTCTCTCGCTGAGCGAGTCAATCGTAATCTCCGTTCTGCTCTGATTGCTTTCCACCACGACGACCATTCCAAGTGGGATTCTAATTTGCATTGGCTCAATTTTGCTTTCAACACCGCCGTGCATGAGAGCACGCAAGCTACGCCTTTTTCGCTAATGTTTTCCTTTATGGCTAATTCTCCGTTGTCCAACCTGTGGAACCTGCACGATCTCCTTCCTGACTGTTTCACGCCCGAGGATATGAGGGCGAAATTCGACAAGGCTAAAGAGAATATTAAGGTATCACATGACCAACTTGCCAGGCGACACAATGCCTGTCGCAAGCCGGCTGATTTGGAAATTGGTGATGTTGTGTACGTTCGCAATTTCGAGCCCAAGGGCGTCAGTAATCTAGTTTCAAGCAAGTTAACCCCTCGTTTTAAAGGCCCATGTTATGTAGAGGCATTCTTGACCCCTGTTACTCTTCTTGTTCGAAACCCTAAGGCCAACAAAATTTCTAGAGTGCATCTATCACACATTAAGCGAGGTGGAGAGGTGTCTAATGAGGAAATGCTACCGTAAATTTTGTAAAACGAATTTTGTATAATGTAGAGTATCCCTAAAATTCATTGAAGCCTTCTGGTATCTGTTCCTTGTGGAATTTTGAATTTAATTGGGTTTAAAAACTCTGATGGGATACAAAATGTAAATGTTGGGAAGTTCCCATTGTAATGGTAAATTGTAAAAGTGTACCTAATTTTGATGTTTTCTTGGAAGATACTAACATGTAAAGTGGGCTCGGTGAGAGACCTAACTCATGGTAACCTTGTATTCCTGTTCCCTTTGGGAATTTTAGTGGTCATTCCTCTACCGTAGTTCCTTCTAAATGTATAGTCGTCTAACTCATGTAATCTTGTAATGTACTTCGAATCTGTAAAAAGGTAAACTTGTTAATGAAATTTTGTAAGCACGGATCTAGGGCATGGTCAAAAATTTTCTTCATTTAAATTCAACCTTGTTTCTCTTTGTAAAATGTAGTAAGAATTAGTAATTCTGTAAACCTTTTTTGAAATTAGATTAACTTATATTTTTGTAAATGGCTGCCCACGCGTCGAATGATATATGGCACGTTGCTTCCTCCTATTTCGTCTAAAGCGACCTACCTTGGACTTGTTGGAAATTTTCCTAACGTGTCTCGGACTCTGAAAGCACTGCTGGTGCTGGTGTTCTGCGTTTCTGAAGATTTTTGGACACAGTGATGCTGTTGACTAAGTTGTTTGCGAGGTGATCAATTATCCCATCACTGATAATCTGACCCTGCATTCTTCCTAACCAAAACGATGCGGTTTCATCCATCAATTGGAGTTAACTGGTGAACATTATCTTCGGGAAACATCTCTGGTGAATCGACAAGTTAAGGAGTACTGTCTATGCCTAGGCATTTTCGTGAACCGTGTTCACACTTAAGGGAGGGAGACTGTTACGTGCAAGTGCCCGTCCCAACGTTTCAAACATGTAATTTCCCCTGATGCAATTCTTGACATTTTGAAATGTCCGCTTCGTCGCTCAGTTCCGCCTGTGACCACGAGATGGTAGCTGCTGTCGGACTTTTGAAAGACTTCAAGTAGTTCCTGCAGCTCCGCTAGATGGTGTGTGCTGCGCCTTATAAAACTCTTTATACGCATGACATAATTGAAAGACAATTACATTCTTCGTCATGAAACAAATGCCAGTGTATTCATGATACCGCCAAATTATGTAATTAATTATGACATTGTTGTTTGAGGTGTCAAACCGTGATTGGACAATAAATTTTACATGAAGGCAGTTCTGCATTTGACACGCAAAAATTCTCCGCCATTTTGTGGAGTCCATTAGCCATCGGGAAGTAAACAAGTCATCAAGCCGACTGGTCGTGAAAGGTGTCTCCGCTAATGGGGGCTTTGGCCCCCATTCTCTACGAAATATATGTATTCAAGAGAAAAAGGAATTGCCTGTTCCCTTCAGGCTGTGAATTTCATCGTTTCGCCGTGAAGTGGACGTGTGAAATGTGGTCGCATGTCGATACAGACCTGTGATTGTGACCTAAACGACGCATGTGCCGGGTTAGCCAGTTTTGAAGCACATGTAGTGCCATACAGAATTTAAAAATTATGTGTTAATTATTTTATTATTAGTGTGTCTCCACTGAGAAGGAAATAAGGTACGTTATCAGTTAATTTTTTTATATTATTGTTATGGAGCTCCGATATCATCTTATTGTAATATTTTAATTCTGTTCCTCTTTTGTTTTATAGGCCTAATTTTATTTCTGTTTTAATTACGTTTCCTGATTTATTTTAACTTTGTTATCTTTTCTTCGTACCTTATGGAGACACATTTCTAGTTTATTTTACGTTTATATTATTATTTATTTTCTTTTGCCAATCTTGGGATTGACATAGTAATTTATTCTTGATCCGTTGCCCTTCACTATTGTAATAGTATTTAGACATATCGTTTTCCGCCGTTCATTTCCTTCTGCTAATGTTTAAATTTAATTTTATTAATTGTTTGCCGTAATTTCGATCAGGCATGCGGTTTCCTTGTGTTTTGTGGCCATGTTATGAAGAGATGCATTATGGTCTCGGGTCAGTCTCTTGGCGTCCACCGCGAAACTCAAACGTGTTGTGATAACTTAAGATGTTTTTTTTATTTAACCTTGTCGGTTTAACTTTGTGTTTTTCGTAATTGTTCCTGTGTTTATCTCCATCATGCATATTATTGATTTGTTTTCTGATTCAATTTAATTTCGTTAATTTAACTTTTATTTCTGTTTCTGGTGAAGGTGCTCCTTTATATTTTAACATGGATCTACGCATGCCGGATCGCTATTGCATTCCCTTGCAAATTATCAAGCCCTTTCTCATTGTGTTATGCATGTAATTTTTATTTTAACCTTTGGGCTGTTTAACATTTTAATTTTAATTTAAGTCTTTTCTTGTCCTTTGTTTGCAAGCAAGCATGTTCTGTTTCTGGTGAAGGTGCTCCTTTAAATTTTTAATATTAAACCTTTTATTTATAAAATTTTAATCTTCTGTTGTGGCATTGTTTCACCGGCAGCAGTTCTGTTGGTTTTTGGGGGGTGTCTGTACGATAGCCTGTGTGTGTTGTCCCCTTCTCCATCTTCCTTCCACTCCTTTGGAGCTCTTCTGTTGGGACACGTCATCTGGAGGTGATGTTGCTGCGGAGGTGACCCGGACCTCTCAAACAAAGGTAAGTTGGGCCCCGCGTATTTCAGGTGTCGCAGTGGTGAAGCAAAGCGTTGGTTATCGAGTTACCGACGTGCTGCTGGCCAAGCGGCGGTGTTCTGTCTTTGCAGGTGGTTGCAGTTAGGACACAAGAAGTAAAAACTTAATTTTAAAATTGCGCACAGGATATCTTGAGGTTATGTAAACAATAAACTAAATTAAATGTCAGTGCATTACAATGTGTATTGACATTTTCAGTCGCCTCCGTAGCGTAGCAGTCAGCATGGTTAGCTGCCGCCCCGGAGGTCCTGGGTTCGATTCCCGGCTCTGCCATGAAGTTTGAAAAGTGGTACGAGGACTGGAACGGGGTCTACTCAGCCTCGGGTGGCCCAAATGAGTAGAGGGGGTTCGATTCCCCCTCAGCCATCCTCGAAGTGGTTTTCCGTGGTTTCCCACTTCGTCTTCGGGCAAATGCCGGGATGGTACCTTCTTCAAGGCCACCTCCTTCCCTCTTCCTTGCCTATCCATCCTCACCATCCTTACCTTCCCTCATGAGGCCCCTGTTCGCTTTGCAGGTGAGGCCGCCTGGGCGAGGTGCCAATCCCACCTCACCAGTTGGATCCCTTCCGATTCGATGTTCCCAGCTCTAGGACACTGCCCGTAGAGGCGGTAGTGGTGAGTTCCCTCGCTGAGTCCGTGGGTTCCACCAACCTGGAGGGTAAACGACTAAAAAAAAAAACATTTTCTGTACCAAGTTTCACTGAGCTCGGGTGGTTAAATCGCGAGAACAGTCTATTTAAATATTTCAACTTTGCTTGGGCGCCAGGTTCGCTTTGCACTTACGAGGTTTATGAAAGTAACGTTTTAGAAATAAGAACACTTCCACATGGAAATCCGTAGAAATAAGACTGAGGGATTCAACTATCAACTCAAGAAAATGTTGTAAGAGAGTAGTTTTTCCATCCACCATGTTCCTCTTTGCGGTGCACAGAGGGTCAAAATCGAAATCTAGGGGGATAAAATTATTTTTACGTTTTAATCATGAATTTAGAGTGGAAGCAACGTATATAATTTGTTTACTTCATAATAAACATAATTTAAGACCTTTTTAAGCTACGTCTACACATGCAAGAAATTGTCTATGACTAGGAATTGGATACAGCATTCAGTTATCTCTTCAGAACAATTTACTACCCCTAATTTACTTTTAACAAGGTTACAAAGTTCCACTTTGGCAAAATCGTCAAACCCAGTGCTTCAAACAGTTGTAAACGTGTGAGAACTGGTTGCGCGGCATCTTCTAAAACGAAAAATAACTAAGTAAGTTGCAAAAAGATGCAACAAATCATATAACAGGCGTAAACTACAAGACTCTATCTACATTTTAATATTAAGTAGAAAGTGACGCAGAGTGACGCGACATACTAAAAATCTAAGTGAAAATATAATTTTAAAAATAATAGTTAAGTATTATATAATGCAAAAATAGTTAATATTACGTAACAATTACGCCCATTAATAACTGAAACACGTTACAAAGGTCATACCTTCAGCTGCATGTTCCATCTTAAAGCATCACACTAACCACAATGATAACCAAACCACAGCCACTTAAATTCACCCTCTAATTCAGACTGCTCGAACAGTGGTGACAGATTTACACCAAGATGCGTTTATATCCCAGAATAGTGAGCGGCAATTATATGAGAATGCTGTAGAAGTAATAAATTTTGATTTTTTAATTATGAGTATAAATAATTTTGTCCTCCTAGATTTCGATTTTGACCCACTGTGCGGTGGCACGCTCGAAGAGTTCTGGAGTCTACTGGGGGCAATCCCATTACACACTGAGATTCACGCAACGTCTGCATCATAAAATAAAATTCTCTGTCTCATGCTATTATTCTCCAAAATAAAGGCCCTCTTGGGAGACACAGGCCACCGTGATGAGGGGAAACTACCTGCTATGTCTGATATACAATAATTGCCATGTTTGCCATGCAATTCACGTGGTTATTATAAAGACTTTGAACATGTACCCTCCTTTAATCGTCCCCCTTCCCTTGCAGCCACACATCTAGAGGACGAGATTTGGCGACCAAGGGATCTCATCTGAGTCCGTCATGGCTTCCGCTTACTTTTATAATAATGATGATAATTGTTGTTGAAGGGGCCTAACATCTAGGTTATCGGCCCCTAATGGTTTGGGTGATAGTCAAAGATGAGATGAGAATGCAAACTATAACTAATATACTAGAAGAAGAAATGGTAAACAAATAAAGTAGAAGGCAAATAAAGGACAGGAAGAAAAGAAATGCCCTCAACCCTCGAAGAATGAGGATTGAGGGACTTGGAAGGAAGGAGAGCCATGAAAGGCAGATAGGAAAGGGGGCAAGAGGAGAGGGCCCACCCCATAGTCAGTGGAAGAAAGGAAAAATGGACCCAGCTCAGGAATCCCCCGGGATCACCAACTCCCGAACTCACCAGCCGTGAGCCTCTGAGGGTGTAGCAATATCCAGAGTGCACCAGAAGTGCTGGGTGGGGCTACATACACCCTGCCTCCTTGAGGGCCTTGAGCAGAACGCAGAAGATAACATGAAAAGAAAAAGAAGGCTGACCCCTCACAGAAGGAGGGTATCAGGAAAGATGAGACAAGGGTCAATTAAGGCGGGAAAGTGGAAGACTCCCTAGGCCTTGGATACCCTAACGCCGCCGGGCTCGGAAGAGAACAAGAGTTGAGCAAGAGATGTCGACAGCATGAGAGTATTAAAGGCCAAGGGTGTTTTTAATTTTCCCGCCTTAGTGGGCCCTTCTCTTATCTTTCTGACACCCTCATTTCTCGAGGGGTAGGTCCTCCTATTTTCGTGGTATTCCCAAAGGAGACATGGTGTGTGCATCCTCACCAGGCGTGATGCGCCCTGGACAACGCTACACCCTCTAAGGCTCACGGATGGAGAATGCAAGAGTTGGGTATGGGCAACTCTTTTCTCTATCTTTTATTTCCCTCATTATTTTTTTGTTTGCTCATTTCTTCTTGTAGTATGTTAGTTTACGAGACTTCGTAAGTTCCATTAGAAGAACTCGATGGACAATAGTTCAAGGTAAAAATGTACATATGTTTCCAACGCATCTGTTTCAGTTTTGTTTACCATTGTTATGCGTTGTGATGTTCAATCATGCATTTTGTTTTTCAGTAGGTTTTTACGACTGGATGCCCTTCCTGACGTTAACCCTCCTCCTATTCTCGGGCTTGGGACCGGCAACAGCTGTTAATGAGCTACTCAATCCACCCATTAACTGGAGCAAGTGGAGTAGGAAATCTGGAAATTGAGCGGTTAAGGAGGAGAGGAAGACCAAAAAGTAGTTCCGTGAAGAACTAAATAGCCTATTTTCATATTTCCTAGTTATGTTAATTGTCTCTATCAACGTACAAAATTTCAGTTCGATTGCTGTAATAGATTCGTAGCTATTAAGAACCGTCTAAATATTTCGGATGGTCACCATGTTAGATTTTTATATATGTAGGCCATATAGTTATGTACTATTAGATGAGGTTTATTGCGTAGGTTCATTATTCAAACGTTGACTACAATCGCATGATTATGACACAAGACACAAAAACGTAATTTAAAACTTTCGTACTGCCACCATCTTGAAGTTCTGTGAACAATTGAACTAAATTAGATGTCAGTGCTTTACAATGTGTATAAACATTTGCTGTACCAAGTTTCACTGTGTTCGGATGCTTAAATCACGAGAAACGTCTATTTAAATTTTTCAATTTCGCTTGCCCGCCATGTTCGTTTTGTACTTAACAGGTTTTTGAAAGTAACATAGGTGAACTTCTAGCAGTGTCCTCAATCACCGTAAAAAAATCAGGGTGATATCGGTTATAGTTTTGGAGATATTCATTAGAATGCCGGTGAAATATTTCGCACAACCGCCATGTTGGATTGGTGAGACGTAATAAAAATTGAATGGCACGGTCGGGGTCGGCCAAAATATTACTATGACATTACCGTGTTTCATTGTAATCGCTCCAGACGTTTAGATTTGATTAGGGACACACACACGGACGAAAGGTGATCTCATAAGCCGTTTTTTTTTTTCATAAATGAAAATAGGCTAAAATGAGGTGGGAAGACAAGGTTGCAGGGATCTCAGAGAAAAATGATGGAAGAAGGAGGAAGCATGGAAGAGAAGAGTCTAGCAAAGTAATGCTGACTCTACGTGACGTGGGAAATGGCTGAGATAAGGAAAAGGAAGAAGAAGATGCGTTGTGATATAGATCTATATTTTAACATGTCCTGGCTGATTTTCATCTGTTTTACCTCTCATAATATTGAACAATATTTAATGGACGGTTTATGCGAGACAGTCAAGAGACGGCCTGGACGCAGCAGTGTTAAGGACTAAACCGATACACTACTTACTGTCGTTAGGTGCTTTGCGACATCGTATACTAGAGTGTATCTGGTAACATGTGTGGTGTGAAGGCTGGAATAGAAGTGGTAAACCACTGGAAACATTCTAGGATAGCTGAGGTGGGAATCAAACTCACCCCCTTTCAGTTATGCCTCACGAGGTTGAATATACCACATTTAGGCCTCAGTCTAGAATTAAATATCTTGGTAGAGCCGGGAATTGAACCCGGACGTCCGTGGTGACAGCCAATAATACTAGGCACTGCGCCACCTTCTACTGAGGTGCGTCATCTACATATGACAAACATGTCGTATTAAACACTTCAGTTCAAATCTGGGAAGAAATCCATTAGCACAAAATAATTAAATATAGTCTATCAGACAGTTTGGAAAGTTCTGCTCCACACCACTACTTGGGAGAATAGCTGAGGAGGAAATTTCTTCTCAGTTTTTTTTTCCACGAGGCTGAGTGTAGAGGAAAGTCGCCAAATATGGGGAGGTTTTTTTATAGGGCTTACATTAGCCATAAGAAGAAACGGAATAATTTTGGTTTTATCACCAATGTAAACCTCAGGGGATATACCTTGTATATTACAAATATGGGCACGTTTGATGTTGTAATGCCCTCTGATATTAGTGTTAACTATAAAAGTGCACTTTCCCCATATTAGGCAACCGGGGTTCGTAATATGGGGAGGTGAGAAACCTCTCAGTTTTTTATTATAATAGATACACTGAATAATATACCCTCCTAATTAAAGCATTAATTCTGACAATGTAATAAAATCATGTACATAAATAATACAAAAATACAATAATGAACATTGTAAGTTAATAACAGTCCTAGTTTCCTGTTGCCGAACTTCCAAACAAAACAATCTGTCTCTGATTCTACACACAATGCGTAAGCCCAGCACTCTGTTTTGAATTAATGTGAGTGCGCTGCCAACTGTTTACATCTGTCTGTCGCCTCTTCAGGGCGAGTGTGGGGCACGAAGGAAGGCATGAACCCTTAGGGAGAACTATTTGTTTACTAACTCTGCAGCTCCAGCACGCAATCCATTTCCCCTGTTAGCAGCCAATTTGGGATTGGAAGGATCTCAACAGCTGGAACTAGTGGACTAACCCCCCCTCCTCCCCTTTTCCTCCCCCCTCCCTCCCCAATAAGATGTTGAGGCCTTTGGTGAAATGTTACCACTTTTGTTTGGAGGAGAAGATCTAGATTTCCATGTTGTACCTCTACTGAGAGGTACGGAAAATCATGGTCCTAGAAGATGTTCTTATTGCACGGAGAAAGCCCAGATTTACGGAACCCTCCTACATTTTCAACAGTTGCTGCCTTTATATACGCACGACCAAACAGCTCACCAACCCATTTCTTCCTTCCCGGCATCTAAAAATAAGTGATATGCCAGTTAGTGAGAGCTGAATTATTCCATTACATTCAATAGAACGTAATGTGGGATTCCCCATATTAGGGGACAATGAACTCCCCATATTAGGCTATCTCAGTGTCCATGCTTTAACATTATACCTCCAAGAAATTTACAGGCTAAGACAAAATACTACAATAGTACGTTGAACCCAAGCCTCTGACTGTATATACAAACACATTTAGAAAATTAATTCACTTACATTTGCCCATATAAGGAAACCTCCCCATATATGGCGACTTTCCTCCTCGTTCGAACCCTCAAACCAGAATTACATTTCGTGGCAGAGCTGGGAATCGAAACCAGACCCTAATGACCGAAGTCATAATACTTACCCCAAGACCACAAAAAATGGTACCAACACACACAAAATAATCAAACCAAACACCAACAAACATCAACAGACAAAAAAGAACATCAAAGAAAGGAAAACAACAAATAAAATCAACAAAATAACAAACGAATAAATAGACATAAAACAACAACCAATTAAACAAACAAAGAAAGAACAAACAAGAAATACACATAAAATAAACAAAACCAACAAATAAATTCAAATATAACCAAAGCAACAGGTAACAGAAACAAGAACTGACAAACAACAACAAGTAGTTCCGTGAAGAACTATACAGCCTATTTTCATATATCCTACTCACGTTAATTACCTCTATCAACATACAAAATTTCAGTTTGATTGCTGTAATAGATTCGTAGATATTCAGAGCCGTCTAAATATTTCGGATGGTCGCCATGTTGGATTGCTAAATGTATAGGCCATAGAGTCATCTACTGTACCCGATATCCGGATAGTAGGCTGTCAGATATCCGCCCCCTCAATCGGATTGCCAATAATCAATCGCACCGGCACAGCTACATCAATAAAAATGGCACTGACAGATACTATCGAGATTAGAGCACAATAGTTAACAAGAAATTATTGTGGAACACACCAAAATATACGGGGGTTCATACTTACCTTTACTTACCTCTTAAATTTATCTCGGGGACTGGGTTGTCAACTGGATCACTTAAAGTATGCCCACACAATAACCTCCACCATGATATTTAAAATGAACCAGAACGAAGACGAGAAACTTTAAACTGCACAATAATTTATTTCACATAAAGAATTATTTTAACAAAAATAAAACAACAAAATCCACGTGGCAATCAGAAGCCATCGTCCATATAACCATGTCCTCCTGTAGGACTTGTATACTCTACATACAATGTTTCAGCTTTCTCAAGCTCAAAATAACGTAATTATAATAATGCACTTGGAATGGAAACGGGGTTTGGGACGAGACACATATATCAATTGTTTTGCGTGTTTATATACTTCACATTTTATTTATAGCCACAAGGCTATTATGGAAACGTCCTTGGCCTCTGTCATACAGTTGTCCGGGCCAGCTGCAATGCACCTGCATCGTCAAAGCGGACTCCCCGTTCGTTCAACCCTAGCATAAGCGAGTTACCTCAGAGCTTGGCTCTCCTTTTCAAAACACGTAAATGTTCACATCTCAACTGAAATATTATCACGCATATCCTTTAAATGCTCCATTCAAACACCAATGGAATACTCTAATAATCCCACATCATGGCTAATTGTTCAAACCACCTGCTTAATTAGCATTGTTTAGAGTATAAAAACAAAACTCTTAATGTTAATAACAAAAGTTCATTAATTATTTATAACAATAATAAATTGTTTATAACAATGTCAAATGACAATTGAAAATTTTATACACGCCTCTATTAATCCTTTTCATTTCAAATTATTATCAAAGATATTTACATAATTATTTACAATATTAATATTGTTTATATTATTTATACAAGAAATACATTAAACCACACGTTTATCCGGTTGATAATTACTCAAATCGTGGTGATATAATCGACCAATGAAGGTTAGTTATATTTAACTGTCAAATTCAGGTTTAATAAGGTTTAATAATAATTATTAATATTTGTGACGGTAACCTCCATTCAACATCTTCATCTCAAATTATTTAACACTCTTGTTAATTTTAACAGTATCTTCATATGAATAAATTTCAAAGACCCAGAACAATACATTCAGCGGGAAAATACTTCGCTCAAGATGCACAAAATTGCACAAAAATTGGCCCAAAATTCATCATATATCTTCATATATATGGCATAAAAACCTTCCAAACTACATACAAAAATCCTCCACTTATAAATTCATCAACTTCATTAATTATTGTGGGAACCTCCTTCATTATTCCAGGGCATTACTCAACAGCGACTTTTACACGTCCACTGAACTAACGATTATACATCCATTGTTCCTCTTTAAAAATTCTTATATTCATCAATTGTAATAATGACTGTTATTATTTAACCTTCGTGGGTTTCATTCATGAATCGATATGAAGTAAAAAATTTGCCAATCACAAATAAATTTAATAGCAAATACGATTAGACACTCCTCCCTGGTCTATCAAAATTGAGATTAATATCTTCAAAGAAACGCAGTATAAAAATACTATCTTCAATCAAAGTTCATCTAAACTGTATGAATAGTCGAATAGAATACAATTAGACTGTGGAATGCAAACATTATTGTTCCAATCTATAATTGAGAAAAACTCCTATCAAATGTTCATTACTATAGTGTATTCAATAAATCGTAATTAAAGTTCATATTTCATAAAATTGTCTATAATGCAATGATAAATGTCTATGTTGCAATCATGTTCATAAGACGACTAGTATTTCAAAGATCGTCGATATCGTAATAGATTTTAACGCTCTAAAATCATTTAATCATTCTTCTTTCTTGAGGATGACAGAAAATTGGTCAAAGTAATTTACTGAATAGAATTACTTTAATAAAATGACACGCTGTCTGAATTCAACTCTGCCATAGCAAATCGTTAACTTTACCGTCAAATCGTGACTACAAAAATATGCAAATTACTGAAAGAATCTAAATTATCAGTCTCAACTGATCCAAAATTATTTAAGTATGCCAATGACATAACAATGTCTCAACAAATCGAAGAAAAAGGCATAAATCATCGAAGAGTACTGAGTACAGAAATATCAATCAAGAAAATGGGGCAAAAGATAGGACATAAAATATGGAAAAATGGTTGCTCAGATATCGCTACAAGACTCAAATAATACAAGAAACATTCACGACTACCTTATCTGTTGATTGAAGTTCTAGAGGAAAGTTTTCAAAGAAAACTGCTGTTGGTTCCATTTCACCAGCGTAAAGATGTGCTCCGTCCTCGAACCTGGAATCAGCGCCCTCGGAGAATCGAACTGTTTCTTTCTCCGGAAATTGCACTGCTCCGTGGATACGAAAAACATCCTTCTGGCAAAACTCTTCTTTGTGAGCCGGGACAAC
The DNA here is from genome assembly GCA_946902985.2 of Meconema thalassinum. Taxonomy (NCBI): domain Eukaryota; kingdom Metazoa; phylum Arthropoda; class Insecta; order Orthoptera; family Tettigoniidae; genus Meconema; species Meconema thalassinum. The sequence goes on from OX336396.1 coordinate 68,753,800, forward strand.
CCTGGCCTCTCTTGAAAGTTCCCTGAAGTTCTGGTTGTAATTCGCCATGAAGTTTATTGTAGTTATTTCCGCAGAAATATTCATAATCGTGGAGTATGAAAATATTTCCACTGCCATTTGATATAATTCAGCGATGGATTCACGATGCATGAGTGTAGTTGGATGTTCACTACATGCTCGCTTTTGTAGAAAGACGATTAACGAAGTTCCATGCTGTTATTTCACTCCAATCGATATATGCCCCAATTGCATTAAAGCCTTAGCCTTCCATCTCAACTTCCGTTATAATCATTGAAAGCACTGCAAGATTATAATGTTCCATAGTAGACTGTATCGTTGTATTACCAAACGTATTCTCCAATATCACTGTTGCAATCCACGTGTCAGCCGTAGTGTATAATGTGGAATTTTAAAAGTGTTTCTCATGTGGCGAGAAAATCACTTTTGTTGGCAGCCTTAAAGTGCCAATATCTTTCGAAGTATAACTGTGAAATTGTTCAAATCTTCTACACACCTCAATGTTGTACTGCCCAATTGAATTATAATAAAGGCTGAAGTTAACTCTTGATATCTTATCTGGTAGAAACGTTAATGTGAGCGTTTCAACTTCACCTAGTTTCGAGCAGCGTAAAATGGAACTGCTCCGTGTTCGTTCGATGCGCCGGGCTTTAACCACACGCTAAAGACAACTTATTTACTCGAAAATGACTATATGACCTCTGAAATATATATGCGTTATCAGCGGTATGATCCGTATGAGATATATGAGTTCTGAGTTCTGAGTTCTGAGATTATGAGTTCTGAGATTATGAGTTCTGAGAGCTCCTGTCTTCTGTGCAGGACCTTTTATCAACTTCTTAAGGGGCGTATCCACCCCTTCCATAGCCTGTTCCTCCGTCATAGCTAGAAGTTTTAACTTTGGCTATACTTGACGGATTTTCAAATTTCAAAAACTCAAAATTAATTTCTTCAAAATTCCAAATCAATGCCATAACTGAAAATAGTTTTCCACAAATCTGCATGCCAAAAGTAATTAAATATCGTAGTTTCAGCAATCTCCGTCTTCCTTCCAAACTATCGTTCATTGGTTCGAGTCTCTCCTCCAATAGCGTAACTTCTTCCTTAGCACAATACCTTGTTTCCTGCGACTGCGTCGTAAATCTCCGATCTTTCTCGAACAAAATCATGACGTCATCAAGAATCTCAGCTCCACCAGCCTACTTGCATGAAATCTGCGTCATCCGTGCCTACGTCATGAATATACACGTCACAACTATGACAGCCATAACTTTACTCATATTTGCCAATACAGCCATCGTGGTCTCAATATAATTCAATTTACGGGGGCAGTACCATTAAAGGAAAATTATTGCGTAGGTTCATTATTCAAACTTTCACTTCGATCACATGATTACGACACAAGAAATAAAAACTTAATTTTAAAATTCACACAGCCGCCATCTTGAGGTTATGTAAACAATTGAACTAAATTAGATACCAGCGTATTACAATGTGTATAAACATTTCCTGTACCAGATTTCATTGCGTTTGGAACACTAAATCGCGAGAAAGGTCTATTTAAAATATTCAAATTCGCTTGGCCACCATGTTCATTTTGTAGTTAACCTGTTTTTGAAAGTCTTATAGATGAACTTCCCGTAGTGCCCCTTATCTCTGTACAAAATTTCAGGGTGATACCGCTAATAGTTTCAGAGATATAGAATACCGGTGAAATATTTCGCACATCCGCCATCTTGTGGTTATGTAAACAATTGAACGAAGTTAGATGTCGGTGCATTAAAATCTGTATAAACATATACTGTACCAAGTTTTGTTGCGTTTGGTTGCTTAAATCGCGAGAAACGTCCATTTAAAAGTCGCAAATTCGCGTGGCCACCATGTTGGTTTTGTAGTTACCAGTTTTTCAGAAGTCACATAGGTGAACTTCTAGTAGTTCCCTTTATAACCGTAATAAATTCCAGGGTTATATCGGGAATAGTTTCGGAGATATTGAATGCTGGTGAAGTATTTCGCACAGCCGCCATGTTGGATTGGTGAGACGTAACAAAATTTGAAGGGCCCGGTCGGGGTCGCCGGGAATAGTGCTATGATCTTACCGAGTTTCATTGAAATCGCTGCAGCCATATAGAACTCCTCACACACACACACACGCACACACACACGGACAAAAGGTGATATCATAAGCCTATTTTTTCCAAAATTGAAAATAGGCTTAAAAATCACATAATCAACAAAACAAAAAACAAACAAAAAAGTGAACCGAAAATAAACAAAACGAAGAACCTAAAAATCAGTATAGCAAAAACAAGATCAAACAACAACCAAGAAGAAACAAGAACCAACTAACAAACAAAAATAATAACCATCAAATAAAAAACAAACAAATGAACACACTACAAAACGACATACAATTAAACAATAAAACAAAACCATCACAACAACAATCAACAAGAAAACTACAATATACAACATAAACAACACCGAAATAACGAGAAACGAAGACAGCAACGAAAACAAGAATCAACAAACAGCAACCAACGAAAAACAAGAACAAACAACAATAAATAAGAGTCAACTAACAACCAAAAATTAGAACCAAAAAACAAACAATCAAAAACAAGAATCAACAAACAGCAACGACGAAAAACAAGAACAACCAACAATAAATAAGAGTCAACTAACAACCAAAAATAAGAACCAAAAAACAAACAATCAAAAACAAGAACCGACAGCAAACCAACAAATGTTAACAACATACAACAAACAGTTAAAGCTATCCATGTTATACTCTTTGAGCAAGGAACGTGCCAATATCACAGGAACTTGAAGTTAAGCCTCTCCCCCACCACCAAGTCTGTTTTCCTTCCATTTTCTTCCCCCTACTCTCTAGTGTTCTTCACGAACTAGAATGGCTATAAAAAAGACTAGCAAACTTTATCACGTGCTGTAACATTTAGAGCCTCATAAAATTAATGCCTTATAAGAAAAGCCATTCATGTCTCTATATAACATTCATATTACAGTGGAAGAAGTTCTCGGCAGTAACGAGGTAGTAAATAATCAGTCAGGGATTCACAAACTCGTGTCTCTTCACGATGGACCATAGCTTGTGATGAGGGAACGTCCAGCTCAAATAGAGGCTGTTAAGAAAATGTATAAGGGGCAGATGACCTTGCTTTTCCTCCCCGTAATACCACAGTCAATAAGTAACTAACTAAGGAAAAGTATCCAGTATTTTTGGAGGTAAAAGTATCCATCAAATGTCTGATAAACATCGGTCCTACAGGGTCGACTTCCTTAAATCTGAACACTTGTTTATATGAGGCGCAGACCAGCAGATAAATCGTACTTGACACCCCTGACATGGAACACTGATACGGCACAAGAATTAATGATGATGAAGATGATGATGGTTGGTTAGTTTCTCAGTTTAGGGGCTGCGACAACGCAGCCATGTAGCCCCGTGTACTTTGGGTGTGTGTAGAATCTGTCTGATAACCGGTGTTAATTGTGATGGCTGTATATGTTATCTGTAATTCAGGTAAGGACTGCAGACGATCAATTTCAAATAGTTCCTACTTTAGCTACCAAATGCTACCGTCAACGACACCTAGCTGTGAACTTGGATACTAGACGCCACCGCAACCAGCACCTAGCGGTGAACATTGGAACTAATAAAGCGTTAATCAAATCTAACCTACAAATTAGCTTCAAACAATTGTAGTTAGAGGAAGGTTCTTTTACATAACATAAATATGTGACATGGGCCCACCGGCATTACTTCCCCTCAGAAGGAAGGCATACTGAGGTATTTTTAACGCTTCGCTGGCCTAGTTGGTAGCATGCTGAATTGCTCTGCCCAAAATCGCAGGTTCAAACTCAGCCGAAGTCATCTGATTTTTTAAGAGCATCAAAATCCTTCAGTATGCCTTCCTTCGGAGGGGAAGTGAAGCCGGTGGTCCCATGTTACAGATTTATGGCATATAAAAGATGCTCCCACTAACGTAACTTGTGTGAAGCTAAATTTCTAGGTTAGATTTCGTTGAAACGCTCTATCAAAGTTCTAACGTTCACCACTAGGTGTCAGTAAGATCCGGTAGCGAAAGTTGGAACTACTTGAAATTGAACAGAACTTGTAGCTCACCCCATGGGTGTCCGCTTGAAGCAGCTACAGCCTCTGGGGTGCCGAGCATGTCCTCGGACACTTCCGGCAGTAAACGCCATACGCTAAATAAACAACGCTCTTAAAAAAAACCGAAAACTTCGACGGGGTTTGAACCAGCAATCTTCGGCATAGAAGCTCAGCATGCTACCAACTACGCCACCGAAGCCGAAGATGATGATGATAATTATTTTAAAGAGCCTAACATCTGGGTTACCGGCCCCTAATGGTGTGGACGATAGTAAAATGAAACTCAAATGGGAACTGTAACAAAAACTAACTACAGACTTACTGTAGATACTAGAAGAATAAATGGAAAACATACAAGATGATAGTTCATTTCGAGCAACACATAAATGGCAGTGTTGCCAACTTTACGCGCGCTGATAGGTTTAATGTTTGACAGCATGAGATGTCTTAACTATCTATTGGACTTCAACCAAATGTTCATTGTGTACCGTAAGAGATGAAAATAAGAATATATTCAGAGTCGCCTGGGCTGCCAACTGTTGATAAATACCCTCTATAATTTTGAATCTTAGTCTCAGTAGATTAGAAACTAAGCAGGCCATAAGATCCAAATGTTGCAAACTTACAGAATATAATATTCCAGATTAATTTTGAATAACCGAGACATGACAGTGTTGCCAGCATAATTCTACGCGTTCTTATAGGTTGAACGTTCAATTCAGGGGCGTATATAAGGTGGGGGGGGGGGGGGTGGAGGGCCCCCGAAATTTTTGTCACATATATTATTTGTTTATGAATTAAGACATTAAAAACCAATATAATCATGTACTATTGTTACTAAGTGACGTTTGGCAACGTTGCAAAGCAAGCCGAAGGTAGAGCGATGTAAACAGTGTGACAATCAGTTTGCTCTGATCTTATGTGTAACAACATAACCTCTGATTACTCCCCAGTGCCTTCGCTCTTATGAACGAATCAAGAACAGCAACAAGTGCCCTTGAAGCGCGTGACAAAAGTTTTTTCCCTAACTTTTATACCCTTATCAAACTTTTGGCAAATGTGCCTCTCTCTGTAGCTACTGGTACTGCCGAACGGAGTTTTAGTTGGTTGAAAATATACTTAAGAAATTCTACTTCTGAAAACAGACTCAACGGTCTAGCATTGTCATCTATTCACAGAGACATACATCTCACTGACGATGAAGTTATGAACCGATTTGGCAATTCTTCAAGAAACCTTGACTTTAGTTTATAGTGTGAGTTGTAAATCAAAACAGTAACATTAATTCTTCCCATGTAAACACTATCAAGTGAGCAAGAGGATTGTATTAATAAAAAGTATCATAAAATGGTCCTACTTGTGTTTGACATTAACCAAACATAAAACATCACAATAAATTGGTTGAAAAAGTGATGCCAGATAGCCTTAACACTGATCATTTTGCTCCAAATTATACAAAAGTTTCCCGGAGAGAACCCCCTATTCTTTGGGCCTATACCATGCGCCCTAACCCCCGGTTGGGCACCCCAGGAAATAAAACTCTATATACGCCCGTGGTTCAACTGCACGAAATTTTCATACAAACGAATGGATCTCATTCAAATTATGTACGTGCAATGTATGTTTTAGGAAATATAATTGTGTCTAATAGGAGAGTCAGCAGAGGTATCAACTGTGTATAATAATCTCAAATCATTTAAATTCTAGATTCAATATCACGGAATAGGTGTATGGAACACACTTCAAATTTATCAAACTGTATGTTTTTAGACCCATTTGGGGTAAATGGAGAAAGTTAGTGCTACCAACATAATTCTATGCTAGCATATAGGATCAACGTTCAAGAGCGTGTAACATTCATACTAACGAATTTCAACCGAATTTCGTATTTGTAATGTATGTCTCAAGAGATATAACTTGGCATGTTTTTGGAGTCATCAGAGCTACCAACTGTTGATAAATGATCTCCATAATTTCCAAACCCTAGTTTCAATTTAAACAGACAAACAATTCAAAATTTGGCTCATGTATATAGACAATAATTTTGCAGATTCATTTCAAGCAACGCATACGTGACAGTATTGCCAACATAATTCTACGCGTGCTGATAGGTTCTATGTTTAATTATATGCAATTTCCATAACATTTCATGGATAACTAACAAATGTTGTCTATTGTGTGTATGCCATAAGGGATATATTTGTGCGGTTTTTAAGAGTCAGCAGGCCTACAAACTAGTTACGAGTAATAACTCTCTCTGAGCATTTGAGCCGTAGACTTTCAGTATGTTAGAATCCATCGAAACTATTTCAAGCAAACTGTAGTGCTCCATTAAGCTACAATATTTCAGGTGCATTTCGAACATATGTTAACTACCAATACTACCTAATAAATTTCGGCATAGGACTTTATAGATCAATCATTGGCATGGATCTTAAATTTTAAGAAAAGTAGACTCTTTAGTTCGTTACGGAACTACTTGTTAATTCATATTTATTACTTCTATGTGGTCAAGAATGAGATTCTCTAGATAATAATTTATACGGCTAAATACCCTTCCTGACTCCAACCTCGTCAGAGGATTAAGGAAACATGAAATGAATAAAACAGGACAAGAAGTTGGAAGGTAACGTCCCGTCATTTGCCTAGCGCTGAAAATGGGAAATGACCGAAAAGCATTTTGGTTGGTTGGTTCTTGAGTTTAGGGGCTGCGACAACGTGGTCATGTAGCCCCGTGTACTTTGGGTGTGTGTAGAATCAGTCTGATAACCGGTGTTAATTGTGATGACTGTATTAGTGTGTGTTATCTGTTTTAATTCAAGTAAGGACTGCAGACGATCAATTTTCAAGTAGTTCCTACTTTTGCCGCCAAACGCTACCGTCAACGACTACTAGTGCAGAACTTAGCTACCAGACGTCACCGTAGTCGGCTCTTGGCAACGAACGTAGAAACCTAAGAGCGTTGTTTACATTCTTAACCTATACAATTTAGCTTCACGCAGGTGTAATTAGTGGAAGGTTCTTTAACATGCCATAAATCTATGACATGGGACCGCCGGCTTTACTTCCCCTCCGAAGGAAGGCATAATGAGGGATTTTTAACGTTCTTAAAAAATCCGACGACTTCAGCCGGGTTTGAACCCGCGATCTTGGGCATAGAAGCTCAGCATGCTACCAACTACGCCACCGAAGCCGCGAAAAGCATTTTAACCCGCGAGGACTGGCGCATGGGTATTTTTGACCCGTGGCTTAAATAATGCTCTATATTTTCGTTTTGGTCTGTCCTTATTTCCTATCGCTTACTGTACCTTCCTTCCTAGCCTTGAACTTCACCCTGCAAGAGAATAGTACATTATGCAACGAGCCTATAATGGCTATAATTAAGACACGAGTATTTTTATAACAAGAGCGTATGCGAGTTTTATAATTCCCATACGAGTGTCTTAATTACCAGTATAGGCGAGTTGCATACGACTTTTTATGTTCGACTATAATTATAACTTTATTATATGTTTTAACATAAATATTCATAAATATCTGTCGAGAGTCAGCCACAAGAATTTTGTTATCGGAGAGCGAGCGCGAGACATCTCTCTGTCTTTCAAGATCTCTGACCGACCGACGCATGCGCTCTGTGTGCTTGCAATGCCATATTATGCAGGCCATATGTTTACATCTGCCGTCCCTCAGTAATATTGTCACCGGAGTCGTTTGAAGGCTGTGTAGAAATTAGGGTTGATGATATTAAGGTACAGTGCTATTTCTTGTCTCATATTCGCCAGTTTATTTACGCGAACATATGGACGGTGTGTATTCCATGTCGGTAATTTATTATAGTTCGATGTTGTGTTTATGTCCGACATGTTGGATTTTGAGTGCATACGCGAAGGTATCGTTACCTAATTGGTCAATGAACGAGCTCTGATTGGCTAGAGAAACTGTATCGTAATGAAAAACAGTGTTATAATGACCATCATTATGATACAGTTTTCTGACACAATAGCGAGGGTCGAACATATTTTAATGCACCGACATCTAACTTCGTTCAATTGTTTACATAACCACAAGATGGCGGATGTGCGAAATATTTCACCGGTATTCTATATCTCTGAAACTATTAGCGGTATCACCCTGAAATTTTGTACAGAGATAAGGGGCACTACGGGAAGTTCATCTATAAGACTTTCAAAAACAGGTTAACTACAAAATGAACATGGTGGCCAAGCGAATTTGAATATTTTAAATAGACCTTTCTCGCGATTTAGTGTTCCAAACGCAATGAAATCTGGTACAGGAAATGTTTATACACATTGTAATACGCTGGTATCTAATTTAGTTCAATTGTTTACATAACCTCAAGATGGCGGCTGTGCGAATTTTAAAATTAAGTTTATGTTCGACCCTCACTATTATGTGTCAGATAACTGTATCATAATGATGGTCATTATAACACTGTTTTCCATTATGATACAGTTTCTCCAGCCAATCAGAGCTCGTTCATTGACCAATCACGTAACGATAACTTCGCGCATGCGCTCAAAATCCAACATGTCGGACATAAACACAACATCGAACTATAATAAATTACCGACATGGAATACCCACCGTCCATATGTTCGCGTAAATAAACTGGCGAATATGAGACAAGAAATAGCACTGTACCTTAAAATCACCAACACTAATTTCTACACAGCGCATTGTCTTGAAATGACTGCGGTGACAATATTACTGAGGGACGGCTGATGTAAACATATGGTTGCATATGGCATTGCAATCACACAGAGCGCATGTGTCGGTTGTTCAAAGCTCTTGAAAGACAAAGATATAACACCCAACGCTCGCTCTGCGATCACAAAATTCCAGTAGCTGACTCTCAACAGATATTTATGAATATTTATGTTAAAACATATAATAAAGTTATAATTATCGTCGAACATAAACAGTCGTATGCAACTCGCCTATAATGATAATTAAGACACTCGTATGGAAATTATAAAACTCGCATACGCTCGTTTTATAAAAAATACTCGTGTCTTAATTATAGCCATTATAGGCTCGTTGCATAATGTACTATTATAGCTTTTTAAACACTCAAGTTATTTCTCGAATGACAGTTTTCGGCTTACGTTAGTTGGGACATTTTGTAAAAAAATAAGGGTGCACCCACCTACTTTGGTGAAGTACAATCACTTATCTCTCGTTCTTGATGATTCATATTTAGGGTCTATGGACACCTTCGTCATCAGCTCCTTTATTCAAAAATATTAAGATGACTGCTTTGCCGCCACTTTCAAGGCCAATTATTATACTGTTACAAAAATTATTGTCCTTTTTCTGCATGTTAAATTTGAAAAAAAAACTTATTTTAGAGCCTTCGTGGCTTAGGCGGAAGCACGCCGGCCTCTCTCCGCTGGGTCCGTGGTTCAAAGCCCGGTCACTCCATGTGAGATCTGTGCTGGACAAAACGGAGGCAGACAGGTTTTTCTCCGGGTACTCCGGTTTTCCCAGTCACAATTTCATTCCAGCAACACTCTCCACTACCATTTCATTTCATCTGTCATTCATTTAATCATTGCCCCAGAGGAGTGCTACAGGCTTCGGCAGCCGGCATAGTTCATATCCTCGCCGCTAGATGGGGGGCTTCATTCATTCCATTCCTGGCCCGGTCGGATGACTGGAAGCAGGCTGTGGATTTTCATTTTCAAATAAACCTTATTTTATATTGGGAATAATTCATACGAAGACACAAGGTGTAATTACTTTATTAACATCCGTACGACTACGACAAAAAGGGAGTGACACACTATGGGTCAAAATGACCCGGCGCCAGTCCTCGTGTTATACAGTATTTTTTCACGCCGGTTCTCAAGGGTTAAGGAAGGGCCGACGATGAGGTCCAAACCCACTCGTCTTCCGAGTCTGAAGATAGCCTGGTCTCATTGCGGTGGGAAGGCCTGTATATAGTCACATTAGAATAATCGAAGAGCGCTGATCTATAGCCCTGAGCCTATCTGCATTGATTATATTGGCGTGGACTTGTGGCGGAAGTGTTTCGCATGACAATAGCCCGCAGGCTGCAATTGAAATGTCCTTATTGTTGTGCTTATCGGAACCCACCCACCCTCGGAAAGGACGTTAATCTTAGTCCTTTGTTTCCTCTGGGTATGAATTGGATCACTGGGTGATGATGACCTTCATTTGAGAGGGTACTAAATCAGGTTTTCCCCTTTCACCATTGCATTGGGGTCCTTTACACAATGAACATCTAATTAGACAGTAGTTTCATTAATAGATAACTGCCACGATTCATGATAGCATTCACAGTTTTAGGGCCCATACTAGGATCTGTGTAAGTTTATCTAACTGTTGTAGTTCCCACTCTTGCATTATGGCTGCGAAACCTGGGTTACTTACAGAAAGCACCTCTTAACTCTAGAAAAATACTATCAACGATACCTTAGGAGAATACTTGGTATTAAATGGTAGCACTGGTGGACTAATACAAGTGTATTAGAGGAAGCTAACACTATTAGTATTGAGGTTCTCATAATAAAACACCAACTTCGATGGACATGACATATAGTTCGCATGCCTGAGTCCTGCCTCCCAAAACAAATCTTATATTTCCAGCTGAATGTCGGTCAAAGAAAGCAGGGTGGACAACAAAAACGCTATAAAGGTGTTCTGAAGACCAACATGAAGAAATGTCAAATTCGTACAGCAAACTGTGAGGCTGTCGCAACCAACCGATCAGAGTGGCGCCGCAACGTCCATCAAGGCCACTTGCTCTTCGAAAAGAGAGAAGAAGGCTTCAGGCTGAAAAAGGAAATGCCAAGAAAGAGCGCATGAATCGCAGAATGATCAACCCCCCAAGATCCATTGGCTGTTGAAGACCTTGTGTGCCAATATTGTGGAAGAGTCTGTGGTTGTCGGATTTGACTGTACGGTCTCCAAAGAACTCATGAAATATGAAATGAAAATCCACAGCCTGCTTCCAGTCTCCGACCGGGTCAGGAATGGAATGAATGAAGCCCCCATCTAGCGGCGAGGATATGAACTGTGCCGGCTGCCGAGGCCTGACGCTCTCCTCTGGGGCAATGATTAAATGAATGACAGATGAATGAAATGTTGACAGGGAAAACCGGAGTACCCGGAGAAAAACCTGTCTGCCTCCGCTTTGTCCAGCACAGATCTCACATGGAGTGACCGGGATTTCAACCACGGACCCAGCGGTGAGAGACCGGCGTGCTGCCGCCTAAGCCACGGAGGCTTTCATGAAATACGATTATGCTGTAAACCAATATTAGGCATAATCATGAAATATGATTATGCCTAATATTGGTTTACAGCGAAGATTTATATTACCGTACCTTGGAAGACAATCATACATGTATCACGAGTGATAGCTTAATAATATTAAGCATCAGTATAGAGAAACTCAGCAATTCTTCTAGGTTTGTGCCGTGTCTTGTGTGGGGTTTCGCCTAGGACACCAAGCTGGCTCATCGGCGGGCTCTTGGTGTCCCCGCCCGGACCCCCACAGGAGTGACGAACTGCGCGCCACCTCCCTTTATATTAGATGCAACTCATAATTAGTTGTAAGTTTCATTTGATCATCCTTCATTTTCGCTATCACCCAAACCATCAGGGGCCGATAACCTAGATGTTAGGCCCCTTCAAACAACAATCATCACAATCATCATAATCGATTTTTGCTTGTGGAGGAACTACTCTGAAATCCATGTAGGTGATAATAATAATAATAATAATAATAATAATAATATATATATATATATATATATATTTACGAGGGTCTGTGGAAAATCTTCAAAAGACACTTGTGAAGGGTCCGCACTCCACAGTAGTGTGGGATTCTTACCCACTAAAAACCACCTCCCTTTTCCCCCGATGCGTTCATCGCCCCGGAACCGCTCTCGCATTACTTCACGGTGATGTCGTGCTTACTTAGCCATTCAGACTTCTTCTTTCTTCATTTTTATTATGGATGTTCGTACGCATCCATTTCCCTCTTCTTCTGGCGCAGGACACCTTCTATGAAAATAGCTGTCTGATTCCATGTTTGATCATTTCGGAGCATCATCTGTAGGATGTTGTCCGGCGTGATTACCTCTAGAGAAGCTTGCAGTTCTCTTCTATGTGTTGACCAACGTTCACACACAAAGAATGTGTGGAGCGCATCATCCTCTTCATTACAATAATGACACAAAGGGCTATTAGCCACGCCAATGCGATGCAGGAATCTCCGAAAATATCCATGGCCTGTCAGGAACTGTGTTAAATAATAATTGACCTCTCCGTGGTTTCGATCAACCCAGTCAGCCAGACGCGGAATAAGTTTCTTTGTCCATCGACATCGTGTCTCACCATCCCATTTTTGTTGCCATCGTTCCATACAAGGATTGTGTGCAGACGTCTTTGCCTGATCTATAATAATAATAATAATAATATCGTATGGCATCGGGTGCCGGGTGTAAGCTTTGTTATTTGTCGCACAAAGGGCAGCTTGCATGTCGAATTTTGTTGTTCCTTGGAGCGCTATGAAATTCAAGGAGGTTAGATATCTAAGCTCCTTGGCACTATAGTAGAGAAAGGAGGAACGTATATGTTGGTGGAAAATCCCGAGATTAATATTGCCGTTATGAACCCGGCCTACTGAGTTCAAATGGGTTCTTTAACATGCCAACAACGTATGACATTCGTTTCGTGATTTTTGTCGCCCTTCAAAAACCACTTACCATAGCCAGGAGCAACCCTGCAAGCTTGGAGTTGGTAGACCGACACGATAACCACTCACCCACCGTGGCAAGGTATGTAAGTAAACGTAAGAAAGTGTAAATGTGTTAAACTAGTTGGGCACTACGCTGCTGTTAGCACCAGTGCCTTGCTCGACAGGCAGTGCTCCGGCCGTCACGCGGTGACGGTAAGGCCCCGTTCTATGGGAAAGGCTCTCACTGTAAAAAGCATACCGACATTATCGCCATACAGGATAACTGTGCAGAAGTTGATTTTGTTGCTGTTCCATTTGAGGGGCTTGTGCGTCGTGTACTTGGGAGTGTATAGAATTTATCTGATAAGCTGTGTTATTGTGATGTCAGTAGTAGTAGTGTGTGTATTTGTAATTCAGGTGAGGATTGGGAAGGAGGCGGTCATGGCCTTAAGTTAGGAACCATCCTGAATAGAAGTGGGAAGCCACGGTAAACCACCACTTCCAGGATGGCTGAGATGGGAATCGAACCCTCCTCTACTCAGTTTTGCCTCACGAGGCTGAGTGTACCCTGTTGTCCATCTCAAGATAGTTTTAAAGAAAAATAATTTTAGAGTGATTTATAGGAATATTCAATAATAATAATAATAATAATAATAATAATAATAATAATAATAATATCGTATGGCCTCGGATGCCAGGTGCGAGCTTTGTTATTTGACACCCAGACGGCAGTTGCAGGCCCCCTGTTCGCTTTGAAGGTGAGACCACCTGGGCGAAGTTCTAGTTACACTCCCCAGTTGTATCCCCCGATTCAGGGTCTCAAGCTCCAGGACACTACCCTCAGTGGCGGAAGAGATGGAATTCCTCGCTTAGTCCGTGGGAAAAGCCAACCCTTGAGGGTAAAACGATAACGAACGAATCAAATTTTCATAGAAAATCCAAGTAAAATATTATTTACAAAGTTTTTCACATTAGTTTCTTTTCTTTTTGAAACAACATCGCTGAAGAAGACGATAATATGGCCGAAACTGGTACACTTCATTAATTTATTTTTATTGACTAATGTGTAATAAATGTATTAAATACCCATTGGTATTTCCAGTGCTTTTTTTTCAGGGGGGACGCGGGGTTATGCGTACCCCCTTGAACATTTGAAAACTGATTAAGAAAAAATATTGGTACATTTGTATCTAGTCCGGAAAATATAACTTCCGACTTGAAAGTCCACCGATCAGCTGGCGTCAACGCGCTGTTCACAACAGCTGGAGGAGATTTCGAGTACTCCTCGATTTAAATCGATCTATCGAATCAGTTTCTTTTGGTCGGCAACTCGTCACTCCGTTCTTATAAGCACGCAGGCTAGTGTTTGGAGGCGGGTTAGTTTGTTATAGGGTGCGTTCAAAAAGTAACGAGCCGGAGGCTGGAATGCGCAAAGCAGTGACGACATCGGCTAATCGTGGCGTGTGTAACGAGGTGTGGTTCCGACCAGAGCGCGGAACGTTACAGCCCGTCGCTAGAGAGCACACGTGCACGTCACGTGACGATACAAAGCGAGCAGCAACATGCATCAATCGTCCAACGCTGCCAGTCGCATTGCAAACAGTGACATGGAGGCGTCAACCGAAGAGCAAAGAGATGTTGTTCGGTTTCTGACAGCGGAAGGAGTAGGGGGAATGGACATTAATCGCCGAATGTCACAAGTGTACGGCGAACACTGCATGTCCCTTGCAAGAGTCAAGGCGTGACACAAGCGCTTCAGGGAATGACGGGTGTCGTTAGCCGATGACGCCCGGTCTGGGGCACTCCCCTGCATTACCGATGACAACGTCCAGCTGGTTGATGACGACCGCCGAGTGACAGTGAACGCCATAGCCGCCGTGGTCGCTCCACGACAATGCACGACCTCGTACGGCCAACACCGTCGCGGCACTCCTGCAGAAATTCAAATGGGAAGTTCTCGGCCACCCTCCATACAGTCCATATCTCTCTCCCTGTGATTACGTCATGTTTGGTCCCCTGAAAAGGGCTCTGCGGGGCCAACGATTCATCTCGGACGCCGACGTCCAGCTGTACGTGCGGAACTGGTTCACATCGCAGCCCAGGGAATTTTATGAGACATCCATTCACCACCTCGTGTCACAGTGGGACAAGTGCCTCAGCAGCCAGGGCCAATACTTCTAACATACAGGAACTGGTTTTTGTAATTATGCCTCCAGCTCGTTACTTTTTGAACGCACCTTATATTTAGCATCCACCCAGGCATCATAAAAGCTGAAAGTTAATGACTCGAACACAAACAATAACCGGATTTTGTTAAATGCCGAAAATTGCAAGATCGTGATGTTTTGTCGACTACAACTGAGAGTACCCCTTAATTTTATTTTAGAAAAAAAAAGCACTGGGTATTTCATTTAGAACAACCTAACATTCACAAAGTAACACCGAAGCGCTGTGAGGATCAACTGTGCCAGTATCGCCCCTGATTTCACGCATGAGAGTAAACTCTATGCTAGGTAGAGTTAACACTGAAAACCCTCCCCGTGTGTCCACGAGGCTGTGGTTTCCCGAGCAAATATGTGTTCGCTCTGCAATATTCATGCAATTACCATACATTCATTAGCGTGCTGCGGTGGTGCTATCTCTAATATACCCCCCACTTAATGAGCACTGGTTACAAGATCAACAACCTTACGTTCACACGTTTACCGATCACACTTCAATATACAGCTATCAAACCCCCACCACCAAATAAGCAATCCCTACATTGATAGACAAATACAGATTAAATGGCGCTCGACTATTGGTCAGAAGTAGCTTCCCAAAGCGTATTGCAAATGAGATTGTATTATTGGTTAACATGAAGGAATGTTTTGAGGAATAGCTAATGTCTTAGTATTTATTTATTTACATAGTTTACGCCCACATTGGAGCACTTAAATCAATCCATATACACTACAGTCTTTACAATATTAGAGTTGTAACGGCTTCTCAACTTCCTCTTCTCCTTCCAGAGCTTCTTTAATCTCTCCGACCTGGCCGCCCTCTCTTCATTTGTAATGGTATACTGTTTTCGTTTGACTGTTTTTAATTTCAATCTTGTATCCCTACTTCTCAGAATCCTCTTCTCTTTTATCTCTGCAATTTGTTTCATTGTAATATTTAGCTCGTCTAAATCATTCTGGACCTCAACGAACCAGTTGTTCTTGGGTTTACTTTTCCAAAAGATATTGAATAATTGTTTCAGTAGTCTGGTGTCTGGTAGTCTTACTATGTGGCTGAAAAAGGCAAGTCTCCTTTTTCGCATTGTATCCACAATTGATTCATTTTCCCGATAGACTAATTTATTAGGCAGCAGTCTCCATTGTCCATTTACTTGAGGTTTTTTATTGATGATTGTCATGATGATCCTTCTGTCTATTTTTTGGATTTTATCTGTTGTTGCTTTGGTATTCATCTTAAACAGGGTTTCACTTGCCTAAGTTGCTTCAGGTTTAACTACTGAACCATAATGTTTGAATTTGGCATTCATCGAGAGAGATTTCTTCTTATAAGTTGACCATGTGACTCGTTGTGCTTGTCTCAGTTTTGTTGTTCTGTACTCTATTGCGGCTTTCTCATTTAGGTTCCAAGTTATAGTTTCCCCAAGATACTTGCACTTTTTTACAACCTTAATTTGTTCGTTATCATTTAGTTGAAGGACAGGGGTGTCCACCTCGAAGGTTGGCATAATCTCTGTCTTTTCAAATGAAATTTGTAATCCCACTTTTGCTGCAATGTTTTCCAGTTGTTCAATTTGGACTTAAGCCTCTTCCACATCATTTGCCAGTAGTGCAATATCGTCTGCAAATGCCAGGCAGCTTAGTTTAATATTTCTACCAATCTTGATGTTCGGTTGGCATTTCTTTCTCCATTCTCTCATGACCTTCTCCAGTACACAATTAAACAAAATAGGTGAGGGACCATCCTCCTGCCGAAGGCCGGTTGTGATTGTAAATGGTTTTGACAATTCTCCTCTAAATTTAACTTTTGCTTTAGTGTTCTTGAGAGTTATTCCAATAAGGTTGATCAATTTCCTGTGAACACCATTAATGTATTAGTATAATAAAACTGAAGTTAAATAATATAAACCATTTTCTGGACGGCCGAGGTGGGATTCGAACCCACACTCTCCCGATGCTAGCGAGACACGAAGTAGCGCGTTAGCGCTCTCGGCCACCGCGGCCGGTCAGTGTCATCTTATTAAAACAACAAAACCTTTCTACTGTCATTAAATCAATGTATTTTACCGTAGTTTTCCACTTTTACTCCAGAAAAATGTCGAAATGGTACCTAAATTAAGGCCACAACTACCTATATCTAGAGCCCTGCGCCGATAAACAAAACGTTACCCGCCCCGCATCCGCACGACTGTTATCCGCATCCGCCCCGCATCCGCATTCGCCCCGCATCCGCACGACTGTTATCCGCATCCGCACGACTCTTTTCCGCATTCGCACGTTGGTTATCCGAATCTACTGGAATTAATAATATTTTTAATTAGATAAACCATAAATTACTAAACAACATATTTAGACATTGGAGGAAAAAGTCGTTCCCGTAGGCTATGTATGCCATGTGCTATGTTTAAAATGAATGCTAAACAGCTAGAATTACAACCCTTTCCTGTTGGGAGTATAAATTATGCTTAATGACATACCGTAATTTGAAAGAGATTAGCTTAAATCATCATCTTACATTTGTCATGTTAAAAAAAAACATAACGGCAAAATATGATATGTCATAAACATCCGGGTCCTAATAATGATATTGAACATGTTCGGATTGTATTATAAAAACTATCCGCAGATTTTCTCCAAACATTATCCGCAGCTTATCCGCACAGCCATGCAAACTATATCCGCATGGTGAAAAGGTTTGCGTATATCCACGTCCACGCAGGGCTTTACCTATAACCAGACCCAAGACCCAATTAGAAATACTGTACACGCACTTATATATAAACACAATAACACAGGTTATCTAAAAGATTCCACACACAGAAAAGAAGCACACAGATGTCACACAGCCCAAATCAACAAGAACAACAAAAATTTCGCAAGCCCTTAAAATGAAGTAATATCATTCCTAAAATTATCTCTTTACCATTTCATGGCGTAGCGGCTAGCATTCGGAGATGTCACCGTTAGATTCCAGACTCTGCCAAGAAATTTAATTCTGGTTTAAGGGCTGGAGTGGTGTACACTCCTCAAGTTTCTAGGATCGAATCCTGGTGCAGTCCGCTGGCATTTGAGGGTGCGCAAATGCGAGGGAGGCGTGTCAGTACATTTAATGGCATTTAAGATCCCATTCGGGGAAAAATTCCGGCACCTCGTCGTCTCTAAAAGCCGCAGTACTTAAAACGGACGTATTGCCAATAACATTTGGATTATTATTATTATACCGACAGTGGTGGCTACGCTCGCTAAAGCACAGCGTTAGATGATGGGGCCAAGCTCTCTGCTGACTCGGTAGACGCGTGGGTTCGAGCACCACCGTCAGCCGTCCTTGAAAGGTTTTCCGTGGTTTCCCATTTTCAACACCAAGCAAATGCTAGGACGGTACCTTCAGATAGGCCACGGCCCATTCCTTCCACATCCTTGCCAAGTTTCATTCATCTTCATCCATTCCATCTCTCATCCCGACTCGCAGGTCATCCCCGGGCGTCGACTAGAAAGTCCTGCACTCGGCCTCAAAGGAATTCACAAAAAAACAAGATGTTCAGTAAAGAACATATAGCCTACTTTCTCCTAAATGTATGAGTATAGTTATAACTCGTTATTATTATCAAAGAGTATAATAGAACTATTCTTTGTTGAAGACCTTAGAAACGATTTACCTCTACCAAACGCCTAAACCTAGATAAAAACTGCTACCATCATTGAAGAAAGAAAGAAAGAAAGAAAGAAAGAAAGAAAGAAAGATAAGAAGTATCTAAAGAATGTTATGGATCTGGAGACATAATCGACCGGACTGGCGGCGTGGCTCAGCGGTAACGTTCTCGCTTGCAGGACCGTATGTTTCAGGTTCGTATCCTGGCGCAGTCAGCTGGCATTTGAGGGTGCACAAATGCGAGGGAGCCGTGTTAGTATATTTACTGGCACGTTAAAGATCCCCTTCGGGACAAAATTCTGGCACCCCCGACGTCTCTAAAAGCAACAGTATTTAAAAGGGACGTAAAACCAATAACATTATTATTATTATTATTATTATTATTATTATTATTATTACATAATCGGCCTGACGCGGGCAACATCCAACTTTGAGTTGAGGCATGTCTTTACACGTCTGGCTGCGTATGACTTTCACAACCCTAATTGAATTAACAAATCTTTCCATGACCCTACAGAGACGTGTGTGTATACCAACTATGTGGATATTTTCGATTGCTATTTGGCTGAAATAAAAGTATTAATTAATATCCTGAACTAGCACCAACGGTAGAGTTCAGATACTATGTGAAATCGTTTTGTTCTTTACTTCAATTAACATTTTCAAATAACGCACAATAGGCTGTTACAAATCCTTTAAAATAAAAAGTAAAAATGTATCGTAGTATCATCTTGTCATTCTTCAAATTCGATGCGCATAGAATGCCAATGGTATAGTAATCAATGGAGCCCCACGTAGACTAGTCGTGACATCTAGTGGTGAAATATAGAACAATATAATTCTAAAAGAGCGAGTGCATTCTAGCGGCCAGAAGAAGAAACTTTTCAATAAAATCTGGAAGTTAATAACTAGGTCAGCGTGCAGTTACCTTTTTGGCAGCTAGATGTCTCGAGTAAATCTGCTGGCGAATTATGTTTTAATTAAATATATATTTTACACCATAATATGCACAATATAACGCTTAATTTTAAAACATCTGAGTCATTACAAAACAATAAACATATAACATTTCAAGCAAAAAACCTAGCTCTGATCGGGTTTGAACCATAGGCATTTGAGCGATAGGCTAACGCTCTACCACTGAGCTAATTGTGTCAACGAATATCGTTCTATATAAAATGACTTACATAGAACTTGTTAGCAAATAATGATTTATACTAAACGATTTCATCACTGGAGTATATTATTTATATATAAAGCATTTCATACAACGTTTATTTATTTTGTATCAGTACGCTATATTGCATGCAATACTCAAATTAGTGAAATATAAGTCAGGCACAAGATATCCGCTGCCATCTTGTCTTATTACTGAATCGGCTCAGCTTTTTAAAATCACGTCTGCACTATAGTATTACAAAATAAACTTTTAATTTCGAACGTGCCTCTTCCTTTAGAACAGTTAAAACGATTCTCGGCTCGATAATCGGAACTGGTGGGTCCCATGATATGGATTATAAAGTTTGCATAATTCGCACGGCCGCCATCCTGAAATGGTATGGCGGACGACCTTGTAGTTTGGTCACAAGACGCATCCTATACGAAGGTATGTTGTTACCAAATTTGATAGAGATCGGATGATTTGGTTAGTCGTTATTTGATTTTACGTTTTGAACGTTTGAGTGGCCGCCATTCAGTTTTAGTAAAGATGGCGGCGATATAAAACATGACACTGAGGTGTCCTTTGCTAGTGCTACCTTTGTACCAAATTTCGTTCAATTCGCATTCACCGTGTTCGAATTGATAGGGGGGGGACAGACATTCAGAGTACACACACTCACACACACACAGACACACACACACACACACAGACTCACACACACACATACAGACTCACACACACACATACACACACACAGACAGACACACTTTATTCGCCCTGTGTTAATCTCATAAGTCTACTTTCATTTTTTGCAAAAATCGAAAGTAGGCTAAAAATGTATTTATTATTCGCTAATCGGCCAACTAGAGACCACGATAAGTTCCACTATACATTCTGGCGTTTTTATCAATTTACGATTGATCCAGTAGGTTTTCATTAGCTTGCTGTGTCGAGCACGGCGTTCATCCGACCACTTTGCACTCAGGTTTATGAGGCAAAACTGGAAAATGGGCGGGTATCATTCCATGGTTTCCCATGAACGTTGTTGTTGTTGTTGATTCTTTAGGGGCTTTACGACAACGTGGTCATGTATCCCTGTGTACTCCTGGCAAATACCGGGATGGTTCCTAACTTATGGACACGCACGGTCGCCTCCATCCCAATCATTGCCGCAATCACAAACACTACTGCGAACACTACAATAACACTGGTTTTTAGACAAATTCTGCATACAAACACACCCAAGTAGGAAGTGACTGTTTCCCGAAGGATACAGGATTATTTTTTTTTCGAATGAGCTTGTTATATTTTAACAAATTTCAAAAAGAAAACTTGAAATACAGTAATTGCCCGATTAGCTCAAACACCAGCGTTTCGCCCCAGTGCACCATTGAGCTCAACAGTTGGTATGGTATGTTGTTGTTTGAGTCTTCAGTCTTTTGACTAGTTTGATGCAACACTCCATGCCTCCCTGTCCTGAGTTAGTCGTTTCATCTCTACATAGCTACCACACCCTACATCTGAGGCAATCTGTTTAACATACTCTAACCTTGGTCTACCCCTACAGTTCTTGCCCTCGACCCTTCCTTCCATAACTAAGCTTGCTATTCCAGGGTGTCTTATTTTGAATTGAATTTTGAATTTATTGTTTCTCTTATACAGGCCACTGAGGCTACAAAGCCTCTTTATGCAGCTCTCTTCATTCAGAGGGCGGTTAAATACAATAGAATAAATGAAGAAAGAAAAAAACTTCACTTAAGCATACAGTTGACAATAGTTGACAATAGAAGTTCTTGTTATTACATCCGTTCACCTTGAACATGATAATTGCATAGCTGATAGGGAGTGTTTTATCGCTCTGATAGGAAGTGCTGAATACTGGTGCAATTTATATTTATTCCAGAGAATACTAGCTGAAATACGGAATGAACCTTTGCATTTTTCGGTTCTGTGATGAGGTATCTGGAGCATTTGTGCAGTGTGTCTATTCGCACGGTTATGCACTGATTGCATGGGAGTTAGTGTGCAGTAAATATAAGACGGAATTTTGAATTTTAGAATTTTCATCACAGTCAGAGCCATGGCATACTGTCTTCGTTCCTTTAACTTTAGCCATCCAATCTGGACGTAAAATGGAGTTATATGAGACTCTCTTGGTACATTGAGAACAAACCGCAAGCAAGCATTTTGCATTCTTTGCAATTTTGTATTGAGGACCTCTCCCATATCATGGTAAATTATAGATCCATAGTCAAATATTGATAATATCAAACTCTGTATCAGTATCTGTCGTACAATTTGAGGCAAATAGAAGCAAGTTCGCCTAATTTGATACAATGACGATGCAACCCTTTTCAGAATCATGTTTGTGTGATCCTGCCACGATAATCGAGAGTCAAAAATAACTCCCAGATTTCTTACTTCTGACTTGTACGGAACTGTTTGGGATGCAAGCTGTAAAGGTGGTACTGGGTCAGGTACGGAACTGAGTACTTTGGTATAGCCGATGATGATCGTTTGCGTTTTTTTTGAAGTATTAGATTATGATCGAGTGCGTACTGAGGTAGGCTTTGAATGTCACTGTTAATTAGGGCTACGTTCAAATGAATGGATTTCAGATCCGTGTGTAAATATAGCTGTAGGTCATCTGCGTACATATGATAGTATGTGTCCTACCAACCTTCTCTTCATTAGCAGTCGCCAGAAACATCTCTCCTCTCCCACTAACCTTAATACCTCTTCGTTTGTAACCCCATCTACCCATCTGATCTTCATCATTCTCCTGTAACACCACATTTCAAATGCTTCAATTCTCCTCTTTTCTGCTGCACCAATAGTCCAAGTTTGACTTCCATAGAGTGCCACGATCCAGACAAAGGCCTTCAAAAATGACTTCCTTATACCTAAATCTATATTCGATGTCAACAGATTCCTTTTCTGTAGAAATGCTTTCCTTCCCTGAGCTAACCTACTTTTTATATCCTCTTTGCTTCGTCCATCACTGTATTTTGCTTCCTAAGTAACAGAAGTCTCCAAATTCCTTTAGTTTTTCACCTGCCAATTTGATGTCCATTTATTTCGGCTGCATTCCAGTATTTTTGTTTCACATTTATTAATTTTCATCATGATATATTTCCTCATGACGGAGTCCATACCATTCAAAAACTCATTCAAATCCTCAGGCGTGTCGGCCAAGATGGCACGATGTCCGAAAGTCTCTAAATAAATTAACAGTAACAACAGCAAAAAGTTGGTATATTGGCTTTCACGGCCAGTGAATTAAAACTCAGCAATTCTTCTAGCTTTGTGCCGTGTCTTGTGTGGGGTTTCGCCTAGGATACCAAGCTGGCTCATCAGCGGGCTCTTGGTGTCCCCCCACAGGAGTAGCGAACTGCGCGCTAACTCCCTTTTTATGAAGCGCACCTGCGCCTCTTCACTGCGAGAACTAAAAGCTCAGGCAGCCATAACCTCCCTAAGCCCCACACAAGACACGGCACAAACCTAGAAGAATTGCTGAGTTTTGACAACACCAAAACTGTCCAGGTAGGTTACAATTCGGTCTTCATCAGCTAATCTGGTTGCAGAACCACAAACATACAGGTGGAACATACTTCAAAGCTATATCTCTAACATCCTTTGCCTTATTTACGGTATATTGACTTTTAAGACACTTCGATGTAGAAGACTTGATGCGTCTGGTAAGGGAAGAGTAGCTCCTGCTTTCTCCGACACAAAGAAATCTCTTACCATGGTACTCGCATTGACACTGCACGACAGTCCATTGTATTCAACGTAACTATATTTTGACACTGTCAACGTTGCACCCTTACGAGTACTGACCTTTGGTTGGAATTTTGAAATGAGTTGTGTAGTCCAAGAACATTGTTCGTGTTACATCATTAACAATAGAGGCTTCGGTGGCGTAGTTGGTAGCATGCTGAACTGCTGTTCCCAAGATAGCGGGTCAAACCCGGCCGAAGTCGTCGGACTTTTTAAGAGCGTTAAAAATCATTCAGTATGCCTTCCTTCAGAGGGGAAGTAAAGCCGGCGGTCCCATATCATAGATTTATGGCATGTTATTTATTTATTTAGCGTATGATGCTTAAAAGACAGAAAATAATTACAGTATATACACTTTTTACAATAAACACTATTCACAGCATTAGGACCATCTCTTCAAATCTGGACAGGAAGATCTGTAATCTACGCAATTGCATCAGGAGTTGCTGAGTGGAGATCATCCAAGTCGCTGGGATATGAATGCAGAGGGCACTCCTGCACAATATGCTCGATAGTCTGCATTTCAAAACCACAGTCACATCGGGGGGAATCTATCCAACCCCACTGGTGTAGGGATGCACCTGTTCGACCAGTACCACATCGGATTCTGTTGAGCCTTGACCAAACTGCCCGTGGAAGATTAAAACTAGCAAGTCTTGTGGTGGGGTCACTGATATGAAGTAGGCCGCGCGGTGAGGAGTTTCGCCATTCATCTCTCCAGGCATTTCGGATGTTGAACTCGGTGGACGAAAGATCAATAGCCGTTTTGCATGCTAGCTTTCGGGATTTCAACCTCTTGGTAGAGATCCGTATGACATCCTGATGAATAGGAAGCTCAGCATTTGCTTTGATCCTGTACATCAAGCGAACAAGAGCTTGCTGTCTCCTTATATGGGGTGGAGCGATATTACAAAGTACAGGTAGCCACTGGGTAGGGGTGCAACGTAGAGTACCAGAGATGATGCACATTGCCTGGCGGAGTTGTATATCTACGAGTTGGCAGTGAGAGCTGTTCAACCACACGCCTGCACAATATTCAGCTGGAGAATACACGACAGCCAGAGCGGTAGTCCTGAGTGTGCTGGCGTCAGCGCCCCCTGATGTTCCAGCTAACCTACTAAGTAGGTTATTGCGACTTTTTAGTTTTGCAGCAGTTTTTTCTGTATGTTGTTTATGTCAGTGTCCTGTCCAATGTTATGCCTAAGTACTTAGGACATCTGTTGTACTTTAGGTATTGATTCCTAAACTTAACTCTAGGTTGGTAGTTTGCCTCTATGTTGTTAAGGTGGAATGTGGCACTTCAGATTTTGAGGCACTTGGCTGGAGGCGCCACTTCTTGAAGTACTCGTCCATCTTCTGAAGATCTGCATTCATTATATCCTCTGCTTCATTAAAGGTGATTTTTTGGACTGTTAGAATTATATCGTCCGCATAGATGAATTTTCGGGATAGAGTATCGGGCAGATCATGGGTATACAAGTAGAATAGCGAGGGGATAGAACTGATCCCTGTGGCAGACCATTATTAATAGTGTGGAACCTGCTTCTAACATTTTCAGTGAACACTTGGAATAGCCTGTTACTCAGCATATTGCCAATCAGGGTGACTATTTTAAGGCAAGGAACTGCCTTTATAAGTTTGAGGAGAAGTCCTTTCCTCCAGACAGTATCATGGGCTGCTGAGAGATCCAGGAAGACAGAAACACTTTTAAGCTTCTTCTCAAAACCAGCTTCTAGATAGGAAGATAGGGCAAGGACTTGATCACAGCAGTCTCGTTTTGGGCGAAATCCAGCTTGTTCAACAGGAATCAGTGACTAAATTGCAGGAGCAATCCTATTCAGTAAAAGCCTTTCAAGTAGTTTGTAGGTGACACTAAGTAAGGAAATAGGTCTGTAGCTTTGAGGTAGCTTAGGATCCTTCCCTGGTTTCAATATTGCAATAATTTTGGTCTTCTTGAAAGATGGAGGCAGGAGTCCTGAATGCAGAATGGAGCTGAAGAAGGTGGCAAGCCATTGCTGGGCCACATTTCTTAAGGAACTCTGTGTACACACCATCAAATCCTGCTGCTTTGCCAGTCTGATGACCATCTAATCCCTTTTGTATCTCTTCTAAAGAAAATGGGCGTGAGTACAATGGATGTGGTTGGACTTCTTGTTTTAACTGATTGAATTCCAGTCGTATCTTTCTACTAAACTTCTTCTGTCCTTCAGTCCTAGATGTAGAAACGAGGCTGTTAGCTATGGATTCTACATTGATACTTGATTGCTTTCTCGATGGTATAGACGTTGGGTCCAGTTTTCGTATGAGGGGCCATGCTTTCCTACTTGAGTGGGTAAAATTCAAGTTTTCAACAGTCTTGGACCATTTCTCTCTTCTAGCATTGTCCAGGTATTTCAGCACTTCAATTGCATTCTCACGGCTGCTGTCTTTTTCAAATTCACAGCTTAGACGAGTTGTTTCTTCATTCCAATCAGGGATATAGTCTTTTCGGACTCCTCTAGGAATGCTTCTTTTGGCAGCAGCCTTGATCAAGTCAACAAACCGGTCATAGTTCTCAGTGGTTGGTTGCACCCATCGAACATTAGCATCAGTATATCTTTCGTACATATCCCAGTCACCTTTTTTGGAAGTTCCAGCGGGGTTGTGGTCCATATCTTATTACAGGTATATGAATACCGATGTTATAAATGATGGGTCTGTGTTGGCTGCACGGGAAGTCATTCAGATCTAGTCTACGGATTTGTGATTTTGGAGTCATTAGGCTTTGTGAAACAAAACATAGGTCAGGAGAGTAGTCCTGGTTCCAACGAGCTGAATGGAATGTGTCTCGGTCTTCAGCATCAAATATCAGTGCGAGATTATTTAAATCCATCCATTCAAACAACTTGTACCCATTATCAGCATTTCTGTCATATCCCCAGGAAGTATGATGGCTGTTGAAATCACCAAGTATTACACCATCTTCATCAGGTACAAGTGCGACGGGATCTGGCCAGCAGACCAGTGGAGGTTTATAGATGTTCAAGATGGTAACATTCTGTATCTTGATGGAAGCTGAGAATACATTCTGGCGTATATCAGAAGGCAAGACTATATAGTCCTCAATGTCAATCTTAATATAAATAGCAATACCATATTTTGGATGATGCAGTTCCGTCGCTATCTTGTATCTTGGAATTTTACCCCTATTAGACAACTGAATACCATCTTCGGTGTGAGTTTCTTGTAGTGCCAATACATCTACTGATTGTTCCGTGAGTATCTTGGATAAACAATCACACTTAGCTCTACTAATGCCCTCAATGTTAAGCTGGCAAACCATTAGTTGAGGGCCCAAGGTCCGAGTATTGAATGCCGAGTCCTTAGAAGGACTTTTCGTGTTATTTCTACTGTCATGGCCGTGAGGCCCCATGGGGCAGTACGGCGGCATCTTATCACTGTTGCTTCCTTAGCACCACCCGGGGGACACGTGTAGGGCAATTTAAGGTCATACCTACGGACGTAAAGCAAACTAAACTTGTGTAAAGCTAAATTGTTAGGTTAGATTTCGTCAGAACGCTCTATCAAAGTGCCAACGTTCATCACTAGGTATCATTGATATCTGGTAGCGAAAGTTGAAATTGAACGGAACTTGTAGCTCATCCTAATAAGGGTGTCCGCTGGAAGCAGCTACAGACTCAGGCGAGACAAACATGTCCTCGGACACTCCCTGCACTAAAATCCATACGATAAATAAACTAATAATCAGCTAATCAAGCATCTACAGTACATTTACTGTATCGGCCAACCGGGAACCTTGCCTGGGATGTAGAATTAGAATTAGAATATCCTCTGCTCCAAATCTTGGATTACCAGAGATTGGGACGAGAGTATTATTTATCCCAAACATCACCTGATACATGCAATTACTACAATGTTTACATACAATTTAAAAATAAAAAAGACAATCGAACTCCCATGGACTAAAACTCTGAACTAAAGAAAGAAAGAAAGAAAGAAAGAAAGAAAGAAAGAAAGAAAGAAAGAAAGATACGAGCCTTACCGTAGTCGCATATGATGTGTAACATCTGACATGTTATCCTACACGTATACTACACAGCTTGGACATTCTTAAGATGTTAATTTACGCTCCGTTTGCATACTGGTACTATGATGAATGTATAGATTGAATTGGAGATATGCTACTGCCACACTTGTGGCGCAGCGGTCAAGCTGTTAG
Organism: Meconema thalassinum; assembly: GCA_946902985.2. Classification (NCBI taxonomy): domain Eukaryota; kingdom Metazoa; phylum Arthropoda; class Insecta; order Orthoptera; family Tettigoniidae; genus Meconema; species Meconema thalassinum. Next base: position 68,781,710 of record OX336396.1, read on the forward strand.
TCTCTCGCCAAGGTAGACCGCGTTCGATTCCCGGTCAATACATGTGAGATTTTCGAATTGAAATGCCATGTCCTGTGGTACGCATTCCACGTAAAAGGGAGGTACCGTGGATCATAATCGTGAGATTAATGGTCAGACAAAACCACAAGCTTCCTTCCTTTTACATGAATAATTCATAATATCAAAGTGACACACAACGTCGACTCTACTCTGAAATACTGTGTGCACACTCCTCAGTAACTATAACATTCATTATTCTCAAGGCTCTCATACAATTCGTCGTAAATAATCAAAACATGGCTTCCTACAATCATGAAATGACCTAGTCTCACAAATGATGAAAATACAGCTTTTATTCCACTCATATAGCAACATTCTGTTATGCATTTAATATTTGATTACTCACCCACAGTTTGACAATAATGCCGCTTACTTAAATGTCATTTGTCGTCTTTATTTTATCATACACTCAACAACATTAGTCTCAAGTTTTCACTTCCTACCCCCATGTGCTATTCAACCTTGAACGTGAAGCTTCATAAACTGCTCAATGACAAATGAAAGTCGGTGAAACATTTGCCACTGTGCTCGTCAAACCAGTGCCTGCTAAATGCACTGCCTACTGTATTACCTACCATAACATTCTCGCGCTACAGAGCACACACTGCCTTGTTTCCAATACACACATTTTCAATTGTACAAAAATCACGCTGCCTTTGCATGGTACCACTGCCAGCTAGTACACTTCCGTTTGATCGATCGAGCGGGCAGTGCATACTTCCGTTGTCTACCACTGCCAGCTAGTACACTTCCGTTTGATCGATCGAGCGGGCAGTGTATACTTCCGTTGTCTACCACTGCCAGCTAGTACACTTCCGTTTGATCGATCGAGCGGGCAGTGCATACTTCCGTTTGATCCACCACTGCCACCTCGATCGTTCCGATTCACTTCCGTCCCCATTTTTCAAAATCACTCCCACAAAACTATCCAGCAACCGAGCGGAAAGATGTTGCACATCAACAAGAAGTTCCGTGACGAACTAAAGAGCCTACTTTTCTTAAAATTTAAGGTTCATGCCAATGATTAATCTATATAGTCCAGAAGAATGACGAAATTAAGTTGGTAATATCTGAATTTCTACTTAGTTCGAAATACAATATACCTGGCATAAAGTAGCCTAATAGAGCACTACAATTGGCAGCCCTGGTGACTGAATATATTCTTAGTTCCATCTCTTAAGGTACAGAATACAACATTTGGTTGAAGTCCAGCGAAGAGCATGGACGTTATATGCAGTTAGACATCGGATCTAACAACGCTCGTAAAATCATGTTGGCAACAATGTCATGCATGTGTTGGTCAGAAATAATCTGAAATAATATGATATATTGTTGTGCCAATTTTGAATGAAATCCATTAGTTAGTATAGGAGTTACATTCATTTTAAAATTGGTCCTATCAGCAGGCTTAGAATCATGTTGGCAGTACTGACGTATATTAGTTACTCCAAATTAATCTAGAATGCCAGGTACTATACGTGTGCAAAGTTTAGAGCTATTGGCTCGCATACTTTCTGATATATTTATATTAAGGTAACAGAAATAGAGACAGCTTTTATTAGCAATTGGCAGCCCTGGTTGCTCTTACGAATACGCATACTCATATCTGTTATGGTACACATAGCACATACGAAATTTGGTTGAAATCCAAATGATAGTATTGAAGTTACATGTATTTAAAGTTGGACCTATCAACAGGCAAAGAATCATGTTGGTAGCACTGACTTATATTGGTTACTTCAAATTAATATAGAATGTCGGGTACTATACGTGTGCATAATTTAAAGCTGTCGGCTTGCATACTTTCTGATATATGGGTATTTGGATGTTTTTTTTTTTTAATGAGAGCATTTATGAACAGTTGGCAGCCCTGGTGGCTCTTGAGAATACGCTCAGTCATATCCGTTTAGGTACGCATAGTACATACGAAATTTGGTTGAATTCCAATTGATAGTGTAGAAGTTATATGCATTTAAATATTGGACCTATCAGCAGGCTTAGAATCATTTTCGCAACACTGACTTGCATGGCCTCCTGGATATTAAACTGAAATATTAGTATCTATACGTGTGCCAATTTTGAAATAGCTCCTATGCATACCTTCCAAGATATCCAACATGGAGCTCAAATTTCAATTGCGATTTTTCAGCAGTTGGTAGCACTGACAATATTTTCAAATACGGCATTGAGATATTCAGGTATAGGTCTTTACTCATACCAAATGTTGTTTCGATTGTTGTAGCCGTTTAAGAGTTGATAGGGGGGGGGGTGGACAGACAGACACACACACATTTTCCCGGATCGATCTCATAAGTCTACTTTTTCCTCATTTTTGAAAAATGTGAAAAGTAGGCTAATAAGTCACAAACTTACAACTATTTACATTGTAGACAATAAATTAACAAGACACTAACAATGACGCTAACATCATCTTATCCTAGTTGATACAGAGAGGCTCTCCTAGACTTGAACTAAGATTTATAGTTTAGGAAACCATCTCCTGTACCTGTATGCTTAATTGACATGCATCTTTATTCTGGATCTCATCTGTCGCTTTCCTATTCCACATTGCCCTGATTATATTAAAAACTTTGCTAATTGACCTGCCTTCCTCCATTCCCTTTTTAGTAATTTTATTAAAGTGTGATACTCATTTTCATTTTCTATTCTGTTTAAATATGACTTGTCTACAAACTTTGCTCTTATCGATTTAATCTCATTGCATTCCCTGATCAGGTGTGCTGTACCCACAACCTTCCCACAAAATTTGCCTGAGATGTAATGTACTGTACAACAAGACTTCTTAATTGAATTCAACATTCTTCTTCGCCCTTAACTAGAAAAATAGCAGATTATTGGATCTTCATTTAGATAATGAATAACGCCTTATAATCAGAAAAACATCAGTTCAAAATAAAATTCTAATAAAATACTTTCAAACAATTGCTACCCCATTTTACCACGATCTCAGTCCATTTAAGACGAGTAATAAGAGTTTCAAGTCACGCACATGCTTACGTTTGCATGTGAGGACAGATTTTCAATAATAATAATAATAATAATTCATGATTGTTTTTGGTCATGTAGGAGGCAGAGTGTAGGTCTTTCTAGTCAACGCCCATGGGCAACCTGCACGCTGGGATGAGAGTTGGAATGGATGAAGATGAATGAAACTGGGCAAGGATGTTGAAGGAAGCGGCCGTGGCCTGTCAGAAGGCACCGTCGCAGCTTTGGCCGGGTGTTGAAAATGGGGAAAACCACGGTAAAACATTTCAAGGATGGCCGACGTTGGGCTCGAATCCACGCGTCTATCGAGTCAGCTGAGAGCTTGGCCCCATGACCTAACGCTGCGCTATAACGAGCGTAGCCCCCAACCCCCACCCCCACTGTCGGAATTCACGATGATAATAAATAAATGTGAAAAAAGGATAATGGAATGCATCCGAAAGAAATCAGAAACCCCTATGGACGTCGAATTGGCAGATGAAAAGCTAAAGAAAGTAGGAGACTTCTGCTACTTAGAAAGAAAAATAACCAGTGATGGACGAAGCAAAGATCATATAAAAAGTAGATTCGCTCAGGTAAGGATAGAATTTCTACAGAAAAGAATTCAATTGACATCAAATATACATTTAGGAAGTCATTTTTGAAAGCCTTTGCCTGGAGCGTGGAAGTCAAACTTAAATAGACTGTTGGCGCAGCAGAAAAGTTCATAATAGAAGCGTTTGAAATGTGGTGTTACAGGAGAATGATGAAGATCAGATTGGTTGATAGAGTAGACGAGTGTGAAAGGAGAGATGTTTCTGACGACTACTATTGAAGAGAAGAGGTAGGTTGGTAGGACACATATTAAGACACCCAGGAATAGCAAACTTAGTCATGAAAGGAAGGGTTGAGGACAAGAACTGCAGGGGTCAGAAAACGATTAGGTTGGTTGGTTGGTTCCTCAGTTTAGGGGCTGTGACAACGCGGTCATGTAGCACCGTGTACTTTGGGTGTGTGTAGAATCTGTCTGGTAACCGGTGTTAATTGTGATGGCTGTATTAGTGTGTGTTATCTGTTTTTAATTCAAGTAAGAATGCAGACATTCAATTTTCTGGTAGTTTCTACTTTTTCTACCAAACGCCACCGTCAACGACAACTACTGAACTTGGTTACTAGATGCCACCGCAGTTGGCTCCTGGCGACGAACGTTGGAACCTAAGAGCGTCAGTCAAATCTAACCAATAATTTAGCTTCACACAAGTGTAGGCCTAATTAGTGGAAGGTTCTTTTACATGCCATAAATCTATGACATGGGACCCCTCCGAAGGAAGGCATACTGAGGGATTTTTAACGCTCTTAAATAATCTGACGACTTCGGCCGGGTTTGAACCCACTACCTTGGGCACAGAAGCTCAGCATGCTAACGACTACGTGACCGATGCCACCAGAATAAAATTAGAATATGACGTTAAACAGCTTTCCCGGCTGTAAGGTGTGGTAGGTATGTAGAAATGAAACGATTAGCTCAGGACAGGGAGGCATAGAAAGCTGCATCAAACCAGTCAAATTACTGAAGACTCAAACAAAACCAATAATGATTTGGTACTACGATAAAAAGAAATTGATCCGCAATTTGACCAATCCTAACCTAAGCTACGTTTTTAGGCTTCTGATGCCATGATCTAAGAACGGAAAACCTATGACATCTTGACTTGCCGACCTGTCACAGCTGTCTTTCGAAATGTTGTGGCACACGTGATTTTGAAGACGATCAACATAAACCACGCGGACAGTTCCACTTAACACACACATCAATAAAAGCACAAAATATACAATATGTACAAACACAGACATTAACTTCGTCCCGTAATCTCGCACTGTGTGCGGAATTCATTGCAATTTATTTAACGAACGAACTATCGCCTTTCAATTCTAGCGAAAGGTTGGCTGCAGCAATGATCGTCATTACGGCATGCTGCTGCTACCTAGCGGCCTCATCTAGTACTAGAGGAGACAATGGAAGCTTGGAGATGTTCCGAGCGGGGATGTTTCTAATGCCGTGGAAAGTTAACACATACAGCATTCACGCTAAGCAGCAGACGTCTACAGGGTGGCCAAAAAGTCCCGTTACCCCACTAGGGCCCGGATGTTGATGCCGTAAAAAAGTTTATGTTCGACCCTGACTATTATGTGTCAGAAAACTGTATCATAATGAGCCCCATTATAACACTATTTTTCATTATGAAACAGTTTCTCCCACCAATCAGAGCTCAAGGAACAGTTGTGTGACCAATTAGGAAAGGATACCTTCGCGCATGTGCTCAAAATCCGCTGTAAACAATAGGTGTTCTAATATTGTCATTTGACTTTCACGGCCCGTGTTATTATTCATAATGTTGAATTTTGGGCTTATGCCGTGTTTTATTATACTAAAATTCGACGCGTTTCGAAAGAAACCATGTCTTTCATCGTCAGGAATAATCTGGAATACGACAATGTTGCTAAGAGAAAGCAACGAAGAAACATATAGAAGGTGCCCAAAGATGGACGCCATTATAGCCCCATGTTAGGGACAACGGAAAGCAGCAGTGAATTACTTTCTCAGGGTTCTGATAATAGGTAGCCAGGATTCACTGAGATTGTAGCCGGTGTCGCGGTTGAAATTATCTGGGTGTTTACGTATTTCAACCGCCTCCCTGATGATTCTGGGACGATATTGCTTTATACGGGCAAGAACATCCACTCCTTGGAACATGACATCATGGCCAGGTGTTAAAGCATGATCGGCAACAGCTGATTTATCAGGTTGAATGAGCCTGATACATCTATTATAATATGCACTCGCATTAAGGAACATAATAGATGTATCAGGCTCATTCAACCTGATAAATCAGCTGTTGCCGATCATGCTTTAACACCTGGCCATGATGTCATGTTCCAAGGAGTGGATGTTCTTGCCCGTATAAAGCAATATCGTCCCAGAATCATCAGGGAGGCGGTTGAAATACGTAAACACCCAGATAATTTCAACCGCGACACCGGCTACAATCTCAGTGAATCCTGGCTACCTATTATCAGAACCCTGAGAAAGTAATTCACCGCTGCTTTCCGTTGTCCCTAACATGGGGCTATAATGGCGTCCATCTTTGGGCACCTTCTATATGTTTCTTCGTTGCTTTCTCTTAGCAACATTGTCGTATTCCAGATTATTCCTGACGATGAAAGACATGGTTTCTTTCGAAACGCGTCGAATTTTAGTATAATAAAACACGGCATAAGCCCAAAATTCAACATTATGAATAATAGGTGTTCTGTGTCAGGCGCGAATTCAAGGGGGGGTCACGGGAGTCATGACCCCCCCCCCCCCCCAAACGGAGACCAAATTTTTTTGCAAACTCAAAAAACGAAAACACAATTACCAGACAAATAAAACTTAACGAATTTTAACTGAAAAACATGTGTTTTTTTTCATTTTATTCAATACTGAATTATCTTTATTGGAATTATTATGTTCTGTTACAACTGTACATATGTACAACTTCAAACCTCTTGTATAAAAACTACTAGTTATACAACAAAATCAACTCGTCTATTTTGTTTAGCAAACCTTGTGATTACCGAATCGATGTTTATAGTGATGTCACGATGAATGTGCAGCAATGCACGGATAGGAAACTGGGGCTTTTTTCGCACCAAAAAATTTTGCCGACGTCCAAACTGCAAGCTTGGTTGGCAATTTAAGCTGTGACTTTCTCCCTTTGTCGGTATCAACTCGACTTGCCGAAACTGTAACGTACCTTGATACTTTTCTCGAAGCTCGATGTAAAAGTCGCAAAACACGCCGTTGCAATTTGTACGAATATTTTTGGTGCGCTAAACGCATCAAATTTCTATCCATGAAGCTTGCAAAAAAATTGGTCTGGTTTTGTACGTTTGGTTATTTTGTGATTGCGTTTTTAGTGATACCATTTTTCTTAACAATTTCGATTCTCTGACCCCCCCAAAAAGCCAAACTCTAGATCGAATCTCTGACCCCCCCCCCCACACACACACAAAAAAAAACTCTAGATCCGCTCCTGTTCTGTGTTAACAAGCAAAGTGAATGGTCTCTGCGTCTGGAGTGCCTTGACCCACGCAAGCGCTCTGTTCAGTCAGCAAAGCCAGCACGCCCTGTTCACTAACTGAATCCCACATATATTTATGAATATTTATGTGAAAATGTGAAAAATGCACTATAAAGTGGAGAAAATGAAAAGCACGAATGTGTTTATCGCGACCGATATGTTGCGTTAAAGTAAATCTTCTTTTAGCAGCTACTTTAGTTCCACAGATTGCAAAACAATACGCTTTCATCGGTAGAAAACACATTGTCACCAAATTCAGATACTGCTTGTTTTAAATGCACTGACCCACTCGGTTTTATTTTAGGCATTTTGAAAGTGGCAATGAACGATATCTCTCGCCGTGAACTATGCGGAACTGACAATGAGACAAGAATATACACCCCTTCCCCTTTCTACCCCGCCACAGCTGACCTTGATCAACAGAGCAGGTAACATTCCACTCCGCTAATAACCTACGGTACCGTTCTTCTGCATCCAAAATATATATTTCTCTACTAAAAATTTTAAATTATCTTGTATCAGCTACTAGCTTCTTCTTAACACTGAGAGACGTAACTCCCTCATATAAAGCTGTGACATGACTAAATTGGAAATAAATGACCTTCAAAGGCCGATTACTCTAAAATATGACCAAAAAAACAAACTTGAAAAATGCTCCTAAAATTGAAAAATAGCAACAAAAAATGCAAAAAGATGCAAAATAAAAATTACTTATTTCAAGACGGGGTGGCCCTCCCGGAGTTTCTATGTAATTCAGCATTGTTTTGGACTGCTCAGTAAAAAGATGACATGTCATCAAAATCCGGGACCTACTTACAACCAATAGAAACCCCTAAACCTAGTTAAATAAGTTGTACACCATTTCTAAGAGAGGCTTTCTTGGGAATATACGGCATTACGAGTCCAAAACATCAGTCTGTGCACCATCATTTTCATGGCAAAGGATAATACGGCGCCAAGTTCTGTGCGACATTCTTCGGAGCATTGCTGGTGTGACTTTAGTGAAAGCTTGTCTCACAGCATCTTTCAGTTCATCCGTGGTATTGGTTCGGTTTTGTGAAACGATACCCATTACGAACCCCCATAGCGCATTATCACATGTGGTAAGGTCTGGGCTTCATGGTGGCCAGGCAAGAGGAGCCGGCAACAAAGGAGAACCACGACCTATCCATCACCCTGGAAGAACGTCATTAAGATATTCGCGCACTGTGATGGCAAAATGGACAGGTGTCCCATCATGCTGGAACCAACATGTCTCTTTAATTCCGTGCTCCTCCAAGAGAGGAACAAACCAGTCCTGCAACATGTTGAGGAAACTGTGCTGTTTCACAGCACCGTCGAAAAAGAACGGCCCAAACAATCGTGCTGCCGGCTCCACTTGCCTGGCCGCCACGAAGCCCAGACCTTACCTCAGCTATCCTAGAAGTGGTTTTCCGTGGTTTCCCATTTCTACTGCAGGGGATGGTTCCTATCTTAATGCCTTCCAATCCCGTAGTTGTTAAGTCATTTAGGGGCTTTGCGACATCGTGACCATGTATCACCGTTTACTGGGGTGAATGTGTGCACGAGTATATATAGTAGAGTCCCACTATTCCAAACTAATTGGGACCGAACCCTGTTTGGCTTTGCAAAAATTCGGATTAGGTGGATTTTCGTAAAATACGACAACATATTGACTTTAAGGCTCGAAAACCAATTAAACTGTACTGTAATGTTTTTATAACCACTGTTTGCGTCTACCTAGCGCTGTAGGGGCAGATGACCTCGTAGTTCCGCCCCTTAAAACAACAATAACTAACTACCTAGCGCTGCAACTCCTAGTGATGTAATGTTTATGCGACGTATATGAGGTTATTGTATGTTTCAATGCGGAATTGTCTGAAGAAAATAATAATCTGATCGGTTGGTGTCAAACTGCACTGTATCCATGTTAAATTAGGTAATAAAATCACCAGTTGGAGACGAACAGCACTTTCTCCTTCGGATAGAGTGCAGAATGACTCCAAGTTAGCGCCAGCCAATGGCAGCCTCCCATTCTTCGCCATAGATTTGGTATCAAGGTACTCAATAGTCAAGGAGGTTAGTTCGGACACCAACATTTTTGACTTTAAGAAGTCCATGAAAGGTGTCGTAAAATATGTACACCTTGGCACTTTGAAATTTCAAAAATTAAGAGAGTTTTCTTCAAGCGGTCCAAAACAAACAAGATTGTGGTATGTGGAGAACCTCATTTCAAAACTAACGTAAGTACAGTACTTACAAGAATCTCTGCAAGGATTCATGCTATTACAATGACATTGACCTCATTACTATTCACAAAAAGAATAAGGTGATGCAAGGAAAGAAGAAGGGCGTATAGTAAGGAGTGAAGTCAGTGATCTTCATTTGACGCAACGCACTGAAACGACTTGAAGAGGCAATGGGTGGCATGAATAAAACGGAGTTTATGCTCATGCTCAACAATTTTGGAGTATATACTCAGAATGGTAAGAATAAAAAGTTAGAGTTTAAACTCACTGAGAAGTACATACTCAGGGGTGGTAGTAAATACTCAGAGAGTATATAACCTACTCCAATGTGGTATGAATAATAGAAGTACATGCTACAAATCTGAAGTATATACTCACAATTTCTGAAGTCTGGCCATTACCATGCTCAGCTGTCTAATCTCAAGATGACTGAGGTTATGTTTGTAGATGTAAGTAACTTGAGGGCTAGGAAAGTGTATAAAGTACGAAGAGCAGTTTCAGAGAGGGACTGTAGAACATTATACCGGTCTAGATAATATTCTATATCATTCTGATTACTTTTTGGGCGAATATACGGAAACAAGAGGAAAGGCTGTAAAGAACAATTGATTTTCTTCAGTGTACGGCTTTCTATGATACATTTGTCAAAGTTTCCAGCATAGCGAATCTTTATAGCTTTTAAACATTCGCATTTTTCCTTGCGTGAGTTAGGTGTTTGAGACTTGTCAAATACTGAAAGACAGTCACAGACAATCCTTACAAATGCCAAAACGGAAACGTTTGATGTATCATATTCATCCCCACTAACAACCGGGTGAGTTAGCCGTGGTCGTTACGGCATGACTGCTGGCAGTCGCTCACATCCGGGAGGCGGGGAGGTTTGAATCCCCCCGCCGGCAACCTTGAAGATGGTCTTCTGTGGTTTCCCATCTTCCTTCCAGGCAAATGCCGGGGTTGGTCCCTAACTATAGGCCACAGCCACTACCTTCCAACTCCTCGACCTTCCCTTCCAACTTTCCTCCCCAACGGTACTTGTAGCTCACCCACTGGGTGTCCGTCTCGAAGCAGCTACAAAACTGGCGAGCCGAACATGTCCTCGGACACTCCCGGTACTAAAAGCCATACGCAAAAAATCCCCACTAACAGACATTTCAATTAACCAGGAACTTTCAATTAATCAACAAGACAATTCTACAGCATACGACTGGTTTGCGTTAACAAATGGCATGTAAAACAGTTGACTGACTAAACGTGCGTCGACGAAACAAGAGTAACATCGTGGCACAAGTGAAGTATATACTCCAAAAAGAGGGGAAATTGAAGTAGATACTCAAGATCTTTTATTTATAACAGAGTATATACTCAAAACTGATGCTCATGCTCGAAGTATATACTTCGAAGTTTATACTCAGTTTTATTCATATCACCCAATGTTTCGCCAACGTAAGTAAGTGTTGATTTGCTTTTCCGTTTGTCTTGTCGTTAACATTAAAGAAAATGCATTCAAACTTTGTTATGCACATGTTAGTAGGACTAGGCCTTCTTTTTTTGTTTTTGTTTTGTTTTTGTGTAAGAAAGCCGACAGATTCACTGTTTACTCCTGTAGCATTTATTTCATGATTTTCTGTGCTAATAAATTTACGTTTTTACTTGGAAAAACTAGTTTTATCTTACTCATTATTTTTTCCCGTTTTAAAATTAAAAATAAATTTGGTAATTATGTTTCCCTAGCCCTGTTCAGATTAGGCGGATTTTCGTATTAGCGGGGTTCGGATTTGCGGGACTCTACTGTATATAGAGGGTATCTGATAATCTGTGGTATTGAGGTGTCTGTAGTTGTGTGTGTATATGTATTGCAAGCGAGAATTGGGAAGGAGACGGCCGTGGCTTTAAGTTAGGAACCATTCCGGTATTTACCTGGAGTAGAAGTGAGAAACCACGGAAAACTACTTCCAGAATGTCTGAGATGGGAATTGAACCCAACTCTTCTCAGTTTTGGCTCACGAGGCGGAGTGTACCCCGTTCCTGTCTTCAGACCGTGCCCGTTAAATCGTGCACCACGACCACGTGTGCACCTTCAGCAAGTCCGAATATAGTAGATTCAAATCCTGGCGATAACTGAAGCTATCCTGAGTGTGTTTCTTCCCCGAGGTTTTCCACACTCCCTCCAGGCAAATGCCGGGACAGTACCTTATTTGAAGTCCCGTGTCACCTACCCCATCCCTGTTCATAATACAACTACACACACTACTACAGTCATCACATGAATACAGGTTATCAGAAAAATTCAATGCACACCCAACTACACAGGGCTGATGACCAAGATGTCCCATTCCCCTAAGATGAATTAACAACAACAAAATGTCTTAGATTTAGACAGTGTCCAGATCTCTGCACCATATGTTAATATTGGCCTCACAAAGACTTTGCACATCATCTGAGTTTTCCTGAACAACAACCTGGATTTTAGATTATAGCATTTACTAGCAGGAAGTATCCACTTCTATATTTCATTGTTTTCACAAACAACAACAACAACAACTTCTTAACAAAGCAACAATTGATGCCGTGTGAGAAAACTTTGTTTTCAATTTATGTTTGGCGAGTGAACTATTATTATTTTTCTGCTTAATATCGGTTAACATTTGTGTTCGTGGCTACCATTTCGAGTTCGTGGAATGCTGGGAAGACTTCCTTGTGAAAAATGAACTTAAAATATCATGCCATGTGCTTAGCTTGAATGGAACACAGTACCTGACGGTGAAGCAACCAAGTGGTTGTCAAAGGTCCACGTATTTGAAAATGTCCGGCAATGTGATAGCCATGCTCCTATTGGCACTGTCAGGCGATGTGCAATTGAACCCGGGACCTGGTCAGTGTAATGATATGACTTTTTTCTATCAAAATGTAGCGAGTATGTGTACTTCATTATCGGAATTCAACCTAGCTTTTAGTGATGCTGAAATTGATTGTATTTGTAGAGTAGAATCATGGTTGAATGATGCAGTGGACGAGAACGAGATACTGTCCAGTGATTACAGTATATTTCGACAAGACAGACAACTCGTTCATGACACCAAAACTAAGGGTGGAGGCGTACTTGTGGCCGTGAAAAATATCCTGAATCCGGTATCAAGGCCGGAGTTGGCAGGGTGTTGGAAGTGCCTTGTGGTCAAGGTCAGGCCTAAACCTGGACGGGCGGTATTCATCGTGTGCTGCTGTCTACCACCGGACGAGGTGAAGGTTAGGCTGAGTGATTTGCGTCAGACGCTGGGCAATGTCACAGCTGTTTTAAATCCCCAAGACATAGTCGTAGTGTGTGGGGACTTTAACATCAGTGAATTAGCCTGGACCCCTGAACCTTTTATAAAGCAAAGATGTGAGGAAGTCCTATCGTTTCTAGAGATTATCAGTGAGTTTAATCTACGGCAAATGTGTCATTTCCCTACACGCAATAACAATTTCCTGGATTTGGTGCTAGTCTCTGAACAACTCTCCGCACATACGCAATGTATTCAGGCTGAGAAGGTAGTTAAGTCAGACCACGATGCTGTGGAATTCTCACCATCCTTGCCGCGAATTATCCGTCCACAATCACTAAGAAGGGTAATATATACTTGGACTAAAGCTGATTTCCCCCTCTTGAGAGACCTTCTATCGATGTGTCCATGGTATTTGATGGATAATTCTCCCTCTGTTGATGAGGCTTTAAGTCTGTTTTACGACCTCCTCAAAGCAGTAATCAAGGACTCAGTGCCCACTCGCACAAGCAATACTCGGAAGTACCAGTTTGGTATGATACAGAGGTAATCAACAAGTTGAAAGAAAAAGAGAGAGTCAGAAAAAGGTTCAAGAAATCGGGCTTTTGGTGTGACTATGTTCAATTTTCGGTGATACGGGGGGAATATAAGAGACTCCAGTACAGAAAATACAAAGACTATGTGATCTCAGTTGAATCAAAATTAACCACCAATCCAAAGCATTTTTGGAATTTTGTAAACAATAAAAGAAAATCTTCACGTTTACCGTCCACTATGTTTCAGAATGGAATTGAAATCCAGGACTAGAAAACTATTCTTAATAAATTTGCAGAGGGCTTCAAGATGTATCACTCTCCTGCGAGGCCGTGTCACTCGTCTGTCCCAATCGTGTGTAATCAGGGATTGATGTCGATCCGGACTACGCCCTTTGAAGTGTGTGAGATTCTGTCATCATTGGATACTGCAAAATCGTTTGGGGCTGATGAGATACCAGGTCTTGTACTTAGAGAATGTGCTCCTCAGTTGGCGATACCTCTCAGTGCAATTTTAAATATATCTTTTAAATCTGGATGCTTTCCGCGTGAGTGGAAGAAGGGATACGTAATTCCAGTATTCAAAAAGGGTGACAAAAGGGTATTTGACAACTATAGGCCAGTCGTCCTGCTATCCCTCCTATCAAAGGTGGCGGAGAAGATTGTGTACAATAGAATATACAGGTCAGTTGGCCAGTACATTAATGTTGCTCAGCATGGATTCGTGCAGAAGCGCTCGACTGTTTCGAACCTGGCAGTGTACGTCAACTTCATATCAAATGCCTTGGACAGGAGTCAACAAGTAGATGCCATATACACAGATTTTTGCAAAGCCTTTGATTCCGTACAACATGAGGCATTATTAATCAAATTGTCGGCGTATGGAATAGGCGGCAGCGTTTTAGAGTGGATTAGAAGCTATCTCACGGAAAAAATTTGCTTTGTTAAATCCGATGGTCAAACTTCAAATCCATACTTTCCAACTTCTGGTGTTCCTCAGGGTTCCATTTTGGGGCCGCTTTTATTTGTAATCTTTATTAATGATTTAACTGGGGTCTTCAAGAAAAGTAACTGCCTTCTATACGCTGATGATTTGAAACTGTTTCGAGTAATAGACCACGAGTCAGACTGTGACTTGCTTCAATTAGACCTACATCTACTAACAGATTGGTGTACTAATTGATTACTTGACCTTAATATATCAAAGTGCAATGTGATAACATTTTCTAGGAAGTTGGCGCCTATCATGAGGAATTATAGTATAAGTAACTCTGTATTAGTGCGTGTGAATGAAGTAAACGACCTAGGTAAAACAATTACCAACGATGACGGGCTGTCATTTCTAAAACATGTAGATAAGGTGACCAGTAAGGGGTTCAGATTACTAGGTTTTCTGAAGAGAAATTGTTGTGAATTCGCCAATATAGGTTCTCTCAAAATTTTATTTTTAGCATATGTAAGGTCGACTGTTGAATACTGTTGCGAGGTATGGCTGCCTTCTCAGCAATATGCTATTCAGCGGTTAGAGAGAGTGCAGGTGAGATTCATGAAGTGGATCAGCTGTAGGTATATGGGCATTCGACTCTCTACATTGGACTATGAGACCTTCTGTGGAACCATGGGTATGCGGTCTTTGAGGTCTCGCCGCATGTGTGCCAACGCCATGTTTCTATATAAGTGTCTGACCAATAGAATCGACTGTGCGCCCCTTTTTTGTTTGATTCCGCTTCATGTTCCAGGCCGCAATACAAGGCAAAGACTCACTTTCCGGATCCAGAAGTGTAGAACTGTAGCCCATGCCAATTCCTGGTTATTAATGGCGTTGCGCTCTCTAAACCATCTTGATAGCGCTATAGATATATTTTACTCGAAGCCTACTGAAATTCGTAGATCATTGTTGAACTCAAGATCGTAGGTGTTTGTTGTATATATTGTGTGTAAAAATTGTTATTTTAAGTATAGAGAACTTAGTTTATAAGCTTGAATCAATGTTTGTTTCTAGGTTAGTTAAATAGTTGCTTTTAAGTTAATTTAATGTTTATTATGTTTTATTATATCATCTGTAATTGGGTGCCTATCCTGTTGATGGTAAATAAATCAATCAATCAATCAATCTAATAAGCTACTAAGAGCTGAAGAAAACGGGCCAACTTGACGGTTGACTAATCGTAGCTAGCAAAGGGGCGTTACGAGTTGACGCCAGCGAACTACTTATCGGCGACACTGGGGGAGTGAACAGAGATTGATGGCTATGGGAACCCCAGTCTCACAAGGAGGAGAAGCAGAGTGGGGATGGTCACCCACAGAAATTAATTAATTATGGCCAAATGAAGCAATGAATTGAGATGAAACTTACATCCACATGCATATATACTAGGAAAGGTAATTTAGGAGTGTCCGCACACCTAAATTAAAGCCTGCATCTAAAAAGGAGCTTATGCACAGACCAAATCCGCGGCAGAGCAGGGATTTGTCTTGTAGCAGCAGGGGAATAACCGAGGTAGCGTCCCAACGCCATGGAAGAAAGCAATTAATTCTAATTAATTGGACGAAGCAATTGCCAGCACGCAAGTGAATTTGGAACCTCCATGAATAGACGAGTAAGAATCACACTTCACTTTGTCGGAGAACGCATTTTTTAAGAAGAGAGTCGCTACTGGAAATCCAGTGGACTACTTTTCGTCAGAAAGCTTTATATGGGAGAAGCTGGAGCAGACGGTCAGTTCTTCTTGACTCAACTCGTGGGGCGACATGCTGTTCGATCACGCAGGAAAGTGCGCGAAATTTATAAGTAGCGAAGTTCAGTATTTTAGTAATGAACAATGAAAGGCGCATCATGCAGCATAATAAAAGTAATTCTGCATTATATGATAATTAGTCTACAGCAGACAGTATACGCGACTAAATAATCAGTACAGCGTAGAGATATTTTAGGATGATGTTTACAGACAATGAACCTATCCACAGGGAGTGTTATAATAGTTAAAATAACACATACAATTGTTATGAACACTGCAGTTTTACGGGAACCTGGAAGGCATCGCAAGTATTTGTGATCTATGTTTGAGCAACTTTGCAGTAGAGAAGATAGAAGCTGTAGGAGACGGGAGATGAGCACACACACGCGAGATAGACTTTCGAAGGAGACAGGCGGTTGTCAGGATTTAGCTGCATCGCATCTCTGAAGTCAGGCAATAGCGGGAATCCAAGCAAGGATCCGTGTGCAAAATTGTGTATAAAGTTATGTTACAGTGATCATTAAAAGTGTTTATGTTTATATGTTAAAAGAATGTGTGTTGTTTAAAAAGTGTAAAATGCCACTAGTGCAAGATATAATTACCAAGTGCAAATCCTATGCAATGTGTCGTATGGAAAGTGTAATGATGGCTTAAAGCAAGCATGATGGTGGGCGAATTGCTGTCATGTTGGACTAACCCAGCAAGAATGAAAGTGAGTACCATTCCAATATGTTGATATGATTTGATAGCTCACCATACAACAAATCATTTCCTCAAATATTAAGAATTAACAGTCATTTGTGTACGAGCTCACATCCCTCGTATTTTTATAAATATATGGCTTTGAGGATGACAAACTTACGACCATTTAGGCGTAAAACGTTGATGAACGATAACGTTAACTAATAATAATAATAATAATAATATAATCTTGGGTCGGTAACAATAATAAATATATAAATGGGCGTATTCATGCCTATAGAACGTGCAAAGTGTGTCATATCTATTGTAAAAATACTGTGTTATTGTGAAAAGTAAGAAAGATAGATAAATAGCGAGATAAAGAGAGTTTTTCAGTGTCATTGAAATGATAGATAAATGTTTTATTATGTTATATTCTACATGGTGTTATTTGAGAGCCTTTAAGATAGTCAATGCAAATGCCAGTAAATTAATACTTGTTTTGGAGCTACGTAAATCTTTGGCTTATAAGTAAATGTATGGAGGACATGAGTGCTTTAGGAATTGAGTCATCTGTAAGAAATGTTGTTTTTAGCCGCGATCAGCGAGCATGTAACGTAGAATCAAGAGATTTACGTCAATAAATTGCAGGGACCATCCGAGAATAGTTCGCACGTTGACGAATCTAGTAGGCTAATCTTCGAAGCTACGATATGGTATCGCCTTAGAGCATACATGTGTATTCGCAACAGAGTTGGGACAGAGTCTGTCTGTGTCCACTGTTAGCAGAATCTTCGCTGCCAGGGAAAACCACTAGACACCCTAGGTAGGCCAGTACAGTAATTGATTTGCCCTTAGAGGTAAGACAAAAATTCTTCGAGTAGGAAACGTGGAGTTCCTCTAGTTATAGTCGTGCCCGTCCAGTGAGATAACAGTTTGAAACTCAGTTGGAACGCACGCAAAGCCACTGATTACGTACATAGAACGGCGAAGCTATTTTGTGATCCATCCCTCGCTATGAATACTAATTAGGAGCCGATATGAGCCCATTAACTACTCTAAGTGTAGGTATTAAATAATTAGATCGACTCAATTCGTAATGACACAATCCAATCATGTACCCCTAGCAGTGCTGCACCATTGAGTGAGCACATGGCCATTGCAGGAAGTCGATCAGGGTAGCAGGTAGAATCCACAGACCCGGCAGCCAGCTTGCCTAGGACGGTCCGTGACGAATCTCTTGTGCACGCTAAAGGGAGTCAATAAGACCGGACCCTGTTCTTTTAAGATTGTAGTGGGACACTGAAGGATCTCGATATTTCAAAAAGTAATTAAGATGTGCTTGATATGATGGTATCAAATGAATTATATGTACTGTTTCCATACATATGGAATGTTGGAATGAAGTAATTGGATAAGATTTGGCCAAGTTATTGTCCGAGGACAAATTAACTGCACCAAATAAATAGATGCATTTTTGTAAAGAATAATTGCCCAGTTCGTGCTAATTTATTCATACGGGTAGCGTAATTTAATGATATGACACGTTTGTAACGATAATGATATGACCAGACACAGAAGAGCGTTGTATGGTGAAGCTATAAAACGTCTATAACCATGTATATTTTGGATGGGAAGGTGTACCACTTCAGCGTTTGAAACTTATGGGAAAAGCAACACATGCTAAGCAAGGCATAAGCTAATGAATCAATGTCATTTAAAGTAAATGTTCCGTGTCAAAACGGATAAATATTTAATAATTGCATATTTAATGTTATTTAAATGTAATTTGTGTTTGTTGTGTTGTGATATGCAAATTTGTGTTAAATTGTGCCACGTGAAGTACACTATGGACACTCGCAAATGTCAAAGAGCATCAACGATAGGATATCGAGGATAGATATGGGTGTAGTGGAGCACCAAACTGTATGAGAAGAGACCCACATGTAATTTTGATTTTTGTTGTGGGAAGTAATTGTAAAATATTTTTGTGTTTTGTGTTGTGTTTTGCCATGAATTAGTACCATTAAATGTGATATTTAGGACTATGCTGTTTCTTTCAAGTAGAGTAGTTACCTGATAGACTCAAATCCTGAATATGTGCTCGTATAGTGGGTTGAACGCCCCATGCCTCGAAAGACCGTGAACTAGCTGGGATACGAACGCATGTTCCATATGATAACGAATAGTCATCATGTCTCCATAATTGAATCTGTATAAATACTGGTATTCATTTACCACTTGTCTTCATAGAAGGTATTGATATGAGTCGTTATTCGGTGGCGAGTGTATTTCACAGATCTCTTCTATAAACGTATTAATTTATGTTCCGCCCCTTAAAACAACAATAACTAAGTAATACTTTCACTGGAAGTTTCTTTGATCTAATTATACTCGTGTCTCTGCTCATGTCCACATAAGTTACTCACAACGAAGGTCACAGGCTCTACAACTTAACTTACTGTACTCGTTGCAGCTATTAAAGACACAGCAAATCCTTGAATCCTAGTTCGAGTGGATTTTTGTTACGAGTAACTTCAACATGTAAATAGGTTATCTATAGCTGGCGTAGTTTTGTAAACCTATACAGTATAATTTATCGTGCTGGAAAACACACGGAACATCTAAACTGGGTCCATTCCAAGAAGATTGATATAAAATATCGCATTTCTGCTGCTTATGAATTGCGATCGACTTAAACGTTGGGTTGGTTGGTTCCTTAGTTTAGGGGCTGCGACAACGCGGTCATGTAGCCCCGTGTACTTTGGGTGTGTGTAGAATCTGTCTGATAACCGGTGATAATTGTGATGACTGTATTAGTGGGTGTTATCTGTTTTCAATTCAAGTGAGGACTGCAGACATTTAATTTCAAGTAGTTCCTACGTTTGCCGCCAAACGCCACCGTCAACGACTACTAGGACTAATTCAGAACTTAGCTACTAGACGCCCCCGCAGTCGGCTCTTGGCAACGAACGTAGCAACCTAAGAGCGTTGTTTACATTTCTAACCTATACAATTTAGTTTCACACAGGTGTAATTAGTGGAAAGTTCTTTAACATGCCATAAATCTATGACATGGGACCGCCGGCTTTACTTCCCCTCAGAAGGAAGGCATACTGAAGGATTTTTAACGCTCTTAAAAAATCCGACGGCTTCGGCCGGGTTTGAACCCGCTATCTTGGGCATAGAAGCTCAGAATGCTACCAACTACGCCACCGAAGCCGCCTGACTTAAACGTACAAGCACCATCAAGCACTACATTGCCTACGTCACAAAAGGATTAGATTTACGCGCCATGGCCTTTCTTTCTCGTTGGCCGTGTTGACGGTGCTAAATGACGAGGAATTTCAGTACCAAGAACATTTGTCTATGCTTGTCGAAACAAATTTATGCGAAATTAGACAAGTTGACATATATTATTTAAAATATATATAATAATAATAATAATAAAAGAAATTTAGTAAATAAATAAATAGGCCTAAATATAAATAATTAAAAAATATATAAAATAAAGGAATACTTCTCATTTGCATGCACTCTTGTTTTGAAATACAATCTGTACATATGTTAAAAATAATAGATTAATGTCTCACAGATAATCTGTACTGGATTTTTTGTCAGATTCGTGAGACATATCACAGAATGCAATATCTATGTCCACCCCTTGTTAATCCCGGGGTCGGGGATGAAATTACACGTGGCTGATGGATTTTACGGCCGGATGCCCATCCTGACGCCAACCTCACGAGAGGAGTTAATGAGAGCTGAAATGAATGAATGTTCAATTTCAAGTAGTTCCAACTTTGGCTACCAGACGCCACTGTCACTGACAATAACACCCAGTGGTGAACGTTGGAACCTGGTAGAGCGTTTCTAAAGCAAATAACCTACAAATATAGCTACACACTACCAATTGTAGTGGTAGGATCTTCTTCATGCCATAAATCTATGACATGGGCTCGCCGGCTTTACTTCCCCTCCGAAGGAAGGCATACTGAGGGATCCACAAAATGTAATATCAATAGTATTTAATAAATAAATTGATATTGAACGTATTATTATTATTACTTTTGATTCACTCAGAGATTTTCATGTCATGGTCATCAGTCCTATGTACTGGATATCAGTGAAACACAATTTGGTTTCAGAAACGCACAAGGAACAAGAGAAGCCATGTTTACCTTCAATGCGCTGGCACAGAGATGTTTAGATGTCAATCAATCTATGTATGTCTGCTTTTTGGATTATAATAAAGCTTTCGACAAAGTTCGTCTTGATTGCCTCATCCAAATGCTCCAGAAGAAGAACTTGGATGTGAAGGACATTAGAATCATCAGCAATATTTATTACACTGCGGTCATAAAGGAAGGTAGGGAGCTATCTGAAGAGGTGTAAATAAAACGTGGTGTTAGACAAGGTTGTATCTTGTCTCCTATGCTGTTTAATCAATACTCAGAAGAAATATTACAAGCAGCTTTAGAGGAAGAAACAGCAGGAATTAAAGTTAATGGAAAAATAATAAACAACTTATGATTTGCAGATGACAAGTTGTTATTCGCAGAAGGTCTACAAGATTTACTGCGACAGACTTACAAAGTCGTGGAGGCAAGTGAACAATGGGGATTAACACTTAATGTCAGTAAGACACGTTTTATGGTAGTATCACGAACACATCATCAAGAGAGCTTGATAATCAATGGGGAGTCAGTACAACAAGTGACAAAGTACAAGTATTTAGGAATAAATGTGAACTACTACATTGACTGTACTGAGGAGATAAATTCCAGGATCGGTCAAGCCAGAAATGCATTCAATAAAGTGAGGAGAGTGTTCTGTATCAGAGACCTTGATTTACATCTAAAAATTAGACTTCTGAGATGTTATATCTTCTCTACCTTGTTCTATGGAGTTGAGATCTGGACCATAAAGAAAAGAGTAATGGACATATTGGAGGCATTTGAGCTATGGACGTACAGAAGAATACTGAGGCTGAGTTGGAAAGAAAAGGTCACCAACGATGAGATGATGAGGTGGATAGGAAAGAGAAATAAAATATTAAATACTGTCAAAATTAGAAAACTGCAGTATCTGGGTCATATGATGAGAGGAGAGAAATATCATCTGCTGCAACTGGTCATTCAAGGGAAGCTACAAGACAAAAGAAGACCAGGAATAAGACGCATTTCTTGGATCGATAATCTGAAAACTTGGTTCAATTGTTCCACTATTGAGCTGTTTCGTGCTGCATCATCTAAAGCAAGAGTCTCTATGATGGTTGCCAAACTTCTTAGAGGAGATGGCACATAAAGAATAAGAAGAAGAAGTATATACATTTTTGATAACCTGTATTACTGTGGTGTCTGTATTAATGTGTGTATTTGTCATTGAGTCTAGGATTGGAAAGGAAGCTACCGTGGCATTAACTTAGGAACCATTCCTACACTTGACAAGAGTAGAAGTGGGAAATCACGGAAATCCACTTCTAGGATAGTTGAGGTAGGAATCTTAGCCACATTCTATCAGCTATACCTCATGACGCATGGTGTATCCCGTTCCAAACCTCAAACCATAATTAAATGTCTTGGCAGTGTTGCGAAACGAACCTGGACCTTGTGGATGACCATCAAGAAACCTATCCGCTACATCACGGGTGGTCAATAACAATGATAATAATAATTATTATTATAATAATACAGGGTGTCTCAAAAAAGTGTACAAACACTTTGAATGACTACAAAATGATTATTTATGAACATAGAGACAATTTTAAGGGCTTCAATTATAGAGGAGACATGTAATTAAAGATTCATGTTCGCAAATGTTCAAATTGATGAACTTCAGTGTCCAGACAAAGCTGATAACGCGAAGCAATGGATTCGCAAACGTTACGAAAAAGTTCGTATGGAATTTCGTGACATTATCAATTTCCAATTCCGTGTTGGAATTTAGGATTTCCAGCGCAGACGCTTCATGATGCTATGGACGCTATCTTTTGAGAGGTGTGTCTCTCCAGCCGTTTGTCGTAGTGATTTCGGTGTGGATCGAGTGAGGGCTTCCTGCACCTGTTCTTCTTTTCTAGGACTGGTGGATGTCCGTGGTCATCCAGAACGTTTCTTGTTGACGTTCATGTTTATCTCTGATGCGAGCAATGGTCCGGTGCGTTTGTGGCGGTTTATCGAACTCCTGGACACTGACGGTGATCAATTTGAACATTTGCGAACATGAGTCTTTAATTACATGTCTCTTCTATAATTGAGGCCATTAAACTTGTCTCTATGTTCATAAATAATCATTTTATAGTCATTCAAAATGTTAGTACATTTTGAGATACCCTTGTGTTGTTTGAGTCTTCAGTCTTTTGACTGGTTTGATGCAGCTCTCCATGCCTCCCTGTCCTGAGCTAATCGTTTCATCTCTACATAGCTACCACACCCTACATCCGAGGCAATCTGTTTAACATATTCTAACCTTGATCTACCCCTACAGTTCTTGTCCTCGACCCTTCCTTCCATAACTAAGCTTGCTATTCCTGGGTGTCTTAGTATGTGTCCTACTAACCTATCTCTTCTCTTCATTAGCAGTCGCCGGAAACATCTCTCCTCTCCCACTCGTCTTAATACCTCTTCGTTTGTAACCCCATCTACCCATTTGATCTTCATCATTCTCCTGTAACACCACATTTCAAATGCTTCAATTCTCCTCTATTCTGCTGCACCAATAGTCCAAGTTCCACTTCCATAGAGCGCCACGCTCCAGACAAAGGCTTTCAAAAATGATTTGCTAAAACCTAAATCTATATTCGATGTCAACAGATTCCTTTTTTTGTAGAAATGCTTTCCTTGCCTGAGCCAACCTACTTTTTATATCCTCTTTGCTTCGTCCATCACTGGTTATTTTGCTTCCTAAGTAACAGAAGTCTCCTACTTCCTTCAGCTTTTCACCTGCCAATTTGATGTCCATAGAGGTTTCTGATTTATTTCGGCTGCATTCTAGTATTTTTGTTTTACAATTATTAATTTTCATCATGTATTCTTTCCGTGTGTATAATGAAATAAAGTTTAATCCTAATAGAAATTTGGCCCCTTATACCCATACATTGCAGGGAGCTGGTAACCAACTACAGTATAAAGAAAGAAAGAAAGAAAGAAAGAAAGAAAGAAAGAAAGAAATAAAGAAAGAGAGAAAGAAACAAACAAACAAATGTGCTGTTGCTGTAATTCATTTTAGGGACTCTGGACATCTTGATTACTGTATATCAGTCCTGTGTGTGTTGGATTCGTCTAATCGGAGTGACAAGCGCCTTGTAAAGGACTGAGTAGGCAACTATTCAAACAGTAATGTACTACAGGACGGAATAACTTGAACGAATGAATGGTAGGAACCAAATTTCCCACTGCGACACATATACTGTAAACTAGAATGGCTGCACTCGGCTTTCAGTATAGAATCTGCAACCAAAGAGGCTTTCAACAGGCAGCAATTCAATGTTGCTGTACGCTATGTGGACTACGATGTAAACAGTACCACCTACTCGAGTGTACAGCAAGGGCAAACGCACTGAGATTCTACGCAGAGGGCAAACACTTTGTGTAAAACTTTGTATAAGTACACAGTGTGTTTAACAAATCTTATTACTGTATTATGAACTGTAAAGATGTCCAAATTAAGACTACACCTTTCCTCCAACACGTGATAGTTTTTGTGATTTGCTGTTTTCTTTTAACTAACCCAGTAAAAAATGCATTTCAAGACCTTGAAATTATATCAAATGGTCAACCTATGATTTTACCCAAAGTGTTAAGTTCTTTTTGATGTGTAACATCTTTCCACTCGGTTGCTGGATATTTCTGTGGGAGTGATTTTGAAAAATGGATCGGACGGAAGTGTAAGACACACTGCCTGCTGGATCGATCGCATCCTGCTGGCAATGGTAATAGCAGCCAGGAGGGATGCGATCGATCGATCCAGCTGGCAGTGGTAAGAGGAAACAATGAGCGCGCGGTGTCGGAAATTGATACCATGACATACTCTCGGCCATGTGGAATGTATATGACATACGGATTACTTCAAGGTTTGGAGGCGCAATTACAAATATTCATACAATAAATCATCTTCTAGTTGTCGTTCTTTGGTGTAAAAATCTTCATTATATCATATTTGCATAAAACAATTATGATTTATTAAGAGTCTGTTTTTCAATATCTGGATAAAAGTGATGGGCATCCACTCCCCGAGTAACTTTGCTCATACTGAACGGTAAACGCTCATGCGAACTCTGGTGTTAACTGATTGAAACATGTAGAGACGTGTTTAATCTTTTCAAGATTTAACTTACCATTGCGTATTTACCACGACTAGAATTAAACTTGCGCGCCTTAATGTAGAATTACATATATTTCCATCCTTAGAATATAATCGACCAATAAAATGACGAATAAATTGACTTCACATATATTTCATCTCAATTTCAAAGTCGGGTAACATATCAGATGTTACACATCATATGCGACTACTATAAGGCTCGTATCTGTTTATTTTTTTTTTCTGGAACTGGTAGACCGATTTAGTTTGTCAGAATTGTCACAAAAAGAGGCAGCCTTGATTATTCAGAATGCCTCGCCAGCAGTTTTGATTACTTCATTCTATCGTTAGTGATTTGTTACAGCAGAGTGCTTTATGCTCTTTAGTGGCGAGAGCCGCTCCTGAACTAGATGTGGATCGAGGGTAGAAAACAGCTGATTTGGAAGGTTCCTCCCAAAGTGACTAGAAAAGGAATAAATGGACCCAGCTCAGGCATCACTCTGAATCCTCAATTCCCGAAGTTATTTTAAGTACTGTGACTGACATTTATCTAGAAGATTTCAAACGTACGAGTCACGTTAGTAGTGACTATTTATTCAACAAATACAGTTTTTTATGTTCGACGATGTCGAAATGTGAATATTATACGTCAGAAAACTGTATCATAATGATGGTCATTATAGTACTGTTTTCCATTATGATACAGTTTCTCCAGCCAATCATAGCTCATTCATTTACCAATTAGGTAAGGATACATTCGCACATGCGCTCAAAATCCAACATGTCGGACATGAACACAGCATCCTTCTAGGCCTATATAAATTACCTACATGGAAACTGCACCGTCCATATGTTCGCGTAAATAAACTGGCAAATATGATACAAGAAATAGCACTGTACCTTAATATTCCCAACTCCAATTTCTACACAGCGCAATGCTTTCAACGACTTTGGTGACAGTTTGACCAAATTCTGCTGCTCATCCATGTTCGGCAGCCTGTAATCATATGGCATTGCCAAGCAGACAAAGCGCATGCGTCGGTCGGTCAGAGAACTTGGAAAACAGAGATGTCAAACCCAACGCCTGTAACCCTATAACAAAATTCAAGTGACTGAATCGCAATAGATATATATGAATATTTATGTTAAAACATATAATAAAGTCATAATTATCGTCGAACATAAACAGTCGTATGCAACTCGCCTATAATGGTAATTAAGACACTCGTATGGAAATTATAAAACTGCCTTACGCTCGCTTTATAAAGATACTCGTGTCTTAATTATTGCCAATATAGGCTCGTTGCATAATGTACTTATTAAACAATAGACCGACAACTAGCGTAGCGATCAGTAAACGAAAGGTGTGTCGAAAGCCATGGTTCTCTGTAATCAAAATAGAACATTATAATAGGCTGGGTTTAATCACATATTTACACGTTATTGGTCCAAAGAGAAAGAGTATAGTATGACTGCATACCAAACCAAACCCCGTAGCACCTCATTCTGTCTGCAACTAACTTAGGTTCAGTCGGGCTAATTATAGAGTTTATTTCTACTAAGAGAAGTAATCCTGACCTTGGAAGGCGTCCTTTGGTCTCCTGACCCCCTGTCGTAAAGGCACGGTCTAGCAAACCTTGTGCAAATCCTTACGACAGGTCCACCTTTTAATAATAATTGAGGTGATAACGAAACAGGGGCACGTAGTTCTGATTAGCACTAACAATAGATCTTTCCGCATTTCATTTTATTTGTAAAGTTTTATAGTGTCATGAACATTTCATTCTTTGATTTCTTTTGTCACCCGCATCGAATTTTACACTCGCAGTGCTGCACAGATTAAAGCTTCACATCGCATGTTACTTAAATACGCGGCGGCATCCCTTATTACGCTAATGGCACCGTCGCTAACGTTACTGCACTACCCCTGTCTCCAGATCCCGAACGTTATTTTTTGCAACCCTTAGAACGCAAGCCCGTCAACGATGGGTACTAAGAGCTAGAATGTTATAACCAGGGCCCGGATTCTGATGACATGTGATCTTTTAAATGGTTCACCACAGACATTGCTAACTTATATACATCCTGTTCATGGCTCCCACATTACAGAAATACATATTTATTACGTCATTTTGTCGTCATTCTTCTAAGTATTTTATTTTTAAGTAATTTTCTCACTTTTCGCGTCATTATTATGTCATTTTATGGAATTTTTTAGAATCTTTTATACGTTTTGAATCATTTTCTCACATTTTCAGTGGTTTATTATGCATATATTTGGCGTATGATACTGTATATTAGCGGAACTGAAAGTGAGGATGAATGCGAAGACATGAGAATCTTCACAATTAAGTTGAACCCATGTTTGTTGGAGTAACCACCGTCCAGGAGACACACTAGACTAAAATAATTACTAGTGTATGCGTGCAAATCCCTCCCTATATTATTCTGCTGGGGCCTGTTTGCAATCTCTTGATGAATTCAGTACATTTGCTTTTGTCTGTTGGCACAGGCTAGAGTAAAATGTAGGTTTTCACCGATGTCTCAGTCTCACTCATGACTGTGATTATTATGGAAGCTACTGAGGTATGGGTGGTGCTTAGTAATGACATTCAGGGCACAGTCAGTGCCTGTGGGTGCTGTGAAAGGTTCTACTCATAGGGTTAGTACTGCTGTACTGACTCAGTGAGGAAAGCAATGGCAAACTACCTCCCTCCACATCTTGCCTAGTACGCCTCAATATAGCACTGCCTTGGGTTTTTGTGGGTATCCACCCACATAACCTAACGCTGGTGTCTTTTGAGGATCCAACCAGCCTTCGGGCTGACTACCTAACAGAGACAGATTATGCTGCTAAGGTCCAATTCCTACACATATGGGGTACCTACAGGTTCAGCATAACCCAAGGCGTAAGCGAAACGCACTCACTTACTCTTTAAATGCCTCACAATTAAATAAATACCTTAAAACATGTATATTTACTATGAAATAATGAAAGAATGTAACACGGTAACCATGGTAACAGAATCTCACAGGTTCATCTATTTCTGTAAGACGCAATGCAATTCCAATTATTAAATTACTGTGAAAGTTTCCAGACGGTTATAAGGTTATCACTGAACCAAATTAAGCTGTAAAATTCATCAATACATACAATATAATGCGCTTATAGGGGCACTCTATAATATTTTCACGCAATTTTCACGTGCGAGTGTGGTACGAAAGGTCTTTTTCACCCGACTATAAAGGGTCCCCGAAAACCACATTTAAAGGCCCTTAAATTAACAGTGTCTGTGATATTCCCAGAATTCGCTCTGATATACCTATGAAGGAATGACAAACCCCTAACCACTGCACCAGTAGCTGAATTGATAAAGTCTGATTATTCATACCAAGGATAAATCAGTCATAGCATTCATGATTGAGATTTTGCTAAGTGTGCTCTTTACAACTAGAATATTCGCGAGCGAAGCCGCGACGGGTAATGCTAGTAAATCGTATTTGTCAAATAATAATTAAATTATATTAGGTACCGTACCTATTAAGATCATTTAGTTTGTTTGCATTTGTTTTTGTGTGATGAAATTATGTCAGTTTCATTCAAATTTTCAAGTCTTTTTTAAAGTCATTTTACATGCCATTTTTAAGCACTTTTAGGTCATCAAAATCCCGTCCCTGAAGGTTAAAATAATCATGAAGTGAAACTAACATTGCACAATAAGAATTACGTAGCCTACAAACAGGAAATAAACATAATCACGATTCATTGGAGATGAGTGAATTGGATGATGGTGCTGGATAACAAGCTACCCGTATAGCCCGCATGGGTGTGGTATGGTGCAGCACTCTCACAATTAGCTTAGCTCTGGAGGTTCGCTTCACACACGTGGAAATTCTAAGTAGGACAGAGAAGAGACCCTCAGAATTTGATCGTGTTGGAAGCCATTCTTCCGTTTTACCTTAGTAATCGAAATGTATTGCTTTTTAGTCGGACAGCTCGATTGTACGAGGGCTGTTTTTTAAGCCCGTAGTTAGTGCGTACACCGCAACAAGCGTGCGCGCTTCCTCCCGGCATCCTTTGCGAACAAGCAGGCGTCAGTTGCAGCTGTGTAGCTAACCTGTACGCTGAACTGTGCATCTTTACAATGTTCAAGATTATTCATTCTGCCGCCGCGTGTGAGGTACGATCTGTGATACGTTTTTTGAGTGCAAGGAACATATCGGCTGCAGACATTCATCGTCAGCTTTGTGGGGTGTATGGTGATAATGCAATGACGGAAGGTAAAGTGCGAAAATGGGTACGCGAGTTCAAAAGTGGCCGGAAAATGTTCATGACGATGAACGCGCAGGTCTGTGATCACAGATGACTTGGTGACTGCAATTGACACGAAAATTCACGAGGACCGAAGATTCATGATAACCACTCTATCAATGGATTTTCCTCAAGTGTGAATTCTTGGTTGTCAGAGCAGGTGGCAAACCTTTATGCAGAGGGATTTCAGAACTTATTTTTAAGGTATGACAAGTGCCTAAATAAACAAGTAGGAGTCCATGCAGCACGACCTGCTTTTAATGAGACGGTGGCGCAACATAGGGGCCAGCAAGAGGGGTAATAATCTCAAACAACATCGTTGGCGGCAAGGCCTGCGGAATTGCATTTCGGACCATCGACCCTATTGCCAGGAAATGTAGGAAAATTATAAAATGTTATTCTAGGCAATGCTGACATCATCACATGGTTATGAAAGCCGGACGTCCTCGGAAATGGAAAATATCTTACTGCTGTAAATACATGATTCAACTTATTGAAAAGGTTAAAACGATTTATTATAGATAATTTTCCGTAGAATTCAATTAGACCATCATTTAAATTTTTACCAACTATTATATACATTTGGGCCCCCTTTTTTTTTTCAAAAACCAAAAACATTTAGTAACATCTTCAGGGCCACAAAATAAGAAAACGGTGAGAGATATCAAAAAATCGTTATGAGTAAAAAAGTTGCATACCGCGGAGTTCTTAAACCTGTACATTTAACGTTTTTCGATGCGACCAACCGTTTCCGAGATATATCGATTCCAAAAAAAGTTTGAAATTCTGGGCCCCCCAAAAAGATCCGGCCCTGCACCGTTTTTAACGCCCGACAACTGGTTTCCTCGCAGGGTCCAACTCTTTCACAGCTCAAAATTTCAGCTCGATATCTTGAAAATTGCGACCTGTACTTCGCTAAACCCAAAAATGTCACGCACAATGGACATTTTCAGGGCCAAAAAAATAGAAAACGGTGAGAGATATCAAAAAATCGTTTTGAGTAAAAAAGTTGCATACGGCGGAGATCTTACACCTGTACATTTAACGTTTTTCTATACGACCAACCATTTCCGAGTTATATCGATTCCAAAAAAAAATTTGAAATCAGGGCCCCCCAAAAAGATCCGGCCCTGCACCGTTTTTAACGCCCGACAATAGGTTTCCTCACAGGGTCTAGTTCTCTCACCGCACCAAATTTCAGTTCGAAATCTTGAAAATTGCGACCTGTACTTCGCTAAACCCAAATTGCCACGCACAATGAACATTTTCAGGGCCCAAAAAATAGAAAACGGTGAGAGATATCAAAAGATTGTTTTGAGTAAAACAGTTGCGTACCGCGGAGGTCTTACACTTGTACATTTAACGTTTTTCAATACGACCAACCATTTCCGAGATATATCGATTCCAAAAATAAGTTTGAAATTCAGGGCCCCCAAAAAAGATCCGGCCCTGCACCGATGTTAACGCCCAACAATAGGATTCGTCACAGTTACTAACTCCTTCACCGTACCAAATTTCAGCTCGATATCTTGAAAATTGCGACCTGTACTTCCCTAACCCCAAAAATGTGACGCACAATGGACATTTTCAGGGCCCCGAAAAAAGAAAACAGTGAGAGATATCAAAAAATCGTTTTGAGTAAAAAAGTTGCATACTGCGGAGGTCTTACACCTTTACATTTAACATTTTTCGATACAACCAACCGTTTCCGAGATATATCGATTCCAAAAAACAGTTAGAAATTCAGGGCCCCCAAAAAAGATCCGGCCCTGCACCGAATTTAACGCCCAACAAAAGGATTCGTCACTGTCACTAACTCTTCTACCGTACCAAATTTCAGCGTAATATCTTGAAAATTGCGACCAGATCATGGCTAAACGCAAAAATAACACGCACAATGGACATTTTCAGGGCCCCAAAAAAAGAAAACCGGTAAGAGATATCAAAAAATCGTTTTGAGTAAAAAAGTTGCATACCGCGGAGATCTTACCCATGTAGTTTAAAAGTTTTTTGATAAGACCAACCGTTTCCGAGATATATCGATTCAAAAAAATTGAAATTCAGGGCCCCAAAAAAAAAGATTCGGCCCAGCACCGAATTTGACGCCCAACAATAGGATTCGTCACAGTCACTAACTCTTTCACCGTACCAAATTTCAGCTGAATATCTTGCAAATTGCGACGAGTACTTAGCTAAACGCAAAAATGTCACGCACAATGGACATTTTCAGGGCCCTAAATAAAACGGTGAGAAATTTCAAAAAATCGTTTTGAGTAAAAAAGTTGCATACCGCGGAGATCTTACACCTGTACATTTAACATGTTTCGATACGACCAACCATTTCCGAGATATATCGATTCAAAAAAAAGTTTGAAATTCAGGGCCCCCAAAAAAGATCCGGCCCTGCACCGATTTTAACGCCCAACAATAGGATTCGTCACAGTAACTAACTCTTTCACCGTACCAAATTTCAGCATAATATCTTGAAAATTCTGACCAGTACTTAGCTAAACGCAAAAATGTCACACACAATGGACATTTTCAGGGCCCCAAATAAAGAAAACGGTGAGAGATATCATAAAATCGTTTTGAGTAAAAAAAGTTGCATACCGCGGAGATCTTACACCTATACCTTTAACATTTTTCGATACGATCAACCGTGTCCGAGATATATCGATTCCAAAAAAAAGTTTGATATTCAGGGCCCCCAAAAAACATCCGGCCCTGCACCGATTATAACGCCCAACAACAGGTTTCCTCACAGGGTCTAACTCGTTCACCGCTCCAAATTTCAGCTCGATATCATGAAAATTAAGACCTATACTTCGCCCAAAACCAAAAATGTCATGCACAATTGACTTTTTCAGGGCCCCAAAAAATCAAAACAGTGAGAGATATCAAAAAATTGTTTTGAGTAAAAAAGTTGCATACCGCGGATATCTTACACATGTAGATTTAAAGTTTTTTGATAAGTCCAACCGTTTCCGAGATATATCGATTCAAAAAAATGAAATTCAGGGCCCCAAAAAAACATTCGGCCCAGCACCAATTTTAACGCCCAATAATAGGATTCGTCACAGTCACTAACTCTTTCACCGTTCCAAATTTCAGCTTCATATCTTGAAAATTGCGACCAGTACTTAGCTAAACGCAAAAATGTCACGCACAATGGACATTTTCAGGGCCCTAAAAAAAGAAAACGGTGAGAGATATCAAAAAATCGTTTTGAGTAAAAAAGTTGCATACCGCGGAGATCTTACACCTGTACATTTAACATTTTTCGATGCGACCAACAGTTTTCGAGATATAACGATTCCAAAGAAAAGTTTGAAATTCAGGGCCCCCAAAAAAGATCCAGCCCTGCACCGATCTTAACGCCCAACAATATGATTCGTCACAGTCACTAACTCTTTCACCGTACCAAATTTCAGCTTCATATCTTGAAAATTGCGACCAGTACTTGGCTAAACGCAAAAATGTCACGCACAATGGACATTTTCAGGGCCCCAAAAATAGAAAACGGTGAGAGATTTCAAAAAATCGTTTTGAGTAAAAAAGTTGCATACCACGGAGATCTTACACCTGTATATTTAACATTTTTCGATACGACCAACCGTTTCCGAGATATATCGATTCCAAAAAAACAGTTAGAAATTCAGGGCCCCTCAAAAAGATCCGGCCCTGCAACGATCTTAACGCCCAACAATATGGTTCTTCACAGTCACTAACTCTTTCTCCGTACCAAATTTCAGCTTAATATCTTGAAAATTGCGACCAGTACTTAGCTAAACGCAAAAATGTCACGCACAATGGACATTTTCAGGGCCTCAAAAAAAGAAAACGGTGAGAGATATCAAAAAATCGTTTTGAGTAAAAAAGTTGCATATCGCGGAGATCTTACACATGTACCTTTAACATTTTTCGATACGACCAACCGTTTCCGAGATATATCGTTTCCAAAAAACAGTTAGAAATTCAGGGCCCCCAACAAAGATCCGGCCCTTCACCGATTTTAACGCCCAACAATAGGATTCGTCACAGTCACTAACTCTTTCACCGTACCAAATTTCAGCTTAATATCTTGAAAATTGCGACCAGTACTTAGCTAAACGCAAAAATGTCACACACAATGGACATTTTCAGGGCCCCAAAAAAAGAAAACGGTGAGAGATATCAAAAAATCGTTTTGAGTAAAAAAGTTGCATACCGCGGAGATCTTATACCTATACATTTAACATTTTTCGATGCGATCAACCCTTTCCGAGATATATCGATTCCAAAAAAAGTTTGAAATTCAGGGCCCCCAAAAAAGATCCGGCCCTGCACCGATTTTAACGCCTAACAACTGGATTCGTCACAGTCAATATATCTTTCATCGTACCAAATTTCAGCTTAATATCTTGAAAATTCCGACCAGTACTTAGCTAAACGCAAAAATGTCACGCACAATGGACATTTTCAGGGCCCCAAAAATAGAAAACGGTCAGAGATATCAAAAAATCGTTTTGAGTAAAAAAGTTGCATACCGCGGAGATTTTACACCTGTACATTTAACATTTTTCGATGCGACCAACCGTTTCCGAGGTATAACGATTCCAAAGAAAAGTTTGAAATTCAGGGCCCCCAAAAAAGACCCGGCCCTGCACCGATCTTAACGCCCAACAATATGATTCGTCACAGTCACTAACTCTTTCACCGTACCAAATTTCAGCTTCATATCTTGAAAATTGCGACCAGTACTTGGCTAAACGCAAAAATGTCACGCACAATGGACATTTTCAGGGCCCCAAAAATAGAAAACGGTGAGAGATATCAAAAAATCGTTTTGAGTAAAAACGTTGCATACCGCGGAGATCTTACACCTGTACTTTTAACATTTTTCGATACGACCAACCGTTTCCGAGATATATCGATTCCAAAAAACAGTTAGAAATTCAGGGCCCCCCAAAAAGATCCGGCCCTGCACCGATTTTAACACCCAACAATAGGATTCGTCACAGTCACTAATTCTTTCACCGTACCAAATTTCAGCCTAATATCTTGAAAATTGCGACCAGTACTTAGCTAAACGCAAAAATGTTACACACAATGGACATTTTCAGGGCCCCAAATAAAGAAAACGGTGAGAGATATCAAAAAATCGTTTTGAGTAAAAAAGTTGTATACCGCGGAGATCTTACACCTATATATTTAACATTTTTCGATACGATCAACCGTTTCCGAGATATATCGATTCCAAAAAAAGGTTTGAAATTCAGGGCCCCCAAAAAAGATCCGGCCCTGCACCGATCTTAACGCCCAACAATATGGTTCGTCACAGTCACTAACCCTTTCTCCGTACCAAATTTCAGCTTAATATCTTGAAAATTGCGACCAGTACTTAGCTAGACGCAAAAATGTAACGCACAATGGATATTTTCAGGGCCTCAAAAAAAGAAAACGGTGAGAGATATCCAAAAATCGTTTTGAGTAAAAAAGTTGCATATCGCAGAGATCTTACACCTGTACATTTAACATTTTTCGATACGACCAACCGTTTCCGAGATATATCGATTCCAAAAAAAAGTTAGAAATTCAGGGCCCCCAAAAAAGATCCGGCCCTTCACCGATTTTAACGCCCAACAATACGATTCGTCACAGTCACTAACTCTTTCCCCGTACCAAATTTCAGCTTAATATCTTGAAAATTGCGACCAGTACTTAGCTAAACGCAAAAATGTCACGCACAATGGACATTTTCAGGGCCCCAAAAAAAGAAAACGGTGAGAGATATCAAAAAATCGTTTTGAGTAAAAAAGTTGCATACCGTGGAGATCTTACACCTATACATTTAACATTTTTCGATACGACCAACCGTTTCCGAGATATATCGATTCAAAAAAATAGGATGAAATTCAGGGCCCAAAAAGAAGGTCCGGCCCTGCACCGATTTTAACGCCCAACGGTAGGGTTCGTCACAGGCCCCAACTCTTTCACCGTACCAAATTTCAGCTCGATATCTTGAAAATTGCGACCTGTACTTTGCTAAACGCAAAAACGTCACGCACATACATACATACATACATACTGTGCCCAACTGGTCACGGCAGTCTGGTATCGAACTCAGGGCCTTATCAGAGAAGACCAGGCAAATGGTTATGCCTAAGGTCGAACCAGTGGTCTCTAAGGGGGAGCCATTATATGGAACCCACAGAGCAATGAGAGGTCTACTGACACATAATAGTCTAGCGTGATTTCACGATTATGTAGGTGCAAATCATAGCAATTTAAAGGAGAAATTGTAAGCAAAATGCAAGGGAATGTACGTTTTCAGTGCATACGAAGTCGAGAGAGGCTAGTATTGAAGTCTGACAAATGACTTTAAAAAGTAGGCGGAGTAGCCCTGGCGCCTACGGAACTATTTCCGTCTAGGGCGGTCAGACAGCTCAAAATTAATGACCCGGGAATCCACCGGTCGACAACGAGCAAAGCTTTGGCGGGACCAAGTCCACAAGAAATTAATTAATTACAGATAAATGGAGCATTGTAATGAAATGGAACATACACACAGATGAATGTATTCACGGAGGAGTAATTTAGGAGTGGTTTTTCACCTAAAATTACGCCTATTTCTCAAAATGACCGCATTACAACCTAACTCACGCTCGAGAGCATGGATACTTTAACCAACCAGCGGGAAATCCCCACCGTAGCATCCCACGCGCTGAACTAAGGCAATTAATTGTAATTAATTGGCCGAAGCGATCGCCGGCACGCGAGTGTTTTTAAAACCTCCACGCCTAGATAAACAAGATGCAGTTGTTATTTCGGCTGAAGACGGAGTATTTCAAGAAGGGAGTCGCTCTCACGTGTCCCGTGAACTATTTTGTGCAAGAAACCAATATAAGGGAAGAGCACCCTACGCCAAGGGTCAGTCGAAGTCATTTGCTGGTCAGTTATGGTCATTTGCTGGTCAGTTACACGTCAGTTGTTGGTCAGTTACAGTCAGTCAGTTACGTTCAGTTGCAGTTCGAGTTGGAAGTTAATCCTTTGTCTACAAGCGCTCTGCAGTAAGCACGCCAATTATTAAAATATCAGCGTACCGCCGTTGAAGACAATGGAAGCAAATTGTAAGCTTCATCAGTGATAATGAAGTGCATAAAAGGTAACAAAGTGCAGATATTGCTTTATTATCTGACACAGATATAAATTCGCTACAGCGAATAGGAACTGATAATGTTTGGAACAGTTCGTATACCGGAAGGTATTGTCAATTATATGACATCAGCATTAGGAGCACTCCAGTGATGGGAGAGTGGAAGTTATTGCCACCTATCCAGGACAGTGAGGTGAACGGGAGTGCAGGGAACTAGGATCGAACATCTATAAAAACGCTACTAGATTTCACGGAGACCAGCGGTTATCATAAGTCATCGCATCTCTGAGGTCAAGCGTAGGTGAAATCCAGATTAAGGATCAACATGTGAAATGATAGATGAAGTGTATAAATTGTGAAATAATAATTTAAAGTGTTAATGTGTTTAATGTTTAATATTCAGTGTTTTTCAGTGGTAAAGGCCACTTGTGGTAATATGTGTATTATGTGTAAAAAGTGTGAATCTCAGTGTTGTGTATTGGATATCATGATGGATTAAGTCAATCATCATGGTAGAGCTCAGGCGGAGATACTGGTACTTTCCAGCCAGAAGGAAACGTGAGTAAACATGCAAATAATAACATTATAATGGCATAGTTCACCATGTAACGATTAATCACTTTGAAATTAAAGAAGTAATAGTCACTTACTGAACGAGTTTTCACCACTCGTCTTGAATAAAGTATGACTTGGAAGGTGATTTGCTTAGGACCATGTAGGTCAAAAATAATGATGGATCTAAAACGTTAAAATAATAATAATAATAATAATAACTGGGGTCGGCAACCATAAAGTAAGGGCAAAGCTGGCCTAAGTAATGTTCAAATAGTGTCATGTCTAATTTAAGATACTGTCATTTGGTAAACAGTAAAGAATGTAGTGTGGAATATCGCGAATACGAGAGCTTTTCTCAGTGTCAGTGAAAATTTGAATAAATATGTGAAATTAAAGTAAGCCAGTATATTTATACATTTGTGTTAGGAGCTATGTAAAGCTTTGGCTTAAATAGTATAACATGAAGAACGCAGGTACCTTGATAATGGAGTCATATATGTGAAATATTGTTTAGCCGCATATAGCGTGCAGATTAACGTAGAATCCAGTGATTTACGTAAGATAAGCACGGGAAAGACTAGTATAGCTTGCGCGTGAGGTGAAAATTGGCTTAATCTTCGAGAAGTATCGCCTTTGTGCATACTGTATGTGTTACGCAGCGATTTGGATAGATTCTGTCTATTGCCAACGCTTGCATTGAATTATAGCCACTATGGACGCCCAGCGAGGCGCGGTGAGCATTTTTACTTATGGTCTGCCCGAGAGGTAGAATCATATTCGTCGACGAGGAACGTGGTTCCCAAAATATGTAAATGACAGCTGCTGATGATAACCATGGGGTTTCATTATGATGCGCGTCTTTAAAGCCACACAGTAATCACCTTAGAACGGCAATGCTATCATTAGAATTCCACCCCTGCCATGAATGTTTAATAGGAGCCATTTGAGCCCAAATACACTGTAAAGTTAGGTGTTAATTAATTAAATGACTCAATTACTTAGGACTACGCCTAGCGGATCTTTATTGTTATATAATTGTAAACAAAAGTGGCCTTGACGGTAGAGAGAGACAGGAAATGTAGACCATTTCCGTGGCAGCCATCTTGGAGAGCTGTCTGGAACTAATTTTATGACCTGCTGAGGGGAGGGAGGTCGCTCGACCGATCCCTTGTCAATTACGGTCACAATAGGACACTGAGAGGTCTCGGTATTCAATAATGCAATTAAAATATGAGTATTTTAGTGATGCAAATGGAATTAATTGGTGTATGGCAACTCACATATGTGGTTGAACCATAGAAATCAGATGATATTTGGCGAAGTTATCCTCTGAGGGGAAAGGCTGAACCAAAATAATGTAGGCATCTTCTTTAAAGTGCATTTTTGCCAGTTTATGCTAATTTAGGGAAAACGGGTATGTGTTTTTCCCAGAACATGACACAGTTGTATCTATAATAAGTCCGACAAGACCCAGATAATCGTTATATGGTGAAACTATAAATATTCTATCCATGTTTATGTTTATTTTATGATTAAGAAGCATGACTCATTTTCCTAGAGCGTTCATAGGGATGGAAAGAAGGAAGATGATTCGCACGACACAACAAAATATTTGCTAATAAATGTAGGAAACATTGAAGTAATGATAATTAAAGTAAATGCTGTAAGAGACGGAATAATGTCTTAGTAATTCATGTTTATGTGACATGTGGTTTTTGTGTTAAGATACTTCCATTAAATAAAATTGTGTCACATGACGAACACTATGAAAACCTTGTAATCTGAACTATTATTGACAGGATATTAGAAGTAGGTTTGAGTGCATTGCAGCGCTATTTTTAAGGAGAAAGCTCACAGAATAACCCTATTTAGTTGTGGGAATTAATTGTAATTTGTCCTTTGTTTTGTATTTGTTGTACAGCCATGATTTTAGACCAGTAAATATGTTATTCATAGGGATGTTGTGTATTTCCTGTAGAGTAGTTACCTGGTAGACTCAAATCCTGAACATGTGGTCGTATTGTGGGCAGGAACGTCCCATACCTCGAAAGACCGTGAGCTAGTTGGGATACGAACACATGGTCCACATGGTGACAATCGGGTACATGGGGGAGTTGTCTCTGTACTTGGATTGAGTCACAGGTAATTACTTAAGTCGGTCAAGGTATAAATGGTAGAAGCAAATATAGCATAGAAATTAGGACAGAATAGGAAGACCGCATCCCATTTGTTAATAAGCCACCACATTAAAAATAATTGTTAATCCTCCATAAGACATGCTTATATAATTGTAACTTTCATAAACCATAGCCATAGATAACACATATAAAATAACATGACGCTGATATGTGGGGCCAGTTCAAAATACAGGTAACCTCCACTTAAGCATCATGAGCATGGCATAAATAAGCATGTTGACTACCCTAATTTAACATGTCACCCACCTGTGAGTGTAAAGATTACCATGACAGATTAGATTAACATGGCACCCACGTGTGATATGACCCCCATTAAAATTAACATGGCGCCCGTACGTGGTTGGCTTATGGGATTTAGAAAAACCCCATAATAATAGCATGGTTTTCATGGGGAAAACCATAGAAATAATTGTTTTTCCTCAAAACTTGGTTTGAGCGATTGTGAGTCTTTCTAGATGATGTTCAGACGTCAGACAAATGTTGTCAGACGGGTACGAGGGTCTATACCCATTCCATAGTTAGTTTTGACATTTTATAATATGTTGTTGTTGTTGTCGCGGGATCGGAATCTTTTCTTTCCAATAGAACGCGCCAGTGTCTTCAGCTAGGGCCTACCTGAATCTCAAATTAAGTAGTACAGGATGGCCGGAACGGAAGAGGTACTCAGGTGTATCGCCGAGTTAAGGGAACATTTCGATGTTATAAATGCTAAAAGTAAGGAAGAATCCAAAGCATTTAAAGATGAAATAGCGGGTAGATTGGATGCCAATCAAACCGAAATAAATACTAGACTAGAGGCTAATCAAGCCGAAGTAAATACTAGACTAGAGGCTAGTCAAACTGAGGTAAGCCAGATGTTGGCTAATGTAAACACACAGTTAGAATTAAACCTAGGAGAGGTTAATAAGAAAATGGACGACGTTAAAGAGTCTGTCCAGAGACAGGTAACTAAGAATATTGTTAGCGTGATCTCAGAAATGCAAAATGATAACGAAAAACGCTTTGAGTCTATTGAATTAAAATTAGAAAGCAATTTGCAAATGTGCAGAGAGTCACAGCGTGAAATTAACGATAATTTAAACAGTATGTCCCGGGAGCTTAAAGACATTCAAAGTCAGAATGAAGCTAACACGAAACGTCAGTTAGAGCAATTTAACACGTTTACTCAGACCGTGGATCATAGGTTCGAGGATAATGAACTAAAATGGAATACGCGAATGGCAGGTTATGCCAAGGCTGTGGACGAAGCTTTAAAAAAGCAGGACCAGAATATCCTTGACCAATGCAAGGAAATGCAGGAAATAAAGACGTCTGATCGAGATAATAAGGAAATAATGTCTAATATGAAGATACAAGTTGGAAAAGTGCAGAAAGAGTTGGAACAAACTCAGAACGACTCAGCAGTTATCCATAAAAGACAGGACGAAGACCAAGGAGAAATCACAAAAATAAGGACTGAAATATCTCATATACAAGGTCACATTCAACGGGAAGTTACAGGCTTACGCGAAGAGTTAGAGCTTCGAGAAGGCTTAAAGACTGAAGCCAGTGATAAGACTCTTGCCGAAGTAAGAAAAAGTCTAGCAGGGGAAATTATCCACCTGAAGGAAAACCTTAAGGATAATAAAGAAAGGGTATTTTCTATGGCAGAAAGAAACCGAGATCGCCTAGAGAAAATAGAACGAGAGGTATTAGCTCGTTTGGAAAGGACTGAAAACAGGCACAGCCAGTTAGAAACGAGAATGATAGCGCAGGAAGAATCCATGTTGCGGAATCCTAGGTCTAGCGAAGGAAGTATAGACGAGAATAGGAGGAATAAATGGGCAGAGATAGAAATACAGCCCACTCCAAAGAATGCAGCAATGCCAAGTGACAGCCCGTATGCCACACCTGGTATGCCAATGGCTATGTCAACACCGCAGGAAAATGCTGTACAGAACCAAATAGTCACAGTTATAAGGGCTAGTGATGAAAAACCAAAGAAATACTCTGGGAGTAATTCTAATATGACGCCCAAGTACTGGCTTAAAGAAGTTTCCGAGTACTTGAATGATGCGAAAGTACCGCCAGAGCGCAGGTTGAGAGCGATTGAAAAACTCACCGAAGGAGACTGTGCTCTATGGTTTAGAAGTTTTAGGTACACGTTCGACACCGTTGAGGAATTTCGCCAAGCATTTTTAAGCAGGTATTGGAACGCGAGCGTACAACAAAATCTCAGACTGGACTTGTATTCCAGGCGTTACAGTACTAGTAACCCGACCAAGTACGGAGAGTTTTTTGTGAACCAATTATGCCGTTTTCGCGAGCTCGACGAAGGACTCAGAGAGTCAGATTTATGCATAGCAATAGCTAAGCAGCTGCCATATGAAGTGCAGCGCCTGCTAATCTCAGCAAACGCAAAAACTGCAATCGATAT
The DNA here is from genome assembly GCA_946902985.2 of Meconema thalassinum. Taxonomy (NCBI): domain Eukaryota; kingdom Metazoa; phylum Arthropoda; class Insecta; order Orthoptera; family Tettigoniidae; genus Meconema; species Meconema thalassinum. The sequence continues at coordinate 68,823,257 of OX336396.1, forward strand.
GGAGGAGGTGCTGAGACAACTTGATTTAACCACAGTGCAGCACGCAAGACAAAGCCGACATGTGGAACAAGTTAATATGACGAATACGCCGATCGAGCCAACGAAGGTGCAGACGAAATGCAAGTCTACAAGCACCGAAACAGAAAAATCCGACTGGCAGCGCGAAGGACGCGAAAACCAAAATTGGAGGCCAGCGTATCGAGGAGGTTCGAACCGTGGTAACCGAGGAAGGAAAAACTGGAATCAGCGTGGTACCAGAGACCAGCAGCTGGATAACAGAAGAAATTACGGCCGAAATGGGAATAACCAAGGATGGAGATCCCAAGAGCAGAGTCGTGGGTTCGATGAAGAGGCGGAAGAACGCTATCATGCATCTTTAAGATACATGGAAGAGCGCGGAGATGATCCAAGACAATCGCGAGTTCACTGGGATGAAGCGATTCGAAATAGAAGGTCACCCGACATATATCAAAATGATGATGGTGCCAAAAGTCTGGAACTTCAACAGCATGAAGACAGGCAGAAGAACTCCACAAAGAATGGAGCAATTGAAAAAAAAACACCAATTTTAAATGACCAGAGAGAGATAGGTTCAGGATGGAATACAGTAAATGTTATTAACTGGATTGCCAAACCTGAGGAGCTTATCGAAGACCTCGATGAGAGAACGGTCAATGTAAGAAGGGAACTACCTATTATTATTGTAAACATTGCGGGAACGAAAGTAAGAAGTCTCATCGATACAGGATCAACAGTGAGTTTGATAACCCAGGCATTATACAATGAAATCCAGAGTAAAATCCACGTATTGAAAATACCCATTTCAAGCGTGAAAATAAAAGGTGTCATACCAGACAAAGTTATGATGTGCAGATACCAAGTATTTTTAGATCTGCAGATAGGGAACTCTACATTCTCACAGAGCTTCCTACTTGTAAATAAGCTGCCATATAACCTTATTGTTGGAATGGATTTCATAAGAGAGTATAAAGTTATTATAGATCTCTCGCAAGACATTGTAATGTTTCGCGCAAGTGAGGGAAAGGAAGACTTAGAACTCTCATTAAGGCATAATGAAGCGAGACAAGAAGAATACGTATGGCATACATACGGAGATATGACTGAGGAGGCAGTGTCGACAATAGAAGATATTGAGGAAGAGTTGGCAACACTGGCCGCAGACATTGAAAAAGATCTCGAACCAAAATTTGAAGAATGCCTGGAAGAGAAGATTGAGGAAGCTAAATTTGGTCCAGAATATAAGAAAATGCTAAGGGAACTGCTATTCGAGTATAAAGGAGTCTTCGATTCGAGACCTGGCCGGATCAAGAATTTCCAGTATGCGTTTCAAGTCAGCGATTGGACGCCATTCAAACAGAAGCCGTATCCTGTAGCTGAGAAACATTATTTAAAGGTCAAAGAAGCGATACAGGAAATGCTAGAAGCAGGCGTCATTGTAAAGACAGCCACACCTTATGTCAGCCCATTGGTGGTTGTACCGAAACAGGATGGAAGTGTGAGGATATGCCTGGACCTACGAAATTTGAATTCCAAGGTTATACCGGAATTTGATACAGTTCCACCCATTAAGGAGGTACTCAGAAGGTTCAAAGGAAAGACTGTATTCTCAAATCTTGATCTAACGGCAAGTTTTCACCATCTTGCTCTGGAAGAGAAAACAAGTCTATTAACCGGATTTTTATTTGACCAGCATACGTACTCCTACGTCCGTCTTCCCTTTGGATTGAAAACAGCAGGTTCAGCGTTGATACGAGCGCTAGATAGGAACCTATCCGAAGAAGTAAAAGCTACAACCATATGCTACGTAGATGATATACTACTGACCTCTGAAACAGTTGAAGAACATGTCAGAGATCTACGCAAGTTGTTATATGACCTAAGTCAGGCTAACTTCAAGGTCAATATAAAGAAGTCTAACTTTGCTCAGAGAGAAGTTAAATTTCTAGGTCATGTAATCGATGCACAAGGAGTTAGGCCTAATCCGGGAAAACTGGAAGTCATAAAACGTTTCCCGAGACCAACGAAGGTGAAGAACGTCAGGCAATATCTGGGCGTTATTGGATTCTTTTCGAACCATTGTCCGAAGTACACCGAGACTGTAGCACCACTCCAAGACTTACTTAAGAAGGGAGGAAGATGGCGATGGACGGAGCAATGCGAGGAAGCCTTCGTGAAATCTAAACAGATGTTGTTAGATTATGTGAAATTGGGATATCCTGACTACACTCAGAAATTTATCATCCAGACTGACGCATCCTTCGTAGGCATTGGAGCTATGTTGTATCAGGAAAATAAGGACAGGCCAGAGGAGAGAACTTATATCGCATTCATCAGTAGAAGGTTGAGGCCTAATGAAAAGAATTATACGGTCACGGAGATCGAATTACTTGCGATACTGTATGCATTACAGTATTGGCACAAGCTGATTTATGGTTTTAGAATTATTTTGAGAACAGACCATAAAGCCCTAACGTTCCTGCTAAAAACTGACTTGTCGAGTCAAAGACTGACAAGGTGGTCCCTATACATACAACAATTTCAAGTGGAAATAGAATATTGCCCGGGGAAGGACAATATCATACCTGATTTGCTAAGCAGATACCCTACAGCAGAGGAAGAAGAAACTCTAGCTATTGAAATAGAAGATAGAGATCAGAAGACCTTAGATGATCTGAGGAACATCACCGTTTTTCAACGTGAAGATCCCTGGATACGGTTGATGATAAATTACTTCGAGGGAAAGCTGAATAGAGGAACCCCGATGTATATGGAAGCTGAAGCACTTTCAACGGAATATCTATGGTTTAACCAGATGCTACATAAATGGAGCGACTCTGACCACACAAAACCTAGGATTGTTGTACCACCAGCATTGCAGAGAAGGCTAGTTTGGCTAGCACACCGAGCTTTTGGACATTCAGGTGTAGATAAGACTGTTGCCCTGCTTAAAGAGGCGTTTATTTGGCCTAAACTTAGAGAAACAGTCAGAAATACTATCAGGACATGTGATATGTGCCAACGAGTAAAGCCTAACTCATACTTAATGAGGCAGAAACCTATACCACTCTTACCAGAGAAGCCATGTCAGCTCCTGGCGCTGGACAACTTTGGGCCCCTGCCTAGAGCTAGAAGAGGAAATAAACACATCCTAGTTGCACTAGACGTGTTTTCTAAAATGGTAGTCCTGTGTCCAATTCAGAAAACCAGTACAAAACAAGTACTTAAGAGGCTGAAGGAAAGAATCATTCCTATATTAGGACAGCCAGAAAACATCTTATCGGATCACGGAAGCTGTTTTACCAGCGTAGAATTTCGCAGGGAGTTGGAAAATCTGGGCATAAGACAGATTTTGTCCACGGTTAGGCACCCGGAGTCGAACTCAGCTGAGAGAGTTATGAGGGAGGTGCAAAAATACATGAAGATATACTGCTCTACTGAGAATTGGAAATGGATTGACGTGCTTGAGATTATTGAATATTGTATCAACAATACTGTGCACGAAGCTACAGGAGAGGTGCCAGTGAGCCTACATCTCGACAGAAGACCCGAGAGGCCATGGAATAATGTCATCCAGACACCCGTCGATGCACAACTTGGACGTGAGTTGAGAATCCAGAGGACGTTCGAGTATCTCAAGAAACAAGCAGATAAACGACAGCGGAGAAACAGGAGGAAACGCTATCATAGACCGCTACTCGTGGGAGAATACGTCTTATTGAAAAAACCCGCCAGTTCAGATCCAGAGAGCAGGAAATATAAGAAATTTCAGCACGCTTATCTCGGACCCTACCTGATTATAAGGGATCTGCAGAATAACGCATATCGGATTAAAGATGAGGCAACAGGTAGAGAAGTTGTGGTAAATGCAGCAAATCTGAAGTTATATAGTCCACCAGAAGACTATGAAGCGAGAGAAGAGCAAGCTACACACATCCAAGTGAACGAGGAATCATTACGTATGCACGGAAAGGTTCTGGAGAAGAGCTTGCAGGCTCGAGAAGGGTCGAAGAAAAGAAAACAGCTCGCCAGCCCAGCGGACACGAGGGGAGAGTGCAGCTGTCGACTGCAGGAGTTTTACGACCAGTTGAAAGGAGCCGCTGTGGAGTTAGAGGAGATGAATGAACAATTGAGACAGGAAAACGAAAGTCTACGAGACAGCAGACAAGAGTGGAGTGGGAAAACGTGAAAGCCCATTGCCAAGAGCAATGACCGCTTAAAGTAAATACTGCAAGGAGTTGATACCAGCTGATAGGCCCGAAAAATTCACTTATGAAATGAATTTTTCGAACTTAGCAGGAGAAAGATGTGCCCAACTGGTCACGGCAGTCTGGTATCGAACTCAGGGCCTTATCAGAGAAGACCAGGCAAATGGTTATGCCTAAGGTCGAACCAGTGGTCTCTAAGGGGGAGCCATTATATGGAACCCACAGAGCAATGAGAGGTCTACTGACACATAATAGTCTAGCGTGATTTCACGATTATGTAGGTGCAAATCATAGCAATTTAAAGGAGAAATTGTAAGCAAAATGCAAGGGAATGTACGTTTTCAGTGCATACGAAATCGAGAGAGGCTAGTATTGAAGTCTGACAAATGACTTTAAAAAGTAGGCGGAGTAGCCCTGGCGCCTACGGAACTATTTCCGTCTAGGGCGGTCAGACAGCTCAAAATTAATGACCCGGGAATCCACCGGTCGACAACGAGCAAAGCTTTGGCGGGACCAAGTCCACAAGAAATTAATTAATTACAGATAAATGGAGCATTGTAATGAAATGGAACATACACACAGATGAATGTATTCACGGAGGAGTAATTTAGGAGTGGTTTTTCACCTAAAATTACGCCTATTTCTCAAAATGACCGCATTACAACCTAACTCACGCTCGAGAGCATGGATACTTTAACCAACCAGCGGGAAATCCCCACCGTAGCATCCCACGCGCTGAACTAAGGCAATTAATTGTAATTAATTGGCCGAAGCGATCGCCGGCACGCGAGTGTTTTTAAAACCTCCACGCCTAGATAAACAAGATGCAGTTGTTATTTCGGCTGAAGACGGAGTATTTCAAGAAGGGAGTCGCTCTCACGTGTCCCGTGAACTATTTTGTGCAAGAAACCAATATAAGGGAAGAGCACCCTACGCCAAGGGTCAGTCGAAGTCATTTGCTGGTCAGTTATGGTCATTTGCTGGTCAGTTACACGTCAGTTGTTGGTCAGTTACAGTCAGTCAGTTACGTTCAGTTGCAGTTCGAGTTGGAAGTTAATCCTTTGTCTACAAGCGCTCTGCAGTAAGCACGCCAATTATTAAAATATCAGCGTACCGCCGTTGAAGACAATGGAAGCAAATTGTAAGCTTCATCAGTGATAATGAAGTGCATAAAAGGTAACAAAGTGCAGATATTGCTTTATTATCTGACACAGATATAAATTCGCTACAGCGAATAGGAACTGATAATGTTTGGAACAGTTCGTATACCGGAAGGTATTGTCAATTATATGACATCAGCATTAGGAGCACTCCAGTGATGGGAGAGTGGAAGTTATTGCCACCTATCCAGGACAGTGAGGTGAACGGGAGTGCAGGGAACTAGGATCGAACATCTATAAAAACGCTACTAGATTTCACGGAGACCAGCGGTTATCATAAGTCATCGCATCTCTGAGGTCAAGCGTAGGTGAAATCCAGATTAAGGATCAACATGTGAAATGATAGATGAAGTGTATAAATTGTGAAATAATAATTTAAAGTGTTAATGTGTTTAATGTTTAATATTCAGTGTTTTTCAGTGGTAAAGGCCACTTGTGGTAATATGTGTATTATGTGTAAAAAGTGTGAATCTCAGTGTTGTGTATTGGATATCATGATGGATTAAGTCAATCATCATGGTAGAGCTCAGGCGGAGATACTGGTACTTTCCAGCCAGAAGGAAACGTGAGTAAACATGCAAATAATAACATTATAATGGCATAGTTCACCATGTAACGATTAATCACTTTGAAATTAAAGAAGTAATAGTCACTTACTGAACGAGTTTTCACCACTCGTCTTGAATAAAGTATGACTTGGAAGGTGATTTGCTTAGGACCATGTAGGTCAAAAATAATGATGGATCTAAAACGTTAAAATAATAATAATAATAATAATAACTGGGGTCGGCAACCATAAAGTAAGGGCAAAGCTGGCCTAAGTAATGTTCAAATAGTGTCATGTCTAATTTAAGATACTGTCATTTGGTAAACAGTAAAGAATGTAGTGTGGAATATCGCGAATACGAGAGCTTTTCTCAGTGTCAGTGAAAATTTGAATAAATATGTGAAATTAAAGTAAGCCAGTATATTTATACATTTGTGTTAGGAGCTATGTAAAGCTTTGGCTTAAATAGTATAACATGAAGAACGCAGGTACCTTGATAATGGAGTCATATATGTGAAATATTGTTTAGCCGCATATAGCGTGCAGATTAACGTAGAATCCAGTGATTTACGTAAGATAAGCACGGGAAAGACTAGTATAGCTTGCGCGTGAGGTGAAAATTGGCTTAATCTTCGAGAAGTATCGCCTTTGTGCATACTGTATGTGTTACGCAGCGATTTGGATAGATTCTGTCTATTGCCAACGCTTGCATTGAATTATAGCCACTATGGACGCCCAGCGAGGCGCGGTGAGCATTTTTACTTATGGTCTGCCCGAGAGGTAGAATCATATTCGTCGACGAGGAACGTGGTTCCCAAAATATGTAAATGACAGCTGCTGATGATAACCATGGGGTTTCATTATGATGCGCGTCTTTAAAGCCACACAGTAATCACCTTAGAACGGCAATGCTATCATTAGAATTCCACCCCTGCCATGAATGTTTAATAGGAGCCATTTGAGCCCAAATACACTGTAAAGTTAGGTGTTAATTAATTAAATGACTCAATTACTTAGGACTACGCCTAGCGGATCTTTATTGTTATATAATTGTAAACAAAAGTGGCCTTGACGGTAGAGAGAGACAGGAAATGTAGACCATTTCCGTGGCAGCCATCTTGGAGAGCTGTCTGGAACTAATTTTATGACCTGCTGAGGGGAGGGAGGTCGCTCGACCGATCCCTTGTCAATTACGGTCACAATAGGACACTGAGAGGTCTCGGTATTCAATAATGCAATTAAAATATGAGTATTTTAGTGATGCAAATGGAATTAATTGGTGTATGGCAACTCACATATGTGGTTGAACCATAGAAATCAGATGATATTTGGCGAAGTTATCCTCTGAGGGGAAAGGCTGAACCAAAATAATGTAGGCATCTTCTTTAAAGTGCATTTTTGCCAGTTTATGCTAATTTAGGGAAAACGGGTATGTGTTTTTCCCAGAACATGACACAGTTGTATCTATAATAAGTCCGACAAGACCCAGATAATCGTTATATGGTGAAACTATAAATATTCTATCCATGTTTATGTTTATTTTATGATTAAGAAGCATGACTCATTTTCCTAGAGCGTTCATAGGGATGGAAAGAAGGAAGATGATTCGCACGACACAACAAAATATTTGCTAATAAATGTAGGAAACATTGAAGTAATGATAATTAAAGTAAATGCTGTAAGAGACGGAATAATGTCTTAGTAATTCATGTTTATGTGACATGTGGTTTTTGTGTTAAGATACTTCCATTAAATAAAATTGTGTCACATGACGAACACTATGAAAACCTTGTAATCTGAACTATTATTGACAGGATATTAGAAGTAGGTTTGAGTGCATTGCAGCGCTATTTTTAAGGAGAAAGCTCACAGAATAACCCTATTTAGTTGTGGGAATTAATTGTAATTTGTCCTTTGTTTTGTATTTGTTGTACAGCCATGATTTTAGACCAGTAAATATGTTATTCATAGGGATGTTGTGTATTTCCTGTAGAGTAGTTACCTGGTAGACTCAAATCCTGAACATGTGGTCGTATTGTGGGCAGGAACGTCCCATACCTCGAAAGACCGTGAGCTAGTTGGGATACGAACACATGGTCAACATGGTGACAATCGGGTACAATACATACATACATACATACATACATACATACATACAGACAGACAGACTTTTTCCAATATACCACGGCTATATGAAAGCCTATAGGATCTTTAGATCCGGCTTTCATAACAAGGCAACTATGTAGAAAAATAGAGTAAGGTATGTAAAACCTAAAAATAAATGTGGTTTCAAAATAAAATGTTCGGTTAATTTAAAAAAAACGGCCCTTACTTAAAAAAAACAGTCCTCGTAGCAGTGAGCAGGGCGGCCAGTCAACACTGCTGGAGAGTAGCACGCTACGAAAGATAAGTAAACATTACAAATAATTTTATAGTGCATCCTAAATTTGTTAATTTATTATAATTAATTGGCTTTCAGGGCCAGTGAATTAAAATCTCAGCAATGCTTCTAGCTTTGTGCCGTGTCTTGCGTGGGGTTTCACATAGGACACCAAGCTGGCTCATCAGCGGCCTCTTGGTGCCCCCACCGGGACCCTCACAGGAGTAGTGATCTGGCCGTGAAAGCCAATATACCATCTTTTTGGAAGCCTTCATAGGGAGGTTATGGCTGCTTGAGCTTTTAGTTCTCGCAGTTAAGAGGCGCAGGTGCGCTTCATAAAAATGGAGGTAGCGCGCAGTTCGCTACTCTAGTGGAGGTCAAGGTGTGGACACCAAGAGCCACACAAGACACGGCATAAACCTAGAAGAATTGCTGAGTTTTGTTAATTTATATTTATTGTTACATTGTGTTATTCAAAATTGAACTATTTTCAATTTGCTGACGAAGAACTTAAATAAGTTCGAAATATGGCCAAAGATTTCCAACGTTTTGACATATTAAAGTATTTGATTGATCGATAAAATTTCATTTACTTAGTAGTCAAAAGTAAAGCAATAACATCATTATATTTGTACTAGCCGGCCCATGCGAGAACTTCCTCCCCGGCTTTATTGGTATGAGGGCTCGACGCGACACAGTTCTGGTAGGGGCTTGTTTAAAATCTGAGTGCAATTCGTCACTGCTGCGGGTAATTCTCTTCCTTTTGAATGCTCAATCGTTACGATTGGTTACTTTCGTTACTGGCTGCGTGGCTCACTGGTAACGTTCTCGCCTGCTGTACCCAAGGATGCAGGATCGAATCGTGGTGCAATCAGTTGGCATTTGAGAGTGCACAAATGCGAGAGAGCCGTGTCAGTACATTAATATACATGATAGTAGGCTATGCATTTGAGTCAAGTTGATTGGAATACAGTTTCTACACACACCAAATACACAGAACTGTTAATCACGATGTCGAGTAATAAATAGGTTAAAGGTTCCGCCTAATCAATCCTTTTATTAAATATGATCACTGTGTGGTCATTGGTGGGACATGTTTCGAGGCCTAATTAATATTTTTGGCCCCTTCATCAGCCGATATGAATGAATCAATAAATGTAAAAGACACAAGATAACTGTATAGCGTAACACTAAAAAAGTCCCTTGTCATTAAACCGTATATGGTGCGCCATAAAGAAAGATCCACTAGCAGTGATCTGCAAGAATATCAGGCATTTTTAGCCTACTTTCGAATTTTGCAAAAAATGAAAGTAGACTTATGAGATCAACACAGGGCGAAAAAAGTGTGTCTGTCTGTGTGTGTGTATGTGTGTGAGTCTGTGTGTGTGTGTGTGTGTGTATGTGTGTGTGTGTGTGTGTGTGTGTGTGTGTGTGTATGTGCGTGTGTGTACTCTGAATGTCTGTCCCCCCCCCCTATCAATTCGAACACGGTGAGCGCAAATTGAACGAAATTTGGTACAAAGATAGCACTAGCAAAGGACACCTCAGTGTCATGTTTTATATCGCCGCCATCTTGACGGAAACGTAATGGCGGCCACACAAATGTTCAAAGCTCAAATCAAATTACGACTAACCTAATCATCCGATCTCTACCAAACTTTTCAACAACATACCTTTATGGGGGCAGCATCTTTTGACCAAACTAATAGGTCATCAACCTAATAGTTTGCGGATGGCGGCCATCTTTGTGTGAAAATCGATTGCCCATATTAATTCGAACACGGTGAAACCGAATGGAACGAAATTTGGTACAGAGGTAGCACTAGCAAAGGGAACCTCAATGTCATGTTTTATATCACCGCCATCTTGACGGAAACGTAATGGCGGCCACACAAATGTTCAAAGCTTAAATCAAATTACGACTAACCTAATCATCCGATCTCTACCAAATTTTGCAACAACATACCTTTATGGAGGAAGCATCCTTTGACAAATCTAATAGGTCATTAGCCTAATAGTTTGTGGATGGCGGCCATCTTTGTGTCAAAATCGATTACCCCTATTAATTCGAACACGGTGAAACCGAATGGAATGAAATTTGGTACAGAGGTAGCACTAGCAAAGGGCACCTCAGTGTCATGTTTTATATCACCGCCATCTTGACGGAAACGTAATGGCGGCCACACAAATGTTCAAAGCTTAAATCAAATTACGACTAACCTAATCATCCGATCTCTACCAAATTTTGCAACAACATACCTTTATGGAGGAAGCATCCTTTGACAAATCTAATAGGTCATTAGCCTAATAGTGGCCAAGTATGTGTGCAAATCGATTCCCCCTATCAATTCAAACACGGTGAAACCGAATTGAACGAAATTTGGTACAGAGGTAGCACTAGCAAAAGGCACCTCAGTGTCATGTTTTATATCGCCGCCATCTTGACGGAAACGGAATGACGGCCACCCAAATGTTAAAAGCTTAAATCAAATTTCGACCATCCTAATAATTTGATCTCTACCGGATTTTGCAACAACATGCCTTTTTGTGGAAAGCATCTTATGACTGACTACAAGGTCATCAGCCCAATAGTTTGTAAATAGCGGCCATGTATGTGTGCAAATCCATTCCCCGGATCAATTCAAACACGGTGAAACCGAATTGAATGATTTTTTTTTATAGAGGTAGCACTAGCAAAGGGCACCTCATATTCATGTTTAATATCCCTATAGCACGTTGTATTTCAACAAGCTACTACAACCAACATTCAATTATACTCCTTGAAAAGGACGAAGAGTTATAACAATACCCATGCATTTAGGAGAAAGTAGGCTATATGTTCTTTACTGAACATCTTGTTTAGAGTTTTAATTTGTGTTTCAAATTTGTTTCGAATGATTATTTTATTCATATTCTCATACATCATATTGTGTTGATTCAGGCGTTCAATTTTCGATCTTTCTTTATGGTGCACCATATAAGGTTTAATGACAAGGGACTTTTTAGTGTTATGCTGTACAATTATCTTGTGTCTTTGACATTTATTGAATCATACATATCGGCTGATGAATGGGCCAAAAAGTAATAATTAGGCCGCGAGACATATCCCATCAATGACACAGTGATAATACTCTAAACTCAAGCTCCTAAACCAGAGGGAGTTAGAAGGTGTGGTTTGTACCAAAATCTTCCAAATTGTCTCAAGCGTAACTTACAGGAAATCTTTCATTCCTTGAAAAGTCAACGGAAATATATGTTGGTTAGTTGGTTGGTCCTTAAGTTTAGGGGCTGCGACAACGCGGTCATGTAGCCCCGTGTACTATGGGTGCGTGTAGAATCTGTCTGATAACCGGTTTTAATTGTGATGACTGTATTAGTGTGTTTTATCTGTTTTTTAATTTAAGTACATACTGCAACTTAGAATTTTTCAAATAGTTCCTACTTTTGCCGCCAAGCGCCACCGTCAACGACTACTAGGCCAAGTTCAGAAATCAGCTACTAGACGACACCGCAGTCGGCTCTTAACAACGAACGTAGAAACCTAAGAGCGTTGTTTACATTCTTAACCTATCCAATTTAGCTTCACACAGGTGTAATTAGTGGAAGGTTTTTTAACATGCCATAAATCTATGACATGGGACTGCCGGCTTTACTTCCCCTCCGAAGAAAGGCATACTGAGGAATTTTTAACGCTCTTAAAAAATCCGACGGCTTCGGCCGGGTTTGAACCCGCTATCAGGAAATATATGTATTTGTTTATAAAGTGCTTTTAAACAAATAAACAAGACGATAGCCCCTGGCAGAACTATGTGCGTACAGCCGCATAGCACTAAGGCCGGGCGGGTAGTCTGTACACAACCCATTGTGCAACCAGCAGCAGTGATGAATTGCCCTCTGATTTCATAAATATAGACAATTTGTTTAAAAAGTGCGTTTAAACAAATAAACCCGCATAATAGTAAAGCCATGTGGGTGGTTTATACACATGCGAGAGTTCTCGTACGGGTTTGCTAGTATTTAATAAAAAGTATTGATTAGGCGGAACTTTTAACCTATTTATTACTCATTACGGAACCGGAATGAACCTTTTTAGTTCTAAAATCACGATGTCGCTAACCCCTTTGTAATTCAGTTACTACGACAGTCCTTTGATTCGCCCTGTAATAATCCGTCGACAACAGATATTCGCAAGGACTGTACTCGCCAAAGTTGGCAATGAGTTCTCACACTCCACGTACAGTTATTAATTGGTCGAGAGGTCACTGCCCTTGGGAATGTAACACATTATATCAGCCGCCGGGTGAGAGCCACGTGTTTTTATACCCCCAGCTTGGTTCACATACGATACAACTCTGCGTGAACAAGAATTGGATCTAGACAACCGCAATTAATTATCATCACGGAGGCTTTCATTTAACAGGAGTATAAATGGCCTATCCCGCTTATGTTAAATTTGCTAATTTCTTTTTCGAGGAGGAACTTGAAGGTGTAGCAATGTGTAGAGCAGACGCACTAGGTGAACTTTCATTCCTAACCTCATTCACAACCTCGTTTACACCAGGATAAGTTCTATAGTACCGATTTCCTTTGTTATTTACTTCCTTGAACACTCCTTTTGCTCCTGTAATGATTAGATGTACTCAACATCAATAACACAAAAAATGAAAAAATATGCACGTTATACCAAGAATATCGCACGCACAACGTAAACAGTAAACACAACTGTTATGCCAGTCCCGCTAACTTATGTAGCAAAACTTCCTCTAGAATTTAAATCAAACCACAGGCTTCTAGACCTTATGGTTCTTGATATATGAAGTGTTTACTGAAAAATGGTACATGAAATCCTGAAAATACCCTGTGCAACTAATTTAATTAAATTAAATTTAAAATATTTCTAAATTTAATAAATCATACACTAAATTAATCAGCAAATTCTAAATAATATTTTGGCATCAAAAACAAAAATTACAACTTTTTCAACAAAATTGCCATGTATACTCCCCTTAAGGGGACCGGGTAGTGTAAACGTTAGTTCTCAATAAACCTTGAATATCTCCGAAATTACTTGAGCTATATTTATGAGATTTTGAAGGATTGTTGTTACAATGACGTGAGAAGGTTACATAAAAAAGGGCTGCTTTGTTTGTGCACCTTTTTCTTGTGATATAGAAGACTCAGAACCACGAATATTGGAATATATACTTATATATTTGTGGTTAATAGCCTGTAGAAGATTTGTATTGATGAGCTTGGTGGTTGATTTTGAAAAAGAAATCTAATCGAGTAAACTTTTTGATCATTTTGCAATAGAATTTTTCGGTTATACTTCATAACTTTTCTCAATAATTACTAATGGTTTCGAGGCCATTCTGCTACAGGCTATGGGAATGGTACATGCTCAGTATGTGTTAGAAATTTCGGGATTGTACAGGTTCAAGTTCCCGAGAAAAAGGTACATAACCGATCGAACATAGTGTTTTGAGAAAAATGAGGGTGGAGTTTGAATACGATCTTACACAAGATTTTAAAACAATTCCACAGTGATTCCGCTTTCCTTGGATGAATATTTTGTTGCTATGTCGTCATAATATATGCGTAGTGCCTAGCATTCTTGCCTGTTACCGAAGAGGCCCGGGTTCAATTCCCAGCTCTGCCAAGAAATGAAATTCTGGCTTGAGGGCAGAAACAGGGTACACTCAGCCTCATGAGGCAAATCTAAGAAGACGTGGGTTTGATTTCTACTTCAGCCATCCTGGAAGTGGTTTTCCGTGGGTTCTTGATCGATTTGCTGAATCATTTCTGCACAGTTGCCACCTGCAGTGATGTCCATTTCCTCCAATACCCGAATCCTTGCCAGTTCCCCATCATTAAAACTAATTACTGCGTCTAGTGCCCCAATGTTTGATGCATTTAGCCCCACAAACACGTTTTTAGGCACACGCTCCCAAATACAAGTATTTAAGCTTTCGTTTGGGTTCTGGGTCTTGCCGTGTAAACATTGTTTCACTACATGTAGGCCTAATTGACGTATGCATGGTTACATTAAAATATTAATAATGACCACAAACATGGTTTCTATACCAATGTGTTATATATTGGTGTAATCGGGAAAAAATGGAGCAATTTTTGAACCTAAAAACAAAATATGCTAATTTTGGTCATTGCACAATAACCGATTCCCTTAACAGGTCTTTGCTGCTGTTATTGGTGTTGCTGTTGTTGATTCGTTTAGGTGTCTGCAACATTGCGGTCATGTTGCCGTGTGTACTAGTGTATGTGGAATCCGCCTGATAACCTGTGTCATTGTGATAGCTGTAATATTATTATTATATATAATACTAGCTGAAGTACCCGTGCTTCGCTACGCGTCATAAATAAATTAAAATGTGAAAGTGGCAGTTAAAACAGGGGATAGGCAAGGTGCTGCGCAGAGAGAGATTAAGGATGGAACATTTTGTCCAACTACACCGCTCGGCGTTGACCGTGTTTTATAGCACAAATGTATGTTTTACTCGCTAACCATTGGAGATACCTTTCGGATAGAAAATGTAATTTTAAACCTCGTATATGCCATCAAAAGTTTGCTATTTCTTCGCGTTTTCTTTTTATTTGAAATGGAAATATGAAAGTTTGAAACCAAAGGGTGTAGTGACGTCACTAAAATGGTCGCCATCTTTAAATAGTGCAAAGTATTGAAATCAAAAGTAACCTACATGTTAACCAGGTAAATCAGCTACTTCCATGTATAATTCATGTAAATCGGACCAGTGGTACTTGCGTGATTGAGTAATACACAGACACACACCATCTCATTTTTAGCCTCGCATCGCCCGCGTCATAGTTGTGTCATATTGTTATTCAATGAAATGCAGGTTTAACCCCGTTAACACCCCTTTAGAACCTGAATACCCAAAAATCCCTTCTTAGTACACGTTTTCGACACACAACAAACATATCCCAAAATATCATTCTTTTAACTTTAATAGTTTTGGTTGGTCGATGAGAGTGAACATCCAAAAATCCTTCCTTAGTGGACGTTTTTCTTCCAGAATTTCACCCCTCCCCATAGGCCCCTTAAATTGCATTTGTGAAAAAACGGTCGAACACCTATTTATTTTATTTATTTATTTTTAAGCTGATTGATTTCCTCCGAGATTCAAACTCCTCACCTATGTCGTTTAAGAGATACACGCTCCGTTAGGAATCTTCCAATCCCCACTTTTCATCCCTTTCACCTCATTATATACACTACATCGAAAAACCATTAGACATTTGTCAGCTTATTTTTAATGATTAGTATATGTGCCAAGTATCACATCCCGAAATGAAACCACTCGTGAGATATTGTTATTCAATGAAATGCACGTTTACCCCCTTAACACCTCTTTAGAACCTGAAGATCCAAAACTCTTTCCTTAGTAGACGTTTTCGACATACAACGAACATATCCCCAAAATTTCATGTTTCTAACTTAAATAATTTTGGCTGGGCGATGATGAGTGAGTCAGTCAGGAGATTTTCTTCCATTTATTTTTGATAATTTCACCCCTCCCCATGAACCCCTTAAATTGGATTTATGAAACAAACGATCGAACACCTATTTATTTATTTAAAGCTGTTTCCCCCTGAGTTTGATGAGTGAGTGAGTCAATCAGCTAGGACACTTTCTTTCCTGATTTTCCCCCCAAAATTTCAACCCTCTCCAATGACCCCTTAAATTGGATTTATGAAAAAACGGTCGAACACCTATTTACTTGTATTTTAAGCTGTTTTTTCCGCCGAATTTCAAACTTCTCGCTTATGTCGTTTCAGAGATACACGCTCCGTTAAGAATCCCTCAACCCCCAATATTCACCCCTTTCACCTCATAATATTCACCACATCGATAAACCCTTAGATATATGTCTGTTTATTTCTAATGATAAGTTTATATACCGAATATCACATCCGCAAAGAAACAACTCATGAGATATCGTTATTCACTCAAATGCACGTTTACCCCTTTAACACCTCTTTAAAACCCGAATAAGCAAAAATCATTCCTTAGTTGACGTTTTCGACATACAGCGAATATATTCCCAAAATTTCATGTTTCCAACTTTAATAGTTTTCGCTGGGCGTGATGAGTGAGTGAGTGAGTCAGACAGGACATTTTCTTTCAGTTATTTTTACCAGAATTTCACCCCTCCTCATGGGCCCCTTGAATTGGATTGATGAATAAACGCTTGAACACTTATTAACTTATTTTTAAGCTGTCTTTTTTCCCCTGAGTTTGATGAGTGAGTAAGTTAGTCAGTCAGTTAGGACACTTTCTCTCATTTTTTTTCCCAAAAATTTCACCCCACCCCATTGGCCCCTTAAATTAATTTATAAACAACGGTCGAACACCGATTTACTTACTTTTTAAGATGATTTCTTTTTCGCTTTCAAATTTCTCGTCTATGTCGTTTAAGAGATAGGCCTACACGCTCCGTTAGGATTCCTTCAACCCCCAATTTTCACCCCCTTTCACCTCATAATAATACACCACATCGAAAAACCCTTAGACACATGTCTGCTTATTTTTAATGATTAGCTTATATGCCGAGTATCACATCCACAAATGAAACCACTCGTGAGATATTGTTATTCAATGAAATGCAGGTTTAACCCCCTTAAGACCCCTTTAGAACTTGAATATCCAAAATCCTGCCTTAGTGTACGGTTTTGACATACAACGAACATATCCCCGAAATGCCATGTTTCCAAATTCAATATTTTTGGCTGGGCAATGATGAGTGAGTGAATGAGTCAGGGCATTTTCTTTCATTTTTTTTTCTTCAGAATTTCACCCCTCCCGATGAACCCCTTCCATTTGATTGATCAAAAAAACTGTCGAAAAGCTATTTACTTACTTTAAAGTAGTTTTCCCCCTGAGTTTGATAAGTGAGTCAGTCAATCAGTTAGGACACTTTCTTTCCTGTTTCTCCCTCCCCCCAAGAATTTCACCCCTCCCCATGGGCCCCTTAAATTGGATTTATGAAAAAACTGTGAAATACATATTTACTTATTTTTATGCTGATTTTTTCCGCTGAGTTTCAAACTCCTCACCTATGTCGTTTAAGAGATACACGCTCCGTTATGATCTTTCAATCCCTGCTTTTCACCCCTTTCACCTCATAATATACACCACATCGAAAAACCCTCAGGCACGTGTCTTCTTACTTTTTAATGATGAGTTTATATGCCGAGTATCACATCCCCCAATGAAACCAATCGGGAGATATTGTTATTCAATGAAATGCAGGTTTAACCCCCTTAAAACCCCTTTAGAACCTGAATATCCGAAAATCCTCCCTTAGTAGACGGTTTTGACATACAATGAACATATCCCCAAACTGTCATGTTTCTAACTTCAATAATTTTGGCTGGGCGATGATGATTGAGTGAGTGAGTGAGTCAGGACATTTTCCTTCAATTACCTTTTTTCAGAATTTCACCCTTCCCCATGAACCCCTTAAATTTGATTTATGAAAAAAAAACTGTCGAACAGCTATTTACTTACTTTAAAGCAGTTTTCCCCCCTTGAGTTTGATGAGTGAGTCAGTCAATCAGTTAGGACACTTTCTTTCCTGTCCCCCCCCCCTCCCCCTTAGAATTTCACCCCTCCCCATGGGCCCCTTAAATTGGATTTATGAAAAAACGGTCAAACACATATTTATTTATTTTTTATGTTGATTTTTTTCGCTTAGTTTCAAACTCCTCGCCTATGTCGTTTAAGAGATACACGCTCCGTTAGGATTCTTTCAATCCCCACTTTTCACCCCTTTCACCTCATAATATACACCACATCGAAAAACCCTCAGACACGCGTCTTCTTATTTTTAAAGATGAGTTTATATGCCGAGTATCACATCCGCCAATGAAACCAATCGGCAGATATTGCTATTCAATGAAATTCAGGTCTACCCCCTTAACGCCCCTTTAGAACCTGAGCACCAAAAATCCTCTCTTAGCGGGCATTTGCGGCCCTTGAGGAAGCTGCATACCAAATTTCATTCCAATCCGTTCGGTGGTTTCTGAGATTTCGTGATGAATGAATGAATGAATGAGTGAGTGAGTGAGTGGTATTAGACAAATATGTAGTAGATAGATAGTGTCAAGTCTTTTTTATGCTAAACTCGGTTGACAGTGCTGTGTGAGCAGTTGAGTAACTAACGGGATTTCAAGTAAAGATCCTCATTTTCTATACCGGTAGTGCAGAGCACAACTGGCATCCAGTCGGCCGTGTCTCGACTTGAGCTATGTTCCCATGGAAACTATCTGCCTTGCCATTCCTTCATGAGTATATTTTATGATTTGATTAGCCTGTGCTTGAGTCCAAAAGGGACGAAATCAAAAGAATGAGAACGACTATCGAAAATTCATGTAGCCAGCGGTTCCTTCTGGGTCCTAAACTATGTGTGTGCAAAATTTGGTTGAGAATGGTGGAACGGTGTAGATTTGTATACGAAACAGACCCACCCACCCTCCCACCCACATACATACATACATACATACATACAGACAGACAGACTTTCACTTTTATATATAAGATTTGCAAATGGGGGTAATTCCTCGGTGGCGAATTGTACAATTACAGAAAATTACCAACAAGTCGAGAAATCGTGGATCTAATATCTAATATGCTTAGTGAAAGACAATTCGAAGTGTTTCTAGGCAGCACTAAAAGCCACAAACGAAAACTAAATAATGGTCCACCACAGGGATCTTTTTTAGTCCCATTGCTCTTCAATTTGTACATTCATGATTTACCAGTCATAACATCAACTAAGTTCATATATGCTGATGACATCGCTCTTGTTGCACAAAGTAATAACTTTGAAGATGGTGAACAAATCCTTACAGAGGATCTCAAGAAGATGTCAACTTTCTTTAAGACCTGGAGATTGATCCCCAGCACTTCAAAAACTGAAGTCTCTTGTTTCCATCTTGCGAATCGTGCTGCAAACTACATTCCAAGAGTTTTGTTCAACGAACGAAATCTGAGGTACAATCCTTTTCCAAAATATCTTGGAGTCACTTTAGATAGATCCCTGAGCTATAAAGAACACATCACTAAGCTTTCCCACAAAGTCGCCGCAAGAAACAACATATTGTATAAGCTCAGTGGTACATTCTGGGGAGCCTCTGCTGACTGTTTACGCTTATCTGTCATCAGTCTTGTCTAATCGGCTGCTGAGTGCTGTGCACCAGTCTGGTTGGAAAGCGTACATGTGAAGAAGGTAGACACAAAATTGAATGATACAATGCGTTGCATTACTGGTTCCATCAAATCAACTCCAGGTCACTGGTTGCCCATGCGGAGTCACATCCTTCCACCTCACTTAGGGAGGAAGCAATCTCTATTAAGGGAAGCTAAGAAAATCTTTGCATCACCCTCTTTGCCATTGCACCAAGAATTCTGCCATCCATCAAAGCAACGACTGCAATCTAGAAGACCAGTAAGTGTCACTGCGGGGCAACTCACTGCTGCTGGATTTGACCTAAATGAAAGCTGGAAGCATGAGTGGTCAACTAAAACATTGGGAACAAGTGCCCACCATCTTGATCCCACAAAGAAACCAAACGGCTTTGACTTACCGAGGAACTTCTGGTGCCGCATCAACAGGCTGAGGACTGGACAGGGTTGCTGTGATTATTTCAGGTACAAGTGGGGCTGGATCAGCTCACCAATGTGTGAGTGTAACCTGGAGGAACAGACGATCGAACATCTGGTCCAACGCTGTCCTCTTTATTCGTACCCTGGCATTCCTGACGATTTGTTCGCTCTCACACCCGATTTAACCGAATGGTTGAGAAGGATGGACTTTGAAGTTTGATTATACCTTGTTATGTATAATTGTATACAGGGTGTTTCAAAAAGAATATACGTATTACAAAGTATTATTTAATCCAAACTATCGATCGCTGCGCCTCGGCTCGGCTATTGGCGAAACGAATACATAGTCTAGTTTATATTAATAGCCGCTAGATGTCAGTTGTTTCTGTTTTGCTTAGTAACCGTCATATGTTTAAAATGGCTACTCCGCAGCAGAAATCATTTTGTGTTCTCGAGTTTGCGAAGTGCAATTCCGTGATTACAGTGCAAAGACGTTTCAGGTTGGGGTACCAAATTGATCCTCTGAATAGGTGTAATATTCGCAGATGGTATCGACAGTTTGTAGATACAGGATGTGTTTGTAAAGGGAAGAGTCCTGGCCGCCGTCGTGTTTCTGAAGAAAATGTTGCACGAATTCAAACTGCTTTCCAACGTAGTCCTTCAAAATCAACTTGTCGTGCCAGTCGGGAGTTACAACTGCCTACAACAACAATTTGGCGTGTTTTGAGACGTCGGTTAGTTATGAAGCAGTATAAGTTACATCTGTTGCAAGCTCTGCTTCCTGATGACAAACGCAAACGTGTGGCATTTTGTAACTAGATTCATGATGCTATTGACAATGATAACACTTTAACAAAACGCATCGTGTTCAGTGATGAAGCGACTCTCCATGTTAGTGGTCAGGTAAACAAACACAATGTTCGAATTTGGGGCCTACAGAACCCACATGCAGTCATTGAACATGTACGAGATTCGCCCAAAGTCAATGGGTTTTGTGTGATATCCCGATCATCTGTTTACGGCCCGTTCTTCTTTGATGGAAACACGGTTAACGGTCAGCAGTATCTCGCTATGTTACAAAACTGGTTGTTTCTGAGGCTGCACGAGCACAACTTCATTTTTCAACAAGAGTCGCCAAGTGCGTGAATATCTGAATGAAACTCTACCGAACCGTTGGATTGGTCGTCGTTGGAGCTGACGACTTAGCATGTCTCAGCTGGGCTCCACGGTCACCGGATTTGACACCCTGTGACTTCTTCCTGTGGGGTTTCGTTAAAGACAACGTTTATGTACCACCACTCCCACAGGACCTGGAAGAGTTGAAGAACCGGATCCGTACTGCCATAACATCAGTGACGAAGGACATGCTTGCTCGAGTATGGGAGGAATTTGAGTATCGGTGCGATATTGTTCGTGTCGCTGATGGAGGACATATTGAACATCTGTAATCTAAACTTAAGAGGTTCGTATGTATGTGTGTAAAGTTTCATATTCGTATGTCTTCAAGTTTAATAAATATATGCATGCAAAATATGTATATTCTTTTTGAAACACCCTGTATTGTATAAATTACCATACGATTAAATAGATAACCAACAAAAATATCAAATACAATACACACAATTCGCAATTTGTGAACTATAATAATTACATCGTAGTATTTACACAAAATTTCAATCTTCTCTTAAACACATCAATACGTTTGGGGAAAGGCTCTAAGACTGAGGCAGGTAATGAGTTCCAATTATCAATACCACGGTTAATGAAAGAATATTTCCCATAATTTGTGCGCTGTGGTCGGACCTTGACTTTATGTGGATGATCTGCCCTGCTCAGGTGGGTGGGATTTACCAGAGGTTTGCTTAGTTCTCCCCATGCTGGCCGATTAGTTAAGTGTTAAACATAGCGTATAGTCTGGATTTCGTCCTTCCAGAGATTTCCACCCTAGTTAGCCTACTTTTCACATTTTGCAAAAATGAGGAAGAAGTAGTCTTATGAGATCGATCCGGGAAAATGTGTGTCTGTCTGTCTGTCTGTCTGTCTGTCTGGCTATCTGGCTGGCTGGCTGTGTGTGTGTGTCCCCCTATCAACTCCTAAACGGCTGCAGCAATCAAAACCAAATTTAGTATGAGTAAAGATGTGCACCGGAATAGCTCACGTCCATATTTAAAAATGATGTCAGTGCTACCAACTGCTGAAAAAACGCACTAGAAATTTGAGCTCCATGTTGGATATCTCGCAAGGTATGCATGGGAGCTATTCCAAAATTGGTACTCATGAAGATAATACTATTTCAGTTTAATTTCCAGGAGGCCAACAATGACAGTGTTGCCAAAATAATGTTAAGCCTTCTGATAGGTCCAATGTTTAAATGCATATAACTTCTACTATCAATTGGATTTCAACCAAATTTTGTATGTAATATGTGTACATAAACAGATATGATTGAACGTATTCTTAAGAGCCACCAGGGCTGCCAACTGTTAATAATTGCTCTCTCTATTTTTTATCCAAATACCAATATATCAGAAAGTATGCAAGCCAACAGCTTTAAACTATGCACACGTATATTGTACAGTACCCCAGGGGTATGCACCCCTTGGAGACCATCCCCCCATCATCTATCTAAATCTCCTAACTGGCAACCCTTGTAAAGCCAGACCAACATCCATCAACACCGCAAGGACAGCTTGCCACTCTAGAAAGCAGCTCAATCCTTGCACAATTATTACACACAGCGACACATTATTAACTAGGGCAGCTATGCCGTCACAATGCTGACAGCATAGCGCCGAAGAATATATAAAGGGGTCCTAAGGAGGTCAGAGGATCTCTCAGTTATCAGCCTTTCAACGTGACGGCCGGAGGCTACGCTGGTATCATCAGGTGAGTGAGTCAGCAAGTGTTCAGATCTCCTGTATTGTAACCTTTACCCACAGATTGTACTTTTACATTGTAACATCACTACATCCCTTAAAAGGGACTCACATATACATTATTACTGACCAATAAACACTTGGTCAGTTTCTTACACCTGCATTACTGTTTACACGCCTCTTTACGCCCTAATTCCCTTCCTGAACTCTCCGTCACTATTAGACGTGACTTGTAGTAGCCAGATACTTGCTAGTGTAAGCAACATCGTATTCCCGTACCGGCCTGCTTGCTAGCAGCGGCCCGCGCCATATAGCTGACACGCACAAGTCGATTATCTAACCAGCCAGCTGGACGCCCAGCACAGTGACCCTTGCATTGAGGTCCATCCCCCAAAGTACTCCCACATCATTTATAGGAGCACCCTGACACTAAACAACACTCTACACTGGTCAGCTTGCCCGACTACGGGAAGCTACCCCCTTTTAGACATTTCCTTCTAAATCAACACAATAACTCTTCCGTTGTAGATCCTGCTACCCCCAAATAAGGGATCTAAAACAGATGGTGGAGACGGGGTACTACGCACAGTAGAACAGGACTCAACCAACGAGCCCTCGTAGTAAAAACGACCCCTTACGTACCGCATATAGCCAAGCGAGACTGGGAAAAAAAAAATTCCTTTCCTCTCAGACAGAAAGCAGTTTTTTTTTGCTTTGCACTGTCTACATAGGGGAAATTCTTAGCAAACCAACCCCCCAGCCCCAGAAAGAATCAGAGAGACATAGGATACACTGACAAACACGCACAGTTACAGTTTTTTTTCTTTTTCTTAGAAGACGCATACATTTCATTTAGAATGGCACCTCATACAGAAACAACAGAGATTGTAAGCCATACAGGCAGTAGGGGTACGCCAATATTATTAGCATTATTGTCCAGATGCCAGAGACACATACAAAGCCGGCAAACGCAAATACGGGCACTCCAAACAAAAATCGGGGCAATACAGGGCAAACAGCCATACACTCCGCCAGAGGGTAGGACAGCGCGATTAAGATGCGCACATACGCTCTTGAATCACATACATGAACACCTCAATAGGATCCATATCCAAAGGCACGGAATACACGACCAATTAATCACCACACATGGTCCCGTAATAAGTAATGCAACCCTCGACAGGTTGAGGGTGCACTACACGATTTTACACACCCAGTACAGGGAGTTAATTCGCGAGCAAGCGTTTCTCCAACTAGCGGCCACAAAACTATACAGAGTACAAGCACACTGATACAACAATTTGCCAACAGGCCATGAGCCTCAACAGGCAATGCGCCCAAATTTGGGGCGAACATAAGGAGCTCCGGGCTCACTAAGCCATTTTCGAGTACATGGCAGGGCCACCAGCCCAGCCGAGAGAGGACATAAGCGTGGATACGCTGACTCGACAATTTGCGAGGATGTCCCTCTCGCCATGTACTGCCACACATGGGAAGGAGGTCACCATGGCTACAGTCCAGGAGACGGCCAGGTTAGACTCCAATACACTGCGGGGACAAGCTTACACCAATACACATCCCTTAGCTCCGGTTCAGAAGGCAATTTTGAAAAACCGAGCAGCAGACCCTACGTCAATCCCCTCTGAACGGACGAACGAGAGGGAGTTGAAGCCAGGACCCTCAGACACACATAATATGACAGGGACACAACGGGACGTAACCACGTCATGGGCTGAGGACGTAGAGCCCGCCCTACAGTACATACAGCCTACATACATCCACACAGATAGGCAAACGCAATGGCAGGAGTCTGACGTGGCCACAAGCCAGAAAGCGGTCAGGCTACACGCCACCACATTGACAGGGCAAAGACAGGCCCTCAGCATGCACGATACACGCCTGCACATTGTGACCACGCACTCCCACACGGTACACGGGGTACAGGAAATGTGTTATTACCTACCCCACAAAACCACTCAGGCAAAAACACACACACCCCCGTAAACTCTACTAGGGTAGCGCAGAGCGCATTTAGGCCCTCGAAAACAGGCACACTCAAACCTACAGACACGCGCTACGGTGGAAGTAGGCCCAGGCTTACTTTGCTACAAAATCCCCCGAAAAATGGCAAAGAAGCGCCTCAATGGATTTCAGGGGCCTATAATCTCATAACAGGGCAGAACCCTTCACCTTTCCGAGCAAGGACGCTCGGACCGGTGTAACGACTTCCACCAGGGACACAGAAACAAGCTAATATCACTTGAACCTATATTAGGGACACACATAAGCTCGTTTACACGGGGGAAATACGCCAATAAATACATACAGACTCACTAACATAAACGGTACATTTTTTTTGCATCTATATGCAGTACAACATGGCTAAACCAAAAGTATATAATTCTAAATCCTTCTTGATTTTTATTTTGGGCACCTAGCATTTTTTTTCTCAGGCCATCAATGGTTACTGAACATAGGGTCCATATTATAACTTGGATAACGTAAAGTGCTAATATCCAAAGCCAAATAGAAGCCCATCAGGTGAGCTACGCGGCTTAAAGCCGGAAAGAGATATTCCGAACACAGCTTAAGCAACAAATCACAGCATAGAGCTTAAGCGGGTCTTTCTAGGTGGAAATGACTAAATGTTCTATGTTCCGGTCCAACAGTTTGACAGATTCCCTTGTGACGGGCGAGAACCCTCATTGTAACAAGAATTAAGAATCTCAAACTATTTCCCAAAAAGGGGTAGATTTCCCTGAGACGTGACTAGATTACTATAGTGCTAACGTCACCTACTAGGTGGATAGTACGATCAGGACCTACTTACCATTTTTAAGCATTTTTTTTTTTCATAGTGTTTACGACATAATTGTGACAGCCTATCGCCGTCGGGCAACCCGCTTTAATCACCATAAAGCAGGATGCAGGCGAGATACAGTATATTTTTTTATACCTTTTCAAAGTGCTCTCTTAATACGGAGCGGGGCATAGCTCATTTTTTTTCTCTTCTCTGCCTCAGTCATTAGGCCCGATGAAGGAAAAATTGGCCAAGTTGAACTATATATATCGCATACATAAGCATACGTGACACGTTACACTGCTTGTAATATGACTTTTTTCTCATTTCCACAACAACACGCAAGCTAAAACGCTATCACACCGTAGGATGAAAATCCCAGACTTTGGGAAACCCTGCATATTTTTTGAAATAACACAATCAGTTTACATTGCCACATGACAGTAAAACACTACTAAAAGAAAAGGGAAGTAATCCCACTGGCAGACGTGGAAAGAAGGCCAAGAAATAGCCTTCAAACCTCACTGACCGCACCGGGATACGATCCTAACACTACCAAACTGTCCCGGAGACACAACCTGAATAGTGCCAGAAACAATTACTCTGGGTAAAAGACGGTCTCAAAACCCGCAACCTTCTGAATACCAGGAATATAAGGCCGGGTAGCTATCCAGTTCTAGAATAGAGGAGTAGGAAGCTCAAATAGATTGGGACAGTTCCACTAACAGAGGGTCATAAATGAAAAACAACAAAATCACCTCCGGCACATAGTCACCAAACACGCGACTAGCGGCCCAGACACACTCGGGTATAACGCCATTTTGAACAACGGATAGGGACATACTCGAACCACGATACAGTTAACACAAAATTTGGGGACACAAATGTAGTTAGTTAGAGGTTCTTTTACAGTGCGGCCAAGGCATGTGAGATTTCCGAAGTGAAATGCCATGGCCTGTGGTTTGGATTCCACGTAAAACGGAAGGCTCGTGGCTCATGATCTACAGATCAACGGGCACGTTAAACTACAAGTTTCCTTCTTTTTTTTACAGTGCGAGAAGCACTACTCACAATTACACAGAGAGCAAGCAGGTTCCCACATACGCGTGCCGGAAACATGAGAGTAAGCAAATAACAAATGAAAGCCCACGACATCGTAATTAAACACTATCGCGTCAGCGATAACACACTCTTCAATGGGCACGACCCCTCGGTACAGACGAACTAAGCCAACTCCTAGTAAACAGGAACAAACGCATCATTCACGTCCGATCCAAGGACCCTATAACTTCCAAAATTACACTACGAGGAGAGTTCAAAAATACGCAAACTCCTCACAGTATTGCGTACTTGCGTTGGCGCATTGCAAATACACAGTACACGTGCCATAATATGGACGGCACAAATACCGTCGTGACAAGTCTTTACAGGCAACCGGGTCCGAACCCATGATCACACACCACGCTCGTACCAAAAACTAACTATCCAACGGTATTTTTGGTACGGGGAACACAATCAAAATACATACAAGGAGCGCACAAAACATGAACAACGCAGACATAGTACACAGAGAATGACACGAGATCACGGGTTCCAATCCCAGTAAACATTAGACACCAAGGGGGGCAATCATCCAGGCTTCCAAACACACCGAAATTGGCCCATACAGATACATGAACAGGGAATACCACATCTCCTCACGCCAAAAACCGGGCATAAAATTTCAAAATACACCTGACATGGGAAATACATTTCCCAGACACAGCCAGGATAATTTCATAAGACAAAGGTCTTACGGAATAGTGACCACACAATAGTATTAGCAAATAGTATGAATTGCCACATTAAGGCCGCCAGGAATCTAGAACAATAACATCCCAGCCTGACATTACACATACAAACTGCTGACTGGCAGACGTCGTCACATTGCAATACCGCTGGTGACAAGACACTATTGTTTATAACATTGACCATGAAGTTAAATACGCAAAACAATCATAATAGCATACATTTTTTTTAACACTGCAAAAGCACTTAGCAATGGACAAGACGTTGGCAGGCCACGGGCGCCTTCTGCCCATACACGCGATACATATTATGACTTAGCCTGTAACAGACCAACCGTCCGCGTGGCGTAGCGGAACATAGACACACACACACGCGCTCACTAATTAGAAGCAAACACAGACAGGGGCTCTGAGGAAACAAGACCTCCCCCCCCCAATAACTTCCTTTCTGGATTTCAGTTTTCAAAAATTATTACAGGCAATTAGGGCATGGCCAGTCGCACTACGACCACTGGCCACATTCACACTACAAATGGCAGACCAGATTAGGTCGTGAAGCTTTACTATCCCAAGGCGCGGATAGAAAGCCAACATGGACCAAGGGAGGATGACAGGAGAACAAGCTACCTGCGTACCACCTTACTCCCTTCCCATAACCTTCTCACGTCCAACATAACCAACGCAGACACATGAACACGACCAAAACAGCTACACTACATTACAGAGTATACACAAGGGGTTGATAGACTTCATGCGTCTAAAGAGAAGGCATGCTACGCCTTGGATCACGATGCTACCACCTGAGTATTAGGGGTGGGTCGGCAAACATTAAATAAGCATAATGCGCATCTCCAAATGAGAGATGAGGCCACAATTATATATATTAACCACTTTTTGTTAATTAAATACTCCCGCATGACAGGAATATATTGGTATTATGCCTCAACCTACACCTATCCGTACATGAGTGCAGACGCCTCATATCCAGATACATGCATGAGTATCCCATCCATTTACCAGGGGTATTATTATCAAACCTGCATGGAATTTTCATATTTTTGCAATCCCGGGAATCACCTGCCCCAGTCCACTCATTGTAGGAGCACTCCTAGTAGCATTACCGGCTCAAGGCCACCATTTATTTGAGCCCAAAGATGCACATCCCCTTCCTACCATACTTTAAACCCACTCTACAAATAACTACCCCCAGATCCTAATAACAGGGTACCTGACATCATAGACCCTACTAACACCTCCATAAAGGGTAAAAAGAGCATTATTGCTGGAAAGCTGACGTAGCAATGGTAGACCAGAAGTAGTCTATGTACTTAGAAGTTCTACAACCCCACAACACTGGAAATATTTTATATTTTACACAAAGATTAAACTATTTACACAGGTTACGCTCATTTTTTTTTACAAAGGAATCTGAAACACTCTGATTGATGATAACGGCGTAAGCCGAAGGTCAGAGGCACCACACTGGAGCAGAGCTGGGGAAGGTGACGTGGACCCTCACCCCAGTTGGCTCAACAGCTCAGTGACTTTACTTAACTTGACGGCTAGACCAAACAGACGAACCACGTAAGGTTAAAGCATTCGTGACCTGGCACGGGCAAACATCGAGATCTAGGGGTGCATATAGCTTATCCCCCTTGTCGGAGACGGTTACACCCACTATGTGCCACGGTCGTCGAAGCCAAGACCTGCAGGGAAGACTTTCTGAGGATGGTGGGAGAAATAGCTCACTCCGCGCCGAACTCAGGAGACAACCCTAGAGACGACCCCATTATGACTAGACTTCTAGTTAAATTTAAGTTAGGTAGGGCTTCCATAGCGGGAAGCCAGACTCCTGTGCGTTGGAGCGAAATATTACTGCGGCCGATAGAGGCGAAATGATATATTAATGCGAAAAGCATATTACTGCGGCCGATAGAGGCGAAATGATATATTAATGCGAAAAGCATACTACTGCGGCCGATAGAGGCGAATATTACTGCGAAAAGCAGACTGCGATTGCCCATGAAGGCGAAGATAATATTATGCCATTGGACGACAATGTCCAATGCCCACATAAATGGCGACGCAGCGGGCAACCAATGGGCATTAAGAGAGGAGCATTGCGAGCACCTCATAAGGGTTACGTGGGCGGCCCAACTATGACAACATATCGACAACAATGGCAACGAACAGGAAGGTACAGCGGGCGGAAGGGTTTGCTTAGGGGCACCGTAAGCCGCCTGCGACTAGGTTAATACTAGTTGATAAACGTCGACATCTAGAATTAAGGGAACGGAATCCAGCGACCCTAGAGACAACCGGTGTTTCTAGGACTCGTGCGGGTGGTGTCCTGAGGAAGTAAATTGCCTCAGGCGATCGTTCTGGCCCAAATTTAGCCAATAAGACACATGCGACTAGGTTAATACTAGTGATAAGCGTCGACACCTAGAATTAAGGGAACGGAATCCAGCGATTCTAGGGACAACCGGTGTTTCTGGAATCGTGCGGGTGGTGTCCTGAGGAAGTAAATTGCCTCAGGCGATCGTTCTGGTCCAAATTTTGCTGTAAGACGGTTGCATTTGACACGCAACCTAGAATTAAGCAAATTTACTGACCGCTGTCACCAAGTAGGGCACAGCACATTTCGGCAATAGAATAAGGCCATCCATTCGGTTTAATAGTAGTAGCCATTTTTTTTTATCATAAGTAAGATAGTATTAAGATAACGCCGTTCGGCGCCTGATGACCCACAAACCCGGCATCAGGGTAAGTCCGACAACTCATGATAAGTCATGATAATTCGTTGTAATATAGCATAAGCCTACATTTAAGGCATTTTTTTTTTATTATATATATGGATTGCGGTAGAATATCTCGGCACTTGGTGAATAAAAATCCGTTACCAAGGTAAGCCCGACAACATTAGGCTAAGATAGGTTAACATAGGCTAACCTAGATTAAGTTAGACTTCAGTGGCGCCACACTTAATTCTATAAATTAAGCGCTGCCACGAAAATGTCATATATAATATATTGTAATGTATTGTCATGTATTGCTAACAACTAATCCGTTTTCCCAAACACAGGAAACCCAGGGAGCAACGCGTCCACGGATATACACAACAGAAAGAGAGTTGCCATTAATACATTTTTTTTACATATAGCAAGGAGCATGAGCATGTCTATTGTAAATATATTTCTCACACCAAATTACACATACCCTTATCTCTGCCACACAAACACACTACTCCTCATCATTTTTCAGTCGCGCCAATAAGGTGACGGCGCCGCGATCAGCGACGTAAGGTGACGTGGGGCACCGAGCGACGCTGACGCAAACACACGTATGAATACGCTTCAATAATAAGCAATATACGGTAGCCAGGGGCGGTGCAGAGATTGTGAGCACCTACCCTCGCTGCCAAGGTGAATTTTTCCACCCACGGGGAAAATTTGCGACAGGTAAGGTTAACGGCATGACCACTAACCTACAGCCATAGGTGAGAGGTACCTACAGCTCAGCGAATAGCAAAGTGAAGGGAGAATGAGTCGACAGAGGAGAGCGCTACTGAAGGCCTAGAGAATAAGACGAGGTACCAGGCTCATGAGCAAACCGGTCTAGTAATAAGATTATTATTTTATATTATATCATGCTTGTAAATTAAATGTAAACCCAAAGCGTACACAAATATATATTAATGCTCAAGTGTACGCCTATGCACGTAAACTTACAATATGTCACGCCATTCAACACTGCCATAATGGCAACACTGAATACACGGTTTTGTTTTTTCCTTTCTGCTCTACTAACGCCCAAATTTGTCAGGGTGTTCCGTTTTATCCCAAACCAATAAATACACTTTGAATATTTCCCTTAAATTATACCCTGGAACACCCATTTTTCTATTTTCTTCTACCTTTCTTATTGCAGGGAGCACTTTTTCCCCAAGATAGGGCGGACGACGCAATCATCCGTTCGGCCCTGGGTTTTTTTCCTCCCTGCACAACAATGTACCATCAGTACCATGTTTTTTTTTCTCTCCATCACACTTCAAAGATGCAAATGTCAATTTCTGTTACAATATTTTTATGTCAATGGCAATGTTATGTATATATGTATATCCCATAACCCTCCCCTCTGAACACGAACTGATCTCACGCACACACATCAATACGACATCACGACGACGAGGAAGACATCTACAGAAGATACGAGGGGACTTCAAAAACAACCACATCGACTACAGCCATAACATCGACATCCCAACCCCAAGTTCCGTTCCCGTTCGCGGGGACGCGAACTAAATAGGGAAAGAGGCTTGTACAGTAACCCAGGGGTATGCACCCCTTGGAGACCATCCCCCCATCATCTATCTAAATCTCCTAACTGGCAACCCTTGTAAAGCCAGACCAACATCCATCAACACCGCAAGGACAGCTTGCCACTCTAGAAAGCAGCTCAATCCTTGCACAATTATTACATACAGCGACACATTATTAACTAGGGCAGCTATGCCGTCACAATGCAGACAGCATAGCGCCGAAGAATATATAAAGGGGTACTAAGGAGGTCAGAGGATCTCTCAGTTATCAGCCTTTCAACGTGACGGCCGGAGGCTACGCTGGTATCATCAGGTGAGTGAGTCAGCAAGTGTTCAGATCTCCTGTATTGTAACCTTTACCCACAGATTGTACTTTTACATTGTAACATCACTACATCCCTTAAAAGGGACTCACATATACATTATTACTGACCAATAAACACTTGGTCAGTTTCTTACACCTGCATTACTGTTTACACGCCTCTTTACGCCCTAATTTCCTTCCTGAACTCTCCGTCACTATTAGACGTGACTTGTAGTAGCCAGATACTTGCTAGTGTAAGCAACATCGTATTCCCGTACCGGCCTGCTTGCTAGCAGCGGCCCGCGCCATATAGCTGACACGCACAAGTCGATTATCTAACCAGCCAGCTGGACGCCCAGCACAGTGACCCTTGCATTGAGGTCCATCCCCCAAAGTACTCCCACATCATTTATAGGAGCACCCTGACACTAAACAACACTCTACACTGGTCAGCTTGCCCGACTATGGGAAGCTACCCCCTTTTAGACATTTCCTTCTAAATCAACACAATAACTCTTCCGTTTTAGATCCTGCTACCCCCAAATAAGGGATCTAAAACAATATTATGACATTTTAGATTAATTTGGTGTAACTTATATACGTCAGTTCTACCAACATGATTATAAGCCTGCTGATAGTACCAAGTTTTAAATACATGTAACTTCTATACTATCAGTTCGATTTCTACCAAATTTCGTATGTGCTATGTGTACCATAACCGATATGACTATAAGTATTGTTAAGAGCAATCAGGGCTGCCAACTGTTAATAAATGCTGTCTATATTTTTTACCCTAATATCAATATATCAGAAAGTATGCAAGCCAACAGCTCTATACTTTGCACACGTATAGCACCTGACATTGTAGATTAATTTGGAGTAATTAATACAAGGCAGTGCTGCCAACATGATTCTATGCCTGCTGATATGTCCAATTTTAAAATACATGTAACTTCTATACTAACAAATGGATTTCATCCAAAATTGGCACAACAAGATATCATAATATTTCAGAATATTTCTGACCAGCACACGCATGGTATTGTTGGCAACATGCTTTTACGCGTGCTGATAGATCCAGTGTCTAACTGCATGTAACGTCCATTGGACTTCAGCCTAATTTTGTATTCTGTACCTTAAGAGATGGAACTAAGAATATATTCAGTCACCAGGACTGCCAACTGTAGTGCTCTATTAGGCTACATTATACCAGGTCAATTTTGAACTAATTTGATATTTCGATATTACCGACTTAATTTTGTCATTATTCTAGATAGGTTCATATAGTGTAGAATAATCATTGTCATGAAAAGTAGGCTGTATAGTTCTTCACGGAACTTCTTGTTTTTCTATCATTCGAGTTACATTTCTTCTAGGATTAAAATCGTTGCGCACAAACCTAGCAGCCTTCCTTTGTACCATCTCCAGCTCATTAATGAGCCCTACCTGATATGGGTCCCAAACCACTGAGCCGTATTCCAAGATTGGTCTCACCAAGGTCAAATATCCTAATTCCTTTGTGGTATAACTACTGCCTTTTAATACCCACATTATAAAATTAAATAATTCGTACGCTTTGGAAACGACACAACCTACATGGGTACTCCATTTCATATCATTCCTTACATGGATGCTCAAGTATTTGCACGAGTCTTCTTCTACACGTATTTTGGAATCGATATTGTATTAAAAACCATGCCTTCGCCCTCTCCCTATTCTCATGAGACTACATTTACCCGTATTTATCTTTATTTTGTTGTCAAACGTCCATTTATGAACCAGGTTGAGGTCAGTTTGTAACTGAGCGTTGTCTTGTGAGCTATGAATTTTTCGGTATATTACACAATCATCCGCAAACAACCGTCACATCAAATCCGATTCGGTAAGTCGTTAATAAGTGTCAGGAATAACAGGGGCCCAATCACACTACCCTGAGGGACACGTGACGTGTGTCAGGATATTTTAACTGGTTGTTCAGCTGGAGCATTTTTTAGGCTTATCGACATTTGAAATTTTAATATGTAGGATAATTTATCAGAAAGTACTGTTGCTATCATCATCCTGGACATTATTTCAGCAGTATAGATCCCTTCCTGCGGCACTCACAGGCAACCGATCGTGACAAATGAGCATTCAAATGAAAGAAAATAGGCATTTGAAGTGACGTATTGCGATCTTATTTCATAAATATCTATAATTTATTTAAAAGATGACTTATAAAAAATGTACGATTTGCAGATACTGTTGCTGTACGAAAATACGCTCCATAATTGCTGTCCACTTCACATTTTGGCCGCTGTGACGCCTGTTTCATGTCATTTTAACATTCTGAGGTCTTTCCTTTATCATTTTGCATTGATTTCAGAAACAGTAAATCAAAGGAATGAGTACTCAAATCGTATAATTTCATAAATATCGAATAACCAGTGAGTGCTATGATAATCCAATTGTCAGTACTTGCCTTCTTATGTTAGGGAAGGTAGAACTTGGAATTCTAACTGAAATAGTGTTCTATAATCATTTGGTTGAAAAAAACATAATAACCTTTCTCCGTAAGTCTCTCGTTATAAACATATTGGGAAAAGTGTAGTTTATGAACATGCGAGATTTTTCGCACGAGTCCGCTAGTTTTCTTTAAATTTGGTATATGGTCTGATGACACCAGAAGGAGACAATAAACTTAAGTTAATTCAATTCCAGATTTTTAGCCTACTTTTCACATTTTGTAAAAATGAGGAAAAAGTAGACTTATGAGATCGGGCAAATGTGTGTCTGTCTGTGTGTCCTTCTGTCTGTCTGTCTGTCTGTCTGTCTGTCCTTCTGTCTGTCTGGCTGTGTGTGTGTCCCCCCCTATCAACTCCTAAACGGCTGCAGCAATCAAAACAAAATTTGGTAGGAGTAAAGACCTATAACTGAATATCTCACGGCCATATTTGAAAATGATGTCAGTGCTACCAACTGCTGAAAAATCGCAATTGAAATTTGAGCTCCATGTTGGATATCTTGGAAGGTATGAATGGGAGCTATTTCAAAATTGGCACACGTATAGATAATAATATTGCAGTTAAATTTCCAGGAGGCCATACATGGCAGTGTTGCCAAAATGATTATAACCCTGCTGATAGGTCCAATTTTTAAATGCATATAACTTCTACACTATCAATTGGAATTCCACCAAATTTCGTATGTGCTATGTGTACATACACAGATATGACTGAGCGTATTCTTAAGAGCCACCAGGGCTGCCAACTGTTAATAAATGCTCTCATTTTTTAAAATCAAAATACCCATATATCAGATAGTATGCAAGCCGACAGCTTTAAACTATGCACACGTATAGTACCTGACATTCTATATTAATTCGGAGTAACTTATATACGTCAGTGCTACCAACATGATTCTAAGCCTGCTGAGAGGTCCAACTTTAAATACATGTAACTTCTATACTATCATTTGGATTTCAACCAAATTTCATGTGAGCTATGTGTACTATAACAGATACGACTATGCCTATTCTTAAGAGTAACGAGGGCTGCCAACTGCTAATAAATGCTGCCTCTATTGTACCCGTCTGAAATATCAATATATCAGAAAGTATGCATGCTCTAAAATTTGCACACGTATAGTACCTTGCATTCTAGATTAATTTCGAGTAACTAATATAGGCCTACGCCAGTGCTGCCAACATGATTCTAAGCCTGCTGATAGGTCCAATTTTAAAATGCATGTAACATCTATACTAACTGATGGATTTCATTCAAAATTGACTCAACAATAGATCATATTATTTCAGATTATTTCTGACCAATAAATGTATGTCATTGTTGCCAACATGATTTTATGCGCGCTGTTAGATCCAATGTTTAACTGCATGTAACGTCCATGCTATCCATTGGACATCAACCAAATTTTGTATTCTGTACCTTAGGAGATGAAACAAAGAATATATTCAGTCATCAGGGCTACCAACTGTAGTTCTCTGTTAGGCTACATTATACCAGGTATACAGTATTTCGAAATAATTAGAAATTTTGATATGACCAACTTAATTTCGTCATTATTCTGGATAGATCCATATAGATTAATCATTGGCATGAATTTTAAATTTTAAGAAAAGTAGGCTCTTTAGTTCGTCACGGAACTCCTTGTTATTTTTATTTTGTCATAAATTGAGTCCCCACGTTGCTGGGTCCCACTGGGTGCCAGTCGTACGCAGACGGAACTGTGGTAGAGGACATGAGGGGCAGTGGAGCGTGTCGTCAGCTCCTGACCGAGTGGGGCGGGGTGTGTTGTAAACACAGGGCGAGTCGCTTCCTTCCTGCTCCACTCATAAGGGGGTGATCCCTGCCGTGACAGCTTCCTGAGGACCAGACGCGTGCCCCAAACCATTCCTCGGTCAAATAGGAACTGTTTCGTTACAACACGTGAACATCAACTCTAGTGTGGTTGGGGAAGGGATGGCTCCTAACTTAAGGCCATGGCCGGCTCCTTCCCAATCCTCACATGAATTACAAATACACACACCTACAGACACCACAAGAACACAGGTCTTCAGCCATTATTTATTTATTTATTTATTTATTTATTTAGTCGGTTGTTTGGGCCACCTATGGACCACGGTGCTTGTGCTTTAGTTGTTGTCTGCCACTTCTGGTATTTTTGGTGGATTGTTTGGAGGCTGCTTTTTTGCTGAAATGTTGAGCCTTTCTATTGGACCAGTATTCTTTCATTTGCAGAACACTATCTTACGTTCCTCGGACCATTTCCTGGACCCGTTGCGGTGAGTTTCTGTAATGGATGTGAGGAAAGGCCTGGTTTCAACTGTCAGACGGTAGCGACTCCTGGCATTATTTGTGTGTTGCTGAATATTAAGTTCAGCAAGATCCAACTCACTTTGTTTGATCCACAAGGATCCAGTGGCTTTACCCTTCTTATTTATTTATTTATTTATCTATCTACCTATTTATTTATATACACACGCAAGTACACGGGGCTAAATTACCACGGTGGGTGAGTGGTTAACGTGTCGGATTACCAATCCCAAGCATGCAGGTTCACCCCTGGCCATGGTAAGTGATTTTTGAAAGGCGACAAAAATCACGACATGGATGTCATACGGTGTTGGTATGTTAAAGAACCCATTTGAATTCAGTAGGCCGTGTTCATAATGGCAAAATTAATCTCTGGATTTTCGCCCACACAAAATTCCTCCTTTCTCTACTAGAAAGCACTGTAGTGTCAAGGAGCTTAGATATCTAACCTCCTTGACTTTCATAGCGTTCAAAGGAACGACGAAATTCGACATGCAAGCTGCCCTCTGGGTGTCAATTAACAAAGTTTGCACCCAGCACCCGAGGCCATACGATATTATTTTTATTACTATTATTAATACCACGATGTCGCAAAGCCCCTAAACGAATCTACAACACAATCATTTTAGTTGATTCACAAGAGGATTTGAATGAGGTTTTTAAATGGTATGGACTCCGTCTTGAGGAAGGAAATTATGATGAAACTCAATAAATGTAAAACAAAAACAAGTAGTTCCGTGAAGAACTATACAGCCTATTTTCATATATCCTACTCATGTTAATTGCCTCTAGCAACATACACAATTTCAGTTTGATTGCTGTAATAGATTCTTAGATATTGAGAACCGACTAAAAATTTCGGATGGTCGCCATGTTGGATTTCATATATGTAGGTCCTAGAGTTATGTACTGTTACATGCAGATTATTGTGTACGTGTAGTATTTAAACTTCAATCGCATAATTAGGACACAAGAAGTAACAAGGAGAATTTAAAATTTCGCACAGCTGCCATCTTGAGGTTATGGAAACAATTGAAATAAATTAGATACCAGTGGATTACCATTCGTATAAGGATTTACTGTTCCAAGTTTAACTACACTCGGATGGTTAAAGTGCGAGAAACGTCCATGTGAATTTTTATATTTCGCGTCGCCTCCATGTTGGATTTGTGAACACCAAGTTCTTTAAAGTCCTATAGGTGAACTTAAGTTCATAGCCCCTATGAATATTAAGAAATTCAGTTTGATTGCTATAATAGATTCGTAGATATTCAGAGCCGACTAAATATTTTGGATGGTCGCCATGTTGAATTGTTAAATGTATAGGCCATAGAGTCATGTACCTTTAAAGGAAAATTATTGCGTAGATTCAATATTCAAACTTTCAATTCGATCGCATGACTACATCACAAGAAATAAAAATTTAATTTTAAAATTCGCACATCCGCCATCTTGAGGTTATGTAAATAATTGAACTAAATTAGATACCAGTGCATTACAATGTGTATAAATATTTCCTGTACCAGATTTCAGTGCGTTTGGAACATTAAATCGCGAGAAAGGTCTATTTAAAATTTTCAACTTCGCTTGGCTGCCATGTTCGTTTTGTAGTTAACCGGTTTCTGAAAGTCTTATAGATGGACTTCCGTAGTGCCCTTTATCTCCGTAAAAGATTTCAGGGAGATACCGCTTATAGTTTCACAGATATGGAATGCCGGTGAAATATTTCGCACATCCGCCATCTTGTGGTTATGTAACAATTGAACGAAGTTAGATGTCGGTGCATTACAATGTACCTGCGCTTCTTTACTGCTAAGAGCTCAAGTAGCCTTTCACATCCCTATAAAGGGTTCCCTAAAGATGGTATATTGGCTTTCTCGGCCAAGGAATTAAAACTCAGCAATTTTTTCTAGGTTTATGCCGTGTCTTGTGTGAGTTTCAATTCCTTGGCCGCGGAAGCAAATCCCTCCCTATAGTATTCTGCTAAGGTCCCATTCCAGTTTTGTACCGAAAATAAGGTCCCATTAACACCAACCTACACATATGGGGTACCTACAGGTTCAGCATAACCCAATGCGTAAGCGAAACGCACTCACTTACTCTTTAAATGCCTCACAATTAAATAAATTCCTTAAAACATGTATATTTACAATGAAATATTGAACGAAAGCAACACGGTAACCATGGTAACAGAATCGCACAGGTCCATCTATTTCTGTAAGACGCAATGCAATTCCAATTATTACATTACTGTGAAAGTTTCCAGACGGTTATAAGGTTATCACTGAACCAAATTAAGCTGTAAAATCCATCAATACATACAGTATAATGCGCTTAAGGGGGTCAAGGGGCACTCTAGAATATTTTTACGCAATTTTCACGTGTGAGTGTGATACGAAAGGTCTTTTTCACCCGACTATATAGGTCTCCGAAAACCACATTTAAAGGCCCTTAAATTAACAGTGTCTGTGATATTCCCAGAAAACTAACTTCGCTCTGATATACCTATGAAGGAATGACAAACCCCTAACCACTGCACCAGTAGCTGAATTGATAAAGTCTGATTATTCATAGACTACCAAGGATAAATCAGTCATAGCATTCATGATTGAGATTTTGCTAAGTGTACTCTTTACAACTAGAATATTTGCGGGCGAAGCCGCGACGGGTAATGCTAGTACACCATATTTTTGGAAGCCTTCATAGGGAGGTGAAAGGCTACTTGAGCTTTTAGCTCTCGCAGTAAAGAAGCGTAAGTGCGCATCATAAGAAGGGAGGTAGCGCGCAGTTCGCTACTCCTGTGGGGGACCGGGCCCGGACACCAAGAGCCCGCTGATGAGCCAGCTTGGTGTTCCTAGGCGAAACCCCACACAAGACACGGCATAAACCTAGAAATATTGCTGAGTTTTAATTCCTTGACCGTGAAAGCCAATAGGCTCCACCATCTTTTTGGTTTAGATCAGAGATTCCCAAACTGGGCGAATTCGCCCAGTAGTGGGTAATTTTAGCACACCAGTGGGCGAAACTGACAGAATGTGAATTTAATGGGCGATTTGTAAAAAAGTGGTGGTCAAATAATTCAGTTTTTTATACAGATACAATATGACCGAGAATTGTTTGCCTATAAAAACCAGGAATAAAATAAAATTGCAAACAAGTATTTTAAATAAGTCAAATAATCTTGCCACGAAATCTAGAAATAGGTTAGAAATTGAAAAGCGAGGAGATCTTTTCTAACAAAAATAGCTCCTGACTTCAACAAATTGATTGAAACTCATCAAATCCATCCCTCACATTAATTAGACATGGCATTCATGTTTTTTTAATTAATTAGATATAAAAATTCATATAGATTTTTTCTTTAATTCGTTTCATTAATTGTTATTCCTTTTTAGACCTATTATTTGTAATTTTTATGTACACAATTATACCTAAATAAACATGATGTACCTATTAGGAACAAGTAGTTCCATGAAGAACTAAAGCCTATTTTCATACATCCTATCTATGTTAATTGCCACTATCAACATAGACAATTTCAGTTTGATTGCTGTAATAGATTCGTAGATATTGAGAACCATCTAAATATATCGGATGGTCGCCATGTTGGATTGTTATATGTATAGGCAACAGAGTCATGCACCATTAAAGGAAAATTATTGCGCAGGAACATTATTCAAACTTTCACTTCAATCGCTTGATTACGACACAAGAAATAAAAACTTAATTTTAAAATTCGCACAGCCGCCATCTTGAGATTATGTAAACAATTGAACTAAATTAGATACCAGTGCATTACAATGTGTATAAACATTTCCTGTACCAAGTTTCATTGCGTTTGGATCATTAAATCGCGGGGAAAGTCTATTTAAACTTTCAACTTCACTTGTCCGCCATGTTCGTTTTGTAGTTAACCGGTTTTTGAAAGTCTTATAGATGAACTTCCACTAGTGCCCTTTATCTCCGCACAAAATTTCAGGGTGATACCGCTGATAGTTTCAGAGATATAGAATGCCGGTGAAATATTTCGCACATCCGCCATCCTGTGGTTATGTAAACAATTGAACGAAGTTAAATTTCGGTGAATTACAATGTGTATAAACATATACTGTACCATGTTTTATTGCGTTTGGTTGGTTAAATCGCGAGAAACGTCGATTTAAAAGTCGCAAATTCGCGTCGCCGCCATGTTGGTTTTCTAGCTACCAGTTTTTCAAAAGTTACATAGGTGAACTTCTAGTAGTTCCCTCTATCACCGTAATAAATTCCAGGGTGATATCGGGAATAGCTTCGGAGATATTGTATGCTGGTGAAATATTTCGCACAGCCGCCATGTTGGATTGGTGAGACGTGACAAAATTTGAAGGGCACGGTCGGGGTAGCCCGG
The DNA here is from genome assembly GCA_946902985.2 of Meconema thalassinum. Classification (NCBI taxonomy): domain Eukaryota; kingdom Metazoa; phylum Arthropoda; class Insecta; order Orthoptera; family Tettigoniidae; genus Meconema; species Meconema thalassinum. The sequence goes on from OX336396.1 coordinate 68,864,500, forward strand.
AATAGTGCTATGAACTTACCGAGTTTCATTGAAATCGCTCCAGCCGTTTAGATTTTATTAGGGGACACACACACACACCTCACACACACACACTCACACGCACACACACGGACAAAAGTTGATCTCATAAGCCTATTTTTTTTAAATTGAAAATAGGGCAAAAATGTCCGTAAAAATCCTCATTTCTCAACTTACCTAGGTATATATTTGCATGTACAGTATGTGTTAGTAATTTTTAGATTTGTGCGTTTTTTGAAATGAGGTGGGCGAAAACAAATTTTAAATCTCGCAAGTGGGCGATGGTCAGAAAAAGTTTGGGAACCCCTGGTTTAGAAGATATTTGAGAGGGACATCTTAGGTGACTAACCCTGAATGTCGAACACGTCATTTTTGTTGTATGTAGATGCAATGAGGCCACTCACCCTGTGATATGAGGGCTCTGAGTCAGGCAGGTGTCCGGACGTGTTGCTCGCTCCGACCCACTGGGCATGTGGGTGGTACCTTGCTCACTATGGTTGGGCGCTCAGAGCCTGTAGCCTACTTAGTTCAGATCGGTCTCCCATCAGGCGACCATCAGTGGTGAAGTGACCTATCGTGTGCATGTGTGCTTCAATCCACAGTGTTCATGTTTCATTTTACAACGTTACACCATAGAACGTCACGCAAGTAAATTAATCTTACGGGGCATCTAAATAGTCTGTGGAGTTTTTTATCTTTATTCGGTAAGTAATTGATGTTCATCAACATTATTAATTCCGTTATTTGTGTATTTGTTCATTTGTTTATTTGTGTATTTACTTACCGACAGTGGTAGCTACGCTCGCTAAAGTCCAGCGCTAGGCCATAGGGCCAAGCTCTCCGCTGACTCAGTAGACGCGTGGGTTTGAGCCCCAGCGTCGGCCATCCTTGAAATGGTTTTCCGTGGATTCCCATTTTCAACTCCAGGCAAATGCTGGGACGATACCTTCTGACAGACCACGGCCGCTTCCTTCCACATCCTTGCTCAGTTTCATTCACCATCATTCATTTCATCTCTCATTAACTCCTCTCATGAGTTTGGCGTCAGGGAAGGCATCCGGCTGTAAAAAACAACCGCCACAAAGACTTCCATCGCATCTCATCCCTGACCACGTTGAAAAACGGGAATAATCAGGGGTAGACATACATTTGTTTATTTAATTACTTATCTATTTATTTATTTATTTACTAGCAACCCCGGCTACGCCCGATATCTTTAACGTTTTACCCAGCGTAAGCTTAAAAGGCGCATGGACGGCAGGCCCCAGACGCAATTCAGAAAAGCCGAGGTGAACAGCGAAACTCGAAACACATTATAGTCTTCTCTGAAGTCTTAACTCGACACAACACTGACAGTTTGATGCTGGCCGAAGCTGGGATGACAGGCACGTTCGCTCCGATGTTAGTAACTCAAATGTCCACTCAATGGAGATTGTTGGAAGAAATGAAAACGTAAAAACACTTATAGTGGGCGATGCATTAAAGATAGAGATAAGCTGTCAGGTACATTTTTGTAGAACTGTTTATGCTGAACAATTCTTACACTCATAGTATATAGATGTGTTTAACGGTTTACCCAGCATTAGCTTAAAAGGTGCACGGACTGCACTAAAATCTTTACTGCTCGGCTTCCTTTGGTCATAAATTAATGTTTTTCTACAGAGACCTTCCTCGAGAAACCCTTTACAGAATGGTGAAAACCGCATCAAAATCCATCCAGTGGTTCTCGTGATTACTCGTTACATCCAAGAATCGGGGATTTTGTTTTATACTAGGTAGAGATTTATTTATTTATTTATTTATTTATTTATTTATTTATTTATTTATTTATTTATTCTAGGAGAAGGACCGTTTTCCAGTGTGTTGATTTTTTGCGAAAACTTCGTCAATCTCAATATCGTATTTTTGTTGTTGTTGCTTTTGTTGTGTTCATTTCAATGCATGTGAGATTTTCAAAGTGAAATGCCATGTCCTGTGATTCGGATTCCACGTAGAATGTGGCTCAATGATAGGGAGATTAACATTCACGTAAATCTATAAACTTCTGTGTTGTTGTTGTTGTTGTTGTTTTGTTGTTAATACTAATTAATTTCAGAGGCTTGGGACATTTTAGTTATCATCCCTATTTTCAAATATGGTGGGTAGTCAAATGAAAACGACTCAGTTACCAAAAATGGCATTGAACAACTGAATCCCTTTGACTGGCTGCGTGGCTCAGTGGTAACGTTCACGCCTGCTGTTCCCAAGGTTGTAGGATCAATTCTTGAAGCAGTCAATTGGCATTTGAGGGTGCGCAAATGCTAGGGGGCCGTGTCAGTAGATTTACTGTCACATAAAAGATTCCCTTAGTGGCAAAATTCCTGCAACCTTGGGCACAGCTATTCGCGTTTGTACCCGTTGTCCATTCCACCTTAAATTTCGTATATAAACTACTATGATATTCTTCTTTGTAACGTATTTATTTTGGTTCTGCAACCAGCGACAACATTTTGTCCTATATTTCGGTGCTGTTCCCTTGTTAGGTGTGTGTTGAATTTGTTTGATAACCTGTGTTTCTGAAGTGACTGAAGCCTTGTGAGTGTAACTGTAATTATTATTATCGGGATTAAGGTAGATGTTCGGGACTTCAAATAAGGACATCATCAACTTCTAAAGGCAATGCCATGTCTTCGCAACCACTGCTCTCTGTTTTCAGCACCTCGCTTCATTTCATAGTAGGAACCATAATGAAGAGTTAGTGTGATGCCTTGCAGGAAACTATTCACGGTCGTCCTCGGCCTTTCTTTCCTGTCATTTTTCCTTGCAAGAGATTAGTTAGGACGGCGTTATATCGCAAGATGTGGTCAGTGAATTTAGCTTTTCCTTCATGGATTGTTGGTCTCAGTTCTCTCTTCTCTTGAATTTCTTGCGGGATGCTGATGTTAGTCCTCTTTTCAATCCATTTAACCCGTAACTGTCTACGCTATACCTACATCTCAAACGATTCGAGTCGCTTCCAGTCATGACTTCTGATCGTACAAGATTCACATCCATACAGAAGCACACTCCTTAAAAAGGACATGAAAAATTTCCTTTTAATTGCAATATCCAAATTTGCATTAATCAAAAGATTTTTCTTATTATTGAAAGCCTGTTTTGCAAGCGCTATTCGCCTTCTAATCTCGTTACCACACCTGTTGTCATTGGTGATTAGACTTCCCAAATAAGAGAAACTGGCGGCTTGTTCCACTATCTTGTCAGTAAGCTTAATGTTTGTGTGAGTACTTTCAAGATGTTTACCAATAACAAATACCTTGGTCTTCTTAACATTAATGTTTAAACGTAACTTTGAAATGCTGATGACAATGCATTTAACATTCTGGACTACACCTTCTCGGAGTCAGCTACAGAAAGCTATGTCATCTGCAAATCTAATATAAGGTGCGTTCAAAAAGTAACGAGCCGGAGGCATAATTACAGAAACCAGTGCCTGATGTTAGAAGTATTGGCCCTGGATCTTGAGGCACTTGTCCCACTGTGACACTAGGCGGTAAATGGCTGTCTCATAAAATTCCCTGGTCTGCGATGTGAACCAGTTCCGCACGTACAGCTGTACGTCGGCCCCACAGAGCCCTTTTCAGGGAACCAAACATGGCGTAATCACAGGAAGAGAGGTCTGGACTGTACGGAGGGTCGGCGAGAACCTCCCATTTGAATTTCTGCAGGAGTGCCGCGACTGTATTGGCCGTATGAGGTCGTGCATTGTCGTGGAGCAGAATGACCCCACGGGTGAGATTGCCTGGTCGTTTTGTTTTGATCGCTTGGCGAAGGGTGGTCAAGGTTTGCGTGTTACGCTGGGCATTCACTGTTGACCCGTGCGGCATGAAGTGTATTAGAAGGGGGCCATCTTGGTCAAAGGAGAACGTCAGCATTACTTTTCCTGCACTCTTGTGGATGGCCTCTTGTGGGTGGTGGTGACCCTGGATGCTTCCACTGGAGGCTTTGTCGTTTGGATTCTGGTTCGAAGTGATGACACTATGACTCATCTCCAGCCACCACTCGTGCCAGGAACCCATTCCCTTCCCTCGCATAGCGCTGCAGATGACCAAGCCAGTGGGCCATTCGACATGCTTCCTGGTGTGGTTGAAGACTGTGGGGCACACATTAGGCACACACTTTGCGCAAGTACAGTCGTTCCTTCATGATGGTGTGCACACTTCCGACGCTCAATTCGACCATGGCGGCTATGGCGTTCACTGTCACTCGGCGGTCCTGGGTAATGAGTGCATCAGCCAGCTGGGCGTTGTCATCGGTAATGCAGGCGGGGTGCCCCAAACCGGGCATCATCGGCTAACGATACCCGTCCTTCCCTGAAGCGCTTGTGCCACGCCTTGACCCTTGCAAGGGGCATGCAGTTTTCGCAGTACACTTGGGACATTCGGCGATGAATGTCCGTTCCCCCTACTCCTTCCGCTGTCATAAACCGAACAACACCTCATTGCTCTTAGTTTGACGTCTCCATGTCACTGTTTGCTATGCGACTGGCAGCGTTGGACGATTGATGCATGCTGCTGCTCGCTTTGTATCGTCACGTGACGTTCACGTGTGCCCTCTAGCGACGGGCTGTTACCTTCCACGCTCTGGTCGGAACCACACCTCGTTACACACGCCACGATTAGCCAATGTCGTCACCGGTTTGCGCATTCCATCCTCCGGCTCGTTACGTTTGAACGCAACTTATACATTGAATATGATGCGCATTTATGATTACTTCTTTCGTATTTGTGTCTTAAACTTCTAAGTAAGGTACTGTCCCGTTATTAGCCTCGAGGGAGAAGAACCAGGGGAGCGCAATAGCGCTGTGGCTTAGCTGCTCAACTTTCACCTGGGTGACCGGGGTTCGAGTCCCGGTGACAGCGGGGTGGAATTTTCACCTGAAAAATTACGTGGCGTCAGGAAGAGCATCCGGCCTCAAATCCTCGGCCAAAACCAAACTGAGCCTGGTTGGCTCTGGCGACCCCAATTAATTGGGAAAAGCCGAAGAAAGATGTAGATGGAGTGTGGAAAAACCAGTGGAAAAACTACAATGGGGAAAGCCAATTTCGGAACTTTCTGTCGTGGTGAGCGATTTAACACAATTCTCTTCCGCCAGGGAGGTTTGGCCACCGAATAGTGGGAGGAGTAGGACTGACCTAGCTCCGCCGAACGCTGCGTCACTTTTAAAATCGAAACGAAATATCGCGTGCGCCGTTGGGTCAAGTTTGGAAGGATACGGTTTCTATTTAAGAATAGGATGAAATTCAGCCCCAGAGGAGTGCGTCAGGCCTCGGCAGCTGGCACAGTCCATATCCTCGCTAGATGGGGGCTTCATCCATTCCATTCCTGGCCCGGTCGGATTTTCATTTTCATGAAAGGCAGCATTATCCTGAATACAGAAAAGCGCACGATTGTGCATAACATAGATTTACACTGTTTAGTCCCTGCCATAATCGCACAGTGATTTCTGGTAATTTTTACATCGTGTGATGTGATATATGTCACAGAATTTGTCACATAACGAGCAAACGCAGAGTTCATTTGGGGTGTGGTAGGACATGTCTTTACATATTTTATGGTGGTACCCATGCACTGCTAACTTTATCACCGCAATTGTTAGTTTCTGATTGGCGTTGATCATGGCATCGGTGCTGTAAAATTCTAGCGGGATGTCTTCTCTCTTCTCTCTGCTAGGTGCGCTTCAGCATTTTTTGAGGACGGAAGCTGTAATTTTGTCCTTAGTTTTGTCCAGTATATAGAGACATGAATCACAATTCCAAGCCCAGTTATTTTACGTTTTAAAGTTACAGTATTTTAAAAGAGGACGCTACTCATCGATCATTATTCATTCGTTCCTAGCTGCTGCAGAGTGCACGAGCCAATGCAATATTGTCAAGTCATTGCACAACGACGAGGCAGGTGGGCGACGCTCTCCCTCCATTACGTTAGCATTATGTCCCCATGTTCAAGTCCAAGCAGAGAATGTACGATGTTGCTACATCGGGACTCGGGGAGGCAAGACGTGCCATGTGTTTTAGAGGAGGCGTGAAAGAACTAAAATGCGTTACTGCGTCGCAGCAGAGACTGGTGTGTCGGGCTCTAGCAGCGAGGAAGAAAGAAAAGGAAGATAACTGAATTCTCGAAAAATAGGGATATCAGGTCAGAAAAGAGAAGGCAGGAAATATGAATGGCCACTTGACCAGGAGAGGTCAACAGATAGGATGATAATATTGTTAGTAGTTTACGTCCCTTTTATCTAGTGACGCTTTTGGAGACGCCGGGGTGCCAGGATTTTTCCCCGAAGGGGATCTTTAATCTACTGACACGGCTCCCTAACATTTGCGCACCCTCAAATGCCGACGGACTGCGTCAGGATTTGATCTTGCAATCGTTGGCACAGCAGGCGAGAACGTTACCGCTACACCACGCAGCCAGTCAGGTAAGATGACAGAGAAAAGCCCGACACAAATAAGTAAAAGAAATATCGTATTTGTTCGCACAATCATGTTGCATTGCTTGTGGGCCATTAGGGTGGTCATTGTTCATGACTAATAGTCATTAACGTTGAGTCAAGTGAAAAAGAATCTGGTTTTTGTCGTTGTAGACAGAGTACTTTCTCTCACATGTTCTCAGCTTTAGTACCTCAATTAAGTTTCATCACTAAGCAAGAAGCTAAATTAAATGCAATGGAGCATAGGTCACCAATTGGGAATCATTGAGAACTCTTCATGGATCACAAGTGTCAATCTCGTGGTCATAAGCCACTAGACCCCCTTTTTACGTGGAATCCGAACCACTGGACGTAACATTTCACCTTCGACAATCTCATATGCATAATTAAAATGTTACCTAATGAATAGGTAAATAAAGTCAATAATGCATTGAAACTAATTATAATGTAATACCATGTTTGGTTAACATGTAACCTTCTTCAGTTATACTAAAAATAAAAATATTAAACTAAGAGCATCCATCTAACATTAACATTCTATGCAAAAAGAGATGAAGACTAGAAATCAAATATTCACTATTAAAGTAATCATAGACTAATCTTAAATATTAAAATTTATCTTCAAAATATTGTTAATTAGAATTGAAAATACTGTCTAATTATAATAAATCGTTATAAAATGGGAAATATATAGTGTAAATTTTCTTTAAAAATGAGATCTGTTACAATTGAATTATTATTGAAATTAAGAAAAAAACAATATATATATATATATATATATATATATATATTATGAAGGTCCTCTTATTATTATTATTATTATTATTATTATTATTATTCCTCTTCTTCTTCCTCTTCTTCTTCAATTCCCTTATGCCTTCAATCGTCGGGGTAGCCACGTTTGAGACATTTCCGCCATTCCGCTCTATTTCTGTACATTCTCTTCATTTCCACAACAGTTTTGCCCCTTTTTTGTTCCAATCTCTCAATCCTATTCTCTCATGTAATGCGAGGGACTACCTCGTCCAGCTTCTCCTACAACTCGCATTTCATATATTTGTTTACTTATCATTCTTCTTCCATTCTCGTAACATTTCCGTACCACCTCAACTGACGTTCCTCAGCCACTTCACCCATTGCTTTTTGTCCTAATTCCTCTCTAATTCTCTCATTTCGAACTCGATCTCTTCTTGTCTTTCCTACTTCTCTCCTCAGAAACTTCATTTCGGTGGCAGTAATCCTGCTTATATGTTCATCTTGTAATGCAAAGCTCTCCATACCATACAGCGTAATCGGTGCCATGATTGCATTATAGATCTGCTTTTTGGTTCCAAGACTTATATATCTCCTTCTTTGCTACTATTGTGGTATTCATCTGATAAGCTGCTTTCTTAGTTCTATTTTGTACCTCGGGTTCAATTTTTCCATACGGTTCCTAGATATTCAAATGTTTCTACTTTCATTATGAGGTTCTAAAGTATAGAAATCTGCCTCTATGGAGTAGGAAACGGTATTGGAAGATGTTCCTATGTTTTCAAAATGTTACTATCTGGAAATAAAATAAAAATGACTGCTTTAAATGGCATACCAAAATTACTATTGATACCAAGCTTTTGTTAATAAAAGTAATCTTGAAATAAAGGTAAATCAATATGTGGCTTACCGTCAAATAAATTGGTCGTTAATTTCGATGATTTGTACCTTCTTTGGAAAAAGGTCAAATTGGCGTGGCTGTGGATACAGAATCTTATGCATAAACCGATAATCGAACCCAATCCACCTTGAAAACAAGCATGCTGCATCACGACGCCCACCTAACCTAGCTGTATTCGAAACTTGGCATTGACAGGTGGTTTCCTGTGGTTTAATAGAATGGATAGAGGATGTTCCAGCCTGTGAAGGCAATTTGTTGTTGTTGATTCATTTAGGGGCTTTGCAACATCGTTGTCATATAGCCCCATGTACTTGAGTGATTGTGGAATCTGTAAAGAAATGCCCTCAGGTCTTAAAGAATGAGGACTGAGGAACTCGGAAATGAGTAGAGGCAGATAGGAATGGGAAAGAGAAAAGGGTCCGCCCCAAAGACAACGGTAAAAGGGGGAATCCGGACCCAGCTCAGGAATCCCTCAGGATTGCTAGATCACGAATCCAACAGCCGTGAGCCCTTGAGGTTGTAGAATTATCCAGGGTACACCATACGTGGGTCTACACATATTGTGCCTCCATTATGGCCTTGTGCATAAAGCAGGTGATACCATGAAAATGAAAAGAAGAGGTCTGATCCCTCGAAGAATGAGGGTATCGGGAGAGACCAATTAAGTCCGGAAAGTGAAAGACAACTTAGGCCTCAGTTACCCTAATACCGTTAGGGTCGGAAGTGAACAAGAGTTGAGCAAGGGAGGTCGACAGGATGGATGAAAGGGAGGAGTCTGATACAAGAAAGTGGAAACAATGTCGGACTCAGCTGGAGTCCCGTGGTCACCAAACAACGTCCCACTAGTCGAGTTTTATTGTGATTAGATGATAAAGTAGATGTTACAACATATTTGTGGTAGGTTATGTTTTTTAGTTTTCAAACACATGACTGTGTAACTTATGTTCCGTCATATGGCACAATTCTCCCTCACGGAAGAGTGTGTTTGCGGAAATGCCAGTGTTCGAATCTCGTGACAGGATGTAGGCTCGTATTGTATTCATGGTCACAGTTGCATAACCATCTCCTGTCATCTGGCCATGACATGCTGAGTAGCTTTCAGTTGTATCGCAGCTGTTTGAGGTACAGTTTTATCACGTTACCCAGTTCGATTCAAAAATTCCCTCTCGGCACACCGGAAGGCGGGGGGGGGGGGGGGGGGGTATTTATCACCGGGAAAGAAAAATATTTTGAATTCACTAAATTTACCGATTGGGGAGCGTGATGGCGTAGTGGCTTAGCTGCTTGTCTTTCAACAGTACGGCCGGGGATCGAATCCCGGTGACAGCTGGGTGGAATTTTCACCCAAAAAATCACGTGGCGTCAGGAAGGGCATCCGGTCATATAACTCCGGCCAAAATCAAAATTAGCCAGGTTGGCTCCAGTGACCCCAATTAATTGGGATAAGCCGAAGAAAGAAAGAAAGAAAGAAAGAAAGAAAGAAAGAAAGAAAGAAACCAAATTTACCAATTGTTGCATTCCTGTCGCCTCCATGGTGTAGTGGTCAGCATGCTTAGCTGCCACCCAGGAGGTCCGAGGTTCGATTCCCGGCTCTGCCACGAAATTTGAAAAGTGGTATGGGGACTGGGACGGGGTCTACTCAGCCTTGGGTGGTCCAAATGATTAGAGGGGGTTCGATTCCCACCTCAGCCATCCTCGAAGTGGACTTCTGTGGTTTCCCACTTCGTCTTCGGGCAAATGCCTGGTACCTACCATCGGGCCATGGCCGTCTCCTTCCCTCTATCCATCCCATTCTTCCCTCTTCCTTGTCTATCCATCCCATTCTTCCCATCCCGTCCCATCCCTCATGAGGCCCCCTGTTCGCTTTGCAGATGAGGCCTCCTTGGCGAGAGGCTAGTGCCACCTCCCCAGTTGTATTCCATGACTCATGACAAGCTCCAGGACACTGCCCGTAGAGGCGGTAAAGGTGGGATCCCTCGCTGAGTCCATGGAAAACGCCTACCTGGGGGGTAAACTGACTATGAAGAACGACAAAAAACGATGATAATTCCGAAAACATTTTGCGTAAGGGTGTGTCGTATCAAAAATTCTTTCAGACAAAAGTTTCAAACGGTTGGTTGGTTCCTCAGTTTAGGGGCTGCGACAACGCGGTCATGTAGCCCCGTTTACTTTGGGTGTGTGTAGAATCTGTCTGAGAACCGGTGTTAATTGTGATGGCTGTTTTTTTTTTTACATTCGAATTGAGCCACTATGGACTACGGAGTAACAATCAAAATCAATGTTTCGTTCTAGATCGTCTGCCAGCTTTGATGTCCTGCCAGTATCTCTTGAGCCCATCACTCAGCGCCTTCGTCCGATCTTCTGAAAGAGGTCCCCTCCGTCTTTTGGGTTCTGCCCCTACCTTAAATTCCTGGTAATTTTTGATTAGGTGTCTGAATTCACACCTGTTCATAATTTTGCAATCCGGAATACCTATTTCTAGAAGGTCTTTGTTACATTTTTCAAACCATGCCAATTTTTTGTTCTTTGGTTTCACGAAATTCCAAATTTTCTTTGTTAGACGATCGTTGGACATTCTGAAAATGTGTCCATAGAACAACAACCTTTTCCTTTTTATTGTTGACGTGACTGGTTCTATCTTTCTATATAACTCTTCGTTCGACTTCAAACGTATGTGCCCGTCAACCCATCTGTTGCCTAAAATTTTTCTCAATACCCTGCGTTCTCTTTTGACCAACTGGTCGACTAGTCCCCGCCTGTTCATGTCAAAGTCTCCGAAGCATATAATGCTTCAGGTTTGACAACCATGTTGTAGTGTCTTAATTTGGCTCCAATGCTCAGCGACTTCTTATTATAGAGATTTTTCGTCAGGTGATAGGCTCGGTCTAATTTAATTTAATGTGATGGCTGTATTAGTGTATTAGTGTGTGTATCTGTTTTTTTTTTTAATTCAAGTAAGGGACTGCAACTTTGAATTTTTCAAATAGTTCCTACTTTTGCCGTCAAACGCCACCGTCAACGACTACTAGGCCAAGTTCTGAACTTAGCTACTAGACGCCACCGCAGTCGGCTCTTGGCAACGAACGTAGAAACCTAAGAGCGTTGTTTACATTCTTAACCTATACAATTTAGCTTCACACAGGTGTAATTAGTGGAAGGTTCTTTATCATGCCATAAATCTATGACAAGGGGCCTCCGGCTTTACTTCCCCTCCGAAGGAAGGCATACTGAGGGATTTTTAGCGCTCTTAAAAAATCCGACGACTTCGGCTGGGTTTGAACCCGCTATCTTGGGCATAGAAGCTCAGCATGCCACCAACTACGCCACCGAAGCCTCCAGTTTCAAACGGTTTTGATATTGTGCCTATTAGGGGAGGTATGGTTTTTTTTTCTCTCAAAACTCCATTTTTCCCACTCCTTTGGCCAATGGTTGGTGCTGTCAAAAAACTTTACTGAGATAAGTTTTTGACCCTTATCCGAAGAATAGTATGGATTCAATTTTTCACCTATTAAAAAAGTTATAGGGATATTTCACTTTTTCGAAAAAGGCACTTCATTTCCACCCCCTTGGTCCGATTGTTGATGTTATTGGTTTTACGTCCCTTTTAACTACTGAGACTCGGGGTTCCGGAATTTTGCCCCGAAGGGGATCTTTAACGTGCCAGTAAACGTACAGGCACGGCTCCCTCGCATTTTCACATCCCCAAATGCCAGCTGACTGTGCCAGGAATCGATCCTACTACCTTGGCCACAGCAAGCAAGAGCGTTACCGCTGAGCCACGCAGACAGACCCTTGGTCTAATTCAGCCCATTTTATAATATTTATATAAACGTTTGAACTGACGGTGGTTTTGGGGCCTGGCGGATGTGAAACATGAAGAACTGTCAAAATTTGCCAGAAGTCGCAAAATGGTAAAATAGCTTTCTCATGAAATCTGCCTAATAAACGGTGAAAATGTTGCGGGTTATTAGAGACATAGGTAGTGTAATTTATTTTTGAATTCACGCTGTTTGGTGGTTAGCAATTTCAACGTTATTATTTTAGCCTATTTTCAATTTTGAAAAAATAGGCTTATGAGATCACCTTTTGTCCGTGTGTCTGTGTGTGCGTGCGTGTGTGTGTGTGTGTGTGTGTGTGTGTGTGTGTGTGTGTGTGTGTGTGTGTGAGGTGTGTGTATGTCCCCCTAATAACTTCTAAACGGCTGGAGCGATTTCAATGAAACTCGGTAGGTTCATAGCACTATTCCGGGCGACCCCGACCGTGCCCTTCAAATTTTGTTACGTCTCACCAATCCAACATGGCGGCTGAGCGAAATATTTCACCAGCATTCAATATCTTCGAACCTATTCCCGATATCACCCTGGAATTTATTGCGGTGATAAAGAAAACTACTAGAAGTTCACCTATGTGACTTTTGAAAAACTGGTAACTACAAAACCAACATGACGGCCTAGCGAATTTACGAATTTTAAATAGACGTTTCTCGCGATTTAACCAACCAAACGCAATAAAACTTGGTACAGTATATGTAATGCACCGACATCTAAGTTCGTTCAATTGTTTACATAACCACAAGATGGCGGCTGTGCGAAATATTTCACCGATATTCTATATATCTGAAACTATTTGCGGTATCACCCTGAAAATTTGTACGGAGATAAAGGGCACTACTGGAAATTCATCTATAAGACTTTCAAAAAACGGTTAACTACAAATCGAACATGGCGGCCAAGCGAATTTGAAAATTTTAATAGATCTTTCTCGCGATTTAATGTTCCAAACGCAATGAAATCTGGTACAGGAAGTGTTTATACACATATTAATGCACTGGTATCTAATTTAGTTCAATTGTTTACATAACCTCAAGATGGCGGCTGTGCGAATTTTAAAATTAAGCTTTTATTTCTTGTGTCGTAATCATGCGATCGAAGTGAAAGTTTGAATAATGAACCTACGCAATAATTTTCCTTTATTGGTACATGACTCTATGGCCTATACGTTAAACAATCCAACATGGCGACCATCCGAAATATTTAGACGGCTCTGAATATCTACGAATCTATTATAGCAATCAAACTGAATTTTTTAATGTTCATAGGGGCTATGAACTTAAGTTCACCTATAGGACTTTAAATAACCTGGTGATCACAAATCCAACATGGCGGCGACGCGAATTATAAATATTCACATGGCTGTTTCTCGCAATTTAACCATCCGATTGCAGTGAAACTTGGTACATTAAATCCTTATACGAATGCTAAACCACTGGCATCTAATTTATTTCAATTGTTTCCATAACCACAAGATGGCAGCTGTGAGAAATTTTAAAATCTCCTTGCTACTTTTTGCGTCCTAATCATGCGATTGAAGTTTGAACGCTACACTTACACAATAATCTGCATGTATCAGTACATAACTCTAGGACCTACATATTTAAAATCCAACATGGCGACCATCCGAAATATTTAGTCGGTTCTCAATATCTACGAATCTATTACAGCAATCAAACTGAAATTTTGTATGTTGATAGTGGCAGTTAACATAAGTGGGATATATGAAAATAGGCTGTATAGTTCTTCACGGATCTACTTGTTATTACTTTGTTGCAGTCCACTGTTTAGTTCGTTCACAAGTCCACCTCAAAGCGTAGTGATTAGCATTCTTGGCTGTCACCCCGGAATTTTAAGAAGGGTAGAAACCCCAAGAACCAATGGCTGGGCAATAGTGAGGCATACTAAGGAAAAGGTGGAGTGAAACATTTTGTGGTAATCTTCTGTGTGAACATTTTGAAAGTCATCTCCCAAATCTATTCTGTGTGAACATTTTGAAAGTCATCTCCCAAATTTATTTTGGTTTTCCACGTGCAGGTAAGCCACCTACCGTCACACACTCCATAATACGTCATGTTGACGTTTCGTGTTTTTCCACTTCCACTCTAAGCAAATGTTGCGTTGGTTCCAATCGTAGCCTCAATTACAAATGCACACATTACTTCAGCTATCACAATGACACAGATTACCAGCTTCAATGTCACAAAGCCCCTTAACCCTTTATTAGGGCAAAACTATGTTATTTTATTTTTATGTGCTTTTACATTTTAATTTGTTTTAATTGTCTCTCTATTGCAATAGTTAGCTTTCTAACGAAATCTACCTAACATTCATTTATGACCAAAGGAAACCGAGCATTAACGATTTCAGTGAATCAAGTCGAAGAAAAAACTGCCGTCCGTGCGCCTTATAAGCTTACGCTGGGTAAACTGTTAAAAATATCTATATACTATCAGTGTAACAATTATTCCGCATGAAACGTTCTACAAAAATGTCCCGGACAGCATATCTCTATCTTTACTACATCACCCACTACAAGTGATTTTACGTTTCCATTTCTTCCAACCACCTCCATTCAATAGAAATTTAAATTACTAGCTTTGGAGCAAGTTTACGAGCTAGCGAGTGATTCTATCACCCCAGCTTCGGCCAGCATCAAACTGTCGAGTCGTGTCGAGTTAAGACTTCAGGAAAAAGTGTATGTGTTTGGAGTTTCGCTGTACACCTCGGCATTTCTGAATTGCGTCTGGAAACTGCTGTCCATGCAACTTTTAAGCTTACGCTGGGCAAACCGTTTATGATACCGGGCGAAGCCGGGGTGGGTGTCTATTTCACTGATAAAAAGGAAATACCAAAATGCGACATTTCCCCTTTAACTGTGAATAATGTTAATACTAGTAATTATTTCAAGAATTTGTTATATATCTCTATCACTCTCTATATATAAATGAAAGTTTGTCTGTTTTCTCTGAATTTCTACGGAAATTTGCGTTATTTACGCGTTTCAGACTGTTATATGACGGATTCGCGCGAAAATAAAATTTTTGTCTGTCTGTCTGTCTGTCTGTCTGTCTGGCAGGCTGGCTGGCTGGCTGGCTGTGGACAAAGTTGTTCCCTTATAACTCGAGAACAGCTGGGTGGATCAACGTAAAATTTGGTACAGATATCCTTCAGAGGCACGACACTAATCATTGATGTAACTCTTCTCTGTATCTCTCATAATAGGGGGCCTACCCCTTAAAATACTTGCTGAAATAGGCGTAGACGGGCGAAACAAAGCTCATTTTCAACCCCTCAATGTGAGAAACGAAACTCGGGGGCCCTAAAACCACATTTTAAGGCCCTAAAACCAACAGTTTTTGAAATATTTCCAGAAAACTAATTTCATTTAATACAATAACGAAAGAATGCAAGCCGGTTACCATGGCAACGGAATCTCACAGGTCCAACTATTGCTGTAAGACGCAATACAATTCCATTTATTAGCCTACTTTCGATTTTTGCAAAAAATGAAAGTAGACTTATGAGATCAACACAGGGCGAAAAAAGTGTGTCTGTCTGTATGTGTGTATGTGTGTGTGTGAGTCTGTGTGTGTGTGTATGTGTGTGTGTGAGTATGTGTGTGTGTGTGTGTGTGTCTGTGTGTGTGTGTGTGTGTGTGTGTGTGTGTGTGTGTGTGTGTGTGTGTGTGTGTGTGTGTGTACTCTGAATGTCTGTCCCCCCCTATCAATTCGAACACGGTGAATGCGAATTGAACGAAATTTGGTACAAAGGTAGCACTAGCAAAGGACACCTCAGTGTCATGTTTTATATCGCCGCCATCTTTACTAAAACTGAATGGCGGCCACTCAAACGTTCAAAACGTAAAATCAAATAACGACTAACCAAATCATCCGATCTCTACCAAATTTGGTAACAACATACCTTCGTATAGGATGCGTCTTGTGAACAAACTAGAAGGTCGTCCGCCATACCATTTCAGGATGGCGGTCGGGCGAATTATGCAAACTTTATAATCCATATCATGGGACCCACCAGTTCCGATTATCGAGCCGAGAATCGTTTTAACTGTTCTAAAGGAAGAGGCACGTTCGAAATTAAAAGTTTATTTTGTAATACTATAGTGCAGACGTGATTTTAAAAAGCTGAGCTGATTCAGTAATAATACAAGATGGCAGCGGATATCTTGCGCCTGACTTATATTTCACTAATTTGAGTATTGCATGCAATATAGCGTACTGATACAAAATAAATAAACTTTGTATGAAATGCTTTATATATAAATAATATACTCCAGTGATGAAATCGTTTAGTATAAATCATTATTTGCTAACAAGTTCTATGTAAGTCATTTTATATAGAACGATATTCGTTGACACAATTAGCTCAGTGGTAGAGCGTTAGCCTATCGCTCAAATGCCTATGGTTCAAGCCCGATCAGAGCTAGATTTTTTGTTTGAAATGTTATATGTTTATTGTTTTGTAATGACTCAGATGTTTTAAAATTAAGCGTTATATTGTGCATATTATGGTGTAAAATATATATTTAATTAAAACATAATTCGCCAGCAGATTTACTCGAGACATCTAGCTGCCAAAAAGGTAACTGCACGCCGCTACTTATTAACTTCCAGATTTTATTGAAAAGTTTCTTCTTCTGGCCGCTAGAATGCACTCGCTCTGTTAGGATTATATTGTTCTATATTTCACCACTAGATGTCACGACTAGTCTACGTGGGGCTCCATTGATTACTATACCATTGGCATTCTATGCGCATCGAATTTGAAGAATGACAAGATGATACTACGATACATTTTACTTTTTATTTTAAAGGGTTTGTAACAGCCTATTGTGCGTTATTTGAAAATGTTAATTGAAGTAAAGAACAAAACGATTTCACATAGTATCTGAACTCTACCGTTGGTGCTAGTTCAGGATATTAATTAATACTTTTATTTCAGCCAAATAGCAATCGAAAATATCCACATAGTTGGTATACACACGTCTCTGTAGGGTCATGGAAAGATTTGTTAATTCAATTAGGGTTGTGAAAGTCATACGCAGCCAGACGTGTAAAGACATGCCTCAACTCAAAGTTGGATGTTGCCCGCGTCAGGCCGATTATGTAATAATAATAATAATAATAATAATAATAATAATAATGTTATTGGTTTTACGTCCCTTTTAACTACTGTTGCTTTTAGAGACGCCGGGGTGCCAGAATTTTGTCCCGAAGGGGATCTTTAACGTGCCAGTAAATCTACTAACACGGCTCCCTCGCATTTGTGCACCCTCAAATGCCAGCTGACTGCGCCAGGATACGAACCTGAAACATACGGTCCAGCAAGCGAGAACGTTACCGCTGAGCCACGCCGCCAGTCCGGTCGATTATGTCTGCAGATCCATAACATTCTTTAGATACTTCTTATCTTTCTTTCTTCAATGATGGTAGCAGTTTTTATCTAGGTTGTGGCGTTTGGTAGAGGTAAATCGTTTCTAAGGTCTTCAACAAAGAATAGTTCTATTATACTCTTTGATAATAACAACGAGTTATAACTATACTCATACATTTAGGAGAAAGTAGGCTATATGTTCTTTACTGAACATCTTGTTACATTACTGAGATAGTTTGCAAGTAAAATTCATCAATGTCATATAATGCGCTTAAGGGGTTCAAGGGGTACTCTAGACATTTTTTCACGCGATTTTCACGTGCGGGTGTGATACGGAAGGTCTAGTATATCCCTATCCCTATATTGTTACATTATTATTATATTATTATTATAATTATTATTATTATTATTATTATTATTATTATTATTATTATTATTATTATTATACTACGGCCTACAACGACGAGACAAAGCTTATTTTCAGCCCCTTGGTGTCAGAAACAAAACTCGGTGCCCCTAAATAGCAGTAAAGGGTCCCCGAAAAGTACATTTTAAGGTTCTAAAACCAACAGTTTCTGAGATATTCCCAGAAAACTAATTTCATTTAATAAACTAATGAAGGAACGCAAGCCAGTAACCATGACAACAATATCTGAAAAAAGTGACATCCAACTTTTCATCTATTTCTGCATGAAGTAAAGTCACTCCATTTATTAAATTTCGGTGAATGTTTGCAAATGGCTATAAGGTTATTGCGGAATCAACTAAAAGTGTAAAATTCATCAATACGCTTAAGGGGGTCAAGGCGGTACCCTAGATTTTTTCACACGACTTAAATATGCGTTATGTCGTACAGAAGGTCTATTATATCTCCAAACAGAAACATTATTTACAAAAATTCCTGAATTGATATACGGCAGGTTTTTTTTTCTTTTAGGAATTTGGGCCATTGGAGTCTAAAAAACCTGAATTTTCATGCACCACAAGACTTAATAATTTATTAAAGGGGTCTTCCTCTGGATGGGGATTTGACACAACAGTGAAGGTCAGTTTGATTTGACGTGTATTGCGTTTCGTCTACGAGGTTATCAATTTTTATTTTTTTTTACGTCAGGAAGTACACGATAGGTAAATTTAGTTTCAGAGCATATTTTAACTAATCATTTTTCTTTGTCGACAAACAGGTTCCAAGTCTCTAACCATTGCAACAGTAGCTCAATTGATTACGTCTGGTTATTAAAACCGAAGACCGTTCGAAGAATGGGTACTTCTGCTAGTTAGAGTATAAATTAATTATGTTATTTTTTGTTTATCTAATTTTAATGTTTATATGTATTGTAAATTTTCAATTTATGCTCTTATAGATTTAATTTTGATATTTTTATTGAATTAATTAATTAACTAATTTCGAATTAATCTCTACAATAATTATCATAATTCTTTTATAGTCAAGTTTATTATTTTAATTTTTTTATTTATTTTATAATTGTAATTTTATTTTTATAATTTTTATTTCTATATTTGTATTTTATCTTAACTCTTTAATTGTTGATGTTCTTAGTTTTTTATTTTTTTATTTTTATTTTATCCAAGACATTACGTCAAGTAGATACGTATATACTGTAATATTTGATTTTTGGAAATACTAGCACTTTGGCATGAAAATTCTTTAAAATTTGGCTTAAACTTCAACTATCAGCATCTTTGAAAGCATAAACTGTCCTTATGACAGGTGGTTAATGTAGAGACCACTATCCCATATAGGGCTAATGTGTCAGCACCAAGAACCCCTTCTGCCACTGTTATTTTGTAAAAATATAACCTGTGTAAACTTCTGACAATGTATTCACTGCAATCCAAAATCTTCCGCCCCTCACGACCACCGTGACGTAATAGTGTGCGTCATGGGACATGTCCACATACAGTACCTTTCTCCTAAATGGGTTTCCGTTGTAGAATTTGTGATGAACAGTTTCTAAAGTGATACGGGTCACCAAGACTTTATAACGCGAAGCGACCAATGTTGTGTGGATCGGAACAGGTCAACGACTTGTCCGATGACGCAACACAAACTGAAACTACCATCCGTTAGTCCATAGCCTACTTTACTCCCGTAAGTAATTATTTATCCACCTATTTATATATCTACCTATATATATATATATATATATATATATATATATATATCATCTATCTGTCTACCTATCTATCAATATGTCTACCAACCTATCTACCTAGGTAACACCATTATGGCCATTTGGATGAAATAAATGTATTATTATATTCATCCTCGACACCGACGGGTAGAAGAAGATCCGACTAAGTAAGTATTATATTCATATGTTATATAGGTTCAATCGTGGTCCTTAGTTGGTGATAATTGTTGTTTTAAGGAGCCTAACATCTGGGTTATCGGCCCCTAATGGTTTGGGTGAGAGTGAAAATGTAAATGAAATGAAACTATTCCTAAAACTAACTACGTAGCCCACTTATATACTAGGAGAGGAAATGGAAAACAAAAACAAGATGTTCAGTAAAGAACATATAGCCTACTTTCTCCTAAATGCATGGGTATTGTTATAACTCATTGTCCTCTTCAAGGAGTTTAATTGAATGTTGGCTGTAGTAGCTTGTTCAAATACAATGTGCTATACTGATATTAAACATGAATATGAGGTGCCCTTTGCTAGTGCTACCTTTGTACAAAATTTCATTCAATTCGGTTTCACCGTGTTTGAATTGATATGGTGAATCGATTTGGACACATACATGGCCGCTATCCGCAAACTATTGGGCTGATGACCTTGTAATTTGGTCACAAAATTCCACATACATAAAAGTATAATGTTGCGAAATTTGGTAGAGACCAGGTGATTAGGTTTGTCATAATTTGATTTAAGCTTTTAACATTTGGGTGGCCGCCATTCCGTTTTCGTCAAGATAGCGTCGATATAAAACCTAACACTGAAGTGCCCTTTGCTAGTGCCACCTCGGTACCAAATTTCGTTCAATCAGGTTTCACCGTGTTTGAATTGATAGGGGAAATCGATTTGCACACATACATGGCCACCATCTTTTAACTATTGGGCTGATGACCTTGTATAGTCAAAAGACGCTCGCCATATAAATATATGTTGTTGGAAAATTTAGTAGATATCGGATGATTAGGTTAATCGTAATATGATTTAAGCTTAGAACATTTCGGTGGCCGCCATTACGTTTCCGTCAAGATGGCGGCGATATAAAACATGACACTGAGGTGCCCTTTGCTAGTGTTACCTCTGTACCAAATTTCGTTCAATTCGGTTTCACCTTGTTCGAATTGCTAGGGGGGACAGACATTCAGAGTACACACACTCGCAGACACACACACAGACCTCGATAAACTGGGGCTCCTCCATAATCTGCATACCAGTATGCAGAAAGTAGTTATTTTAAAGACCTGCTCCATAGTTTGTTAGTTCTTCAACCTACCAATATAGAGAACTCCACTCCATCTTGCAACACATGCCGATGAAATGGTGAATTATACCCAATGACATGGTGATCATATGAATAGTAATAATAATAATAATAACTATATGCAAGGAATGCCTAACAAACCGCGCAGCAGGCCCCATCGAGAGACTTGAAGTTAAGGAAAAAAAGGTCATTGGGAAAATTCTAGGTCCTAAGTTCTAAGATGAAGGTTACAAGCTCTGGAGTAATTCAGAAATTTACTCCCACACTGAAAAGATTCCAACTGTACTCCGGAAACGGAGATTAACATTCTATGCCTACCTCCTCAGAATGCCAGTCAGTAGATTCTCCTACAGTCTATTATCATACTTCCGAGATTTAAAGGTGATGCCTCTTTGGCTGGTGGAAGTGGATAAGGACTTGTTAAAGTTTGAAATTTCCGAAACAGACATCTTGCTCAGAACCCCATTGAAACAAAAACTCCGCGGGGTTCATCAAGAGGAAGTAAAACCCAGCAAGAGATATGTTCACTCGGCTGAATGGGAGGAATCCTATTCCGAAACGATGAAGGTATGGTGGGCTAACAAGAAGAAAGCAGTTGAGATCTCGCGGTCCCTAGTGGCCACAACGATAAAAGTAAAGTAAGCAATAACTCAAAAATTAAAAATAGAAGAATAGAAAAACAAGAACGTAAAATCCTCCGAAAAATTTTTGGACCAGTGAATAAAGAGGAAATATGAATGAAGACACCATCATCAGAAATGTATAAAACCATAGAAACTATCACGGACACTTTCAGAAGGAGACGAGCTAAATTATTTGTTGGTCACGTATACAGAATGAACCAGCACAGAATTACAAAACAAATTTTCAACATCTCCCTCAATAGTAACAAGTAGTTCCGTGAAGAACTATACAGCCTATTTTCATATATCCCACCTATGTTAATTGCCTCTATCAACATACAAAATTACAGTTTGAATGTTGTGATAGATTCGTAGATATTGAGAACCGTCTAAATATTTCGGATGGTCGCCAGGTTGGATTTTTATTTCTGTACTATTACATTAAGATTATTGTGTGCGTGTGGTATTCGAACTTCAATCGCATGATTAGAACACAAGAAGTAAAAACGAGATTTTAAAATTCCGCACAGCTGCCATCTTGTGATTATGCAAACAATTGAAATAAATTAGATGCCAGTGGATTAATATCTGTATAAGCATTTAACGTGCAACGTTTCACTGCACTCGGATAGTTAATTCGCGAGAAACGTCCATTTAAATATTTATACTTCGCGTTTCCTCCATGTTGGATTTGTGCTCACCAGGTAACTGAAAGTCCTATAGGTGAACATATGTTCATAGCCTCTATGAACATTTTAAAAAATGCAGTTTGATTGCTGTAAAAAATTCATAGATATTGAGAACCGTCTAAATATTTCGGATGCTCGCCATTTGGATTGTTATATGTATAGGCCATAGAGTTAAGTACCATTCAAGGACAATTATTGCCTAGGTTCATTATTCAAACTTTCACTTCAATCGCATGATTACGACACAAGAAATAAAAACTTAATTTTAAAATTTCGCACAGCCGCCATCTTGAGGTTATGTAAACAATTGAACTAAATAGCTAAATTAGATGCCAGCGCATTACAATATGTAAAATCATTTTACTGTACCACATTTCACTGCGCTCAGAGTGTTAATTCACGAGGAAAGTCTATTAAAATGTTTCAACTTCGCTTGGCCGCCATGTTCGTTTTGTACCTTACAGGTTTATGAAAGTTACATAGATAAACTTGTATCAGTACCCTTTATCACTGTACAAAATTTCAGGGTGATATCTGTAATAGTTTCGGAGATATAGAATGTCAGTGAAATATTTCGCACAGCCGCCATTTTGAGGTTATTTAGCTGCCGCACAGCTGCCATCTTGTGATTATGCAAACAATTGAAATAAATTGAACTAAATTAGACTCCAGTGCATTACAATGTGTACATCCATTTGCTGTACCAAGTTTCATTACGTTTCGATAGTTAAATCGCGAGAAGTCTGTTTAAAAGTCTCAAATTCGCTTGTCCGCCATGTTGGTTTTGTAGTCACCAGGTTTTTTAAAGTCTCATAGGTGAATTTCTAGTAGTGCCTTTTATCACCGTACACAATTTCAGGGCGATATCGGTAATAGTTTCGGAGATACTGAATGCTGGTGAAATATTTCGCACAGCCGCCATGTTGGTTTGGTGAGAGACAATAAAATTTGAAGGGCACGGTCGGGGTCGGCCAGAATAGTGCTATGATCTTACAGAGTTTCATTGTAATCGCTCCAGCCGTTTAGAAGTTATTAGGGACACACACACACACACCTCACACACACACGCACACACACACACACACAAGGACAAAAGATGATCTCATAAGCCTTTTTTTTTTTTTCATAAAATGAAAATAGGCTAAAAACAAGTCCAAATGGATACACGAAACTGAAGAAGACATCAAGCAGCTAAACATCACGATGCACGACATGAATGATCGGGTTACATTTAGAAAAACTGTAATGAAACATGCATTTGATAAAGAACTGCTACCAAAGATGCCAGGAAAAAAAGGTGACGGACGAACGGAAGAAAGAACATAGTGCACGAATGAAGACGATTTGGGAAGAACGTCGCCGCAAGACTGGGTTGTCATGAAAATTGTTCAAGGGCACACGCTCTCTTAAAAGGGAATGTACGATAGTAGTAGTAATAATAATAATAATAATAATAACAATAATAATAATATAGGCTAATTATTTATTTATTTATTTAACTATGGCTTTTAGTGCCGGGAGTGCCCGAGGACATGTTCGGCTCACCAGAGGCTGTAGCTGCTTCAAGCGGACATCCATGGGGTGAGCTACAAGTTCCGTTCAATTTCAAGTAGTTACAACTTTCATTACCAGATGTCACTGACACGTAGTGAAGGACGTTGGAACTATGATAGAGCGTTTCAACGAAATCTAACCTAGAAATTTAGCTTCACACAAGTTTAGTTAGTGGAAGTATCTTTTACATTCCATATATGAGTATATATAGAGCCTCCGTGGCTTAGGCGGCAGCACGCCGGCCTCTCACCGCTGGGTCCGTGGTTCAAATCCCGGTCACTCCATGTGAGATCTGTGCTGGACAAAATGGAGGCAGACTGGTTTTTCTCCGGGTACTCCGGTTTTACCTGTCACAATTTCATTCCAGCAACACTCTCTACTATCATTTCATTTCATCTGTCATTCATTTAATCATTGCCCCCAGAGGAGTGCGATAGGCTTCGCCAGCCGGCACACTTCATATCTTCGCCGCTAGATGCGGGCTTCATTCATTCCATTCCTGACCCGGTCGGAGACTGGAAGCAGGCAGTGGATTTTCATTTTTATATGAGTATCTATGACATGGGACTGCCGGCTTTACTTCCCCTCCGAAGGAAGGCATACTGAAGGAATTTAACGCTCTTAAAAAATCCGACGACTTCGGTCGGGTTTGAACCCGCTATCTTGGGCACAGCAGTTCAACATGCTACCAACTACGCCACCGAAGCCGCTAATAATATAATAATACTGTTCGACAAATGTTGTTCATAGAATACTGGTTAAAGTAAGATTGCTCCAACAGAATTTGTGACCCGGCTTAGTGGCAGAGATCTAGAATATAGCAGCCCTGTGCTTGTAGCAGGTTGTAATCCCACCCGACTAGAGGCGCTCTGAAAAGGCGAGGAAATGGATGCAGATAAGCCCCCGAGTGACTCAACACACACACAAATATGACCTAAATGGCAGCATTGTGTCCGCAGCTTCCACCAGAATGACCTTCGTCCTAGCCGGAAGGCGCACAATGGCACGCCGGAAGTGATTGTCGATGCGCCGAGGTGTATTGTGACGTCACTTCACTAGCCGGGAGAGAATAATTGTTTTACAACAAGGGGGTGCGTTCGTTACGACTGAGTCTACCGCCGCGCTCTATAATATTATGTTCATTACTGCGACCTGGGTTTATAGAGTAACTAGTGATTGTGGTGGTTTGAAAGGGCAAAACATCCAGCTCAACTGCCCCTAATGATAGCTTTGACCACCTCGTGGTGGAGGCCCGGGTTCAATTTCCGGCTCTGCTAAGAAATTTAATTCTGGTCTGAGGGCTGGAACGGGGTGCTCTCAGCCTCGTGAGGCTGAGTTGAGAAGATTCCCACCGTGGCCATCATAAAAGTGATTTTCCGTAGTTTCCCATTTCTTGTTGTTCTTTTTGTTGCTGGTATAAATTAATTTTAGGGGCTTGGCACATCTTGGTTATCAGCCCCGTGTAGTTGGGTGTGTGGGTAACTTGTCTGATAACCTGTATTTACAGTATGTGATGACTAGGGCCCAGATGTTGATGCCGTAAAAAAGTTTAAAAAATGCACTTAAAATTTTCAAAAATGACTGTAATAAATGACTTAAAAAATCGAAAAATGCACTATAAAATGGAGAAAATGATCTTATAATAATAAACTCACCAATATTTCAAAAATTCGAAAAATGCACTGTAAAATGGAGAAAATGGTCGTAGAAACTCACCAATATTTCAAAAATTCGAAAAATGCATTGTAAAATGGAGAAAATGATCTTATAATAATAAACTCGTCAATATTTCAAAAATTCGAAAAATGCATTGTAAAATGGAGAAAATGGTCGTAGAAACTCACCAATATTTCAAAAATGACATCTGAAGCTCAAACTGAAAAGTCAATCAAAATAGATTTCTAGCACTTAACAAACGGTTTATGTTCATAGCTACTAGCTTCTTCTTAACTCTGAGACATGCTGTGACATGACTACATTGGAAAAAAAAATACCTTAAAAGGCCGATTCCTCTAAAATATGACCCAAAAAACTACCAAACTTTAAAAAAATGCTCTTAAAATGGAAAAATAGCACCAAAAAATGCAAAATGATGCAAAATAAAAATGACATATTTGAAGACAGGGTGGCCCGTCCGAAGTTTCTATGTACTTCAGCATTGTTTTAAACAGCTCAGTAAAAAGATGACATGTCATCAACATCCAGGCCCTACCTGATGACTGTAGTAGTGTGTGTAACTCTATTAGGACGAACGGGGATAGGGTAGGTGCCCCGGAACGTGAAGTAAGATACTACCCCAGCATTTGTCTGGAGAGAATGCAGAAATTTTTGAGGGGAAACCACACTAAGGAGAGCCGTTTCCCATTTCTACTCCAGGAAAATGACGGGATTGTTCTTAAGGCCACGACTGACTCCATCCCGATCATCGCCTCAATTACAAATACACATACTGTGCTAGTATAGACACCACAATAACAGAGGTTATCAGACAAATTCTACACGGGGATGAAGGACCACGATGTGCAGGTCCCTCAAATGGAACAGCAGCGTTGATAACAATAGAAACTGTAGTCTCGAAATGCGTCGGTTCATGAATATTACCCCCCAGGGGCTCACATCTAGTGGGACGTGGGTCGGTGACCACGGGACCCCAGCTGAATCCGGCATTGCTTCCACTTACTTGTGCCGGGCTCCTCTACGTCTTCTTTTCTGTCGGCCTCTCTTGGTTAACTCTTGTTCTCTTCCGACCCCGACGGTATTAGGGTATCCGAGGCCTAGGGAGTATATTCCTTTCCCGCCTTAATTGGTCCTTGTCTCATCTTTCCTGATACCCTCCTTCTGCGAGGGGTCAGTCTTCTTTTTCTTTTCATGATATATCCTGCCTTCTGCACAAGGCCCTCAAGGAGGCAGGGTGTGTGTAGCCCCACCACTTATGGTGCACCCTGGATAGTGCTACACCCTCAAGGACTCACTGCTGGTGAGTTCGGGAGTTGGCAATCCCGGGGGCTTCCTGAGCTGGGTCCGTCTTTTCCCCTTTTTCCACTGACGTTGGGGTGGGCCCTCTCCTCTTTCCCATCTGCCTTTCATGGCTCTCCTTCCTTCCAAGTCCCTAAATCCTCATTCTTAGAGAGTTGAGGGCATTTCTTTTCTTCCTGTCCTTTATTTGTTTACCATTTCTTCTTCCAGTTTGTAAGTCTGTAGTTAGTATTAGTTACAGTATATATGTATTCTCATCTCATCTTTCACTATCACCCAAACCATTAGGAGCCGATAACCTAGATGTTAGGCCCCTTAAAACAACAATTATCATCATCATCATCATCATCATCATCAGATCAAATTAACTATACATAACGACATTCAAACTGCGATTTGAAATATGTTAACACCAACAGAACGCACTACACTGCGTAGTTACTACCCTACCAGCGAATTGTTACCGGTGGCGGAAATCGGAACTAACGCGCTCCGCCCAGCAACACACCTGCGATAGACGTGCAGTCGTCGCCAGCGAAACCTCTTCGCATGTCATTTGTGTGCATGATTCGTGCTGGGTCGTGCGCTGTGCGGTGTGTTCTCATTGTATGACTGTACATGCGTCCCCCTCTTGCTCCGCAACAGCTCGCTGCAGCCATAACGAGGCGAGATGACGTTTGTATACACTACAGGCTCGCTCCATGTCCAGCGGTAACAATTCCCTGGTAGGGTAGTAGATAATATTTGTATAAAAGTTCTAACCTCAACACAGTGTCCAGGATCTGATGATGACCACTTGAAGGTCGATACGAGTAATCCTAAAATTACCCCATTATAATAGTGATCATAACTAATACATTTTATTTCAAGGAGTGTTATTTAGTTATTTATTATTGATATATCATATACAGGGTGTTTCTCAATTATACCGACAAAACAATCTGGGATGCTCCTTGTATTATATAAGGTGCGTTCAAAAAGTAACGAGCCGGAGGCTTAACTACAGAAACCAGTACCTGTATGTTAGAAGTATTGGCCCTGGCTGTTGAGGCACTAGTCCCACTGTGACACGAGGCGGTGAATGGCTGTCTCATAAAATTCCCTGGGCTGCGATGTGAACCAGTCCGCACGTACAGCTAGACGTCGGCGTCCGAGGTGAATCGTTGGCCCAGCAGAGCCCTTTTCAGGGGACCAAACATGGCGTAATCAAAGGGGAGAGGTCTGGACTGTA
Source organism: Meconema thalassinum (assembly GCA_946902985.2). Classification (NCBI taxonomy): domain Eukaryota; kingdom Metazoa; phylum Arthropoda; class Insecta; order Orthoptera; family Tettigoniidae; genus Meconema; species Meconema thalassinum. The sequence goes on from OX336396.1 coordinate 68,892,397, forward strand.
TGGAGGGTGGCCGAGAACCTCCCATTCGAATATCTGCAGGAGTGCCGCGGCTGTGTTGGCCGTATGAAGTCGTGCATTGTCGTGGAGCGACCACGGCAGCTATGGCATCCTCTGTCACTCGGTGGTCCTGGCTAATGAGTGCATCAACCAGCTGGACGTAGTCATCAGTAATACAGAGGGGGTGCCCCAGACCAGGCATCATCGGCTAACGACACCCGTACTTCCCTGAAGCGGTTGTGCCACGCCTTGACCTTTGCAAGGGACCTGCAGTGTTCGACGTACACTGGTGACATTCGGCGATGAATGACCGTTCCCCCTACTCCTTCCGCTGTCAGAAACCGAACAACACTTCTTTGCTCTTCGGTTGACGCCTCCATGTCACTGTTTGCAATGCGACTGGCAGCGTTGGACGATTGATGCATGCTGCTGCTCGCTTTGTATCGTCACGTGACGTGCACGCATGCCCTCTGGCGACGGGCTGTGACCTTCCACGCTCTGGTCGGAACCACCCCTCGCTACACACGCCACGATTAGCCGATGTAGTCACCAGTTTCCGCCTTCCAGCCTCCGACTCGTTACTTTTTGAACGCACCTTATTTTTAGCCTACTTTCGATTTTTGCAAAAAATGAAAGTAGACTTATGAGATCAACACAGGGCGAAAAAAGTGTGTCTGTCTGTGTGTGTGTATGTGTGTGTGTGAGTCTGTGTGTGTGTGTGTGTATGTGTGTGTGTGTGTGTGTGTGTGTGTGTGTGTGTGTGTGAGTGTGTGTACTCTGAATGTCTATCCCCCCTATCAATTCGAACACGGTGAATGCGAATTGAACGAAATTTGGTACAAAGGTAGCACTAGCGAAGGACACCTCAGTGTCATGTTTTATATCGCCGCCATATTTACTAAAACTGAATGGCGGCCACTCAAACGTTCAAAACGTAAAATCAAATAACGACTAACCAAATCATCCGATCTCTACCAAATTTGGTAACAACATACCTTCGTATAGGATGCGTCTTGTGACCAAACTACAAGGTCGTCCGCCATACCATTTCAGGATGGCGGCCGTGCGAATTATGCAAACTTTATAATCCATATCATGGAACCCACCAGTTCCGATTATCGAGCCGAGAATCGTTTTAACTGTTCTAAAGGAAGAGGCACGTTCGAAATTAAAAGTTTATTTTGTAATACTATAGTGCAGACGTGATTTTAAAAAGCTGAACTGATTCAGTAATAATACAAGATGGCAGCGGATATCTTGCGCCTGACTTATATTTCACTAATTTGAGTATTGCATGCAATATAGCGTACTGATACAAAATAAATAAACTTTGTATGAAATGCTTTATATATAAATAATATACTCCAGTGATGAAATCGTTTAGTATAAATCATTATTTGCTAACAAGTTCTATGTAAGTCATTTTATATAGAACGATATTCGTTGACACAATTAGCTCAGTGGTAGAGCGTTAGCCTATCGCTCAAATGCCTATGGTTCAAGCCCGATCAGAGCTAGATTTTTTGTTTGAAATGTTATATGTTTATTGTTTTGTAATGACTCAGATGTTTTAAAATTAAGCGTTATATTGTGCATATTATGGTGTAAAATATATATTTAATTAAAACATAATTCGCCAGCAGATTTACTCGAGACATCTAGCTGCCAAAAAGGTAACTGCACGCCGCTACTTATTAACTTCCAGATTTTATTGAAAAGTTTCTTCTTCTGGCCGCTAGAATGCACTCGCTCTGTTAGGATTATATTGTTCTATATTTCACCACTAGATGTCACGACTAGTCTACGTGGGGCTCCATTGATTACTATACCATTGGCATTCTATGCGCATCGAATTTGAAGAATGACAAGATGATACTACGATACATTTTACTTTTTATTTTAAAGGGTTTGTAACAGCCTATTGTGCGTTATTTGAAAATGTTAATTGAAGTAAAGAACAAAACGATTTCACATAGTATCTGAACTCTATCGTTGGTGCTAGTTCAGGATATTAATTAATACTTTTATTTCAGCCAAATAGCAATCGAAAATATCCACATAGTTGGTATACACACGTCTCTGTAGGGTCATGGAAAGATTTGTTAATTCAATTAGGGTTTTCGATTCCCGGTCAATGCATGTGAGATTTTCGAAGTGAAATGCCATGTCCTGTGGTTCGGATTCCACGTAAAAAGGAGGTCCCGTGGCTCATAATCACAAGATTCACGGCCACGTATAACTACAATCTTCCTTCCTTTTTTTTTCAATTAGGGTTGTGAAAGCCCTGCACAACCAGACGTGTAAAGACATGCCTCAACTCAAAGTTGGATGTTGCCCACGGCAGGTCGTATATGTAATAATAATAATAATAATAATAATAATATATATATATATATATATATATATATATTTTTTTTTATTATTTTTTATTTTTTTTTAAGAAATGCATTTACGCACAGAGTGTCGGGCTCCTGCTACTGAGTAGCAGACTACCGACTAAAACTCCCCCTTTACTTCTGAACACTAGCCTGGAACCGTTTAGCACATAAAAACAATAATAATAATAATAATAATAATAATAATAATAATAATAATAATAATAATAATAATAATAATATTGGTTTTACATCCCTTTTAACTACTGCTGCTTTTAAAGACACCGGGGTGCCGGAATTTTGGCCCGAAGGGGATCTTTAACGTGCCAGTAAATGTACTGACACGGCTCCCTCGCATTTGTGCACCCTCAAATGCCAGCTGACTGCGCCAGGATACGAACCTGCAACCTAGGGCCCAGCAAGCGAGAACGTTACCGCTGAGCCACGCAGCCAGTCCGGTCGATTATGTCTCCAGATCCATAACATTCTTGATATACTTCTTATCTTTCTTTCTTTCTTTCTTTCTTTCTTTCTTCAATGATGGTAGCAGTTTTTATCTAGATTGTGGCGTTTGGTAGAGGAAAATCGTTTCTATGGCCTTCAACAAAGAATAGTTCTATTATACTCTTTGATAATAACAACGAGTTATAACTATACTCATACATTTAGGAGAAAGTAGGCTATATGTTCTTTACTGAACATCTTGTTTCTTTACGGGAACATGAGGGTACTTTGTTACTTCCGGGTGCGATTCAAATTGATGGACTCGCCGTATTTGCTGGGCCAGTAGGACGGGGGGGGGGGCACAGAGATAATACTCGGCGCGATTGCGCAAGTTTCTTCGTTCGAGTCACGCAGTTATTGCCTAGCGTCAGTAGGCATTGTACAATTTGTTCTGCACACATTCACTACTAATGTTGTGGCAGAAATTGTTATAAATGCCTCCGTTTCGGTACACCAATGCAGAAATGGTTGATATGCACCTAATAATATTATTATGTATTGTGTGTACAGTCGCCTACATGGTGTAGTGACCAGCGTGTTTCGCTGCCACCCAGGAGGTCAGAGGTTCGATTCCAGCCTCTGCCACGAAATTTGAAAAGTGGTATGAGGACTGGAACGGGGCTACTCAGCCTCGTGTGGTCCAAATGAATAGACGGGGTTCGATTCCCACCTCAGCCATCCTCGAGTGGTTTTCCGTGGTTTCCCACTTCGTCTCCGGACAAATCTTCCCATCCATCATAAGGCCCCTGTTCGCTTTGCAGGTGAAACTGCCTGGGCGAGGCGCTAGTCCCGCCTCCCCAGTTGTATCCCACGGCCCAATGTCAACAAGCTCCAGGATACTGCCCGTAGAGGCGGTAAAGGTGGGATACCTCGCCTACCTGGATGGTAAACTGACTACGAAAAAAAAATTGTGTGTACAATTACGGATGCTTAGTAAACAACGACATTTCTGCGCGAGTCGAACAAGGAAACTTGTACAATCTCGCTGAGTATTATCTCCCCCCTCCACACCGCCCCCTCCCTGCTTCCCTGAATCACTGCAGCAGCCAGCAGTTTGCGCTCTGGCCCAGCAAAATACGGCGAGTCCGTCAATTTTGAATCGCGCGCTGGGGATCTCCGCCAATCCGATTGCAGAATCGGTACATACATAACACAAGGAACAGCCCTGAATATGTTGTCGGTAGAATATTGAGAAATACTGTACCCTGTATACATTGCGCCCCCGCCCAGTCATTGTGCAAATTCGTGTTGACCGACTGAAGAGCAACAACTGACAGACTAAAAAAAACTACGCCATTCATAGTATTATTATTTTTATTTAATCTACATGTTACATGCCTATTAGACTACGCGAAGCAATCATGACTACTTGCTCGTCCTGTTTTTCCAGTACCCTTTCATTCGTGCACTAAAGGCCCTCTTCCTTTCTTCGGTCCACTTTGGTCTTTGAGCTGTAGGTGCTGCTCTCTCTGACAACACTTCTCACTTGTATACTTTGTGTCGAAATACGCTTTTGTCTATGACGTCTTCTGGGTCGACTAGATCGATTTTGACTTGCATCATCCAGGATGTAGTAATCTTGAGCCGCTGTATGTATCTAACAATTTTGTTGGTGAGTCTGGTTTGTGGGAGTCTGCTGATGTGACCGTAAAATTTTAGTCGCCTCTTTCTGATGTCTGCTGCGAGGTTGGACAATTTCTCTGTGGTGTCTCTGGAGTGAAGCCTGTATCCTTCATCTGTGTGCTTTGGTCCAATAATTTTTCTTATTATTTTTCTTTCTTCCGTGAGAATTTTTTCCAAGTCGCCCTTAGTGTGTAACGTCAATGGCTCACTGGCATAAAGCACCACATGTTTATTATTATTATTATTATTATTATTATTATTATTATTATTATTATTATTATTATTATTATTATTATTATTATTATTATTGCTACTAAGAAGAGAGTTCCACGAGTTGTACCCATGCTAGTAGATAATCAAGTGATAGAAACAGCTCCTGCTGTTCGTTACTTGGGTGTTATGATTGACAGCAAGTTAACATTCTGGAATCATATCAGCAAGATTGCTGATAGGGCTGCAAGGATTGTTAACAACTTGTCGCGGCTCATGGCTAATATTGGCGGCCCTTCACCATTGAAGAGGAAACTGCTGATGAGAGTGGCGGAATCAGTTATTGTTTATGGTGCAGAGATTTGGTCAGTAGCTCTTGGCACTGAGATGTATAGGAAGCGGATAAACTCTGTTCACAGAAGAGCTGCCCTCAGAATAACTTCTGCCTATCGTACAGTGTCTGGACCGGCAGTGCTAGTAATAGCTGGGGCGATACCCATTTACATCCTGGCCAAGGAAAGGCGCCGTATATACTTGCGCAAAGACGAGCATTCTAAGATACGCGTGAAGAGGGAGGAAAGAGACAGATCTCTTCTGGAATGGCAGGAAGAATGGGAACGTGAAAATCGTGGCAGGTGGACCGTTAGGCTCATCAAGCAACTGAAGCCATGGTTGTCGAGGGAACATGGTGAGGTTAATTATTACATTACCATGTTTCTCTCTGGCCATGGTTATTATGAAGCATACCTCCATCGAATGGGAATTTCACCGAGTTCACGTTGTCGTTATTGTGATGATCAATGGGACGATGTTCAGCACACATTCTTTGCATGCTTGAGGTGGAGAAATCTTCGAAGGCTTCTGGAGACAAAAGTAGGTGTCATTACACCAGACAATGTGGTGGATAAAATGCTCAGCAGCAGAGAAAGTTGGGCACAGATTGCAGTCTACATCTCTGAGCTGCTGAAAACAAAAAAAGAAGAGGAACCGAGAAGATTGGTTGCTGAAGACAGTGAAGATGATGATGAGTAATTTCATTATCATCACATTTAATGAAATTGACTGAGACTTCTGGTCGTAACAGAGGCTCCACCCTGAAGTAAGGCTGAACAGGCAGTTCCGGGGTGGCCTTAAGCCAAGTACAGGGTTTGTGGGTTTTTAGTAGGTAAGAATCCTGCACAGTTGTAAGTCCGGAAGCTTGCAATCTGTCTTTTGAAGATTTCCCCACGTTTCCCTCGAAAAACAAAAAAACAAAAAAAATTATTATTATTATTATTATTTCTCCGATTCGGCCAACTAGGGACCGCGTCAGCTCAACTGTCTCTTCTACTACCGCCCAGTGTTGCCGCATTCGTCTCCGGTGTTGTTCTTTTCTCTCTTGAGACCACGCCTTCCCTGTCTTCAACTTCGGCTTTTCCTGGAAACCTTTGTGCATACGTAGTTTTTCCTGAAGTGGAACACGCTCCTGGATATCTTTACGGGAAATTTCCATTTCACGTAGATCTTTCTCAACTTCCGTAAACCATGTCCCTTTGGTTTTCTTATCTTGGAAGTACGTCAATATCCGTTTTGAAATCCTGCCTGGGCTCATTCGTGTCACGTGGCTGTAAAAGGCAATCCTTCTATTTCGAATCGTGTCACTGATCTTCTCCACGTGCTTGTACAATTCGTGGTTGTGACGCCTTCTGTACTCGCTGTTTTCTTTGATGGGACCCAGGATTTTCCTCAAAATCTTCCTTTCTTTAGCCTCTAGTTTTTCCATTAGACCTTTCTTGCTCATTATTAGAGTCTCAGCCGCGTACAGAGCCTCTGGTCGAAAAATAGTGCAGTAATGTCTAATTTTGGCGTTTAAGGATATCGATCTCTTATTGTAGATGTCTTTAGTCGGGTTGTATACCATTTCCATTTTATTAATGCGTGACATGAAGGCTTCCTTCTCTGATAGGTTAGGCTCTATCCATTCACCGAGGTATTTAAAATTTTCTGTCATTGATAGCATTATTATTATTTATTTATTTATTTATTTATTTATTTATTTATTTATTTATTTATTTATTTTTTCTACACGTTACAGGCCTATTAGACCAAGCGAAGCAATCATGACTACATGCTCGTCGCTGTATGTATCTAAAAGTTTTGTTGGTGAGTCTGTTTGTGGAAGTCTGCTGATGTGACCGTAAAATTTTAGTCGCCTCTTTCTGATGTCTGCTGCGAGGTTGGACAATGTCTCTGTGGTGTCTCTGGAGTGAAGCCTGTATCCTTCATCTGTGTGCTTTGGTCCAATAATTTTCCTTATTATTTTTCTTTCCTCTGTGAGAATTTTTTCCAAGTCACCCTTAGTGTGTAACGTCAATGTCTCATTGGCATAAAGCACCTCAGGTTTATTATTATTATTATTATTATTATTATTATTATTATTATTACCGACAGTAGTGGCTACGCTGGCTAAAGCGCTAAGTTAGGTCATGGGGCCAAGCTCTCTGCTGACTCGGTAGACGCGTGGGTTCGAGCCCCACCGTCGGCCGTCCTTGAAATGGTTTTCCGTGGTTTCCCATTTTCAACAACAGGCAAATGCTGGGACGGTACCTTCTGACGGGCCACGGCCGCTTCCTTCCACATTCTTGCCCAGTTTCATTCACCATCATTAATTTCATCTCTCATTAACTCCTCTCGTGAGGTTGGCGTCAGGAAGGGCAACCGGCCGTAAAAACCATGGCCGCAAATACTTCCATCGCATCTCATCCCCGATCCCGTTGGAAAACGGGAATAATAAGGGGTAGACATGGAATACATTATTATTATTATTATTATTATTATTATTATTATTATTATTACACCAAAGTATCCTTATAAACGGGATAATACTGCAATAGGGTGTCCTGAAACTATGACCATGAGCCCATCGTGTGAACTGTCTCCCCATATGACAATGTGCTAACATCAAAAGACACTAATTAGCAGTTAGCTTGTTAGGTAACGGACTTGCAGCAATTACTCTCATTGTTTTCACCCTGCTCATATCAGCGTTACATCATCACTAATAATGGAGTGCACCGGATATTCCGACCCCTTATTGCATGATCTGACCTCATTCCATTGTGACAACAAGTTCCTACTAACCTTAGCGCCAGCCAACCCTTGTTGCAACAGCAATTACGGAGAGATGACCCATCAAATCGAAATACAGTAAATAAAGAGGGGAAATCTGACGTTATTTTGAGTTTCTGACGAGTCAATGATAGAAAGAGAGATCCCGCGTCGTAGCACCATGAGCTCCAGCAATCTTGAGATCAGAGGTTCGAATCCTGGAGCTGACACCTGCTATCCTGAGTGTGTTCTTTTCTCCTGGTTTTTCCACACTCTCTCTAGGCAAATTCCGGTACACTACCTGATTTCAAGTTCCAGGATATCCATCCCTTCTCCGTCCCTAACCATTTTAGTTACACAATCACGTTGTCTTCTTCTGACTGGCTGCGTGGTGCAGCGGTAATGTTTTCGCCTGCTGTACCCAAGGTAACAGGATCGAATCTTGGCGCATTCACTTGGTATTGGAGGGTGCGCAAATGTGAGGGAACCGTGTCGGTGGATTTACTAGCACGTTTAAGATCCCCTTCGGGGCAAGATTCCGCAGTAGATACAAGGGACGTAAAACCAACATTATTATTATTACTTTCTCCTATTCTTCTTCTTTTTCTTCTTCATCATCATCATCTTCTTCTACAGGATGATCGCAAGTTTAACTTTATGATGTCTCGTGTTAATAACTCGAGAATAGAAAGGGCAATTTCCAAATACATGACTTGGCGTTTCAGTCACCCTGCACACCTTGGTTGGTTGGTTCCTAAGTTTAGGGGCTGCGACAACGCGGTCATGTAGCCCCTTGTACTTTGGGTGTGTGTATAATCTGTCTGATAACCGGTGTTAATTGTGGTGACTGTATTAGTGTGTGTTTATGTTTTTAAATTAAAGTATGACTGCAGACTTTTGAATTTTTCAAATAGTTCCTACTTTTGTCGCCAAACGCCACCGTCAATGACTACTAGTTCAGAACTTAGCTACCAGACGCCACTGCAGTTGGCTCTTGGCAACGAACGTAGAAACCTAAGAGCTTTGTTTACATTCTTAACCTATCCAATTTAGCTTCACATAGGTGCAATTAGTGGAAGGTTCTTTAACATGCCATAAATCTATGACATGGGACCACCGGCTTTACTTCCCCTCCGAAGGAAGGCATACTGAGGGATTTTTAACGCTCTTAAAAAATCCGTCGGCTTCGGCCGGGTTTGAACCCGCTATCTTGGGCATAGAAGCTCAGGATGCTACCGACTATGCCACCGAAGCCGCCTTTGAAGGGTATTGGAGGGTGCACAAATGTGAGGGAACCGTGTCAGTGGATTTACTAGCACGTTTAAGATCCCCTTCGGGGCAAAATTCCGCAGTAGATACAAGGGACGTAAAACCAACATTATTATTATTATTACATTCTTCTTTTTCTTCTACTTCTTCATCTTCTTCTACAAGATGATTGCATGTTTAACTTTGTGATGTCTCGTGTTAATAACTAGAGAATTGAAAGGGCAATTTCCAAGTACATGACTTGGCGTTTCAGTCACCCTGCACACCTTCTACAAAGGAAATTGCCCGTAAGTACTCCATTATTACCAGCGTCTCCTCTGAGTTTGGCGTGGTTTACATTTAGTTTTAAGATAGATGTTATCGGCCATGGAGTTAATTGATGGCGTATACTTAACGAAATCGTCAATGAAGTTTTTCCTAGATCCCGTTGTATATTTTCATGCAACAGGCTTTATTATTATTATTATTATTATTATTATTATTATTATTATTATTATTATTATAAAGTAATTTATTTTGAAATTCATGTTATTGTATAATATTCATATGGAAAGACATTCATAATGTTGAAAACTGTTTCAATTTAAATACAGTACAGTATTCTGAGTGACTTTGTGGCAGCAGTCAAAGGTCAACCAACCTGTTTTCCCGCATATTGTTAGCGTATGTCAAATTTAAAACACTCTGATCCGCTACCAATATTGGAATTCAAAGTAGGTTAAATATTTTATCTGAATGAAAATGTGGACAAAGGACTGTATTTTAGGTGGCGTTGGTTACACAATCCGCTGATTGCAGGAAGGTGGTGGCCATGAATCCAGGCGCCATTGTCATGGCCACCCAAACATCCTGTTGGAATTATTGCTTGCCTACCGTCATCTAATTGCAATATTTATAGATGGCAATTTTATGATCTTTGTCTCGAACCAAGAGGGGCAAAAAAGTATAATAAGTAGTTTACTGCAATAAATGCAACACATGAGTAGAATCAGTCTGATAACCGGTGTTAATTGTGATGGCTGTATTAGTGTGTGTTATCTGTAATTCAAGTTATTATTTATTTATTTAGCGTATGATGCTTACAAGACAGTACTGTAATTAATAAATATACATTTTCAAAAAAACAATTTACAGCATTAGGACCTTTCATATATGGGCTGCCAGGTCTTGAATCCATTCAAGAGCTTGTGGAGTGGCTGCGTGGAGCTCTTCTAAGGTCCCAGCGTACATATATAGAGGGCATTCCTGCACGACATGCTTGATGGTTTGAACTTCATATCCACAATCACAAAGAGGCGAGTCTATCCAACCCTGTAATTCAAGTAAGGACTGCAGACGATCAACTTTCAAGTAGTTTCTACTTTTGCTACCAAATACTACCGTCCACGACACCTAGCTGCGGACTTGGCTACTAGATGCCATCGCAACAAACACCTGGTGACGAACGTTGGAACTAATATAGCGTTAATCAAATCTTACCTACAAATTTTAGCTTCACACAAGTGTAGTTAGTGGAAGGTCCTCTCACATACCATAAATCTATGATATGGGCCCGCCGGCTTTATTTCCCCTCCGAAGGAAGGCATACTGAGGGATTGTTAACGCTCTTAAAAATTCCATCGACTTCGGCCGGGTTTGAGCCAGCGATCTTGGGCATAGATGCTCAGCATGATACCAACTACGCCACCGAGGCCGCTTACAGTTATCACAGATATACCAGTTATATTATCAGACAAGTTTAACACACACCCAACTACACGGGGCTGATGACCAAGTTGTCCCAAGTCCCTAAAATGCATTGACAGCAAGTAACAAATCCTGCTTAGGTCCGCAGTCACCATCCTCGTCTAAAAATGTGAACTCTTCCGAGTGTTAACTTGTGTATTAATGGGACTATTTTTCAATAAGCAATTATTCAGCTGACAAAGACCTGATTATCGCAAGCTGGAATCTTCAATAACAATTTTCCAAGCCAATGTCCAATAATTTCCAACAAAAGAAGCAGGTGAAGTGCTATTGATGGAGTCGGGACGAGATATCGAAGATGATATCTATACAATTACTCATTCGTGATGGGGACTATGCAAGAGGAAATATTGTCGCACGTCAATGGTTAACAATACCCGAAGTATACAAAAAAAAACTATTCACTGTACTGAGAGTGGCCAAAAACATAACACAAACTCTTCTAATTCAAGACACGACAGCTAAAATACATAATGTTTTAAGACTCGGGATCTACTGTGATTAGTGTTTACAATAATCCCACACGGATATCCGGTGGTTACCATGGCAACAAGTGTTCGTCACCTAGGACTACATTCTAGTTCAGTAGAGACACACACAGGGTCTTTCATATAAAGTAAGAACGGCAAGCGGCAGTTTTGTTATTCGCTACTGCGGTGGCCTTGGCCGAGCTTGTGGCACGCCACGGCCCCTGGTGTACTATTGAAAGCGTGCGCATAGTACATACGAGGGATGTTTTCTTTTTCAAGTTGTGATGGACGTATAAAAATAACAGATTGGCATACTAAACTGATTTTACTACTAAATGTTTGCTTGTTTTATTCGTATGTCTCAACATAATTGCCAACACGATTGAAAATTTGTCGTATAGTTACACCAGCTTTCCAATGCCCTCAGAACATATTCTGCCGCCACTGAGGTGGGTACGTCTGGAGAGTCTCCTGAAGTTTTACCCTTTTTTGACAAGGAGTTGCCGCCCAACCGTACCTTCAATTCTTGGAAAAGGTGAAAATCATTCAGTCCTGGTTTCGACTAAACGGCAGATGGTCTAAAACTTCACACTTGAATTCTTCGTAAAAGTCTATCGTAACGTTGGTCGTGAATGATTTTCACCTTTTTCAAGAATTGAAGGTATGGTTGGGCGACGACGCCTCGCCAAAAAGGAAAATCTTCAGGAGACTGTCCAGACGTTCCCACCACAATGGCGGCAGAATATTTTGCCGAGGGCATTAGAAAGCTGGTGTAACGATACGACAAATGTTTCAATCGTTTTGGCGATTATGTTGAGACATAAGAATAAAACAAGCAAACATTTAGTAGTAAAATCTGTTTGGTATGTCAATCTGTTATTTTTATACACTCCATCGGAACTTGAAAAAAATAAAAAAAATAAACAGTCCTCGTATGTACTACGCGCGCGCTTTCAATAGTGCAGCAGGGGGCCATGGCGCGCCACAAGCTCGGCCAAGGCCATCGCAGCAGTGAATAACAAAACTGCCGCTCCTTGCCGTTCTTACTTTATAAGAAATGCCCTGTATATGTTGCTATATGTTTATAGAGCGGCTTTGGTGGCGTAGTCGGTAGCATGCTGAGCTGCTATGCCAAAGTCGTCGGACTTTTAAGAACGTTAAAATCCTTCGGTATCCCTTCCTTTGGAGGAGAAGTAGATAGAAAATATATTCATAGATTTGGCATGTGAAAGCACCTATCACTACAATAAAATTGGTAGTAGCTAAATGTGTGGGTTATATTTGGTTGGTTAGAAACACTCTATCAAGTTCCAACGTTCGCCGCTAGGCGTCAGTGACAGTGGCATCTGGTAGCCAAAATGAACTTGAACTGCTGAGCGCCCACGGGCTATGTTAAAAGAACATCTTAGTTGCTATTGAAAGTTAGTACGCCTATTAGTCGCGAGATAAGTTGGTACGAACTCGTAGTATTGGACTGACAGTTAGAGTCCCTAAAGTTAATAAAAGCCAATCAGAATTTCGTTTTATTTTCTTGTAACGTCTCCGAGCGTCATTTAAAATTTTCAAAATCAGTGCTACCAACACAAAATATTAATGTCAACAAAAGATTCATAAATAGTACATTATACAACGAGCCTATAATGGCAATAATTAAGACACGAGTAAGTTTATAAAATGAGCGATGCGATATCCTGTGAGTTACAGTGACTCTATTCAAGACAGTACCATCATCGCGGTCTCGCTTCTGGTTGGGCAAAGCAGCCACGCCGCAAGGGCAGCAGTGGGCCATGCTTGTCGTAAGGGCTCCATTTCACTAACTCATGCGGTGTGCCCCGTACAACAAGCATGGCCCACTTCTGCCCTTAGCTGTTGTCTAAAAAAAACCTACACACTATCAGACCAGACCAGCAGACGGTCGGAAATAGTAGCTGATGGGCGGGCAGTTCGAGAGTGTGTAGGCCTGTCTGCCGCCCAATTCGGTCTGTGCAGACTGTCTGGCGGTCTGGCTGGAAAACCAATCAGACCACCAGACTGCCCCTCGCCTGTCTGGTCTTGTCTGCGTTGTGTGTAGCGCTGTCTGGCCGACTGGCGGACTCCGTCGCGATCTGCAACAGTTCATTACCTATTTTAATGTTGAACAGAGAGGTACTACGTCTTATTACAAGATTCTGTCGCCATTTCTCAATATTCCCAGCATAGAAACAACGCGAGTGCCGATGATAATGAAGTAGGCGATCATGAGGGAGATACTATCATGCAAATGTATGGCTGGACCATACAGAATAATTCGGTAAAACACTGTTCACCCATTCGTAGAAAAGTGCGGAAATCAGCTGATTCCAACACCTACCTGTGCTTTTCTTTATACATCTTGTTCTCCAATACTCTTCTTTTCTTTCGTGTATCCTCATCACTGATCAATGCAACACACAATGATAGTCCCATTTTCTGTTGTTTTGAAAGATGCGGCGCGATCACAATACCGTACTTAAATACTCAACAAAATAACAATAACCTTCTTACTTATTACTGGGCGGACGACTCAATGCAACTAAGGTCTGAAGGTCTGGTATGTTGGTGTGTATGCAAAGCCGTCCCCCGACCTAGCAACTTGCCCGTCCACGTCTGCTGGTCTGGTCTGGTCTCGTCTGATAGTGTGTATTGGCTTGGGCAACCCCGAAGCGGTCACTCATGCGGTGTCTCGTACGGCAAGCTAGGTCCACTCCCCCCTTGTTATTACTTTACGGCAGTCCAATAGTCCAGATCTGATCTAAGATTTGGAAATGAATCATGGCTTGACTGAAACCGTGGGTTATAGGACATAACGTACCACGTACATAACGTACCACTTGGCCGGCTGATTACCTGCAAAAGTCAGCTAATGACTTTCAAATATTTAGGAGAGGACATAACGTACCACTTGAAAGAGTGGGAAGTATTTAGGGTGCATGAAAACCTAACCGCACGGCCACTTGATCGGTTTTGCTCAATTAATCCTGGTAATAAATACGTGGACAATAACATAACATAAAATAACACGAAATATGATAAGTTTTTGGATTCCCATCACACTTTATCCAGGCTTTGGACTGGCAAAATGTTTAAAAAACATTTTGGAGTGTTTAAAATCAGCTGTGGTTAAGCTCTCGTCATTTTTCATTTTCTTTACTTCTTCTTTTTTTTGTGGGTTTTATATCCTAGCGAATAGCAAGTTCGTCATGTGAAGCTTCATTACAAGTTCTGCGAATATGAGAGAGCTCTCAAGCAAGATTTCAAGTTTCCATTCTCTTCATACCACTTCATTATTCTGTCAAGCCGTTCATCATACTTGATATACAGTATTTCTTCTTGAACCTGTAACTGGAATGCCCGTCTGACATCAAGTGATACGTTATGCCCTAGCGTAAATATTTGGGGATTACGGGAAAACCGTTCTTAGATAGGTGGTACGTTATGTCCTCGAAAATCTATGGTACGTTTTGTCCGTGGTACGTTGTGTCCGGACACCGAAACCGTGGTAGTGATGGCCTTACCACAATGCAGAAGTTTTTTTTATCACATATCTGAAGTCAGCTCCATGATTCTCCATAATATTCTTGTTTTAAAGTGAATGATACACGTGTGTCTGTGTTCCAGGAGTGTGCCATGGGTTAGTTGGCCGCTCGACCCACCCACCATGTGGACAGTTAAACTGGTACTCCTCATGGCACTAGCAGTGTCTGCTCAGGAACCCACTGTCCAGCTGCGTCAAGGGACTCTCAGAGGGGTAAGTTTTCTTGTCATACTCGAAGCAAATTAAGAAAGCTATGAAGTCATGTCCAGTGGTACTTAACCCTTTCTGGGATAGTGGTCTCTACATTAGCCAGCTGTCATAATGATGCAAAGGAGGTTGGAGCCACAAATACTTCAGGAGAATATTGGTAAGTTTCCACGCATACTCCATGATATTGATGGACGGCTGGAAGACGCCATGGCGGGAATAAAACAATTCATCGAGGAAGGAAACACAGCAATGGAGAGCATCAGGAAAGCTAAGAAAATGACAACTATATAAACGAAAAGAAGCTTTTCATTTTTAAGACATTCTTTTCTTGTATGGCCATTGGCTGCGATCAATAAATATATAATTAGAGTATATGCTTTCAAAGATGATGGTAGTTGAATCTTTCAGCCACATTTCGGAGAATTTTCATACCGAAGTGCTAGTATTTCTAAAAATCAAATATTATATACGTATCTACTTGACGTACGGTACCGTAATGTCTTAGATAATTTAAAAAAAATACACATTAACAAATTAAGTGTAAAAATAAAATATAAATATAAAAATAAAAATCATAAAAATAAAATTACAATAATAAAAGAAATATAAAAATTAAAATAACAATCATAACTATAAACGAATTATGAAAATAATTGTAAAAATCAATTTGAAAGTAGTTAATTAATTCAATAAAAAATATCAAAATTAAATCTATAAGAACATAAATTGAAATTTTAAAAAAATATATATAAACATTAAAATTAGAGAAACAAAAATTACCATTATTTATAATATACAAATTAAAATAAATTAAAATGTAGAAACACATAAAAGTAAAAAGTGGTTTTGCCCCATAAAGGGTAAAGGTAGATTTTGGTAAAAAGAAATCAATTTTCTCCTTTTCGATGTTTTGGGTTCTCAACATATTGAAATATCATAGGAAGGTTGTTTGGAGCAAAAAATATTAATATTGTTTCCGAGATAAGAGTTATTGAAGGTTGTCAACCTTGAAAACATCTACCAATTCCTTATTCATCTACCTTTGCAAACATTTTACGGCCATTTCTTACAAATTGCATTTTTATACAAATAAGGTAGGCTGGCCAACGGCCTAGTCGTGTTGAAACACCGGATCCCATGAGAACTCCGCAGTTGAGCAACATTGGGCGCAGTCAGAACTTGGATGGTATACCGGTTCTAGGCACTGCGCGCTGTCGGCCAACATCAGGAGGAGCGGAAAGGCCCTGGCCAACCTACCGCAAGTAAACTCCGTCTGAGGATAACCTCTTCGGAGGCTCGGACCTGCCTTCGGGCAGAATACCAATTAATTTAATTAAGGTAGGCTACATTATCTTAGAAAATACTGCACCGATGTACTTAAAATTTTCATAGTATCTTCATACGCATATGTCCATTAATCTGATTTAGATTAATGGCTGCAGTATTAATGTAACTTGAAGAAAAAAGCATAGCTTCAAAAAGTTTTAAACTTGAAAAGGAATAAGTTTGACGAACTAGAACCATGATTCTAACAAGGGAAGTATCAGGTAAGACAGGTCTAAACCCCTCTTGAAACTTTCTGGACGCAATCGCTGTACTATAAAAGGACAACGTGTGGAATATCAGCTGCCAGATTGAACTGCAAGGCTCCGAAATCGTACCTGACATCCTGGTACGCAGGCATGACAGCTGGTGGAGCTGGACATCCCTGTGGCACTCGGAGGAGTAGCGAGGCGGGGCGTATATGCTGACTGGAGCGTGGGGCTGCTTCCCACCGGTCTTGAGTGCTTGAGCAGTCAGGGCCAGGGGGATGACAGATCATAGGGAGCGTGTGGGTCGGGGTAAGGCCCTGTAATGGATGTTCTGCCAACCAATGAAGAATTAAGTTTAGCACTAAGGTTCCGTAGTTGGCACTCATGAATGTTCACATCAAACCGACTGGTGGAAGCGGGAATAGTCTGTTTTGATTGATTTTCCTCGTGGTGTTGTTGGTTGTTTTGATTTGTTCAGTATTTTGATTGTTTATTTGAATTGAATTGAGAGTCAATCATGCCACTGCAAGGAAGGAAAAATTGCCAAGCACCGGGATGTAAGAATTATAATGATAGTAAGAACAATACGGCAATTTTCATCTTCCTGGTGTTGACCATGTGTAAAACTAGTGGGCAATATGGACTACTCTCGAATAAAAATATATAGAGAATCTTCTTCTTTCTTCTTCTTCTTCGGCTTTTTCCCAATTAATTGGGGTCGCCGGAGCCAACCAGGCTCATTTTGGTTTTGGCCGGGGATTTAAGGCCGGATGCCCTTCCTGACGCCACGTGATTTTTCAGGTGAAAATTCCACCCCGCTGTCACCGGGATTCGAACCCCGGCCGTCCGGGTGAAAGACGAGCAGCTAAGCCACTGCGCCATCACGCTCCCCAAAAATATATAGAGAATAAATGTGTGCATTTCATCTCTTGTTTGTTTTCTTACCCATTCTCCTTTGCATTGCAATAAAATTTGTGGTTTAGGGCTACGGGGAGGGGTGGGTGGCATCGGGCATGCTGGGCAAAAAGTGAGGTTATGGCAATATAGTGTGCATTTGGACAGTTTTCTTTATATTCATCGAATATCCCAACAATTCTGTAGAGTATGAGAGCATTTTTAATTAGCATAAAGCTCTAGAACGGCATAACTGTGTCCTTCGTGACAAATCTATTGCCAACATTGATATATATCAAAATGTATTATTTTCCTATCTCGACGTATATTTCAGCGCCTAGCGAAAGGCGCAGTTATGTTTATGTTATTTTCATCAATAATCAATAACTCATCGCAGAACATACTGTTCAATTGCGTGTAATAAAGGCTACATTCATATGGCTTTTTAATCTTTATGTTGCCAGACTTGCCAGTACAATCCATAGCCTCAGGCGGTGTTCTCTCTCGGAAATTTTATAACCAAAAGTGACGAATCTCTTATACTTACATGATCCTTGGTCAGGGCTGTCCATTCCAACATGTACGGTACTCGCTACCTCCCATTGATTTATACGAGAGATTCGCCACATCATTTCGGAGCCTTGGAGTTCAATCTGGCGTCTGATTTTCCGCACGTTGACTTCTTATAGTACAACGATTGCGTCCACAAAGTTTCAAGATAGGGTTCGACCTGTCTTATCTGATAGTTCCCTTGTAAATTGTATAGCAAGCCATGAAATCTTCAAGTCTATTTACTGTAGTTTCAAATCTTCAACTTCAATAGTTAGGTCGTAAATGTACGTTTTGCTTAATATTATGTTTTTAAGAATTAATTACGTGTAATGTTGGTAGCAGTAAATGATAATGCCTGTTCAGTAACGTAAGAATTTCATCTCATAAAGGCAAATGTTAGTAATTTTCATAATAATTGATTCAGTAATTTGTCTGGCAGGATCGTATTAGGAAACTGAACTGTTTTGTACAACTATTCAGTTGACGCCACCATAAATAATTAGTAAACGGATAACTTATGTCATTAACGCATAGACTACTGAATCTATGCCCTATTATTTTAAGCAGGAATGGTTTGACCATAAATATATGTTATCTGACAGAATATTATCATAATAAATTATTTATTACCTTAAGTCAATATATTGTACATTAAAACCGTATCGGTTTCGTTCACATTGAGACCTTCCTCAGCGTAGTATAGGATAAGTAAATGTCCAATAACATACACTTAACCATTTATAGGGGGAAAAAAGACTGGGGGTATAAAATATTTCCTTTTTTTTCTTTGCACATTTGCAATTGGGGGTGATAGATGTGTAGGTATAGGCTATGCAACAATTTTATGGGTGTGGTTTCTATTTTATGAAATATGGGGTTTGAAATTATTATCCCACTGCCCACACCCGACAGTATGTTTTCTTAAATGAGCAATGGAGTAATAATCTCCCACCTCCAAATTATAATGATACTCTGTTTATCACTCAATAATAAGGTTTATTTAACAGGATATAATGTATAAAACACCCATCACGCTCTGTAATTTAAGAAAAACCCGTTACTCCCATGCAACACAAGGTCAGTGACCTATATCATCTTTGCCGAAAACTGCCCAAAAAATATAAAAGTGATTTTGGAATGTTAAAAGTTAGTATATTCGAATATTATTCAATAATTTCAAAATAGTATTTACTAAAAACACAGAAAATTAAATTTAAAAATCTTCTATTGTATGGCAAACACCCTGAGCAGCAAAATACTTTCCATTCTAGCTGAAATATATTTACTCAAGTGACCAAAACCATTATTAACATTGTACACACATCAAAAAAAGTTTTGCATCACCTCGGTTCCAAGAGTTCCAGAACCTTTAAATACAAAGGGAATAGAGATCAACACAAACAACATTTCAGCTCGTTTTATTGCTCATGAGACCCACAAATTGCATGTTGTACCATCATACAGCTAGACTTTCAGCATTTGTGGTCCAGATTGCAGTACACACCACTACCTCTAATACCCAGTAGCACGTCCTCTTGCATTGATGCATGCCTGTATTCGTCGTGGCATACTATCCACAAGTTCATCAAGACCCTGTTGGTCCAAATTGTCCCACTCCTCAACGACAATTCGGCGTAAATCTCTCAGAGTGGTTGGTGGGTCAAGACGTCCATAAACAGCCCTTTTCAACATATCCCAGGCATGTTCGATAGGGTTCATGTCTGGCGAACATGCTGGCCACTGTAGTCGAGCGATGTCGTTATCTTGAAGGAACGCATTCACAAGATGTGCACGATGAGATCGAGAATTGTCGTCCATGAAGACAAATGCCTCTCCAATATTCTGCCGATATGGGTGCACTATGGGTCGGAGGATGTCATTCAGGTATCGTAAAGCCGTTTCGGAGCCTTCCATGACCACCAGTGGCGTACGTCGGCCCCACATAATGCCACCCCAAAACATCAGGGAACCACCACCTTGCTGCACTCGCTGGACAGTGTGTCTAAGACGTTCAGCCTGACCAGGGTGCCTCCAAACACGTCTCCGACGATTGTCTGGTTGAAGGCATATGCGACACTCATCGGTGAAGAGAACGTGATGCCAATTCTGTGGGGTCCATTCAGCATGTTGTTGGGCCCATCTGTACCGCGCTGCATGGTGTCGGGGTTGCAAAGCTGGACCTCGCCATGGACGTCGGGAGTGAAGTTGCGCATCATGCAGCCTATTGCGCACAGTTTGAGTTGAAACACGACGTCCTGTGGCTGAACGAAACGCATTATTCAACATGGTGGCATTGCTGTCAGGGTTCCTCCGAGCGGCAATCCGTAAGTAGCGGTCATCCACTACAGTAGTAGCCCTTGGGCGGCCTGAGCGAGGCCTGTCATCGACAGTTCCTGTATCTCTGTACCTCCTCCATGTCCGAACAACATCGCTTTGGTTCACTCTGAGACGCCTGGAAACTTCCCTTGTTAAGAGCCCTTCTTGACACAAAGTAACAATGCGGACGCGATCAAACTGCGGTATTGACCTTCTAGGCATGGTAGAACTACAGACAACATGAGCAGCGTACCTTCGTCCTGGTGGAATGACTGGAACTGATCGGCTGTCGTACCCCCTCCGTCTAATAGGCCCTGCTCATGCATGGTTGTTTACATCTTTGAGCAGTTTTAGTGACATCTATGAACAGTCAAAGGGACTGTATCTTTGATACAATATACACAGTCAACGTCTATATGCCGGAGATCTGGGAACCGAGGTGATGCAAAACTTTTTTTGATGTGTGTATTTCAGCTATATACCAGCGTTTACAAATCTCTTATCTTCAATAAAAAACACCTTCGGTAAAACAATGCATTTCTTTCACTCAGCACAACCAAACCGGCGAGCAAGTGCATTGTGGAGACCACTGGGATATATGCTTCCCACCTTTGGTTTCTGGTGACAGTATACATCAAATTAGTGGGTTTTTAATATTTCTCTGCATCTAGCATGTGGAGGCATATGAAACTGCTTGAAATGAAATGGGTGGGAAGATTCTCTCCCTAACACCGTTCTATAAATACATGGTAGGAAGATAGTATCCCAAGGACCTATAAAGGGTTAACAAACTTTTTGCAATAACAGAGGATACTAAAAATATTGTTGTTCCAAAAGCTCACAAAGTAAAATTTCAAAAACCAGATCTGTTACAAAATGTGTAGGAAAAGCATGAATAAGTCTTGATAAAACAGCGTTAAATTGAACAGATGTGGATGTGAAAATAGATATGCTGAATAAGTTAGGTTATAAATGATGGTTGATATGTATTCGCCAGGTAGGGAAGTATTGCAGAGAGAGCGTTGGAAATAGGTGTGACGAAGTTGTTATGAATTGGTAAGAAATTCTCTGTGAGCCCGAGCACAGTAGATACCTCCAGATTATTGCTATTTCTCTCATCTCATCATCCCTCAGTTATAATGAGAGACTATTCACACTTCTGCAATGGCATTGTGCTTTTCTACTGCTGGATTTGCTTCCCCAGTTTGGTACAGGTCATCTCATGCCAGACAGGTAGATACAGCTCTGAACGAAACCTGCAGGTTGATAACAGGTTGCTTAAAGCCTACCTGCTGCTAATCGGTTTTGAAGCCGCTGGCTGCGAGCGAAGCGAGCAGACCAGCGGCGCTAGGGGACCAGGTACCGTTGCGTCAGTGCGCTACTCTGCCTGGTGTATAATATTTTAGGGACGTAATTTTGAATTTGTTTTGTGAATTTAAAGAATTTTTTAATAATAATAAAAATAGTTTTTACCGCCGCAAGCGATGTGTCGGCCGCGAAGCGGCCGACAATCGCTTCGGCGGCGCGTGTATAAGATTGGGATTTGTTTTAAAAAGACATTATTTGGTATAAGGTGGAATAATAAGTAGATTTGCTAATTTATGTTGTTACGGGGAATAAACAGTTGTCATAGCAGTCGAGCTCTTTAGTTTACTAGCCTGGTGTTCTGGCTTTATGTAAGACGTGCGCCATGGCCGGCGGTGCAGTAGCTTCCGCTTATTGATAATAATAATAATAATAATCAAGTGCTTTGTAAAAGTTACGTTTTAGCTTAAGGAAGGAAGACAGACCGCTAGTGGGTTGGCGTTTGATAGTATGAAATTGTTGAAAAAGACCTGAAGTAGGTTAATTTGTTTAAAAGTAAAATAATAATAATATATAAGCCTCGCTATTTGGGAGTAATGATTAATTAATGATTTTGAATGATTTGTAAGGGCTGTGAGTTTACTGAGTTGTGATTGGCTGGATTCGAATATGCCGGCTGAGCGGGCGTCTGTACTGTGCTGCGATTGGTGGATTGGTTTTGGTCCGTTTTTGGGTGTTTCTGATGATAAAAATTTCAATTTTTTGGTCAAAAAGTGTATTTTGGAGGTGTGCCTGTAGTGTAGAGTAGGTTTTGTTTGAATATGTTGGTATTTGGTTGAAAAAGTTAGTCGGACGTTGTAATCCTGGCCTGTGATTGGCTATCCGAGTTCCGCAGTCTCTGAGCTGTTTTGAAGTGAATATGTAAATTTTGTGTTTCTGGAACGTGTTAAAAGTTAAAATTCGCGTAATGGAAGTTAATGATTTAGTTTTGGATTTCGGAAAATAATAATTTAGGGTGTGTGTGAATAAAGAATGACCCTCCAGCCCGCGGCGCGCCATCCCGACGGATAGGCTTTCACCTAATCCCCAGGCAGGCCGGCAACGAGCCGACTGGTCCTGTGTTCGACCGCGGAAACTGTCAGATAGCCTTTGAGTGTAGTTGTAACTGTAATACAGATAATCTCCACTACCTAGCTGGAATAGTACCACCTTGTGTACGCAGAGAGGTGGCTGCCAACAGGGAGAGGCTGAGAGTGGAAGAGAACAGCGCCCACCCACTGCATGGATATAATCCTCCTCAGCAACGGCTGAGGGCCCGAAAGAGCTTCCTGAGGACATCTGAGATGCTTACCGTCTCACCGGAGAAGGCAAGGCTGGATATATGGAAGAAGTCGACCCCTCACCCCTGCGGTTGGATGCCAGTAGCTGAAGAACTACCACCCGGACACAATGAAAGCTGGTTGGTGTGGAAATCCCTAAACAGGTTGGAAGATCCCGAGACAATCTGAGGAGATGGGGCCTCAGTACATGTGACACGTCTTGCGAATGTGGACAAGAACAAACCACAAGACACATGTGCCCTTCATCTTGCGCAGAGGAAGATCTCCTGTTAGCCACTCCGACCGCCTTGGATGTTGCTCAGTATTGGGCACCTGTTAAATAATTAGACAGTTTTACCGTTTTATGTACCTGTATAGCAACTGTACATTTGTATGTTTCCGACACGAGAAATAAATAAATAAATGGATAATGGATAAGCAGATCTCAGCTGGCGTCAAAAGCATTTCCCACCTCCGTAACTGAAGTCAGTTAATAGGTTTATTTTAGGACCATTGATTTCTAAGGTCTGAAAACAAAAAATACTATTTAATATTTGTGAAATAAAAGAAAAAAGTTGAATTTAGGGAAAATAAGCATTAAATATTATATTCTTTTCTAAAGATAGCCTCCGTGGCTTAGGCGGCAGCACACAGGATTCTCACCGCTGGGTCCGTGGTTCAAATCCCGGTCACTCAATGTGAGATTTGTGCTGTACAAAGCGGAGGGAGACAGGTTTTTATCCGGGTACTCCGGTTTTCCCGGTCAAAATTTTATTCCAGCAACACTCCCCACTATAATTTCATTTAATCTGTCATACATTTAATCATTGCCTCCGAGGAGTGCGACTGGCTTCGGCAGCCGGCACAGTTCATATCTTTGCCGCTAGATAGGGGCTTCATTCATTTCATCCCTGACCAGGTCGGTCGACTGGAATCAGGCTGTGGATTTTCATTCTTTTCTCAAGGTTCTACTCTCTGAAAATTTAGAAATGCATAAGAATCCATCAAGCATGAACCTTCGTTTCAGGTCAGAATAATTCAGATCTATTGGAGTATAATTGAAGAGCGCGGTGCAAGAACCAGACAGCTCCAAAATATAACATTTTTCAGGAGACACAAAAAACTGAATAAGTAAGGGTTATCTACACTAGCTAGAAGCAATACTAACATACACATTGAAGTGGAAACGATATTCGTTGTGATACTGGACTCCTCTCGCACAACCGCTGGAGCTGCCTTGTATCGTGCCTCGGTAAACAACTTACTACGGAGAATGCAATAACCAGTACTATTTACCTTATTATATGGCAGACTTTCTGTGAGAGTAAACATCATTACAATGCAAGAAGATTTATATACACCAAGGAAATGAGGTTCACAGGAAGTTTATAATTATTCATCACCGGATAAATCAACACTCCCAGTTGAAACTGTCTGGTTGCAGAACCACAAACAGCCAGGTGGAACATATTTCAAAGCTATATAATTAATATACTTTACCTTTAGTATTGACTCTTAATGAATAAACTCTACTTGATGACAAAGGACTATAAATTAACTGAAATAGTCAGGTGTCTTCTTCAAAATCGTAGACTTTCAAGGGCAGCACAGCCGTTGGAGGAATCAATGAAATGGACTGCCTCAAGGTAGTGTTCTGACTCCTATCCTCTTTAACATATATACAAATGACCAGCCAATACCAGCAGGTACTCGAAGCTTTATTTATGCGGATGATCGTGCCATTACCGTCCAGACGGATCAGTTTGAAGTTGTGGAAAGACGTACTGTATATCTGAAGCTCTGGGGGAACTAAGTGATTATTATAGAGGAAACCAATTGAAACCAACCCCTTTGAAAACACAAGTCTGCGCTTTCCATCTCAAGAACAGACAGGCGAAGAGGAAACTGCATGTAACGTGGGAAGGCATGCTGTTGGATCACTGTGTGAATCCCAAATATTTAGGGATTACATTGGATCGTGCACTCACGTATGAAAAACATTGTCTAAACACCAAAAATAAGGTATCCGCAAGAAACTGCCTCCTTCGCAAATTATCTGGTACCAGCTGGGGGAACCAAGCTCAAACAATAAGAACCACTGCTTTAGCGCTCTGTTACTCTGCAGCAGAATATGCATGTCCTGTGTGGTATAGGTCGTGTCATACCAAGCAGGTTGATACTGCTTTAAATGGAACGTGTAGACTCATCACTGGCTGCCTGAGACCCACGCCATGTGATAAACTGTATTGTTTAGCAGGCATTGCACCCCCAGATATCAGAAGAGAAGTTGCAGCTAAATGTGAGAGATCTAGGGTTGATGTGTCACAAGCACATCCATTGTATATCCTTCAACCAGCCCACTCTCGACTGAAGTCCAGAAGAAGCTTTCTTCACACAACTGAGTGCCTAACTGACAAACCTCAGGTTTTGAGGATTACATCTTGGTTGACCAGAAGCCCCCACATTACTCAGTGGATGGTTCCATCTGAAAGGCTCCCAGCAGGACATACAGAGGCTTGGACAACTTGGAAGTCTCTCAACAGAATGCGATCTGGGGTTGGCAGATCCAAGTCCAACATTCATAAATGGGTTTTTTGCTGCGACCCGGTCCTATGTGAATGCGGTGAAGAACAGACTATGGGTCATCTGCTTCAGTGCAGTCTGTGTCCTATACTGTGCACCATGGAGGATCTGGTGAAGGCTACACCAAATGGACGTGACATGGCAAAATATTGGTAATGCATTATTTAGAACCTTAAATGTTCAAGTTTTGCCTTTTTTTTTTTTTTTTTTGCCCATTTGTACAAAATTTGTTATGTAATATTTTTGTTCCTGACACGAGTAAATAAATAAAATTGACTCTTAAGACACTGCGATGTAGAAGACTTGATGCGCCTGGTAAGGAAAGAGTAGCTCCTTCTTTCTCCAAAACAAAGAAATCTCTTACCATGGTACTCGCATTGACACTGCACGACAGTCCATTGCTGTTGTAATGAACGTATCTATATTTTGACACTGTCAACGTTGCACCTTTTCGACCTATGGTTGGAATTTTGAAGTGAGTTGTGTAGTCCTGGAACAATGTTCGTGTTACATCATGAACAATGAACTTGCGGCTCGCATTCTGTACCAGGGCACGATAATCGTGTGGCTACTATATTCTTTCTTGCAGAGTGGCCGAACATTGAGCTACAGTATACGCGCCGGGAGAAACAGTTAAATCATTCCCGACAGCTCCTTTTACATTCCTACTACGCACCAAATCTGTGAAGCAGTACAGTTATTGCACCGATAGATAGAGTTCTTTTTTAATGATAGCTAGAGAAAGCCAAAATTCTTGAATGAAAGGAAATACAATTCTTGGTTAATAAGGGTCAAGATTCTTGAGTGAATTTAAAAAAATCTTCAGTGAAACTGAGTTCTCCACACTGTATTATTAAGTTTTATGTCGGTAATAATTAATTATTGAGAGTTGTACGCAGACAACAGTTCTAAGGAACTTAATACAAGGTGTCCGGGTTTAAGTTAGGAAGAAAGACTGAAACAATATCCGAAAGTGGCCAGGCCAGGTACAATAATATAAAATGTACCCTGGAAACAGACTCTCGGATATTGTTTCAGTCTTTCTTCCTAACTTATTTTTGGCTGCATAACTGTTACTTCTAGATTACTCAAGACGTAAAACAAAAATGGCGATGACAATGTAAGCCAAGATGCAACAAAACACGATTATCTTTAGTCGGTCTTTACACGGCTACACAAGAAACGACATACATTATATCGATCGTCGATAGTCTTACAGCCACCAATCAAGTCGATTATGAACCATTTAAACTCACACCATCTAGTGACAACATTCCAAACCTTGTGGATTTTTTTCAAATATGACAAGGGGCAAAAAACAGTTCTGTTTTGAAACTTGGTCAATAAATATTATGGAAAAACAATCTAAAATTTTCAAATTTAATTAATGTACCGTATTTATTAATTGCCAACTAAATCCGTTTTTCACAAATAACGACAAAAAAGAAGCTAAATTTACATGTGATAGATGGTGATTTTTCGCGAGTTGAAACGTGTAATTATATGATATTTCTTATGTAAGACGTTCTAAATCAATGTTTATTTTTTATTTTTTATTTTTTTTCGTGATTTCGTGAGTCGAAATTTACCAAAAAGTTGAACTGTGTGGTTTTTGGGCCGGGCTCTTCAATTTAATTACTCATAGAACTTTCTTTTTCAAATTTTAGTGAACTCTATTTATGCTTGCGTAACAGCTAAATACAAATGTACTAAATGGAACTCCTTTTCTACGCCATGTCTTCACTAAACTTCCCATATGAATTTGCAGTATATCCTATTAATATCCAGACATCCGGACTCTACTGATGACCAAGATACCCCTAGCCCCTAAATCAGGGTCTGCCAGGAACAAGTCTTCCGGACAACCGCACCCCGTACATTGGTTGGTTGGTTGGTTCCTTAGTTCAGGGGCTGCGACAACGCGGTCATGTAGCCCCGTGTACTTTGGGTGTGTGTAGAATCTGTCTGATAATCGGTGTTAATTGTGATGGCTGTATTAGTGTGTGTATCTGTTTTTTAATTCAAGTAAGGACTGCAACTCTGAATTTTTCAAATAGTTCCTACTTTTGCCGCCAAACGCCACCGTCAACGACTACTAGGCCTGGTTCAGAACTTAGCTACTAGACGCCACCGCAGTTGGCCCTTGGCAACGAACGTAGAAACCTAAGAGCGTTGTTTACATTCCTAACCTATATAATTTAGCTTCACGCAGGTGTAATTAGTGGAAGGTTCTTTAACATGCCATAAATCTATGACATGGGACCGCCGGCTTTACTTCCCCTCCGGAGGAAGGCATACTGAGGGATTTTTAACGTTCTTAAAAAATCCGACGACTTCGGCCGGGTTTGAACCCGCTATCTTGGGCATAGGAGCTCAGCATGCTACCGACTACGCCACCGAAGCCGCCACCCTCTACATACAATGCCATACATTGATTAGACTGAGACATTGGGGAAAACTAGACCTGTACATACTTGAACATAGAATATTTGATTCGAACATACGAATACGAATTTATTCGTACATTCAAATATGAGAAGTATTCGAACATTCAATTATTCGAATTTTGAAATATTCGCAATAGCGATTTTTTTTTTTTTTTTTTTTTTAGTCTGGCTCACGAGAGGTCAATTGCAGGCGTTTCTAGTCGACGCCCGTGGGCGACCTGCGCGCCGGGATGAGAGATGGAAAGGATGAAGAATAATGAAACTGGACAAGAATGTGGAAGGAAGCGGCTGTGGCCTGTCGGAAGCTACCGTTGCAGCATTTGACTGGTGTTGAAAATGGGGAAGCCACGGAAAACCATTTCAAGGACGGCCGACGCTGGGGCTCGAACCCACGCGTCTACCGAGTCATCAAAGAGCTTGGCCCCATGACCAGCACTGCGCTTTAGCGAGCTTAGCCACTGCTGTCGGTATTAGTGAAATAACCCGACCATTCACTCAATAATGATTCGACGAACAAGTCGATTCATTCATATGTTCGAATAATTACAATAAACATAGAAACAAATGGAAAAGAAAGCATGAAGGAGAAAGAAAGAAAGCATTTTACGAGACCGTTAATCTCGCGATCATGAGCCACGGTACCTCCATTTTACGTGGAATCCGTAGCACAGGACGTGATAATTCACTTCGAAAATCTTACATGCATTGAACGGTAATCGAACCTGGTCCACCTTAATGAGAGGAAAGCAGCTTGACCACTGAACTATCACGCCCCCTCAGAAAGAAAGAAAGAAAGAAAGAAAGAGATAACAAGTATTGCTTGTTTTGAATGATATTTATTTAGGGTTTTTAAATAATTGTAATTCCCCGCCTATTTATAATTGGGCACAATCATAATCGTGTTAACCGACTGAAAAGTATTCTATTATAATAGTATAGTAACTAGTGGCTTCGGTGGCGTAGTTGGTAGCATGCTGAACTGCTGTGCCCAAGATCGCGGGTGTAAACCCACCCGAAGTCGTCGGATTTTTTAAGAGCCTTAAAATCCTTCAGTATGCCTTCCTTCGGAGGAGAAGTAAATGATGATGATGATAATTGTTGTTTTAAGGGGCCTAACATCTAGGTTATCGGCCCCTGAGGAGAAGTAAAGCTGGCGGTCCCATGTCATAGATTTATGGCATGTAAAAGATCCTTCCACTAACTAAACTTGTGTGAAGCTAATTTTCTAGGTTAGATTTTGTTGAAACGCTCTATCAAAGTTCCTACGTTCACCACTAGGTGGCAGTGACATCTGGTAGCAGAAGTTGGAACTACTTGAAATTGAACGGAACTTGAAGCTCACCCCATGGGTGTCCGCTTGAAGCAGCTATAGCCTCTGGCGAGCCGAACATGTCCTCGGACACTCCCGGCACTAAAAGCCATACGCTAAATAAATAAGTATAGTAACTAAACCAAAGAATAAAATTATAAATACTTGTAAGCGCAAGGAATTTGACTGATATCGTGTATTATTGTTGGTATGTGTTTGTAATGTGTTTAGATCTTAGATAGGGGTACATGGAGTGTGATAAACTCGGGGGACAAGCTGACAAGTGCAGAAACTGTTTGAATTTTCTGGCAGGTAGGATTCCTCTCGATCAACTAGAGCTAGGAATAAACACTGTCTTGTGGTTTACTTCGACAAATTATGGACTAAAAATTCAAATGTACTACAATAAATGGAACAAAACTGCAATTAGGTATTTTTAGGTACTCGCTTATCATTGAGTTGTTGTTTTTTTATATATATATAGGTACGGTACTACAGAATTCATGAATATGGCTCTTTTGAGTGTGATTCGGAAAAATATTAAAGAAGTTTGTATTTAGAAGTAAGGAAAAAAAATACCGTAGTTAAAACCCTAAGAAACCGGTCCCTAATTATAACAGATTTCCCAAACCACTTCCGATAGTGGTGACTATTGACAGGTTATTGGTCTGTATCCTTGATTGAACACCAGCGGTGTCGCCGGAGTTCCAGTCTATATACTGCGATGGAAGGGAAAGACTCCACCCAGGCAGTTCCTTTCATTTTCTACTAGTAAACGTGTCATCCGTAACGGAACTGACTTTTAAGTAGCAAATTACATTACATTACATTACGCGAACCAGCCAAAACTGAGGACCACGCAAATATCATTTAATTTCCTTTTCATAGTTCTGTCTTCCTTTCTCTTCCTCCACACTTCCTTCTTTCTTTCAGAGTGTTGCGCCTTTCTCTCTGCTGTCCATCTTCCTCCCTTGCGTTCTCTCTTTTCTCCCACAAGAACCTCTATGTTCGAAAGTATTTCCCTGAATTGTGTTCTGTCTCGACAGTCGTCATCTGTAATTCCTAGCCTCCCGAGTTCTTCCTTCATCTGCTTGGTGTAACCCCCATGGCTCTTCAGATTATTTATTTTATCAATAATTTGTTTATTTATTATTGTTGGATCCATTCTAACCATATGTCCATAGAAACGTAAACGTCTTTTCGTAATTGTTGTTTCCAGGTCTTCCACCCTTGCAAATGGTTTTATTGTCATTTTAATAATAACAATAATAATGATATGTTGTTGTTTCTGTTGTTAACATCCCTTTCTCGCGACTAATACAAAGCCTACCTTAATAAATAAGATATCACTGAATGAAAGCTCGCAAGCGGACGCGTAGCAGCACTAAGTACTATCCCCAGATAATCGTATATCCCACCCCTAAATCAACCCCAATGTTGACGGTAAAGGAAAGAAAAATCATTCATCACCCTCTTCATTGACTTAAATAAAAATATAGTTATGCCTGGAACATTTTAAGGTTCATTAACAACCGGTATATCAAATGCCTGGTTAAATGAACTTCTGTCGTACTCAATTTCTTCAACAACCTCTTCTTCGCCATCAACATCTGAGCCGTCAATGTCCTGTGTCCTTTGCACATATCGCTTCTTTTGTTTCTACTTCTTCTTTTTTATATTTTTTTCTTCGATTTGCTCAAGTACTAACCTGATCTCCTCTTTGGAAAAATACAGTTTCGCCCGCGAATAAACGTATTGCAATAACCACAAACAATATTATTATTATTGTGGGAGCCGGATGAGGATCAAGACGGCCGAGTATGGGATCTAGGGGGCGCAGGAGTAAGCTCAGCGCCATTGTCTGAGAATAAAAAGATGAGAAGCAATATTCCGATTTCCGACGAGCCGCGAAACACATTCCCTTAATTCTATATATTGTATTCTAATAAGTTTCTTTGTTTAAATAAATAATTCAGTCCTATATTCGATGCTTGTGAGTGTCATGATCTGGAAACCGTTTCCCACAAATGGGGGCTCGTCCGGGATAAACTGAAACAACGAGTTACGACACAATCCACGACACGAAGTACAATGCAAAATACGACGCTATTTTCGACGAAGTGGACGTCTAATCATATTTGTTGCTGTTGCCTACGACGCTGACGACGAGACGACGTGCAGTTTTGTGAGCCCACGACGTGCGAAACTACGACGAGGATTCACAGGCTAGTAAAAAATTTTCTTAAGTTTATGTGACAATTAGTGGTGCCGTGATGACGACGAGGGTTGGAATCTAAACGACGACAGAGGATTGTGGATGTGGTAAGAGGATAGCGACTCGTCAGAGAGAAACGACGGGAAGCGGTATTCAACGATATCACCTACAAATATCACCGGTTTGGTGAATGAGGTTAAACAGGTTTGATTGCGAGGTTATGAGGAAGCGATATTGACGGGAAACTACTTGATAGACGTGAGCAAACAAATAAGATGACTACACTCGGTGCATTAGAGAAAATAAACAAGAACGTAAGTGATGCTCCGGTCAAAGCAATCAAAGTTTTACATAACCTCATTTTCGAGCATATACCAGACGACAGGAAGAATCGAAAGCGACTGCGAGAGTTTCTTGGATTCGATTTTGACGAAAATTCCATTGAAGAGGAAGCTAAGAAGAAATTTATCGAAGAAACATTTTCCAAGACTGATCTTTTGCGTGTTTCTGCGATTCTTAATACCGAGATCGGGACAAAGGAGGTAATGATTAACACCATTTGTTATTACTTGAGAAAATTGGACGAACTCGCAACTAATATAGACGATGATGACGAAGAAGACGAAGAGACCGAAGAGGAATACCAGGACAGAAGGTATAGAGAAGAACATAAGTTTTCATTGTCATTCCTCGACGTACAGGGCGCTATGAAAACATTTAACGGTAAGGATGGTTACCCAGTGAAGAAATGGAACGCATATTTTGAGGAGACGTCAATCTTGATGGATGGAGTGAGCCGCAAAAGTTTATTTTCGCTAAGAAATCACTCGATGGTTTAGCTAAGCTTTTTATTCAAGGTGAGAAAGGACTGACGTCCTGGACTGCACTGAAGAAGGCCTTGAATGAGGAGTTTGACGTGGCATCAAGCAGTGCAGAAATCCACAAGTTGTTAACCCAGCGACGAAAAAAGCGCGACGAATCTCTACAGGAGTACTTTCTTGTGATGAAGGAAATCGCCAGTAGAGGTGATGTTGAGCAAGTTTCTCTGTGTCAGTACGTGATTGATGGGATCGAAGACGATTCAGGATCAAAACTTCTTCTCTATGTAGCAAAAAAAATCCAAGGATTTCAAGGAGAAAATGAGAAGTTATGAGATGGCGGTGAAGTCTTTGCCAAAGGAAAGCACAAAGTACAATAACAGTAATTTTCAAGGAAGTGCCAAGAGTGCCAACCAGAAGGGCGGAAAGTGCTGGTGCAGTACAAAGAAGAAAGAGGCGAGAAGTGGAGATAGATGCTATAATTGAGGTGGATCTAGTCATAGTTCAAAGGAATGTGAGCACAAGAATAAAGGCAAGAGATGTTTCAACTGCAACGAGTTTGGCCACATTTCATCCGAGTGCAAAAAAGAGAGGAAGAACGATAAGAGGAATAATCAAGGTATTAATCTTATAGATGAAAAGAAAAGCTGCCTCAAGTTCAAAGAAGTTAGTTTGGGTCAGCAGAAACTTCAGGCACTTATTGACTATGGCAGTCCTTATAACCTACTGCGACAAAACATCCATAAGACCATGGGTTCCCCAGGATTGAAAAGCACGGATCTTGTTTCGAAAGGTTTCGGTAATGGTTTTGTTGCTCCTCATGGTTACTTCACAACAGTCGTTGAGGTAGACGAGTTGGAGTTCCAAACCAACGTCTATGTTGTTTCTGATGATACTATGGAGTAGGTCATGGTGATTGGTAACGATCTATAGTTACCATCAAGAAACTAGAGGTCCCAATTATGTTGATCAGGGTAGCCGACGAACAGGAATTGGATATCGAGAACTGCGTTGATGAGGAAAAAAGGGAACACATCCAGGATTTGGTAGCGAGATATGTACCAAAGAAGACGAAATCTACCGATGTCAAGATGAAGATCACATTGAAAGAAGAAAACCCGATATTTAGCAGGCCCAGACAAATGGCACCGCTTAAGAACGAGTTTGTCGATGAGCAAGTCGAGGCGTGGCTGGAGGAAGATATCATAGAACCGAATCAATCAGAATATACATGCCAAGTGGTGGTAGTCAAAATGAAAAATGGAAAAAAGCGACTTTGTACTGATTTTCGTCCAGTGAACTCAATCGTGGTTAGGGATCTATTTCCCATGCCAGTTATAGAAGATCTTCTGGACAAGTTACAGGATGCTACGGTGTTCTGAACCTTGGATCTCAGGAACGAATTCTTTCACGTGAAAGTCGTCGAAGGAAGTCGACGATATTTGTCATTCGTAACGCGTTCTGGACAGTACCAGTACAAAAATGTCCCATTTGGATTTACCAACTCACCTGCAGTCATCCAACGCTTTATTAAAGCTGTGTTCTGGGAGTTAATCCGAGAGAACATAGTGTTTACCTATATGGATGACTTAATCATCCCAGCGAAGGATGACGACGAGGCAATCCGACGATTGAGACGAGTGTTGGAATTAGCTGCAGAGTACGGGCTGGAAATCAACTTCGAGAAGTGCCAGTTTCTGAAGAGGAGGGTACAGTTCCTTGGATACACTATTCAACGTGGACAGATTCAACCCACCACTGAGAAGGTCCTTGTTGTACAAAACTTCCTGAAGCCAAAGACGATCGCTGCGCTGCAGAGCTTTCTCGGATTGGCTGGCTATTTTAGAAAATTTATCCCAAATTTCTCGATTGTAGCCAAACCACTGAGCGATCTGTTGTGAGTTAACCCGGAGTTCAAGTTTGGCGAGGAACAACGATGTGCATTTGTTGAGCTCAAACGTCTTCTCGCTTCAGAAACTGTGTTGAAGATATACAATCCGAAATACGAGACGGAGCTGCACACTGACACCAGCAAGAGTGGGTATGGCGCTGTGTTGTTGCAAAAGTACCCAGAGGACAACAAACTACATCCAGTCTCACACATGAGTAAAACGACGACGATACAGGAATAAAAATACAGCAGTTATGAGCTTGAGATCTTAGCTGTGGTGAATGCATTAAAAAGTATAGGGTGTACTTGCTTGGAATTCCGTTCAAGATTGTGACTGACTGTATGACATTCCAAAAGACAATGCACAAAAGGGAACTGGTCCCACGAGTAGCTAGATGGGCTATGGCCTTGGAGGAGTTTGACTATACCATCGAACACCGAACTGCAACCAGGATGAAACATGTCGACGCCCTGAGCCGATGTCCAGCAGTGATGTTTGGATTCCCTGATGACCTTGCAGCGAGGATCAAAATCGCCCAGAGAAAAGACGAAGGATTGACAGCGATAAAAGCGACACTGGAGAAAGGGCCTTACGAAAAATTCATCGTCAGAGATGGACTGCTGTTTAAATTTGTTGACGGGCGAGAGACGTTGGTGGTCCCGCGGGCAATGCACCATGAAATCATCAGAGCTGCACGTGAGAAGGGACACTACGCTGTTAAAAGGACTGAAGAAGACGTGAAGCAGTAATATTATATTCCAGACTTGGCCAACAAGTTGAAACGAGTCATAGCCAACTGTGTGAAGTATCTGGTGGTTAACAGGAAGGCAGGCAAGAAAGAAGGTTGGTTACATCCGCTGTTCAAGGAGAGTGTGCCCTTGCACACCTACCACATGGATCACATTGGACCACTTAAGTCTACACACGAGGGATATGAACACATCTTCTGTGTGAGAGACGCCTTCACGAAGTTCACCTGGCTGTATCCTGTGGAAACTACCAAATCGGCTGAGACGATTGAAAAGATGGAGTTTCAGAGGACGAACTTTGGAAACCCAGTTCAAGTGATCACCGACAGGGGGCCATCGTTCACCTCCAATGATTTCCAGGACTACTGCAAATCGCAGGGTATCAAGCACGTCTTGATCACAGCTGGACTGCCAAGAGCCAATGGTCAAATCGAGAGAGTCAACTCAACTGTGACCAAGATCATCGCTAAACTTAGCATTGACGATCCGACGAAATGGTACAAGGTTGTACCATCCGTCCAACGAGCTATCAACTCTACGTTCCAGAGGAGCATCGGAATGTCACCTTTCGAGCTGCTGACAGGAGTCAGAATGCACAACCAAAATGATCTACGTATAGTGCAACTCATCGAAGAGGAGCTGATCGATTCGTTCAACGAAAAACGTGATCAGATGAGAGAAGATGCAAAAAAGCAGATAGAAAAGGTACAATCTGAAAATCGTGCTGAATTCAAACGACGACGTAAGGAGCCTAAGAAGTATCAGGTCGACGACCTGGTTGCCATCAAACGCACTCAGATCGGTCCATATCTGAAACTAAAAACCAAAAGTCTAGGACCTTATCGAGTGACTCGAGTTAAACTCAACGACACATATGACGTCAGCAGAGAAGACCATGCTGGATCAAGAATCACATCGTCCTGTGCTGAGTTCATGAGGCCCTGGGCGGGCGGATCTTCTTCATCCGGGTCGGATGAGGATCAGGACGGCCGAATGTGGGAGCCGGATGAGGATCAAGATGGCCGAGTATAGGATCTAGGGGGCGCAGGAGTAAGCTCAGTGCCATTGTCTGAGAATAAAAAAGAAGAGATGCAATATTCCGAGTTCCGATGAGCCGCGAAACACATTCCCTTAATTCTATATATTGTATTCTAATAAGTTTCTTTGTTTAAATAAATAATTCAGTCCTAGATTCGATGCTTGTGAGTGTCATGATCTGGAAACCGTTTCCCACATTATTATTACCTATTTTTATTATTATTATTATTATTATTCTTTATTCGTTAATTCCCCATAAGGAGAGCGTTACAACACAATCAATTTTCATGTTTCATTCTGGACCTTTCTTCTTTTTTCCCAAAAACCTCTCATATACACACTATGTTTCCTCTTTCTCTCTTCTGTCCACCTCTTTGCTGGTTGTCTCTCTTTGGGAGTTTGCTCAAACTTCTGTAGTCTAAGTTTTTCTCTGTATTTGCTCCTGTCTGCGATGTCTTCTGTAGAGATGTTTAGTTTCTTGAGGTCTTCCACGGTTTCCTTTACCCAATTGGTTTTTAGTGTGCTATTCGTAACTATATTAAAAATTTTCTTGGTCAGTCTGTCTTCGGTCATCCTATGTATATGTCCATAAAATTTTGCCCTTCTTTTCCTTATGTTGTTTGTAATCGTCTCTGTCTGTTTGTACAGTTCTATTGTCGGTCTCTTCATCCATATTCCCTCTTTCTGAACTGGCCCGTAGATCTTTCTCAGAATTTTTTTCTCTTGTTTTTCTAATTCCTTGATTTTTGTTCGTCCCTTGATTGCTGTCGTTTCTGAAGCGTATAAGGCCTCTGGTAAGACTACTGTACGATAGTGTCGTAATTTGGCATTGATGGAAATACATTTTTTATTGTAGTGGTTCCATGTAAGTCGGTATGCTTTCTGCAATTTAGCGATCCTGTCTTCATTGGATGCCAAGTTCAGTCCTGTTTTCTGTATAATCTCTCCTAGATATTTGAAACTTTCCACTTGTGTTATTTTTCCATACTTGGTTTCCAGTGGGTGCTTGTCTGTAGATTTTGTGTCCATGAACTGTGTTTTTTCGTATGAGATTTGTAACCCTGTTTTGGCAGAGATTTCATGTAGCGTTTCTAGAGCTTCTTTGGCTTCTTTTCTGTTATTTGTTATAATCGCTACATCATCGGCAAAGGCCAGACACTTAATGTTGACTGTCATTTTCTGGTGTTTTGCCATTTTTATGCCTTTGACTCCTTTTTCCCATGTCTTGATTATTTTATCCAAAACTGAGTTGAATAGAATGGGTGATAAACCATCACCTTGTCGCACTCCTGTATTAATTTTGAAGGGTTCCGAGATCTCTCCCATGAATTTAACTTTGGATATTGTATTTGTTAATGTTTCTTGGATTAGTTTTCTGGACTTATTGTCGACCTTCATTTCTTCTAATGTGTTAAAAAGTGTTTCTCTATCTATGGAGTCGTACGCTTTTTTGTAGTCGACGAATGTGATTGTTGTGTTCCTGGTTTTTCTCGTTGCTAGTATTGTTCTCAGGCACCAAATCTGCTCACTGCACGATCTTCCCTTCCTGAACCCTCCTTGGTATTCTCCTATCTGTGGATCTATCTGAGGCTCTATCCGTTTTAACAGGGCTTTGGAGAAAATTTTGTATGCGACGGGTAATAGTGAAATCCCTCTATAATTATTAGGGTTCGTTTTGTCTCCCTTCTTGTGGAGGGGGTGTATTAGAGCTGACTTCCATTCTTCTGGTACCTTCCCTGTTTCCCAGATGTTTTCGATGATTTTGTGTATTTTTGGTGTAACATTTTCGTGGTCTAATTTCCAGGTTTCCGAAATCAATCCGTCTTCTCCAGGCGCTCTATTGTTCTTTAGTGATTTTATTATTTCCACGATTTCTTCAAGTGTTGGAGGTTTGGAATCAATGTTAGGTTCTGGCTTTTCGAACTGTAATCTGTGTGTTGGTTTATCACAGTTAAGCAGTGAGTCAAAATATTGTGCCAGTATCGTACAGTTCTTTTTCGGGTTTGTCTCCAGTGTTCCGTCTTGTCTTTTGAAGCATAAGCTCGGTGGTCGATATCCAGTCATATTCTCTCTGAATGTTCTATAGAAGTTTCGTGTGTTATTTTTGGTAAAATCCTCTTCTATCTCCTTGAGTCTGTTGTTATCGTAGTTTCTTTTTTCTCTGCGGATTATTCTCGAAGAGTCTTTTTGTATCCTGTTGAATTCTTCCCATTTTTCTGGTGTTCTATGGCTGTTAAATTTTTTCCAGGCTTGTATTCTATCCTCTATGGCTCTGTCACATGTCACGTTCCACCATCTGTGCTTCCTTTTCCTCGGGGGCTGCCCCATTTTTATCAGTTCTTTCATGTTTTCGGACAATTCCGTCCAGTTGTTACTCTCAATTTTCTTAAGTCCTTGTGTTATTTCTTTCTTGTTTAATTGTAAATACTCTGGGTCTGTTCTGAAAATTCTGGTTGTTCTCTTAGTTTGTCTGTTTGGTATAAACTTAGCCTTGATTTGTAGTAGATGATGATCAGATTCGAAAAAACCTTTTCTCGTTCGTATATTCATAACTTCTCTGGTGTTTTTTGTAGATATCGCAACGTGGTCTATCTGAAATTCTCCGAGGGCGCTGTTTGGAGATTTCCAAGTCCATAGTTTCTTGTAGGGTTTCTGGAATTGTGTTGACATGATTTTGAAGTCAAAATTCCTACAGAAGTTTATCAAATTCTCTCCATTCTTGTTTGTCCTCTGGTGCGCTGTATGTTTTCCTGTTGTGTCTCTGAATTTTCTTTCGCGGCCTAATTGTGCATTAAAATCACCAAGCAATAATTTAACATGCTTAGTGGGGATTTTGTTGGTGATTTCTTCTAAGTCTTCCCAGAATTCTTCTATCATCTGTGGATTTTTGTTATTGTAGTTATTTGTGGGGGCATGAGCATTGATTATTGTATACGCTTTGTTACCAGAACGTATCGTAAGTGTGGAAATTTTTTCAGATTTTGAGGTGAAATCTATTACAGAGTCCAATATTGAGTTGTGGACTACAAAACCTGTTCCGAAGAGTTTGAGATTTTTTCCTGGAATAGTTATGGCTGGTTTCCCCTTGTATATTCTGTAACTTCCCGAATCGAAGTGATTCTCATCTGAGAATCTCGTTTCCTGTATAGCCAGTATTCTGATATTGAATGTGTCCATGATGTTTGTTAGTTGTTTCACTTTACCTAGTTTCAGGAGTGTGTTTACGTTGAGTGTTCCCATGTAAAATATTCTCTTAGTTTTGAGGGTTTTTGAGAAGCAATTCTCCTCTTCATGACATACCTGATCCCCTGGAATCCGATGATCAGGTACAATACCCAGTTTTATTGACTGGGGCCCAGGGTAGTGTGTTCGTTCACGTCGTTCTGTCATGATTATTGATTTATGTTCAAGTTGTGGTGGTGAAACCCCAAGGGATCTCACAGAATTACGACTGGAGTTTTGAATTCCAGAAGATTGGATCACAGCCGAGCTCACAGAGCTAACAGACGCCGACCAGAGTACCGGTGGTTACCACACAGACGTGTCTGGATTTAAAATTTTCACCTAGTAACCCTAGGCAGGGGCCCTCACAGGGTGCTACCATCCGGAGCCAGATGGACCCAGGTTTTTTAACGAGGTGTTACTCCTCCCCCTCCTCCATTATTATTATTATTATTATTATTATTATTATTATTATTATTATCTTGTGTTACGGCCTTCTAAGGGCCACGTACGATTTCAATATGTACGTGCATATTGCACGTTGCAAGACTTTCGTCCTAAAAACCTCTCTTTTCAATAATTCTTCTTCTCTTAATAATAATAATAATAATAATAATAATAATAATAATAATAATAATAATAATAATGATGATAAAATAGTACTGTACAGTTGGCATTATAATGAATAGAAATGAATAGATTAAATCAGTCATATGGATAACTTTCGAATGATTGCACTTTGCAAGTAATAAAATCTCGTGATCTACCAACTTCTACAACATACATTTATGGTAGAAACATTGTACTATAATAACTATGCTTATATAAGTGAGATGCAGATGACCTCGGTGTTCCGCCCCTTAAAACAATAACTAAGTGAAAACAACTCGCAATGAAATATTTCGCAAGATTTTAGGCAACAAATGGGTTGATGGGCAGGTACAATGTAAAGCTATACACTAAGAGAGAGCCCTTAATGTCTCTTTTTGACGACATTCCATGATGCTTGATTGTTTAGAATGGTCCTTCCCGGTAATAGAACCGAGATTGTAAGGCCCGGAACTTGACGACAGTCTTTCAGCTTTATCCACTAATGGGCATGGAATTCTCTTCCGCTTTCAAAACCGTTGACCAGCCGGGCCAACTGGTCTAAGGTTTTCTAAAGAGGTGTCAAAAAATCCATCACTCACACTTTGTTCTGGATTGCGACAGGCAGAGCCTGGCTTACCAGATATTGGGCCCATGATGGGCTTAATTTTTATAATCTATACTAATATAATAAAGCTGAAGAGTTTATTTGTTTAAACGCGCTAATCTCTGGAACTACCAGTCGGATTCGAAAAATTATTTTTGTATACGATAGCCTGATTCAAGAGGAATAGTTTAGGCTATATAGCATTAGTCTATAACTCACAGGTAACCTTAGAGATTGACTTGTGTTCAGTAAGTCGGAAGAACAAGCGCTCCCGAACGGCTTCAATAATACTGAAGTCTATTGTTGCCATGTAATGCGGGCCGCATCACGTTGCCCCTACCAATGTTCTGGTGCGGAATTGCGAGCTGCTTATAAATTACAGTCACGGGGAGTAATTAGTGCAAAAAGATTTCTTAGGCCCCTTAAAACAGTTATCATGACAATAGTATGCCTCTGTATACGGGCGATGGTGTTGGTGCAGTATACTGAGGTTATCAGCTGCAATAAGCGTTGGCGAGCTGCTTATAAATTGCAGTCACGGGGAGTAATTAGTGCAAAAAGATTTCCTAGGCCCCTTAAAACAGTTATCATCATGACAATAGTATGCCTCTGTATAAGGGCGATGGTGTTGGTGCAGTATACTGAGGTTATCAGCTGCAATAAGCGTTGGTGCTTTCAAATTTACTTTCATGTATTCCAATCCTTATCCTTGTGCGCTCCAGTTCTGTAAAACAAATAAATCCACCGGACGAAGCCGGGCACTACTGCTAGTTTAATAATAATATCGTATGGCCTCGGGTGCCGGATGTAAGCTTTGTTATTTGATACCCAGAGGGCAGCTTGCATGTCAAATTTTGTCGTTCCTTGGAACGCTATGAAAGTCAAAGGAGGTTAGATATCTATGCTCCTTGACACTATAGCGCTTTCTAGTAGAGAAAGTAGGAACTTTGTGTTGGCCGAAAATCCCGGGATTAATTTTTCCATTATGAACACAGCCTACTGAATTCAAATAGGTTCTTTAACATGCTAACATCGTATGACATGCGTGCCATGATTTTTGTCGTCTTTCAAAAATCACTTACCATGGCCAGGAGCGAACCTGCAAGCTTGGGGGTTAGTAGTCCGACACGACGACCACTCACCCACCGTGGCAAGCTAAATACACAATAAATCACCATATTTAGAGTGATGATGGGGGGAGGGGGTGGTTGGGGGGGGGGGGGGGGGAATGGTAAGGTTGAAATGTAAGAAACTTATTTAAGGTCACGTGTGCTATAGCCTACCTTGTACGTGAGATCTACTCACATTAAATTGGAGCCAGGTGTACAAGTGAATAATGTGTTAAACATAGGTGGATGTTTTCCATCGTCAATTGGATTGAGCAAGCTTGTCGCATCCACTCTTACGATAGTGTTACATTACTCTGATTGGACGAGAGGCAGGCAAGTGAAGTTGACGCCACGCTAACCCAATTGACTACAGAACATCATCTTTAGATGTGAAGCGAACGGCACACTCAACGCTATTTGCCTCCAATGTAAAGCAGAAATAACCAGCGTAATACCACACCTCCATTCTTCTACAGCATGTTTAGAAAATGAAGTTTCAAAAGACAACCGAAAATAGAGTGAACCAAATGTAATAATACGAGGTAGTGTTCAAAAGTTCGGAAATTTGGCATACACACGATCAACAAAATTTTATGCC
This sequence comes from Meconema thalassinum, assembly GCA_946902985.2. Lineage (NCBI taxonomy): Eukaryota > Metazoa > Arthropoda > Insecta > Orthoptera > Tettigoniidae > Meconema > Meconema thalassinum. Next base: position 68,934,534 of record OX336396.1, read on the forward strand.
CCATTAAATCAGGCAGGAAATTTGATATTCTACCTGGAAAATATCTGCACTTGATTAATAATTAGCACAGATTACAAGGGTGAAAGGTTGACAAGTTTCGTTCGTCAAGTGAGCATTTCAGATCACGGCCAACCGAAGTCCTCTACTCTTGAAAAACATTCCAGTTGAACCCAAATTGTCGGTTAATGGGACAGCCTATATTATGTTTCTTCAATATGGTTCAATAATATAGTGAATCAGACGTCGCTGCTGAGTGCTATGGGATTTTGCTTGCAGCCAGGACTTTATCAGTCAAAACATGTTACGCATTTCACCACTTCTTTATGCATGGAAACAACATCTTTTTGCACTCAACAGGAGATCCGATTCATTTGAACCATATTGAAGAAGTGTAATATAGACAGTCTATTAAGTTAGATTTATATTAACTTTAATCTTGTTTCTTTTATGTATTTTCTATCTTTTTGTAACCTTTCACTTTTATTTAACTTCTAATGGTTTATTGTAAGGATATCCATTTTCTCTTTGGTATTTGTTAACATAGTTTTAAGATTCTTTTATTATTCAATCTACGCTGACGAGGGTATCATTGTATACCGAAACATGTAGGTGTTAATTTGAATATTAAACTACTCTCTAGTGTTTGACATGGCGGCTTTGAGATTAATATCGCCCAACGCGGATAATATAAGGTCCGTTCAAAAAGTAACGAGCCGGAGGCATAATTACAGAAACCAGTACCTGTATGTTAGAAGTATTGGCCCTGGCTGTTGAGGCACTTGTCCCACTGTGACATGATGCGGTGAATGGCTGTCGCATAAAATTCCCTGGGCTGCGATGTGAACCAGTTCCGCACGTACAGCTGGACGTCGGCGTCCGAGGTGAATCGTTGGCCCCGCAGAGGCCTCTTCAGGGGACTAAACATGGCGTAATCACAGGGAGAGAGGTCTGGCCTGTATGGAGGGTAGCCGAGAACCTCCCATTTGAATTTCTGCAGGAGTGTAGCGACTGTGTTGGCCGTATGAGGTCATGCATTGTCGTGGAGCGACCACGGCAGCTATGGCATCCTCTGTCACTCGGCGGCCCTGGGTAATGAGTGCGTCAACCAGCAGGACGTTGTCATCGGTAATGTAGGGGGGTGCCCCAGACCAGGCATCATCGGCTAACGACACCCGTACTTCCCTGAAGCGCTTGTGCCACGTCTTGACCCTTGCAAGGGACCTGCAGTGTTCGACGTACACTGGTGACATTCGGCGATGAATGTCCGTTCCCCCTACTCCGTCCGCTGTCAGAAACCGAACAACACCTCTTTGATCTTCGGTTGCCACCTCCATGTCACTGTTTGCAATGCGACTGACAGCGTTGGACGATTGATTCATGCTGCTGCTCGCTTTGTATCGTCACGTGACGTGCACGCATGCCCTCTAGCGACGGGCTGTGACCTTCCACGCTCTGGTCGGAACCACACATCGTTACACACGCCAAGATTAGCCGATGTAGTCACCGGTTTGCGTATTCCAGCCTCCGGCTCGTTACGTTTTGAATGCACCTTATATTTAATACCATCTTCATGATGGTTAATGTCTATGAATTTTACATATATACGAGACCAAAAAAACTCATGGCATAGTCGTGCTCGTTAAATCGTGTACCGCGAAGGCAGCTACAGTAAGTCCGGAGATTCCAGGTTTGAAACCCGGCGCTGACAGCGGCTGGCTTGCTTGCTTGTTCTGGCAATGGTAATGTTAAGTCTCATGGGCCTCTGTTGCATTTAACTAGGTGTCGGTAATTTGTCGTGGCAGAAACTGTCTACGTTAATCCCTGGCAGACCAAGGACCCGTCCATGCCGAACCGTAAATCCCAAAACTTGCTCATATCTTGACAATGAAAGCCTGAATATGGCGAGATTTTAGAGCCGCAGTAAGTTCGATACATGATATTATTCCCAACAATAATAATAATCGTATAGCCTCGGGTGCCGGGTGCAAGCTTTGTTATATGACACCCAGAGGGCAGCTTTTCATGTCAAATTTTGTTGTTCCTTGGAGCACTATGAAAGTCAAGGTGGTTAGATATCTAAGCTCCTTGACACTATAGCGCTTTCTAGTAGAGAAATGAGGAACATTTGTGTTGGCGGAAAATCCCAAGATTAGTTTTGCCATTAGGAACACAGCCTACTGAATTCAAATGGGTTCTTTAACATGCCAACAACGTATGACATGCGTATCGTGGTTTTTTTTCGCCTTTCAAAAATCACTTACCATGGCCAGGAGCGAACCTGCAAGCTTGGGGTTGGTAGACCTATACGATAACCACTCACCCACCGTGGTAAGCATTATTCCCAATAATGCTCATTTATATAAGGCGGGATCAAAAAGTCCCCGTTTGACGGCCGTACAGTCCAGGATCGGTAGACAAATCAGGCAAAATTGTCGTGAGCACTGAGGCACTCATCCCACCCACACACCAGGTTGAAGAACCCCCGTGTGGTAAAACACTGTGTCCTGCTGCGAGAAGAAGACCGTAACCGCCTGCTGTACATCCTCGTCCGACAAGAATAGTCGACCCTTCAAGGTTGTTTTTAAGGGACCGAAGGCGTGATAATCGCATAGGGAGAGATCAGATCTATAGGGCGGGTACTCGAGTGCCTCCCATTTGAGTTGGCGTACCTTCTGTCTTACGACCTTTGCGATATGGTGACTTGCGCTGATTTCCCGGACGTTTTACCTTAGTTGCACGCCGTAATTTCTCCAGTGTTGGAGACACCCGTTTCTTTGAAATCAATAACCAATGGGCCCCGATAATCAAAGAACAAGGTGGTCATCACCTTTCCAATGTATAGTTGGCTCTTGAACTTCTTGGGATGAGGAGACGATGGATGACACCACTGCATCATAGACGCTTTTGGTTCCCAGTGGTGGCACCAGATTTCTTTCTTTTAAATCAGGACTGACCGACCTACGGCCCGCGGCCGGATATGGCCCGTGAGATTAATTTGTCCCGCCCGCGCCGTGTCACCAAAACCCAGTCGTCGGACTAAACAAAATTATCATGAACTTTATTTCATAATTTGGTTATTAATTGTATCAAATGAACATAAATACTCACTCTTTGTCATTCATGCTGTATGCGTGGATTGGATATCATCGTAGCCTACTTCCATTTTAAAGGGATTTATTCAAAATATTCAAATTTATTTTTAGTGTTTTATTTTTTTATCAACTACAAATAAATATAGAAAATGGCAACAAAACTAAGAAAACTAAGCTCAGACAGCCACAAAACTCACCATATTGCACCTATATTTAAAAAAAAATCCATAGCCCTCAAATCCCCCCGCAGTGTCCTTGGCCCGCAAGGTCCCCCAACTATTTACAATGCGGCCCTTAGTTTTAAAAAAGGTTGAGCACCACTGTTTTAAATCATTCGATTATGGACTAACTACGCCAGTTATTGAGTTAGTTCACTAATGCGGAATTTTGACATTCAAAGTTCGAATTAGAAATTCGAGTAATTCGATTCGTCAAACTATTCGTAAGTTCGAATCAAATATTCGTATCCGAAATTATTCAAACAATTCAAATAATTCGATGTTTGAATATTTACCCTGAAATGGAAACTTTTTGATCACGCATATATAGGCCTAGCCGTCCCCGTGGTGTTGGGGTAGCGCGCCTGCCTCTCACCCGGAGGCCCCGGGTTCGATCCCCGGCTCCGTCAGGGATTTTAAAACTGACGTGAGGGTTGGAACGGGGTGCACTCAGCCTCGTGAGAACAATTGAGTAGCTGTCTGACAGTGAGACAGTGCCCCGGTCACGAAAACCAAGATTAACGGCCGAGGGGACCCGACGCGCTGACCACGCGTCACCCCAAAATCTGCAGGCCAATTGGCTGGGCAGCGGTCGCTTGGTAGGCCTAGGCCCTTCAAGGGCTGTAGTGCCACGGGGTTAGTTATATATAGGCCTAATGCATGCATGGTTTGGCTAATGTATTTTGAAGAAAGCGAGTCATAATTGAAATTATTGGTAAATGTTATTAAAAGTGTCCTTGAGTATATAATAATATAGCCAGATACTGTAATTTTTCCCCTCCTAGATCAAGGTGTTTGCTGATGCCCGTCTGCCTATCAACGCCTACCTGGGAATTCCCTACGCTGCTCCGCCGGTCGGCGAGTTGCGGTTCGCGGTGAGTGAACAACTTGTTACTTGATCAAATTATGTACTATGAAGTTATTGACTAGTTAATGAAGAGACTTTATGGACGATGAAGTGCGCTATAGAGTTATGTGAAGAACAGATCTCCCCTGCTTCCCTACTTCCCTTCTTGCTCCTTCCGCGGACCTCAAGTTTAATTATGAACACAGTCTGTTGCTTAACGCCTCTGCTTCACCTCAATGTCCCGAGGATAACACTGCTAACACTGGAAAATCCAACTTTCCCTATTATCTCGTTAGAAAATAACTGTCTTTATATTGATTCAAGTGGGAATCCAGGCAGTGGGTGATTGATTGATTGATTGATTGATTGATTGATTGATTGATTGATTGATTGATTGATTGATTTAGTGTCTTTGTGGCATCGTGGTCATGCATCCCTCTGTAATTGTGTGTGTGTGTGGAATCTCTCTCATTGATATGAAGTACATCATACCGCTTGAAAGTTGTCCGTATTCACATATACATTAAAATACCTATGAATAGATTCAATCCACCTTTTAAATCAATTAGGGGCCGATAACCTAGATGTTAGCCCCCTTAAAACAACAATTATCATCATCATCATTTAAATCAATGCCATAAAGAAACTAAATGATATACAATGGTGCAGAATGATACGTTATCAAGATATTTATACAACAACCTACAAAAGCTGGACATGAATAGTGAAACTTTTGCGTGATATTCAAATCAGTCATTTTTAATTTAATTTCAGATAATAACAGAATCAGATTTATTTCAATAGTTTTGAACTTCAAGGTCTTCATAAGCAATATGTTTTCTATACTATTGAGACGATTTGAAAGCTTTTGGTACAAACCGCACCTTCTAACTCCCTCTGGTTTAAGAGCTTGTGCTTTGTGAAACATACACCTTAGTGTTTCATGTGTTGTCTTTGCAGCTCTACATTCCTCCCTGTCCTTAGATAATAGCTTCATCTCTACATAGTAACCACACCTTACATCCAAGACAATCTGTTTAGCATAATCTAACCTTGGTCTATCCCTACAGTTCTTGTCCTCGACCCCTCCTTCCATAACTGAATTTGCTATTCCTGGGTGTCTTTGTAGGTATGTATCCTACCAACCTATCTCTTCTCCTCATTAGCAGTCACCAGAAACATCTCTCCTCACCCACTCGTCCTAATACCCCTTGGTTTGTTACTCAATCTACCCAACTGATCTTCATAATTCTCATGTAAGGCCACATTTCAAATGTTTCTATTCTCCTCATTTTTTCTGAACCAACAGTCCAAGTTTCACTTCCATAGGCTTTCAAAAATGACTTCCTAATACCTAAATCTCTATATTCGATGTCAACTGATTCCTTTTCTGTAGAAATGATTTCCTTGCCTGAGCCAACATACCTTTAATATCCTCTTTGCTTCGTCCATCACTGGTTATTTTGCTTCCTAAGTAACAGAAGTCTCCTCCTTCCTTCAGTTTTTCACCTGCCAATTTGACGTCCTTAGAGGTTTCTAATTTATTTCGGCTGCATTCCATTACTTTTGGTTTACATGTATTGATTTTCATCATGAACTCTTTCCTCGACGGAGTCCATACAATTTAAAAACGAATTCAAATCCTGTGGTAAATCGGCTAAGATGACGATGTCATCAGCAAATCTCAGAGTTGAAATTATTTCTCGTTGAATTTTTACTCCTACTTTTAATTTTTCTTCAATTTCCTTCATTGCATTTCAATGTATAAATTGAAAAGTATGGGTGATAAATTGCAGCCTTGCCTTACACCTTTCTGAATACCAAATTGAACAACTGCCGTCTGGTTTCTGTAATCGCCCTCCTATCCCTGTAGTTAATTTTAATTTATGTTCGACGATGTGGAAATGTAAATATTATATGTCAGAAAAATGTGCTATAATGATAATCATTTAAGTATGCCTACTACGGTACTTTTCATTATGATACAGTTTCTCCAACCAATTAGAGCTCAAGATTTTCAACCAATTAGAGCTCAAGATTTTCATTCATTGACGAATTAGGTATGGATAACGTAGCACATGGGCTCAAAATCCAACATGTCGGACATGAATTACATGATTTGAAAGATGACAATGTAAAGGATATCAGATCAACCATTGTAGTTACAATCCCAAACACAGAGACACTCGCCTATAATGGTAAGTATGACACTATGGAAATTATAAAACTCGCTTCACTCGTTTTATAAACATACTCGTGTCTTAATTATTGCCATTATAGGCTCGTTGCATACAGTTCCGCTCAAAAGTTTAGGACCATATAAGGAAATCATGATGTGTCACCTAAAACCTAAACGTGTGCAACTAGAACTCTGCAATATTTTTGATGAGCCAGAAATTTGTAATTGGATGCCATCTGTTGAGGGAAAGAGGAACTACTAGACGAGACAAGTTTGAAGTACTGTCATCGCGGCAGGAGATGGCAGTTGAATACGCTTTGACGGGGTGCGGGGGGTCTTGCATTACGCATGCGCGGTCCACCTATTCCTAACTTAAATATATCGGCTACCAGTGAGAGAAAGAATGTGCTGAGTGAGTGAAGCAAGTAGTGACAAACTGAATGTTTTTGGAATGCGCGATACGCATTGAGCGGGAAGACCTCTGCAGTTCAAACCCAACTGCCAACTCCTGGCGTGATATCAGTACGTAAGTAGCTAGAAAGCCTTACGGCAAGTGTGACAAGAAGAAGGAAAACTCGACCATGTTGGCGCTGGCTTGAAAAAACATAAACCTGCAAAGAAAGAAGGTCCTGCATTTTTTCGGAATTATACCACAATGATCCCCAACTATTGCTAAGTCTACAAAAACAAGAAGTTCCGTGACGAACTAAAGAGCCTACTTTTCATGCCAATGATTATTCTACAGTATATGAACCTATCTAGAATAATGACGAAATTAAGTTGGTAATATCGAAATGTCCAATTAGTTCGAAATATTCCTGGTATAATGTAGCCTAATAGAGCACTACAGTTGGCAGCCCTGGTGACTGAATATATTCTTAGTTCCATCTCTTAAGGTACAGAATACAAAATTTGGTTGAAGTCCAATGGACGTTACATGCAGTTTGACATTGGATCTATCAGCATGCGAAAAAGTATGTTGGCAACAACGTCATACGTGTGCTGGTTAGAAATAATCGTAAATATTATGATATGTTGTTGTGCCAATTTTGGATGAAATCCATTTGTTAGTATAGAAGTTACATGTATTTTAAAATTGGACCTATCAGCAAGCATAGAATAATGTTGGCAGCACTGACTTATATTAATTATTCCAAATTAATCTAGAGTGTCAGGTGCTATATGTGTGCAAAGTATAGAGCTGTTGGCTCGCATACTTTCTGATATATTGATATTAGGGTAAAAAAATATAGACAGCATTTATTAACAGTTGGCAGCCCTGATTGCTCTTAAGAATACATATAGTCATAGCTGTTATGTTACACATATCACATACGAAATTTGGTTGAAATCCAACTGATAGTATAGGAGTTACATGTATTTAAAAATTGGTCTTATCTGCAGGCTTAGAATCATGTTGGTAGAACTGAAGTATATAAGTTACTCCAAATTAATCTAATATGTCAGGTAGAATACGTGTGCATAGTTTAAAACTGTCGGCTTGCATACTTTCAGATATATTGGTATTTGGATGAAGAAAATAGAGAGAGAAATTATGAACAGTTCGCAGCCCTGGTGGCTCTTAAGAATAGACTCAGTCATATCTGATTATGTACACATATTACATACAAAATTTGATTGAAATCCAATTAATAGAGTAGAAGTTATATGCATTTAAAAATCGGACCTATCAGAAGGCTTTAAATTATTTTGGCAATACTGTCATGTATGGCCTCCTGGAAATTAAACTGAAATAGTATTATCTACATGTGTGCCAATTTTGGAATAGCTCCCATGCACACCTTGCATGATATCCAACATGGAGCTCAAATTTCTAATGCGATTTTTCAGCAGTTGGTAGCACTGACATCATTTTCAAATATGGGTTTGAGATATTCCGGTATACATCTTTATTCTTACTAAATTTGGTTTCGATTGCTGCAGCCGTTTAGGAGTTGATAGGGGGGGGGGGACACACACACGCACAGCCAGACAGACAGACAGACAGACAGACAGACAGACACACATTTTCCCGGATCGATCTCATAAGTGTGACCTTCCAACATTTAAAGAATCGTGACTTCTACAATACTTCGCCCAATTGAACGAAATCAGGGAATATATATTCTATCCAATGTAAGAGCCCATCAAAAGATTGCAGAACTCTAGTACCACAGGTTTAGGTTTTAGTTGACACAACATTATTTCCTTATCTGGTCCTAAACTTTTGACCGGTACTGTAATGTACTATTATTTTGTATCTTCGATGATACTAATCGAATGTGCGATCAGAAGTGTGATGGTGCGTGGGTCAATTTGCTGGCCCCCAACAAGATGGGTGGGTTCGAATCGTATGGCCTCAGCAACCGTGACGTAATTCTTTTAAGTACCATTGACGTGATCTACTCTCCACTTTCGACGTTGTGTTAAACAGTGCCATTGTAGTAGTAGTGAAAATCAGAACTCCTACTGAACGACCTGTGACTGAGATGTAGTTAGTTTTGTTTAATCACCAAATGTGACACGAGAGATCTTTTACGAGCTGCCATCGTACGATTCTGAGAGCCGTGATTTTTCTCCGTCCTTCAATAATCTGACTTCCTCGGTCAAGAATCGAACGCTTCATCTTGGGATCAAAAGGTGGACACACTACCACTGACCCAGCGACAAAATTTCACATGTGATGATAAGTGAAAAAGACGACAGTAATCCTTGACAGGAAAAAGAAGAAACCAAAAATTGATCAACTGTCTCGCTTCACGAAAGAACCAAATGGTGGAAGTCTTTATCAGAAGTGCAATTTCAATTCTCAAAAACTTAAGATCACATAATTAAAAGTTAAGAAATGTTGTTGTTGCTGTTATTGTGATGGCTGCACTAGTGTGTGTGTAATTGTAAATTCGGGACAGGATTGGGAAGGACGCGCCGTGGCCTTAAGATAGGAACCATTCCAGCATTTGCCTGGATTAGAAGTAGGAGGAAATCGTGGAAAACCACTTTCAGGATGGCTGAGGTGGGAATCGAACTCTCATCTTCTTACTTTTGCCTCACGAGGCTGAGTGCACAGTTTAGCTGTGTACTTGACCTTGAGAGCTCTTCGGTAGGAGAGGGGTGTAGAGCGGTGCGGGGAACGGGCCGAATACTTCCCTATCTGAGAACATTGACGCGCGTGACAGTAGGTTCTCAAAAACAGACACAAACACACTCAGCGTGGCAACTCTTTTACGATACAGTAGTATACTGGGAGAGTGGGATGGGGAAGTGCAGAGCTAACTGCTGGTAACTGTACCACATTCCAGCCATCACACCAAAATTAAAATTTATTGTCAGAGCCGGGAATTGAACCCGGACCTCCGGGGTGACAACCAATAATGATGATGATGATAATTGTTGATTTAAGGGGCCTAACATCTAGGTTATCGGCCCCTAATGGTCTGGGTGATAGCGAAAATGTCAATGAAGTGGAAAACAGAACGAAAATTAAGAGAGAAGGAAAATACGTACAAAAAAGAACTCAGATTAAAACTACTCACAAAATGGAGAGCGGTAATACTTACAAGGGAATTTAGAACAAATACTCACAAAAGGAATAGATTGAAAAATACACACAAAATGTTTGTAAGTTCAAAATACGTACAAAATGCAATGTACCTTATAAATACTTACAAAATGCAAGTGAAATTCAAAATACTTACAAAATGCAAATGAGATTGAAAATACGTACAAAATGCAATTGAAGCTCAAAATACTTACAAAATGTAATTGAAACTGAAAATACACAATGCAATTTGGATTGAAAAATGCACATTTCAGATTCCAAATAATCACAAAGTACAATTGATATTCTAAATACTTACAAAATGCAATTGAAATTGAAAATGCTTACAAAATGTATGGTAGATTCAAACTACTCAATTGGATGGACAATAGCCTACTTATAAAATGCAATTTAGATTGAAAATACTTACAAAATGTAATTTAGATTCAAAACACCCACAAAATGCAATTAAGAATCAAAATACTTGCAAAAAGAGGTTTAGGTTGAAAATACAAAATGCAATTGAAATTCAAATACTCACTAAAGTCCCAGCCCCTATATTGAAAGACTTACTAAAAGGTAATTTAGATTGTCAATCCTTACAAAATGCAACGCAGATTGAAAACACCTACAAAATGGAGTGTAGTTGCAAAAAAATCGCTAAATGGAATTTAGATACACGGGGGTCTAATTAACAAAAAACAGTGCGGGAATCTTAAAGAGCAAAGGAAATATAATGAAAAGAAAACAAGAGGTCTGACCCCTCGAAGAAGGAGGGATCAGGAAAGATGAGACAAGGGCCAATTAAGGCGGGAAAGTGAAAGACTCCCTAGGCCTCGGATACCCTAATACCGTCGGGGTCGGAAGAGAACAAGATTTGACCAAGGGAGGTCGACAGGAAAGAAGACAGAGAGGAGCCCGGCACAAGTAAGTGGAAGCAATGCCGGACTCAGCTGGGGTCCCGTGGTCGCCAACCCACGTCCCACTAGGACAACCAACAACGCTAGCCACTACACCACGAGGTAGTCAAAGATAAGACGGGAAAATTGTCATTAATATGAACCTCAGTAGCAAACAAAGAGGGCATAACTTTGGCTAACAAGTTGTTATGTTCAGCACAGTAATGTGCAAGCCGACCCACCTGTCTCCAGCAGCTGGTCTCTTGGAGTTTATGTAAAGTAGGCTGAGCTTATGTTAACACAAACTACTTAAAGATCACGTGACGCTCTCAGACAACAGCCCGGCCGCGGAGCAAGAGAGAGAGAGAGCATAGATGTCATTAGGATTGCCCGATTTTGAAATTGAAAATGCATCAATATCCAACACTCGTTAACGTATTTCCTTTAAATTACATTAAAGAGCATTTATATGCAGATACAGTAAATGGATATTTAGTACTGCCAGCTTAAGAGTACACGGAGATCAAACTGGATATGAGGTAGGTACCCAATAATCTTCCCTCCATTTTCTGTTGGCACGACTGTATCATCTAGAATTGTCTTTATGTAAAAGTCCAAGTCTGGCTTCCATGCCGCTACTTTGCTGTCTGGAAAATGTTGGCACCACACTCAGAAACATTCAAATGATTAAAATGTTTACGGAAGCTATTTCTAAAACACGGGACACGAGAGATATAAAAAGTAATAAAAGTATAAAGGAATTAAAGTAGAGGGAAAATCAATGCCCTCGATCCTCAATAAATGAGAATTGAGGGACTTGGAAAGAATTGAAGCCTGTAAGGAAGATACGAAAGGGAAAAAGGGCAGGTTACGCCACAAATTCACTGGTAAAAGGGAAGACAACTGACCCAGCACAGGAACATCTGAAATCACCAACCGTGATCCCCTTATAGCGTAGCACTTTCCAGAGTGCATCGGCGTGGGCGGCTACCCCTTGAGGGTCTCTTACGGTAGGCAGAGGACACTGAGAAAGAGATCACAGTTCTATCCCTTCAGGCTAGGAACTTAATGTGGGAATTAAAATATTGGGATAACAAAAAAAGAAAAGAAATCATAAACTTTAAATCAATTTCGTGGACTACATACAGGGTTATTATGTGCGTTTGCGCCAGTAAACACGGCACGCTAACAAGGGGAGGATACGATGCATGGGTCGCCGATTCGAACCATCTTTAGTACACTTGTGGGGCATGACCAGGTGCAAGTAGTAAGGTGCGATTCTCAGCCGATTCCGAGAAATGAATTATTAATTATTCGTAATTGCTGTACGGCGTTCATGTGCGTTGTATGTTAACATGAAGCCAAGGAGCGCATGGTGCAGCGGTAATAGCACTGCTTCGTAAGCGTGGGATCACTGGATCGAATCCCACCGGCAAGCCCTTTTAATTATTTTTTTGTAAACATATGCAATTCGTACAACTGTAGGTGTCGTGTATAATGTTCATTTTGCAGTCAATTGTAATAACGTGTTGTGTTAGCGGGAAAAAGGAGTCGGAATAAATCGTACAGGAGAATGATGAAAGAATACCTTTATTCACAGTATTTGCTATTAGTACAACTGCCCACCGTTATCGTTAGTTTGTGTGCAGGTTACCTCGCCAGGTCCAAACACTTTCCAACCAATACCCATAGCATGAGACACTACTTGCGGGGTACGGGGTGGTCTGATGGTTCACTGACGTGCAATGAACGGAACAGACTGGGCCTTCAGTGTATAAACGTTTACATTTAATAGAATACACCTGACCATGTATAATACCAATGTATTTGCAATGCCCCGACTGTACATTATGTAATGTCACAAACATTCACCCCCATACGAAGATTTCAGAATCCCTTTTCCCGCTCACAAAACACGTTCAATTGACTGCAAAATGAACTTTATTCACGACACCTACAGTTGTACGAATTGCCTATGTTTACAAAAAAAAAAGGCTCACCAGTGGGATTCGATCGAGTGATCCCACGCTTACGAAGCAGAGCTCTTACCGCTGCACCACGTGCTCCTTGGCTTCATGTTAACGTACAGCGCACATGAACGCCGTACAGCAAATACGAAAAAAAAATCCACAGCCTGCTTCCAGTCTCCGACCGGGTCAGGAATGGAATGAATGAAGTCCCCATCTAGCGGCGAGGATATGAACTGTGCCGGCTGCCGAGGCCCGACGCACTCCTCCGGGGCAATGATTAAATGAATGACAGATGAAAGGAAATGATAGTGGAGAGTGTTGCTGGAATGAAATTTTGACAGGGAAAACCGGAGTACCCGGAGAAAACCTGTCTGCCTCCGTTTTGTCCAGCACAGATCTCACATGGAGTGACCGGGATTTGAACCACGGACCCAGCGGTGAGAGGCCGGCGTGCTGCCGCCTAAGCCACGGAGGCTTCACAGCAAATACGAATAATTTATAATTAATTTCTCGGAATCGGCTGAGAAGCGCACCTTACTACTTGCACCTGGTATACGACTAGTCATGGCCTACAAGTGTACTAAAGATAGTTCGAATCGGTAACCCATGCATCGTATCCTCCCATTGTAAGCCGGCTGTGACTAGCGCAGATCGCGGCCGCGCGCACCCGGTCCAGCCGGTGCAATAACCCGCTCCGCTGACTCATATCTTTAGTCCACACGTGTTTTGTCATTCAAATGGACGTGTATTTGCAAAGCTTAGACGTTAGTGTTGCACATTTAGTGAGTATTGTGATTACTGTGATTGTTGGTCATGCCTAGACACCAATTCACATTGCGCGAACGAGTGTATATCCATAATTCGTATATGAAAAGCAGTACGACAAAGGATATTGTTTAACGCTTGGTGTCCATGTATTGATTGAACGAAACCATACGAGTGTGGTCTGTCTTCGTCTTCTGTTGGTGAGGTTTGCGATTCTTTGAAGTAATATCATTTGTAGTTGTTGATCGTTCAATGATTACAACGTCTTCATCTTGTTGCCGACTCGTTCCAGGTTCGTCGCTGAATCTTACTACTTTCTGCTTTTTTAATTTTATTATTCAACTTTTGAATATTTTGTCTATTCACCAAACGTCTCTTACGTGCTGGTGGTATGGTGACACACATTAAACCAGGGGTTCCCAACCTGGGGGCGCGCCCCTCTAGGGGGGCGTGGGGCTTTATCAAGGGGGGCGTGAAGTGATTTCCGAATTATTTTTTTAACTCCAATATTACAATTTTGTATAATAAACATTTTTCGAATCTCTCCGGGTGATTGTCGCGCCAAGTTAATCGATCAAAAGCACTGGTAATTGGCAACTGTCGGCTCAAACTTCTACGGAGCCGCGAGGTTGGAGGTGAAATAAGGAATTTCTTGTGTTATAAGCAGCAAAATCAAGCTTGAGAGATGATTCCAAACAACTGTATTAGGACTGGGTGACTTTTGGGTAAACTGTCTTGCAGTGTATCCTGTAATAGCCAAAGTTGCATTGCGTGTCATTGTCCCATTTTCAACGACATATTTAAGTGAGTCAGGATTTTCAACGCTGAGTGTCATAAAAACGAAGCAGTGCTGTCGACTTGATGTTGCAAGTGATCTCCGCTGTGCTTTGTCAAATATCAAACCAAACTTACCGGATCTTACCAAGAGAAAACAGTGTCAACCCTCTCACTGACATTTGTTGACTAATTTAAGGATTTATTGTAAAAGTGTGTACGTTGCATTGTGCTAAAATGAAGTTAGTATGTAATAGATATAAAGCGCGTACTTCATATAAATTTATCAGAAATAATTATTCCATTATGTAGTGTTTTAGGTTAGGTCTATATCCTCCGCGTCAATTTATCGAAGAGGTTATAGAAGTGACAAGTGGAGGGCAAGGGGTGCGAGGAGGGGGGCGCGATGACCACCAATATCTGAAAAGAGGGGCGTCAGCTGGCAAAGGTTGGAAACCACTGCATTAAACTGACAAGTCATGGACACCAAGCGTTAGACCACATCCCTTGTCGTATGCAGTTCACTACATCTAATACTACGAGTGCTTACTGTCGACCCATACATGGTCAAATCAAATTATCTATATCTGTTTTGAGAAATTACAAAATCTGCTTCCTACAAATTGGAGATAAAGAATCAAAGAATAGATTAAAACAATCAAACTCTAATTTCATTTAAATCTGTATAACAAGTTCCATTTTAAAAACAAGCGTTTTTAAAAAGTTTATTCAAAATATAATTTAAGCTGGAAGTAATTTTTAAAATTTAGTTTCGAAATACGATAGAGCTTTTCAAAACACGCATTTTTACACTTTTCCGGGTTCTAGCTTTTAAACCGTTGGCACAATTGTCAAAATAGCTTAACTTTACGTATTTGCTAAACTGGACCCATGTAAAACTCAGCAATTTATTGTAAGTTTATTGACGAGTTTAATTCCGCGGCCGTGAAAGCCAATACACCATCTTTTTGGATCCTTATATTCTGAGTGCTCTTAGTGCCATTAAAAACATGTCTTCAACATTAAAAGAAGTAGTCGGACGCTTCGAAACATGAAGGCATAAGGAAAGAAAAAAAATAATGGCGAATTAAAACTTAAACAAGTAGTTCCGTGAAGAACTATACAGCCTATTTTCATATATCCTACTTTTATTAATTGTCTCTTTCAACATACAAATTGTCAGCTTGATTGCTGTAACAGATTCGTAGATATTGAGAACCGTCTAAATATTTCGCATAGTCACCATGTTGGATTCATATATATAGGCCTTATAGTTATGTACTATTAATATTTCCTGAAAATCATTCCTTGCAAGACATTAGCTTCACTGCTCAACAGCATGCTCAGCAACAACCGACTAATTGAAGTACACCTAAATGGAAATATAAGCAGGCCCTATAGATTAAATGATGGATTACCACAGGGCTCAGCCTTTGCTCCACTTCTCTTCAATCTTTACACTGCAGATCTTCCAACTACTATTTGCAGAAAGTTCATACATACTGATGATATAGCCCTGACAGCCCAGTCCACAGATTTTGAGACTACTGAAACAATTCTCACACAATATCTCCTAAAGTTGGACAGCTAATTTGACACTTGGCGACTGAAGCCCATAATCAGCAAAAGAGGTCAGTGCCTTTCATCTGGATAATAGGGGGGCCCATTACATTCCCCGTGTACAATTCAGAGGTCAACAGCTAAAATATTGCACCCAACCAAGATATTTGGGTGTTGTGCTGGATCGCTCTTTGACATACAAAGAACATCTCTGCATAACAGCAGCTAAAATCAGAACACGTAACAACATCCTTCACAAACTCTGTGGTACAAGTTGGGGAGCAAATGCGACTGTTTTTCGCACAAGAGCTCTCGCCTTAGTATACTCGGTTGCTGAATATTGTAGCCCCGTATGGATCAATAGTGCACATGTAGGAAAAGTTGATGTCCAGTTAAATGATACAATGAGAACAATATCGAGCCCTCTCAAATCCACACCACTCAAGTGGCTATCAGTATTATCCAACATTCATCCTCCTCCCCTGCGAAGGCTAACAGCTCTAAAAAGGGAATGGTCAAAATGCGCTGCAAACGATCTCTTACCCATACATCATGTCTGTAATCCACAGAAGCAAGGGAGATTAAAATCTCAACATCCGTCATGGCAACTAGGCAAGATGTTAGTTGAATCTAAGTTCAATATGGACGAAACTTGGCGAGAAGAATGGACTACATCAAATCCAAGAAGGACATGGACGTCACTGAACAGAGTGCGGACCGGCCACGGAAGATGTAACTTTTGGCGCCACAAATGGGGAAAATTTCTAGTCCTCAGTGCGATTGTGGCGATTCAGTGCAAACAATCCACCACATTGTGTCTGAATGCCCTTTGCGGTCCTTCAAGGGAGGATATAACGACCTGCAGAACGCAACTGATGATGCAGTGGAGTGGATTACTGCTCTGGACATCCAACTGTGACTTCTAGTTTCGTTTGTGGATGTTACTAGATATTTATCACTTGTATATATTGTATATACTCTAGTATTACTGTATCCTCTGTATGTCATACGAAATATATATATATCTTTATATATATATAATTCTTCGACACGTGTGTATGTGACTGAACTCCTCCTAAACGACTGAACCGATTTTGATGCAATTTTGTATGTATGTTAGGGTGGGTCCATGTATGGTTTAGATTCACAATTTGACCAGGTAGGTGGAATTTTCGAATTTTAGAACCACAATTTACACACAATTTTAGAACCATAATATACAGTCATAAACAGTCGTCATGGAAACCGCTAGCTTTAGTGAAAAGTGATGCTTTTGGACTGTTTGTCTCTGCACGTAGAGCCACCTGGTCGCAACCTGTGCATCTACCGCCATAACATACACTCCGCCCGTGGCGGAATGTTGTGTTTTCTACCAAAGGTGGCAGTGATGTCGAACTACTATTTGTCTCAGCACGTTAGAGTGTTTCGAAGTCCCGTATGCGTTCATATACCATTCATCCGATTGTTATGAATCTTGGGTGAGATGTTGAGTGCACTCCAGGGAAGGTGTTTGGCTTAGTAAATCCATTTTACAATAGATAGCGCACGACTAGATTCAACAAATGAGCGACAACGCGCGAAGCGTTTCAAAAAGGTCCCGTATGCGTTCAAATACCATTCGTCCGATAGCGATGAAACTTGGGTGAGATGTTGTGTACACTCCAGGGAAGGCTTCTGGCTTAGTAAATTCATTTTACAATTGGTAGCGCACGAGAAGATTCAACAAATGAGCGACGACGCGCGAAACGTTTCAACAAAATCCCGTATACGTTTATATACCATTCGTCGATTGCGATGAAACTTTGATGAGCTGTAATGTACACTTACGTGAAGGTTTCTAACTTAGTAAATCCATTTCACAGGAGGTTAAGCACGAGTAGATTCAACAAATGAGCGACGACGCGCGAAGCGTTTCAACAAGGTCCCGTATGTGTTCAAATACCATTCGTCCGATGGCGATGAAACTTGAATGAAATGTTGTGTACACTTCAGGGAAGGCTTCTGGCTTAGTAAATCAATTTTACAATAGGTAGCGCACGACTAGATTCAACAAATGAGTGACGACGCGCGAAGCGTTTCAACAAAATCCATATACCATTCGCGATTGAGATGAAACTTTGATGTGATGTTGTGTACACTTACGTGAAGGTTTATAACATAGTAAATCCATCTCACAGGCGGATGCGCACGAGTAGATTCAACAAATGAGCGACGACGTGCGAAGCGTTTCAACAAGGTCCCGTATGCGTTCAAATACCATTCGTCCGATAGCGATGAAACTTGGGTGAGATGTTGTGTACACTCCAGGGGAGGCTTCTGGATTTGTAAATCCATTTTACAATAGGTAGAGCACGAGTAGATTCAACAAATGAGCAACGAAGCACGAACGTTTAAACAAAGTCCCGTATGCGTTCATATACCATTCATCCGATTGCAATGAAATTGGGTGAGATATTGTGTAGACTCACGTGAGGGTTTCTAAGTTAGTAAATCCATTTCACAGGAGGTTGCGCACGAGTAGATACAACAAATGAGCGACGGCGCGCGAAGCGTTTCAATAAGGTCCCGTATGCGTTCAAATACCATTCGTCCGATAAAACTTGGGTGAGATGATAAGTACACCGTACGGAAGGTTTCTGGCTTAATAAATCCATTTTACAATTGGTAGCGCACGAGTAGATTCAACATATTAGTGACGGCACGTGAATCATTTCAACAAAGTACCGTATGCGTCTATATAACATTTATCCGATTGCCATGGAACTTTGGTGAATTGTTGTGTACACTCCAGTAAAGGTTTCTGGCTTAGTAAATTTATTTTACAATAGGTAGCGCACGAGTAGATTCAACAAATGTGCGAAGGCGCGCGAATCGTTTCAACTAAGTCCTGTATGCATTCATATACCACTTATCCGATTGCGATGAAACTTTGGTGAATTGTTGTGTATACTCCAGGAAAGGTTTCTGGCTTAGTAAATCCAGTTTTTAATAAGTAGCGCACGAGTAGATTCAACAAATGAGCGATGGCGCGCGAATCGTTTCCACAATGTCCCGTATGCGGTCATATATCATTCATCCGATTGCGATGAAACCTTGGTGAATCATTGAGTACACTCCAGAGAAGGTTTCAGGCTTAGTAAATCTATTTTAAAATAGGTAGCACATGAGTAGATTCAACAAATGAGTGACGGCACGCGAATCGTTTAAAGAAAATCCCGTATGCGTTCATATGTCATTCATCCGATTCCGATGAAACTTTGATGAGTTGTTGTGTACACGCCAGGGAAGTTGTTCAACTTGGTAAATCCATTTTACAATATTGGTAGCGCAGGAGTAGATGTAACAAATGAGTGACGACGCGCGAAGCGTTCCAATCAAAAAATCCCGTATGCGTTCATATACTATTCATCGATTGCGATGAAACTTTGATGGGTTGTTGTGTACACGTACGTGAAGATTTCTAACTTAGTAAATCCATTTCACAGTTGGTGGAGCACGAGTAGATTCAACAAATGAGTGACAGCGCACGAATCGTTTAAACAAAATCCCTTATGCGTTGTATGCCACTTATCCGATTGCGATGAAACTTTGGAGAGTTGTTATCCACGCTCCCACGAATGTTTCTAGATTAGTTAATTCATTTCACGATAGTTTAGAGGCAGTTAACAGAAATTGAAAAAAATATTGTGTATCCAAAAGCACTTCAAGAAACAAAGTTACAACACTTTCTTTGATTGGCAGGACAACGTCTGCCGGGTCAGCTAGTATATATATTTATATACATGAAGATTATTGTCTAGGTGTAGTATTCAAACTTCAATCGCTTGATTAGCCCCCCCACAAAAAACGAGATTCTAAAATTTCGCATAGCTGCCATCTAGTGGTTATGAAAACAATTGGAATAAACTAGATGCCAGAGGATTAAAATTTGTATAAGCATTTACCGTAACAATTTTCACTGTGCTCAGATGGTTAAATCGCGAGAAACGTCCATTTAAATATATATATATTGAGTCACCGCCTTGTTGGATTTGTGCACACCAGATTATTGAAAGTCCCATAGGTGATCTTATGTTCATAGCCTCTATCAACTTACAAAATTTCAAATTGATTGCTGTAAAAGATTCGTAGATATTGATAACCGTCTAAATATTTCGGGTGATCGCCATGTTGGATTTTTATGTATGTAGGCCATAGAATTATGTACTATTAGATGACTATTATTGCGTAGGTTCATTATTCAAACGTTCACTTCGATCGCATGATTAATACACAAGAAAAATAATTTAATTTTAAAATTTCGCACAGCCGCCATATTGTGGTTATGTAAACAATTGAACTAAATTAGAAGCCAGTGCATTACAATGTGTAAAAACATTTACTGTACCATATTTCACGGCGCTCAGATAGTTAAATCGCGAGAAAAGTCTAATAAAATGTTTCAACTTCGCTTGGCCGCCATGTTCGTTTTGTGGTTAACAGGTTTATTAAAAGTCGCATGAGTGAATATCTAGTAGTGCCCCTTATCACCGTACAAAATTTCTGGGTGATATCAATAATATTTTCGGAGATATAGAATGCCGGTGAAATATTTCGCACAGCCGTCATCTTGCGGTTATATAAACAATTGAACTAAATTAGATGCCAGTGCATTACAAAGTGCAACAACATTGGCTGTACCAAGTTTCATTGTACACAGCCGCCATGTTGGATTGGTGAGACGTAATAAAATTTGAAGGTTACGGTCGGGGTCGGCCAAAATGGTGCTATGACCTTACCGAGTTTCATTGAAATCGCTCCAGTCATTCAAATTTCATTAGGGGGGGGGGCACATACGCGCACACACATACACACACATACACACACACACATGGACAGAAGATGATCTCATAAGCCTATTTTTTCATAAATGAAAATAGTTAAAAAATGAAAGACTCCAGAGACTTCAATTACTCTAATGCCGTTGGCATCGGAAGTAAACGGAACCTGACCAAGGGAGGTTGACAGGAAATATAACGGGAGCAATGCCATTTTCAGCTTCGCAGCGTTGTAAATTTGACTGGGACCAAAACACTTCCATCTTGCATAAGTTTCACTGCATAAGATTTGTTGAAGACTCACTTGGAAGGTAGAAAGAACAACTGCTTTGTTTCAGCCTCCACAAATCCATTCGGGATGGAATCGCTCCTACTTCGCGGGCAGCTACAAGGCGGCGTGTCCTCAGTTGCAGGATGTGAGTACGAGATCATCGGTCGTGCAGCAGGACGAGGACTGCCTCTACCTCAACGTGTGGACCCCTGAGGTGAGCTACTAATATAGTACGGTACATGCCCACCTGTACCAGTTAGAGCAGGACAAACTGCGTTTTCTTGTCAATGCTAGAACTGCAGTTTTAACCATAGATATTTTTATTAAATCATTATTTTCTTCAAATATGTAAATGGTGTTAGATGCATTAAGGAACATCGAGGTAAATGCCTTGTTTTAAAATGTGTACATTTTAAAAGGAAAACATATTCTTATAATTATTAATAATAACAAGAAGTATATGTACAGTATATGAACCAATCTAGAATAATAACGAAATTAAGTTGTTAATATCGAAATGTCTAATTAGTTCGAAATATTCCTGGTATAATGTAGCCTAATAGAGCACTACAGTTGGCAGCTCTGGTGACTGAATATATTCTTAGTTCCATCTCTTAAGGTACAGAATACAAAATTTGGTTGAAGTCCAATGGACGTTACATGCAGTTAGACATTGGATCTATCAGAACGAGTAAAAGCATGCTGGCAACAATGGCATGCGTGTGCTGGGTAGAAATAATCGGAAATATTAGGATATCTTGTTGTGCCAATTTTGGATGAAATCCATTTGTTAGCATAGAAGTTACATGTATTTTAAAATTGGACCTATCAGCAAGCGTAGAATCATGTTGGCAGCACTGACTTATATTAATTGCTCCAAATAAATCTAGAATGCCAGGTGCTATACGTGTGCAAAGTATAGAGCTGTTGGCTTGCATACTTTCTGATATATTGATATTAGGATAAAAGAATATAGACAGCATTAATTAACAGTTGGCAGCCCTGATTGCTCTTAAGAATACTTATAGTCATATATGTTATGTTACACATAGCACATACGAAATTTGGATGAAATCCAACTGAGTGTATAGAAGTTACATGTATTTAAAAATTGGCCATATCAGCAGGCTTAGAATCATGTCGGTAGAACTGAAGTATATACGTTACTCCAAATTAATTTAAAATGCCAGGTACTATACGTATGCATAGTTTAAAGCTGTCGGCTTGCATACTTTCAGATATATTGGTATTTGGATAATGAAAATAGAGAGAGCAATTACTAACAGTTGGCAGCCCTGGTGGCTCTTAAGAATACACTCAGTCATATCTGTATATGTACACATATTACATACAAAATTTGGTTGAAATCCAATTGATAGTGTAGAAGTTATATGCATTTAAAAATTGGACCTATCAGAAGGCTTAAAATTATTTTGGCAACACTGTAATGTATGGCCTCCTGGAAATTAAACTGAAATAGTATTATCTACATGTGTGCCAATTTTGGAATAGCTCCCATGCATACCTTCCAAGATATCCAACATGGAGCTCAAATTTCTAGTGCGTTTTTTCAGCAGTTGGTAGCACTGACATCATTTTGAAATATGGGCTTGAGATATTCTGGTATACATCTTTACTCATACTAAATTAGGTTTCGATTGCTGCAGCCGTTTAGGAGTTGATAGGTGGGGGGGTGGCACACACAGCCAGACAGACAGAAGGACAGACAGACACATATTTTCCCGGATTGATCTCATAAGTCTACTAAGTCCTCTCATGAAGTTGGTGTCAGGAAGTGAATCCGGTCGTAAAACCCATCTGCCTCATAGGATTCCATCGCATCTCATCCCAGACCCCGTTGAAAAACGGTAATAATAACCGGTATAGACATACATTTTATTATTTTTTCTTTTATTTATGTTTTCCCCATGCGAATTGACCACTTAGGATCACGCAACAACTTTATTTTTCGTTTCCTTTGCCTGGGGCTTAATGCGTTCACTGGCGTGTTTCCTTTGATCTTCTGTCCAAGTTCGTCCACTTCTCTTAGGTCTTCCTTCATCTTGAAACCCTTCCAGATTTTTCACTTTACTCTTAAATTAATTCATTTGAGACTCTGTGATGTTCAACTTTTCTAAATCTTTCCTAACTTCCTTAGGGCCGTTTTCACTAACTCTTCACTAACGATTAGTTAGTTAATTCACATTTAACTTAAATACGAGATTTAATGCGTGATTATCTTCGATGCATTTCACGAGGCCATTCGGGTTCGCAATTACTTAAATAAGATTTACAACGCTATCGCATGCGTAGACTCGGTTCCAACTTGGAGAGCATGGTGGACAGAATAAGAAGCGCCTAGCACCGATTGTTGTTTGCGATGCTTCCTTGAGACTTTCTGGAACATAATTATAAAGGAAGGGAAATACATAAGACCTTATCCGTGGCAAAAGCTTAGTAGTCCAGTCAATAGAGGCTCAAAAAGGGGGTTCACCTTACATCAGATGCGGGATCGTTTTTTATTTTTTGATGTTGTTTAGGATTATTGGGTAGTTATTAATCCAAGTTTCCGTCATCCTCCCCCCCCCCCCTTGCTTCGTCCGCCATCTTGAAAAAACTGTCAGAAATCGGCACTTTCTTCAGTTTTTGGCCTCTAGCTCATTCCCAGTTCATTTGTTTGAAAATATGTGTAAATAAGAAAATGTAGATTACTAAATTTGCAACGACTTTGATGTGGAAGGTTTTTTTGTAGGACCAAGCGTATTCGAGCTACGAGAAGGAGAAAAAGGGAGAAAATTGGCGATTCAGCATATTTTTCACTTTCTCTCCACTTTCCATCGCAAAAACAGGGGGGAAACTTGATTTCAGCAAAAGTTTTATTGAATGATAGTTGTAGAGAATTTCATTTCCTTTGAAACTCCTGTATCAAAAAAACAATTACGAGTAATGGGTAGGAGTGGAGGTAAATTTAAGAAAACTATAGAAAATACGTTTTTTGTGATTCAGCCCTGGAGCGCCGTGTTTGTGAAAGTTCTTCGTTTTCATTATATTACAACCATTTTTTGAACACAGCAGTGCATCTAAATATTATTTGAACCATTTTTGTATAAATGTAACCACACGCATACACTCACACTCTCACAAACACTCATATTGCTTTTGTTTTATTCAGTTGATGTTCGTACTTCCAGTGATCACATCGGGTTTAGTCAACGTGCTTGGAAAGAGTTTTCCTGTGGAGTGAGTTGTAGTGGTGAAGGATGGCTTCTTCATCCCAAACACCGGACAGTGAGTGCTTCATATGCGGGAAGAGTTTGGACGAAGGAGTTGTTATTACTGTGAAGAAGAAAGGAGTTCAGACTCTATTACTCGCAAGTGTTCGAAGGGGGCGAAACGACCACAGCCAGATTCTGAAGATAAGAGATGAACTTAAAGTTCACAATGCCTGCTCAAAGAATTACACCGATCCAAGACGGATAGACGTAGCTCCACTCTCAGAATCCCCTACACCTGGACCATCTTCAAAGCTAAGGTCAGTAAGTGAGGCGTTTATTTTCAAGGGCCACTGCTTTCTATGTGCGGAAAAAATTGAAGAGGATTATATGAAAAAACAGAAAAAGCTCCCCTAGATTTCTCGAAATCCAGTTCACTTGGTGGAGAAGATGGAGGTAAGGGACAACTTTTTGCTAGCAGCTCGGGCACGCGGAGATGAGGGGGCTCAACAAATAATTAATCGTGTTCCCCCAGACTTAGATCTTATTGCTGCTGACGGTCAGTACCACGATGCTTGTATGAAAAAGCTGTACCGACCACCGAGAGCTGGGGGAGGGGCAAGAGGATACAGAACACACCCCAGAGTTGATGAAGCAATGGAATGTGTTTATGCTTTTCTAGAAAAAACAAAGAAGAATACCAATTCTCATTTGATCAATTAATGAGGGCCCTTAAGGAAGGATGTGAACTTGATCGGAGAACAGTAAAATCCCGTTTACTGAAAAAGTACGAGGATGACATCATGTTCGCTGAAACAGGCAATAAATCGACGGTATGTTTCAAAAATACTGGTTATAAAATATTGAATGACACTTGGTATGCCAATATAAAATCGAATCCTTATGAAGAAAGAATGAGAGTGGTGAAAGCAGCTGCAGATATAATTACAGAGGATATTCGCTCCCGTGTGTACAATACCATTGACTATCCATCCCCTGATAAATTTTTGAACAGTATCGAGTCAGACATTCCACCAACGTTATTGACAAGGGTCCAAACAATTGTGCTGAAAACAAACAAGGAAGTTAAGATAAATGGAAGAGGCTCAGTATTGCCATTTCCCATGCAATCATTGCTGCTGCACGTCCTCGGTCGTTTGGATCCCGTGAGAAGGGAGGAGAGCATCAGCTCTGGTGTAGTTGGAAGTGAGCAGGTGAACTGCTACAAGGCTCAGAAAGTCGGTATGGCTGGACTCTCAAGAATAGTGGGAACAATCATCGGTGAAGTGTCCTTCAAAAAGAAGAACAAAGTGATATTTTGAGCAGCTGACAAGAACATCTTGAAAGTTGGGGAGAAGAAGCTTGCTGTGGACCCACTCACACTCTATCACAGGATGTGCAGAGCATAAACAACCCAGGACGACCTTGAGGAATACCTCTCTTATGAGCTTGCACCGTACCCTATGTCGTTGTTCAATGCCGATTATATCAAGTACATCCACCAGCATTATGGGACAATGGTGATGGTCATCTTCGACGGGTACCCAGACAATCTTCTGATGAATACCAAGAATGCTGAAAGAGCGAGAATGCGCAAGCTGAACGCCTCAGCAGATGTGATATATGATGAAGCCACAGTCAACAAAACTCCTCAAGACAAATTTCAGTCCAATGAGAGCAATAAAAACGATTTGTTGCCCTCCTCAGAACACTTGAAGCGTCCATCGTCATGAACAAGCAAGCTGAATAGGATGCTGACGTGCTCATTGTGACCACTGCAACATCGATGGCTTCTTCGTACGACGCTGTAATTATTGTGGGGGAAGACATCGATTTATTAGCCATTCTCACTGGGACAGCAAATACGATGAACAACGTATACCTTAAAAAAAACAGGAAGAGGCAATTCACCTGACGTCATGTACTCCCCCTCATCATTTATGTACGACTTCGCCGAGAACCTGCTGCTCATCCACGCCATCAGCGGGTGTGACACTACGTCAAACATTTATGGATTCGGAAAAAACAAATTTTGTTCCCTGTTCCGGAGGATTCCATTATTGTTGGAGTAGTGATGTCTTCATGGACCCAGAAGCCACATTAGAGGACATCTCCAAAGTAGGAGAGCAAATATTGGTCGTCCTCCATGGTGGGGAAATCGACCAATCACTTTCTGACCTCCGACACACAAAATTTGTTGCCACCACGACAAACTTGAACCTGGAAAAGCTGCCCCCACTCTCCGATGCAGCGCGATACCACTCCTTGAGGATATACCAACAAGTGACGTCCTGGATGAGCAGGAAAAAAGACCCGATCATCTTTCGCTGGACAAGAGGAAGCAAGGGCCTTGATTTCGACAACAACCACCAGAGATGCTGTACTCTTACCCTGCTGAAGACGGTATCATGCAGGTGTGTCACCGGCTGTTGCGCAGCATGTGGATGCAGAAAAGCCGGTATGCATTGCTCCACTTTCTGCAAATTCTGCTGCGGCGGAAAGTCCTGCAACAACCATCTTTGATAGTCGCTGACGAGGAAGAGGAAAACATCGACGACCCGTCCATACCATTCGACGAAGACCCTGCCGAAGGGCCAACCCTCCCGACCCTCCTTGCGAAACGTCTCCGGTTACTGTAGAAACACCCCACCCCCCATCTATTTTAAAGTTTTTATTTTAGTGTGTTCCTTAGTCCCTAATAATTAATATGTAAATAATTAATATATAAAACGCATTGTATTGTAATCTATATTTTGTAAATACACACTAACTTTCTTAAATGAATGTGTAACGAATTTGTTTTCTCCCATCTATTCATATTTATACAAAAAATGGTTTAAATATTATTTAGATGCACCGCTGTGTTCTGAAAATAGTTGTTATATAATGAAAACTATAAACTTTTACCAACATGGCCCTCCAGGGCTGAATCACAAAAAACGCATTTCCTCTAGGTTTCTTAAATTTACCCCCACTCCTACACATTGCTTCTAATTGATTTTTTGATCGACGAGTTTCGAAGGAAATTAAATTATATACAACTTTCATTCAGTGAACATTTTTCTGAGATCAATTCTTCTCACTGTTTTTGCGATGGAAAGTGGAGCGAAAGTGAAAAATTTGCCGAATCGCCAATTTTCGCCCTTTTTCGCCTTCTCGTAGTTCAAATCCGCTTGGTCCTACAAACAAACCTTTCAAATCAAAGTTGTTGCAAATTTAGTAATCTACATTTTCTTATTTGGACATATGTTCAAACAAATGAACTGGGAATGAGCTAGAGGCCAAACACTGAAAAAGGTGCCGATTTCTGACAGTCTTTTCAAGATGGCGGACGAAGCAATGGGGGGAGGATGACGGAAACTTGGATTAATAACTACCTAAGGGTCCTAAACAACATCAAAAAAATAAAAAACGATCCCGCATCTGATGTAGGGTGAAATTCGTTTACTGACTGGACTATAAAATGATATCAACAAAGTATTTAGGAGAACTGGCAGTTGTGTGAATAGATAGCTTAAAAGGACTCGTATATCTAATTGTCTTCGTAGCGTAAACGGTTGAGGTGAAGACTCATAATGTATTATGGCAGCGCTGGAATGAGTTCGAATCCCCCTTCGGATATAATTCTTTTTTTTTTAAATTTCCGTATTCGTCTTTGTTGGTATTAAAACTTAGTAATGTGTGTGATCTTTTATAATTTCATTGTCACAAACATATTTTATATTCATATGGATGAAAGTACGTGTGAAACTCGGAAACAAACCGCCATTGTGGAATGCGCAAGGCACAGTTCAGCTATTTCCCGCCACTATAAAGATGCTTTAGGGACAAAAGTTTGGTGCTTTTCAGTCGGTCAACACGAATGTACCCAAAAAGAGCTGGGTTATGCCCTAATCCCGCAATAAATTACATGAGATTAATAAATACACTAGGATGACCAGTTTCGATCGTCAAGCGATCATCATCAGATCCATCAGATCCATTTTTTGGTTACATTCGTGTTAGTTAGTTAGTTAGTTATTGTTGTTTTAAGGGGCGGAACTACGAGGTCATCTGCCCCTCTTAACACAGATTAAAGAATACCAATTTTGAGTTGAATTTAAAATTTTGAGGTGACATCTAAATTTAAAAAGACCAAAAATTAATAAAACAAAAACAAACAATTCAATAAAAAATAAAAATTATAAAAATAAACAAAAATTACGGAAAAAACAAAACATTATCATTCAAAAACGAACAAGTCGTTGAGTCAATGTTCACTGGAAAATTTAGATTGCTGGCCCTAACCCACTCTCACTTATAAAGCGGATAACGCGATCAGCAGCCACCGCGTCATCGGCTAATATAAGTTTGAGTGTCGTCTGCAAATCAAGGTTTCTTCGTAAGTCAGCAAGATCCACACACTGGGTGAAAATGTGGACCACGGTGAATACGGCTCCACAGGTACAAAGTGGGGGGTCTTCCCTTCTCATTAGGTAAGAGTGGGTGGATCTTGTATGACCAATCCTTAGCCTACACAAAATGTCGGACTCTCTCCGGGCCCGGAAGGAGCTCCGTCACACGCGAATAGTTCCCATGATCGCTCTCAGTTTACTGGGCAGTGGGTCAGCTAGCCACTGACTCTCCCAAAAAGCCAGAACTTGTAGGCGTAACTGAGAGCGAATATCTCTAGCGGGTACCTCCATTGGTCGAGGTGGTAGTGATACCGCCTCTTTTGCAGCTTGATCTGCTAACTCATTTCCCGCAATTCCCATGTGGCTTGGAAGCCACAGAAAGGTGATTCGAGTGTCAGCGTGGCACAGCCCGGCTAGTAGGTCGTGGATTCGCTGCACTAGGGGGTGTTGCGGGAAACATGTAGCAATTGACTGCAACGAACTCAAAGAGTCGGTACACACGAGAAAGTGGATTCGTGGATCCTGTAGTGCAAACTGCAGAGCTTCATAGATGGCAACGAGCTCCGCAGTAAACACACTACAGGCCTCAGGCAAAGAGATCTTGGTACTTGCACCATCAATAACGTAAGCACAACCCACTTTCTCGTCCACCTTCGAACCATCCGTGTATAGAATGCCAGCGTCCGGAAATTGGTGAACTATGCTGTGGAACTGCCTCCGGTAAACGGTCGCATCCGTGTTCACTTTAGGACCTTGGTGAAGGTCTAACCGAATTTCCGGACGCGGGACTTGCCACGGAGGCACCTCGCTAGATGTCCGGATCATACAGGGACCTACAGCCACTCCTATTTCAGTACACGAGCTATCAAGTCTAATACCAACCGGCCGAGTGGCACGAGGCCGGTTGGCGTACCCCTGGTGGTTTTGGGTACCGAAGAGAGCTTGATAGGTCGGGTGTTGCGGCATTTGACGCACATTGGCAGCATATGTTAAAATCATATGTTGGCGTCTATAATTTAAAGGTGGAACACCCGATTCGGCGAGTAGGCTGGGTATCGGGCTGGTCCGGAAGGCACCGGTAGCCAGCCTAACGCCACTATGGTGGATACTGTCCATCATTTTCAAGGTTGCCGGCCTTGCTGAACCGTATGCCGCCGAACCATAGTCTAGCCGGGACAGGACGAGGGCTTGGTAGAACCGTAGCAGCACCGCACGGTGAGCCCCCCACGTAGTGCCACTAAGAAACTTGAGCATGTTCAGTTTCCAGAGACATGTCATTTTCAATTGCCGTATATGGTGCTGCCACGTTAACTTGCTGTCAAAATGGAGCCCCAGGAAGCGATAAGTGTCAACCAACGGCAACGCAGCATCCCTGAGATGTAGTTCAGGGTGTAAATGTAGCCTCCGTAGCCGACAAAAATGGACGACGGAGGTTTTCGCTGCTGAAAAACGAAAACCCCGGTCGTGAGCCCACCTGTCGACCCGGTTGATGGCTAGCTGCAATTGCCGTTCCACGACTGCCATTCTTCCAGAGCTGTAATGCAGAGCTAAATCGTCTACATACAGCGATGGAACTACCGCGGACCCGGCGGCGGCAACAATGCCATTAATGGCAATCGCGAACAAGGTGACACTCAGCACTGAACCCTGAGGAACTCCATTTTCTTGGGTATAGTATTGCGATAATGTCCTACCGACCCTTACACGGAAGCTGAATGCCTCTCACCAAGGTGGTCCGGGTTCGATTCCCGGTCAATGCATGTGAGATTTTCGAAGTGAAATGCCATGTCCTGTGGTTCGGATTCCACGTAAAAAGGAGGTCCCGTGGCTCATGATCTCTAGATTAACGGTCACGTTAAACTACAAGCTTCCTTCCTTCCTTACACGGAAGAGTCGGACGGACATGAAATTCGCAATGAAAATCGGTAAGTTACCACGGAGTCCCCACTTGTGAAGGGTTGAAAGGATCCCGTAGCGCCATGTGGTGTCGTAGGCTTTCTCGAGGTCAAAGAAGACCGTGACTAGGTGCTGCTTTCGGAAAAATGCCCCCTGTATGGCGCTCTCAAGTCGCACCAGGTGGTCAGTGGTGGACCTATGAGAGCGAAATCCACACCGGTACTCAGACAGGAGGCCTTTCTCCTCCAAGAACCACACCAGTCGACGGTTCACTATCTTTTCGAGCAGTTTACATAGGCCATTTGTCAAACAAATGGGCCTATAGCTGCTTACAAACTTGGGATCCTTTCCAGCCTTAGGAATCGGTATCACGATCCCCTCTCGCCATTGAGATGGAAACTCCCCTTCAATCCATATACGATTGAAGAGGATCAACAGTTGTTTTATACTGGCTTCGCACAGATGTTTTAACATTTGATTATGTATGTTATCCGGTCCAGGAGCCGTATCCCTGCACAGTGCAAGCGCACTGCGCAGTTCCCATTCAGAGAATGGTACATTATAGGACTCCGAAGCAGCAGTGGCAAAGGACAAGGGGTGGGTCTCTGCCTCCCGCTTCAGAGTAAGAAATGTAGGATCGTAACTCCCGGAGCAGGATACATCGGAGAAGTGCGAGCCAATGCTGTTGGCAATGTCGAGATGGTCCGTGATGATGTCTCCATTGATGGACACTCCGGGTATCGACAATGATGTCGGGAGTCCGGAGATCCGGCGAAGCTTAGTCCACACTTGAGATGAAGGAGTATGTGCCGTCATAGACGACACATACTTTTCCCACGTCGTTTTCTTACTCTCCCGAATCAGATATCGGGCTCTGGCACGCATCCTTCTAAAGGTGATAAGGTTGGCCATAGTGTTTTGCCTCCGATAGCATTTGAAAGCACGTCGACGATCTTTAATGGCTGCTGCAATATCGGCTGTCCACCAAGGGACAAGCTTCCGGCGTGAGTTTCCGGATGAGGAAGGTATTGTTTCCTCAGCAGCAGCCAAAATACCATTCGTTATGTGAATGGTATGATCGTCGACACTCTCAAAGGTATCTTCGGCAAACACCGCACGTGCCATGAAAGTTGGCCAATCAGCCCGACGGAGAAGCCATCGACTTGGTAACTCGATGGCTCTCTGGTTCGGAAGAGTAACGATAATTGGAAAATGGTCACTATTACAAAGGTCATCGTGTACACCCCACTGTAGCAGGGGAACCAGCGCACGACTGCACAAGGTAATATCGACACTTGAATAAGTGCCGTGTGCAATAGAGAAGTGCGTAGGTTCCCCTGTGTTCAACAAACACAGGTCCAGCCGCCTGATCAGCCTCTCAAAATCTCTCCCTTTACCGCTAGTGGTAGCGGAGCCCCAGATGGTGTTGTGGGCATTAACATCTCCCAGAAGGAGAAAAGGAGGGGGGAGCTGAGAGACTAGATCCTCCAGCTGTCCATAATCCGGTTGAGAATCAGGCGAGATGTACACGTTACATACTGTTGCCATTACTGGCAATGAAGTACGAACTGCAACTGCCTCTAGCTGAGTACGCAACGGCACCTCTTCACTAAAGAGACTAGAGTGGACGAGAGTGCAGACGCCACCGGCGGCCACAGCTCCGTCCACCCGGTCTTTAGAGAAGAGTTTGAAGTGTCGCATTGTTGTCTCATGTCCAGGACGAAACCTGGATTCCTGAAGACAGACAATGTTTGCCGTAAACTGAGAAATCAATTGGCGTACTTCAGCGAGATGTCGAAAATAGCTATTACAGTTCCATTGTAATAGTGCCATAGTGTGGACTTAAGTAGAAGATAGTCGTCTACTTATGCTTAACCGTTTGCCAACCATCCCTATCCTTAGGAGTAGGTGATAGGGTAGGAGAGCATTCCTCAATCTCCACATCTCCTTCGGAGGACGAAGAAAACGGAGCGAATGCTCTCTTGGTTGGCGAACGGTTATCGCCGGACTTTCCGGGTCTCGTCCTTGGTGAAGAGCGAGAGCGGTGACGAGGGACCTTCTCCCGGTCCGATGACTGGGAGTCCATCCTCGGCACGTCCCGACTATTTTTCTTTTTGAACCGGCGTTGACGTCTATTTGGGGAAGTAGTTGGTCCCTTCCCCCTGACGTCTCCGTCCTGCCAAACAATGCAGCACTTGCTAGCACTGCTCCCCCGGTGGTCGTGGAAGCAGAATTGCCAGCAGGTATTGGAGCTGCCTTTTCAGCAGGAGGGCAAGAGAGACGGCGATGAACAGTCTCTTTCTTACCCGCCGTTCCTGTTCCCTGTTTTGTTTGGCTGGATATGGGTCCAGCCATGGCCGGCGAAGACTTCCTCCTCGAACGAGTCGGAGATTGCTTCTTCACTGGCCTTATCGGAGGAGTTGCCTTCTCCGATGGCGCCGGTTTAGTTGGAGGCACCTGCGCCTTTTGTTGGATGCCAGTAAAAGATTCCGTAACCTTCTTCTGGCTAACAGGGGTGATAATAGGGCTATTTGTAGCCCCTTTGACAGTGGTAACTCTTTTAGAACTTGTTTCCTTTGTCAAATTTGCCGCTTGATTACTAGATTATTTTGATACCTTTTGAGCATATGATACTGAGAAAATAGGAGAGGCCATGGAGCGATATTTTCTGCGTGCTTCAGTGTAGGAGAGCTCGTCTAAGGTCTTTATTTCTTGAATTTTCTTCTCCACTAGGAAGGCAGGACATTCCTTCCAGCGAGGAAAGTGCTCTCCCTTGCAATTTGGACATGCGGGAGGTGGTGTACATTCCGCTCCCTCATGAGTGGCCTTGCCACAGGAAAGACAGATAGGCTTTCCCGAGCAACGAGATGAGGTATGTCCAAATCGCTGACACTGAAAACACCGCAATGGAGATGGAATATACGGTCGCACATCGAGAGTGTACATTGACACTTTGATCCTCTTGGGCAGGCTATCCGACTCAAACGATAAGATGAACGCCCCGGTGTCAACTAGTACACCATTCATCTTACGTTTGATTCGTCTCACCTCGACAACGCCATGCTTTCCAGTTCTTTCCAGGATACGCTCGTCGGTAGTGTTCACCAGGTCCCTATGAAATACTAAACCTTTCTTCAGGTTTAGGGACTGGTGCTTCACTACCTCGACTGGAAAACCACCGAAACTTGTCGTCCCAAGAAGACCATCTGTCTGTCTCTTTCCTTGAGTTTTTATCAAAAGTGCGCCGTTTCGCAGCTTTTTTACTGTGTCTACATCGCCCCATTTCCCCTCAATTGCATCATGTAAATCAAAAGGATCAACGTTTGTAAAATTTTGCCCATCGGTCCTTGTTACCATAAGGTACCGAGGGAAAAACGTTGAATCCTTTTCATCAAGCGGCGAAACTAGAGGCATAAACTTCCTCTTCTTAAATTTTAAAGACGGCTTTGTAAGGGAGCCACCCTGTGAAATAATGGACGCTATGTTTGGTCCCACGAGTAGCTAGGGAACTAAAAGTCAACCCCCGGCAGAGCCCCGCTTGCCCGGGGTAAGGCTAAGGTTCTCCAGAGGTCGCCAGGTATCTGGAGGTGGGTCGCTTGTGACTACTCACCCAGTAGCCATTCATCACCTCGCCACGACCACTCAGCTTGTGATTAGGGGAGGATTCCACCTCCTGTCACGCACACACACATTTACACCAAAGAAAGAAAAGATGAGACAAGGGCCAACTAAGGCGGGAAAGACTCCCTAGGCCTAGGATACCCTAATACCGTCGGGGTCGGAAAAGAACAAGAGTTGACCAAGAGAGGTCGACAGAAAAGAAGACGGAGAGGAGCCCGGCACAAGTAAGTGGAAGCAATGCCGGACTCAGCTGGGGTCCCGTGGTCGCTAACCCACGTCCCACTAGATGTGAGCCCCTGAGGGCTTACATTCGTGTTGACCGACTGAAAAGCACCCAACTTTTGTTTACTTAGGCAACACTGAAAAATAGCTACAAACCCCACAATGCTTTAGGGAGTTGAGTGGTCAGATTTGGCCATTTAACGTAATTCCTTGTTAGTGGTAAGTTAACGTTTCTGTTTGGTGAAATTCTCGTGCTAAGTTAAATAACTTTTAGAGATGAATTAAGAGATAATTGACGTTGGTGAAAACGGCCCTTTAGTCCACGTTGGAGTGGTCTTTTCCTTCCAGAGATAGTCGAATACTTGTTTGGTTAATCTATGTTTGTTCACTCTGTATTGAACCCTTGCAAAGAAGCATATGAGACTCAGTTTCGGGAGGTGTAACAGTCCATTTCGTAAAGTTGTTGTTAAGCCCTTCTTATAACATGCAGGGTTAACATATAGCAAAATAACATGCAGGAAAAGTGAATACCAGGGTTAAAACATATGAATTTAATAACAGATCAACAAATTTACACTATTTACAATAACAACATAAACAAGGTCTCCCCAAATGACTCCCACTAGAATTAATAAAAATTGCCAAACTAGGCCTGATCACAGGAGAGATCGTTAACATCTGGACCAAATGTCCCAAATTACTACAATGACATGTGCGTGTGCGGCTGTTCTACATGCGACACGATGTGTACAAATTAATGCGAGATTCGTTACCATCCAGTAAACCTTCAGGGGACGAATCTGCATTGTCTTAGAGCTAGACAGACACGAGGAACCAACTAAACACAAATTAAACTAATCCGACACTTCCTACACTAAATAAAACAAAATAATTTCCGCATGAAATTGGAATCAAGAACTGTCGTAGCAAACAACATTAACGCCTAAAACTAGGACTTTTCAAATCAACACAAGTAAATCAACACGTGACCAATCAAGAAAAATACACATATGGCCGCTTGCCATTTTTACAAGAAAATACAAAATACACCCAACGGTGTCACACCAGACAAAATCTAACAATGAAATGAGTCATAGAAATCACTAAGCTCAAAGCCAACATTTACATCATAAAACAAATATTTTATTTCATACGATATGCGGTAATTCGTAACGGACATGGCGAACTCACACTTTAATTATGATCCAATGACCATTAAAAGAACAGGTTTGCTACAGATAGCTTACAGGGGTCAGTCGGTCAGCTGGACTGCCTAAACGATGAATCACCAGACATAGACGGGCGCAAAGTGGAATCTGCACATCTGTCAACCCACGTGTCAATAACCTCGAACTGCCGTGGCACTGGCTCGAGTCTCGAAGAAGCGTGCTCCCAAAAGCACATAATATACGTGTGTGTGTCAAAATAAAATATCTTAGCATTTCCCACGGAAATCCAAGAATCAGCACTGGACAAGGTAGAGTAGCCTCTAAGAGCGCTCTGCCTTTCCAATAAAATACAACCACAATAATTGAGGGCGGTAGGCACATTCTACCCCTTATCACGAAGAACCAATACACACACCTTGACACAATACACACACCAGGATCACACGTATGGGTTTGACAGAAACCTGAAATAAAGGACATAAAATATTTTCCACCGACTTGCGCTTCCAATCTAGTCCGTGACTAAAGAACCTGAAAAGGACTCAAAAAAAACTCAAAAATATAGAACTAAGGTGTTCTACAGTGACATCTTAACTTGTTGCGCTCGGAAACCCTAGTATGAATAAAAACCTGTTCGTAAAACATCTAACAACTTTCACCCCACTTTTCCTACTAAAAATGAACTTGAATAAAGCACCACTTGTCGACCACGACGAATTTCGCATTCGCATGGATAAAATCAAAATACACACGCCGTGCATACTACATATGACCCATAAGAAAAAATATACAATCAAACAAACACTTTGGCAACGTGCCAGCGTCCATTTAAATATGACAGTGTCGGCGCACAAAAAAAAATCTAAATACAAGAAAAACAAACAATGAATAAAATATTTACAACGTTCCCGCGTCTAATCTAGCTACATATTGAATAAATCAATGGTTTGTACATCACCGTGCGGCTTGTAGAACTCAACCTCCATCCCAAGGCATTTCCCCACGGGAAATCTACTCGTTCATTGTCGAAGCTATGGTAGAGGCGTAGCACTTCATTCCACCAATCGACCTTCCAGAAGACATCTTGGCGTTGCTTCTTGGAAAGAAATGTTCAAAGTTATTAGTTTGCCTAGCTAGAATCGCTATGAGTTACTGACTTTCACTCAAATAATGTCCTAGGCGATTACTCAACGTTGAACTTGCCCTATCTAAGCATTTGCTTACATCACACGCACACATACACCACTCAAAACATAACACAAAATTTACATAAAATTACGCTCTTCATTCTCTACGCAACTGGCTTTTAACAAGTCTCAAATATGTCTACCGCGTAGCGCTTATCTCGACTAGAGATCTCCCTCCGCTAAGCGTGCACTCTGCTCCCAGAGCACAAAATAAAATGTTTGTCCAAACAGACGTGAAGTATGCTCACTAGAGCCTGATAAAATCGTGACTCAAACCGGCGTGAACGATGCTCACCAGAGCTCGATAAAGTTGTGTCTCAAACAGCTCATCACCGATCAATTTATTAGAAACTGACAGAAAGGAGTGGAGTGGGGGCAATCTGTGAAAATAATCTGTAGTTTTTACCTCACAGACTTCGGACTAGTATCAATCTTCTTCTTTTCATCCAAACGTCTCATCGGACTTATGCGGAATTATATCGCATCGGCGGTTCTTCAGACATGTGTTTTAGCGCCTTTTTTAAGGTACGCGACTTACCGCGTGGTTTAGGCGTCCTCTCTCCTGATTTTCTGATTCAATCGTGTATCAGTTGGAACTTCACCTCTGGCACGCCCATAATGACGCCAACTTGGATGCGCGTTCACCCTGAATTTGTCCTTGAACTCGGCTTAGCTGGTCATCGTCAGGAATAACTACCACGCTGCTTCTGTTGTAATCGTTGCGACACACTATCTGTCTCCCCTTTGTCAACCTCAACCTGTACTGCCTGGGCATCAGTAATAATAATAATAATAAAAATCATGAAGACTTATTGATCGGCAAATCAATAAGGGTTCAGTATAGATGTCCGGGGAATGTCAGCCTCCTCTTCCGCATATTCTCTGAGATTCTTTCCATTGCAACCATGATTTTTCTTAGAATTCTCCTTTCCAGGACTTCTAGTTTTTCGAGACTATAGTTCAACGAGAGGCATTCACTGGCAAAGAGACATTCCGTTTTTACGACAGTGTTATAATGCCTTATTTTGGTATTCGAGGAGATGTACTTCTTGTTGTAGATAGTATTTGTTAATCCATATGCTCTTTCCATTTTTAGAATTCGATCTCCAACAGCTGCTTTCTCTACCCCATTCTACTGTATAGTCTCTCCCAGGTACTTGAACTTTTTAACCCTTTTTAACTCTGGTGTCAAGGAATTTTGGTCCAAGCTTGTCATTTGTCATAAATGTTGTCTTTTCAACTGAGATCCTTAGTCCCGTTTGGCTAGCTATCTTTTCCAAGAGGTTGATTTGTATGGTTGCTTCCTCCGTGGTTCCCGATAGTACTGCAAAATCATCTGCAAACGCCAGGAAGTTGACTAATTCCTACCGACTTTCTCCCTAGGCAGATTGAGTTCATTCCTCGACTCTCCAGTGCCGAGTTCCGAATTCTCCCAATCATAGGACACAGTTTAATTGGATTGGCGATAGGCCATCCCCTTGCCCCACTCCTATCTTAATTTCGATCGGACGAGGGAGCTCCCCTATGAGCTTCACCCTGGAAGTGGTGCTTGTTAGGGTCTCTTTGACTATATTTGCTAGTTTAGTTTTGGTTCCAAATTCTCTTATAACCCTGTCCAACAGCTCTCTGTCTACTGAATCAAATGCTGTTTTGAAGTCTAATAAGGATACGACAAGTTTCTTACTACTCAGCATTCTATGACGGATTATTGATTTTAAGTTGAAGATCTGCTCAACACAGGAGCGTCCTTTTCTAAACCCTCCTTGGTATTCACCTAGTTGTTTGTCCAGCGTATATTCTATTTTGTTTAGAAGAATCTTAGACAGAATTGTATAAGCAATTGAGAGGAGGGGCACTCCTCTGTAGTTGTTAACGTCTTGCTTATCCTCTCTCTTGTGGAGCGGATGGATCAGCGCTGTTTTCCATTCTTCTGGAATTATCTCGATTTACCAGACTGTACCAAGGATTCTATGAAGGTCATCTAGAATGTCTGGCTCAGCCCATTTCATCGCTTCTGATGTTATTGAGTCTTCGCCACTTGCCTTGTTTTCTTGAGGTTCTTGATGCAATCTCCGATTTCTTCTTTTGTTGATGGTGCATCCTCATTTGAGTTTGCTTGTTGGTCCGCTATTTATAATCTAGAAATGGGGGGTGGGCAGTTCAAAAGATCTTGAAAGTATCCAGCAAGTATCTCGCAGTTTTCTTGGTAGTCCAGTCCAATTTCTCTCCACCCATTTCTAAAATTCACACTTGGGGCTTGGTAACCCTTAATTTTGTTTTTGAAAGTCTGCTGAAAGTCTGCTAAAAGTCTGGAGTTGTGTTTAACGAAGTCGTTCCGAATATTTTCTAACTGTGCTGTTTCAAATGATCGCTTGGTCCTACGGAATATTCTGGATGTTTCTTTCCTCTGTTGTCTGAATTGTTTCAACTGTTCCTTTTTCCCAGAAGATTTCCATCCTCTCCATTCCTCAGACCTCTTACTGAGAGCTTCATCGTAGGCTTCGTTCCATCAGATTTCTCTTTTCCTCTTTGCCAACCCCAGTGTCTTCTATGCGGCGCCATTAATTCCTGTACAGAGTTGTTGCCAGCTTTCCTTTTTGGTACTGCGTATTTCTTTCCTAAATTTCTTAACTATGTCGTGGGTGATGTTCAATTTGCTCATGTTATTTGGATATTCTATGTGGGTTTCTCTTTTGGCCTAGCGGAAGGAAGCGGATTTTGACTTTTGAAAGATAGTAGGTCAGAATAGAAGACACCGTTTCTAATCACCTTGACATTCATTACCTCTTGCGTTTTTCCTTGATATCGCTATATGGTCCGGTTGGAATTCCCCTAAATTTGGAGTTGGGGATACCCAGGTTCTGGAATGTTCTGCAAAGTCCTATGAGGCTTTCCCCAATCCTGTTCGTCCTTTTATGCGCTAGATACTCTCCCACGATGTCTCTCTATTTTCTCTCCTTTGCTATTTGTGCATTAAAATCTTCCAGGAGAATATTTACGTTTTTCTCTGGTATCTGCAAGATTTCATTGTCCAAAAGATCCAAGAAATCGTCCACTTTCTGTGAATTGTTCCTGTTGTCTTCATTAATGGGAGCATGGCAGTTGATAAGTGTGTACTTCCTGTTTTACACTTTAATGTAAGTAGCGATAGCCTTTCTTATTTCGATGTGAATTCTGCGACACTAGTCACTATCTTTTTGTTTACGTAAAAGGCAGACCCTAGTAGAGGCATGTTCCCCATTACTTTTATTGCTGGCTTTCCTTTGAATACTCTGTAGTGATCGGTGTCTACAACATTTTTGTCTAAGAATCTGGTCTCTTGTACAGCTAGAATCTGGATTTGATTCTTGTCTAAAAGATTTCCAAGTTCTTTTTGCTTTGTTACTCTGAGGAGCGAGTTGACATTTATGGTCCCAATGAAGTACTTCAGTTTGAATCTCAGCTTGGAAGGTGTTTCAAGACGCTCCGACTCGTTTTAGTTGCAGATGTTGGGACTCCCCAGAACCCTAGGTCCCGATGCATTGCATATCGCAATGGTGGATTTCTCTTTCGAGCTACCAACTGGGGTAGTGCTTTCTTTCAGCGGAAAATAATATTTATGCAAATACAGTTGCGATTTGTTAGGGGAGGAATTATATTTCAAAGTATTTATTTATTGTGGATTTAAGGAGCCATATGTTCCGTCAGA
Source organism: Meconema thalassinum (assembly GCA_946902985.2). Taxonomy (NCBI): domain Eukaryota; kingdom Metazoa; phylum Arthropoda; class Insecta; order Orthoptera; family Tettigoniidae; genus Meconema; species Meconema thalassinum. Next base: position 68,974,853 of record OX336396.1, read on the forward strand.
CAGTTTGATGACGATAATGATGATTATCATCCTTTTGTCTCTGTAACTCTGATCTATCTTAATGTAATTGTATTTTTATTTTGACTACAAGTAGACGACGATAAGAGTATAAAATATATTGTGTGTTTTCAGTCGCCAATGAACTACCGTAACCTACCAGTCGTCGTGTTCCTGGAAGGTGAGGGTTTCGTATCGGGGTCAGCGGCTCGATTCCCTGGTCAGGACTTAGCAGCAGAAGGCATAGTCGTAGTGACCGTCAACTACCGCCTGAACGTGTTTGGTGAGTTCAATGGCCATCACTTTTATTAAGTAGAAAAAAATAAAGGATTTAGTCACAAACTTCTGTTTATTCTCGAGTGTCAAAACTGACTGAAATAGACCATACAGAACTGGCACCGCAACCCTCATTAACTTAACGGTAGCATGACTGCTCTTGCGAGGAAAAGGTAAGACGTCGGATATAAATTTTGAGAAAGAAATTGCAAATTCAAGATAATACAGATTAGGGGGTGGGGAACCATTTTTTCGCAAATCCTTATTAAGAGCAATTCAGAGGCTCGAAGTTGGTGGGAGCCGCTGAACGTCAGAGCTCGCAGCAAGTGAGAGTTCTCCCTCACCTTTCTTTCGGGGTGGGTTAAGGACGAAGGGAAGGGAGCTCTGATCTCATCCCCTCGCTAGAAATTGGCAAGGAGCGTGCATATTTGAAAGAATATAAGCATGATCATAACATTGGCAGACCAGCAAACAAAGTATTAGGCATCTTAGGTGATATAATAATAATAATAATATCGTATGGCCTCGGGTGCCGGGTGCAAGCTTTGTTATTGACACCCAAAGGGTAGCTTGCATGTCTAATTTCGTTGTTCCTTGAAGCACTATGAAAGTCAAGGAGGTTAGATATCTAAGCTCCTTGACCACTACAGCGCTTTCTAGTAGAGAAATGAGGAACTTTGTGTTGGCGGAAACTCCCGAGATTAATTTTGCCATTATGAACAAGGCCTACTGAATTCAAATGGGTTCTTTGACATGCCAACATCGTATGACATGCGTGTCGTAAATTTTTGCCGCCTTTCAATAATCACTTACCACGACTAGGAGCGAACCTGCACGCTTGGGGTTAGTAGACCGACACGTTAACCACTGACCCACCGTGGCAAGCATCTTAGGTGATAATTACCGCAGTTCTAATTGAACGGATAGCTTCGCCAAGAAACAAGACACTTATTCCTTCCTATTTAAGTCATATTTTTTCGCCAAAATGACCATAATATCGATTCCTTTCTCTCCCCTTAAAAAGGATTACTGAAAGATTAGAAAGGGGCGTGGTGGCGCAGCGATCAAGCTGTTGGCTTCTCACCACGGTGGACCGGGTTCTATTCCCAGTCAATCAATGTGAGATTTTCAAAGTAAAATGCCATGTCCTGTGGTTCGGATACCACCTGAAATGCAGGTCCCGTGGCTCATGATCGCGAGATTAACGGTTACGTAAAACTACAGTATAAACTTCTTTCCCTCCAGAAAACCCCCAAAACACCTATTTCAGCTTGAAAGGACCTCCACGGTTACATCTACTGCGAAATACGATGTACGACTTCGTAGCAATCCCTCGCTAGATTAAATCATAAGCCTTGCTTTCGCAACACACACAATCCAATAGCAGAGACGGCCTGGAATCAACTCATACCCCCATACCGTGCGGCCTTGTCTGAAGTCACATGCTCTTCCTTACAAACGTCACACCTCAGTGACTTCTCCTGAAATCGAAAGTGCGTCTACGGAGTAGTCGGTTAATTGAGCTCATTGCTATATTTACAGGTTTCCTGTGCCTCAACGACAGCCTGGCGAGAGGGAACCTAGGGTTGCTGGACCAATACTTTGCTCTGCAGTGGGTTCAACAGAATATAGCCAGCTTCAGAGGAGATCCACGATCTGTGACTCTCATGGGGCATTCTGCTGGAGCGGCGAGTGTGCTATTGCATCTGGCGTCTCCTCGAACTGGAGGTGAGTACTAGAGTCCTGGATTCACCAGTACATAGCAAGCTATTTGACTCTCATAGGGCAGTCAATAGGAGCGGCGAGTGTGCTGCTGCATCTGGCGTCTCCTCGAACTGGAGGTGAGTACTAGAGTCCTGGATTAATCAGTACATAGCAAGCTATTTGACTCTCATAGGACAGTCAATAGGAGCGGCGAGTGTGCTGCTGCATCTGGCGTCTCCTCGAACTGGAGGAGAGTACTAGAATCCTGGATTCATCATTACATAACGGGCCGAGGTTTACAGCATACCACAATATAATTTGAGCGTAAATATTATGAAAAGGAACCAGTTCCCTGCGTTTAGTTCATGAGATATTCCAGTTTAAACTGGACACTGACAAGTTTTTAATTACAGGGCGTCAGGAAACGTTATCCGCAGTGCCTGCATGCGTCAGTAGTTACGTTGGCAGCACGACTGTCGATTGAATCAGAACAAACAAAACAGTAAACTTTGTACTCACCACATCTATTCATAACTGATGCTAGAAGTGCTGATGACACACACGCTCGCTTATTGTAATACACACTGACGATTTCGACAGCCTACAGCCCACACGTGTGGGATTCACTCCGTCAAGGACACCGTGCTGCCAACTAAACTGCTGATGCTAGCTGTGGCAGAAGCCGGCAGTCACTGCGGGGAACATTTCCTGGAGCCCTGTATATTTATCATGTATTTCAATTATGTCGGCTCAAAACAAAAGGGAGACTCGTGTAAGTTCTGTAATACTTTGTGCCGCTCTTCAGAAACTTGAATTATGGGCTGACGAAAATAGTTTAGTGATCAACAAAGAAAAAACAGTGCATATGACTTTTAGAAAAGGAGGCAAACTGGCGTTGGATGATCATTTAACTCTGCAAGGAGATATGCTACGAGTAGTAAATAATTTCCGGTATTTAGGAATGTATCTACAAACGACATTGTCTTCCTACAGGATACACACTCGGGGAAAGGGCTTCAGCAGCTACGAAAGCCACTCATCGAATTAAAAATATCCGAAAGCTTTCTTTGCCCACTGCAATGTCATTATTAAAAACAGTATTAACTCCAATTGTCTCATATGAAATAGAATTAATATGGGATAAGCTTTCGAGTAGCGATTTCAAACGATTAGAAAGTGTTAAAGCACGATATCTGAAGAGTGTTTTGGGAGGTGGGATTTATGCACCCTCAAGGATTGTATACGAATTAGCAAGGGAAACCTTCTTCTTAGAAGACCTGAGACTGCAATTCACGCTGCCATCTACCGGCCCTTACCAAGCGCATCTCGAACTGCGGCGGAGGAAGAGAAATGACATCGACCCTGATTTTTATAGCACTATCGCAATGATGGATCGACAATGGACTGAGGCAGGACAAGATCTAAGACATGTGGTAACGAGACTTGCAACTCATGGTTTTCATCATAAGATCTGCTTAACTCAAGGTTTTCACCAGCCAGGTGATGATTGCGTATGTTCGTTGTGTAACAAGAGGTGAGACCGTTATCACTTAACTAAGTGTGCAAGAAGAACTATATTCATCAGAGACTACAGTGAAAACTAAATAGCACTGTAAGATCAAATTGTATTTAGAATGATATTTTCATGTATTATGTAGGTTAAGTAATGCTCTTTCAAGCGCATCTTATTAAATTATTTAAAGTTTTCTAGTAGTGCACCAAAGGCATAATATGAAGATAGCCCTGTATCATGTCACGTACAAGCAAATAGCCCCACCATCCCATGGAATACGTCACCGCTTATCCAGCAGCGCCGTGCTGCTGACCTCATAGCAACATATTATACAGTTGTGTGCTGCGGGCCAACTGATTATTAGGAGTAGCGCGCGTGCCACCGGCACCGGTCCGTTCAGTTGACGCCATTTTCGTTCCCAGGAAACATCCAACTGAATCAAGGGCAAGAAGAGTGTTGTTGTTGGGGACAGATGACCTAGCCCCTTAAAACCGCAATAACTAACTAGAGTTGTTGTTGTTGTTGTTGAGTTTACATCACAACATTATTTGTAGACAAATATTGCTCTTTTGTGTATATTAAACGTTATATGAATTGCAGCCGAATGGCCATAGCTGGGTATTTTTCATTTAACGCCCGAAGGCTCCCAACAGGTTAAATTATAAGTAGTTCCAACTTCGGCCACCAGATGCTGCTGCCACTAATACTTAGCGGCGAACGTTGGAACTTGATAGAGCGTTTCTAAATAACCAAATTTAACCTACAATTTTTTCTACACACTACCAATTGCAGTAGCAGGTTCTTTTACGTGCCATAAATCAATGACATGGTCCCACCGGCGTTACTTCCCCTCCGAAGAAAGGCATACTGAAGGATTTTAACGCTCTTAAATATCTGACGACTTGGCCGGGTTTTAATCCGTGATCTTGGACATAGCAGTTTAGCATGCAAACAACTACGCCACCGAAGTTACTGTGTTTACAGTTCTAATTAGGGGGCTTATCGTTCTAGTACAGTATATCACATCAGTAGTAGACTGCGATTACTACCTCACAGCACCAAGTTGCGTTAACCTGAGAGCTTAGAGAGGAAATGAAGAGGGCCGTCGCTACTGTGCTGCTTGGAGACACACTGTTGTGATTTATTTACGGGCTTTGCGATATCGTGATTATGGAGTCCCGTGTAATTGGGTGTGTGTGGAATGGTTTTGATAACCTGTTGTATTGTGATGGCTGTATTGGTGGGTGTTATTTGCATTCAAGTGAGAATTTGGAAGGAGACGGCCATGGCCTTAAGTTAGGAAGCATCCTGGCATTTGCCTGGAGTAGAAGCGGGTAAACCCCTTCCAAGATACGAGAGGCGTACTATATTTATTTACACTTTATTTTTTCTACCCAAATGAAGTACATTACACATCAGTTGTTACGTCCAACTTCTCAATATAATCTCCTTGTGACTTTATGCACTTTTGCCATCGATGTGTCAGTCTCTCCAGACCTTCCTGAAACCATTTTTTCGGAGTGCTGCGTACCCATGCCTTGACAGATTTTTGTTTGATTGTTTTTTTCTTTTGTGCTTTGGTGCTTCGTAGAAAAATTGTATGCTGTTTGATTTGACTTGGTACTGACGATGTTTGCTTCCCGAACGAAATATGCCATCCTTGCAACCCCACTGTGCAAATAATACATTTTTCAGGTGGAATCTCATATTTCCCGTCAAATATATTGGCCATAAATTCAATTCAATTGCTAATAATTCATGTCATTACATTTTCAGAGTGAATTGCTAAATATTTCGACAGACTGCGTGGCTTAGCGGAAATGTTCTCGCTTGGTGTGCCCAAGGTTGCAGGGTCTAATCCAGGCGCAGTCAGTTGGTATTTGAGGGTGAGCAAATGCGAGGAACCGAGTCAGTAGATTTATTGGCACATTTAACATCCCCTTCGGGGGAAAAATCCGGCTGCCCGGTTCTCTAAAAGCCGCAATAGTTGAAAGGGACGGAAAACAAATAACATTATTTTTATTATTATTATTATTATTATTATTATTATTATTATTATTATTATTATTATTATTATTATATTTCTTTTCGCGCTACTCTTATGCAGGTATCTTTCACCGAGCCATTCTCATGTCCGGGAGCGTGACGTCCCCCTGGACACGAGCCCAGCACTCCAGCAACGCCTCCATGGGGATTGTTCGCAGCCTGGGCTGTTTGGGCAGCAGTACAGAGGCTGTACTACAGTGTCTGCGAGGTAAATCAGTAGCCGAGATTCTCCGGGCCTTTGAATCTCAGTACAACGTAAGTAAATTTGAATTATTTATTCTTAATATTGTAAATAAGGCAAAACTGAAAATAATGGCTCCCAAGCTTCCTATTATTTCTTGGTCCGATTCGTATACACACACAAAGAAACCTATTTGCATTCATATGAGAAGGTTTACCAAATTTCCCAATTTCTTTTTGATCATTTTGATTGGATCTTCCATTACAACTATATGGAATTTCATTCTGTATAACTAGTAAGTTTGAGTTTTCCCTAACCTAACCCGAGGAGGGTATCTAATATTTTGAACTTAATTATAACGACTTCCAAGAAATCCTAAAAATTATATTGATATAACCTAGATTGATATGTTCATTCTACAGAGGTAGAAAATGGAAATGAGCAAACTTAATATGCCTTATTTTATTTTTTATGTACTCACTTTTAAGCTTACGTGAACGTGCACTACGATTAAAACAGTTTGTCGCGTACTCACCAAAGTTCGTCACTCACTTTCCCGAATGTAATGTTGTGACATTTAAATCTGTAAATCCACCCGCTGCTGCTAAACGCTGCGTTTAACTCATTGTCATAATAAATTTAGTAACCTTATCTTCTAGATAAGAAGAAGCATTCACCTGGATTTTTACCACATACTTGGCTTGTTAATCATAAGCAAAGTGCGTCTTTTATTTGAGGCCATTTTTTTAATATTTTGATTTTTTAGGCTCACAATTTGAGAAACTGTGACTTAGGCTACCCATCGTTAGAATAAGAACAGTTCACTTATCCGACCTCAACACTGCGTAGACTTGCAAGAGGAGAAATGCCTTGATTTGGTAGCCAGCAGTGAAAATCCACAGCCTGATTCCAGTCTCCGACCGGGTCAGGAATGGAATGAATGAAGCCCCCATCTAGCGGCGAGGATATGAACTGTGCCGGCTGCCGAGGTCTGACGCACTCCTCTGGGGTAATGATTAAATGAATGACAGATGAAATGAAATGATAGTGGAGAGTGTTGCTGGAATGAAATTTTGACAGGGAAAACCGGAGTACCCGGAGAAAAACCTGTCTGCCTCCGTTTTGTCCAGCACAGATCTCACATGGAGTGACCGGGATTTGAACCACGGACCCAGCGGTGAGAGGCCGGCGTGCTGCCGCCTATGCCACGGAGGCTCTAATTTGGTAGCCAGCAGTAATGGTCCATTTTGCTCTTCCTGCTCTGTATAAATTTTATATCCTATTTCGACCTATATTTATCATATTGTAATAATATAATGTAATAATTGTAAATTTACAGGTTAAACCAATGAGTAGGGATTGTAAGGAAATTCATGAAATGTGTACAGAAATTCATGAAATGTGTACAGTCCTTCTGAATTTTATAAACGGTGTATATTTGTAACGATTTAATTAATAATTTTATGTTCGACCATGGCCAAATGTACATATTAAATGCCAGAAAACTGTACTATAATGAGGGTCATTAGAGTACAAGTTTTCATTATGATACAGTTTCTCCACCAATCAGAGCTCAAGATTTTCCTTACGAAACAGTTGTGTGACCCATTAAGTAAGGATAGCTTCGCACATGCACCCAAAATCCAACATGTCGGACATGAATTACATGATCTGAAAGTTGACAATGTAAAGGATATCCGATCAGCCATTGTAGTTACAATCCCAAACACAGAGACAAAATCAGCACGAACCTTTACGGTGACAGGAAAATATTATGAAATATGCAAGAAATTTAGGAATCTATGTCCAGAAGTTTGTAACACACCATACAGACATGGAAATTGTGCACCGTCGCAAATGTTTGCATAAATAAACTTGAGAATAAGGGAAAAGAAATAGCACTGTGCCTTAATATCCCCAATTCCAATTTCTACACAGGGCATTGCTTTCGTACGATTTCGCCAACAATCTTAGTGAATGTTGGCGTTGATATAACCACACCAGAAAATCATGGAGGCAGCAAATATATGACATTAGATCCACGGAAATCAATAACCCAACTCTGTTCAGTAAAGGGATTTCTTATATGAAACTCTTCCGCCAGATGTCATGACTTTTCTATGTGGGACTCCATTGATTTGCCTTCTGATGACATTCTATACGCATCGAATTTAAAGATAATACATTTCAATTTTATTCACTTCCCAAATATTTGAAGTGCTCAACTACTTCCAGATTTACATCTCCAATTTTAACAATTCCTTTCCCTTCTTCCTTATGTCTTGTCATCACCATTGTCTTACTCTTTTCTACGCTGATTTTCATTCCCCATTTCTCAATATTTTCCTTTAAAACATCCAGCTGTTCCTGGACCACTTTCTCATTCTCTCCCCAAATCAGAACATCATCCGCAAATAAGATTATGTTCATTCTTGTACCTGTGTAGGCTTCCTTTGTTGCCATCAGTATATCATCCATCACCATTATGAATAACAGTGGTGAAAGCACACTCCCTTGTTTCAAACCAGTTTCAATTTCAAACCATCCTGTTCTACCTGCTTGGGTCTTCACACAACTGCAACAATTACTGTACATTGCTTTTGTCATTTGTATCATTTCATCTCCAATACCTTTCTGTTTTAAGCTTTCCCAAACTCTGTCTCTAGGGACACTATCATATGCCTTTTCTAAGTCAATAAAGGTCATTACCATGTCTTTTCCATATTCCCAGTGTTTTTCCATAGTTTGTCTTACAACAAAGATAGGTTCCACTGTTGATCTTCCCCTTCTGAACCCAAATTGTTCCTCTTGAATTTGGTTTTCAACCCTTTTTCGGATTCTTTCCTCTTAATGCAAGACTGGATATGGAAATTAGCAAGAGAATACAAGGTGGGAGTGCCTTCTACTATCAAGTTCGGAATTTAATTTGGGATAAAGACATACCAATGAAGGCTAAAGAAGTGATGTACAAGACTTATTACTTACCAATATTGACATACGGAGCAGAAACTTGGCCTATGACCCGGAGGGATGAAAGTAGAATGCAGGCAGCCGAAATGAAATTTTTGAGGAGTATGTTACAGAAGACTAGAAGAGATAGAGTGAGAAATGAAGACATTCGAAAGGAAGTGAATGTACAGAAGCTGAACGAAAAGCTGGAACAGAACAGATTGAGATGGTATGGACATGTGAAGAGGATGAATGATGAAAGAATGCCAAAACAAGTGATGGAGAGGCAAATGACGGGAAAAAGAGGACGAGGAAGACCTAGAAGTCGGTGGTTGGACCTTGTTAAGTGCAGCGTGATAAACCGGAACATGGAGTGGCGTTCAGTGCTTGAGGAAGAGTGGTGGACAGACCGAGTAAAGTGGAGGGGACTCATGTTTGCTCCGACCCGGCCTAGGCTGGAAAACGGAAAATGATGATGATGATGATGATGACATTTCAATTTTAAAGCGTTTGTAACAGCCTATTGTGTGTTATTTGAACATAATAACAAAATGATCCCACATAGTACCCGTGTGCTAGCTTGCTACGGTGGGTGAGTGGTCAACGTGTCGGTCTACTAACCCCAAGCTTGCAGGTTCGCTCCTGGCAGTGGTAAGTGATTTTCGAAAGGCGGCAAAAATTACGACACCATGTCATACGATGTTGGCATGTCAAAGAACCCATTTGAATTCAGTAGGCCGTGTTCATAATTGCAAAATTAATCTCGGGAATTTCCGCCAACACAAAGTTCCTCATTTCTCTACTAGAAAGCGCTATGTGTTCAAGGAGCTTAGATATCTAACCTCCTTGACTTTCATAGTGCTTCAAGGAACAACGAAATTCAACATGCAAGCTACCCTTTGGGTGTCAAATAACAAAGCTTGCACTCGGCACCTGAGGCCATACGATATTATTATTATTTATTATTACCTGTGTGCTGTTGGTGCTAATTCAGGATAAACAATGTTTCAAAGCTTTGGAATTTGTTATTGGGTAGGGAGCAAATGCTGAGCCCACACAATTCCCAAGGAGAAGAAGAAAGCTTTGGAATGTCTTTGATCCTTAGTGGGAACCCAGCGCATGCGCTCTGTCACTAAAGTCAACTGACAGAATCACGACAGATATTTATGGATATTTATGTTAGAACGTATTATAAAGTTATAATTATCGTCGAACATAAACAGTCGTATGCAACTCACCTATAATGATAATTAAGACACTCGTATGGAAATTATAAAACTCGCTTCACTCGTTTTATAAACATACTCGTATTGCCATTATAGGCTCGTTGCATAATGTCATATAATAATGTGAATTATGTGATTTTCAAACAGCAAGGTATGTTCTGATGCCCACAGAACGGCAACTGGTCGGACTTGGTACTGCCTGTTCTGGACACCTTCTTGCCCGAGAGTGAGCAGTATCTGCCACGAGAGCCTGAAGAGGTGCTGGACTCAGGGAGCTACCAGGCCATGCCCATCATGACGGGGATCACCACTGCTGAGGGCGCCGTCACTCTTTGTGAGTACTGTACTTGTTTATTACATTACATCCCCACGGTTAGACATCATGGTTATCAACCCCGCGCACTTGGTTGTGCGTAGAAATTTTCTGATAATTTGTATTATTGTGGTGACTATATTAGTGAGTAGATTTGTAATTGAGAATTGGATTGGGATATATGCTGCCGTGAAGGGGCGGATCTAGGGGAGGGCGACCGCCCGGGGCCCCGCGTCATGGATTGTTTTAAATTTAATTGATTAATTAATGGTACTTTTCAAACTTTTCAAACAAATGTATAATTCATATTCTTTGTTCAGTGCAGCTATGACCTCCCTGACCGTTTAGCAAGTTTAGATTTCAGTGAAATGATGGAAGACTTCAGCCGGGAAAAAAGTCGCAAAGTAATATTTTAATATTTCACAATTTACATAATCTTCTTCAAGGGGACTTAAAGATTTCTTTCATATTATTAAAAAAAATTACTGTAGTGTATTCAAAATATTGTAACTATTCTTTATTTTATTATTATTACAAAACTAATTTCCATTCGATTTTTTTTATTTCCTATTGTTGTGGGCCCCACCTTATCATATCGTCCAGGGCCACGCAGGGTCTGGATCCGCCACTGCTGCCGTGGTCATACTTTAGAAACCATCCCGGCATTTGCCTGGAGTAAAAGAGGGAAACCGCGTAATACCACGTCTAGAATGGCTGAAATGCGAATCGAACCCACCCATTCTCAAATTTACTTCAAATGCTGTGGTTTTGAAGTTCGTTGCATCAAACAACGACCACATGGCGTAGCCGAGTGCGTTAAATCGCACACTACGACCGCGAAGGGGAGCTGCAGAAAGTCTGGAGGTTCGATTCCTGGCACTGACAGCGGTTATCTTGAGTGTGGTTTTTCTAGGGGTTTTCCACTCTCTGCGGGAAAATGCTGGGATATAACTGTATTTCAAGTCCAGGGGCACCTACGCCATCTCTGTGCCTAATACAGCCACACACACACACAACTACAAGTCATCACAAAAACACAGATTATCAGACAAGTTCAACACACATCCAAACACACAAGGCTGATGTCCAAGCTGTCCTATGCTTCTAAAATGAATTATCAACAAACAAAATTGGAATGGCTGAAGTGCAAATCGAACCCACCCATTCTCAAACTTACCTCAAATGCTGTGTTTTTGAAGTTCATTGCAGCTTACAACGACCTCGTTGGCTTAATTGTAATTATAACCTTGTTTTGTGTGCCCACAGACCACTGGGGAGACCTGGTGCGCCAAGGATACTCACATATTCGTCAGTTCCTCGAAACGTCAGCCATACCTCACATCATGGACAGGTACGGCTTCAACAAACAAAAGAGCAACGAAATCCGCGAGCTCATCAAGTGGCAGTACCTGGAGCGAGCACGAGAGGGGGACACCGTCGCTCTCCTCTCGCAGATACTTGAGGTAAATATGGAATATTATTTTTTATGAATTGCCTAACGGGAAGGCATCTGCTGTCGCGGTCTTAACACTGCGGCACGCCTATCACTGACGGCGATGATGATTGTTGTTTCAAGGGGTGAAACATCTAGGTCATCTGTCCCTAATGAATTGGGTGATAGTGAAAATTGATATGTAATGAAAAAAACTACAATTATTACCACCTGCTGACTTGAACTAACTCATATACAAGAAGATGAAATGGCAAAAAAAAAAAGGAAAGGGAAATTAAAGATAGAAAAAGAAATTATTAGATTAGATTTATTTTGTCTGGCAAAGTGATGGTCATGGTGATGGTCTCTTGCATAGAATCATAATATAACATAAATAAATACAGTGTAAACAATTCACTCACTCATAAGGCTTCTATGGGGCACGAAGATCCCGCGCCGATCGCACAAAATGCCTCCACTGAACTCTGTTTTGGGCGAGTTCTTCCCAGTTGTCCTCATTCAGAAGTCCACAAAGATTGGAGATTCAATTTTTCCAGGAACTTCGTGGTCTTGTTACTGGCCTTTTTCCTCTTGGTTCTTCTTTAAAGATTAGTAATACCATCCTATCATCTTCCATCCTTAGTAAATGACAGGCCCATTGAAGTCTTCTGGAGTGCTTGCTGTGATAGAGAGTGTATGGCATTATTTGATCTTTCTTTCTTTCTAGCTTTGAGACGCGAAATCAAAAATGATCCAAAAATGTTCTTATACACTTTATTTTCGAAAACCTGCAACTGGTGTTATTCCTGTTTTGTTAAACTCCATGATTCTGCACCAGAAGTTAGAACTGTGTAAACTATGCAATGATGATAGTAAATAACAGTATAGTAATACATAAGCAGATAGAAGGATTAACTTATGTGAAGCGAATGAGCCCAGGAAGACTGACCAACCTTACTTTCAAGAGAGAAAAAACAAATGGGCCTGGTTCATTGAACTGGATAGAGATCTCAAAGGAGTGTGGATTACATCAACTGAGCGCATCTCACTGAAGAGGAAACTTCAAGCATGCCAAGGTTTACAAGAAAACCCGAGGTTGAAAACGGGAAAGATTTTGACCCAGGAAAGAAACGAAACCCACCGAGAACGATTGCGGGCGTACTGGACAAACACCAAAGCCCGAAGAATGAGACAGTTGCAATGGTGCGGTCCTTAGATGGCCGATACGAAATGAATGAACGCATGAATGAATATACGAGGGCGGATAGAAAAGTCTTTGTCCCTATTTTTTTGTGTAGTTACAAAATATACTGAACCCTTGCAAAGAAGCATATGAGACTCAGATTCGGGGCGTAACAGGTCATATTCGTAAGTTGCTGTCAGGGCGCTTCATTAACTTGCAGGGTAACATATAACAAAATAACATGCAGGAAAGAGTGAAGCCAGGGTTAAAACAACTGAATTTAATAACAAATCACCATATTTACACATAAACAATTAACAACAAAAACTCCCAATTGACTCCCGCTTAATAAAAATGCCAAACCACTTAGGCGATATCTCTGGAGAGATTAATTACCTGGACCAAGTGTCCTTAAATAAAAGATGCAAAAGTGACCATATAAGTGCGTATGCCGTTCTACATGCACCACGATGTGTACTTTGAATGCGTGATTCGTTATCATCCAGAATGACCCTTCAGACAACGAATCCGCATTTCCTAGAGCTAGACCGACACAAGGGAACACAACTACAATACTTAAATTAAACCGACACTTCCTAAATCTACTATAAACAAACACAAAATTTCCGTGTGAAATTGGACTTAAATTGCCGTAGCAACATTTACTGCCTAAAAACTTAGGACTTCTCACACAAATCAACACAAGTACAATAACACGTGACCAATAGAAAAAAAATACTCAAATGACCGCTGTCAAAATTTACAAATACTCTACCACTACACCACACGGGTGTGACAAACAAAATTACATGAAATCGAGTCATCAACAAAGCAATAGGCAAACAGCCAACATTTACGTTAATCACAATATTCTTATCCCTACAAGGTACAACAATCCGTTACACACATGGCGAACTCCCCAATTAATTATGGCTTAAAAATTAGCCATCACAATGAACAGGTTTGCTACATGAAAGCTTACAGGGTTCAGTCGGACAAAAAAGGACTGCCTATCAAAATAAGTCACAGGCAAAACGGGCGGTTTGTGGAACTCTGCATGTCTGTCAACCCACGTGTCAATAACCTCGACCTCCCATAACATGGGGTCGAACCTCGAAGAAATGTGCCCCAATTACAATAATACGTGTGTGTCAGAAAAACATATGGACAAGAATCAGCAGTCTCCCAAGAGCACTCTGTCTTTCCATCTAAAATACAACAGCAGCAAAAATATAAGGGCGGTAGGACAACTACCCCCTCCTCACGTAGAATCAACACACACTAGACACATCAACACACACTGAATCACACGTATGGGTTTTGACAGACCCTGAAATAAAAGACACAAATAATATCCACATGCTGGCGCCATCATTCCATGCCGTGACTAGTCACCTGAAAAGGACTCAAGAAAAAATCTATCAAAATTAGAACGAAGGTGTTCTACAATTATTTTTAAGTTGGTGCACTCGGCTACCCTAACATGAATAATAACCTGTTCAGCAAAATGTTTTACAATCATTTCCTCCCATTCCTATTTCAAAATATTAACGTTAATAAAGCACCATTTATCGAATGTAACGGGTTCCGCAATTGCAAGGATAAAAATCACGCACGCACGCCGCGTACATTACATATGACTCAAGAAAAAAATCAAAATATCAACAAACACTTTGGCCACGCGCCAACGGACATTTAAACATATAGTGTCGGTACAAGAAAAACAGCTAAAAAAACAAGAAAGAAAAACATGACTATTTACAAAGTTCCCCGGCCAAATCTAACTACATAATTGAAATAATCCAATTTTAGTACATCACCGCTTCTGCATGTAGGACTAAGGACATCCTCCTCAACCCATTGCCCTATGGACAATTTAGCACTCCATAGTAGTCGTCTGCGTTGATTTCTTGAAGCTCATCCCAACTCCAAACCACGTGCTGATCATCTTGGTCTCGACTCCTTGGCAGAAAAGTTCAATGTTAAATATTTGCCTATCTATAATCGCTTGCAGGCTACTCAGTTCACCCACAATTGTCCTACTGCGATTAATAGCGAAGACTGGCCCTAATTATATCGCACATATGCACTATAAAAACACATACAATACACACAATTTATACATAAAATATACATCTCGAGTCCGCGCCACTGGCTCGTTAACAAGTTCAAAATCCTGGCTGCACTCGCAGTCGCTATCTCGTCCGGTATTTCCGTCCCGTCTTATGGACTTCGGTTCTGGTAAGCGCTAATGAGGGTGACACGATACTTCCCCCTTAAAGTTGAACTCGTCGTCTTTAAAAGAATGTTACAGTTTATCACGCGCTGGCGTGAAATATTTAGATCACACAACTTAGTAGATTTTAGAACAAAATGTATTATAGCTTTTAAAATTCGATACTGCAAACGCTGCGACTTTAGCTTCCCAGAGCTCATAAAATAAATTAGCTTCACTGATTTTAGAGCGTAAAAATCACATTTCGAACTGGCGTGGAGTATGCCTCTGAAGGCTCCACAAGAATAGTACTCAGATAAATTCGAGCGTCAAAAAATCACACTTCAAACTGGCGTGGAGTATGCCTCTGAAGGCTCCACACAATAAGTACTCAGATAAATTCGAGCGTCAAAATCACACTTCAAACTGGCGTGGAGTATGCCTCTGAAGGCTCCACAAGATAAGTACTTAGATTGGCGTCAGGCCAGACTATTTATGAGAAACTGACAAGGGCGGTGGAGTGGGGCGAAGTCGGATAAAAACTTCCAGAGTTTTTGTCTCACAAAGATGGGGCTAGTGTCATTCTTCTCCAAATAAATCCAACGTCTCAAATTACTCGAGCGGAGATTAATCCGTTCGGCGGTTCCTTAGATACACACTTCCGCGCGCTTTTTACTACTGACGCCGTCCACCTCGTGGTCACGGCTTGGTCTCTTGCGATTGGCTGATTCAATCGTATGTTCGTTGAGAGGACCTCGTGATTCTCCCTTTATGTCTCCAATTTTGGTACAGTAGTTGCACAATTTGGCCTTGAACTCGACTAATTCTGGCCGTCCCCCAGGAATAGCTACCAACTCAGCTTCTGTTGCAACCATTACGAAATGCTGGCCTCCCTAATATCCAAGTCGACTTCCTTATGTGCTGCCTGGGCCGTAGTAATAATAATAATAAATATGAATACTTATTTATCGAAGATCAATAAGGGTTCATTTATCCTCAGCAAGGTTTTGAAATTCGAAACAATTTATTGGTTTGGATTTCAAAAACAAAATCCACTGTAGTAACAACACATCTCTTTAAATCTCACTCAGCTGCTCGAGTGTATGCCCCTCTGACTCACTTAGTGTGCTCCCTTCTCGCTGGAATGTCATTCATATTTTCATTAGGTCTCCCCCTTCTCCTCACGTAGTTGCCACTCCCGTCGTCTCAGCTGCTCGTTGTTTACAAACAAAGTGCGTACTCACGCGCTCCCCGTGGATTTGAGTGTTTGCTTAAAAAAAATTAAATTTCTGGCAATACAGATTCTGCATAATCATCTTTCCTAATCATCAAATGGTTCCCTTCTGTAGTACGGTTTCAAATTGGCGCTATTAAAAACAGATTTTGCACCAGTGCTCACTTCTTCTAATCTGTAGGCATTGTTACCCAGATTCTTAATTACCCGGAACGGGCCAATGAATTTCGGACAGAACTTGGCGAAGACTTTGTTCTTAGGGTCGGAGATCGGTGGTCTACGAACCAGCACTAATTCTTGTTCTTGTAACTCTCGGTGAAACTTCTTTCCTCGGTACCGTCTCAGCCTTCGGTCCGCTTGGTTCCTCATGTGCTCTCTCGTTCGCTGGATTCGCAAATCATGCGCTAATAATGGATCCCTTGGGCAATGAATGATCTTGTCCCAAGTTCTTTCCGGCAACCTGTTGTGGTGTACAATCAGTGGGACTTGACCCGTCGACTCGTGCTTAGTAGTGTTCATGCACATCTCAATTTCCCCTACTTTGTCTACCCATTTATTGTGTTCGTTAGGAATCATTACTCTGTAGTATTTAGCGACACAGCGAATTGTTCTTTCGCTCGGATTTCCACAAGGATGACGAATACTCGAAAATATGTGTTTGATTCCTAGGCTCTCCAAACCTTGCCTAAAAACATTGCTTGTGAAATAGGTACCGTGATCTGATAGAATGGATTCCGGCTTCCCAAGCATCGGAATGACTTTGTTCTTAATTCGACTAAGGACTTGTCTAGATGTCGTCTTCTGAATAGGACATAGCACGACCATCTTCGAAAATACATCGACACATACCAAGAGGTGTCGGCATCCACGCTTTCCTTTTACTAAAGGACCAAAGCAATCAATCGCGAGCATCTCGCATGGTTTCTGCGGTAATAGTGGTTTTGGAGGTTGTTTCAGAATAAAGTTGTTCGGCTTTGTGCGCTGACAAGCGTCACACGTTCTAATTACTTCAACAATGGTGAATCTCATCTTGGGCCAAGTAAAGGTCTCCCCTATCGTAGCTTCAGTCTTATCCGTGCCGATATGTGCTAGGCTCTCGTGAACATGCCAAGTTAATCCCCTCTGTAGTGATGCTGGAACTAAGATCCGCAGTTTAGTATGATGCTCATCCACGTACTTATGTAACAAGTTATTCAAGTAGTGAAATCTCGCTTGTTTAGCACTGGCTTCCCGGTACTCCGGTGCATTTGGTTGTAACTCCTTCCTATAGAATTTTATCATCATCATCATCCATGGGTCAGCTTCTTGCTCCTTCCGAATATCCTTCAATCTTGCCAAAAACTCACGAGCCTTAGGTGTCAAGGTAATATTGTGAACTTCCGCTGTTACTTCGTTTCCGTCCTCAGGGTTTCTACTCAAGGCATCTGTTATGACGTTCAATTTCCCAGGACAATGCTCTATTGTGATGTCAAACTGCTGTATGTAGATGGACCAGCGCGTAACTCTCTCACTTGCTATTGTTGTCTTAAATAAAAATGTCAGTGCATGGTGGTCGGTTCTAACAATGATGGAATAACCGTAGATCATCTTGCGCCACTGTTGGAGAGAATATAGAATTGCTAGTAGCTCAAGTTCCGTAACTGTGTAGTTCCTCTCATGTTTCCGTAATTTGCGACTCGTGAATGCCAAATAGGATTTCTTCTTGGGTTCTTCAGCGTCCTCTTGGTACAGCATAGCACCAATCCCAATTAACGAAGCATCTGCTTGAATGATAAATTGTTTCTCAAAATCCGGATATCCAAGTTTCACACAGTTTTCCAATAAATCCTTCGTTGCTTTAAAAGACCTGTCGCACTCCTCGTTCCATGACCATCGATTCGCTTTCTTCAACATCTCCTGCATAGGCGCTACTGTTTCTGTGTAACCAGGGCAATTTTCTTTGAAGAAACCTGTCACTCCCAAAAATGCTCTAACATGTTTGACTTTAGTAGGTGTGGGAAATTTCTTAATAGCATCAATCTTGGCTGGATTAGGCCGCACGCCCTCGACATCAATTATATGTCCCAAATATAAAATTTCGCTCTGGCAAAAATGTGACTTTTTTAAGTTGATCTTGAAGTTCATGGTTCTCAGGTTGTCCAGCAGTTTATTTAAATTTACCAAGTGTTCTTCCATTGTCTCAGAAGCGATTAATATGTCATCAACATATCTCGTGGTGAAGTTCTTGACCTCCTCAGTCAGATTTCTATCGAGTGCTCTAATGAGTGCACATCCCGCAGTTTTCACGCCAAAGGGCATTCGACACCAGATATAACTTTGATTATCGAATAAAAATCCCGTCAACAGTTGGGATTTTTCTTCAAGTTCAAGATGGTGGAAACTATTCGTCAAATCAACACTTGAGTATATCTTCTTCCCACGGAAGCCTTTCAAAACATCTTTGATCCTCGGTGCTTGGTCGTGCTCAACTAGCAGTTTGCTATTTAAAACTCGCGCGTCTAGGCACAGCCTAATTGATCCGTTTGGCTTGGTCACAGCCAATATTGCGTTCAGATAAGGAGTTGCAGCTTTCCTTATCATGCCAGAATCGAATAAGTTAGTAATGATATCCTTCACCTGAGAAAAATGCTTCTCTGGGATCGGGTACAATTTACTCTTAAATGGGGTCCAATCTGTTACCTGCATCGCATATTGAAAATTTAAAACTTTCCCTGGTACGGTGTCAAACGCTCCTTTATGTAATCTTAAAATTTCTTCCAATCTTCTTCTATCAGATTTCCCTACGATGGCTTCCTTAAGTCGCTCCTGAAGTAGAATTTCGAATTTGGTTACGCCCATTTCTTCTTCCGCCAAATGCACCCAAAGTTCCTGCGAAATATCTCGGCTATCCATCTCTAGCACTGATGTCTGGTTAACTTGCTCTCCCCTCAAGATCTTATCTCCGGCCTCATTAGTGCATTCCTCAACAACCCAAGTATTGGCCTCTCTCTCCAGCGGATTCTCTTCCATATTTAAACCCACATGATCCAATCCTTCTACTTGTTTGAAGCTTACAGTGTTGTTATGTAAATCAATTACAGCATGAAAATCGCAGATGAAGTTGGCTCCTAAAATTATATTGTAGTTCATCTTTGGAATAACAATGAATGTTTGTGAAAAAGTATGGTTCAATATTTCCAGATCTAGAAATGCTTGCTGTTTACAATTCATAGTTTTGTCAGGAATGACACCTCTGACTTTCATTAGCGGTACCGGCATAATAGGAACAGTCTGTTTTCTTGCTATTTCTTTTATCAAAATTTCAGTGACTAAGCTCACCTGGCTACCTGTATCAATCAAACATCTCACCCTCATACCTCCAATATGCGCGTAAATAATTGGTAGCTGTCTGATAACATTTTCACGGTTCTTCACCACTTCCTCCAGGCAGTCGTCTGGGAATGCTACCCACTCTTCTATATTGGCCACTATCATCTCTTCTTGCTCCCTGGCGATCTCCGTTTTTAGCCTGTCTCCTTTCAGTTCATTTGGTTTTTTTTTTATCCCGGGCCCCATTAGATGTGTTTCGCCGGTTATCATTCTGTCGCTCCTGTTGCCTCAGTAAACTCTCTGCCCCCTCTCCTTGATGGTTATCTGGGCTCTGTCTGTTCGCCATGGCACGCCCCCACTTCTCCTTCTCCGCTTCTTCATTACTTAATTGATCCAAGTATTTACGGGATTCAATATATCGTTCGTCCCAGTTATTCCTATAATCTCCTCTGTTTTCTTGCCGATAGTCCCTGCCGTAACTCCATCTACCATCTCCATTTCTTTGGTAAGGTCTACCTTGTCTCTGGTTTCCCCTCCAATTCGTGTATTCCCGCTGGTACGTCCACTGATTATTTTGATAATATCTCCCGCGGTTATTCTGATAATTCTGATTGTTGTTATGGAACTGGTTTCGGCCGTCAAAATCTTGTCTTCTTGGCGTGAACTGTGTCCCTGTGGACTGTGTCTTACTTTGGTTCCCCTGGCCGTGGTTATTTTGGAGTCCCTGAACTACCTCTGCCGTGTTGACACATTCCAAATTCCTTCTTCCTGTCTGTGGGCTTACCATACTCGTCTCATCTAAGTGTCTGAGTAATTCTTCGGCTTGGACTGCGGTCTGAATATTTCCTGCTACTAATAATTGTTGGATATGCATTGGGAGTTGTTTTCCGATGGTTAGAACCATATTCGGCTCGCTAGGCGGGTCATCAAAATCCCTGAATTTTACCAATTGCTGACTGAAGAATTCTGAAAAACGGGTTGGATGTGTACTGTGGTATTTGCGCGTGTACAGGTCCATGCTTAACCCTTGCTGTAACGAAGGACTCCAAAACTTCTTCAAAAACGCCTCGCGGAATTGAGCCATGTCTGTAAACGTGTACTTGAAACTTAAAAACCAGGTCAGGCTAGGTCCTTCTAAAAATTTCTCCACCAGTCTTAATTGTTTCTCCGGGCCGATGTGTTGGTCATTAAAGTAGTCAGTTAATTGCCGTAGAAATGCTTTGGGAGTAGTTCCTGAATGTTCTTTAAACTTATCGGGCTTAAAATCATTACCCCGAATGACTTGGATGACTTGGGCTGGTGCCAAGTTCGGTTGCGGAGTTGAAGTCTCCCCCCTGTACTGCTGGAATGCATTAGTCGTTAGTCTGGGACTTTGACCCCGACTCGTGTCCTCAGCCAACTTCGAACCTGCCGGACTTCCAATACTTGTTTGCTTTTCCGGAATATTTTCGTTTGAAAATAATGTTGCATTCTCTAACGATCTAATCTCGTTCTTTATGATTAATTCTGAGTGTTCCTGTAATTTCGACTTCATATTTTCATCCAGTGCCTGCATTCGCTTTAAAACTGCCAGCCTGTCTTCCTTATTCGCATGAGCCTGCTGGTCCCAATCTCGCCGGATCCTACTTTTTAAGCTATTTATTTTCTCCTCGTTCCTCTCCTGATTTTTCTCTAGCTCTTCACGTATCCGTTCCTGCGTTTTCACTAGTTGTTCTTCCAAATTATCCTGAGTTTTGACGAGCTGCTCCCCTACTTCTTGTCTTATGACCTCTTGTGTGTTTATTAGCTGGCCTTCCATCTCTTTTCTTATGATCTCTTGTGTTCTGCCTAATTGCTCCTCTAAATTTTCCCGCAAGTGTATCCGCTCGGTTTCAGCCTTAACTTCGACTTTATCTATTTCCTTTATTAATTCCAGCACGTTGTTATCTACCGAATTAATTTGCTGCTGTAGTTTCTCTTGGGTTTTCTTCACTCCCGCGGTGTTACTGACACATGCTGCCTCTATCTGCTTGAGTTTATCTGCCACCATCTCGTCAAATTGTACTAATTTGTTATCAAATTTCGCCTCCAATTTCTTCATTTCGCCTAACTGTTTGATGTTATTTTCCGCAACCTCGCCTGCCAGTTTCTCTACTTTTTGAACGCTCTGATTAATATCATTTGTGATTTTTCCTAACTGTTCGGTTTGCGTTACCGCCTGTTGTGACAATTTGTGGTTTAGTTCATTGAATTGTTTGTCAGTGTCTAATTTCTGGACTTCTAACTGGACCGAAATGTTACCGCTCATATCAAGTAATTGTTTTTCACTATGCTCACGCTGAGCTTCTAATTGTTCTTTTAATTGTTCTTCCGTCTTTACGGACATCTGCACTAATTGTTCTTCCGTTTTCGCGGACATCTGTTCTAATTGTTCCTCCGTTTTCGCGGACATCTGTTCTAATTGTTCCTCCGTTTTCGCGGACATTTGGATCGACATCTGCTCTAACAATACCTTTATCTCATCAACAATCGCCATTTCACACACACAAATATATTCAGAGAAAAACAGGGTTATGGGCTAAGGTTTCAGCCCTATACGCACATACATGTCACACATTTAAATATTACTGGCTCTAATTTAATGAAAATTTCAGTAACAAAATTTACTGAATACAATGACATTTATTCCCAAACAACAAAATAACCCCTAGTGATCTGCTTTTAAATTCCTAACCAACAGAATTTACGAAACACCAATTAACCGAAGTCAATTAAATGTCAAATATAAGGCAACATCTTCCTGCTTTGACTGAGTTCATCAATAATGCAAATTTCTAATTTTAATGTGGGCGCCAGAACAAGTTTATAACAAATACCAAATCAAATTCTAACCTTGTTCAATATTTCTAACTTTAGGAACTCAGTGATTTTACTAATGCACATGGCGGTACAACATCGCCTCCATTTACTGAATTTACATGTCCGCTTGACCTGGCATCATTTCTCAACGAAATAAATATGAGATCAGCGAAGCAACAACAACAACAATCCCCACTTGGGCAGCCATTTTTGTTTTATGAACCCTTGCAAAGAAGCATATGAGACTCAGATTCGGGGCGTAACAGGTCATATTCGTAAGTTGCTGTCAGGGCGCTTCATTAACTTGCAGGGTAACATATAACAAAATAACATGCAGGAAAGAGTGAAGCCAGGGTTAAAACAACTGAATTTAATAACAAATCACCATATTTACACATAAACAATTAACAACAAAAACTCCCAATTGACTCCCGCTTAATAAAAATGCCAAACCACTTAGGCGATATCTCTGGAGAGATTAATTACCTGGACCAAGTGTCCTTAAATAAAAGATGCAAAAGTGACCATATAAGTGCGTATGCCGTTCTACATGCACCACGATGTGTACTTTGAATGCGTGATTCGTTATCATCCAGAATGACCCTTCAGACAACGAATCCGCATTTCCTAGAGCTAGACCGACACAAGGGAACACAACTACAATACTTAAATTAAACCGACACTTCCTAAATCTACTATAAACAAACACAAAATTTCCGTGTGAAATTGGACTTAAATTGCCGTAGCAACATTTACTGCCTAAAAACTTAGGACTTCTCACACAAATCAACACAAGTACATTAACACGTGACCAATAGAAAAAAATACTCAAATGACCGCTGTCAAAATTTACAAATACTCTACCACTACACCACACGGGTGTGACAAACAAAATTACATGAAATCGAGTCATCAACAAAGCAATAGGCAAACAGCCAACATTTACGTTAATCACAATATTCTTATCCCTACAAGGTACAACAATCCGTTACACACATGGCGAACTCCCCAATTAATTATGGCTTAAAAATTAGCCATCACAATGAACAGGTTTGCTACATGAAAGCTTACAGGGTTCAGTCGGACAAAAAAGGACTGCCTATCAAAATAAGTCACAGGCAAAACGGGCGGTTTGTGGAACTCTGCATGTCTGTCAACCCACGTGTCAATAACCTCGACCTCCCATAACATGGGGTCGAACCTCGAAGAAATGTGCCCCAATTACAATAATACGTGTGTGTCAGAAAAACATATGGACAAGAATCAGCAGTCTCCCAAGAGCACTCTGTCTTTCCATCTAAAATACAACAGCAGCAAAAATATAAGGGCGGTAGGACAACTACCCCCTCCTCACGTAGAATCAACACACACTAGACACATCAACACACACTGAATCACACGTATGGGTTTTGACAGACCCTGAAATAAAAGACACAAATAATATCCACATGCTGGCGCCATCATTCCATGCCGTGACTAGTCACCTGAAAAGGACTCAAGAAAAAATCTATCAAAATTAGAACGAAGGTGTTCTACAATTATTTTTAAGTTGGTGCACTCGGCTACCCTAACATGAATAATAACCTGTTCAGCAAAATGTTTTACAATCATTTCCTCCCATTCCTATTTCAAAATATTAACGTTAATAAAGCACCATTTATCGAATGTAACGGGTTCCGCAATTGCAAGGATAAAAAACACGCACGCACGCCGCGTACATTACATATGACTCAAGAAAAAAATCAAAATATCAACAAACACTTTGGCCACGCGCCAACGGACATTTAAACATATAGTGTCGGTACAAGAAAAACAGCTAAAAAAACAAGAAAGAAAAACATGACTAATCCAATTTTAGTACATCACCGCTTCTGCATGTAGGACTAAGGACATCCTCCTCAACCCATTGCCCTATGGACAATTTAGCACTCCATAGTAGTCGTCTGCGTTGATTTCTTGAAGCTCATCCCAACTCCAAACCACGTGCTGATCATCTTGGTCTCGACTCCTTGGCAGAAAAGTTCAATGTTAAATATTTGCCTATCTATAATCGCTTGCAGGCTACTCAGTTCACCCACAATTGTCCTACTGCGATTAATAGCGAAGACTGGCCCTAATTATATCGCACATACGCACTATAAAAACACATACAATACACACAATTTATACATAAAATATACATCTCGAGTCCGCGCCACTGGCTCGTTAACAAGTTCAAAATCCTGGCTGCACTCGCAGTCGCTATCTCGTCCGGTATTTCCGTCCCGTCTTATGGACTTCGGTTCTGGTAAGCGCTAATGAGGGTGACACGATACTTCCCCCTTAAAGTTGAACTCGTCGTCTTTAAAAGAATGTTACAGTTTATCACGCGCTGGCGTGAAATATTTAGATCACACAACTTAGTAGATTTTAGAACAAAATGTATTATAGCTTTTAAAATTCGATACTGCAAACGCTGCGACTTTAGCTTCCCAGAGCTCATAAAATAAATTAGCTTCACTGATTTTAGAGCGTAAAAATCACATTTCGAACTGGCGTGGAGTATGCCTCTGAAGGCTCCACAAGAATAGTACTCAGATAAATTCGAGCGTCAAAAAATCACACTTCAAACTGGCGTGGAGTATGCCTCTGAAGGCTCCACACAATAAGTACTCAGATAAATTCGAGCGTCAAAATCACACTTCAAACTGGCGTGGAATATGCCTCTGAAGGCTCCACAAGATAAGTACTTAGATTGGCATCAGGCCAGACTATTTATGAGAAACTGACAAGGGCGGTGGAGTGGGGCGAAGTCGGATAAAAACTTCCAGAGTTTTTGTCTCACAAAGATGGGGCTAGTGTCATTCTTCTCCAAATAAATCCAACGTCTCAAATTACTCGAGCGGAGATTAATCCGTTCGGCGGTTCCTTAGATACACACTTCCGCGCGCTTTTTACTACTGACGCCGTCCACCTCGTGGTCACGGCTTCGTCTCTTGCGATTGGCTGATTCAATCGTATGTTCGTTGAGAGGACCTCGTGATTCTCCCTTTATGTCTCCAATTTTGGTACAGTAGTTGCACAATTTGGCCTTGAACTCGACTAATTCTGGCCGTCCCCCAGGAATAGCTACCAACTCAGCTTCTGTTGCAACCATTACGAAATGCTGGCCTCCCTAATATCCAAGTCGACTTCCTTATGTGCTGCCTGGGCCGTAGTAATAATAATAATAAATATGAATACTTATTTATCGAAGATCAATAAGGGTTCAATACGTACTGTTCTACGTACCTTATACTATTTTTCCACACAGTCTCCACACTTGTCCCATCGCAGAACTAAATTTGAGATGCCCCTGTGGTAGGATTCAGCCGACTGACTGTGGAACCATCGTCGAACTGCTGTCTTGGCGTCATCGTTGCACGTGAATCGCTGTTCCGCCAGGAACTTCTTCAGCGGACTATGACAATGCGAGATCACATTAGGCAACCAGAACCGCAAACAAGCTCCAATCATTTCCACGTTTTTGGTCCGATCCGTATAAGCAGATGAGGACGGCGATGACAAAAATGTATTGCAAATAACTTTTATTACTAATGCATATGAGCAATATACTTAGTAGGTAATAAATTACTAACTTGAAAATGGGAACGGAAATGTATTTATTTAATCGTATGGTGAATTACATAAAAACAAATCACAAATCCAAGTTCAAGTTTTGGAGCCATTCCACAGTACATTCTCGAAGATGAAACAGATCACTAGGGCTCCCGGAGTAGGCGTGTAGAGGGCAGCGCTGGATGATATGGTCCATGGTCTGTTCCTCCTCATTGCATTGACACAATGGGGAATCTATCCAACCCCACTTATGGCATAGGTAATTGCAACGGCCGTGCCTGGTTCTCAGTCTATTGAGGCGACACCATAATTTTCTAGGAAGGTCAAATCCTTGTATTTTCACCGTTGGGTTGATCTCCTGGGCACTAATTCCAGACGTTGAGTTTGACCATTCGTCCTGCCAGCATTGGTTTAGGTTGAATCGATTTGCCAGATGTTGGTCGGCCAATAAACTGGTTGGTCTCCTCGAATGAAGTCGCTTCGGTGGTGGGTGGCAGAATTCCTAGTGTATTAGTAATGAGGGAGAAGCATAGATCGTCTTTGCTTCTCTGATCAGAGCTTCCTTCCTCCTCAGGTGAGGTGGTGGAATGTGGCTGAGTACTGGTAGCCAGTGGCGAGGGGTTGATTTTATGGTGCCGGTTATGCAACGCATAGTGTCATTCAGCTTGGTATCCACTTTATGCTCATGTGCACTTTCCAACCATACTGGAGCACAGTATTCCGCTGCAGAATAGACTAGACTAATACCCGTTAATCTTAAGCAGTCCGCCGTGGCTCCCCATGAACTACCGCAAAGCTTGTGCAGGATGTTATTTCTGGTGAAAATTTTGTGAGAGAGCTTGGTGAGGTGTTCTTTGTAGCTCAGAGTTCGGTCCAGCGTGACACCTAGGTATTTCGGGAATGGGTTGTATTTCAGTTTTTCACCACGAAATACAACATTTGGCTTGTAGTTTGCTAGTCGGTTGGCAAGATGGAAGCATGAAACCTCTGTCTTAGACATACTTGGGATCAGTCGCCAGGACTTGAAGAACGTTGACACAGGCGCGGATTCAAGGGGGGGGGGGTCACGGGTGTCATGACCCCCCCCCCCCCCAACGGAGACCAACTTTTTTTGCAAACTCAAAAAACGAAAACACAATTACCAGACAAATAAAACTTAACGAATTTTAACTGAAAAACAGTTTTTTTTTCATTTTATTCAATACTGAATTATCTTTATTGGAATTATTATGTTCTGTTACAACTGTACATATTTACAACTTCTAACCTCTTGTATAAAAACTATTAGTTATACAACAAAATCAACTCGTCTATTTTGTTTAGCAAACCTTGTGATTACCTAATCGATGTTTATAGTGATGTCACGATGAATGTGCAGTAATGCACGGATAGGAAACTGGGGCTTTTTTCACACCAACAATTTTTGCCGACGTCCAAACTGCAAGCTTGGTTGGCAATTTAAGCTGTGACTTTCTCCCTTTGTCGGTACCAACTCGACTTGCCGAAACTGTTACGTACCTTGATCCTTTTCTCGAAGCTCGATGTAAAAGTCGCAAAACACGCCGCTGTAATTTGTACGAATATTTTTGGTGCGCTAAACGCATCAAATTTCTATCCATGAAGCTTGCAAAAAAATTGGTCTGGTTTTGTACGTTTGGTTATTTTGTGATTGCGTTTTTAGTGATACCATTTTTCTTAACAATTTCGATTCTCTGACCTCCCCCCCAAGCCAAACTCTAGATCGATTCTCTGACCCCCCCCCCCCAAAACCAAATTCTAGATCCGCGCCTGCGTTGACATTTTCTCCAGATCGGTTGTAAGAGTGCCTTCTGCATCTTCAAAAGTTCTGTTTGAGCTACCAGTGCAATGTCATCTGCGTAAATAAACTTAGTAGCTGTTGTTGGTGGCAAGTCATGAATGTACAGATTGAATAGAACTGGGGCCAAAACTGATCCTTGGGGTAGACCATTATTTAGTTTCCTTTTGCGACTTTTAGCATCATCTAGAAATACTACGAACTCTCATTCACAAAGCATGTTAGAGATAAGATTTGCAATTTCCAAACAGGGGATAGCTTCCAGCACTTTGAGGATCAGTCCATGTCCCCAGACAGTATCATATGCGCTAGTCAGGTCGATAAAGACAGCTGTTGATTTTAGCTTCTTTTGAAACCCTGCTTCAATGTGAGTGGTGAGGGCCAAGACTTGATCAGTACAGCTTCGGTTTTTCCTGAATCCAGCTTGTTCTGGTGGGGTTACAGCTTCAATGAGTGGTGCTATCCTGGCAAGAAGGACTCGTTCTAAAAATGTAATTTGTTCAGTTTCACCGTATGTCGTAGTTGCTCGCTTAGCACCACCCAGGGGACACGTGCAGGGCAATTTATAGGTAACTCCTGCGGACGTGAGCAACGGTCATGTTGCTAAACAACAACAGAGCAGCCAGCTCGAGGTGTGTACATGATTGTGACCCAACCAAGCTCTCTGTGCGACTGACCATTTACATAACGCACATGCTCTAGAATTCGAGGCACGCACACTGTATGGGATCCCGATGTGCATTCGGGGATCATCCGGCAGGATGCGGTGGAGTGATTTCTAAGAGGTCATGGCCACTTCCCTCTAATTGCCCAGTTTCATTCCTCTTAAATCATTTCTTATTAACTTCTCTCATGAGGCTAGTGCCAGGTAGGGCATCCGGAAGAAAAAACACCTGAAGCATAACAAATTCATCGCATTTCATCCCCAACTTGCATGGACGGTAATATTACATGCTGAATGTAAATGATCCACTTGATGACAAGCAGTGTAAATCGGTGCTGATTGCGACTGTTGTTTTAAGAGAATAAACATCGTGGTCATGAGCTCCTAAAACCCTGTTATATTTTCAGCTGTACTCGGACGCCCAGTTCCGTGCTCCTTACGCCCGTCAGTTACAGCTCCTCTCACGGTCACCAGAGCCACTGTACGTGTACCTGTTCGATCAGCCTGGAGGACCCGACATCTATGGCACAACTATCAACATCTCCGGTAAGTAGCCACATGACTGGCACCGTTAGGTAGAATTTTTTTATTATTTGGGCGGGGTCATTAAATTATTTAGTAATATTGTCATCCCCGTGTGCTTGGATGTGGGATGTGCTTTTCATTCTCAAACATCTGAAATTCCAGGTAGTGGGGTGTTCAGCACGCTTGTAGTTGGGACCAACAATTTTTCTGATAGTCCTCCTTTCCTTAATTGACAGTTTTTCAAGCAGGCTATGTGTTCGGAATGTTAAACATTCTGTTGCATATAAATTCTTCAGGTCTAATCACAGTCTGATAATGTCTAAGTTTTGCTCTTCGAGAGATGGACTTTTTATTATATATATTTTGATTGAGTCGGAAGGCTGTTTCAAATTTATTGACACGTGTTAAGATGGCGAGCTTCTCAGAATCGTTGGGTTCAATCCATTCACCGAGGTACTTGAATCTTTTCACTTTCAAAATTCCACCGTGGGTAGTCTGAAGTTGTGGTGGAGCATGCATGATGTTAGAGATGAAATGGTTTTTGGTATAGCCTAGGAGATTTTGAGGCCAATATTAACTGAGCATACATGCAGGTAATTAATTTGCAGAGAAGATAATTCAGGGGATGAAGCAAAATGAGCGAGATCATGTGCAAAAGCTCGGCCCATTTGAACTCCATTTGCAATCCATTAGATTGGAGAACATGTCTTCATTCTCGGATGACCTTCTCAAAAGCACAGTTGAAAAGGAGTGGTAACAGCCCCTGTTTGGATTTGACAGACTTCTGAAATCTCAGACCTGAATTTCACTTTGGAATACGTATCAGTGAGTGTACTTTGGAAGATCTGCCGGGTCTTGTTGTCTAGGCCATATTCTTGGAGAACTTGTAAATGGGTTATGCGGTCAATCGAGTCGTACGACTTCTGGAAGTCTACAAAAGTAATGCCTCTGAGTTTCAGGTAAGCGATAGTCATTTTTAGGTTCTGGATCTGTTCTGCACAGGATCTGGATTTTTGGAAGCCGGCTTACTACTCACCATTTGTGAGTCAAGTTGTACCACGGCTCTAGTGAGTAAGACTTTGGAGAGGATTTTATAAGTAACAGGAGGTAGACAGTGCGGTAATTATTCACATCTGATATATCACCCTTTTCATGAAGGAGATGAATAAGAGCTGAGGCCCATTTGGTGGGCATCTGAGTGGTCTTCCAAATATGTTGGATAGTTTGAAGGAGGGATTGTAATGTATTGTCATCCAGTAATTTTCAGTATTCTGCAGTCACTGAGTCTTCACCCAGAGCCTTGTTATCTTTTAGGAAAGTGATTATCTCTCGAAGTTCAGAAATGCCTGGTGGGGAAGAATCTATGTCGGTTGGAATTGGTTTCAGGTTAGGGATAAAAGTCGATTGTGGCAGGTCGCAGTTGAGAAGGGAATCGAAGTATTTTGCTAAGATCTGACAGTTTTGTCGTGGGCGACCTGGTTAGTGGTCGGGTCACGGAAATATAGGTTTGGGGAGTTGTATTTGGCTACGTTCCGTTTGAATGTGTGGTAGAAATTTCTGGAGTGTTTATTTCTTATGTTGGCCAGTTCGTTCTTGTAGAAGGTTTTAATGGTGTTCCGGATGATTCGGGCGGTATTCTTTTGGGTTTTGAGGAAGATCTGACAATTACGCAGTGTCCTAAGGGATTAACAAAGTAGCCGGGCTCACTGTCTGTCATTAAGGGCTAAATCACACTGCTAATTCCACTAAGGCTGGATGGGTTTCCTTGTTTGAGGAATTA
Organism: Meconema thalassinum; assembly: GCA_946902985.2. NCBI lineage: Eukaryota > Metazoa > Arthropoda > Insecta > Orthoptera > Tettigoniidae > Meconema > Meconema thalassinum. The sequence continues at coordinate 69,005,651 of OX336396.1, forward strand.
TTTTTATTATTTCTTTCGGCCTGTTGTAGACCACATTATTTCAACTGTTTGCATCCTTGAGTTTTAATTCTTCCCCAGTACTCCTGCATTTTTCTGTGGGCCTTTCACCAAACAACATACTTCCTCTTCCCAGCTTTGGCTTTTCTTGGGATTGCTATAATTATTATTATTATTATTATTATTATTGAGCCTCCATGGCGTATGCGGCAGCACTCCGGCCTCTCACCGCTGGGTCCGTGGTTCAAATCCCGGTCACTCCATGTGAGATTTGTGCTGGACAATGCGGAGGCAGACAGGTTTCTCTCCGGGTACTCCGGTTTTCCCTGTCACAATTTAATTCCAGCAACACTCTCCACTATCATTTCATTTGTCATTCATTTAATCATTTCCCCAGGGGAGTGCGACAGGCTTCGGAGCCGGCACAGTTCATATCCTCGCCACTAGATGGGGGCTTCATTCATTCCATTCCCCGACTCGGTCGGCCGACTGTGGATTTTCATTTTCATTATTCTCATTCGTATTATTATTGAGATCGGTTTCTATTTCAGGTGCAGCCCACGGCTCGGAGTTTCTTTATCTTCTGGGGCCTACAATGATGCTACAGACCGTGGGACGAAGACTGAGTGCCCCCGAGGATCGTCTCGGGAAAACAATGAAACGTTTGTGGAGAGACTTCATCCTACATGGGTACGTACAGTTCATATGTCTCAAGCTTGTCAAACTACGTTCCACGAGTTTGAAACACCCCTAGGAGACAGTAAACTGAGACAAGTGGGTCGAGTCCTCTTTATGAACAGGATATGCATATCTTAAAACATAACGTTAGCTTTTCAGTCACAGCTGCAGTAGACGAGTCCACATCGTGGACTGAAGCTGGTCCTTCAGCCATGTGTCAAGGTATTGCGACCAGTCACTACAGACGTTGACGATAAGGGTGCGAGACACATGCGACCACGACAGAGCATCGTACTTAAAGGAATGTCTCGCTTGCTATTTTGATGTTTCGGTTCAGCTGATGAAGAGAACGCAGTATATATAAGCCAAATTGTATCAATTAACGTTTTCTTATGCACTGACAAGGCTCGAAGAATCCCTACTTACTGTCGACCAAAATATTATGTGCATTCGAGTTTGAAGGTTGTTTGTGAAGTAACCAATAGACCTACATAAAATCCAATAACATTATCATTTTCGTCGTTCTATTTTACGTTAGTTTATGTAGGTTTGGAATTTTTAATTTATATTTTAATATTATTTATCGTAGTTGAAACACAAAAAGTGCCCGTTTTTAAGCGTGTTTCAACCATGCATCACATTTAAGAATTATTATCTCACAAACCCGTCATCAGATCGAATCCAAATTGTAACACAATATACATTTGAATATTCTATAACTGATTTATTAATATCAACATTTTTCGTGTTCAAGAACGAAAGTTGTTATCATTTTTGTAAGGTAACTTTTTCTCGGCTCGGGGTGGTTTGAAAATGTAGTTCTTGGTCGCGTTGTAATCCTTAAGACTATACATCAAAAAGGTATGCTGTATGATTGTGAAATACGTAAATTAATTCACTTATTTTATATCGGTTTGTATTTGTACGGGGAATTAAGATATGGTCCACCAGTTAGCCGCTCCAGTGAAAGCTGTACAGCGTTGCTAAGATGGGCTCCATCACGCGTCATGGCGCGCCTCGCTCGGAAGTGATGGGCTCCATATCAGCAACGCTGTACAGCATTTCCCGGAGCGGCTAGCTGGTGAACCATGTCTTAATTCCCCGTACAAATACAAACCGATATAAAATAAGTGAAGTAATTTACGTATTTCACAGTCATACAGCATAACCTTTTGATGTATAAGGATTACAACGCAACTAAGAACTACATTTTCCAACGACCCCGAGCCGAGAAAAAGTTACCTTACAAAAATGATAACAACTTTCGTTCTTGAACACGAAAAATTTTAAAATTAATAAACCAGTTATACAATATTCAAATGTATTTTTGTGATAAAATTTGGATTCAATCTGATGACGGGTTAGTGAGATAATAATTCTTAAATGTGACGCATGGTTGCAACACTCTTAAAAACGGGCACGTTTTGTGTTTCAACTGCGATAAAAAAATATTAAAATATAAATTAAAAATTCCAAACCTACATGAACTAACGTAAAATAGAACGACGAAAATGATGATGTTATTGGATTTTATGTAGGTCTATTGGTTACTTCACAAACAACCTTCAAACTCGAGTGCACATAATATTTTGGTCGACAGTAGGTATGACAGCAAAACCTACTGCTTCTTTGTTTTATCAGTGAAACTTCTCAAGACGACCATCCCTTTAAACCGACCCCCACTTCCTGTTCCCGGCCGCTTTTGCCAGGCAAAGACGAATGAACAAATTCCATAAGACTAATGAATTTTGTCTACCTATGAGACGACCCCCCACCACCACCACATTTTTTCCCGACCAACGATTTGGCAGGTTTATAAATGTGTTTCATCCCCTTTAAGACAACCACTTGCTCATACAAACGAGACAAATGAAGGTTACTCTCTTGTCCTTGGATACCACGCAGATAACGGTTCTTTTAATGCTACAACCTATTATTATTAGTCCCATAGCTCATTGCAATACTTTCCACCCTTCTCGTCAGCCCGAACGACCTCTAAGACTAGTTCACAAGAAGCAGAACTCGCAGGGCAATTTATGGCAGAAGCAAATAAAAGAAAGTTGTGTGTTCTCACCTGAATTACAAATATACCGTACACAATAATACCTAGGTACAGCCATCACAATAAGACAGGCAATCAGATAAATCTCACACACACCCAAGTACATGAGACTAAATGACCACGATGTTGCAAAGCTCCTAAATAAATCAACAACTCTCGCTAGATGATATGAGTTCACAATAAGACAGGCTATCAGATAAATCACACACACACCCAAGTCCATGGGACTAAATGACCACGATGTTGTAAAGCTCCTAAATAAATTAACAACTCTGGCTAGATGATCGAGTTTCTGTACTGGGAAAAAGCTATGCAGGTCGGTCTCATAGAGACCCAGCTAAGATATTGCACTGTGGTAAAACACGAAGTCAATGCATGTTAGCTAACCGCGAAAGCTATTTAAAAGAATGGGGAAAAAAATCCAATATACTGCAAGAAACGGCCCTAAAATTTGAATCGAATATGAACGTGGAAAACTTCAGTGCGAGCAACGGTTGGCTGGATCGGTTTCGTGTCAGTCACACGCTTTACCCAATTAGATTAGGCGGAGGTAACTACAGTGAATACATAGAGTCCCGAATTTTTTGCCTATTTTCATTTACGAAAAAAAAAAAAAAAGGCTTATGAGATCACCTTTTGTCCGTGTGTGTATGTGTGCGTATGTGTGTATGACCCCCACCCCTCCTCCCTAATAAAATCTAAACGGCCACAGCGATTTCAATGAAACTCGTTAAGTGCAAACTAATACCTTGTTCGACATCGATCGTGCCTTTCAAATATTAATACGTTTCACCAATACAACATGACGCCCGCCCGAAATTTTTCACTGGCATTCTAGGCCTATATCTCCGTAACACTAACCGATATCAGCCTGACATTTTGTACGCTGATAAAGGTTACTACTGGAAGTTCATCTATGTGACTTTCATAAACCTCTTAAGTACAAACGAACATGGCGGCCAAGCGAAGTTGAAACATTTAAATAGACTTTTCTCGCGATTGAACCATCTGAGAGCAGTGAAACTTGGTACGGTAAATGTTAATATAAAATTTAATCTACTGACATCCAATTACACTCAATTGTTTTGATAACCCCAAGATGGCGGCTGTGCGAAATTTTAAAATAAAGTTTTTATTTCTTGTGTCCTAATAATGCGAAGTGAACGTTTGAATAATGAACCTACGCAATAATCTTCATCTAATGGTACATAACTCTATGGCTTAAACATATAATAATCCAACATAGCGACCATCCGAAATATTTAGACGGCTCTCAATATCTACGAATATATTACAGCAATCAAACTGAAAATTTGTATGTTGATAGAGGCTATTAATATAAGCGCACCTATGGGTCATTCAATATCCTGGTGAGTACAAAACCAACATGGCGGCGACGCGGAATTTAAATATTTAAATAGATTTTTCTCGCGAGATGCCCATCTTTAGTTAACCGAAATAGAGGTCTCTTGCAGCAGGGCAATGCGAGACCTCATACTATACGAACAACCATGGGAAAAAAATCATGAATTGGGAGACGTTGAACTGCTACCACATCCAGCATACAGCCTTGCGTCTTCAGATTACCATCTTTTTCGATCCATGGCCCATTTTTTGCGTGGAAGAAATTTCGTAAACATTGAAACTGTGGATGGGATCTCGCCGAATTCTTCACATCAAAACCCAGAGACTGGTACTGTCGTGGGATAAGAAATCTCCCTGAAAGATGGCTCAAGATCATAGAATCTGATGGTCTTTACTTTGATGAATAGTTTAAAAACATTCCATTATATTTTTCTTTAAAAAAACGGCATTACTTATGAGACATCCACCCCCAAATATGCCATTTTTAGCCTATTTTCATTGTATGAAAAAATAGATTTACGAGATCACCTTTTGTCCGTGTGTGTGTGTGCGTGTCCCCCTAATAACGTCTAAACGGCTGTAGCGATTTCAATGAAACTCGGTAAGGTCATAGCAACATTTTGGCCGACACCGACCGTGCCCTTCAAATTTTATTACATCTCACCAATCCAACATGGCGGCTGTGAGAAATATTTCACCAGCATTCAATATCACCGAAACTGTTACCGATTATCACCCTGAAATTTTGTACGGTGATAAAGGACAATAATAGAAGTTCACCTATTATACTTTCAAAAACCTGGTAACTACAAAACCAACATGGCGGCCAAGCGAAGTTGAAACTTTTAAATAGACTTTTCTCGCGATTTAACCATCCAAACCCAATGAAACTTGGTACAGCAATTTTTTATACATATTGCAATGCACTGGCTTTTAATTTAGTTCAATTGTTTACTTCAAAAACCTGTTAAGTACAAAACGAACATGGCGGCCAAGCGAAGTTGGAACATTTTTATAGACTTTTCTCGCGATTTAACCATCTGAGTGCAGTGACATATGGTACAGTAAATATGTATACACATTCTAATGCACTGCCATCTAATTTAGTTCAATCGTTTACATAACCTCAAGTTGGCGGCTGTGCGAAATTTTAAAATTAAGTTTTTATTTCTTGTGTCGTAATCATGCGATCGAAATGAAAGTTTCAATAATAAAGCTACGCAATAATTTTCCTTTAATGGCACATAACTCTATGACCTGTACATATAACAATCCAAAATGGCCACCATCTGATATATTTAGACGGTTCTCAGTATCCACGAATCTTTTACACAATCAAACTGTATTTTTTTTTTATGTTCATATAGGCTATGAACGTAAGTTCACCTACAGTATATGACTTTCAATAACCTGGTGAGCACAAATCCAACAAGGCGCGACGCGACGTATAAATATTTAAATGGACGTTTCTCGCGATTTAACCATCCGAGTGCAGTGAAACTTGGGACGGTAAATGCTTATACAAATGTTAATCCACTGGCATGTAATTTGTTTTCATAACCACAAGATGGCAGCTGTGCAAAATTTCAAAATCTTGTATTTACTTCTTGTGTCCTAATCATGTGATTGAAGTTTGAATATCACACGTGTACAATAATCTTCATGTAATAGTACATACATAAAAATCAAACATGGCGACTATCTGAAATATTTAGACGGTTCTCAATATGGACGAATCTATCACAACAATCAAACTGAAATGTTGTGTGTTGATAGAGGCAATTAAAATGAGTAAGATATATGAAAATAGGCTGTATAGTCCTTCACGGAACTACTTGTTGTATCTTGAAGCCGCAAAATAGTTATATTGCGAAATGTGTTATTTTCACCCTAAAATGCTAAATACCGACAAAATGCTGGTAATAAGATTTTTGTAAAAAATATTTACTTTAAAATTAATTGAAATAGTTCCGCTATCTGTCGTTTGATAGAAAACAAGAAATCTTAAATATGAATTAAGATACGGGATAACTAAATTTCTTTACGAGCTCGAATTAACTCATGGGAGCAATACTCTGCTTATACTTTGGGGCAACAGAAGTTCACGAGCTAGTGAGAGAAGGACTATGGTAGTTATGGAGAATATCTGATGAAGTAAATGTTAGCTTTACAAAAAAACTAGAATAAATTGTTGGTTATTCCTCCAAATGTTTCTATAGTATTCATTATTTAACCAAATCAGTGCACTGTACACATCGTTAGTAAGCACACTCACACCTCACTATTTTTTTATTTCACGGCTTTGATGCCTTTTATGTTACCATAAATCAGGGTCCCTAAACATAACACACTTGACTGAAGAAAATCACATGTACAGTATTAATATTATTCACCGACAAAGGAGAGTGTCAATGACTAATATTACCGGTAATACATGTAATTGTGTTAGGAATGAGTTAGGCCTATAGTTACCCCGCCTAATCTGACAAAACGTGTTGACCGACTGAGAAAATTATCAGTCACCAAAAGTGATAGAAGAGGTATTATAAAAACGTAAATCGTACGAACGGTGTGCAATGAATTATTCCCGTTTTCAAAACTCTGACTTCCTCGGCCAAGAATGTAACCCGTGATCTTGGGATCAAGTCCTGGAGACAGACATTCTACCACTGATCCGCCGAGAGAGCGATTTCAGGAAAGGATCAGGTTAGTGCTATCAAAAAACTTTACTGAGATAAGTTTTTGGGACACGGGTGACAGATTATATTCAAGGTTGATGCTATATTTTAGAGAGGGGGAAGGGGGGACAGAGATCCAGAAATAGACCTCTAGTTGACACAAAATGGGGTCCAAATTTTTGACCAATATACGAGTAGGCCTGCTCACAAAATGCATTGCCTTAGACTAGGGTCATCCAGACAGCGCTCCGGCCGCGCTCTAAGCCAGTGCTCCGAGCGCTTTGTTGGAAGGTAGTTTCAGAAGTGGTGGGAGGAGCTGGGCTGACTGAGCGCCCTGAAGTGTGCAGCCGATCCATCAGTCGCCAGAGTAGTCCAATGCGCTTTGTTGACAGCGTGTAAGTAAATCAGTTTCGCAGTGGTCATGACTGAACAGCATTAAAAGAAGAAAAAAAGGAGTGGTGAAGCAGCAGTTTTAAAAGCATAATGGGAAATTTCATTTTTCTGTACAGCTTAAGAAGGCCATGCCAAATGTTTAGTGTTGCAACAGAGATGTAATTTGTTAAAAAGAACACATTTTTTTGTTGAATTTTCCTCTGTAATATGTTCACATTTCAGTTTGGAATAAATCACAATATTCTCTACTTAACACTTGTGTTCGTTTCCTGCACATTCCATACATCGGAGTACCATTTGATTTGTATATGCGGTATATTTGTGATGGCAAAACAGCCCTATTATTATGTCAACAATCCCACAAGAGCCGTCGGCCGCACGACTGTACGTACGTATCTAGTCAGCGTGGCCCGAACATCGTCCTTCTCCTCGCTGCCACAGTGTAGTGGTGGTAGGGGAAGGAGCGCTAGTCTGACTGCCCAGTGCTCCCCGAGCGCGGCCGAGCTCCCAGAGCGCAATGACTGGATGGCCCTGCGCTTAGACATTGCCTCTCGACTCTGTTACACAGGGAAGCAGGGGGAAAGTTAAACGCCGCATAACATGGTTCTACATCCTGTCTCAAAAATATTCGACAATTCCAAATATATTAACTGTCGCAGCTCAATCGACGGAACAAACGTTCAAAATGCTTATTGTTAATTCAGACGCTAAATGCCATTATTGAAGATATATTTACTGAAACTGTTCGGAAGAGGCTCCACTTGAGAAATAAAAGTGATACAATTAAATTATACGACGAACTTGAACTGGCTGCAAACATTTTAAGTGTAGCTCTTAAAGTGACTGACTATTCATTCATTTATTTATAGTGCTAATAACAGGTTACAACTTAATTATGATGTTAACGTATTTAAAATTGCATAACGAATAATTCAGGAGCTGGGAGGAGAAAGGGCGAATCTGCAATAAGATTATATACAATGGTCGCCTTTTCAGCTGGGAGGAGAAAGGGCGAATCTGCAAAAAGATGACACACAATATTCGCCCTTTCAGCTGGGAGGAGACAGAGCGATTCAGCAATAAGATTACACTATTCGTCCTTGCTCTTCCCAGCTCCTGAATTGTAGCGTACCGTACATCTGATTTCATTCAAGAGGTACCAATGTGATGGTTGCGCTTCTGTTTTCAGAAACCCATCCCCAAGTTCATACAGCTATGGTCTTGGATGGAAGCACTACACAGGGGATAACAACGAGTGGTTTATTTTGTCAGATACAGTACCAAGACAGGGATACAGTCAAGCTAGAACCACAACCGCAGCTGCCAGCATTTGGAATGACCTGTTTCCGAGAATAGTAGCATTAGGACAAGAGCAAGGCGGCAGCAAATCAGAAGAAAGCAGTCCAAGCCCTGTAGGGCCACAAATGGAACAACCAGGTAAGTCTCTATCTAGGTGATAGAAGGTGAGCGGTTTGCTTGTGAACTAGCATATATGTATACAAGCCGGACGTTTGTTTTAGACGAGTGAAAAATCTTAATGGAAGCCTGGAGGCGAGCTACTACAGAAAGTTACCTGTGTTTTTGTCACCTTGCCCATGCGGTCAGATGATTGACAAGGCTATCTCACACTACTGCTGAAGTACAGTCATTGGCAAATATAATGGCGTTCTGTTCGTAACTACTGTATGTAACGTGTACTTCGGCGTCACACAATACTTAGACGTGGATTGTACTGTCCTGTCTGCATAGTGGTGTCGTCACGTACTGAAGTCTGGAATTACATTACATCAGACCGGTGATGACAAATGTGAAGCGATAGGGCTAGAAAGTGACTGTGTGCAGGCTCGCCCGCAAGCTTCAAGGTCAAGGGCAATCGTCTAAAACAAACGTCCGGCCTTGTACTTGGTATCAGCGAGATTGAACAGTTACAGATCACGAGGTTCCCTTGTAAATACAACCCTTGAAAAGGTTTGGTATACGCTGAGTACACATCTCTACTTAGTATAAAACCAAGTTCCCGACTCTTGGATATCACGGGTGATCTCGAGAACTACTGGATGGATTTTGATGCGGTTTTCACAATTCTGTAAAGGATATCTTGAGGAAGGTTGCTGTAGAAAATAATTTATTTATGATAAAGGAAGACAAGAGTAACGATTTCAGTGAAAAAGTCGAAAAAAAATACCTGGCGTCCATGCGCTTTTTAAGCTTACGCTGGGCAACCGTTAAAAAGATCAATATACTATGAGTGTAACAATTGTTCAGCATGAATCATTCCACAAAAAAAAGTCCGCGAGAGCATATCTCTATCATCAATACATCGCCCACTATAAGGGTTTTTACGTTTTCATTTCTTCCAACAATCTCCATTCAATTACTGAGGTGACAATTTACGAGCTAGCTAGGAGCGAGCCTATCCATGGCCGGCTCTACGGAAGGCCGCGGCGTTCGACCTTGCAACGCTGCACTTCTCTGAACTGGGATGGCCATAGCAGCCGGCCAGCTGTTGATGCGTGTGCTTCGCCACGAAAACAAATTGAAATAACGAAATAATATTTGTTCTTTTCAACATTAAAGTAAAAGGATTGTCAAGAGTGAGTAGGGCTTACTTGGAGTAACAAAACCAATTTGCATTCAATATTTATTTGACATTTACAAAATATACAACAGGTTGGCCTCTAACAAAGAATAGCAAGTTTTCTGTGATTACTATGGCAAGTTACCCGTTCATTCCTCAACTTCCAGTAATTATTTAACAAAATGTTACTCATTGTTAAGGCAATACTTGTGACTATTGTCATGACATTACATCCACAGGTACAGGTTTTCTCGGCGGTTTCTGACAATTCAATATCTGATGAAATACCGAGTAGACTAAGATTTTGAATTACTTGGCGTTGATTGTTACATTTACATTTTAAAAATTGATCCTCAAACTTATCAGAAATTAGTGTCTGCGTAATTCCAACAACATATTTACACACTGATAAATAAAATCTGCAGGAACTGAAAGTCCGCCCCTATTTATTTCATTGAAGTAGCTGTCATTTATCTTTTGTTTATTTCTAAGCAGAGCCAAACATTCTTCACATTTTATTCTTGAACATTGCTTGAACGATATGTAACCACAGGCATATATAAAACCAGACTCATCGAATTGTATGTATTCAGCGTACTTGTCTTCTAAAATACTGTAAAAGGTATCGTCAACAGTAGCTGACGAAAGGCTGCTTGTTGTACTTTCTCCTGAATTTGTATAGGAAGAAGACATTATAATTTCTTTCGAAAAAGTAACTGCTCCATACCTGGCTGAATGAAGGCCAAGTACGCTTTTCAACCTTATTTTCAATTCGGCCTCCATTACCTGTGAAACTGATATATTATAGTTGCCGCCTGTTAGTTGGCGGTACTGCCCAAACCTGGATTCTAATTGGTCACTCTGAAATTTGCCACTTAACACATAAGATGGGTTCAGATTCTGTAGAGCATAAATAATAATCTCACGTAATACATAGGTTGTTACATACAAAGCGTTGTAAGTTTCATTGGTTAATCAACTCTTTTTTGAGGAATCATTTTCATCGTTCTTTTTCCACGTGGACAACCATTGGAGGAATGCCTTTAGGAAAGCCAACCTTTTGTCTTCGGGATTTTTGAAAGACATTTGAAGACTATTACGTTTAACAACATGGGTGAGAGGCCGCTTAATATTAACAATGGACCACCACATTAGGATTACTCTGACACAAAAAGCAGTACCTTTATAACAATACTTGTTTAGAGCAGAAACTGTGGATTCGTGAAACACGTTTGTAACCAAAAAACCCTTTGGCGTTCAAGTGAATTTGGATAAACACTTTTAAATGCTAAATTTGGTGCAGACTTAATCAGTAAATCGGATTCCTTTTTGTAGATCGCTCTTATGTCACTAAATGATGCTTGAGTTACCTCTTTAAAATCAGGGTTACAGTCATCTGAACTTAAAACATTTGAAAATGAGTCTTAATCTTCCCATACAGGAATAATAAATGACTTACCAATGCCACTTAAATTCAGCCAATTATTTCGTATATTTTCAATACATGGACACTGTCATATAAAACAAAGGTTTGTAGGGGGTTTCCATCAATATGGAACCAGTAATTACTATCAGAATGCTTGGTTAGTTCTTTGAACATAGCACGATTCACATCATTATTATCAGCTATGATAGACAGAATATTTAGGCCACAATCCTGTATTTGCCTGATAACACCTTTTGCAATATCAGCTAGTTGCAAACCCGTTAATTGTTTCACTGGAACTAATTTAACAACCTCTTTCAAATTTCCAAAAGCAGAACTAACGAGAAAGGCCAGAACTGTCTTAGCTAAATCGACAGATTCATTTGCAGCAACACCAAATAATTGCCTTTTTTTTTATCTAAAGTTTGTTTGACATGTATTTCATCAATCTGTAAATTTACAACCCTTTCTAAATTTGATAAATCTTTCACAATGTGACTTAGAAAGTTACTGTTCTCTTCATCAGCTTTCGGGGATATGGCGAAGGAAGTTGTTAATTTTTGAAAAACTCTGGGATGAGGTAGAGATAAAATATGGTTAAATCTAATTGCGTCTAACACACTTTGTATACTGCATATAAATGAGGAATGCATTTAGAGTTGTAGTGACGTTATATCTAGGTTTCTTTAAAAAAGTAAGTGTAAACTGATCTTGCAGAAACATTAACTTTTTTTAACAGAATCTCTGAAGTTTCGTTTCCCTGGTTTTCAAGGTCAGTTTTTTGGTTATCTATTAAACTATCAATCTGGACGACTAGTGAACTTACAGAACTTCCAGGTAAGAAAAGTCGTGGCAAAATTCTATTGCTTGGAACAACTGACTCTACTTACTTAATAATGAATTTCGAAATATTACAGAGCCAGAATGAAGAACAACAGCGTTAGGAATTACGCCTCCATTGATATGAATTTCGACCGTAAAATAATTGTTTACCCTTATACTTGACCTTATTTTAGGTATGCTTGACACATCTAATTTATACAAAATACAATAATTTTCACTAGTACTTACAGACCAGTCTGTTTTATGCTCCACCAATTTATGTTGTATATCACAAACAAAGGACTCGAGAGTCGTAATTTTGTTGGCTTCCTCAGCAAGGGTCTTCTCACATTCCTCTGCAGACTTTTTCCGTTCTTTTTCTTCTTCTCTTCTTTCTTCTGGAGATTTCCTTATCTTGGAGGAGCACTTACTCAAATACGATGGTAAGTTTGCGAATACCTTTGGAACCACACGAGGTAACAATACAGGCTTCTTCCGTGTGAATTCCTTATTATTCCCATCACCATCCTTGTATTTTTCAACATAACTTACGTATTCAGGAAGAAAGTGTTTAATACATGCGAAGGGATATTTCATAGGTACCCAATTGGCTCGAGGAATAGCACGTTCCCATATGGCTGTCAATTGGGAATTTTTAGGAAACCCAAACACTGTCACGAACCCTTCAGTTTTTATCGATGAACGATAATTAGACTTACAATTCGGCACAACACAAGTCTTTGGCATTGTAGCTAGCCACTATACAGTAATACTCAATGGTATAATTTCATTTACATAGAGTATTTTGAAGAAAACACGAGCGCGTGACACATTTTCCATGTAACTCAGTGGGCTAGGCAAAGCAGACTGGCCATTCACGGCGAGGTTGCCAATTATCGCTCGCCGCGGCCTTCCGTAGAGCCGGCCATGGCCTATCACCCCAATGTCAGCATAGCTAGCGAGTGAGCCTGTTATACCCCAGATACAGCCAGCAGCAAACTATCGAGTCGTGTGTAGTTGAGACTTCAGAGATGAGTGGTTGTGTTTGGAGTTTCCCTGGAAGTGCAACTCGGCTTTTCTTCATTTCGTCTGTGAATTTCGTTCCAAAAAAATCCTAGTCTAGTTAAGATTGAACGGAAGGGGGATTTGTGTTTCATGTATCTCGCCATTCTTAAATTATGTCTGACAAGAATTCGTGGCACATGCATCTCCATGATAATATAATTAATAGTCCAGTCGGTGATTTTAATCCATTATGCCGAGACGTAAAACAGATATAGGTCGTAGTGCATTGACATAAAAAAAACGCTTATCACGTAATGCATTCATAACTGTTCTTGGACGAATCCGGGGCGGGTTGCTAGTAATAAGATAAGAAACTACCTGATTTGTCACCCAAAAGATTATTAACACTCAAGGTCTTAAATTCTACCATACTGAAGTACTCATGTCTAACGAGGAAAGCTCATGAAAGCGAACTCTCCAGATTTTGATAAAACTTGGTACACATTTTGGTTAGACCACATGGAAAACATCTATGGTGGTATTTTACACCCAAATGCACTACGGACATCCCTTCGAAAGAGCGAAATTGAACGAGTTCAGGACTCCCTTATGTCTTTTAACCAATTGCTCTACTACAACGGTCTCCCTCTCTAAGGGCAGATGACCTCGCTATGACCTTAAAGCAACAACAATATCTAACATAAGTCTCCCTCATTAGCCTGCATTTCACAACGAGCATTTCATTTAAAGTAGACTGAAACTGTAATTGGGACGAAAACTATAGAAAGCCACCAGTTAGTAAGGACAATTAGGCCTAGGCCTATTACTGCTGGGAGGAAACTCACAGTAGTGGCGTATCTTCTTCAGGAGGGAGATGAGCGGAGTCAAAATTAGGCTACATTGGGAGGAGGGCGCCTTCGGCAGAATGAGACCCAATCACTGAAAGTGAATGTCTACAAGTTTTCGTGTTTGATTTCGATAACATTTGATACGTTTTATTTGTACCTATGAATTTGCAACAGCTGGAAAATGAATAGTTTTGCTTAGGCAAGTGTTCAGTTTAGGCAACACTAAACATTTTATACGAATAAAGAGAAATCTTCTCAAATTAGTAATTATATAGGCTACGTACGGTACATAATCTAGTCGTTATTAATCAATCCGTAGATTGGTTTTATTCAAAATAAAAATTTCATCGAATTATATATTCTTTTATAGTTTGACCCTGGGGGGGGGATTGATTAACAGACAGCTCAGCGTATCCATCTTGTTGGGCACTGCGTCTCTCACGTGTATTTAATCTGGCGCTATTTTACTAAATCTCGAGATGTCTAAAGAAAAATTGGGGACGAAATACAACCACAGATGTTTCCCTAGTTGTTAATTCATTTTAGGAGCGTGGGACATCTTGGTCATCTGCCCCGTCTAGTTGGGTGTGTGTGATCAACTTCTCTGATAACCTGTATTTATGTGATGTAGATCAGGGACAGAGAAGAGGAACGTGCCCCGGGACTTGAAGTACTATCCCAGCATTTGGATGGAGGGAGTACGGAAACCCAGGGGTAAACCATACTCAGGATAGCCGCTGTCAACGCCGGGATTGTAATCTGCGATCTCAGGACTTGCTGTAGCTGTCCTCACGGCCGTGGTGAACGATTTATGAACGCGGCTACTCCGCGGGACTATTTCCCAAGTGGGCTAACATAGGAATGCTAAGTTTCAGTGAGACTGGATCGTTACACTACATCAGATTAGTCTGTTGATATAAATTAAAATATATTTATTAATGGCAACTGTGCATCATGACTCCATGAGCAAAGGTTTTTATTTCAAACTAGCAGTAGTGCCCGGCTCCGCCCGGTGGATTTATTAGTTTTATGGATGATAATGAATCAGTGGCGGCTGGTGACATTGTTGCAGCGTTGCACAACTCCCAATAATTTTACACCTAATTCGTAGTTTCTTTTCCTTTAATGTTTTAGTTTTATAGATCTAATGCACTCAAAAATGTGTTAAAATCATCGATATTTTGATATTATTTATCCTAATGCTTCACACTGTACCTATAAAAGCTGCCGCCTTCATATCAAACTCCAGGGGGTTAGCTCTCTTGAGGCCACTTCCAAGTAGTCAGCGCGGCCCGCAGGGACGAGGCCAAGCTTGTACATAGCTTGCTGGCCAGCATGGGTAGTAGGGAGTTGCAGACGAGCTGCCAGCCCCCTGGCAACACTCAGTTCCAAATGGCACCGTTAGACTACACCACTGTTTGGAAATGACAACACCCTCGATTTCTCTTACACCGCGAAGGGTAGTTTAGTTAGTTATTGTTGTTTTAAGGGGCGGAACTACGAGGTCATCTGCCCCTGAAGGGTAGTTTCTTTCCCACATCACTAGGGAATGCTACACCACCCACAACGGTACAAATATCGGAATTTCATAGGGAGAAATTAGTTGGTTCACACCCAATTATTTTTAGATGTTTTCTCATCATAACTTCATTTAATGTTTTTGTCAATTGTTCTGTGAAGCGAGCCTAAGAACGCCACCATGCTATAAGTACAGTAGATAAGTGGCTGAACTATTTTGCGACGTATTGTTGGTGTACTGTAGCGGTTTAGGTTTGCTTTTACCACTCTTGTTCTTGCGGGATTTGGGTTGCGATTAGTTCTGTATTGAGTTGATTGAGTATTTTGGTTCCAGGCAGATACATAACTGTGCATTATTATTATTATTATTATTATTGTTTGGTTGATTGGGATAGACCTATGCATTCACTACGAAATTTCTTGGCTAGCAAAATTCAGTGTTTTGTTAGTTTGCCTTTCGCGCCACTTTCCGATATAGCGTCCAGATTTATCATCTCTGTATCTTGAAAGTTGCCGTAGTATTTTATTTTAACGGAATGTTTAGTTTGAAACATTAATTGTATTGTGGAGTGTGAGTGAAAATTAATAGAGTAAGTAATTTACTAGTCAGACAGTTTTCCCGGCTCCCTGATGACGATAAACTTACAGTCAAAACACTCGGTATACCATTACCGGATAAGTATTGTCCAAAATATAAGTATACGAGGGCGTTTAAAGGAGATATTTAAGGCAATAATAATTGGTTATGTGAATGTGATATTAAAAACGCTTTATTCTGTTACCCATGTTCGTTGGTGGAGAATCCGCGTGGACCAAAATAGGAGTTACGGAAATTAATCCCTAAAATAAAGAAACATGAATCTTCAGCTGAGCGGCTTCGGTGCCGTAGTTGGTAGCATGCTGAGCCTCTATGCCCAAGATCGCGGGTTCAAACCTGGCCGAAGTCATCGGATTTTTAAGAGCGTTAAAAATCCCTCAGTATGCATTCCTTTGGAGGGGAAGTAAAGCCGGCGGTCCCATATCATAGATTTATGGCATGTTAAAGAACCTTCCACTTATTACACCCGTGTGAAGCTAATTTATAGGTTAAAAATTTGAACAACGCTCTT
Organism: Meconema thalassinum; assembly: GCA_946902985.2. NCBI lineage: Eukaryota > Metazoa > Arthropoda > Insecta > Orthoptera > Tettigoniidae > Meconema > Meconema thalassinum. Next base: position 69,022,130 of record OX336396.1, read on the forward strand.
AGGTTCCAACGTTCGTCGCCAGGAGCCGACTGCGGTGGCGTGTAGTAACCAAGTTCTGAACTAGTAGTCGTTTACGGTGGCCTTTGGCGGCAAAAGTAGGAACTGCTTGAAATTCACTGTCTGCAGACCTTACTTGAATTAAAACAGATAACACTCACTAATACAGCCATCACAATTAACACCGGTTATCAGACAGTTTCTCCACACACCCAAAGTACAGAGGGCTACATGACTGCGTTGTCGCAGCTCCTAAACTGAGGAACCAACCAACCAATCTTCAACTGTTTGAAATTGACACTTTTTGGAACTGTTAACGAAGCTGCACAATTGGACAGTGCCTATAGAAGGTAAATTGCGGAATATAACGAAGAAGTTAGGCACAATAGGTTTGTGTTAAAGTTAAATATTGTAATAAACTCTATTCGTTTCTGTGGCTCTTTCGAACTGGCCTTGCGTGTTCATGATGAAAGTGTATCATCAACATACTCAGGCCTTTTGAGAGAACTAATTAATTTTAGCGCTGAGTTGGATGATGTGTTAAAGGTCATTTGGTAAGGGCAACTGTTTTCAAAGGAACGTCCAAAACAATTCAAAATTAATTTTTACAGAATATGTTGGAGGTTTGCCAAGAAGAATAATCAAAGCAAATAAAGGAATCGGAAATTTTAGCCATTATAGCAGATGAAACTAGTGATATTTCAAACATACAGTATTTCAGTTGGCTGTTGTGTACCGATACGTAGTAAGAGGCAAACAAAACATGATGCACACACATTAGCAGCGTGTTTTCTGGATGAATTAAAGAAGCAGAAATTGAATGAAACTCCGCAAAAATGAATTGCGCAGACGTATGACAGAGCGCTCTTCATGGCTGGTTCCTCTGATGGGGTTCAAGCTATAGTAAAAAAAAAAAGACTGATAGTCAGTCTGAAAGACTAGACTTCATTTTAAATGCTACAAATGCTGCGTGAACTCAAAGTCCGTTAGCAAGTGCAAACCAAGGTCAAAGGAGGTAGCTGGCTAGATGACGTCACGCACACCGGAGCGCGCGGGGAAAGGAGGAAGGTCAAGCAGTATTATGAAGTCACACACCTCAGTGCATTCTCGGTACATTTCGTCCCGTCACCGTAACGTAACGCCAGACCCCAGCGTAACTACGAAGTCGACAAGATCATTTAAAATGATAAAAATCCTAACCTTATGCAGAATATGTGCCCGTCTTTGTTAGTAATAACATTTTTCGTTAACGTAGGCTACAAACTTTTCGGTTGCCATGTTTTTATGTTGAGAATGTTTATTATCCCGGAGATTGAGACCCAACCTTAGACAACCTGCTGTGTTTAAAATTCTTCCCATGAACTCAGGCATAGGGCTTAAATACATAAATCTGATTTTTTTAATGAATTCCTAAAGGAAGAAGCCCAAAAGAGCCATTAAAATTTGTATATTTGTCGAACGTACAGTTATTTTGGAAAACCCGTGTATTTCAGTTTTTATAGAACTGTAGTTTATCTAACGTTAATTCATTTTTGTTACATGTGTAAACTTCCCATATAAAATTGCGACATCAGAAATTTAGGTGCAACACCCAGCTTTACTTACCACCGGCCGCCACTGTAATGAATACTACTACAAAACTGGCACATTATACTTAAACTAACAGAAAAAAACAAATTTAAAAATATAACATTTTGTGGTGGTATTGGGGGTGATAATTAGTACAGTATAATGGTCGTAACATTGAGGTCATTTTCCAGTAATGATAACAATGAATAGGGAAACGGCTATTTACTAACTACAGTACTGACAATGCCTAGGGCCTATATCTCTTTGGCTGTTAGAAAAGTAGAGACCAATGGTGTCGCCTTTTGTCGCATAGCGCCGTAGGCAAATAATCAGAGCACTTTGGAAAACTTTGGCTGCCCCGAGCTCCTGAGGTAGCAGTAGTGTCATTTATCGCCACATAGCACTAAAGGATAAATCTCTACTTAGTATAAAACAAAGTCCCCAATTCTTGGATGTTACGGGTAAACTCGAGACCCACTGCATGGATTTTGATGCGGTTTTCACCATTCTGTCAAGGATATCTCGAGGATGATTTCTGTAGAAAATTATTTATACATGATCAAAGGAAGCCGAGCAGTAACGATTTCAGTGGAAAAGGCAGGAAAAAAACTGGCGTCCGAGCGCTTTGTAAGCTTACGCTGGGCAAACTGTTAAAAATATCTAAATACTATGAGTGTAAGAATTGTTCAACAAGAAAAGTTCTACAAAAAAGTCCGCGAGACCACATGTCTATCTTCAATACATCGCCCACTATAAGTGTTCTTACGTTTTAATTTCTTCCAACCATGTCCATGCAACTACTGAGGCGACAGTTTAAAAGCAAAGGAAGGAAGCTTGTAGTTTAACGTGACCGTTAATCTCGAGATCATGAGCCACGGGACCTCCTTTTTACGTGGAATCCGAACCACAGGACATGGCATTTCACTTCGAAAATCTCACATGCTTTGACCGGGAATCGAACCCGGACCGCCTTGGTGAGAGGCATTCAGCAGGCGACAGTTTACGAGCTAGCTAAGGGCGAGTCTATCATCCCCGTTACAGCCTAGCTAGCGGGCGAACCTATTGCCCCAGAGACAGCCAGCAGCAAACCGTTGAGTCGTGTTGAGCTAAGACTTCTGAGAAGGGTGGTTGTGTTTGGAGTTTCCCTGGAAGTGCAACTCGGGTTTTCTTCATTTCGCCTGTGAAACATAGTCAAGTTAAGATTGGACGGAAGGGGGATTTGAGTTTCATTCACCTCGCCATTCCCTCGAAGTGCAACTCTCATTTCGCATGTGAACTTTTCCTTCCGCAAAATTCACAGTCAATTTAAGATTGGACGGAAGGGGAATTATAATATATTAAATTATAGCCTAATGATTGTTTTATGCTAAGTAGAGATTATACGCCAAAGTCCCAGATTCTTGGATGTCACGGGTAATCTCGAGAACCACTGAATGGATTTTGATGCGGTTTCCACCATTCTGTAAAGGATAACTCGAGGAAGGTTTCTGTAGAAAATAATTTATTTATTACCAAAGGAAGTCAAGCACCAACGATTTCAGTGAAAAGGTCGGAAAAATAACTGGCGTCCGTGCGCTTTTTAAGCTTAAAAATATCTATATACTATGACTGTAAGAATTGTTCAGCATGAAAAGTTCTACAAATAAACCTGGGAGAGCATATCTCTATCTTCAATACATCGCCTACTATAAGTGTTTTTACGTTTTCATTTCTTCCAACAATCTCCATTCAGTTACTGAGGCGACAGTTTACGAGCTAGCTAGGGGCGAGTCTATCACCCCAGTTACAGCTTAGCTAGCGGACGAGCTTATTGCCCCAGATACAGCCGGCAGCAAACTGTCGAGTCGTGTTGAGTAAAAAACTTTAGAGAAGAGTGGTTGTGTTTGGAGTTTCCCAGGAAGTGCGCCTCGGCTTTTCTTCATTTCGCCTGTGAACTTCTCGTTCCGCAAAATTCACTGTCAAGTTAAAATTGGACGGAAGGGGGATTTGTGTTTCATGCACCTCGCCATTCTTAAATTACGTTGATAAGAATTTGTTGCACATGCATCTCTGTGATCATATAATTAATAGGCCAGTCTGCGATTTTAATCCATCATGCCGACACGTAGTTCATTGACATTGGAAAAAAAGCACTTTTTACGTAATGCATTCATAACTGTTCCCGGGCGAAGCCGGGTCGGGTTATTAGTATCTGAATAAATGAAAGTAAATTTGAAAGCACCAACGCTTATTGCAGATGATCTACACCACAAAGTAAGCGGCTTCGGTGGCGTAGTTGGTAGCATGCTGAACTGCTGTTCCCAAGATAGCGGGTTCAAACCCGGCCGAAGTCGTCGGATTTTTAAGAGCTTTAAAATCCTTCAGTATGCCTTCCTTCGGAGGGGAAGTAAAGCCGGCGGTCTCATGTCATAGATTTATGGCATGTAAAAGATCCTCCCACAGACTAAACTTATGTGGAGCTAAATTTCTAGGTTAGATTTCGTTGTAACGCTCTATCAAAGTTCCAACGTTCACCACTAGGTATCATTGATATCTGGTAGCGAAAGTTGGAACTACGGTACTTGAAATTCAACGGAAATTGTAGCTCACCCTAGTGGTGTCCAAGCAGCTACAGCCTCTGGCGAGCCGAATATGTCCTCGAACACTCCCGGCACTAAAAGCCATTCGATAAATAAAATAAATAATTCTTATAGTTACACTACTACGGATATGAATGGTTCTAGGGCGTTAAAACTTGGTTTTCAAGTTCCTTTTGTCTGTTATTCTACATGTAGGGAATGGAGGGGTCTGTCCGAAATTTCAAGTAGACAGTGTTACCCGCGGGGTTCCAAAGGGTAAGTATACAACATTTGGGTCAGATCGGTGAAACTGTGTCGATTCGTATAAATAACAGACAAACAAACAGACAGACAGACAGACAGACAAACCAACATTGAGCTTGAGATAGATAGCGGCTAACAAGGGGAGGATACGATGCATGGGTCACCGATTCGAACCATGTTTGGTACACGTGTAGGGCATGACCAGGTGCAAGTAGTAAGGTGCGCTTCTCAGCTGTTTCCGAGATCTTTAACGTGACAGTAAATCTATTGACACGGCTCCCTCGCATTTGCGCACCCTCAAATGCCAGCGGCAGGATACGAACCTACAACCTTGGGCCCAGCAAGCGAGAACGTTACCGCTGAGCCACGCAGCCAGTCGAGTTCAAGAGGGGGGGGGGGGGGGGGGAAGAAGTCGTCTGACAGCCCTAAATGTACGCGACACAATCTAATAGCCGAAAGCTCCTTTGATCAAGGAATAAATTGCAACCTCACATCATCTGCCACTAACATTCAAATATGAAATAAACCAGCACCAGTGGCGTAGCCAAGGGGGAGGGGGCATTGGAATATCGGCAGGTTGTGATTTGTGTCTGTGGTGAAACTGGTGATGTACTGTTGTCACCTTTCGGCCCGGGTCCCCATTTGTGGCTACAAACGTCTTCATTACTGTATGTGAGCATTGTGTAAAGGTTATAGGACTATATATCTTTAATTTAAAATGTGCTTTACAACAGGAGATGTGCAGTTTAATAAACAGATCTAATATTAGAAGCCGTCGGATTTTTTAAGAGCGTTAAAATCCCTCAGTATGCCTTCCTTCGGAGGGGAAGTAAAGCCGGCATGTTAAAGATCTTTCCACTAATTACACCTGTGTGAAACTAAATTGGATAGGTTAAGAATGTAAACAACGCTCTTAGGTTGCTACGTTCGTTGCCAAGAGCCGACTGCGGTGGCGTCTAGTAGCTAGTTCTGAACTAGGCCTAGTAGTCGTTGACGGTGGTGCTTGGCGGCAAAAGTAGGAACTATTTGAAAATTCAAAGTTGCAGTCCCTACTTGAATTTAAAAAAACAGATACACACACTAATACAGTCATCACAATTAACACCGGTTATCAGACAGATTCTACACACACCCAAAGTACACGGGGCTACATGACCGCGTTGTCGCAGCCCCTAAACTAAGGAACCAACCAACTATTAGAAGCAATATTTCAGTGTTGCTAAGTAACCTATATGATCGCTTTTCAGTCGGTCAACACGAGTGTACGGTACCCAATTAGATTAGGTGGGCAGTGACAATTTATCTCCTAATGCCTGAAATAAAAATACATGAAGTGTTTATACACTTGTTACGGCTGTGAGTTTGTTTCATCGCTCGCCGCATGAGTCACAACTGCCCCAGGTCTGGGCTGTGCTCTGCCTCAGTGTATTGCGTGCGCCTTATGCAACAGGTCTACTAGGACAAAGGGATGGTCCAGAATATTCGTGACCCAGCCAGCGATGGAAGCCTCGAGAAGCCGTGAACCCTGGATGGGTCTAGAAGCATTTATTGAGTCACCGGCCTGCTATATAAGAGCGACCTGTCAAGCAGTGAGTGTGTGTTTTACGAGCTAGTGCGAGCGTTTATCCTGAGCGACAGAAGTGTGGTGACTTGCGAAACTCCTAGTGAAGCCGATTCTCTTGACAACGAGGGAGTGAGAAGCATACAGGGGACTGCCTGTGTTTTAGGCGAGTGTGATTTCACTGAGCGACAGAGGTATTGTGGCGGAGTGCCGTGCGAGTTACGAAATCCAGTGACATTGTTTCCCGGCTCGTGGGCAGCGAATCAGCGTGTAGCAGGTTATCGTAAGTAACTGTAGTTTGTGTACATAAGGGAGAGGTGCAGGTAGTCTCTACCAAGGCCACCGGACTCATTAGCACGGAATAACTTCTGTGGTTTGTTGACAAGTGAAAGGGGGCAAGAGCTCTCCATAAGGAAGAGACTTGAGGAAACTGGAGTAAGGTTCTAATTGCTTGTATTTGCTGATGAGTAGTGTATCTTTCTGGCCGCAATAAAGTTAATTATTTCTATAAAGGAACAATCTGTGTTGTGCTTCAACCCACCGTAATCCAGTTAACAATAGTGTCACTAGGGGGTGGCACGTAACACACTTAATAAAACACTTCTCACATAAAGGGGGAGGGGGGTTGTATGAGAAGCGTTTTATTAAATGTATAAATAATTATTGTATTATGAATTACACAGGGAAATTAATTGTTACTCCCCGCCCAATCTAATTGGGTGTATTCATGTTGACCGACTGGGAAGTCAGACTGTTCTAATAGCAAGACGATACCAGAGCTTCCAAAGGACCCTAAAAGGTAAGATTTGAGCTATGGATTTTAGGCTAGTATTATAAAGGTTTTCAAGGGGAGCGTGATGGTGCAGTGGCTTAGCTGCTCGTCAATCACCCGGACGGCCGGAGTTCCAATCCCGGTGACAGTGGGGTGGAATTCTCACCTGAAAAATGATTTGGCGTCAAGAAAGGCATCCGGCCTTAAATCCCCGACCAGAACCAAAATGAGCGTGATTGGCTCTGACTACCCCAATGAATTGGGATTCGCAGTAGAAAGTATTATAAAGCTTTTCAATCAAACAGCGAAACTAGGTCTTTAACTGGTTATAAATCAATAATAATGTTATTGGTTTTAGGTCCCTTTTAATTTCTGAGGCTTTTAGAGACACCTGGGTGCCGGACAAACATGAAAGTAGAGCGACTTCCTCAGAGATGAAATAACTCCGGAAGATAGTGAATAAAACTAGAAGAAATAGGGTACGAAATATAGTGATCAGAGAAGAATTAAAGGTGGAATCGATAGTACATACTATCCAGAAGAAAGCTTTACAATGGTATGGACATATCCTAAGGATGGATGAAGAAAGGAAACCGAAGCAAGTGTTTGAGGCAAAGCCTGAAGGCACTCGAAGAAGAGGTCGTCCAAGGAAAGAATGGATCCAATATGTCGGCGAGGTGGCAGAGAAGAAGGGAAGGAATCTGCAGCAAATCAGGAGACTCGAAGGGAATAGGAATGAATACAGAAAGTGGCTGGCAGACTCGACGCCGAGAGGCAAATGGGATCGATGAAGAAGAAGAAATAACAGTCAGCCGAGTTGATTCATATTACGTAAATATATGTCCAGCAATTCCCCGAATTACGGTTATCTCCCAGTTACGAATGAGTGAAATTTGTCGCCTGAGTAGTGTAAGCAATTAAACCTTTTTCCGGTTGCATGTAGCATTTGTAAGGTAAGAAGGACCTTGGTAGGTGACAAAAATGTCCGAAAATGATACTTTAGGCATTCAGGGCTAATTGCAATATAAAGCACAGGATCTTGTTGGAAAAACTGATTAAACATAAAAATGAGTACCGGTATTGAATTACTCATAAATCAACATGATACATCATGAGAGGACATGTCCACTTTTGCTAATACCTCTGTAAATAATTTCTCTTGTTGAGAGATACGCAGTCATCATGTTGGTAGCACAAATATAGGCTGGTATATTGGCTTTCACGGCCGGTGAATTAAAACTCAGCAATTCTTCTAGGTTTGTGCCGTGTCTTGTGTGGGGTTTCGCCTAGGACACCAAGCTAGGCTCATCGGCGGGCTCTTGGTGTCCCCGCACGGACCCCCACAGGAGTGACGAACTGCGCCCCACCTCCCTTTATATAAGGTGCAACTGCACCACTTGACTACGAGAACTAAAAGTTCAAGCAGCCTTAACCTCCCTATGAAGGCTTCCAAAAAGATGGTATATTGGCTTTCACGGCCGGTGAATTAAAACTCAGCAATTCTTCTAGGTTTGTGCCGTGTCTTGTGTGGGGTTTCGCCTAGGACACCAAGCTAGGCTCATCGGCGGGCTCTTGGTGTCCCCGCCCGGACCCCCACAGGAGTGACGAACTGCGCGCCACCTCCCTTTATATAAGGTGCAACTGCACCACTTGACTACGAGAACTAAAAGTTCAAGCAGCCTTAACCTCCCTATGAAGGCTTCCAAAAAGATGGTATATTGGCTTTCACGGCCGGTGAATTAAAACTCAGCAATTCTTCTAGGTTTGTGCCGTGTCTTGTGTGGGGTTTCGCCTAGGACACCAAGCTAGGCTCATCGGCGGGCTCTTGGTGTCCCCGCCCGGACCCCCACAGGAGTGACGAACTGCGCGCCACCTCCCTTTATATAAGGTGCAACTGCACCACTTGACTACGAGAACTAAAAGTTCAAGCAGCCTTAACCTCCCTATGAAGGCTTCCTAAAAGATGGTATATTGGCTTTCACGGCCGGTGAATTAAAACTCAGCAATTCTTCTAGGTTTGTGCCGTGTCTTGTGTGGGGTTTCGCCTAGGACACCAAGCTAGGCTCATCGGCGGGCTCTTGGTGTCCCCGCCCGGACCCCCACAGGAGTGACGAACTGCGCGCCACCTCCCTTTATATAAGGTGCAACTGCACCACTTGACTACGAGAACTAAAAGTTCAAGCAGCCTTAACCTCGCTATGAAGGCTTCCAAAAAGATGGTATATTGGCTTTCACGGCCGGTGAATTAAAACTCAGCAATTCTTCTAGGTTTGTGCCGTGTCTTGTGTGGGGTTTCGCCTAGGACACCAAGCTAGGCTCATCGGCGGGCTCTTGGTGTCCCCGCCCGGACCCCCACAGGAGTGACGAACTGCGCGCCACCTCCCTTTATATAAGGTGCAACTGCACCACTTGACTACGAGAACTAAAAGTTCAAGCAGCCTTAACCTCCCTATGAAGGCTTCCAAAAAGATGGTATATTGGCTTTCACGGCCGGTGAATTAAAACTCAGCAATTCTTCTAGGTTTGTGCCGTGTCTTGTGTGGGGTTTCGCCTAGGACACCAAGCTAGGCTCATCGGCGGGCGGGGACACCAAGAGCCCGCCGATGAGCCTAGCTTGGTGTCCTAGGCGAAACCCCACACAAGACACGGCACAAACCTAGAAGAATTGCTGAGTTTTAACAAATATAGGCTATTTGAGTTTATTTTGTTCCTGTCAGGGGAACAGGAATGTTCTAGATTTACCATTGAGGTGAGACATTTTAGCCAAAAATTAACTTAATTTTTTAAAGAACCGATTTGTTTTTGTCTTTTGAACATATTGTATTACTCGAAAAATTCGGGATCAAAATACATGAAAATTTCTTGTATTATAATATCTCATAGGGAAATGGAAATACTTGTAGAGTTGTTGGTGATTCATTTCAGGGGCTTGAGACACCTTAGTCATCAGCCCCATGTAGTTGGGAGTGTGTTGAAGCTGTCTGGCAACCTGTATTGCAGTGATGATTGTAGTTGTGTATGTAAATGTATCTGGGACAGGGATGGAGTAGACCCTCCGGGACTTGAGCAAGGCACTGTCCCGGAAATTTCCTGTAGGGAGTGTGGCAAAACCCGGGGAAAAAAACACACTCAGGATAACCGCTGTCAGCACCGGGATTCGAGCCTACGATATTCGTACTTACCACAGCTGCTCTCGCGACCATGGTGCACTTTTAACGAGCGCGGCTACGCCGCAGGACGAAATGCTTGTAGAATTTGGCTTGAGTACCTATAACCCCTCCCATTGGTCGATCCTGGCTACGCTACTGACCACCACATAACCTTCCTCATTAGAATTCAATGTAAATACACAGTTCAAAAAAATTAGGGGAACATGTTTTGTAACGTCTGGTATGTGAATGTTAATTTTGTAGATGGGGTTCCAATCGTCGTACAGCAAGCCTTGATACCTTAGCTACTCACGGTATGCCAAATTGAAGGTATACTCCACCTGTAGGCGTAGCCATGCATTAAACTGTCAGGTGCCCCCTCAAACCAAAGTGAATAGCGGTGCGTCCGTGTGTTGTTGTGAGGTACACAGACTACTGCGGTCATTTGAGCACATTGTACGTAAACCAGCACATGACATGAGACATCTTAACGAGATTCAAGTCGCAAGGGCTGTCACTTTGATCAAGGGAGGATGGGCTATTCGTCATTTTGCTGTGGATCTCAATGTCTCTCCGCCAGTTATTCAACGCCTGTGGAATCGCTAAAATAAGAGGGTTGAACAATGTCGTGGACGCATGATAACCCCACAATCTGACCATCTGTGCGTTGCGGCGTCGTTCAGCAACTGCCCGAGAACTGCAACAAGACCTCAGGAGGGTCACTGGAGTCACGGTGCCCGGCCAGACAGTAAGGAACAGGTCAACAGAAGTATCCTTACGACCCAGACGTCCTGTTCGAGTACCCCGTTTAACGCAGCAACATCACGCAGCTCGCCTACTGTTTGCCCGTAGTCATTTCAACTGGCAACTTCGCCAATCGAGACCTCTGTTGTTCACAGACGAGTCCATATTATTTCCTCCGACACAGCGTGACTGACGTCAACGTGTATGGAGACGCCGTGGTGAGCAGTACATGCCACATGTTGTCCAGGAAGTCGACCGAATCGGACAAGGTTCTGTGATGGTGTAGGGTGGCATCAGTATTGAAGGCCGTACGGATCTTGTCGTCGTCCATGGTAATCTTACTGCTGCGGGGTACATCGAGCAGATACTGCTACAGCATGTGTTGGTTGCTGCATACGTTGTTGGCTCTGAATTCGTACTCATGCACGACAATGCTAGGGTTCATGTAGCGCACATCACCAAAGCTGTCTTGCGAGAACTGGACATTCAAGAGATGGAATGGCCAGCAGTGAGTCCCGACCTTAAACCCATCGAGCATGTGTGGGATAAGCTTGACAGAAGTGTTCGTGAGCGTCCTGTTCCAACACAGGCGCTCCAAGACCTCGAACAGGCTCTCAGTTAAGAATGGGACCTGATACCGCAACCTGACCTCCGTCGACTTATACGGAGCATGCCATGTAGGTGCCCAGCTGTTCAACTGTAAAGAATAAAGGCTTAGTTGGTAATATACCTGGGTGTGAGGTATTGTTTTGTGGAGCACGGCATACGTTCAAAAACATGTTCCCCTAATTTTTTTTGAACTGTGTAGTAAACAATAAAATTGACGACTGTAAAATTCCAGAGAGAATTTAGTTATAGGCTATCGTTCCAGCTGTTAAACCTAGTAGATTCCGAAACACCTTATTACTTAATACGCTAAGGTGTAGGCTATGTTTCACAAAACTCAAGCTCCTAAACCAGAGGGAGTTAGAAGGTGTGGTTTGTACCAGAATATTCCAAATCGTCTAAATAGTACAGGAAATAATCTTGCTTTTCTTGATAAGTCAACGGAAATATATGTTATTGTTTATAAAGTGCTTTTTAACAAATAAACCAGACGATAGCCCTTGTGGGCAATACTGTGTCGCGTATAGCTTGCATAGCACTAGAGCCGGGCGGGTAATCTGTACACATGGGACGCACACAACCCATTATGCGCGAGTTCTCGCACGGGTCCGCTAGCTTTCTTTATTCCGAGAGTTCACACAGCCATAGAAACTCGCCAATCAATAGAATATTATCCCACTATAATCAAGTTCACCATCTTGATTTAGATATTTTCTGCATGTCAGAAAACCAGTTTGCAGCATCCTGTGTTAAACTGCAAGATGGCTTGTAATATTGTACTGTATTTACATTCAGCCCATTATTTCCTTCTCATACCCTAACCCTTATCACGTGTATCTCTAGATTTTCCATTTTTATTTTTTTATTTTTATGAATCTGCATACATTGCTGTACCGGTATATTATCTAATTCTATATAGTAATGAACCTAATGAGAAATGTAATTCGGGCTTCCTGTAATGTTCACAACACGAAATAAATAAATAAATAAATAAATAAATAAATAAATATAGATACGGTACTAATATATTCTAAAATGAGTACCTTATGTGTTTTTCAGATTCCAGCCAGCCATTCCGCAGTGCAATGTACACACTGATTGGTTTTGTGGCCATTCTACTTATCTTGCTGATCATCTGCTTGGTGTTACTGAAGAGGCGTACCAAGGAACGGGAACGAGACCTCTTCTGACGATTGCGGGGTAGAATAGGGAAGAAAGAAGGCACAGACAATGAGGCAATGCCACCACAGGCTTGGCGATACAACTTAACAACCAATCAGTTCTGAAGACATCCAAACATTGCCAAGTGACAACCTAGTCAATACATTAACAAGGGAACATCGTGAACCTCCCAATCTCACTGAAACATAGCACACATCTTCACAAGATCACAAGGGAAACATCTCAGATGGTATTTCACTCCCTAATCGTTTCGGACCATCCCTACAGAGGGCGAAATCGTTTGACATATACAGGGTACACCTGGATGCAAGTGCAGAGTTCTCATCTCATCCCAACCTCGCTACTAAAACTGCTTCCTCCAGTTGCACCTCAGGCCCTCCCATCATACACATGGTGCAGGAGCAGATTGGATATACAGTAACTAAGGCCCGGTTAGATACATGCTTAAATATTTTCTAATTAGCTAAATATTTTATAATATATATAATTCGTTGAGGCCATCTAGGACCACGTTGTCTTGCTACACTTGACAATTTGCTTCGCTTTCCTCTTGAGCCCAGAATTCCCTCATTCTCTGTGAGTGGGCCATCTTGCGCTCCGCTGTCCACGTGGTACCTTGCCTTCTTTTCGGTTTCGGTGTCTCATCTCGGGTTAGCCCATTAGTATCTTTTTGCGGAAGAGATCTCTATTGAAGGCGTCGTCGGGTTTTAGATGCAGTGTTTTGAGGTCGTCTCTCGTATTCATAAACCAGGGCATTGTGGTTTTGGGTTTAAAGTAAAAAAAAAAGAACTCTTTTGTCTGCTGTTTCCGTCCATTCGTTTGAGATTACGTAATACCGTGCCCGCCTCTTATGGATCGTTTCTGTAATTTTCTCTCTTTCACTGTCGACTTTTTTGTTGGATTCTTTAAGATGGATGCCATTCTTGTATTTTGATCAACTCTAACGATTTTGCGCTCTTTTTGTCTCCAATTCTTCGAGGAGTCCTTTATTAACATTTAGGGATAGGGTTTCGGCTGCATACATAACTACTGGCTTCAGAACAGTTTCATAATGACGTAGTTAAGTATTTTTGGACAGGCATTTTTGTTGTAAATTGAGTGTGATGTTTGATAAGCTATTTCGAGTATGCGTACTCGTTCCTTGAGTGCCTCTTTGTCCAGTCCACTTTTCATGATCTCTTCCGAGTAATTAAATTTTATAATTTACATATTTTGCGGTTTTTATAAATAAATACTTACAGTATTCTGGCATATTTATTCACAAGTACATATTTCCTATATTTGGTGATATGCTGTACTTCTTAGATGACTGTTGACCTCATTTCCAACCCTTGGCAACACAAATGCAAGATGTGAGACCTGGTCCAACAAACTGCCACTTCTCAAGATATTTGTCATACATTTCTTGCGGTTGATATACCACAGAACAAACTGCAGCCTCCAGTGCTTCGTGGTACGTTAGAAAAGTACGTCAAACTTTCTCTCCCTGACGAGTTACCACTGAATAAGAACTGTTTACCAAAAAGTTACAGAGACATTACACTGAAACTGAGGCAAGCCCCGGCCTACTAAGCGGGAATATGTGTACTGTGGACTGGATTATTCAAGCAGCTGGACATTTGAACTATTTATGGAGTAACTGAGGGACAAATTATTAAAAATTTATGAACATATTTTGGAAACTTAATCACATATTTTCCACTTTTAAGCACATAAACAATAAGTTCCGTGACGAACTAAAGAGCCTACTTTTCTTAAAATTTAAGATTCATGGCAATGATTAATCTATATGGATCTATCTAGAATAATGACGAAATTAAGTTGGTAATATCGAAATTTCTAATTAGTTCGAAATACTGTATACCTGGCATAATGTAGCCTAATAGAGAACTACAGTTGGCAGCCCTGGTGACTGAATATATTCTTAGTTCCTTCCCTTAAGGTACAGAATACAAAATTTGGTTGAAGTCCAATGTATATCATGGACGTTACATGCAATTCAACATTGGATCTAACAGCGCGCGTAAAATCATGTTGGCAACAATGACATACATGTATTGCTCAGAAATCATCTGAAATAATATGATCTATTGTTGTGTCAATTTTGAATGAAATCCATTAGTTAGTATAGAAGTTACATGCATTTTAAAATTGGACTTATCAGCAGGCTTAGAATCATGTTGGCAGCACTGGCATAGGCCTATATTAGTTACTCCAAATGAATCTAGAATGCCAGGTATTATACGTGTGCAAAGTTTAGAGCTATTGGCTTGCATACTTTCTGATATATTGAAATCAGGGTACCAAAATTGAGACAGTATTTATTAACACTTGGCAGCCCTGGTTACTTGCATAGTCATATCTGTTATGGTACACATAGCACACACGAAATTTGGTTGAAATCCAAATGATAGTATAGAAGTTACATTTATTTAAATTTGGACCTATCAGCAGGCTTATAATCATTTTGGCAACACTGCCATGTATGGCCTCCTAGACATTGAACTACAATATTATTATCTATACTTGTGCCAATTTTGAAATAGCTCTCATTCATACCTTCCAAGATATCCAACATGGAGCTCAAATTTCAATTGCGATTTTTCAGCAGTTGGTAGCACAGACATTTTCAAATGTGGCCGTGAGATATTCAGGTATAGATCTTTACTCCTACCAAATTTTGTTTCGATTGCTGCAGCCGTTTAGGAGTTGATAGGGGGGAACACACACACAGCCAGCCAGACATACATACATTTGCCCGATCTCATAAGTGTACTTTTTCCTCATTTTTGCAAAATGTGAAAAGTAGGCCAAAAATACATATTTATGGCAAGTTAAGCACATAATTATCCGGGTCCTTTGACCAGAGAGGATATGAGAACTCGGCACACTCATCTTGTCTCACATCCATATTCAAATACTATACATACAATAACCAAAATGAATCTGGGGATGAAATACCATCACTAGGTGGCAATTGTTATCTAGGACATCTGTCCCAAATGATAAGAATGAAAATTGCTACTACTTAATCAACCTTCAGCTAACACACTAGAAGAACAAATGGATAATAACAACTAAGTAAAATAGAAAAGATGAAAAAAAAAGAAACACCATTAACCCTTGAAGAATGAGGGCTGAGGAACTTACGAGCCAAGAAAGACAAGAAAGGGAATAACAGACTTAGCTCAGGGAATCCTTGGAGTTGGACCATTTAAAGCAGAAAAATGAAAGACTGCCCCAAGGCCTCCGATATCTATCAGTCAGGGTCGGAAGAGCTGACCACAGGACGTCAATAGGAAAGATAAACAAACAGAAGCCCAGCATGTGCTAATGGAAGCAATACTATACTTGGTTGGGGTCCCATGGTTGCCAACCCATGTTTTACCAGTTGTGAACCCGCAGTTTCTTTTTTTATTCTATTTCCCTTGAAGGTCTGACCAAGATCAGAAGGTTCAAATTCGTGAAGTTCCATATTGAGAGCACTGAATGTAATTACACCAACTATTCAAGTTTCAAAACCTCTCACAGAAAGAAGGCACACATTCTTTTCTCGGTAATGCTTAAGAGTGTGAATTTGACAAGATCAAGTAGTTCCAGATGTGCTTTACTAGCTTTGCCCAGTGTTGCCAACTTACATTTGCAGAAAATCAATAGGTGGTAGGGAAAAATCACTACATTCTGAATTTATAAACAGAGAAATAATATTTTTGGCATTAAGAAAGTCACTAAATCCCTACTTAAACAATACTATAATTAGAAAAATTTTAAAAAGAAATCCCTGGTACTACAGCCCATGCAGGGCCTAGGCGAACCA
Source organism: Meconema thalassinum (assembly GCA_946902985.2). Classification (NCBI taxonomy): domain Eukaryota; kingdom Metazoa; phylum Arthropoda; class Insecta; order Orthoptera; family Tettigoniidae; genus Meconema; species Meconema thalassinum. The sequence continues at coordinate 69,038,349 of OX336396.1, forward strand.
AGCGACAGCTGCCCAGACATTTGACCTGCAGATATAGGAGTGATGCATGGTCAGCGCATCGGGTACCCTCGGCCGTTAATCTTGGTTTTCGCGATCGGGGTGCTGCCTCACTGTCAGACAGCTACTCAATTGTCCTCACGAGGCAGAGTGCATGCCTTTTCAGCACTCGCATCAGTTTCTAAAATCCCTGACGGAGCCGGGGATCTAACACGGGGTCTCCAGGTGAGAGGCAGGCACGCTACCCCCAACATCACGGGGCCAGAAGAAAATAAATATGAAAATCAATATATCAACCGACTTGTCACTTAAGTTGGCAACAAGTCTAGCTCAGGAATGTCATGCAAGGGTCAGTGATGTAATATCAATTGCTATAGAATATTCTACGCCACCAGTTACAACAGGCTGCATTCATGCAGTGGCATTCTCAGCGGCTTAGCCTTGCAGAACAGCTTAGTAACAATGCATTCTGTAAGAGATTATATTATTTCGTAAGCAACAATTGTTTGTTATGAGTATGACCGCCAGACAAAGCAACAGTTGTCGCAGTGGACTCCCCTCGCCCGAAAAAGGTCCGGCAAGTCAAATCGGTCGTAAAGAACATATTGATACGACCTCTCGCAAACCACTTGCACTTGACTCCTGCAACAACCACCATTGACATTCTAATTTACTCTTCTTTTATTTTGTTAATGTCAATAGGCATTGTTCAAAGTATTATTCAAATCTGTTTATAGGTCAAAAATACGAGCCCCTGACCACCAAGCCAGCATTTCCCATTTCCGAAATATTTGCGGTGCAAGTTTTAGGTGACTAACCCTGTATATATGACAGAGGTCAAACTCACAACAATGAAATCCTCCACAGGGCTCTGTATGTGTAATAAAAGAAAATATATCACATGTTCACGAGTTCCAGGTGATAAATGAAAACATACAAATAAAGAGCACAACGTTCAGCCTGGCCACGGCCGCGGTGGCCGAGAGCGCTATCGCGCTACCTAGTGCTTCGCTGGCATCAGGAGAGCGTGGGTTTGAATCCCACCTTGGCCGTCCTGGAAATGGTTTTAGTGGTTTCCATTTTCACCACCAGGCAAATGCCAGGACGGTTCCATTCAACAGGCCCATGGCCGATTCCTTCCAATTTCACTTCTCTGACCCGTCCTGAAAAGATAAGTACATGGCCATTGGCTGCATGAACGAAAGTATACATCATTCAGAACTTGTCTTGTCAACAGGCACACTAGTGGCAATAAACTTAGCTGTTTCTAACTATAAGACTAAATAAAATTACAAGCCATCAAAACTTAGGACAAGAAAATTCAAGGACACTTATAATTTGTGAGTTGGTTTACAGCCTCAATGACTTACAAAGAAATATAACAATATTTTGTGCCTTATAAATCATCAGCTGAAATTCCCTTTTCTGCCCTTCCAATTAAGGATGTGATTTTCAATGTGCTCATAAATTAAAGACAAATACTTTCAGATATGAATGTGCAGGTGATAATCATGGACAGGAGAATGTAAATATGTAACACAAGACAAATGAACTTTTGTTGTGATCTTTTTAATCTTATTCGTCAGTATGTTCATATTATACATTTGATAGTTTTGTTTACAACTAATACATAGTATAAGTGTAATGTATTATATTAAAACAAAAATAAATGAGAAGTAATTCAGAATTCCCTTTAGGATGTTTAAATAGTTTCAGTGTTACTTGGCTGAAACTAACAGCTGTGAACAATACTGATTTAATAAACGTGTTCCTAATGGAAATTTACTTACATTCCATGGCACTGAAAACAAAGGGTGTTGGATACAGTTTAGCATGACACGATACCATGTGAAAACATCACATTCTGAAGAGCTGCAAGATTCCTTAAACTCTTGATGTAGGAACATAAACAATAAAGCTGCATGCAATTACAGTATTGCTTTAGAATAACACCGCTACATTACATTTACATAAACATAAAGCAATTATTACATTGTATATAGGAATAAGCTATTGTACTGTGGATTGTCAGTTCTTTTACATCCAACCTTATCACCTCACCACTCGCTGAGTCTTTTGAGCTTCCTAATAAGCCACCTCATTAGGAATTAGCACATATTTATTGAGATTTCCTATTAACTCTAGTGAAAACAATTCCTTTAGTTTATTTTGGAGGGGAAGTTACATGCAAGCAAAATGATACCAACCCATTATATTAATAAGTTAGGCTTCCCATTTCCCCTGCTTTTACCTAGAAGTTGAGCCCCAAAATATTAATTATGCATATAAATTCAGTGGGCAAACTCAAGAGTTGGATATTGTTGATAGAAATTATGTCCATTACAATTTCTCTCAAACAATACACAAGCTATGAGCAATTGCCTCAAAATCTCACAAAATAACGAAACTAAAACAAGTGAATGAGGAATGAGGTAAGATAAGAGCCTTTGGCCTCCAGAGTTCTCAACAGTTAAATGAACCTTTGATTATTTCTCAGTCCCAAGTATGATTGCAAGTAGAACTTGTAATTTTATACTGAGGTAATAGAGGCAGATGACCATGATGTTTTGTCCCTTACAACAACAATCACTACCATTGAGAGAATAAAATACAATACTTATCTTGAGATTTTCTATGAAATTTCCTGAAGTGTTTTAGGGGGGTTTTAATTTCTTATTTTAATTCATTTCCAGAGAGATCTTTAGGCTGTATAATTAGAATGAACAATGAATTTTTGTTTCTTGCAATAATGCTACTAGCTAACCTGGTGCTAAGTCATAAAGACTGGGGAAAATAAACTGACAAATCTACGAAGATCGAAATCGGGACTTAGACCTTTGCAGATGACGTCACGATCCTAGCCAGCAACTCCGAGGAGGCTATCATTGCTATCCTCTAGTCGTGCAAAAGTCGACAAAGCATACTGTCGTGAAACCAATACAAGAAGTGCATTTCGAAGAATGCCAAGATCAGTCACAACAGAACTAGTCAGATCCCAGTTCTTATATGCAGCAAAGGAAGGAATCACGTAGTTTTACATGACCGTTAATCTTGTGATCATGAACCACGGGACCACCTTTTTACATAGAATCCGAACTACCACAGGACATGGCATTTCACTTCGAAAATCTCACATGCATTGACTGGGAATCACACCCGATCCACCTTGGTGAGTGGCAAACAGCTTGGCCACTGCGCCACCACGCTACGTTCCCTTCTTATATGCAGCAGAAAAACTGCTGATAAACAGGAAAGGTACCATGGATGACCCCTAAAAAAAAAAATCGAAGACTTCTACTCTCCAAAAAATTCATGGTCTCAGATTACTTCCAGACAGAACCTACAGACTAAAAGCAAACTACATACTGTAGCAGTTGGAAATGGCCAACAATGGCATATGATGGGGGCAGACTTTTACAAATGGACAACAGAATTACCAAGAATATCTTCTCACTTATTAAACTGTACACTATAAGCCATTGGCTCAACGAAGTCCAAAAAAAACCTGGATTCTGTCCTTGATGTCCAAGACCACTTGAAATTAACTGTGATGTAGTAAATTCTCGGTCCCCTACACCCAACAGTACTAAGCTTTGGAACTGCAACTCAGAAGAGAGGAAAAACTGTAAGGCAAGCACAAGAAAAATTGCATATGAAAACAAACCTCTTAACAGAACTACTCATAAGCATTCCTAGTAGGATTAAATCAACAAAACAATATTACCTGAAGGTTTTCCCAATTTAATTTAATTTGACTGACCGGAAGACTTAATTTTTCATGTCATGAGAGATTAGAAGAAGAACAATGATATGCAGTACCAATAGTCTGTTGTACTTCAACACTCTCTCAGAACTGAGAAGTGGAACTCAACAGGAAGTGTTACATCTGTTCACATTATCACAAGAAACCATCCTAGAAATGAAGATTTTAGCTATCAATGAAAATTAATGGTTCAAGATTATCTGGAGACCAAAGTATGGAAAAACAAAAAATGTAAAATGTATAATTCACTGAAAATCTCATACAATATCAGCAAGCTAGCAAAATACATACCCAACAAAGTTATCTATGTTGAATTTAAATCACATGTTGGAATGTTACTTCACAAAAAATGGACCATTAATACTGAGACGTGGAATTTCATGAGGGGGTTTAATGGTAAGTACTGTGTGGAGCTCAGAAGAATGCTAGGCAAACTAATGCAGCCTTACAGCGTGGCTGCAAGCCAACAGTATCTGCCTTCCCAAAAACATTGTGCCACTACTCTCGAGACAGTGTCTAATTGTCCTGAGCACACAATGGGCCGATATGTTGTGCCAAGTAGTAAAAAGGTTGCCATAGCAATGAATGACATTTGTGTGTAGGGTACATCCCTACCCTCTACCTCACCCCACACTCGCTTTCTTCTGAACAGTAGTTACACTGCTGCATTCTGCACTCATCACTAGTATCCAAATAAAAAAGGGCAAGCTGTATATAAAATAAGACTAGAAAAAACAAATCTAATATACAACTCACCAGTTCACATTTAACATCAGTTTGAGTTACAAATGCCATCATCGAGCATTAAAACCACCCGTCACAACCATCTCAAAACTTAACATTCATTCCACTATGTACAATGTCTGTAAATTGATTTTAGTACTAGTTCCTGTATACAGTACTGTCCAGAAACAGAGTAGCTCGAGCACAAATCAGTGTTGACCGATTGAAAGTTACCATTAAATTGCTAATCAAGACTAAACATTTACAATACCATTGTCTGGATTTAATACTGTACGGAATTGGTAATCCTTTGATTATAAAGAACGCCTCCAACAGGTTTGTTCTATGTCCAACTTTGAAATAATGGCATGAAGAAAAAAAGCCAAGGTGAATGTCAAGGATTAAACAGTATGTTTTGAAAATAGCTAAACCTTCTCATTAAGAGAGTTCATTCAGATCATTGGGCAAAAGAATTGTCTACCTATATAAAGAGAGGGATAGAAAAAAAAATTATAAATAGTTGCAAAGAAAAATAATAAATTTACTATTGCTTTAAAAGAAATCTATTCCTAAATATTACAACATATCTTTGGTAATAACTTAAAAATAAAAAAAACACATAGCGTAAACGGAACACAAATCTTAAATAAGCAAGTCCATTCAGTACTAATGGTCACACACATAAGTTACATCCACAGTTCTTCACATTAATAACAGAAAATCCTTTCTTGAAGCGTTTATTTACATTTGTTGAGAAATTTTAAGTTCAGTGAAACATCATATTTGCTACAGATATAACAGTAATTTTGGGTTTATGATTCCTTGTTATAATGAACCATGCAAGACTCCATTTCCACAGTAATCATTGAAATTTTAATAATATTTAACAGAAAGTATTTTTTATGGATTCTGAACTATTACCAGTTTCTTGAAAACACTTAAGACAACCTCAGAAATACAATTTGACAATTCATTAGACTGTAAGAAGAAATATCTCCTGATAAAACAACACCCATAAAACAAAGAATAACCACGAGGGCAACAAAGAATATAGTAGTGCATTATTTGAATGTCCAAAGAAAAAATATTGAGAAGCAAGTTCCATTCAGATACAAAACTGACCCTAAAGAGAGAATAATTCTGAAGTAAAATAACATATTTTCTATACCCAAATGACTCAGAAAATATCCAGAACATACGTAGAAAACTAAGCTTTTGCACTCATCTTGAAAATATGCTCCGTATCTTAATATATTATGGCCTGATATAACTGGATAGGGTAAAACATTATCGTGTATCACAACGGCAAAAATGGAAATCAAATTAAGAATTTAAAAAAATAATGTGAAAAACAGTGGATGCCTAATAATAAGGATTGAACGTCACTGTTGAGTTTCAGAAGACTACCAACTTAAAACATAATTGAAAATGAATGATTAAATACATAATAAGCTTAAGCTACATAATTTGATACTTCAAACTTCAAAGCGTGGCTTGTATTATCTGCAAATACGATGCTGCTTACACATAAAACCAGACTTATTCAAACAATCATGATAATCTATCATGCTGTATGGAACCGGGTGAGTTAGCCGTGGTGGTTACAGCATGACTGATGGCAGTCGCTCACATCCGGGAAGCGAGGAGGTTCGAATCCCCCCGCCGGCAACCTTGAAGATGGTCTTCTGTGGTTTCCCATCTTCCTTCCAGGCAAATGCCAGGGTTGGTCCCTCACTATAGGCCACAGCCGCTACCTTCCAACTCCTCGTCCTTACATTCCAACTTCCCTCCCTCCCTCCCCAACGGTACTTGTAGCTCACCCATTGGGTGTCCGTCTCTAAGCGGCTACAAAAAAAAAACTGGCGAGCCGAACATGTCCTCGGACACTCCCGGCACTGAAAGCCATACGCTAAAAAAAAAAAAAAATGCTGTATGAAAAAGAATTATGATTGTGGTAGTTTTATGAGGTGGAACAACAAGGTTATCTGCCCCTCAAACACAGTTTAAAAATACAAATTTAGTTTAATTTATTTTAGAGATGAATGCCAAAAATTAAAAACTTAATCTTAATAAACCAAAAAATAAAATACAAAATATATGGAATACAAAAATATATTCAATTCAAAAAAGAACAAATTCTTTGAGTCAAAATACACTTGAAAATTTTAATTGATGGAGTAGAATCCACAGTATGTATATATATATATTCCAAACTCACTAAGTAAAACTCCATTAACCTGATGGATTTTCCATAGAAGCAATTTGACAATAGTATGGAGAAAAACAAAAAATATCCATAAAACCTATGATATCAAAGCTGGAAAGGGAAAAATAGATAGGGATATAAGGGTACATACATAGCAGAAACACATTTCTCAAAGCAGGATGCCATAAATAAAAGCTCTAGGATTAAGATGCAATGAACTGGTAACATGAATTTATTGAATGACAGTTCCTGAAAAGGAACACACTTAAGATCAACATGGCTTTATTGGCATTGATCCCGTTTGGCATGCATGGTTGTGTGGTTTGTAAGAGAATCATCCCTGTCTGCCTGTCAACAAAACAAGCAAAGTTGGATTCTCAACAGGAGTTATCTGCACATGCTTGTGTGCCAATCGTGTAAGCCTTTTATGATCATTTTTTCAACTAAATGAAAATAGCTGCATCTTGATGCAGTTTAGATTCTTATCAATAATTTTGCTCAGAATTTAGCTTTCAGAATTTTGATGCTGCAGATATACTGTAGGCACTGAAACTGTGAAACAAAATTATTTTCATAAAAGAATATTACAAGAGTTGAGGTATGATAATGAATATGATACCGTTATCGAGGGTTGCTTAACTTCTCCGGCACCCCCTCGATAAATGGTAAGAAACCAATCTGTAATTCAGGTATGGACTGCAGACGATCAATATCAAGTAGTTCCTACTTTTGCTACCCAATGCTAACGTGAACAACACCTAGCTGCGAACTTAACTACTAGATGCCATTGCAACCGGCACCTGGCGGAACTTAATAGAGCGTTAATCAAATCTAACCTACAAATTTAGCTTCATACAATTGATGTTAGAAGCATCCAAGGAAAAAGGAACAAGGCGAGAGAACGGTGGCGCAGCTACTACCAGAAGATCTCAACTGAAGAGTTCCCCCACCTCCCAATCCCGATCACCAGTGATGTTGAAGGTCCTGAAAGACAAATAGAAGTAGAAGACTCCAAACTGCTTTGAAGAAAATGAAGCCAGGAAAGGCCCAGATGATCTCCCAGCCGAACTCTGGTATTCCCGTTGTTGGGAGACAGCAGGATGGTTAACACAGCTTCTCAACAGTCATTGAGGAAGGACGAACGCCAACCTATTGGCAACCAAGTATCACTGAGCCCATCTTCAAAAAGAAGGGAAGTTCCTCAGGGTGTTCAAACTATCGTCCAATTCGACTATTGTGTCACGCTCTAAAGATCTTCGAGCGAGTTCTGGACCAAAGGATCTGAGAGATAATCAAGCTTGCCAGAAACCAAGCAGGATTTGTTAAGAATTGTAGTACAACCGATGCAATTCATGCTGCAAGACTCTTAGTTGAGATACACCGAAAAAGACTTGGACATTGAAAAGGCCTTTGACCAGGTGACACACAGTCTCGTCTGGCTAGCGCTTCGAGAACACGGTGTGCCCGAAGACCTTGTAAAGCTAGTTCAACTGCTATATGCACAACCAAGGAGTAACATCCAAACCACTGCAGGACCATCGAAAGATATCCTAATAACATTCTGCGTCCACCAGGGTCCATCTGCCGTATCACCACTATTGTTCAACCTATTAATGGATACAGTAACGCTGACCTGCACCGGATATTTTGCTCAATTTAGTTTATGAACTTTTACTCCCATTCACCAAGAGTTGAAGGAAAACTCTTCTGTTCCTTCTGGTATTGTACATTAAAATGCCTCGTAAGTTTTAATACGTCCTTTTTCTTGTCCTTGCTGACCATGTTCTTCTTTTCCAAGGTTGCTGCTTTCCTCACTTCCTGGTTGCAGATTCTGGATTACAATCTCAACCTCTACAGGACTTCCGTTACAAGTGTCTGAAACTGACATCATCATAGATTTTCATAAGCCATCACCTGCTCAAAAGTTATTTTGAAAGGCTAGATTGCATGGCCTTTAGTGCACTGGACTTCAGAACCTTTGCTTCCCAATCTTTATTTAGTATCTTGACAATGCTATGTTGTTCCAGTGCTTTATAGTATTCAGTCAGTGAAACAATATCTTTCTTTTTCGCTAGTCTTTTTCTACTCTACCGAACATATTGTCAGGCATTATAGCTGTGACTACGAATAGGGGAATAATGTGCGAGCTTTAGGGGCGTGGTGGCGCAGCGGTCAAGCTGTTGGCCTCTCACCAAGGCGGACCGGGTTCGATTCCCGGTCAATGCTTGTGAGATTTTCGATGTGAAATGCCATGTCCTGTGGTTCGGATTCCATGTAAAAAGGAGGTCCCGTGGCTCATGATCGCGAGATTAACGGTCACGTTAAACTACAAGCTTCCTTCCTTCCTTAATGTACGAGCTTTATAAAATGTTCTGCTTTCTTTCTTTAAGGCCATTAGTGTGCACATCATTATTGTAGTTCTATTTGTTCAGTTGGGACAATTTATTGGCTGGGGCGCTTTGAGATTTCTGAGAAAAATATATACAATTCCTCCACTACACTGAGAAACATCAAATCATGGATATGTTTATCAGATCTATGATGATGAATACTTGTTACCTTGGTAACCATTTAGGAGGCCTAGATGACCATCACACCTTTAGGTCTTATTACACAAATTTTTATTGACACCCCCAGCCAAAAAAAAATAAAAAAAACATATCCTTGCTAAGTGTTATTCTCCCTTCAGATCTCTCAGAAGCAAAGCACAGTTTGCATTTATCAACATTTGTTCCACCTGGCTGAAAGCAAATACAGAGTTTTGTAAAAACGATGTTTCCAACACCCTTTAACAACAGCAAATATCAGATTTTGACCAAACTGTTTTAACAGGTCATGCATGGCAACAAGCATGATTTTGTAACTACAAAAATCTGAATGTTGAACACTTGAGAGTTTCGGCTTTTGAAAAACCGCTCCTCAATTCCGCTCTCTTATACATGTTGACCAACTGAAGAATAATTTTAGGTAAATTCTTTCCAAAGTGGTACAAGAATTCATGGTGGTCAGAAAAATGCATTTTTAAAAGAGAACATCAGATGGATCGAGTACATCTACAATATTTTCATTTATTAAAGAGGATTGTGTTCAAAAATAAAAGTGTGTCAAGAGTCTATTTAGCATCTTCACTGCCCATGGTTCTAGGTGTCAGAAAGAAAGAGCACAGCAACACTAAGCAGAGAACATCAAAGTCATACAGTCACACTATGTTGATAGAGTATATTTGTTGGAAAAGTTGGGAAAAGGAGATAGAATTCCGAAGTAATATGAGTTGCTTACATTATACTACAAACTGGAATATAACAGCTAAAATACGGCTAATAACTGGTCCCAGTGTAAAACTTGGTTTGGTTCCACAACATTATGGAGTAATCTGTAAATGATAGGACATAATCTGTGTATAGTTTACTTTCTGACTCAGCCTGCCAGTTTTGTGGCTTGGGCTATGATATGTACGTATGTCTACCCCGTGTTATTCCCGTTTCAACGGGATCGGGGACGAGATGCGGTGAAAGTATGTTTTATTGGCCAGATGCCCTTCCTGATGCCAACCTCATGAGAGGAGTTAATGAGAGATGAAATGAATGAAACTGGGCAGAGGGGGGAGGGGGGAGAGGGGGGGGGGGGGGAGCAAGTGGCTGTGGCCTATTAGATGTCCTGGCATTTGCCTGGAGTTGAAAATGGGAAACCACAGAAAACCATTTCAAGGACGGCCAATGATGAGGTTCGAAACCATATCTACCAAGTCCACAGATACCTTGGACCCGTGGCATAGCTCTGCTCATTGGCAAGTGTAGCTAGTGCTATTGGTTGAGATATATCACACCCATAATGCTGTGTAACGGCATAACGGGAAAGAGTAAATTCCAAAACACTTAATAACTGACGAGGTGTCCATGCATGGAACATGTTACTGTATAATAGGTTATGCGTAAATTATCAAATCTGAAAACAGATTACAATATGCCAGTAGCCTACAAACAATGCTTCATAGTAACCTTAGCCTATTTAGAAAATGCCCCTTAAAACAAAGTCTTTTACATACACTACACTTCGTAGTAACCTTGGCCTATTTAGAGGAATGCCCCTTAAAATGAAGTCTTATGTAGCACAACAAGAAAAAATTTAGATAATGATATTCTCAAGAAAAGAAAAGAAAAAAAAACACCCCTACATTGCCTGGATGTAACCACACTATCAGCAATTCACGATTCATCACACAATGCTACGCACAATGCATAGCTACTGTATAATGCTCATGGATCATCATTCGTTTCAGGGTACCATCGATTGACCCATGAGCAGACACTATGATGATGCTTCAGGAATCAATCAAGTTCCATTTATATGTACAATATAAGTAGGGATAGGAAAAATTCGTGATCACGAATTTCGCATTATTAAATGAAGTAATACACGAATGGTAATATTTTTTTATAACCCTAAAATTGGCAAAAACAATGGTTTTCAAACTCACGAATTCTGCATAAAAACGCGAATTTTAACTTGTTTTTAGTTTTCTCAATGCACTCCCGATAATTTGTGGCAATTAATGTACGAACTTGCACGAATTATAAATTATCGTGTTATGTTTTTAAGTCTAGCAGAAACAGAACTACGGTATTGGTTAAAATATGGAAATGTATTGTATGAACACGGGGGGAAAAAAAAAAAACACTTTATAATATTGTATTGTAAAAGACAATAGACACAGATGAAAATGTGCCACTGTTTCCTGAACCAGTCATAACCAGTTGTTCTTGGTTTCATTTAGTAGTGTACCTGTCCGAGTACTTGAAAGATATTGCGCAATTTATGAGTGAAGTAGTAGGGACAGATAACTCTGGAGTTCATTTTCTCAACAATGTTTCACATTAAGAAATACCGGTACTTGAGATTCAAGTACAGGCCATGTTCATCAAAGAATTTGGCACAGACATCACTGAACTCATCACTTTAGAAGGCCAGTCACCTTCTATAAAACAAAAATATTGGAATGCAGTCAAAAGATATCAGAAACCCCTATGGATGTCGAATCGGCAGGTGAAAAAACAAAGGAAGTAGGCGACTTCTGTTACTTAGGAAGCAAAATAACCAGTGATGGACGAAACAAAGAGGATCTAAAAAGTAGGTTAGCATAAGCAAGGAAAGCATTTATACAGACGAGGAATCTGTTGACATCGAATATAGATTTAGGTATTAGGAAGTCATTTTTGAAGGCCTTGGTTTGGAGCGTGGCACTCTATGGAAATGAAACTTGGACTGTTGGAGCAGCAGAGAAGAGGAGAATTGAAGCATTTGAAAAGTGGTGTTACAGGAGAATGATGATCAGATGGGTATATAGGGTTACGAATGAAGAGGTATTAAGGCGAGTGGGAGAGGAGAGATGTTTCTGGCGACTGCTAATGAAGAGAAGAGATAGGTTGGTAGGATACATACTAAGACACCTTGGAATAGAAAACTTAGTTATAGAAGGAAGGGTCAAGGATAAGAACTGTAGGGGTAGACCAAGATTAGGGTGTGTTAAACAGATTGCCTCGGATGTGGGGTGTGGTAGCTATGTAGAGATGAAACGATTAGCTCAGGACAGGGAGACATGGAAAGCTGCATCAAACTAGTCAAAAAACTGAAGACTCAAACATACAACAGCACCTTCTAGATGGTCATCTACAGAGAATTAAGCAAGCCCTTACTGGAAATTACGGTACCAACATTAAGGAGTAGTTGGAGGGTTGTGGAAATGTGTCAAAAAGAGGGAAAATACATTCAGTTTTAGTAAATGCTGAGTCCCATGCTATTACAAAATTAATCAGCTTGAGATCCATAGACCCTGGGAACAAGTTTTACAAGTGCGTGTGTTAGATCCAGCAGAAAAAGTGCCAATGAGCATCAATGAGGATCTTGCCGTTCTGTGGAACACTGGAAGAAAGTGAGGTGATAAGACGATACAATGACCTGCAAACTTTTATCAAGAAGCCGATGAACAACAGGACCAAGACAGACATTGTTGGAGGTTTGCATTTCCAAAGTTCTCAGAATCTGTGTTGAAGACCATTTGGATACCCTATTCAAACGCTGACTGTGAATGGTTATTTTCAGCTTACACCTGCATGTTAAGTGCTATGCGTCACTGTTTGTCACAAGATATTTTGGATCTTTTCACTAAAGTATACTGTGAAGGACTGTGAAATGTGTCGTTAGTATACAGTTTAATATTTAATGCATATTATCCATGATATAAAATATCCTGCCTAAAACATATCATTTTTAAAGTACCATGTTTAATGTGTTCTTTAGCTTGTAATTATGTAGATGTACCATGCCATAAGCTAAATAAATAATTTAAAGTACTGAAAATAGCAATTAAAACCACTGAATTTTACACATTAAAAGACCGCTTTCTTCACTTTGAAATCACCCAAAAATCCCTATCCCTAAATATAAGCAACGGCAGTAAGCTTGTTAACCTTAACCTATCAATATGAGCATTAAAAAAACTGAATGATTATGGACAAAATCATATTTCCATATAGTAAAGATAGTGATTTGGAAGCTATATTAGCTGCACACAGGTTTGCACATGCGAAGCTGAAATCAGTTTTTCATCAACTTATAATCTACTGTCAATGTTTGTAGAAGACTATACATAGTTTACATACTAGCAATGGAATTTACATCCTAGTGAATAGGACTGTAAAAGATAACAGTTTCATCTGCAATGATTCAACTAGATATTTTCCAAATTAAGAACACTCAACAAGGTTTTGCATATCTGTTGAGATTAAAGCTACTATTAATAATTAATAGTAGCTTTAACAGATAATTAGGTGAGGAAAATTATTTTAGCACAAAATCTTAACTTCTAGCCTAGTGGTGCTAGTATGACTGTTATGCAGCAACAATTAAAAGTCATTAGGTAAGCTTGGACCAGAGTAAATACAGACTTGTGTTTGCCAAAGAATACCAAGCTAAGATTTGATCTGAACTTCTTGTGCAATTTTAAAACCACTTTCAACAGAAAGGCTCATGAACCAGACCTGTATAACAGGGATAACAGATTTCGATCAACAGCACTAGTCTTTGTTACATGTATCCATGCTCCAGAACAGCACACTATCTCAAGGTTTAAATTCATGGCAGTAGCAAATACAGTATTACTTAACCCTTACAGTGCCAAGATGCCGATGCATCGGCACGTAAGTTCCGTACAAAAAATGCCAAGATGCCGATTCGATCGGCACGCTCTTATATGTGTTGTAGTTATACGGTGTGGTGCTAGATTGCTCTACAAATCACGTAGTAAGAAGGTAGAATGTTTGTAATTCCTTCGTATGTCATCAGATGGCACTGACATAGCTAATTTTTTTGCTTGTTTACTCGTACATTATGAGTGTATAGTCTGCGCGCACTTGACATCTATGATTCAATATGGCAGCCACCTTGTTTGATTATGTCCGCGTGTTGTAATTTATTTTTGATCATTTTACTCTCTAACTGACACATTTGAGTTATTTATCGTGATATATTAGGTCTATTATTATTTCTACTGTAGTAATAGGTCAGTAGCAATTTATCTAGGACTTAGTAAAGTTGTAAATAGTACATTTGTCACAAGAAGGCATGCCATCACGTAGGCCTATTTCGTGTGAAGAAATTGAGGAACTTTTAGATCGCTTTGAAGATATAAGCAACTCTAATTTTAGTGAAAGTGATGAATATGATGTTTCTGCTACTAGGCACAGTTCTCTCAAATGATCACTATTCCTCTCCTAATTTGATAAAATATCCAGTCGTTGACAGTTACACTGTTGGTGTGTTTCACTCCACATGTTCCATGTTTTTGGAAATTAATTTATAAATTGCAAAGTAGGCCTACTATAACAGTATAAATTGGTATATATGATCCTAAATATGAGTTAACATTAATTATCTTCACTTATACACTTTTGATTTAGTGTACAATGTGCTAATTCATTTCAAATCATAATGTTTTACTTTTTATTTTAAAAAAAATATTATAATTTTGTGCACAGTATTCCATGAAATATTTTTTGTCAAATGTAAGTCACATGTTTCTAGTCCTTGGAGTATATCAAGCTAACATACTAAATTGTATTTCCGTATCTTTTAAACTGAGGCTTTTATTAAATTTTTTATGCAGTGATGCACAATCCATTGAAACATGCCTGGCATTCTATGCATATGATGATGACCTATTCGGGGTCGGCATCCAAAGGGTTAAGGTAAATTTAGAAGTAGTTTGTTTTACTTCCAGTTTTACTGTTTCTGTCATTTTAAGTGTTATAATTTTACAGAACTAAGTCTAAATATGCTTTGTTTATTTAATTATTTATTTATTTATGCCCACATTAGAGCACTAAAATCAACCTTATACAATAAAGTCTTCAAGAAACAAATACGTTCAACTTTTAGCACTTAACAACTTCTTTCTGTTTAGTATTTGAAAGGTTCATGCTGGTCCCATATTGATGAACTAATTAGTAATAATTGTGGCAAAAGTTCCGCCAAATCAATACCTTTTATTTTAATCAAGGATCACTTTGTGGTCACTGGGGACATGTTTCGAGGCCAAATTATTTTGGCCCCTTCATCAGCCGATATAGAATCAAAAATGTCAAAGAAAACAGGTGGTTGAAAAGCGTAACACTAAAAAGCATTCAGATTCTTATCAATAAACTGATTATGGTGCACCATAAGGAAAGATGGAAGATGTTTACCCTAAAGATACAATAAAATAATAAGTGAATGAATGTAAAGAAAGAAATAGTTGATATTTGAAATCTGAAAACAATACAGACCACAGTGAAGCATGCCTACTACAGGACTGAATCATTACCATTTCTTTCACAGTAACGTTTACAAACCACAATGTAGCATGTGTTTATCTTCAAATTTATTATAGTCACTGCATATTTTCAGAAAAATTGGACAACATAACTATTAACCAAATGAAAAATGCCTAATACAGTGATCTACAAGATAAAGTGACATTTTAGAGTTAAAGTACTGAATTAGCCAAAGGCCCCCACTGGCCATAAATTTTGTGTTATTTATTAATAATTGTCCGAAGAATTCTTCTATCAACCTTCTGTAATTTAACAGCTGTTAGATTGGGTGTTAATAAAATAATTTGGAAATATGGAAAACTTTCAACGGTGAGACTGGACAGAACTATGTGCAGATGTGCAACACTGGACAGGTACTCATCGACCCTCCATACAGCCATTTTAAAGAAAATTTTGGCATTTTTTTTTATTGGCCCATACGAAAGTATGTTTAATCTAGTTTCCAGAAATGTATAATTTATATATGTTTTCTTGTTATTTAGGTTATTTATTTACATTTAAATTATCGGTGCGCACGAGTTTCAGCAGCTGTCACTTTGACAACATAACGTTTCTGGCTTGATATTTCAATATTATTTCATTCAAAGTGCGGGATGTGTTTCAATGCTTTATTTCTCATACTCAGAAGTTAGTTTCACTGGCGGGAAGCAGATGGAAGCACTAACCATGTTGTATTCCTTTACGAAATAAAGGAAGAAAGTTTTGTTCCTTGCCATGTGAGAGATAGTTATTTTGTACATGTGGTCTTGTGGTCTTTATGTTATATATTTTGAAAGATGGGCTCCAAGTCTCGTACGCAAAAGAGAAGGAAATCAGGCGTGTTGCAGGGGAATCAACACGCTAAGACACCTACGGAATTTCAAAATAACAGTGTTACTGATAGTGTGCATAATCGTGTGCCAAGAAGTGATTCACATAGGTTAGGTTGAGACATTGTAAATACTGACTATTTAGTGATGTTAATTTTTGTTCTGGGAACGTTCTGTTTTGTTTAGAATGTCTACAGACTATGATTTCATTTGTAGCTTGCCCTGAATGTTTGACATGTAGCAGTTTAGTCATAAACGAAGTAGCTAATAAGAGATTGGGCTGGGCCATTTCTATATCATTATCATGTAAGATGAGTGGCTATCAAACACGAAAAACCCTGCATCTTGGAGTAATGGACAGTATTTGCCACTTTAACAACGGCTGTACATCAGAAATGGACATCCTTAAGAAGGCTGGGATCAATCCAGGCAAGTATACAGTGCCCGGCGTAGGTGCTGCAGATAAGGAGCACCTTACTGTGGCTCTGAAGCAGTGTACTCCGGAGCAAAAACAACGTCTGAAATACTTACGGGCGAGGAGGAAGCACAAGATTGACCTAAAATCCCAAGAAGAAGGCACCATCTATGCATCAGGAGGCTTTTAGGATCAATAGAAGTAAGCTACTTTATTCTAAATGTGTATCTCAACTTTAAGTGACTTTTTCTCAAGTTTCATTTTTTCAGTATTTGTCATTACTTACGCATATCGTGCAATGAGGAGGAACAGACCATGGACCATATCATCCAGCGCTGCCCTCTACACGCCTACTCCGGGAGCCCTAGTGATCTGTTTCATCTTCGAGAATGTACTGTGGAATGGCTCCAAAACTTGAACTTGGATTTGTGATTTGTTTTTATGTAATTCACCATACGATTAAATAAATTACTTAGGCAGATGAAATCTACACTTTAGAGATATTAACTTCATTTAAAAACGAAATTGTAGCTAAATAATGCAGCTATGTTGTATAGCAGAATAATACAATTACATTGAAATTAAGGGTCCGGACCTCTGCAATTAATTTTTTTTTTCTCTATGAGAATAATTGAATTTTTAGAAAAATATTAATAAATTTGGCCCTATGGAAGCTACGAAAAGTATTCTGCTAGGCAACACTCAGAACGTATTGCTAAGCAATCAGAAGCAACAATGAGTCTTATGTTGAATAGGAACAGAGATATTACGTCCCAAAAATTCTTGTTATTTTTCCAAAAAAAAAAAAAAAAACAGAAATTCATTTTGGATTATTTTATGCCAGAAATCCACTAGTTTATACCCTTAGCATCCATTATATCAGTTTCAAGAAAATAGGATAACTTGGCTGAAATTTCATCGTTGGTGTCAATGAGTACCTTTTAAGCCATTAACCATGGGACCAGATTATGAAGTAAGTTATTACAAAACATTTAAAGCATCATCCCTCTACCTTAAACAATACAACAGCCCCAGGTAAGAAGAAAATACAAATGTTATACACACACAAGGTATTTGCATACGCATATGAAGGTGTACCACATTGTCCATGCTGTTTAGTCAGCCAGTTTTAGTTTATTTTTGAAGATTAATTGTCATTGCCCTAAATCGATATGGAGTTAGTTAAACAATTTCATTTCCGTATAATTAGAGCAAGTTTGAGTTTCCACACCACAAACCAAGGAGGGTATATATCATTACTAATGTCACATTCCTTACTGAACAATTACCAAGATTTTCTTTAATGTGGATGAAATGATATAAGTATATTGAGGTTAAAGTCATAACCCATAGTTAAGTGAAGCTCCGACATCCTATCAGAAATTCCCTTTATACAACTCAGTGCTTCTTTTTTTTAAATACATCTTGAGCACCCAAAGACGTATCCTACATATTGAGGCTTGGGTATGTGTGTTGAACCTTAACGTACTTGAGCATACTATCGTTTAGTAATCAAAAGTTAGTACTGTACTTTGATCTTTAGCTGGAAAAGAGATGCTTTCCATGAAATTTAAAACTGCAATCCAAAATACAGACAGTTTTACAAAAGATGAGAAAAATTATTTTCAAATAATTCCCTTATATTTAAGAAGGAATCATATGCCCCAAAAAAGCATTGGAAAAGGAATACTTTTTTGGCATTCTGAGCCAATATTTAATTTTATCACATAAGTTATTGAAAACCCTGCATGCAGGAGTATTAAAAGAAGATACATTAATCGAGAATTTTTGGACACATCTTGCAGTTATCATTAATCATAAAACCCACAAACTCTACACACCAGTCATTCTTGGGCATTACCATATCATGGAGAGACACTTTCACTGCACAGTAAAATCCGAGATAATTCAAACATTAGTACAACCTTCCTGATCAAAACTAATTCTTCTATTCAGTCACAGACATGTTTATGATGAACATGTTATCTTTCACAGTCCTGTTTTGCAAACACTTGAAATCAAGAATTTCTAAATTATTTTCAGTCTATTTACAGAACTTCTGACTCTCAAAAATACATACGAGTTTCTATTAAAAAAAAAACAGAAGTCTTGCTGCAAACTTAAAAGTATATTGTACAACTCTTCTCCTTTTATTTTTCATATACTGTAATCTACTCCATACATTGTCTTCATTTAGCTTATATGATTACAAAAACATATCTTAAAAAATAGCATTCCTTTTCCATACAGGATCTTATCAAATAGCTATTCTTCATCACTTATTATATCTCTCTTCAAAAATGAGTATGTTAATATAATCATTTAATAAGTAAGAAGTAAACTATTCTATATTACAGCAAGTAAAATAATATTGTCAGAATATTTTCAATGATGCTTCATAAATAAATAAAGAGTATGAATTAACATTAAACACATCATCCCCTTCATTTACATTTATGAAGCATTTTGAACCTAATGATAACTGCACAAGAATTACAAAATCGTATCATAAATATTAAAGCAGACAACTTGAGCTCATACAGATATTAAACCTTTTATATAAAAACTGCTCTTCCTTCATCGACCAAGAGCTGATCGATTTTGATGTCCTTGTCGCCAGTAGTATCAATAAGCTGGAGACCCAAACAGGTGTCATTGGGATTCAGCAGGTCAGGACCTCGTTCCATGACCACAGATACGAACACATGTTCCACAACTCTTTCTTGAAACCTCAAGCAATCCTCCACTGACCAATCACTATGACTTGGTTTGATACCTGACAGAAAAAGGAATAAATAAATCTTTTGATGAAATCAATCAATTGACAAGAAAGGTTACTACAGTAACATTGATATAGAGGGCAATGAACTATTTTTTGGACTGACTGTGTGAATGCCCATAGAGATCGGTATACACACACATATATAAAACCCCAACATGGTTCTTTCTTTTCCAATATTCCCTGCATGTTCCTATTTTTATCTTTCTCACTTTCCCTGTCTTCCCTTACTGTTTTTGTCCAGTTTTCACTCCACCCTACACCATACACTTCCAAGACAGCAGAAGAGTTCGTTGAAGAATGACACTCACACTATGCAGTTTTAAGCGATAAAAAAACTGGTTGCTGCCAATCTTCCTGATAAGACTGGGAGGTCAAACTGAGCACAATATGCTCATTCAGAGTAATAAATTTCCAGTTTCCCTTGGGAAACGAGATATTTAAATTTGAACTGCTACGCAGCAATTTTTGCAGTAGGAGAGTAATACACTCTCATACAGTAGTACATTGGCACTGCTCATGGTTCTTAAGGACCTTGCACTGGCCTTCTAAGCATACACTGACCAGTTTCTGATGAGGTATACCATACCAAGTGACGAGCCCAATGGTACACCAGGGCAATAGCAGGACGATTTGAAATCACTTTGAAATTGGGGATCCCAAATTCTTAAAACAAAAAAACAGGGACATCTAACCAAAATACTCAGGAGGTGGGGGTAAGAATTGTACGGAACTGGAAATTGATATAATGTGCTTAAAAACTTAATTATGTAATAATTATGAACAAAAAAATGTGAAGTTAATAAGCAATTATTATTTAATTATTTTGGCTATGCAGGTAACAGTTTGCAAACATAAACACCATACCTCATATTTTCTGCTGATTAGCTTACTCCATTGCTATACCCCCCTCCTTGTAGTTAGTAGGTAGTTGATGAATGGAACTGGAACAGGTCACTGTCATATTTTCAAGAGGAATGGATTTCTTCCAAGAGCATTCGATACCATTTCATAGAAGTTGGAACACAATGAAAAAATGAAAAATGATTTTACTATCATGAGAGACTTCACTGTGTCCAATTGGAGCCGGTTCCTTTCATCGGCCTAAAGCGAATTCATCAAGAAGAATATCTGTTCTATCAGGGGCATAAAACTCCTTTCAAACTTGGGGGGGGGGGGGGTGTCAAATTTATCAACTGCGGTTGCCTACCTACCAGGGAGAACCTTTTTTCGTTTTAGGCTTTAGAGCTTGAAATAACACTGTACTATAGGTCTAACGCTACATTAAAAAAATACGTTAATTTAATTCATTATTCCTAACTAACCCTTCAGATGCCAAGCTAACTAATGAAATCACAATTTTTTGATAAACATTATGTCCTACCTATTATTTTTTTTAATGTTAATATTTGACCGTAGCAGGCAAATATAGCATATGAGATGCTAAATAATTAAAACTGTGTTTTATTTGTTTCATTAAAAGATACTTTTTTTTTTTTACAATTTGAAATGGACATTTTTCAAAGTCGTCGTTATGAGTTGAAAACTTACTCTCATACGCTTCATCGAGCGTTAAAACCTCATTTATTTCTCCATCGTTCAAAGAGCTAGCCATATTTATCACCATGTATCTCAATTAGCTCCGAGTAAGAATGTAAACAAACATAGTTTCAAAAGATGACTTGTGCGGATAATCAGCTGACTACAGCATGTTCAAAGAATACTTATTCAGGGTGTCTACCAAAACAAACTAACAGATTTCCCTGTCAGTTCCCTGATATTTTCAGGATAAATCAGAAAATTCCCTAACAGTAGTGGCCGTGATAAATATATAAAACAGAGTTTGTACTTAAAGAGTATTTCAAAACGTGATCGAACTATGAAGGGTAGCATGACAAAGTTGGAAAAGAAAAAACAGAAAAATATCGTCAATTTATAAATTTTTCATCCAGAAATCTGTTGTACTTGTGAGTATTAAAAGTAGCTCGTCAATAGTAATGCTCTCAAAAATAATACAGTTGCACATTTATATACAAACTAGCGAACCCGTGCGAGAGATCTCGCAGGTTTATAAACCACACTTTCCCCAATAGGTTCATAATGAGAGACTTAAGGAGAAAGGTTGTTATTTTTCTATTTCAACCAAATGTTTATAAACACTATTTACATTTCAGTTAGCTCCAAGTTCTACGTTCCCTAACTTAGGAAGGCAATCACTGAAATTAACACTTCTGGTTATTCGATATTTATGTAATTATACGATTTGAGTACTCATTCCTTTGATTTAATCTTTCTGAAATCCATACAAAATGATGGAGGAAAGACCTAGAATGTTAAAATGACATGAAACAGGCGTCAAAACTGACAAAATGTGAAGTGGACAGCAATTATGGAGCGTATTTTCCTACAGCAACAGTCTCTGCAAATCGTACACTTCGTACATATTTTTTAAGTCATTCTTTAAAGAAATTATAGATATTTATGAAATTAGAGTTCAATTTGTCACTGCTAATGTCTATTCTCTTTTATTTGAATGCTCATTTGTCACTTGTGAGTGCCACAGGAGGGATCTATACTACTGAAATAATATATATGATGATATACAGTGTGCTCAACCCTGCAAGAAATGAGAGCTTGCTGATTTAATGTCATTAAGAACAATCATCACCAGACTATACGTGAAGGAGTAATTTCCAATTATTCACGGTAAAACTAAAATTCCCTGAGTGTCATTAAAATACCCTGATAATTCCCTGAATTTACCCTGTTTTAAAAATTCCCTGAGAATTCCCTGTTTTCCATATTTTCCAGAATAGTAGACACCCTGTTATTATGAACCCAGTTATTCATGGAACACAAACATATCGATATCCAGAGAGAGAATAATTCCTACATTGTCTTGGTTACAACAGTGATAGCACTGCTTGGCTAGAAGTAGTAGTAGTAATAATAATAATAATAATAATAATAATAATAATAATAATAATAATATATTATTATTATTATTATTATTATTATTATTATTAGAAGTAGTAGAAGGCGCAACATCGATTGCGAATGAAGGAGTACTGGGCTAACATTAAAATGCAGAAAACACAGTTGACATGGCGTGGTCCTTAGTTGGCCGTAACGAAGGAAGAAGAAGATTAGAAGTAGTAGCCTAATAATAACACATCTACCGCCTGTGGCATTTTTCAGTAGAAGCACTCTTGGCAGATATATCGACCCCTGGCACTATAAGGGTTAAAATACAAAATACAATCAGAATATGAATATGAATACAAAACATAAAACAATAATTGTCAACGTTGAGCTAAGACCCGAATACTGACTGCCTGCAGGGGCGCATATAGAGTTTTACTTAAGGGGTGAGGGCAACCGGGAGTTTGGTGGCATGGAATAGTCCCCAAAGAAATAGGGGTCAAGGGTTCCTTCCTGGAAAACTTTTGTATAATTTGGTGCAAAATGATGAGTTTTAAGGCTACCTGGCATCACTTTTTCAACCAATTTGTTGTTACTTTTTATTAATACAGTCATCTTGCTCACTTTATAGCATTTAAATAGAAAGAATGAACATTACTGTTTTGGGGCACATGACCTCGCTCTTCCGCCGCTTTAATCCTCAATAACTGTTTTGATTTACAACTTGCTGTACACTATAATATTAAGTCAAGGTTTCTTGAAGCATTACCAAATTGGTTTATAACTTTATCAGTGATTTGTACGTCTCTGCGAATAGATAACAATGCTATGGTCGTAATATTTAGAGTTGACGTCTGACAGCTAGTGCTGGAGGGAGGAGCATTGCACGTGCCATTTCACGCGGTTGCCACATTCCTGCATTCCATACCCTACCCTTCTCACTTCCGGCTGGCTTGTTCGTTCATTCTGACCGCTGTGTTTTCTTGTAGACTACCTGGCCAGACCATGACTGACTTGGTCTTATGTTCGGTTTTCTTTAACAGAGGTTGGGCTGAAAAGCTCAGACAGTAGAACGCTGGCTTTCTGAGCTCAACTTGGCAGGTTCGATCCTGGCTCAGTCCGTCACCTCTCTCCATCAGCAGCTTCCTTCTGTTGATAGCTTTATATTCAAAACCAAGGTTATGAACCACTTTCAGTAAGGAAGAGTAACTGCCTTTAAATAAGTCGTTCGGAAGTGTAAATAACAGTTTTTGAATTGTTGGATGTTCCCTCCTGGTGTAGTAAGAATATATGTGCCGGCGAATAGCATCGTCTTTAAACGGATCCAGATTTGTAATTCTGGAGGTTCTAGGCCGCTTCTTTCCAGGCATGGACAGTTTAGATGAACCCTCTTCTGAGTTGTTATATTTCTCCATCGTAACTCTTGTCACAGTACTTTTACTAACTCTAAGAGCTTTCGCAGTGCGTTCTTGAACTCTCTGGAATGGAATTAAAGGAACATTCCTTTCCGAAAAACTCTTAGCCTCCTCTTCAAAGAATTCCCTTGCGGCACATATAATTTCTCTTCCTTGGTGATGAATTGTCACACCATGACCGGCGGTATTTCTTTCATGAGGTGGACGAGTTCTGGGCCTCCCTCTCCCTCGAGGAGTATTCATAATGCTCGAAATATATATTGCAATACAATAATTGTAGGTCTACGTAATTAGTATTTAAAATACCGTTAGATACTTAATGACAGCCTCGAAACAGAAACACAAATAGAATAACACTCCCGCTGAACTGCTTGTGACAAGATCTAACTCAGAAGTGCGAGGTTTGGCAACTCCTACAAACTCCTCCTCAACATGAGCTGGCCAGAGGGCTTATCTCCATGGCAACCGCAGTCGCCCCACCCCGTTTCCATGACAACCATACCCCACCTCTCTTTAATCCACCCCGGTAGGCAGTAAAAGGACCTCCCTCTAAGAACTGTCAGAATTCAACTCTAAGTATTACAACTGTAGACCGACGAGTCTGTTTTCGGAAGTAGAATTTCTTTAAGTAGCCTATGTTTTCAACCTACTCAAACTCCAACACTATTCGGCAGAAGCTACAGAGACGGGCAAAATTGCCAAAAGTTTGATAAGGGTATACAATTTAGAGGGTAAAAAACTTTTGTCACTAACTTCAAGGGCACTTATTGCTGTTCTTGGTAGGTTCTTAACAGTGAAGGCACTGGAGAGTAATAAGAGGTTATGCTATGAGATCAGAGCAAACTGATTGTCACACTGTTTCATACATCACGCTACCGTCTCCTCGCTTTCCTACGTTGCCATATGTCGCTTAGTAACAATAGTAAATTATAAGTATATTAGTTTTTAATGTTTTAATTTATAAACAAATATTATGTGTGACAAAATTTCGAGGGGGGGGAAGCCCCAGGACTGCCATCAATCTTTGTTTATTAACTCTTGAGCAAGACGCGTGTCATTGAGCTTGTTCAACCACTTCCGAGTAAGTGGCTAGTAGACAGCAATGATTCCGTGTTCCGTCTAATTTGCCACATCGTAGATCGGAGGTGGTCTCATCACTGAAAAACTTCTCTTTGCAGAACAGCTTGAAGCGGGTACGCCGAGCAGATTCACAGTCAACACAGTGACAAAGTATAAACTTCACAAATTTTAACGAAGTAATCAACAAAGTTTAGACAGAAACTGATGAAATGCTGGAGCTCCAACGATTTGGTTAAATACGGCAAAAGTGTAGCACCAAATGTCGAACTTCTAAAGTCACGTGCATCATTGTTTTTCAAACCTTGCAAGCGAAATGCAGGGCGCATGCGTAGGATGTCTTAAAAAGCGAGATGCGCAAGGGAAGGTCATGTTATTTTACCTTGTTTATTTAAAAGACGCGCGTGCTGTTGTTTCCGGGCAGGAGTAATGATGTTGTGTGTCCCAGTACCTTACCTCAGTTTTAAACCAGGGCTCAGAAATAATAGTTCGAAAATGTACCTTTTCGGATCGTCGTGGTAAGTGGACAAAGCTCAAAGGGCCTCGGCAGGAAACGGCAGAGGAGACAAAAATAGACCGTTTGTTCGGTAAAATAAAGAAATTACGACTAAGAAGGCAAGATGGCTTTTCCCATTTAAAGCCTAACATAGTATTAAATCGTTTATAGAATACTTTCTCGTTATTTTATTTTTTAAAGGGCATACTACTAAAAAAATTTGCCTTGCATATAAAACTTTGGGGGCTCAATGCCCGCCCCTGTGTTCTATGGAGGCATTGGATCTAGGAAATGTGAGGCACAAGCTGGCAATTTTCTCCATCTCACAGTAATCTATGGTATTTTCTCTTTCTTGAAATGTGTGAAAATTTCTCCATCTCGCCATAATCTTACAATTAGTGGCACTCCATTCAGTAATTTTCTCTTCAGTTGCATAGAACTTAACATGAATATGTAGATCAAAGAGATTTTCTCCATTCAGAACCATATTTGGAAAATTATTCTCATTCATTGTTGCATTCAGGTCAGGGCTAGATTTGTGACGGTACGCACCGGTACGCCGTACCGAATCCTCTGATCGGGGGAACAGTCGAATATACTATAACATACTTTTTAGAACTGTGGAACGTTAGTTGTAAGTCAATGTCAACTTGGTCTTTGACTGGATAATTATTCCAGAAAACTGTAAAGACAAAATTATAAAACAAGAAATATAAGATTGTTGGTGAACATGTGTGCATTTTCAAACCGAATGTTTTTTTTTTTTTAATTATTATTACGTAAAACTATTAAATTGAAATAATGTATATTGTTTGAATGGTAGCCTAGTTGGCCAAGATTAAAATTTAATACAGGCCAACGGCTATGGTAAGAAAAATGGTGCTACAGCAGTCTCAGTTTAATTCAAAATTGCAATCAAAATTAGATTGCTATTTTGTTCACTGATTAATTTGTAAAGGGTTCAGAAAATGGTAAAAATATTGTTTTTAGAACTCTATATTTCAATATTCCATGAAGATCCCCCCTCCCAGCGGCTTCGGTGGCGTAGTTGGTAGCATGCTGAACTGCTGTGCCCAAGATAGCGGGTTCAAACCCAGCCGAAGTCGTCGCATTTTTTAAGAGCGTTAAAATCCTTCCTTTCGAGGGGAAGTAAAGCCGGCGGTCCCATGTCCTATAGGGCATCCAACGTTTAGAATGAAGCATTGGTCTTATGGCGCGTTACGACAGGGTTGCCACTCCATGAGAGGAGGCAGTACAGAGCGCTTCGCGTACACTTTCCGCACATTCAGCGATTGTGCAGTGACGAAGACTCGAAATAAGTACTGTATAATAATACTAATAGTAGGCTAACATAACACATACAACGAAATTAAATTAAATTAACTATAACGTATGCTGAATGTAACATAAAGAAAACAATCAAAATAAAATAAGTAAAGTACAAGCACAAGGAAATGTGTGAAGTTTCGACTGCAGTTAAAGTTGAAGTACGTTATTATTAAAGAAATACTCCTCATTGGCTTACCTTTCATGATGACAGCAGACAGGCATCCCGTTCGTCATCACAGTCAGTTGATTCAGTATCTGATGAAGAGCTGTCACCCAGATTTGAGTAGAGGTTCAATGTCATCCTGAATTTCATCGGCTTTCCACATTTCAGACTCGATTTTTTTTACATGCTCGACACAGTCTTTCCACTTGTCGGTTGTCACATTATTAAATCCTTCCTGTATCAACTGCTCCATATTTTTTTACTTTGAAGTGCAAATTGTTCATTTTAACATGATGTTTGACCTGACTCCACACTAATTCAATTGGATTTAGTTCGCAATGATAAGGTGGAAGGCGTAGAACTAAATGCCCCATTTCTTTAGCCATTTCATCAATTTTGTACTTATCGTATTTATATTTCACACTTTTAATAATTTCCATTAAATGTTTCTTCAACATATGCTCTTCATACGGCTCCCCATGCGACGAAAGCCATTCCTGCATTTTTCCTTTTTTCCATGCCGAAGTCGGAATAGCCTCAACTTTACGGCTGTGATATGACGCATTGTCAATAACAATCACAGACTTGGCCGGCAGGTTAGGTAGCACTTGGTGTTTGAAATAATTTTCGTACGTTTCACCATCCATTTCATCATGCGCGTCTGCGGTGTTCTTTTTGCACAAAAATACTAACTGCGCGTTGGGTACAAATCCATTTTCATTTCCTGTGTGGACTATTGCAAACCGCGGACCTCGTGCAGTAGGAGCCTTTAGGCCTGTCGAAAGTCCCGCCAGAAACGCTTGCTTTGGTGTTGTTATTGACTTGTCTTGCCATATCTTCTCAATTGTAGTCCCAGTATTGACCCACGATTCATCACTATACACAACATTCCGCCCTTCATCTCTGTACTTTTTTATTGCCACAAGATAATCATGACGCCATATCACTAAATCACTCCTCTCCACCATTATGGCTTTATTTCCTCTTCTCGCGTACTCAAATCCCATGTCCTTAAGCAGCGAATGGAAAGTAGATTTTTTAAAATCTGGAAGGTCGGAATCGGAGTTTACTGCAGCCAGGATTGACTGTAAAGTTGGTGGTTGGTTTCGAAAGTAAAATTTGTGGATTTTGCGACGGATGCTGCTCCTCACAAAGTCATTATATTTAACATTCCTGCTATTCTTGCGAAGT
This sequence comes from Meconema thalassinum, assembly GCA_946902985.2. Classification (NCBI taxonomy): domain Eukaryota; kingdom Metazoa; phylum Arthropoda; class Insecta; order Orthoptera; family Tettigoniidae; genus Meconema; species Meconema thalassinum. The sequence goes on from OX336396.1 coordinate 69,066,501, forward strand.
GTATTACTTAGCCTCTTTTTGCGTGGCGACAGTACTGGACCCTGTCCACTCTCACTACGTATTTTAAAAATGGTAGTCTTTGATATTCCTGTGGCCAGAGCAGTTTCATTGACTAAATTATTTATACTTTCGTTAGGTTTAAGATTCTTAAAATAACTGAACACATTAATTACGACCTGTTTTTCCCTCCTTCTGAGCACTTGACCACGCTTTTTCACAAAACTATCCATTGTTGTACGTGAAATACGTAAAATACAACACGTTAAATCTAACAGAACTGCTGCACACACACACTCAAGATAGAGACTGCTGAACAACTGAAATACAAGCTCGAAGGGCACAGAAATAAAGCTGTGAGTAGCATGCTGCACCCCGCTGTCTTTCGAAACGTCATTCATATAATCCGCGGTCAATGAACAGCCCGGCCTGTGTAAACAATGAAACCTACACTCTGGGTAAGCAGGTAGAAAACTTGTTCCAACATTCCTCTACAACTTTCAAACTGACATGACATGGTTATCTTTAAAAATAGAAAAGTTGGCAGCATACGAACTTTTGCAATGCTGCTATGCGGTTATGAGAGAATATTCAGAAGTTTTACCTACATGAAAATTGTAATATTGCCAGTATAAAATATTTCAACAATCCATCATCAAGACGGCACATTTAGCTACACGTGTGTGAAAAATAGGCATCACAAAGTCCATGCAACATGATATAAGATCGATTTTACTAAAAAGGGGACACAGTTTATCGTTTTAAAAAAATATATGGATATCTAATTTTTCTAGCATTTCTATCAAGTATACGTAGTTCTAATATAGGACAAAAAAGATCGGAAAACCATAGTTCTACCCGAATATGCTGTTGTATCGACAAAGAAAAATTTTCGACTGATATGGCAACAGTGGATTGCTAGAAAATGACAGTGTCATACATGTCTCACGTGTAACAGAAAGAGAGAAGAATATCCCTATCTAACCAGTGCTTCATTCTAAACGTTGGATGCCTTATAGATCCTTCCACAGACTAAACTTGTGTGAAGCAAAATTTCTAGGTTAGATTTCATTGAAACGCTCTATTAAAGTTCCAACGTTCACCACTAGGTATCATTGTAATCTGGTAGCGAAAGTTGGAACTACTTGAAATTGAACGGAACGTGTAGCTCACCCTATGGGTATCCGCTTGAAGCAGCTACAGCCTCTGGCGAGCCGAACATGTCCTCGGACACTCCCGGCACTAAAAGCCATACGATAAATAAATATCCCCTTCACACCACCACCCGGTAGCCCACAGTACCGGAACCTCTATTTTTACAAATCAAACACTGATTCTGGTATAGTGTCCCTACTCCAGCTAGGGAAACCCATTGCATTGATGTAAATACTATACTGTGAATGTCTTATTAGTCCCTTCCTCAAAGTACTGACACGTAACATTTTAATTTTTCCATGGTAATCTAACCTTAATTGCAAATTTTTTCAAATTCGTTTCTCACATCACTTCACTGTTCAGGAACATTTCAGTCTGGCACATGGAAAGTTAGGTTAGTAGAAGATTTCCCCTCCCCCCCCCGCTTGAAAATCTGTTGTCTCTTCACGTTCTATTCTTTGAATAGCTAGTGAAAATAGCGATATCTCAGATTTCAAAAACAGCACGAGATTGCTCATTACTGAAAAAAATCGTGTTGTATTCTTGGACACCTCTCTTGTGATATAAAGTAAGATTTCAGTCCATCAGATATTTCAAAGAAATGTCAAAATAAGAGGAACATTAAAGGTTGTGGAAATATCTAAGAAGATACAAGAAAAGCGACTTCAATGGTACGGGCATGTGAGAAGAAGGGATGAATTCTACGTGGGGAGGAAGATGCTAAACATGCAAATACAGGGAGTGAGAATGCGAGGCAGACCTTAACAAAGATGGATGGATTGTGTACAGGAGGACCTCAGAGAAAAACAGTTGTCAGAAGAGGATGTGCATGACCGGGTTAAATGGAGGAGAGCTGTCAGAAACATCGACCCCACATAGGAGTGGGAATGATGTAAAGAGAAAGAAGAAGGGCTATTTCAAAGAAGTGATTTAGCGCAGGTATACGAGACAGCCATCGTGATTTACTTAACCTTGTAGGGTTTTGAAGCCATTTAACAGTGTTGCCTAAGTAAACAAAAGTTTGGTTTTTGTTTTATTTACTTAACCCTAAAACAAGTTTTATTATTAATTTCAACAAACTCACAGAAAGACTTGAGACAGTAAACTGGTGGAAATACTGATAAACCTTTCCCAGAATCATTTGAATAACCACTGGCAACACATCTATAGCTGTTTGAACTTCATTGTAAATTATGTGGGCTGCACAACCAATACTCACTACGATTCTACCTAGCTTTTCTTGCAGTTTTCAATTACATTATTCTTTCCTTTCCTTCGTAACCCACCAAAATTAGTATTTGTATTGTCTGCCGACAAACCTACTACTTTACCAACAATTCCATGTTTTTCGATGGTTTCAAAAAAAATGGCCAACAAGATTAAGAGGTTTCCCCAGGTAGGTTAGCAAACTCTAGTATTTTAGCTTATATACCATTCTCAGGAGGGTAAAGTCTTACTATAATCGGCACAACTTTTGTAACTACAGTATATGATTCGAAAAATCTATTCCTAAACAACAATACAGTACATTGCCCTCTTCAAACCATCAAGAAAGTTGTTCATTGCAAAAGGAGCCAAGACATTTACAACAATAACCTTGCTTTTTATCTACGCACAAGTGAATTTCTAGTTTACAAACTTTTTCACGATTGTTGATGTACAGTCCAATGACTAAACTATGGTTATGTTTTACTGTGTGAACTACCATTGTTGCTTCTTGTGCAGCAAGCTTCGTTTCTTCCTCACACAAGCCTTAGTTTTAAAAAAATGTTAATTGATGACTAGAACTTCTTGCAATCACAGCAGTTTTATGGTACTTTGTGCTAACATGCTCCACAATATCAGATTTCCCTCCATGGCTGATGCCACTGCACAACAGAAACTACATTCAACTTTTACACCACTGATATCATTACAATCTTCCTTCAAAAATGGATACTGTTCTTTCAAGGAATCACTGAACACACACTTCCGCTTTGGCATTTTAACAGTAAAAAAATACATAGAAATTTAAAACTAGTTCCTGTTTATTTCGTAACCAATAACGACGTGTTCTTGTTATAAACATGTGAACCTGAAACGAAACTTCCAGACAGACGTACTGTACTGTTAGTGTAGAGGTGCTTCAGTCATTGAAGTGCCAACAATCCTCCAGTAGATGAAAATTTCCCCAAATATTTATCTTATTGTGCCTAGCATTAGTCAGTCTTCCCCTTCAGTTGTGCAGTTACAATTAGTAATGCTCTTCTAATAGATGAAAGATAACTAGGTTTATTAGAAAAAGAATTTAAATCGTTTCAAAATCCGGGACAATTCTTCAAAATCCTGGGACAAACAAATAAGAAACATCATTCATCCTTTTCACATGTCCATACCATCTAAATCTATTCTGCTCTAGCTTATCGTACAGCTTCTGTACATTCGCGTCCTTTCGAAGGTCTTCATTTCTCACACTCTCTCTCCTAGTCTTCCATACCATACTCCTCAGAAATTTCATTTCGACTGCCTGCATTCTACTTTCATATCTCCTGGTTATTGGCCAAGTTTCTGCTCCATATGTCATTATTGGTAAATAATAAGTCTTATACATCACTTCTTTAGCCTTCAGTGGTATGTCTTTATCCCAAATTAATCTCCGAACATGATGATAGAAAACACTCCCACATTGTATTCTCTTCTTGATCTCCATATCCAATCTTGCATTTTCCATCAATTCACTTCCTAAATATTTGAAGTACTCTACTACTTCCAGAACTGCATCCCCAATTTCAACAATCCCTTTTTCTTCTTGTCATTACCATTGTCTTACTTTTCTCTACACTGATTTTCATTTCCCATTTCTCAATACAGTGTACTCCCATTAATTCGCGGGTCTCCAAGAGTATGTTTTATAGTAGTAATTCTTACAGCAACTAATCATCCCGCTAAATAAAATAATCTCTCTGTAGTCTAAAAGAATTTTACCGTAATACGATTCCAGGAGACAAAATCACTGAGATTTGAGAAGACTGAACTGCGTTTCTCAGCAATGTAAAATTAGGCCTATTGCGCACCGCTACCAGAATGTTGCAATCTTGGAAACATACGAACATGTCGCCGGAAGAGATTTTATCTTCAATGCTGTGACAGTGCAAAGTGGAATGCACTTTCACCCAGAACCTACCCTCCCTTTCCAACAGCCACACCCCAAGGTCGCTGGTCTACGAGTTGTGAAGGGTAGATGCGCGGACAGCGTATTGTAAATAACGATTATTGCCCGATGGCGCAAACCTATGCTCCGCGCCAGGTGCGTGTTTGTTGGATGATCTTCATGCAGTCAACACGCTACTACTCTTGCACAAAAGCAAGTGTTTGCCGGCTTCTGTGACGACGATATTTCGAATGTGCAAGATGGACTCACTACGATGATATTAAGGCAAAACCAGGATGAATGTCAAGATGCAGAAGAAAGTGACATGTTGTAATTGAGTACCGTATTTCCTCGCAAAATCGTCGCCACCGCGTAATCGTCGCACCCCACTTTTCAAACACTAAAATAGGTTTATAAAATTTCATCGCATAATCGTCGCATAGCATGTTCGTATTTGTGCGCCAGTCAGTTGCACATGCTGTCGCGACTATGTCAGACGAAAAAATCTCGTCTTTATGCTTGCGGGCAATGAACTGTGACGCGAGCGGCAAGCTTCGTCACTTAGCACATTCCGCGAGCGTATAATCTGGCGTGATCTTGTCGGCAAAAAGTAATCTCGTCTTTGTGCCTGCCGGCTATGAACTGTGACGCGAGCGGCCAGCCCACTTTCCGCGAGCGTATAGGCCTAATCTGGCGTGGTCTTGTCAGGAGAAAGTAACATCTTTATGTCTGCCGGCTATGAACCGCGACGCGAACGGCCAACGCACATGCTGCGAGCTTATAGGCCTAATCTGGCGTGATTATCAGCAAAAAGTAATCTCATCTTTAGGCCAGCGGCCTAAGAACTGTGACGCGAGCGGCCAGCGCACATTCCGCGAGCGTATAGGCCTAATCTGGCGTGATCTTGTCAGGAGAAAGTAATATCGTATTTATGCCTGCGGGCTATGAAGCGCGACGCGAATGGTCAGCACACATTCCGCGAGCTTATAGGCCTAATCTGGCGTGATCTTGTCAGCAGAAAGTACTCTCGTCTTTATGCCTGCGGGCTATGAACTGTGACGCGAACGGCCAGCGCACATTCCGGGAGTTTATAGGCCTAATCTGGCGTGATCTTGTCAGCAGAGAACTGTGACGCGAACGGCCAGCGCACATTCCGCGAGCTTATAGGCCTAATCTGACGTGATCTTGTCAGCAGAAAGTACTCTCGTCTTTATGCCTGCGGGCTATGAACTGTGACGCGAACGGCCAGCGCACATTCCGCGAGTTTATAGGCCTAATCTGGCGTGATCTTGTCAGGAGAAAGTAATACCGTATCGTCTTTATGCCTGCCGGCTATGAACCGCGACACGAACGGCTAGCGCACATTCCGCGAGCTTATAGGCCTAATCTGGCGTGATCTTGACAGCAGAAAGTAATTCGTCTTTATGCCTGCGGGCTATAAACTGTGACGCGAACGGCCAGCGCACATTCCGCGAGTTTATAGGCCTAATCTGGCGTGATCTTGTCAGGAGAAAGTAATCTCGTCTTTATGCCTGCGGGCTATGAATCACGACGCGAATGGCCAGCTTCGTCAGCACATTCCGCGAGCGTTAACCTGTCGTGACCTTGTTATAAGAAAGAAGCCTGTCTCTGACTGCAGGCTATGACTCACGCCAAACTCACGCTACGCGAATGACTGGCCCGTGCAGTAAATAATGATACAGTATATTCTTTGAACTTAAATATTCTTCGCATAATCGTCGCACCCTGCTTTTTTCCACGATTTTTTGGCAAAAAAAAGTGCGACGATTATGCGAGGAAATACGGTAGTTAGACGTCAATTAAGACGATTATGGTTTCAGACATGAAAGTGAGGAGAATATAGTACGGAATTTGACTGTCGGTGAGGAAAAATGAGATCTGGTGCGGGAGTGATTCAACGGATTTCCCGCAAGTTTTCCACAGTCAACCTAGTGTGTCTACAGTCACACTTATCTCTTATATAGAAAATTGAGATGAATATTCAATCTCATATTGTTTTCTTCAGAAATATACAATATAAAATTAGAAAAAATAAATTATCTAAGAAAAAAAGTAGTACGTTTGTTTGTTGTTTTTTTTTTTCCCTAGATATTACCGTATTTCCTCGCATAATCGTCGCACTTTTTTTGCCGAAATTTCGTGGAAAAAAGCAGGGTGCGACGATTATGCGAAGAATATTTAATTTCAAAGAGTATACTGTATCATTATTTGCTGCACGGGCCAGTCATTCGCGTAGCGCGAGTCATAGCCCGCAGTCAGAGACATGGTTCTTTCTTCTAACAATGTCACGACAGGTTAACGCTCGCGGAATGTGCTGACGAAGCTGGCCATTCGCGTCGTGATTCATAGCCGGCAGGCATAAAGGCGATATTACTTTCTCCTGACAGGATCACGCCAAATTAGACCTATAAACTCGCGGAATGTGCGCTGGTCGTTCGCGTCACAGTTCATAGCCCGCAGGCATAAAGACGAGAGTACTTTCTGCTGACAAGATCACGCCAGATTAGGCCTATAAGCTTGCGGAATGTGCGCTGACCATTCGCGTCGCGGTTCACAGCCTGCAGGCATAACTACGATATTACTTTCTCCTGACAAAATTAGGCCTATACGCTCGCGGATTGTGCGCTGGCCGCTCGCGTCACAGTTCATAGGCCGCAGGTCTAAAGATGAGATTACGTTTTGCTGACATGATCACGCCAGATTAGGCCTATAAGCTCGCGAAATGTGCGCTGACCATTTGCGTCGCGGTTCATAGCCCGCAGGCATAAATACGATATTACTTTCTCCTGACAAGATCACGCCAGATTAGGCCTATACGCTCGCGGAATGTGCGCTGGCCGTTCACGTCACAGTTCTTAGGCCGCAGGTCTAAAGATGAGATTACTTTTTGCTGACATGATCACGCCAGCTCGCGGAATGTGCGTTGGCCGTTCGCGTCGCGGTTCATAGCCGGCAGGTTAAAGATGAGGTTACTTTCTCCTGACAAGACCACGCCAGATTAGGCCTAAACGCTCGCGGAATGTGCGCTGCCATTCGCGTCGCTGTTCATAGCCGGCAGGCATAAAGACAAGATTACTTTCTCCTGACAAGATCACGCCAGATTATACGCTCGCGGAATGTGCTAAGTGACGAAGCTTGCCGCTCGCGTCACAGTTCATTGCCCACAAGCATAAAGACGAGATATTTTTCGTCTGACAAAGTCGCGCCGGGTTATAAAGTCGCGGTAGCGTGTGCAACTGACTGGCGCACAAATACGAACATGCTATGCGACGATTATGCGATGAAATTTTATAAACCTATTTTAGTGTTTGAAAAGTGGGGTGCGACGATTACGCAGTGGCGACGATTATGCGCGGAAATACGGTAATGTTAGCCTAATCCACACACCTCTAGTCTAGTGTGTATTATAATGTAACATATGGTTATAATATTTTTTTTGTGTGTTTTCATAAAATACATTTCAATATTTCTATGAATAGTTTTGTTTTTACTAGGCTTAAAAAAGCATAACTGTGGATAATTCGTGGAAGTTCGTGCATTAAATACTGTGAATAATCGGTAGTGCACTGTATTTTCCTTCAGTATATCCAGCTGTTCTTAGATATTCTCATTCTCTCCCCAAAATAGGATTATGTTCATTTTTGTGTTTGTTTCCTTTGTTGCCTTCAGAATATCATCCATCACCAGCATAAATAGCAATGGTGTGAGTACACTCCCTTGTTTTAATCCATGTTCAATTTCAAACCATCCTGTTTTACCTACTTGAATCTTAACGCAGCTGCAACAATAATTGCTGTTCATTGCTTTTATCATTTTGTATTATTTCTTCTCCAATACCGTTCCGTGTTAGGCTTTCCCAAACTGTCCCTAATGACACTATCATATGCCTTTTCTAAGTCAATGAAGGTCATTATCATGTCGTTTTCATATTCCCAGCATTTTTCCATAGTTTGTCTTACAACAAAAATAGGTTTCACTGTTGATCCTCCCCTTCTGAACCCAAACTGTTCCCCTTGAATTTGGTTTTCAACCTGTTTTCAGATTCGTTCCTCTAGTACCCTTTCAATGATCTTGGCAGCATCAGAGATTATAGTAATTTCTCGGTAGTTTTCAAACACCTTCTTGTCTCCTTTTTCGAATATTGCTATAAAAATAGGGTGGTTTTATGCACCCTATATACTCTAACTAATATACAGTGGAATCTCGTTAGCACGTTCTCGGTTAAGACGTTTTCCCGCTTAGCGCGATGATTTTCTCAAGTCCCAGTCCCAATTCTACAAAATACATGTTGATATATCCCCTTAATACGTTCCCTATTCCCGCTTACGACGATCAAATTTCCGTTGTACTATTTGTACGCGAACCGGATTTTATTCTTATTTCATTATAAAATTCGGCTTCTGGAAAACACGACGCGATATTGCCTCATATTCTCTGATAGTTATTGACAGTGTAGATGATTTCATTGTGTTTGACGGCGTAGAAGTGGCTATAGCAATGACGCAACACAGGTGACGTGTGTCTCTCCCGCTGCCCTTTCTCTCCTTTCTCAAGTCCCTATCCTACTAAATTCATGTTGATATACCCCCTTAATACGTACTCTATTCCCGCTTACAACGATCAAATCTCTGTTGAACTATTTGTTAGTGAACCGTATTTTATTCTTATTTCATTTTAAAATTCGGCTTCTGGAAAACACGACGCGATATTGCCTCATATTCTCTGATAGTTATTGACAGTGTAGATGATTTTATTGTGTTTGACGGCGTAGAAGTGGCTATAGCTATGACGCAACACAGGTGACGTGTCTCTCTCCCGCTGTCCTTCACCCCCTTCCCTTTGTTTATTTCTCACGTAGGCACATTAATGTCTTCGTGTTCCGCACTATTGTCTTCTAGTTCTTAGTGTCCATGTCCAGTTATGACCTATTTTATTGCGTGTTTCATAATGGATAAGAAGAAAGTATGGCAGATAACTAATGACGAGAAGATTAAATACATTCGAGACGTGGACTGCAATCCTCACATGCAGCGTGTGAATATAGCGCGAAAGTGGAACATTCCTCCGTCTACACTGAACACGATTCTCGGCAAAAGGAAGGAAATTGAACGTGCATTTGAAGAAGGGGTGAGTGGCAAAAGGAAACGTGTGCGAGAGGGACAGTTTCCTGAACTAGAAAGCGCTTTATTGAAGTGGTTCAAGCAAGCCCGTGCTTCAAACATATGCATGCGCGGTCGCCGGAAATAGAGCCGTCACTGGCGGAGCGCGAGTGCGAGAATGTCCTTGCTGATCAAATATAAAGAAAGACCCTGTATTATGTGTGTTTGGAAGCGGATGGAGAACATTTTCAGCATCTACTGTAAATCATGGCCAGCAAAACTGCATGGTAGGCTACTGATTTTAAGCACCGTATTCAGCCGTAGGCCTACATATGCGTGCGCAGTCGCCGCCAACAGAGCCGTCACTGGCAGAGCGCGAGAATGTCCTTGCTGATCAAATATAAAGAAAGACCCTGTATTATATGTGTTTGGAAGCGGATGGGGAACATTTTCAGCATATACTGTAAATCATGGCCAGTAAAACTGCATGGTAGGCTACTGATTTTAAGCACCGTATTCTGCCGTAGGCCTACATATGCGTGCGCGGTCGCCAGCAACTGAGCCGTCACTGGCGGAGCAAGAGCGAAAATGTCCTAGCTAAGCAAAAATAAAGACCTTGTATTATACTGTAGTGTAGAGGTACAGTAATTCATTTTTATGTTATTTATTGCGTGTAAGTTACTGATAACCTATGTTTATGTCGTGACTGTAGTAGTGCATACAATCACTTACTAAGGTCGGCGATTGAACGTCCATATATACGCCGCGTTCTTTCTTATACGTTGTAAATGCAGTATGGCGTTTTTCGGCAGTACGTTTTCCCGCATATGACGTCCAAATTTTTCAGTCCCTTGAAAAACGTACTAACGAGATTCCACTGTAGTTAAGTTTCTACACAGAGCAATTTTACTCTGAGTAGCCATATCATCATCATCATCATCTTGAGCAGTTTCCGACCGCTGGCCGGGTCTGCTTGGAATATAAGCCTCTACATCGTTTCCTGTCCATCCACCATCTCTCGTCTTTCACTGTGTCCCAGCACACTCCTCTTTTTTCCACACTCTTCTTAACACCTTCATCCATCTGTCCCTTGGTCTTCCCCTTGGCCTCCTTCCCGTCATTTCCATTCGAAACATCATCTTCAGTATCCTCTCCTCTCGCATCCTCCTCACATGTCCATACCATAGTAGCCTAGATCGCTCTATTCTATTTTGCAATGGTTCCTCTCTTACCATCTCTCTGACTCTCTCATTCCTTACTCTGTCCATTCTTGTTACTCCTACCCTACTCCTCAGGAACTTCATCTCGACACCTCATATTTTACTCTTGCAGCCATGTAGCTTTAAATATTTAGTTTTTTGGTATTCCCTATTAAATTACTAACCGAACATTTTCTAAATAAAAATATCTGAATCTCCTTTAGAAGGAAATGGTCCAAAAATGTCTCCAGAAATCATGCAAAATGTGATTTTGCATAGGGTAGAGCGGGGCTATTCCGCTCATTTCAAATTGTAAACATTATAAACCAAAAACTATTCATTTTTCAAAGATGGAACAAACAGCAAAGCACACCTTATTTATTGCTTATTACATACGAATGTTGTCAAAATACAGTTATAACAATATACCGGCTTGATGAAATAAAATATAAATCAAAGCAAAAATGACGAATCACAAATTTAATGGGGCTATTACGCCCATGCTTGGGGCTATTTCGCTCACTGTATTAATGTCCTTTCCTCAACGGTATTTACCACAAATGAAGTTTTTCCTTCCTGTAGCCCCAACATACATGTCATGATACCAAATTTCACAGTCTTTGCATTGAATCCAACCACCCTTTAATGATGACTGAGCGGTATAAAAAGTTATGCCACGAAATCCACAAGGTGTTTCTTCCTTGTCAACGTCTTTTGGTCGTACGGATTGAAGGTCCCGGTCATTTGTCTTGCAAATGTCTCGAAAATGTTTTTGGCACCCTTTTCTTTACGGGCCTTATCACATTTTATGCTCCATTTTGCCCTTCGAATCTGTTCTGGTGTGCATCCAAACCCTCTTGCTGCCAAGCATTTTAGACGGGAAGCTAAATCCGTCTGCTCTTGCATACTAAATGCTGTGGGATGACCCGGTGGTTTGTCCACTATTATTTTCTCTAAGGGTCCTTGTCGTTTACGCAAATGAACACAGTTTTTAAGTGTTAAATAAGGCACATTGCAAAGCCCAGCTGCACCTCTCATGCTCACATCGCCTCGTAATACACTTGAAATAGCTCGGTCAATATCTTCTTCCGTCCATTTTCGAACTGGCCCTTTCCTTTTATACGTCCATACCATCTCTAACGTAACAAGAAAGAGATACTAATCTGCTATCTGAAGTAATGGTTGCAATATTATAACAAGAGAGAAGTCTTGGCTGAGCTGAGTAGCCCCCATATTTCTGAGTGGAGTAGCCCCAATTACAGGAATTTACAATAGCGCGTCTTGTGTTGGCTGTGACCAAGGAAACGCGCTACCTGCTATGTCCAGATGTAACTTAACCTTCAGACTGCCAGGCACCTCACTTCCGGGAAAAATAAAGCCCTTACTCTGGACGCTACTCCTTAAGTTGTAAGCACAAATACTTAATGACGACAAATTCCACAACATAAACAACGTACCTTGCAGTTTTCTCCCTTTGTTTTACTCAACACTCAAGCTGTCACTCTCAAACAAACGATAGATGTAGTAGCACAGAGACCGAGGGTCACACTGAACACAAAGGGCGATATCAGCAGAGCAGGGAGGCTGCTCAGTGCAACGTCAAGCTTATTTTGAGCGGGATAGCCCCGTGGGCGAATTAGCCCCGCCGTACCCTAATTGAGGGCTTAACCTCTGTTCAGTGATCCTTTACATAGACTAGGGTTCTTCTTCATCTTGCACAGTTTCCAGCCACTGGTCGGGTCTGTTTGGAACACAAGCCTCTCCAACGTCTTCTGTCTTCCCACCATCTCTCAGCCTCCACCCTTGTCCAGTCTTCTCCTCTCTTCTTCACGCTTTCTTCCACCCCCTTCAGCCACCTGTCTCTCAGTCTTCCTCTCGGTCTCTTTCCTTCCCACTTCGTCTCGTGTACTCTCCTGGGTATCCTCTTCTCCTCCATTTGTTTTACATGTCCATACCATCTAAGTCTAGATTTCTCTATACCATCCTGTAATGGTTCCTCCTCCATTAATTCTCTGGTCCTCTCATTTCTTATTCTGTCCATCCTTGTAGCTCCAATACTGCTTCTCAAGAACCTCATCTCACTGGCCTGTATTTTGCTCTTCTCCCTTCCTTTCATAACCCAGGTCTCCGAGGCATACGTCAGGATAGGGACATAGTACGTCCGATATATGATCTTTTTGCTGTTCTGAGGGACATCCTTGCTCCATAACATGCTTCTCACACTCCTCCGAAATGCTTCTGCCTGCCTCCCCCGCTCATTTATTCCTCTATCGTTTCTTCCATTATCTTGTATCAGGCTTCCCAGATACTTGAAACTCTCCACTTTCTTCAGCTGTTCCCCACCAATTGTTATTCCCCTTGTGCTTCTTTCCTTCTTCCTTGTTGTGATCACCATCTCACTCTTATTTATGCTAAATTTCATCCCATATCCTTGTATTACTCCTTCCCACACGTCCAACTGTTCCTGTACCTCCTCCTCCTTGTTTCCCCAAATCATCAAATCATCTGCAAACACCATTGCTTTCATCTTTCCTACCCCAATTACTTGTGCCTCTCGGGTCATTATGTCATCCATCACCACAATGAAAAGTAACAGTGACAGTGCACTTCCTTGTTTCAGGCCGTTTCTCTGTTCCAACCAGTCTGATCTCTCTCCTCCCACTTTCACACAGCTCACGCTTCCCTTGTACATCTCCTTTATCCTCTTTATAGTCCGTTTCTCTACTCCTATATCCTCCAGGGACTTCCATACTTTGTTTCTGCATACACTGTCATATGCTTTCTCAATGTCCAGGAAGGCCATCAGTAGATCTGTTCCATACTCATAGTGCTGTTCTTGTAACTGCCTTACAGCAAAAATCAAATCCACTGTGGACCTTCCTGCTCTGAAGCCATGTTGTACTTCCCTCATCCCTCCTTCTATCCTTGTCCTAATTCTCTTTTCCAAAACTTTCTCGAAGATCTTTGCACAATGACTCATCAGTGTTATTCCCCGATAGTTTCTGCAATCTGTTCTACTACCTTTCTAAAAGATCGGGACAATTATTCCTTTTTTCCAGTCCTCTGTGGTCTTCCTTTCCTTCCATGCTGTCCTCATCACTCGGTACAACCACTGTATCCCCACCTCTCCTGCTGCTCTCACCATCTCCACACTCAACTCATCCACACCTGGTGCCTTCCCTCCTTTCATCTTGTTCACTGCATCTTCCACTTCTTTCCATGTTAAGTCCTTCTCTGTTTGCAGTTCATCTTCCTCTTCCCCGATTTCTTCCTCCTCACCATCCTTTCCATTTGGGTTCAGAAGTTCTTCAATATATTCTTTCCCCATTTTCTTCAGTTCTTCCCTATTTTCTATCTCTTGTCCCCTTTTGTTCACCATTCTAACATAATCCGTAGGATCCTTCCGCCTCTTATTTTTTACCATCCCATACAGGACCTTTTTTGTACCTTCACTATCCTCCTTCATCATCTTTGTCCACTCTTCCATCCACTTTCTTCTCTCCTCAGCCACTACTCTCTTCGCCTCCTTTCTTTCCTGGTACTCTTCCCTTGTCTCTACCGTCCTATTTTGATACCACCTCCTAAAGGCTCTATTCTTTTCCCTTACTATATCTTTTGTCTTCACATTCCACCATGGTGTTTCCTTCCACCTCTTCTTACTACTTGTCCTCCCACATACTGCTTCTGCTGCACCTACTAGTGTCTTCTTAAATCTAGCCCATTCCTCTTCCACCCCTCTTTCTTCATCTGTTGGAATTCCTTCCTTTACCATTTTGAGGTACTCGACTCTTCTATCCTCTTCTTTCAGTTTCCATATCCTTATAAGTCTTTCCTGGTTCTCAGTCCCTTTCTTCTCCTTACTCCCTCTCAGCTTCATTACCAGCAATCGATGGTCGCTATCCAGGTTCTCCGATGGTATAACCTTGATGTCCGTGATGTTCTTATTTAGTTCCTTCTCATACAGTAAATAGTCGACCACCGACTTCCTGGTCAAGTCATCACTGTACCATGTGATTGCGTGGCTCTCTCTTTTCTTAAACCAGGAGTTCCCAACCAGCAGGCTGTTCCTCTGGCAGAAGTCCAACAATCTCTTTCCTTCCTCATTTCTGCTGCCCCAACCCTCTGGTCCTAGAACACTCTCATAACCTTGTCTTTCTCTTCCTACATGGGCATTCAAGTCCCCCATAACAATCATATTTCTTCCTACTAGCTGCTTCTGCAATTCCTCTTCCAACTCCTCCTCCTCTTCAGAGGCGCAGCCTACTTGTGGAGCATACACTTGCACTATTTCTCTGGTCTCTCCCCTCAGTGCTACTTTCACTTTCATCATCCTATCACTTATTCTCCTCACTTCTTCTTTTAAACCATCTCGTACTACTACTCCCACTCCATTCCTCTTTCCCTCTTCGTTCCCACTCCAGTACAGTCTATAGCCTTTTCTCAGTTCTCTCCTTCCTTCCCCTTTCCACTTTGTTTCTGCCAATCCCAATAAATCCAACTTCCTTCTTTCCATCATATCCACTATCTCCTCCACCTTCCCCGTCAGCGTTCTTAGGTTTAAAGTTCCAAATCTTAGTCCGTGTGTACAGCCGTGTCGTAGTCTGTTAAATCCATCATGTCCGAGGCTCGTTCCATTTTTGAAAGCATTTGGTTTCATCCACTACTGGCTTGCAGGGCCTATCGTAGCTTCACCAGAGCCCCGTTAGCCGTCACTTTTCAGGGTTCCTGTAGGACCTTCACAGCTACCGTAACGGTCCCGGGGCACACGAAGTCCCCACTGTACTTCGCCCCTACAGGTGATCCCCTACTTTGTACTGTTGCCCGTCTCCCACGACGTGGACGAGGGGTTGGACTTACGGGAGACTTTACATAGACTAGGGTAAAGATCCAAATGAGGAATTATTTTTCTTTCCAGCTACAAGGCATATTAACGTAATTTAAGTTGTGCATGTTTTCCTTGCTTATGAAAACTAGGCAAGGGTGAATTCTGAGATTAAATCATATCTATCTAGTAACACTTTCATGCAATATGGGAAATAAATACAGTAAACCCTGTAATACCTCAAAAGGCAAAGTGTGTAAAAAAAAAATATTTGTACTTTGAGATTTCTTGGCATAATTGCTATAACCTGTACTCATAATTAGGCCAAAAATATGGATCATGCAGCAAAATATAGGAGTTTGTTACAGTGGAGAAAAAGGAATCAGAGAATAAAAATATTATTAGAAAAGTAGTCACTGTGTTTAAATGTTCCCTTTGTGAAGACAAAGGGAGGATGTAAGGGAGAACTAAATCTACTTTATTTTATGATACCAACTATACCTGAAAGTTTTGCTTTGATAGCTTGGTATGGTAATTCCTTAAACTTATCAGCAAGAGGCTGGAGCTTATCTTCCGATAATACAGCCACATCTCCAAAATCACAGAAGTAAACAGACACCATGTTACCACCAATTACATTTGATACACATACCCTGAAACAAAAAGAAATAATTAATAATCAATGTGAAGTGAAACTTGCTAGGGTGTAGTAGATCACTGAAACAATACACATGTGAAAAACAGACAGCATAGTAGAAGTAATCAACTATACTCCTGCTGCCTAGATACTCAACCCAGCACAGTATTCTTCCCTCTTGTCTAATGGCTCTCAGGCCATATTATTTTATGTTTTCTTTTACCTTTGTTATACAGAGTCTTAATATTTGCTTGGCAAGGATATTCTCGCTCACGTGCTCCGCCAGTGACGGCTCAGTTGCCGGCTACCATGCGCGTATATGTACGGCAGAATACAGTGTTTAAAATCAGTATCATGCATTTTTACTCACCATGCTTACAGTAGATGCTGAAAATGTTCCCCATCCTCTGCCAAACATAATCGGCATCTCCTTATGAAGTTTCTTGTTACTCGGGTTAATTTAGCTTCAGTAAGGAAATAACAACCGTTACGTCAATTTTTATTGTTTACTGAACCTGCACATTTGAATCTCTTAGCCAGTTTTTTTATTGTCCGATTTATAGGAATGGGTCTTCCTGGAAATTTCACTCGAAACTTTTGTCTTGTTCTAGCGCATGATTTCCTGCACTTAATGTACGTATTGTGCAGATATACACGTTCACTTAACGAATATTTCACATAAGGCATTACAGCACTATACATAGGGACCTGAAAATTTAGCATCTATTTTCCTTTAAATTAGCATTTATTTTTTCCCTATTTAGCATCTATTTTTGGAAAATTAGCATCTATTTTTTTCCGGATTCTTTCGGACTATATGACTTTATTGGCGACACTTGAGATACAATTTAATGTTCAAATGAAAGCATTGTAAATAACTCTGCGTTGCACTCTTTCAAGTTACACCTTCTGTCTGTAACAACTGTATTGTAGTGCGACAAAACACGCTCACTGTCCACAAAAGATCTAAAGAACTCTTGGCAAAATGTTCATGTTCATATTGGACAGCAGTCAAGGCACATACTACTTCACACTCCTCATTTTGTTTTAACTGCGATTCAATAATATCCTTGAAAGAATCGTAGCCCTTCCTTATTTCATGACATGGAATGTTTGTAAAGCCCGGAAGTTTTTGAATATCGGTTTCTTTGTCATTGTTGTTTGTTTTTGACACTTTATTTTAAACAAAAATGTATACTATTAACACTGTAATACAATAAAACTTGGTTAAGAAGTTCCCGCATAAAAAGTTTTTCCACTTAAGACGTCCGATATACTCGTTCCCGCGATTGAATCAAATCTCGCCAATCTTCGCGAAAGATACTTCCGGTGTTCCGAGTGAATGAATACAGCAGTTCCGAGTGTCCGCGGGTCTCCAGTGGATCATCTGACCGGGCGATCTACGTCAAGGCTACATGACATCACGCCATGACAGCAGCAGCTCATTGGACAGTGTTAACCTTGAAACATGTGTGAGGAGATAAGGAAATACTGGCTTCTGCCGGGAATACTTCCGCAAACTGCAAGAAAATTAAAATCGGAAAATACGACGACGTAGAACAAGATCTGCTGGTATGGTTTAAACAGCAGCGAAGTTTAAACATTCCAGTGTGTGCGCTGAGTTCGGCTCGGTCAAACAGGACAAGGGGAGCCCGCGAGAACGGAACGACCGCAGCCCGTCGTGGACTGGGGTGGTCAAACTGAATACGGACAAGTCAAGGTGCGGACTTTGTGGAAAATCACAACTACTCACTTACCCGCCGCGGTAGAGCGCCTCCTGTTTAACCAGGATGATGCAATTTTACACAATACAGAGTTCGCAGCGGTCGGGCGGCAGAGTTTGCGCGGTCAACCCGCTTCCTGTTTGACCGAGCCTTTACTGATGCCATGCTATCACACAACTGACGAAACTGACGATTGTGTTTGGTTTGCGCGACCGGTCAAGCCATTAGACGGAAATAAACAAGTACGGTACACCCGAACAAGCACCATAATAGCGGATACTCGCGCGTGGCGGGCAATTTAAATCTTTAAAATTTGGATGACACAATTAATACCCGCACCCCAATTTTTCACGGCCGATTTTGTATAAAAATGTGCGGGTGGTATTCGGGTATATACGGTATATCGACCAATATGCGTAGCACACTGCGAGTCCGAGATGAGGTATCGCTAACGAGCGATTAGGCCACCTTGTCTTTTGTTTAATAAACGAATTCGCAAATAAATTAGCAGATTTAAAGTAATTTCGCTATAAAATCGCACTTATCTGGTATTTTCGCATTTTGGGTAACAATTCGCATTTTGTCGCACTTTAATTTACGCGTAAAAATGTTGTATTTTTTTTTGTTTTTTTTTTTTACATTAAAATTAACATAGGCTTG
Organism: Meconema thalassinum; assembly: GCA_946902985.2. NCBI lineage: Eukaryota > Metazoa > Arthropoda > Insecta > Orthoptera > Tettigoniidae > Meconema > Meconema thalassinum. The sequence continues at coordinate 69,084,945 of OX336396.1, forward strand.
GATTCTGTATGAAATTTAAAAATTCGCATTTATCGCAAATGCGATTTTTCAGGTCCCTAACTATACACTATCACAATAAAACACTGTACGATATACAGTACACAGTAGCTTTATGAAACACTCAATTAACTGGGAGCTCACATGTCTACAGCTGGAAGACCCTGTGCGCCAACCTGTAATAGCCGGCTATTACCCGGGGACCGGCGGCCAAGGTCGAGCGAGAACGTCCTTGCCAAGCAAATATAAAGGCCCTGTATTAGTTACTCATTCCCCATGACGAAGCTGAAACTGGTTGGATTTAAATTTTACATGTAATGAGGAGGTACAAACTACATTTATTTGTATACTAGCATTAGTGCGGGGCTTCGCCCGGTGGATTTATTTGTTTTATGGACGATAATGAATTCTACTACAGAACTGGCAAATGACATTTAAACTTACAAAATATATATGTATATATATATATATAACTCTTTGTGGTGGTGGTGGTGGTGGTGGTGGTGGTGGTGGTGATCAGTAGTACAGTATAATGGACGTAACATTCAGGTCATTTTTCCGTAATGATAATGAATAGGGAAACGGCTATTTACTAACTACAGTACTGACATATGTAATTTTCAAAAGAACTGAAAAATATGATTAGAAAGAGGAGTAAGTGAAATAAGAGACACTGCCTAGGGCCTAATCTCATTGGCAGTTAGGAAAATAGAGACCAATAGTGTCGTCTTTTGTCGCATAGTGCCGTAGGAAAATAATCAGAGCCCTTTGGAAAACTTCGGCTGTCCCAAGCTCCTGAGGCAGCAATAGTGTCATTTATCGCCTCATAGCGCTCAAGGATAAGGATCGGAATAAATGAAAGTAAATTTGAAAGCACCATCGCTTATTGCAGCTGATAACCTCAATGTACTCCACCAACACCATCGCACTTATACACAGGCATAACATTTCCGTAATGATAACAATGATAACTGTATTAAGGGGCCTAAGAAATCTTTTTGCACTAATTATTCCCCGCGACTGCAATTTATAAGCAGCGCAATATGTAAGTATTTTCGCAATTCTGCACCAGAACACAAGTAGGGGCGACGTGATGCAGCCCAAATTGCCAGCCAACAATAGACTTATTAAAATATTCTTACAGGTACACTACCATGGACATGTTCTAGGGCCTAAAAACGTGGTTTTCCAAGTTCATTTTGTCTGTTTTCTATTAAGTATACAAAATTTGGTTCAGATCGGTAAAACAGTGTAGATAATTTTATATAAATAACAGACAGACAAACCAACATAGAGCTTTATATAATAGTCTAACATCACTCGGCGCTGACCATGTTTTATAGCACTCGCTAACCGTTGGAGATACACAAAAAGTGATAAGGACCTTTCAGATAGAAAATAACATTTTAGACCACGTATATGCCATCAAAAGTTTGCTATTTCTTGGAGTTCTCTTTTTATTTGAAATGAAAATATGAAATTTTGAAACCAAAGAGTGTAGTGACGTCACTAAAATGGTGGCCATCTTTAAATTGTGCAAAATATCGAAATCAAAAGTAGCCTATATGTTAACCAGGTAAATCAGCTACATCCATGCAAAATTTATTTAAATACGACCAGTGGTTCTTGCGTGATGGAGTAATACACAGACACACAAACACCATCTCATTTTTATATATATTAATATAGATAATAATGCAATTCCACCAGTACTTTTGGATATTACCAATAGTCATCATCAGCATCATCATCATCATTTCCCCTTATCCAGCTCCTGCTGGGTCGGGGTATTTATGGCACTTCTCCACTTTCCTCTTTCCTTCCACCATTCTTCTTCCACGATCTTGTCCCAGTCCAGATTTATTTTTCTTACGCTGTTCTTCACTGAATCAATCCACCTTGTTCTAGGTCTTCCTCTTGCTCTCTTACCCTTGCACTTCGCCTCCAGCATCTGTCTTGGTATTCTATTTTCCTCCATCCTCTTTACATGTCCAAACCACCTTAGTTTATTCTTCTCAATTCTCTCATTTAGTTTTCCCATCCCAACTTCCTTCCTAACATTTTCATTCCTCACTCTGTCTTTCCTATTATACTTCTTAGGAATTTCATTTCATTACCGATAGTATAAAATACAAAAGGCAATGTATTGTGTTTTTTATCCATAAAGAGTGGTGTTTTGTAGCGAAAGTTGGAACTACTTGAAATTGAACGGAACTTGTAGCTCACCCCATAGGTGTCCGCATTGAAGCAGCTACAGCCTTTGGCGAGCCGTACATGTCCTCGGACACTCCTGGTACTAAAAGCCATACGCTAAATAAATTTACAGGCAAATATCCATAAGTGTTGCTAATCGACTAATCGGTTACATATTGTGACATATCGCCATGTGCTTCTCTGGCCAGGCAAGAGAAAGAAGGGTCCATGGCCTGGACTATTCATTTCTAGATTTTTGTGTTTTCTGGGGGTGTGTTTCCTCGGCCTGTCTATGACTATTCCACACTATACCCAGATACCCCTAGGTTATCGGTCTTGTGCCGAAGCTGGTGTCAGGACACATCCCATTCTCTCAACCTGTGTGTCCGAAGGGTAAGAAAGTCGGGAAGGCTATCAGCATCAGATGGTTCTCCGATGACCTTATCAATCGGGCACAGTATGTTATGATAATGCTACACATGCTGGTGATGACGCCAATGAAGGATTGAAAACATGTTTTAATAAACATTATAGTATTAACAGGTAAACTCTATAAACTCAATTAAGATCTACTTACCTGTAAAAAAAGCCATCATCGTGTTCAGCTGCATAAAGGCCTCCTTCTATGACAGTATCAGGGTGCCTTATAGGACAAGGCCAAGCAGAATAATACTCTTGAATATTAGCCATTAGCATTTCTAACTTGTGCCTCTCTGTATAGGGCTGAACCTGCAAGCCAAAATACACAGCAGGACTTGACTGACAAGAAGATAAGGCAGATATAACAGACAAATTAACACTACAAGATACAGGTCACAGAGCATGACCAGAATGCTAGCAGTTTGCAAAGAAAAAGACGTATCATATTTTATTTATTTATTTATTTTAATTTTTTAGCCAACATAGGACCACATTAGTCAGGTTTATGGAGGTTTGTCTTCTTTTTGTCAGCCCAATATTTCTTCATCCTTTCTGAACGTAATTTTCATTCGGCTTCAGGAATGACTCTTCCTATTCTCTGCTTGTTGATTTTTGTCTGTAGTCAAGTGTGTTTGTCTTTCAGAATCTTGAGTGTGTCTGTCTTGTATTTTAAATCTTCTATTGTAATATGTAACTCTCTCATGCCTTCTTTTAGTTCTGGGATCCATCTAATATTGTTCTTACTCTTACTCGTCCATAATTTTTCTATTATTTTTCTACTGATTCTATTTTCTGGTGACCGTATTAGATGCCCTAAGAATGATATTTGTTTCTTTTTCATTGTGCTTGTCACTGGTTCTATTTCTTTATAAACTGTTTCGTTGGAAGCTAGTCTCCAGACTCCATTTACTTGATAACTTTTATTTAAACAGGTTCTCACTATTCTCGTATTTTAATGATACTGTAAGTCATTTTTAGGGGCTTGAGAAGTGATGAATTTGTCTGATAACCCGCGTTTCTATGGTAACTAATCTGTGGTAACTGTAATAGTGTGTCACTGTAAATATTAGGGTTTAGGATCAGAGCAGGTGCTCCTGGGATTAAAATAGTTACTATCCCATCGTGGTAAACATGAGAAAGAGCAGAACAAAGCTTGTAAATTACACGAGAAACTCTATTTTGAATGCAGCTAACCGGGAAACTTCTGCACATACTACAGTCCTCATCTACACGACAAATCCTGAGAAGACAGACTGTAATTATTAGGTATGACTCAAAAACCTATATGATGTAATGCAGAATAGATAATCTTGGAGAAATAGAGAAGAAGAGGAACAAATGGACAAGGATGGTGGGGGATCCCCATCAGTATTAAGTCATATTAATCAACTTGGGGAGGTACAGAAAAGTGTGGTTTAATTTTGTTATAGAAGTCATCTAGTAAATTATGATGCATTTCTGCAAGAATTTGTGTCGTTTTCAGGTCAGTTTGGCATGGTGTTTTTGAGCTTTTCCCAATCGAGTTCGTTCACTCATATTATGGAAAAATTTTCTAAATATCGTAGATAGTGCTATCGAGAAATTTAAATTACTGAAGCAAAACCCAGATCCAGAATGATACACAAGGGAAATCAGAGTACACTAAGGAAATTAAGAATAGTTTATAGCCAGGGCCCAAATAATTATGTGCTTAACTTTTCATCATTATGTATTTATTTATGTGCTTGAAAGTGGAAAATTTGTGATTAAGTTTCCAAAATATGTTCTTAAATTTGTCATATTATTACTCGAAGAATAGTTGAAACGTCCAGCTGCTTGAATAATCCAATACAAATATTCCTGCTTAACAGACCAGGGATTGCCTCAGTTTCAGTGTACTGTGTCAGTAACGTTTTAGCAAATAGTTCTTGTGCACTGTTGACTCGTCAGGGAGAGGAAGTTTGGCGCACTTTTCTAACATACCACGTAGTACTGGATGCTGCAGATTGTGGTACATCAGCCGCAAGAAAAGCATGACAAATATCTTCAGAGAACTGGCAGTTTACTGGACCAGGTCAGTTATAAAAAAGTCTCCGAACTCCCGCACGAACCGATTCAAAGTAACACTCTTCCCACTTGTGGGGCGCATCGTATTCATTGAAACAAGAATGTCACTGCCAGTTCTCACAAGTTACGCAGACCACAGTAATTTCAAGTAAAATTTCCCTCAAGTTAAGGACTAGTGGAGGCGTAATGAAACTGTTGACTCCTTGTACTTAATGACCGGGGAAATGCTGTCTTGAAACACTACTAGAATACAGAGACAAGGGTGCACCGTCGAAATAGAGAATTACTGCAATTGCCAAGGGTCGAAAATGTGGGCAGCAGTCATCTTGGAAGTACAACATCCCACCAAATATAGGAAATATGTACTTATGAATAAATACACCAGAATTTGTTTTTTTATTTATAAAAACGGCAAAAGTAGGAAAAAATAGAAAATGCACACATCTTAAATTGATTAAACACACTACCATACCACGTATTTAATTCATTAGCAATTGCCTGTTACTCGGTAATTAATTCACCATCTCCGGACATTATCATAGACAAGTCATTGGAATTTCCCTTCTGCCTTCTAACGTAACTATAAAAAAAAACACCCAACAGCCCCTCTCCAATTACTCTTCTTTTTGAGGACTAGCTCTTTCCATAATAATTAAAACTTTCGCATATGCTTGTAACTATCGTGTTGTTTGTTATAAGTAGAGACCGGATTTTAAAGGGAATACTTTTTTTTTTAATTTTATTGGAAACAAGAAATAATCCATACTATGGGTTAAAACTGTATTTAAAACTCAAGATTGCCGTGTTTTAACTTCCTTTTTTTCCCTTTTTTTAAGCCCTTGTTCCGTTTTCTCCTACATCTGCCCCCATTTTCCCTTTTTTTAAGAATATATGGCAAAACCTCAAGAATTTATTTCACTTTGAGGGAAAATACCTGCATAAAATACGGATGTAGCGTAAGGGAAGAAAGAATTAACACGGGTTCTATACCGAACTAACCCCAGAGTTGAACTCGCCCACTGCACCGCTTCACCCCTCCCGCAGGTGTTGTTAGACTCGTCGCATCCCCTCCAGAATGTGTGAAGCAGTTACAGCCTATTCTCTTTGGTTACAGTAGCTTGCTCGCCTCAGTAGCAGAAACAGAGTCATAGAGAATAGCACGCACCGGTAAGTGGCAGCAGTAGCTTGTAATAGTGATGGCGAAGTCGTCATTTAGCAATAAAATGCGAAGAGCGGTAAGCAGTTTCAAGGACGATTTAAGAGGCGGTCGTACTCAGATCCTATTTCACCTTTCATTTCAAAACATTGCCACTAGTTTCGTTGTAGTCGCTCTCGCCTAGTAGTTACATGGCCTGTACATAGGTATCAGCACGGACTACCCCCACCCCCTAACAGTGAGGGTGTTTCAAGGTCGCGCGTTCAAGAAAGTCCAAACTGCTTGAGTCCGAACACTGGGCATTTACCTCTTTTAAAACCATATTCATAATGCAACGCTTATATAAATATTGTTTTAGCCATATATGTATCTACATATAATATGTACTCTATATATTTATCCATACAAACATATATATATATATATATGTGTGTGTGTATACAGTATACATATCAAATTTAAATTTAATCGGTATTCTGCCCGAAGGCAGGTCCAAGCCTCCGAAGAGGCTACCCCCAGCCGGAGTTTACATGCGGTAGGGTGGCCAGGGCCTTTCCGCTCCTCCTCATGTTGGCCAACAGCGCGCAGTGCCCAGAACCGGCATACCATCCAAGTTCCGACTATGCCCAATGTTGCTTAACTGTGGAGTTCTCATGGGATTAGGTGTTTCAACGCACTTATTTAATATCCAAATTTTTAAAATTTATATTGATGGAAAAGTAGTTTAGTCCTAATATTTTTCTGTAGCCTCTCAACTCAAGTGGATTTTTATACATAATAATTATGCATATGCCTATGAATGTTGATTGTGTAATTGGGGAAAAATAATTCACTTAATACATCAACAAATCTTTATAATTCTTAAATAAGTTTGATATATTACATCAAATGACTAATACTGAATACATAGTGTATGTTATGGGACGAACACTATTCCACCATCGCAATGGTCACCACAGAATGGAAACAGGCCGACTACGACCTTCGACACATACTGACAAGGTTCGCTGTTCACGGATTTCACTTTAAATGCTGCAGCAACAAGAAGCACCATGACCCAGGAGAACAGTGATTTTGTGAACTATGCAACATGCATTGTGATCGTTACCACATAAAGGTGTGCGGGAAAAGACAAGTATCCCTTACAAAGTACTGTACCAGAGAGTAATTTGCTCGGTGGAGCAAGGAAATTGAATAATCTATGTACATTGTACGATCTTTTATTAAATAAATACTGTATGCTATTACATTAGCTATAAGCCTCCGTGGCTTGGGCGGCAGCACGCCGGCCTCTCACCGCTGGGTCTGTGGTTCAAATCCCGGTCACTCCAAGTGAGATCTGTGCTGGACAAAACGGAGGCAGACAGGTTTTTCTCCGGGTACTCCGGTTTTCCCTGTCAAAATTTCATTCCAGCAACACTCTCCACTATCATTTCATTTCATCTGTCATTCATTTAATCATTGCCCCAGAGGAGTGCGTCAGGCCTCGGCAGCCGGCACAGTTCATATCCTCGCCGCTAGATGTGGGCTCCATTCCATTCCTGACCCGGTCGGAGACTGGAAGCAGGCTGTGGATTTTCATTTTTCATGCTATTACATTAGCTGTATTAAACAAATGAGGACATGAAGTACATTTATTTAAACATGAAATTAATAATAAATGGATGTTTTGTGTTCTTGGTTATCTTAATCACTTTCTTCTGTTTCTGTATCCTCTTCATTAATTTTTTTCTATTGAACTTTCAAGTAATTTTGGCTAAGATTCTTCTGATTCTGAATCTTCCTCTAGGCCTATAATTCGTTCTTGACTGGGTGTAGGGGTTTCTTCTCCTTGTTCTGGATTACTCAAACGAGTGAAATGAAATTCCATAGCCCGCTTCCAGTCGATCGACCAGGTCAGGGAATGGAATGAATTAAGCCCCCATTTAGCGGCGAGGATATGAACAGTGCCGGCTGCTGAAGCCTGTCGCACTCCCCTGGGGCAATGATTAAATGAATGAATGACATGAAATGATGGTGGAGAGTGTTGCTGGAATGAAATTGTGACAGGGAAAAACGGAGTACCCGGAGAAAAATCTGTCTGCCTCCGCTTTGTCCAGCACAAATCTCACATGGAGTGACCGGGATTTGAACCACGTAACCAGCGGTGAGAGGCCGGCTTGCAGCCGCCTAAGCCATGGAGGCTCTTACTCCAACGAGTCTCTTCAGTTATTTTGTCGGTCTTATGCTTAGGTGTTCCATTCTCCCCATTCATCAGCTTCCAATTGTAGGCTAGATAAGTCAACTTGGCAACCCTTTCAGATGTAAGTCAGTTTCTTTTTTACTAAGAATCCAACCTAAAGTGCTAAAGGTCCGCTCTGTGGCAGCAGATATAACATGTGCCCCTGCATTTCCTACATTTAAATTCAAACCGTACTTAATTCCCATTTAGATGTTTTTGACAACATTGACACAGGATAATTAAATTATTATTAGCAATATTCGGGCATTACTAGTTTATCCATGAAATGTACCTATGATTAATGGTTTTTATTATGTTTTAGAAGCTCTAGTAACAATCACAAGTAGTAAAAAGTAAATTAAAAAAAGGTCCTTTAATGCCCAGATTTTGGGCGCTTAAAACTGCTTTGGGCAAATGCCCATTTATAGATGTCCTGCCCACTGGGCATTTGCCCGGCCCACATCACTACTCGGGAATAACGCGGCTGGAAAGTTCGAAGTGATTGTATACTTTCAATTGAATGGCCGAAATATTTTGCTATAGATAAGCTAATACTGTACTTAAACTACGGAATTCACAAGTGACTGAAATATGCTTAGTCTTCCTCGTGATGTACCGGCTAGTATTCTTGGCTGTCGCCCCGGAGGTTCGGGTTCGATTCCCGGCGCTGACAAAAAATTCGATTCATTCTTGTCTGAGGGCTGGAATGCCCCGTGAGGCAAAACTGAAAAGGTGTGGTTTCGATTCCCATCTCAGCCATTTTGGAAGTGGTTTTCCATGGTTTCTCAATTCTACTCGGCTGACTGCGAGGATCAGGGGTAACGTTCTCGCTTGCTGTTCCCAAGGTTACAGGATCGATTCCTGACATTGCCAGCCAGCATTTGAGGGTGCGCAAATGCGAGGGAGCTGTCTCAGTGAATTTACTGGCAGGTTAAAGATCCCCTTTGTGGCAAACTTCCGGCACCCCAGTGTCTCCTAAAACTACAGATGGTAAAAGGGACGTAAAACAATAAAATTATTATTATTATCACTTCTACTCCAGGCAAGTTCAGCTGACTCCTTCACAATCCTCATCTGAATCACAAATACACACACTAATACAGCCATCACAATAAGATGGGTAATTAGACAAATTCCAAACACACGCCAAGTACACGGGGCTAGATGACCACGATGCCGCAACAACTAATTTGAAATGAGCTAACGAGTTTCAAAAAATACGGGAACTAGTCCTCGCACGGAGAAACGTGTTTTACAGGTGGTTATAAGGATGCGCAGTGACCGACCGCAGTAGCTACACTTGCTAAGGTCATGGGTCCCAAGCTATCTCCGAACTCGGTAAACAAGTGGGTTCGAACCCGTGGGCTTTTGTTTCAATGTTGAACTCCATTCCTATTATGTAGTCTATATTTTATATTATCTTGGTAAGTCTTTATTATTAAAATAATCATCATCATCATCATCATCATCATCATCATCATCATCATCGGGATCGGGATCTTGCCCTGTGTGGACCCGTCTGTTCAGCACTATTATATTATTAATAATATTTCTAAAATTACCATCAGTTTCTGCAAATTTAGGAGGATTATAAATTAATATTACATAATTCGGCAATAGGGGTGGGGGTGGGAGGGGGGTGCGGCCAGAAAACTCCAGCCCCAGGGCCCATCACCGCTCTCCAAGGCCTTGCCTCCGGGGTGACACACAAGAACGCTACACCACGATATAGTCTTTGGAACAGTATGTTATGCTAAATGTGATAACGCAGAAAGAAATTAAAATGATATTCTCTAAGCTCTACCATTCCCCTGCAGACCTCCCTTACATAAAACTGCCTATGTTGCGAAGTTCGAAACGGTAACACAATAAGGTTTCACGCCGTCGTAGTTGTTGCTTATGCTCCATTAGATTGTGTATATTCAATCATTTACTTTCATAAACATCTTCATACTAACCTTAATTGTGATTAAGAATCGTCCAGACTAAACTAATTCCTGAAAAAAGTTGAAAAATAAATTTTCAACAACTTTTTTTTAATATTTCAAAATATAACTCATCGTGTTTATGATAACATCGAAGAGATATGTAAGGAATCCAACTCCCTAGTATACCTGTAACTTAGTATTATGGAGAAAAACAGCTGTTGATTTCCTAGAATTAAATTTACATGTTGTTGTCACCATGAAAAGTTATTTTCTCTTTTATTCTTAACAAAGAAGATATTTAAACAAAATGTAGAATTTATTTTTTGAAATTACATTTCTCAACATAAAGGATTAACTTCAACGATAAGCTATAGCATATTATTATCAGGACTGAGTTGCTTCAGCTCTTCCATTCGCATTGCCTCTTCCTCACCAACAATCAAGAAATGTGTATAAACTACAAATTCAGTTGCTCTAGGGAAAGAAAACTAAAATCTGTTTCCCACGATTATCACATCACTATTAATTAACAAGTATGGTGCAATTGTGATAATTAGGCTAACTAATACATGTATTTTTCCCAGTAGTGTTTTTACATATTTATATCTTGTACCCCGCCCAACAATCGTGTTGACCGACTGAAAAGCTACAACAGACAAGTATAGCCTATATTAAAAAAAACAATAGTGGTGAAAGATTTCAGCCTATTCCTGTAACAACTTAGACCAAGAACTCATCATACCATCAACTCACACCGCAGTTTCATTATAAACACAAATACGCTACTTTTGATTGCCTGTAGCAGCCATCCCTGGATACCATAATCCCTCAGAATCCTCAGTTTCTTTTCCCTTGGTACTCTTTCTTACGCCTTCTCTAGATCTACAAAACACAGAAGTCTATTCCTCTCGTAGTATTCCTCAATCACTTGGTGAATACTAAAAAAAATTAACCTGACATCCACGTTGTAGTCTAAAGCCACACTGGTTTTCATCCATCTTACTCTCGGCCTGAGTATACTTCAACCTGACCGCATTGCCTCCTAAAGTAAAGAACCTCAAGACCATAACATTTGTGAGATTAAGTGTGCATTTGAGTCATACACATTTTATCCCCCAATAAATGGTCTGAATAATGAAGAATTATTTATATACCTCAAGATCAATGAGTGACATATCCACAAGGGATATACAGTAGATACCCAATTAGAGTTCCTGGCTGTATCAAGGGACAACTAACAGGCGTCCTGAGCCACAGCGACTGGCTGCGTGGCTCAGCGGTAACGTTCTCGCCTGCTGTGCGCAAGGTAGCGGGATCGAACCCCGGCTCAGTCAGTTGGCATTTGAGGGTGCGCAAATGCGAAGGAGACGCGTCAGTAGATTTACTGGCACGTTAAAGATCCTCTTCGGAGCAAAATTCCGGCACCCTGGCGTCTCTAAACGCCCCAGTTGTTAAAAGGGACGTAAAACCAATATTATAAATATGAGCCACAGCATCCGGCAGGCTCCCACTTAGCATCACGTGACTGGGAGACCCTGCACCAGACCATACCAATACTTTAAAATTCTTGGCAAAGCCGGGAATCAAACCCGGGACCTCCGAGGTAGCAGCCAACATTGCTGGCCAGTGGCCACTGCGCCACGAGCTGGTTTATCCATAGCACAGTATGTATTAAAAAGGGATATCAAGAAACAGTATAGCTGTAAAAATTATGCTATACGCGTCTAGACTCCACCCCCGCCCCACCAATTTCATAGACATGGAGAATGAATGAAGCTTGTAGTTTTACGTGACCGTTAATCTCGCGATCAGAGCTACGGAACCTTCATTTTTACGTGGAATCTGAACCACAGGACGTGATATTCCACTTCGAAAATCTCATTCGCCGGGAATCGAACCTTGGTGAAAGCCAAGCAGCTTGAACACTGCACCATTACGTTCCCCAAAGAAATGAAGTAACGTCGGAATCGTATAGTCCCCGACTAGATACGTAGACGTTATGAACAGATAATGAATTAGAATAAACCATTTATGTTTAAAAATAATGCCGGGATAGATCTTTGGTTTCTTAATAAACGTACTGTATTTGGGCCATAATATATTTTGAAATATATAGCAATCTGAACTCAAGTCCTAACAATCTTCAGAAAGCTATACCACACAGAAGTGAGGAATTGATTTCGGGAGCGAATACACACTGCGTAATAATTGTCGTGCATCTTTCTATAGCATATAAACACACCACTCCGGCAGCGCCTGGAACATTGCCAGTACTCAGTAAAATAGAGAGTGTTTAATAATGTTAACCGAGTTTCATATTGGCATACATCTACTCTGTCTCGAGTCCATAATCTCGGGAAGGATGACATGTTTGTAAGACCGGTCAAGTAACGGGGAAGAATACTCTCCCAAAATTCATCATCTCTCTGTGTATGAGTTCCGTTGTTATTCTTTTTGGGTTCCATACTGCAAACAGACAACATTGTCTTCTTGTAGTATGAAGCTGCCCTTGAGTCTGGTAGTAAAAATTGTGTTTGATGTCGAAGTTTCCTATTTCTCCTTTTCCCCCACTTTAATTGTATAGCCTCTTAAGGGATAAAATTGTTCGTGTATGAAGGGCATTTGATTTTTTTTAAAGTCCTCTCGGCACGCCGGAAGGTGGAGGTAGATTTCACCGGGCAAACTAGGGGATAGGCTATAATAGGCAAAATGTGCAGGTTTTCGTAGACGATCAGACCTCATTTAGCCTTCCTTCGGAGGGGAAGTAAAGCCGGCGGTCCCATGTCATAGATTTATGGCATGTTAAAGAACCTTCCACTAATTACACCTGTGTGAGGCTAAATTAGGTTAAAAATGTAAACAACGCTCAGGTTCCTATGTTCGTCGCCAGGAGCCGAATACGGTGGCGTCTAGTAGCGAAGTTCTGAACTAGTAATTGTTGACGGTGGCGGCAAAAGTAGGAACTACTTGAAAATTCAAAATCTGCAGTCCATACTTGAATTATGAAACAGAAACACACACTAATAGTCATCACAATTAACACCGGTTATCAGACAGATTCTACACACACCCAAAGTACACGGGGCTGCATGGCCGCATTGTCGCAGCCCCTAAACTGGGGAACCAACCAACCAGACCTCATTTATTTCGAGAAAGTATTTTACAATTGGAGCTTAGTTAACTTTTTTTTTCGTCTTTCCATCCATATTTTTAACATTTTATTGTCTTATGGGCACGGTAACCTTCTTGTCATTTGGGGTCCATTTTTAGCCTATTTTCAATTTTGAAAAAATAGGCTTATGAGATCACCTTTTGTCCGTGTGTGTGTGCGTGTGTGTGTGTGTGTGTGTGTGTGTGATTCGTGTGTGTGTCCCCCCCTAATAAAATCTAAACGGCTGGAGCGATTTCAATGAAACTCGGTAAGTTCATAGCACTATTCCCTGCGACCCCGACCGTGCCCTTCAAATTTTGTTACGACTCACCAATCCAACATGGCAGCTGTGCGAAATATTTCACCAGCATTCAATATCTCCGAAACTATTACCGATATTACCCTGACATTTTGTAAGGTGATAGAGGGAACAACTATAAGTTCATTTATGTGACCTTTGAAAATCTGGTAACAACAAAACGAACATGGCGGCCAAGCGAAGTTGCGACTTTTAAATAGACGTTTCTCGCGATTTAACCAACCAAACGCAATGAAACTTGGTACAGTATATGTTTATATACATTGTAATGCACCGACATCTAACTTCGTTCAATTGTTTACATAACCACAAGATGGCGGATGTGCGAAATATTTCACCGGCATTCCATATCTGTGAAACTATTAGCGGTATCTCCCTGAAATCTTTTTCGGAGATAAAGGGCACTACGGAAGTCCATCTATCTTTCAGAAACCGGTTAACTACAAAACGAACATGGCAGCCAAGCGAAGTTGAAAATTTTAAATAGACCTTTCTCGCGATTTAATGTTCCAAACGCACTGAAATCTGGTACAGGAAATATTTATACACATTGTAATGCACTGGTATCTAATTTAGTTCAATTGTTTACATAACCTCAAGATGGCGGATGTGCGAATTTTAAAATTAAGTTTTTATTTCTTGTGATGTAGTCATGCGATCGAATTGAAAGTTTGAATATTGAACCTACGCAATAATTTTCCTTTAATGGTACACGACTCTATGGCCTATACATTTAACAATTCAACATGGCGACCATCCAAAATATTTAGTCGGCTCTGAATATCTACGAATCTATTATAGCAATCAAACTGAATTTCTTAATGTTCATAGGGGCTATGAACTTAAGTTCACCTATAGGACTTTAAATAACTTGGTGTTCACAAATCCAACATGGAGGCGACGCGAAATATAAAAATTCACATGGACGTTTCTCGCAATTTAACCATCCGAGTGTAGTGAAACTTGGAACAGTAAATCCTTATACGAATGGTAATCCACTGGCATCTAATTTATTTCAATTGTTTCCATAACCTCAAGATGGCAGCTGTGCGAAATTTTAAAATCTCCTTGTTACTTCTTGTGTCCTAATTATGCGATTGTAGTTTGGATACTACACGAACACAATAATCTGCATGTAACAGTACATAACTCTAGGACCTACATATATAAAGTCCAACATGGCGACCATCCGAAATTTTTAGTCGGTTCTCAATATCTACGAATCTATTACAGCAATCAAACTGAAATTGTGTATGTTGCTAGAGGCAATTAACATAAGTAGGATATATGAAAATAGGCTGTATAGTTCTTCACGGAACTACTTGTTATACTTGTGGTCACACTGTCCTTACGCAAGGTTTCGACACATGTGTAACTATCTAACAGTCTGTTACTTCATCACGCAAAATTTTATCTCCCGCAGAGATGTTGGTTAGTTCCTCAGTTTAGAGGCTGCGACAACGCGGTCATGTAACCCCCTGTACTTTAGGTGTGTGTAGAATCTGTCTGATAAACGGTGTTAATTGTGATGGCTGTATTAGTCTGTAATTCAGGTAAGGACTGCAGACCGTCAATTTCAAGTAGTAGTTCGCAATTTTGCTACCACTACCGTCAACGACACCAAGATGTGAACTTGGCTACTAGATGCCACCGCAACCAGCAACGTTGGAACTTACCCTCCGAAGGAAAGCATACTGAGGGATTTTTAGCACTCTTAGAAAATCCGATGATTTCGGCCAGCTTTGAACCCGCGACCATGGGCATAGAAGTTCAGCATGCTACCAGTTACATCACCTAAGCCACTTCCACAGAGTCAGATGGAAAACTGAATGTGATCTCGTGCAATGGCGTTGTCATGGCAACCTCTGATAGCTCATCCCTTATCAATCTAGAAGCGTTGTCATGGTAACCTCTGATGGCTCTTGGCATTGAAACACTCTCACCTGCTCGCTGGAGTTGATTTAACTTTAACCTCATTAACACAAACCTACAGAATTTACTGCCTCTAAATACAGGCCACAAGTGATTTTAAAGTTTTCCCGACTTTGAATGGGCGCCAAGGTTGACCATGTGGGTCTTCCTGAATAAAATAGAATAAAATACATAACTGTTGCCCCGACTATGAAACTCCTTATCCCAGGCGTAGGGAATTTGGCATGCATTCGCTGATGCTACCAGGTTCAGACAAGACAGGAATATAAACCCACATGAATTTTAAAGAGATAATCTATTGGCTGTACTATACACATATATACATAATATACAACACAAAATACCCTTCATACACTCGTGATTCATACAGTACCTTGCCACTGAATTTAGGCTCTGAGAGCAACAAACACTTACGGCCATGTCAGACCCAGGCATAACAGCCACCTACGTATATACACATTGTACCGTCCGTACACAAAATATCTACACACGTTAGACTGGTTCACTCCACTTTCTTTCTTCTCGAACTGCTCGTTCACGTCTCCATTCTCGCATGACTTTTCGATGAAATGTTTACGACTGATTATCCTTTTAGGCGTGGTAAGTTATTACCGACAGCCGATGGTATGGATGGACCCATGAAATGCACGTCGCCTCCAATAGCCCGTAAGAGCTCAGTGGATTGCTAAAGATTAGTCACTGCTCGTTCGTATTACGATACCATGATCAAGTAATAACGACACTAATTTGCAAGTAGACAACGGACTTTCGCTGTAAAAGCAAGAAGACGATTTCTAACTGTTCGTTACGGAAACCATGTCACGTAAAACGACTCTGGGCGCTAGTAGATCAGTGTTCTGCCAATAAAGCAATAAGACAACCTCGGAACACCAGACACACCATTATATGCACTGGTGTAGGGATACATAACCCCAATGTTTCTGCCGGAACTAATTCGTGCGTGGCCCGCTCCTAGCGGAACATCCGTGTCAACACATATTCAGACAGTCCAAATTCACACTGACGTCACACAGTAGTTTTCCACGCGCCAGTTCATCCGAGTTCACGCTATTAATAGCCTAGGTATTCCCAGACAAGCCGAATTACTTCCTGTCTTTTCCGGGTATGCAACACACCCAGCACTCGAAAATACCAATTCATTGTACCTTTATAGTACAGCCACGAATCTAACATATAACATTACTAGGTCAAAATAAAGCCATTAACCCCAAACCAAAATGAAATAATGCTTCTACTTAATACAGTTTTATATATCCTTATTCCCAAAACGTAATAAATCGCAAAACCCCGTATTTTATAATATCAAATATCCAACAACCGATAATTAATAAACAGTGATCCTAGTTGGTCCGGACCATCCCAAGATGAATCCGTCCACAAAAACACACTCAGGCACAATAAAAATCACCTCTGCAACCCCACCTTAACCCAATATAATAAGATACGAATAAAATACTCCAAACTAACAGCACAAGGCACAAAACCCGAGGGTGAGCTACTGTAACTAAATTCGGTTACAGCATTTTCTAATAATTCCGAAATCATTTTTCTCATCCCTTGGCGTAATGGTGGGTCATATCAAAAATTCTTTGAAACAAAAGTTTTAGGTAATTATTAGGGGAATATTGTCCATTTTGTACGGTTTTGATAGTGTGCCTATTAAGAGAGATATGATTAATGTTTCCCATAAAACCCACTTTTTCCCACCCGTTTGGTAAATGGTTGGTGCTATCTAAAAACTTTTTAAACATAAATTTTTGGCCCTTATCCGACACATAGTATGAACTTTTAATGGATTCGATATTTCACGTATTAAGAGAGTTTAAAAAAAAAAAGCCCCCATTCCCCCCCCCCCGACCGATTTTGCCCGTTAACGAACTCGACCGAGATTCTAAAGGGGTACATATTACGTAAAATATTCAAAGTGATTGGTGCAAAATTACGGCAGTTATAGTGTCCACTAAAAGCTGATATATATATATACATATATAAATTATATATAAACTTTTGAACTGACGGTGGTTTTGGGGTCTGGGGGATGTGAAACGCGAAGATATGTCAAAATTTTCCGGAAGTCGAAACATCCATTGCAATAGTTAGCTTTCTAATGAAATCTACCTAACACCGTATTCACCAATAAGTCCAACCGGGCACATTACACAGTGTTACTATTTATTTAAGTCACTGTACTATTAAAACCTGTTGAACGGTAAAAGGTATAACATGTACATTAAAATTCTATTAGTACAGTACAGCTGGAATGGTTTTGTTCCAAAAACTGTGCTAGGGTTGGCTTTTTGTAAATCGGTAGAAAAGCACAAACTAAGCTTAACTCTAAATATTAGAATAATTTGCACGATCATTTTGTCGGGAAACTAAAAAAAAAAAACATTGAAAAGCGTTTTTCTCTGAATCGACGTATTTTAAAGAAAAGATTTTTAAACAAAAAATGTCGAGGACATTGTCACCTACAATTCGTCTCATTGAGGTCATGTCATACGTTTTGAAATGCAGAAGCTAGGTGGCGCCAAAGTTTCCAAAAAAGTGTTTTTTCACTTTTTGTCCTAGAAAAAAATAGGTTTTTTTTTTTTTTTCTTTCCAAAAAAAAGTGAATCAGAAATTTGTTCCTCTCAAAATTGTCTGCAACATTTATTTAAACGTTTGTTTCCTCCGACTTGCCGTTCCAAAGTTATAGCACAGCAAATGCAACGTTGCGTAGTCAAGGCTACTATTGTTACTGCGGAGAGAGCCGTGGGCATAATTTAGACAGGGACCGGTGTCGGACAGCTGCCTAAGGCTCGGTCAAACAAGACGCGGGCTGTGTTTGTTAATTAGCTCAAACAATCATATCTATTTCAATCGCAACGTATCAATCATAACTGTACACATATTAACCCTTGTGCCACATGAATAGTACAATTTTCACACTTCGGCAGACTACAACTTTGGAACGGTAAGGCGGAGGAAAAAAAATGTTTCAATAAATGTTGTAGAAAATATTGGGAGGAACAAATTTCTGATTCTCTCTTTTGTGCACAAAACATTTTTTCTAGGACAAAAAGCGAAAAAACACTTTTTTTGAAACTTTGGCGCCACCTAGCTTCTGCATTTCAAAACGTATGACATGACCTCAATGAGACGAATATTAGGTGACAATGTCCTCTACATTTTTTGTTGAAAAAACTTTTCTTTAAAACACGTTATTCAGAGAAAAACCGCTTTTCAATGTGTTTTTGAGTTTTCCGACAAAAGGATCGTGCAAATTATTCTACAATTCCGAGTTAAGCTCTTTTTGAGCTTTTTTAACGATTTACAAAAAGCCAACCATAGCACAGTTTTTGGAACAAAAGGTGTTTTTTTCTGTGCAGCTGTCCTGTACTATATTGCACCTTCTAAGACAATAGCAATACCGTCGTGGAATGAGCTTGTCCGCTGCTCGTTGTAAAAGAGAGGCGTGTGGTGATGTACCCACTCCCCTGCACGAGGGAAAGCCTGAGCTGGCCTGAGACAAACTGTCTCTGTCCCTGTCTTAATCCTGTTTCAAGGACAGGACTTGGCGACGCGACATCTGACGGAATCCGGATGAACTACCAGCACTCAACATTGGCTAGCATTAACGAGTCTATATGCTTATCTTTTTAAAAATCACGATTTAACATATACAGAGTTATTCATTTTAAAATATGTTTCAGTAGCGTTCTAGAGAAAACTATAAGCTGTCTTGCAGTGGAGTTTGTTTCTGTTTTCAACATCATCTGAAGACATAGCAGAGTTTAGGAAAAACGCAGTTCAGAACTCTATTTTATATGGAGAATTGTGATTTTAACTACACTTTTTATAACTATCTTTGTATTCCTGTTCGATATGCTTTTGTACTGATGAAGAGTGTATAAAATACTACAGTACGCTATAGAAACAAAATAATTTTACCTTGTCCCGTTTCTTTATAAATCGTTTCACAAACGTTTGACCCATGTTACAACAAGAGCTGAGCTGGCGGCCGGCCGTCCCATCTCCGGCCGGCTCTTAATCGAAACGGATGGTACCGTTATTCGATGTTCTCTATGTGATATTGATATTAAAGTAGATGGAAAACATATAAAGGACAGAATAATTCAGCACCTCAAGTATGCCAAACATGAGAAAAACAAAGCTATTTGTGCGAAAGTTTCCGAGCAGTCATTTTTACAGGAATCTTTTCAGAAGGCCGAACAAAAAAGCAGGGAACGAAACGTTTTTTTCAGTGACCTCACAGTTACCTTTGTTCAGTCTGGATTTCCTTTAAATAAGGTAAATAACCCATCAATGAAGAGTTTCTTGGAAAAATACACACAACGCACTGTCCCTGATGAAAGTACACTTAGAAAGAGTTACCTACAACCAATTTATGAAGCTAATGTACAAAAAGTTAAGGAGGTTGTTGGAGACCATCCAGTTTGCTTCATTTTGGATGAAGCAACCGATTCACTTTCAAGAGCTGTTCTAACCATTCTTGTGATGCCATTGACAGAAGACCCATCAAAACCAATGTTGGCTGCCATGTACGAATTGGAAAAAGTAATAATGCAGAGTTTCAATGACTGTTGTTTTAAACTCTGGCCATCAGGAATACAGTACAACAAAGTGTGGCAAGTTGTTACGGACCAAGCATCATACATGGTCTCAGCATTTGCACAGTTGAAGCCTACAGTATGTATTCTAATCTTCACCATGCAACTTGTATTGCTCATGCTTTGCATAGGGTATGTGAAGCAATAAGGGTTGAATATTGTTGCAAATGCCTTCATATCCGAACTTAGGAAGACATTGATTACTCCAAGTAGAATACAGCTTTACAAGGAAGTTACAGGCCTACCACTACCTAAGTTTCCCATCATAACTAGATGGGGGGACATGGATTTCATGTGCTGTTTTCCTTTGTGAACATTTCACTAAGATAAAGGAATTTATACTGTCTATGGACGATGTTGAATCTGCAGCTGTGGGTCGAGCGAAGGACCTGCTGAGTGATCCGAATTTGGAGACAGAGCTGTACGCAGTGCATACGTTCAAGTTTCTTCCTGCCGCCATCTTGCAACTGGAAGAACAGTGCTTATCCAAGGAGGTGCAGTGGAGTGTGGTTGAAAGAACTGACAACATGCTTGAGGGATTCGCAAAAGAAAAACTTAAGGCAAGCTTAGCAAAGAATCCAGACATTGAAAAACTAGTGAAGTGCACCGATTTAGAGTTGAGAGTAAAAACAAGTATTCCCCACTGGTTTCCGTTGATGTTGAGCGCTCATTTTCTTTGTATAAAGATATTTTAAATTCAAAGAGACAAAATTTGACCTTCAAACATATTGAAATGTTAAATGTCATCAGGTTCAATTCGTTCTTAATGCAATAAACACTGTAACACAAGGACACTACATAAAAGAGAATAGGCCTATATCCTTAACATCCTCAAATGTTGGACATGTAATTGATACCGTTCTTTAATGCAGTAAAGTTAAATTAGAAGTGATTAACTGATTATGCATACCTTTTTATTTCCTTTATTCTATTGACCAGTTCCCTGTTCTTAAATAATCCCTTTTTAATGAATATTTTCCCCTTTTTTTGGTCCTTTTTATTGAATATTTATCCCCTTTTTGGTCCTTTTTTAATGAATATTTTTCCCTTTAAAATCCGGTCTCTAGTTATAAGAAAGGCCCGGATAGTTAGGTGTTTAAATATGTTTTATTTAACTAAATATTTTCTATTTATTTACATATTGTCCAACACGATAGCCCACCTTTCTGTATAAATCAATCGTCAATTCTAGCAAGAATTAAAAAGCTACGTAGGAAGGCCCAGACAATATTTGTGGAGATGTGATAAAACTGGGAGGTACAGCAATTGGGCGATACTTGGGGGAGATGTTAATGAATCAATTGATAACACGCAAATTCCCGAAGACTGGAAAAGAGCTACATTAGTTCCAATATTCAAGGGAGGGATGGTTGGTTGGTTCCTAAGTTTAGGGGCTGCAACAACGTGATCATGTAGCCCCGTGAACTTTGGGTGTGTGTAGAATCTGTCTGGTAACCGGTGTTAATTGTGATGACTGTATTAGTGTGTGTTATCTGTTTTTTAATTCAAGTAAGAACTGCAGACTTTTGAATTTTTCAAATAGTTCCTACTTTTGCCGCCAAATGCCACCAACGACTACTAGTTCAGAACTTAGCTACCAGACGCCACTGCAGTCGGCTCTTTCAAGGGAGGGAACAGATTGGTAATGGGGAACTATAGGCCTGTTAGCCTCACATCCATCATATGTAAACTGTTGGAGCACTTTATTTCTGATTACGGTACTTGCTAGTTTGCTCTTCGAGAAACATCGCGAAAAGTCCAAGCATCTCCATCTTGCATGCCTAGACCTAGGAAAAGCATTAGATCGCGTTCCACATGCCTTGATTTGGCTTGCTCTTCGTGACCATGGAGTCCCTGAAGAACTAATAGATTGGGTCAAACTGTTGTACCGTAACCCAAAGAGTCGCATACAATCGGCAGCTGACTATCTGGTGAATTTCCTGTTTCTGTAGGTGTACATCAAGGATCTGCTCTTTCACCTCTCCTATTCATTTTTGTCATGGACACAGTCACCAGGGACGTACAGAAATCTCCCCCTTGGACCTTGCTTTATGCTGATGATGTGCTTTTGGCCACCGAATTTTTAATTTATTTATTTATCGTATGGCTTTTAGCGCCGGGAGTGTCCGAGGACATGTTCGGCTCGCCAGAGGCTGTAGCTGCTTCAAGCGGACACCCCTAAGGTGAGCTACAAGTTCAATTTCAAGTAGTTCCAACTTTCGCTACCAGATGTTGGAACTTCGATAGTGTGTTCCAATGAAATCTAACCTACAATTTAGCTTCACACAAGTTTAGTCTGTGGAAGGATCTTTTACATGCCATAAATCTGACATGGGACCGCCGGCTTTACTTCCCCTCCGAAGGAAGGCATACTGAAGGATTTTAATGCTCTTAAAAAATCAGACGACTTCGGCCGGGTTTGAACCCGCTATCTTGGGCACAGCAGTTCAGCATGCTACCAACTACGCCACCGAAGCCGCTAGTGAAGGATTGAGTACATTGGATATGGCATTAACGTTCGTGGAGCAATAGCAATAGCCGGAGGCAATCGCAACGAAGGTGTTGATTTTTCGTTGATAGAGATCACGTAGCATGAAAACAGGAATCAGCAAGCAAGCAGACATTGTTGACAAGTTTATTTTTTCTTAAGGCATTTGGAGCGTTTTTGTTCAATAGTGCATGTACAATTGAATT
The DNA here is from genome assembly GCA_946902985.2 of Meconema thalassinum. NCBI lineage: Eukaryota > Metazoa > Arthropoda > Insecta > Orthoptera > Tettigoniidae > Meconema > Meconema thalassinum. Next base: position 69,107,633 of record OX336396.1, read on the forward strand.
GATAATTCAGCAAATAGTGCTCTCTAACCCGGCCGGCCATCTCATAGGAACCTCTACCGGACGAGTCCGGTGGCCCTATTCATCCATCATCACCTCTCCACTTCGTCAACTGCCACAGAGGGCAGATCCGTACAAGTCCCTGCGGGACGAGACAATATCACGCTCGAGGAAGAGCGAGTGGTTACTTTATCATGACTGTTTGCCGCACATGAGCATAGAGTACCATAAAATGTGTCATTGTTTTAGTAATACAATTAGTTATTGTTGTTTTAAGGGGCGGAACTACGAGGTATAGCCTACCTTAGTTCATTTTCAAAGTCATTTTGTATTATCCGACATATTCGGTGATCCGACCTACTCCACATCCAGTTTAGGTCAAATAATCGAGACTACTGTACAGTGAAACCCCCATTTAACATTTACCCTGGGACCTGCAGATTTGTGCCTTAAATTGAGGTGAAGTTTAAATAGGGGTTTTGTGGGGGGGGGATATAATGCCCTTTTGTGGCTAGTTTAACAAGTATACAGTACACTACTATATTGACTACTATATTCACAAATTACTCTTTCATATGAGCTTAATACAAAGTATTTATATATAGTCATCATCATCATCACCATGCACAGTTTCCAGCCACTGGCCGGGTCTGTTTGGAACACAAGCCTCTCCAACGTCTTCTGTCTTCCCACCATCTCTCAGCCTCCACCCTTGTCCAGTCTTCTCCTCTCTTCTTCACGCTTTCTTCCACCCCCTTCAGCCACCTGTCTCTCGGTCTTCCTCTCGGTCTCTTTCCTTCCCACTTCGTCTCGTGTACTCTCCTGGGTATCTTCTTCTCCTCCATTCATTTTACATGTCCATACCATCTAAGTCTAGATTTCTCTATACCATCCTGTAATGGTTCCTCCTTCATTGATTCTCTGGTCCTCTCATTTCTTATTCTGTCCATCTTTGTAGCTCCAATACAGCTTCTCAAGAACCTCATCTCACTGGCCTGTATTTTGCTCTTCTCCCTTCCTTTCATAACCCAGGTCTCCGAGGCATACGTCAGGATAGGGACATAGTACGTCCGATATATGATCTTTTTGCTGTTCTGAGGGACATCCTTGCTCCATAACATGCTTCTCACACTCCTCCGAAATGCTTCTGCCTGCCTCCCCCGCTCATTTATTTCTCTATCGTTTCTTCCATTATCTTGTATCAGGCTTTCCAGATACTTGAAACTCTCCACTTTCTTCAGCTGTTCCCCACCAATTGTTATTCCCGTTGTGGTTCTTTCCTTCTTCCTTGTTGTGATCACCATCTCACTCTTATTTATGCTAAATTTCATCCCATATCCTTGTATTATTCCTTCCCACACGTCACACCATTGCTTTCATCTTTCCTTCCCCAATTACTTGTGCCACTCGGGTCATTATGTCATCCATCACCACAATGAAAAGTAACGGTGACAGTGCACTTCCTTGTTTCAGGCCGTTTCTCTGTTCCAACCAGTCTGATCTCTCTCCTCCCACTTTCACACAGCTCACGCTTCCCTTGTACATCTTCTTTATCCTCTTTATAGTCCATTTCTCTACCCCTATATCCTCCAGGGACTTCCATACTTTGTTTCTGCATACACTGTCATATGCTTTCTCAATGTCCAGGAAGGCCATCAGTAGATCTGTTCCATACTCATAGTGCTGTTCTTGTAACTGCCTTACAGCAAAAATCAAATCCACTGTGGACCTTCCTGCTCTGAAGCCATGTTGTTCTTCCCTCATTCCTTCCTTCTATCCTTGTCCTAATACTCTTTTCCAAAACTTTCTCGAAGATCTTTGCACAATGACTCATCAGTGTTATTCCCCGATAGTTTCTGCAATCTGTTCTACTACCTTTCTTGAAGAACGGGACAATTATTCCTTCTTTCCAGTCCTCTGGGGGTCTTCCTTTCCTTCCATGCTGTCCTCATCACTTGGTACAACCACTGTATCCCCACCTCTCCTGCTGCTCTCACCATCTCCACACTCAACTCATCCATACCCGGTGCCTTCCCTCCTTTCATCTTGTTCACTGCATCTTCCACTTCTTTCCATGTTAAGTCCTTTTCTGTTTGCAGTTCATCTTCCTCTTCCCCGATTTCTTCCTCCTCACCATCTTTTCCATTTGGGTTCAGAAGTTCTTCAAAATATTCATTCCACATTTTCTTCAGTTCTTCCCTATTTTCTATCTCTTGTCCCCTTTTGTTCACCATTCTAACATAATCCGTAGGATCCTTCCGCCTCTTATTTTTTACCATCCCATACAGGACCTTTTTTGTACCTTCACTATCCTCCTTCAACATCTTTGTCCACTCTTCCATCCACTTTCTTCTCTCCTCAGCCACTACTCTCTTCGCCTCCTTCTTTCTTTCCTGGTACTCTTCCCTTGTCTCTACCGTCCTATTTTGATACCACCTCCTAAAGTCTCTATTCTTTTCCCTTACTATATCTTTTGTCTTCACATTCCACCATGGTGTTTCCTTCCACCTCTTCTTACTACTTGTCCTCCCACATACTGCTTCTGCTGCACCTACTAGTGTCTTCTTAAATCTAGCCCATTCCTCTTCCACCCCTCTTTCTTCATCTGTTGGAATTCCTTCCTTTACCATTTTGAGGTACTTCCTGGTTCTCGGTCCCTTTCTTCTCCTTACTCCCTCTCAGGTTCATTACCAGCAATCGATGGTCGCTATCTAGGTTCTCCGATGGTATAACCTTGATGTCAGTGATGTTCTTATTTAGTTCTTCCTCATACATTATATAGTCGACCACCGACTTCCTGGTCAAGTCATCACTGTACCATGTGATTGTGTGGCTCTCTCTTTTCTTAAAGAGTCCTAGAACACTCTCATAACCTTGTCTTTCTCTTCCTACATGGGCATTGAAATGATATATAGTTATCATGGTTAAATAAAAAGTTTTTGAAAAAATTATCACAATATTCTACTGTGGTAGGCTACCTTATAGTTTTTATTTAAAAAATAACGGCTGCCACTGCCTCAAAATATAGCTTGTAGGATATTAAATAATAAACAATAATCTATTAAAAATTAGTTTTGTACATTAACAAGAAAAAATGTGCATAATATAAGCTAAATATATAGGCCTAGTTGCCTCAAACTCTGGACAATAAGGACCACACAAGTCTGTAAGGATGTAAGGAGGATTTCATTAGACATTGATGCAATCTTATATTCCATTAGATGAAATTGAAACACCATGAAAATACAGAATTCTATGTCTTGCTTTTCACTAATAGTGAGCTTAATCCTTTTTGCCGATATTTCTATGACATTCACCACTATGCCTTATTCCATATAATGACAACATGCCAGAGCCATGGAGAAGAGTTCTTACCTCCTACCGACGTGAAGTTAAAAGCAAGTTTACAATTGATACGGTGTGTGTAATATTTCAATCTAAGGTAGTGTGCTCGTACAGGTAATAGCTCTTCTTCGCGGCTCTTGCGTGTTGTAATTACTCTGAACTTATATGGAATAAGGTATAGTCTAATGTAAATCCAAAACTATTACAACACGCAAAGAATACACAAGTCCTACTCAGCACAAATCTCATCACAATGAAATAGCTTGGCTTTGGTTCGGTAGTGTTGTCATCGGATCTGAATGAATTCCCGCCATCAATACAGAATAAAATTGCCAACTTTAACTAAATAAAACCTCCAACTTTTAGCAAACGTAGGCTTCCTGTATGAACATTAAAAAATTGAAATATGATACATACAGTAGGTACTTTACATGAAGAGTTCAGGATCGTTATCACGGGATGGCAGGCTTGAAGTGGGCTTTTTTTAATTTTATTTTTTATCGCGACCGAGTGTCACAATAACATTTACCCTATCTCCCGAATCCAGCTTGTACCGTAAGGAAAGCAGTAATAAGACCTTCCTCCATCCTATTCCATAAACCACTTTCAACGAGACCCAAGTGACTTCAACGTCAGGCCTTATTTTGAACTCTCCTAAGAGACCGTTTATTTATTTATGCCCACTCCACTGTAGTTAGTTTTCAAACAGAGGTATTGTTGTCAATAATTGACAATTATTGTTGACATCTTATCCAACGTTGCCACAAACTGTTTGCGACTGTAGAAACGTTAAATCGACATACTGTATTTTTATTTCACAAACTTTACGTCAACGCAAAGATCTTATTCCTGCGGCCCAAAAATTAAGCCTAAATTGGAGGCTGGCGCAGTGATTACGAACAAGTTCATGTTCAAATAAAGGAAGTGAGGTTAAGTTATCTGACGTTTGAGTATAGGTCTGCAAAAGGCTAATATTTATTTTCAAAGGAGTACCGTACATACGTATGTACTATGAAGGAATCAACTGATAATCTGTGTACTTCGTAACGCATCTAGCGAAGTCTAGCTACCAGTTTCTGCGGGATGATTTACGGTCGAATGTAAGAGACGCCTTGCCATCAAAAAATCATTTTGTCATTTCATGACATTAACTCACAATTGGACAAATGTGGTGGATTTATTAATCAATAAAGCTATTAAAAACCAGTGAAAGGAATTGATATATTTTTCATTAACTAGTCCCCTGTTTCTTTAAATTGACCCACGATTATAACCAATGCGACAGTTCGTCTGCGGTACGCCTGTAGTGATTGGTCAGTTTCTCAAGGTCGCTGCGTGACTTTCTTGAACTGGCCAATAACAAAGCGTCTTCTCGCGGATGTTCAGTGTTCGGACGGGCACCAATTCAAGGGAGCGGGAAAACACGCACTAATTCATGCATTTCCTCCGCCAGTTCCGACTTCCTGCGCGAATCGCGCGGTGTATCTGTGTCTTGCCATTGCACAGCAATAACGTTACATTTCTTTAAAAGCTTGTTCCCATTCGCAACAAATTGTGGCAAGGCTTGGTGATTTTTAAATCTTACGTCATCGCAGAGGGAGTGACGTCATACTCTTCGAGGGAGAAAATATTAACTTTTTTTTTACCTGTGACGCTTCCTTTGTTGCCTTTAGGATATCATCCATCACCAGTATAAACAGCAATGGCGAGAGTACACTCCCTTGTTTTAATTTATGTTCAATTTCAAATCATCCTGTTTTACCTACTTGAGTCTTGACACAGCTGCAACAATTACTGTGCATTGCTTTCATCATTTGTATTATTTATTCTCCAATACCTTTCTGTTTTAGGCTTTCCCAAACTCTGTCTCTAGGGACACTATCATATGCCTTTTCTAAGTCAATGAAGGTCATTATCATGTCTTTTTCATATTCCCAGCATTTTTCCATAGTTTGTCTTACAACAAAAATAGGTTTCACTGTTGATCCTCCCCTTCTGGACCCAAACTGTTCCTCTCGAATTTGGTTTTCAACCTTTTTTAGAATCGTTTCTCTAGCATTTTTTACATGATCTTGGAAGCATGAGAGATTATAGTATTCCTTGGTCGTTTCCACACACCTTCTTGTCTCCTTTCTTGAATATTGATATAATAATCCCTTTCTGCCAATCCTCTGGAATTTGTTTTGCTCTCCACACTCTCGTGAGTACTCTCAATGTGCACTATATTCTAACAGGTTCCACGGCTACTTCGTCAGTTGGTTCCTCAGTTTAGGGCTGCGACAACGCGGCCATGTAGCCCCGTGTACTTTGGGTGTGTGTAGAATCTGTCTGATAACCGGTGTTAATTGTGATGGCTGTATTAGTGTTATCTATTATTCAGGCAAGGACTGCAGACGATCAATTTCAAGTAGTTCCTACTTTTTTGCTACCAAATGTTAACATCAACGACACCTAGCAGTGAACCTGGCTACTAGATGCTACCGCAACCAGCACCTGGTGGCGAACGTTGGAACTAATAGAGCTTTAATCAAATCTAACCTACGAATTTAGCTTCACACAATATTGTAGTTAGTGGAAGGTTCTTTTACATGCCATAAATCTATGACATGGGCCTGCAGGCTTTACTTCCCCTCCAAAGGAAGGCATACCGAGGGATTTTTTAACGCTCTTAAAAAATTCGACAACTTCGGCCGGGTTTGAACCCGCGATCTTGGGCATAGAAGCTCAGCATGCTACGAACCACGCCACCAAAGCCGCTCACAGCTACTTCATCTACTCCCACAGCTTTCCCCCCTTTTCATCTTCCTAACGGTCACTTCCATCACTGGCATTGTAAGGTCTGCCTCTATTTCTTCTTCTGCTACTTCTTGCACTTCAATAGCTCCTGTGCACATCGAATTTCTCACATTTAGCAGTTCATGAAAATATTCTCCCCATCGGTTTTTAATATCTTCAGGTTCCTTCAATATCATTATTTCTTTGATTTTCACATGTCCCTTCCTTTTATTCATGACTACACTAAACTATAGTTTATTTCCACATTGACAATCATCTTTTATTTCCTGTGTGAATACGTCCCTGTTCACTATATTGCTCATAATAGAGATAAGCTATGGAATGTATGGTTTTCCAGTGGAATCAAAACCACAGTGAGAGATGCTCTTATTTTGAAAATCCTACATGCAATGACTAAGATTAAATCCAGGTAAAATACCAACAATTAAGTCACTAAATCAACATCCTGGGAGAAAATAAGAAGTTTAAAACAACTCAAGTAAAAAGATTTTGGAACAAGAAATGAAATTAAACTACAATGTAAGATAACTTACAGTAAAATTGCTAGGATTAGCAGCCATCGTTACATGTACATCAAAATAGTTCTGAATCTCAGGTATTGCAGGGGCAGAGAGACCCCTTGGAGGTACACGTTCAGCACGTTCACCTGAAAATTCGAACATTATTGTCATTCAAATACTACTTGAATTTCATGCTAACCTAAAATCAAATGTTTCCAAAAACAGACTGGATCCCTGAATTCCATAGTTCAAATGTGATGCAGTAGAAAGAATAAGATCTCATACCCAGGTGTTTGGTCACTCCTTGTATGATTGAATTTCATAATTAGTTCCCCATTCATTCAATATCAACTTCAACTCGTAATAATCAACTGTGAAAATACCCACCACAGAAGAGGGCAAAACTTCAGTTTATTCAATAGCATACATTTATACATTTTCATTTGAGACTGTTTTGCCTTTCAGCGTCCAGTCTACTGTAGTCCATATTCCTGTTTGCGAACAAGTACCCCCCATTAGCAGTTAGCACTGCAGTCGTTCAACACTGAATCTAACCGTCGCCTCTGAATACCCAGCAATTCCCTAAATTCAAAATCAGTAATGATTAGGGGCCGTATTTTTTGGTAATAGCGATACGCGCGAACTTTTTTCATATCTTCTTTCTTGCCTATAGATGACCTTCTAGGTACGTAAAATACCGTATTTTAACAAAACGAACTCTCGAAATATCACGAAATCTGATTTATTGCGCGAATTGTGCAAAAATCACAAAACATACTCCACTTGGTACGAAAAATACTAATGCACGAGTGCACCAACCTCGGTATTCATCAGTGTTTACGAAACCGTGGTAAAACTTTTACCGTGGTATTGTCGTAAAAGCAGTGCACCATTACTATCGCTCGGTTTCGTTACCGCGGTTTCTTGACGCTTGCTTTTCTTGCTATTATTCCCCTCGGAAGAAATTCGTTAATTTCGATAGTCACTTGTCTTCAGTTTATCCAGACAGCCAGCAGACGGCAGTGATCGTTTCGACAGTCACGTGTCTCCCATACTGTTTACATTTTGTCTCAACGCGAGTTATCAGCTGTGCAAAACAATGGAAAATAAAATGATGAAACGTCCTAGATCTCCCAATTTCAGCCCTCATGAAAATTTCGGGAACTCTAGTAGTATACGTTGCCTGCCGCCATTGAAATCCGAAAAAAATTCTATAGAAATGGCGAATGTTACTAATATACAGGAGTTGAATATTTTATCGCTAGAGGGTGTTACTGAACTTTTTCAGAGTGCCAACATTATTGTTTCCAGACCAATATTTTCATCCAGACCAATGGTTTTCGCCTAGACGCGCTTTCAGCCGAGATTCGTGAAATATGGTGCTATCTTGAGTCGAACCTGGCCATCTTGCTACTATATCTCTTATCTTGAGGTTCGAATCCCTCACAGTTTGCATGTTTAGAGAGAAATAGCCTTTCCTGTTTTTAAATACCTCCCCATTTTCACCTCGGGAAGACTGTATTCTCACATGAGTGCAGTCCAGCGCACCCAATACACCTGGGAACCCAGCTATTCTGTGGAAGCCTTCCATAACCTCTCTTTGTTCCCATTGGGTAAGTGGTAGTTTAATAAACTGTGGCGATAACGAGGCAACTACATTAGAAACCTTGTGTATTATGCGGCATGCTGTTGTTCTGTCAACATCACACACGTCACCGATCACTCCCTGAAATGTCCCAGTTGCATAGAACCGCAGTGCTATACAAAGACTATTTCTAGGCGATTTCGGATTTTTTCTCCCAGTAGAGAATTTCAATTGTTCACCAATTATGTCCAAAATATATGTCTCCTTCCATAATCGAAATATTCTCTGGAATGAAGCATCGCTCAGTTCTTCGAATAAATCTCGCCTCTCTTCTATAAACCTCCCTCCATTCCTTTCAAATCGATTAAGACACTGGAGATATAAACTGTAGTTGTTAAACTCCATTTTGGAATTTACCACAGAATACAAATAAAGAAAACTTTATCACGGTTTTCTTAGATAACCGCTCCCTCACGGGCGGTAAACATTTTACTGCGGTAAAACTCGAAACCGAGCTTGGTGCAACAGAAATAAGACTTTACCCCGGGAAACTAGGAACTTTACCGCGGTATTCTCTTTACCGAGGTTGGTGCACTCGGGCATAAATATTATCAAAAAAGCTCTCCAATAAACGTTTAAATGCTTGTGAGGAATTGACCATCGTGGTTTCCTTCTCATTTGATTGGTAGTGCTGCATATTCTCTACACAAATGCCCACAAAGCCAGAAATATATGTATTCAGTTCCACGATCTCTAAGGCTATCGATGAAAATCGATATCTGCTATCGATTACATCAAATGGCGTTGTGGTTGCAGATACAACCGTGCGAGTTCGCGACTGATAAAACTTTATCGGCAAACATCCAGCATTAAAGTATCAAACTGCCGAAAACTAAATTCACAACAGTTTTCTCGAGGGCCGAGGACTACAACAGTGAGGGGTTCTATGTATTTGACACTGCAATGACATAATTTGTTAGATTTAGGCTACTCCATACTAAAAAGAAGATTTCAAAAGAAACATCAATCATAATGACAATTTATTTCGCGAAATACCCACCGAAATTGTGTCAATTTCAACACCAACAGTTTCATTTCACCAAAAAATAAGGTCCTTAGTAATGATATAATCCAGGTTTTAGTGACCTGGTTTCTCTACCATCTCATGTGTACCTAAGAATCTCTCTATGCTTCAAGAATGAATTTGTAACAGATAACCCCATGCTAGCACAGAAGTCCTGTAGACATTTCCCATTGGTGTTCGCTTCCATATCCTCACCCCAATTACCCATTACCTTTTCATACCCCTCAGTTCTATTTCCTATCCTGGCACTGAAATCCCCCACCAGTACCATACTATCCTTATTGTTAATTCTCACTACCACATCACTCAGTGCCTCATGAAATCTGTCTATTTCGTCCTGTTCCGCCCCTTCACATGGAGTGTACACTGAAACAATTCTGGCCCGATTCCCTGACATTTCCAAATCTATCCACATTAAGATGGTATATTGGCTTTCACAGCCAGTGAATTAAAACTGAGCAATCCTTCCAGGTTTGTGCCGTGTGAGCTTTTAGTTCTCGCAGTAAACAGGAGCAGTTGCACTTAACATAAAGGGAGGTAGCGCGCAGTTCGCTACTCCTGTGGGGGTCCAGGCAGGGACACCAAGACCCACTGATGAGCCACCTTGGTGTCCTAGGCGAAACCCCACACAAGACACGGCACAAAACTGGAAGAATTGCCGAGGTTTCTATACCTCACAGAAACTATGTTACACTCTAAGGTTCTCTTGACATACAACCCTACTCCCCACTTTGCCCTGCCTTGTTTTACACCTGACAGGTAAACCTTGTAACCTCCTACAGCCTCCTCTTGATCTCCTTTTATCTTAACTTCACGAATCTCTAGAATATCCAATCGCATCCTACTTGCTGACTCAGCTAGCTCTACATTCTTCTTTCTAACCACATCCTATAGCATTTAGCATAAAATCTCAAAATAAGCTATGATCGATACTGATCATGAATGTCTCGAAGATGTAGTGTGTAAATCCGTTACTCTCAAAGAAAAATTAAGTACTCGTGTCTTCCGTGAAATTTGGCAGGGTAACAATCCATAGTAACAGACTTTCATTATAGATTTCATTATTCACACTCGAGACAGCAGCAGTTTGCAGGAAACAAGATAAGACATATTTAACTTACATTCGACTAGGTAGAAAAAAACGGACAACATTTATTTATATATGAAGGGTGTCAGGAGAAAACAAGGAATGTCACAAAATTGACATTTTGAAGGTTATGACGCCATCTGGTAGCGATCTTTGTGTACTTCACAGTGGTCTATTAGTTCAAGTAGAAAACGAGAGAGGTCACGTGATTATAGAGGTTATAAAATTAGCTCGTAGGGAGAAAAATGCAAGTTTGTAAATCTTACATTTATTATTTCTCAAACATGCATTTGTTGGACATTTCTTGTTTTCCCCTAACTCCCTTCATATATATATTGTGCCCGTTTGGACGCATCCCTGATCTCGGTAATTCACAAGTAAGGTAAGGTGAGAAATTATTTTTGAACTAGCACATTCCTTAAAATCTCAATTTATTTATAGATAAAAATATGATTCGAATGAAAAAACCTCAACAAAGATAAAACAAATCACACATGAGAAATCAACAGTCCCTAAAATATTACTAGAATGTCGCAGATATGATAATCAGAAAATTAATTAGTCCATTCTGATATCAAAAAAAAAAAAGAATATTTTCACTGGTAATCACTGTTCAATAAAGAGTTCTGAGCGATCCCTAATATTTACATGTTCGTAGTTCATTTTTCGAAAGATTGCATTTGATTTTTTAAACATTTGTAGCAAAACATTTCTCAAAAAAAAAAAAATAGTCACTTGATTCATTCGGTGTTATTCCATAATTAGACTTATTTGGAAAAATTATCATATCACTGATTCGTTGTTTCATAACAATATCAATACTCGACAGACATAAAGTCGAATGTTAATAATTGTTCATAAAGATTTTCAATTTCCAAAAAAAACGAAATTTGTTCAAAAACATTTCATAATATTTTGAAAATTTAACTTTCTTCTTTCCTCACTTTCATTTGTTTAAATGTCACAAAAATTTTAAATTATTTTCGTATGTTATTAACATTACACAAAAATTGTTGTAAACAATATAAATTATTTCTATCCACCATCAGCGGATTAAATCCTTAACTCTTCACCAAAATTTTATGTTACCAAAAATTTACTATCACCAAAATTTTCATATAATCTCACAAAAAAAAAAAAATCAAAAAGAATTTATTATTATTATTAATTAATTAATTTCAAAATTTCCCTTCACTTTATTTATAACAAGTTTTCTCAACCGCTCACATGATGAATATTTTATTTGCTCATTTCCACTGTTATTATTATTGCAAAATAAAAATTCATTAATTATTTATTTTAATTCATTTGCACTTTTCATCTTATTTTTTTTTTCTCGGTCAGGTTCAACAAATCTTAATTCATGTTCTTCAATTATTTATTTAGGCATACCATCGGAACTTCGAGTTGATCCAGAAAAAAATATGATTTAATATTTGGATTAACAGAATAGTGAAATCTGACAAGAATATGGGGCGGTCCACATTGCCTAACCCTTCTTTTACAAATTTAGCCCACAGGCTCTTTCAAACATACGCACATCCTTGTGTGCCCACAACTACGGGAACAAAACCCACTTGGATGATCCCCAAGGTCTCTACAACTTTAAGTGTCACCAAACGCACACTAAAATCATCACCAAAATATTCTGCACACATATTTTTTTCATCATTTTATATATATATATATATATATATATATATATATATATATTGCAATATTCTGTCAATTACTAGACTGTGGTCTTCAGTGTTATTTTACCAATTAAATAAATTCTGGTCAATATCTCTTTGCCTCCCATTTACATAAATTCTCCCTAACTTGATACATTAAATACCAGCCGTTCCTTTCTTTTCATCTGAATATATATACTTTTATTTTTTTTAGTGCTTTTGGAAAAAATAATTCTGAGCTCAAAAAACTTACTACTTCATTCTCTTCATCCATAAACTCATTTAAATTTATTTAAACTTCCAAACTTTTATTCAAAAATAAACAAATTTATTTAATTTAAGTCCTTCCAACTAACTAAATTCATCCACAAATTATTATTATTATTACAAAAAAAATATTTAGGCATCATCAATGTCAAATGATTATTATCGCCCTATTCCTTTAATAAATAAATATTTAAATCTCATCTGTAAATGATTATTATTAACATCTCCTATTATTTTTATTTAATGCATTAATTATTTAATCACAATAAACAATTAACAATTAATTTAAATTAGTTCTTAATGTTCGGTATTATCACTCCCAAATTATTTATAACTTTTAATAGCATCATTATTATTTATAATATTAACTTATTCACTTCACACTTGATTATTATTACTATTATGTAAATCAAATTATTTAAATAATCCAATTCGCAATTACTTCTGCTCTCATAATAAGAAAGAAAAATACTTCTATCCCTTGGAATAATCGAAATATTTCATGTCGGAACATGAACTAATGCCTGTCCTGACAAAAATTGTAGATCGAAAAATAAATTGTCAGACAGCAGTTCCATTTGTCATCCAAATACAATCGAAAATCTAGCTACGGTGACTGTTCAAAAATATGGAATTCTCTAATACTACAGGTTAGTGGATAGTACATGAATTGTTGTCTTACTTCATTCTTGATGTAGAGAAAGGGCGCGTCCTGCGTTGGACACTATTCCAACAGTGTCTTCCCATGGCCATCTGCCGTATCCATATAGTGTACCTCATTCGTCTCCATGTCCTACCAATCCTACGAGTAGTTTTAGCGGCGCATGTTGATATTCGCAGTCGCTCGTTCGAAATAACTCCTGCTATCACCAGTACCGTGTAACATGACGAAAAGTTGCTCAGTCATAGACTGGTAGGCTACAGTACTCCTGTAGATTCGAGAATAAATCACATATTCAAATAATGCGGTTTCGTTTGCACGCTAAGATAGGAACACCTATTAGCTGCATAAACGAACTGATGAAATAAAACTTCTCCTGATGAAATTTGAAGTGCCTGATGTATAGTCACCACAAGAAATACATCGTTCTGTAGGCTAACTTCTGTGAATGGTTTCGACACTACCATCACCTGACTGTAGAATATGTGACCTGAATGTCAGTGAATATTCTAAGTCCATTCGCTGCCAAAAGTTAAGTTTGTTCACTCGAACAAAAACTAAGTCGTGCTGACCACTGGTACAGCGACTAAGTCCTCCGACCGTCAGAATCTCGGCGTGTATACTTTCACTTCACGTTACGTAGTTCCGCACATGAGCAAATGCTCCGTTGTAATGATGTGTCTATGGTAAGAATCGCGGACTTTATATAGTTCAGCGAGAAATTGTTCCGGAACATTCCATCTCGTATCTCGGCTTCTACTGGACCGATTTTAACGCTTGATAGCTCAAATCCCTTCTCTTGTAATTGCCAGTAAAGTGTGCTAATTTCCTAGCATCCATCTCTTCTCCTAAAGGTAATGCCAGAAAAATATTTCTCGTGACGTATGCGGGCTCCACATCATAAACTCACGTCACTCGCCCCTGCGATGCATGCTTCCCTCAGCACTCTTGAGTCTCCTCCGCGCGTTATTCAAACCATCCATTCCCTCAATCTCTTCAACTAATAACTCTTCTGGCCCTTAGCCAGCAGGCTGTTGCAAGCACTTGTAAGAGGTTTTTGGAAATTAAGCTCTTATTTGCAAGCCGCTCAAATGGGAATGTTTGAGTGTTTGTTTTGTCCAAATAATGACACCCTTTGACTGTAAGAACAACGTCTCATAGTGTGCCATGCCAAGCGAGGAGCTCTTAAAGTGGACAAGATTTAATAATTCACAAATTATGAAACAAAGATGACAGGGTTTCATGAACTATATAATAAGATTTTAAAGTTTTAATGTGTATTATATTTAATTTGTTCTGGACTGTATTGTGTTTTATGAGTGACTATGTGTACATGCATGATGTTCTTTTACTTTGTTCAGTGTTTTTTATATGTAATGTTTTAACGGCTTCCATTTGTGGCTGATGAAGGACCGTTTTTAAGGTTCGAAACATGTCCCACAACTAGTGCGGTGTAGCACTTATTTAATGTATTGATTGACGGAGTTTGAACATTAAATCAAAATAATAATGTCAACAATGTCACGGACATGTGAACGATCCGGGTATAATATATATAATTTGACTGTATTTCTTCGCATATTAGAGGCCGTCGCACCACACTTTTCAAACAAAAGAAAATTGGTTTATAAAATTTCATCATTTAATCGTCGCAAAGCATATTCGTATTTGCGCACCTATCAGTAGCACAAGCTGCCGCGAGCTTACAACCAGCGTGACTTTGTCAGAAGAAAGGTGTCCCTGCCTCTCTGCCTGCGGGCTATGATGCACGCCATGGGAGTGGTCGGCATAGTCACATAGTTTTTTTTTTCAAATACCCAATAAAAAGTTCTTATACTTTACCTGAAGTAACGTTTTCTCAGCCCAGGATAAACGTACAGCAGGAAACTTGGTCTCATTTTGAAGCTCTCATTCCTGATTATCGGAAACTACGACCACTGTAAACAGTGTGATAACTAGGGCTAGAATTCTGATGATTTTGCATTATTTTTTTGGTAAGACTGACAAGTTGCTCAAATATACACACATCAAAAAAAGTTTTGCATCACCTCGGTTCCCAGATCTCCGGCATATAGACGTTGACTGTGTATATTGTATCAAAGATACAGTCCCTTTGACTGTTCATAGATGTCACTAAAACTGCTCAAAGATGTAAACAACCATGCATGAGCAGGGCCTATTAGACGGAGGGGGTACGACAGCCGATCAGTTCCAGTCATTCCACCAGGACGAAGGTACGCTGCTCATGTTGTCTGTAGTTCTACCATGCCTAGAAGGTCAATACCGCAGTTCGATCGCGTCCGCATTGTTACTTTGTGTCAAGAAGGGCTCTCAACAAGGGAAGTTTCCAGGCGTCTCAGAGTGAACCAAAGCGATGTTGTTCGGACATGGAGGAGGTACAGAGATACAGGAACTGTCGATGACAGGCCTCGCTCAGGCCGCCCAAGGGCTACTACTGTAGTGGATGACCGCTACTTACGGATTGCCGCTCGGAGGAACCCTGACAGCAATGCCACCATGTTGAATAATGCGTTTCGTTCAGCCACAGGACGTCGTGTTTCAACTCAAACTGTGCGCAATAGGCTGCATGATGAGCAACTTCACTCCCGACGTCCATGGCGAGGTCCAGCTTTGCAACCCCGACACCATGCAGCGCGGTACAGATGGGCCCAACAACATGCTGAATGGACCCCACAGAATTGGCATCACATTCTCTTCACCGATGAGTGTCGCATATGCCTTCAACCAGACAATCGTCGGAGACGTGTTTGGAGGCACCCTGGTCAGGCTGAACGTCTTAGACACACTGTCCAGCGAGTGCAGCAAGGTGGTGGTTCCCTGATGTTTTGGGGTGGCATGATGTGGGGCCGACGTACGCCACTGGTGGTCATGGAAGGCTCCGAAACGGCTTTACGATACCTGAATGACATCCTCCGACCCATAGTGCACCCATATCGGCAGAATATTGGAGAGGCATTTGTCTTCATGGACGACAATTCTCGACCTCATCGTGCACATCTTGTGAATGCGTTCCTTCAAGATAACGACATCGCTCGACTACAGTGGCCAGCATGTTCGCCAGACATGAACCCTATCGAACATGCCTGGGATATGTTGAAAAGGGCTGTTTATGGACGTCTTGACCCACCAACCACTCTGAGAGATTTACGCCGAATTGTCGTTGAGGAGTGGGACAATTTGGACCAACAGTGTCTTGATGAACTTGTGGATAGTATGCCACGACGAATACAGGCATGCATCAATGCAAGAGGACGTGCTACTGGGTATTAGAGGTAGTGGTGTGTACTGCAATCTGGACCACAAATGCTGAAAGTCTAGCTGTATGATGGTACAACATGCAATGTGTGGGTCTCATGAGCAATAAAACGAGCTGAAATGTTGTTTGTGTTGATCTCTATTCCCTTTGTATTTAAAGGTTCCGGAACTCTTGGAACCGAGGTGATGCAAAACTTTTTTTGATGTGTGTATATATATATGTTTCATGAAAGAATGAGTTCAATGAAGTCTATTTGTTAGGGTTTTTTTTATTTATATTTTTTTTTTTTTTTTGCATTTTTTGCCATTTTTGAGGGATAGGGCATTATTGGAGGAAATTTTAGGTCATTTCGGTCATTTTTATACTATTTTCAGGAAAGAAGGATAATTCTTTATGTTCAGCTATTCCAAATTCTGTATTTTACTAAAATCCCGTGTTGAATATTTTGTTGGATTTCATACAAGCATAACATATATTTTCCCAAAAGTATGCGTGTAATGGACTCGCCCATACAAGGAAGTACATTTGCCTCTTGCGTCGGTAGAAGGCTACAGCTAGCAATGAGTCACTGAGTTCATGGTATTTCTTTGAGCCGGAAGTGCTGTTCTATTTGACGCGAAGTTATGATATGCCTAAAGTGAAGCAAATTGTGTCTGTTAAACTAAAACAATTTGTTTCGCAGTATGGAGAAAGGGTCTTCACCACTGACAGGACAATACTTTACTGCAAACTTTGTGACGCGAGAGTGGCCGCTATAAAAAGGTTTACCGTGGAACAACATGTATCGCGTGAGAAACACAAAAATGGTCTGCAACGACTTCAGGATGAAGGAACATTACTACAACAGAAGCTTCTTGGAAAAACCCATTCATCCTTTTCACCATTAATTAGTTAGTTATTGTTTTTTTAAGGGGCGGAACTACGAGGTCATCTGCCCCACTTTTCACCATTCTTTGAAGAACTGTGTAGAGTGTTTCTCTGTGCCGATATCCCATTGAGTAAGTTAAACAATCCTAAACTGCACAATTTCTTAGAGAAGCACACGGGCAAATCCATACCGGATTCTTCTATGTTAAGGAAAATCTATGTTAGACGATGCTATGAAAAAAACTTTGGAAGAAATCAGGAAAAGAATTGGAAATAAAAAAATATGGGTACCGGTGGACGAGATGACAGACTCTTCAGGACGATATGTAGCTAACGTGGTGGTAGGAACACTGGACGAGGATGTTCCTGGGGAACACTTTCTACTCTATTGTGAGCATTTACAAAAAGTTAACTACTCAACAATCAGCAAAGTTCTTGATAAACCGTTGGCATTGTTGTGGCCTGATGGCATTCGGCATGACAATGTGTTGCTCTTAGTAACGGATGCAGCCCCTACATGGTCAAGGCTGCTAATTCACTTCGTGCTCTCTACTCTAAAACGGTGTATTTAACTTGTTTGGCCCATGCGTTACACCGAGTCGCGGAGGAGTTTCGCAGTCATTTTCCAGAAGTTGACCAATTGATAGGATGTGTGAAAAAGGTATAAGTGGTGAAACAAATCGTGGATTCATTTGACAGCACAGAAGCCGCATCTATCAAAGCAGCGCAAAAATTTTTGGCAGATAGTGAAATCGCAGGGAAACTTGCTTACATAAAAGCAAATTTTGGATTTCTTCCTACTACCATAAGCGCTCTGGAAAAGTCTGAAATGCCGCTATTTGCCAATATTAATAGCTTGAATTCATTTTGTTACCACACAAGGCTAAAACAATACAGAAATAATAGAAAATCAAAGGTCATTTTCTGCATATTTTTAGGTCATAAATGCATTTTTTATTTTGCATTTTTGGCACTTTTTTTTTAGGTCATCATAATCCTAGCCCTAGTGATGACGAATTTATGAAGAGTAATATTAATGGGAGATTTTGTGCGTTCTAGAGTATTTGATCTCAGCAAAATGTTTATTGAATGAAAGTTGTAGAGAATTTATTTTCCACTGAAAATCATGTATCAATTTTTTTTTTTTTTTATGAGCAATGGGTAGGAGTGGGGGTAAATGTAAGAAAAATGGAAGAAATGTGTTTTTTGTGTTTCAGCCCTGGAGCGCCGTGTTGGTGAAAGTTTTTCGTTTTCATTACATTACAACCATTTTTTGAACACAGCAGTGCATCTAAATAATATTTGAACCATTCTTTGTATAAATGTAACCACACACATACACTCACACACACACATGCATATAATTTTATTTAAGCAAAAATTCCCCTACAGGAGAGCGATTAAACTTGATAACATGATGTCATATGGAGGTGTGTCTCCTCCGCTCCTCCCAAAATCTCTTCATTCGCGCGGAATGCTCCCTCTTCCTCTCATCCGTTCACTTTTTCCCAGGTTGGCGCAATGATCTTGGTTCAAACTTAACATTCGCGATTTTCGTCTGGCGCTCAGTTCGGTCTTCGAAATTTTGTATACCTATTACTTGTAAGTCTCTCTGTACCTCTCTAAACCATTCTGAGGCGCATTTACACTGTGTTATGATACAAGTAGTTACTTTGGCAATCTGGAGGTGGCCATCCTGTGGATGTGAGTGTAAAATGTATTTCTTTTTTCTTTTAGAAACTTGATTGGAAATAACAAAATATATTTAATCAATAAATTGTTTAATGAATAAATGTTTTTCATTTATTATGTTATATATACATTTCATGTATATCTCAGATATTTTACACATATACATACGAATTCTTTAGGATAAATACAGAATTTGCTAACAGTGATATAAGAACTCCAAATAATTTCTAAAGTTGTGGAATGAAAACGACAGAGTTGCCGACCCAGTCACTATGGGCATCAACTATGACTCAACCTCAACCATTCCTTCTCAAACCTGATGCTCTTGGTTTTTGTCAGCCGGTTTTCGACAACGCTGACTTCAATGTCAATACAATCGACGGCCACGGGACATTCCATGCAATGGGTGGAATCATATGTGTGACTCCATTTGATGCAGCAGGAGAAAGAGACAACATTACGCGTTCTGCGAGGATGAATACCCCCCAGTTGGTAGCATTTGCTGGATCGACTGAGCTTCAAAGATTTGTGAAGAACCCACAAGGTGGCTTGAAAACAGTTGTAATCAAGGATCTTGATTGCCTGCCCTTGGCTCCTACTGACGTTATATCTCAGTCCGCTGCAGACATCTTGTGGCTTCATGGGAAGACATTTGCCAGGATGGAATGGTTACATGGATAATGCCACAGCAAACAAAGAATTCCAGCGATCTAAAATAATATATCTGCCATTTATCAATGTCCCTCCAACCCATGATGACACTGTCTACACATCCTTGCTCAAAGCTCGCCGAGAATGCAATAGTGTCAAGCAAAAAACCTGCTTTGTGACGTTCGACCAGCCACTATACAGAGTGTATCTTAATTATACAGACAAAAAAAATCAAGGACGCTCTGCGTGTTATGTAAAAGACGATGCCGCAATCGGATGGCGGAGAAAATGAGGTTACTTTGTTACTTCCAGGCGCGCCATTCAAATTGACGGGCTCACCGTATTCGCTGAGCCAGGGTGCAAGCCGAGGCGGACGAGGAAACTTGCGCATTCCCGCCAGCATATCTCTGTCTCCTATCACACACACTCTGGTGTATTCTTGGAATACACGGTACGAGAGAATATAAAGTTTAATGCTCTTTGCATGTTCATTCCTTCCTCTTTGTCAAACATCAACAGTGATCTTCTATTTTCTCTTTGGTGATCATGTCGCTTATATCTTTTGTGAGTCTGTTCTAGATATATATCTTCCATGACCCACCTAGCGTCATCTAGCAGCGAATCTCTGAAGCTCCTCAATTCTTCCTGGTGCAAGAGGACTTCCTTTTCCATCTGGCCACCAGATCTCGTTGCCATCGCCAGCTATTATCTCCATGAGCAAGAGAACTTCGTCTACTTTTTCACTCACCATTCTGTGCTAGTATCGCCTGCTATCAACTCTTTGAAGACCATTCATCAAGAAGAACATTTTTTTTTTGATAAGTTGTCTATTCTGATATGTATTCCTTTTGTCTCCTACCCCCACTCCTTTCCCTTCCTTGGACTCTGTGCTTCGCTGAGTGGGTCTCACTTGTGCGCCGGCCGTCGACTCAGTTAAGGCTCAACTAGAGCAGCCTCCTGACCTAACGAGGCATTTTTTAGATTCCATGCCATGTGGTAACTTTAAACATCAAGGAGAACCTCACCTTCGCCATGCAGCAAAGTTAAGTACAAACTTCAAGTTTTAACCTCATCTTCATGGTTTTAACTTCTACATGCTTTTAACGATCTTTTATAGGCAGTGTGAAATTACTTATTTGTTGAAATAATCATCCTTCGCGGGATTTTCCATGTTGGACTTTTGTCTAATTAAGCCAATCTTGGTGAAAAGCAGCATTTCTTATGCTCATTAAATGAGAGATCTTCTCACAACGTGGGACATTATCAGGGTGTCTACTGTAAGGATGAAGTAAAAATTAGTTACTTTTTAGGTACCTTTTAGTTACCTTTTAGTTAATTTTAGTTACCTTTGAATTCAAGTAACGTCTGCGGTCTACAAGCATAGGCGCTCATCACGCGGTGAAGAAAAACAACAATGAACTGTTTTTAAAGAAGTTTTATATTTATCGTATGGCTTTTAGTGCCGGGAGTGTCCGAGGACATGTTCAGTACGTCTGAGTCTGTAGCTGCTTCCAACGGACACCCTTAGGGTGAGCTACAAGTTCCGTTCAATTTCAAGTTGCAACCAGATATCAATGATACCTAGTGGTGAACGTTGGAACTTTGATAGAGCGTTCTGACGAAATATAACCTAACCATTTAGCTTCACACAAGTTTTGTCTGTGGAAGAATCCTTTACATGCCATAAATCCATGACATGGGACCGCCGGCTTTACTTCCCCTCCGAAGGAAGGCATACTGAAGGATTTTTAACGCTTTTAAAAAATCCGACGACTTTGGCCGGGTTTGAACCCGCTATATTGGGCACAGCAGTTCAGCATGCTACCAACTACACCACCGAAGCCGCTTTAAATGAATTTCACATGTTGTTATAAACATTTAAAAAATAATAAATATATACTAGATATTTAATATCCAATGAGTTGTTTCAGCTAATATGTCGTCTTGTCCACAATATGTTGTTATTATTACGGTACCAAGACGTTGCTCAGCTCTTGACCATTTGGCGAGATTTCCTTCGTCCCCGCGGTAGGTCGCGAAGAAATGTATGCGATGTTACGCGATCGTCACCGAATTCTGTCTTCGCAGTCAAATGCGGAGAAATATCGATATGTTACACGATCGGCGCTGGTCTCAGTTGTTTGGTGAACTTCCCGTAGTTTTCACGATAGAACACGGAGAAAAATCGCGATTTAAATCATCAGTATCACTTTTAGTCATTCGACGAGATTTCCATTGTCCTTGAGTTCGGGCACAAGAAAATATAGCATTATTACACAATCGGCGCCACTTGCTGTCCGTTTGACAAGAATACAGTAATGTCCTCGTCATTGAATGCGGAGAAATATCGCGATGTATCGCAATCGCTGCCGCTCTCGGCCGTTTTACGTTGTCCTCGAGATATTATGCAATCGTCGCCGCACCTGGCCGTTCAACGATTGTCTGCCTGTCTATCTGTGCTGATAGAATGGCGGAGGCAAGCTCAGGGTTGGGCATGGTTAAAATTCACGCGTAGTTATGAACATGTTGTTCGGTCGGCGCCGTGATTCCCTTTGTCCCTATGCTGTGGTTGGGAGTTCATGAGTTCAGGGTGGATCACGAGGAGGATTTAGTATTTCGATGCTACATAGACTGCCATTTTTAAGTGGGTTGATGCACTTCTCGCTCCCCGCACGCTTTTAAGTATACGGTCATGGGAAAAGTGGCAAGTAGGTTTCGTGATGGGTGCTCCGTGATGGGTGCCCAATCACCTTTAACAGGATTCCCGCAGTCCCCGTGGTCACAAGTTCACGATAGGGGACAGGTATTATGATTTTACGCAACTGACGTCGATCTCGGTCCGTTTGACGAGATTCCCGCAGGCAAGTCGTGCGGTCAGCCGGCCGTCTTCAGGATGCGATTTTGGAGGATAAACGTTCGAAGTAGGTACTGCGCCCTTATCCTACGGTCATAGGCTAAGTTCGCATAGATTTCTGTAATGCTAGAAACAGCGTTTAATTGAGCCTCCATTTGCAGGGGAAAAGGAAGTCTGATTTTGCGTCATTTTAATCATGCTAAGCTCCTGCCGCAGTGTTATTGGGACGAGTCATGCAACTGGCCACTTGACGAACCGAGGGAACGTCGCATGTAACTCGCAGACAAAGGCTATTCGAGAACATAATTCTATAACGCGCATTTGCCACGCAGGTGTACGCCCAAGGACTTTCGGAGAGGCTTGCATCAGATTACGTTCTGGAAGTTTCTGTAGTACGTCTTATTCTGGTTTCGCCACGCCCCTAAATAGCGAAATTAATTCATTTCTACGATACGGCAACACCCAGGATCGAACCATTGACAACAATAAGCCGGAAATAATCCTGAGATTTTTTACAGTTGAACAGAATAATTAAATCATCAAAAATTAATAAATCAGTGGTCCAGAACTGAGATCCTTCCGCGGATCCGTCTGGGGTGGAGAGTTTGTTGTGAGAGTGGGGATGGCGTCTATTTCGCCACAAATAGTCCGGAGGACGCAGTGTTGATATCCCCTAAAATTACGATCGATTATCGATCGTAATCCTATGATTCGACGGACCTTACTATCACGAATAATGTGTACCCAGTGTTTTGAAATAAATGTGTTGGAATACGGAGCTCTTGCGTGTGGAACGATCTTCAGGTGCTCTGTCGCCATGTTTTAGATATATTGCACTCCTGCGCAGTGCAGAGGGGAGTTTTTCAGCAGACCGCATGGGGAGAAGATAGTTTTCCGCAGTTTGGCTGTACGCAGTTAGCACGCGAGTGAATGGTGGTTGCTGCTTAGTTTCGCGAGCCCGCTCGAGACTGTTGAGGTGTTCGCAATGTGATGTTGTGCAGTTCGACACATTTCGATAAACAGTTACAAGCACTCGCGATAAGTCAGTTTACAGTCAGTCGTCATGCAGTTTTCACGCTACAGACAATGACACTCAGTTGTATGTAAATGGTCAGTATGATTCAAGGCTGCAGGCTGGACAGCTCAGATAAACAGTAGTAATTTTAGGAGGCAGCATATGTGTACAGGGAGAGCTTGCAGTGTTACATGTTAACACAAGTTGTATAGCTGTGGAAGCAGTACTGTCAGTCGCAGAAGTTGGGAGGAGCGCAGTTGATCGCCCGAGACTCGAACCCTCGCCGCCGGAACCAGGACAGTTCTGTGAATGAACAGGAGGAAGAGAGAACGCATCGAGGTCGTCAGCCCGACGCGCAAGTGAAGAGTGGAATAACAGAAGTAGTGGCGTGTGATCTAACGAGTGCTGCGCAATCCTAGCCCGATTTTTATATGAAAGGTGTATTGTGATGCAACGTGCACGTGTTGGATAAGGTACGAGAGTACAATAGACGTACCAATAGTGTTATATCTTTTTGTAAGAATAAGGTGAAATTTAGTGCTAATCATGATTATCAATCAATTAGTGGAGTAGTGCATTGAATGTGAATATGTGTAGTGCCGGTATGGTGTGAAAGGCACATGGCTAGGGGTTGCTGACATCTATTGCTGGAGAGGATGACAACCAACGCTGGAAGTATGATGAGTATTAATTTCCATTAATTATCTATGTCATAGTTTTATGGGCCGTGTTTATTATAGTTTGATATAGGAATTCGTCTTAGTATAATATTAGATTTTTTTTAAAGTTTGAGTATCATTTGTGGTAGGTTAAGTGTATCCGTGACGACGGAACGCTATTTTGTTTAATTCAGGAGATGCTTAGCGATGATGTTTGTTCGCAAACCGCGCCAAATTGTACACTGATAGGAACGCATGTGTTCGCCCCATTATGTTGTATGTATTTCAGCCCCAGGATGAAGGCGCCGGAAAGAGCAAAGGCACGTAGGTTTAGAAAGAGAGAGAGATTTAAAGAAGGTAAAATTTATAGACACTCTAATGATGCAGGTTATTATTAATAATAATAATAATAATAATAAGCATGACGTCAACTAGGGATAATAATATCAATATCGAGAGTAATAATGATGTCAGGTATGGATAGAAGGGGAGGAAGTCTAAATGTTAATGTCCTTATTACGACGCGTGCGGTAGTAATTATTCATACGGATGCACTCTGAACTGTGTCAGGGATGATTTGACGCGTCCTTTCTCTTAGATTAACGCAGGTAAGCGTGGTATTGAGTAGGAGAAATATTTAGGGTATCCTTCTGAGTGTATTGGGAGAGCAAGCTGAACATCGGCTTAATCGTGGTATGTTAATGAGAACATAGTTTAAATGTATGCCATGTGATACCGGGAAGTTCCATGAGGCCCCAGTGGTTCAACGAGGAATAATTAAAATGGTATAATGGTATTTTAAAAGGTATAAGAAGTTGCAGGTGACACAGCCATATGTCACTCGATTGCCAACTGAAAAGGAAAGGAAGGTAAGTGAGGTATATTAGGCATACTCTGTGGAACAGGTGAGATTAAACTATGTGTACAGGTTTTGTGTGATAAATAGAACCACGATGATGTTATTGCTCCAAGACCAGGTTCCACTCAGGTCGAACCAAAGACTATCTAGACGGTGAGGTCATTTCTCCTTGTGTTTCCATCAGGCTAGTGTATCTTACTAAGAGTGCAGTTTGGGGAGCCCACAGCATTTAGTGTCTGAAATGCGGTAGCACTTGTCAAGGTCGTACACACCCCGCCCCCATCTCCGTAACGGGACTCTTTGCGTTTCAAAGGAGGCTAGTTTGACAGTCATGGTGACAGCTGATTCCTTAGTCAGAGAAACTTATATAATATTCAGATTCATTTCCAAAATTAACTCACGATTGAGATCCACATATGGAACTGTAGTGCACTAACCTTGTCATCCAAGTCTATTATAAAGGTATTAAATGTGATAATATTTATGTCAATAATTATAATAATAATAATAATAATAATAATGATAATAATAATAATAATTTGTTATCGAGTTGAGGGTAAACTTATGTAAAGGGTACTCTAATCCAATAACCTTTTGTGTCATGATATTGCCGCGAAGATTTTATTCAATTAGATTAATAACCAGGTGGATATTATTATTAATAATAATAATAAAAATGATAATAATAATAATTCATGAATTTCAAGACCGAATTTATTTTAGGGTACTGGTACCTAGTAACCTTTGGATAGTTGATTCCATCACGGCAGTAATAATTAAAGGTGATAATCATATTGATAGCAATAATAATAATAATAATAATAATAATGGTGATTTTATTATAAGGGAATCCGTTTGGTGATGGGTTTCCCTCTTCGTGAAGTTGATTGCTCTCTCTCGGATATTAGCAAGCGTCTGTGAACGTGCAATGCTCTATAAAAGGTAAGTGAGAGTCCTTGCTTCGAAGCCTACGAGTGTATATATTTTCCCTGTTAGCATTTCAACTTGTAAATACATATTTGTGTCATGTTGTTTATTGCAGAGTCGCAAGCATCGTTGACAAGATACACCCACCGTTGTTTAATTTTTGTCGCTCGGTGCGGTATGCGAGCATAGAATGTTTTTTTTTTGGTATCTGGAATATGCAAATTTGCTGCATACAGCTGGCATTCATTTTGGTTTCCTTATTTTCTTGTCTTACGCTAAGCTATTTTGTTTTTGCCATTGATGCTCGCAAGCATCTCGAGTTGTATTTATGTGTGTAGTTTAGTACACGCCCATAAAACTTTGACAGACAGTATTGAATCCGGGACCCGGATCATTTTGTTACGAGTCCTGAGTTCAATCCTTGGTTGATCATATTTCTAAGGTATTTCGTATTTATTTTAAGTAACAGTGTAGCACATCTCAAACTCAAATCTCATTGGGGTTATATGAGTGTAAATGTGCCAGTTGGCATTTATAAGTACGCATTGATGCATGCTTAAAGGCTCAAAGGTATAAATGTGCCAAATTTCATACTCATTTGAAGGGCAAACTTTGTAGTTATGAATAATGGATATATAAGTATGGTGATCTGGTGAAAGTGTTGTAATCCACCACAAGGGATCACATGGGCAATGTTGTCAGATCATTTCATGAGATGATTATCTCATGAATATTATAATTATGGAAGCCCTAAGTTAATGGTGGATACGCCAATGGTTTGAGGTTTGTGTATTAATTAATTGGCATACAACGGCAAGATGCCATGGTATTTGGAATATTGAATTCAGAGGTGTGGAATGTATTACAGTGAATATTAATTATGGTCAAATCAGATGGATTTTCATCTTGGCATATGATCACTGGTTGGTCGTTATTTAATTGAGAGATTGGATTAATTGATTGGTAATCGATTTGATAAATGATGGGATTCAAAGTTCAATTAAAGTTCAATTGATTTGATTTGAATATTATTTGATTCACAGAGTGTTTGAATTGATGATTAATCTAATTAATATTGATTTATTTGGATTGTAATTAATTTAATTGATTGATTTAATTAAAATGTAATCAATTTAATTATGGGTGATTAATTGAAATGTAATTAATTCAATTATAGTTGATTAATCGAAATGTAATTAATTTAATTGAGGTTGATTAATTTAATTGGAATTTAATTACTCTTTTTTTTAGTTTGATATTTTTTTTAAATTATTTTTACTTTTTTTTGATCTTTTGGATTGTTTCAACGTTTTTTATTCGTTATTTTGGTTTTCTTTTGGATTTATTTCAAGATTTGTAATTCGTTAAGTTGTTTTGGAGATTGGTTCAATTTTGGATTGTTTCTCATTCTAAATTTTGATTGTCTTGAATTAATATTTTTGGTTTTAGCTTTCTTTCCAATCATTTTTTGTATTTTCTTTACCAGTGTTAATAAAGTTGTTTTTCCTTTGGTTTTTTTTAATCCTGTGTGTGATGATTTATTAATCAGCCCTGTTGATCTTCCAAGTGATGTATCCCAGGACAGTTATTAGCTTCAAGTAGGACGCACCACCCCTGAGATTAGAATCCTGTCCTGAAGATCCTATGTTCAAAAGGGTACAGTACGGTATCGAATATTACGAATTGTTCTGAGAGGATTGCACGAATAATACGTCAAGAGGGCAAGTTTTATTTCGATTGAGAACAACGAATTATCAACAAGTTATCGAAATAATCGGTTAGATTATATATCCGATGGAACGAAAGTTCGAAGGAAAAATTGACTTATAACGGAATTTCGAATTGACCATACTGAATGTCGCAAATTTACTTGACATATTTTTTAAATAAATTATATGTATTTCGAAGATTTTTCGCATTTTTTTCGAAACGGTAACATTTCGCAAGATTGCGACATTCAATTGTTTCGCGTTATTTCTGGACTTCAATTTGACATAGTTTCCAAATAACATAAATGAGAGATTTCTTTTTAGTTTCGGAAGTATTCGCGAATAAACGTCTCGCGAAAAGTCAGGTTTCCTAACACAGTAACACAGAAACATATTTCACACGAAACTTAAGACTTCTTGATGCCGAAAATATACGTTGAACCGATGAATACCGCTCAAGGTATCCTCGGTATGTATTTCCTTGAGGTCAGGCACGGAGACATATATATAGCTTAGTATATGCAATAGTCACGGCGCCGCTTGCGTGAAACTCGCGATCTCTGAGCCTGCCAGCGCGAGTTTAAATGATTCAACCCGCCTTCAGAAAATTTTCGTTACCCGTTTGTAAAATTCGTTACTTTTTCGTTACTTTCGTTACCCATTTGTAAAATTCGTTACTTTTTCGTTACTTTCGTTACTTTCGTTACCGGTAGACACCCTGATTATCGAATACCCACTGTCTATAATGATTAAGCTCGTTCCACCGCTGGAATAACTTTAGCCCCATTCTGCTATTAGGATCGTTCTGGAACCTTCCAGATCCTGTACTTTATCTACAAGTCACGCCGTCATGTATGTTCTACTCACTTGTGGTAATGCCATCCTAAACTAGGAAATCTTCCTTATAAATTACTGCAATAGCGAATTTTCTTCCACCGTTGGAATGTTCTATGGCTCATTTAATTGTAATTCACAACCTTCTCAAGAAATAGACTCTCGCCTACCTAGTGCAACCAGTTATTTTCATCATTGCAATAACTTTCTTTCCCATAAACTTTCGTGTTTCTACAGTGAACTTTTCATCTATTTAACAGACTATAGTGAAAACTAGTGCTTGTTCAATTTTTCTACCGCCTCGCGATCGTCCGTTTACATTAATTAAGGCCATGAACATTTATCCTCAATCCCAATTGATCTTTCCTAAACCTTCTACTAACAAACCATATTAATAAAATTGTAACTCTGGATCATTTCCAATAAGGTGTCACTCTAACGAAGTGCCCTTCCATCTTGCTTGTTTATCATTAATTAATTTCTGTATAACTACGTGTTGGGTTTTTGTGGGTATCTACTCACATAACGTAACGGCGGTGCTTTTTGAGGATCCAACCAGCCTTCGGGCTGACTACCTAACAGACAGACGTGTTTTATACACGGTTCAAGCTTACATTGTTTCTACCTTATAATCAGGGAAAACAATTCTTTCAACTCTTGAGTGAGTTATTTCTAGGTCTCACGAAATGGAAACTGCCCCATTTGGCTCGTGATTCCTACTTAAACATAGGAGGTCGAGAACCTTCCTTTTGATTTTCTCTTCA
Organism: Meconema thalassinum; assembly: GCA_946902985.2. Classification (NCBI taxonomy): domain Eukaryota; kingdom Metazoa; phylum Arthropoda; class Insecta; order Orthoptera; family Tettigoniidae; genus Meconema; species Meconema thalassinum. The sequence continues at coordinate 69,136,736 of OX336396.1, forward strand.
GGTTTCACAGTAAGTGACCTGCCTTTATTTGTATAATAACCAACAGTAATTCAGCTTAAATATAAGAAGTTGTAGGAACTTCTATCTTATTCTTCATGTTTTTCTTATTGTTATTTTCGAAGTTGTCACTCTCTCTAGAATAATCTCTCAGGAGTTTCTTAAAGTACACACTTTGTACTCTATTTATTGTTAAATTTTAATTACTTCATTTGTTTTTTTTTTTTTCTTACAAAGATTTTAGAAAATATATAAGGTTCGAAACCTCATAAATTGTTAATTGCCTGGCGCAAACGTTTAATGCTTTCTGAGGTCTGTGACCCCAAAATTGTTAACCAAATTGAAAATATATTTGTTAAAGTTATCAACTTCTTTTGCCTTGTTAAATAAATTAAATATTTGTTTTTGGATTTATCATTTCGCAAATACAACGGTTAGGCAAGATCCTGTCTTCCTTGGCTCTCTCTACTCAATGCCATTAAATCTATTGATAAGGCTTTCCCCACTCGTTGCATTTGAGCAAGAACTCTTAGTGGTAATCTCGTCAAAGTTTCTCTTAGCTTTAAAAGCTAATTCTAACTGGCCAGTAAGGCAAGTAAAGCTCGCTACGCCAGCTACCTGCTTGTGGAGATCCTCTCCGATAACTTATGGTTAGTTTTCCAAAAGATATGTGTTTCTTTTTGTCTAAACTTTTAGCCGGCTCCTTGCTGAGTAAAAGCTTAGCCATTTCCAAATGCAACCATTGGTCCACTTACCAAAATTACTCCCCAAGGTATAATTTTTTATCATTATCCTTCTTGGAAGCACTTGGTCGCTTTTTCAGGAACTCTATAACTTCGAAAACTGGAAATACCAAACCTGATTCAAATTATTGGCATTCTTCGAATTACTTTGCAAAAACGAATTTCTTTGAACAGACATACAATACATCTGTTACTCTCAGTCTTGCCAGACCATCACCCTTCCCCATAGTAGTCATATGCATGCTTGAGAGGGAATATACTAAAGCCACTCTCTTGCAAACCGCCCAAGTCCTAGCTGTGTTTCCCGTCAGCTTAGACCAAGCCCTTACCCATTTTAGGTATCAGAGAACGGATTTTCAGTGGCAACCGCCTCTAAGTGCATTTAAAGTTAAATTTTATAACTTTTGTGTGACTCTCCTCCTATTTTTCTATCCTTTTTCTCCAGTCCGAAACCTATCTCCTTTTCTTAATCATCTTCCCTTGGTAGTTAGGTTATTCCTCAGCCAATAATCTACCCACACTCCCTTCCCTTGCCTGAAGCACAGCAGTGGGCAGAGGCTTGCTCTGTGGCTCAGCAAATAGGCGAGTTCGTAGATTTCAATCGCGCACACTACCTCCGCGCAATTCGCTATTCCTGTGGGGTTCCGGGCGGGGACACTAAGCACCCGCTGATGAGCCAGCTTGGTGTCCTAGGTGAAGCCCCACACAAGACATGGCACAAACCTAGAAAAATTGCTGAGTTTCTACTTAAACAATTTCCAACATTGAATAGTATTTCAATAGGGTACCCCAAAATGTTCATGTCGGAAGTATTAGGGGGGGGGAAAAAGTGAATAACACTGAAGTATTTCATTACAAAAGGCAAGCATAATCATGTATATTGGAAAGTAATACCCACCATTAACGATAAACTGTGGACTCCGTCTCGATATTGTAGGAGAAGGAATGGAGTCAGAGTCAGGAGAACTACTCCCAGCATGGCTGCCACGCAGCCGTTCCACAACATTCTTAGTACGATCGTTATTCTCTCCAATGGAATGTCTCCTTGCAACAGACCTGCTCGAAGCATAGTACATGTGTAAGATTAAAAATGCAGATACTGAAATACTCTATTTCACAATCATCAACACCACCTTACACAGGGGTTCCCAACTTCTTTTCAAATCACAACACACTTAACCTATGATTTTCTTTTGCCAAGGCTGATCGAATCTGGAAAGGGATCGCCGAATTCTTATTTTATTTTCCACAAGACTGTGTGACAAGACATTAAATTATATTAAATCATATCATTCCACTGAATGTGTGGCAGTTATTAAATGCTAATTTTAAAATATTAAAATAAAATATAAATGGCTTATTAAGCATGGAAACTTAGGTCACTTTTTAAAATTAATGTTAAAAGCCATCATAAACTTAATTTGCATGAATTTTGCATTATTTTACAATTTATAAAAGGATCATGTAGATTTGTTATTGTTTAAAACAAAACGACAACTAAAAATACAAAACTTAATTTTATCAAGCTCTGCTAATCTTGTCATTAGCAACCATATTCAGTGTACAGTTTACTCCATTGATTTCTGCTGGTGTCCTTGACAGCTCATGTCTATTCAAAATTGTGACAGATCTCTGCTCGACTGACAGTTATCATTATGCATGCAGCAGAACTTGATACATCCAGAAACCACCAGCAAAATATGGTGGAGTAAACTATACGGAGAGGAGAGTAATAAAGAATTTTCCAGTATCTTATATCATAACTTACTTTTTAAAGTTTGGATCAACCAAAAGAGTATTATTTATAGACACCAGTTGATTAGTGTCACAAATACGCCTGAAGACTTCCACCATAGGCAATTTCGTAACCTCACAACAGGGTTCAATCAGTTCGATCATTTTGATCAGCGCAGGTTCACTCTCAGGCAGGAGTTCATGAACACGCTCCAACAACTTGGGGTTCCACGAATCCGGTGATACATTGTAGAGATTCACTTTAATAGCCTACAAATCAAAAAAGGAGAAAATACTGACATATTCAAGAAGTAACTCAAAGACCCTGATGTTATAATAGACAAGACTTTCATCCAAATTCATGTTTTTGTAAAAGTTAGCCATATACTGTAGTTCAAATTCATTAGATATTCATGGCGTGACTTTTTGGTTCCAAATACCAGTACACAGTCTTCTAATGCCTATCTGCAAGTTTTGGTCATTTTGCAAGGCAAATCCATGCATTATGCATGTTTCAAGTTTATTGCACGTAACGTAGCATATTTTAGTTAAAATTTCATTTTACTGTGACATTTAGCCAGTCACCACAATATGCCACACTTCACACAATATGTCTTTCTCAACCATTAGTTTACAGGGCTTTCCACACATCCAGTCGACTCTCGAATTGTCCAGTGTCTGGTGCTTTTTATATCAACAGATTTACGATGAGTTTAGGGAATTTGTGAAGGTAATTTCATGGTAGATGGTGTACTTCCATACTCACCATAGCAGTAATTCTGCTACCTGACGACTAACAGTGGTATGATTGGCAATTCCAGCAAAACTTTTTTCTGCTAAGGTGAAAATGTCCAAAATTGAATATACTATTCCCCTTCTCCTTCTACTAACAATAATCTTAAGCTCAAAACCACAGAGTAAGTGAAAGCTGTATTAATCTTTTATGGAAGTGCATTGGTGAACTGTAGAGCACCTCTGTGTTCCTATAGTTCCAGGTAAATTCTCAAGACAAGATCTTCTTACTGTGCCCATTTACGATGATGTGGTCTGGCGTGAATTCGAAGGGAGCACGCTATGACATCAGCGAGCAGGTTCCGAGCTGTCAGCCCACCAGAGTTTGAACCAGCCGCGTGTTTCACGTGGAGCCAACGGATGTTGAAAGCTGTTATTCTTATAAAGCTTTTGTTAGGGAAGAAGGTTATATCAGCACTTCAGAATAACGTTAGGAGCAATTCACCAGCTTATTCCTGTTGTTTTATTGGAATTTACCAACCTTCTCGATCCTTCTATGGATATCGACAATGGGACTTAAGATCTAGCATTACATAATGCAAGTTCACCGATTGATGTGTGTCCTTGGGACAGTATAAAAGCCAGCCCTGGCAGAGGTCAGGTACACAGTCATCGAACAGTCAAAGAGTCGTCATACTTGTCCACGTGTGTGTGTCCACGACAGTAGAACACGCCGTTATTCTGAACGAGCGCTCGTTGGAGCTAGGCAACTTATACAACGCTACTATGCCCGAGTGGACATAGACTTTGTGCTACGTTTGTGGTAACATAACAGCGCTTCAAAACTTATAATATTTGCTGGTTGAACACTTCAACAAATTCCAAGGTATGCGAGTGGCTTGTTACACAAGTATTTGACTCGCCCTTGATTTATAAAAGACATTATCACCAGGAACTGTTACTATTTACTTGTCCAGTCAGACCACTGGATTACATAAGTCGACTTCGTTATTGGCAATGGGCCACGCTAGTAACATGCCTTGTATGCATGAAGAACAGCCCCATAATAGAATAACTTCACTGCCCCAGTTAGTGAATATGGTTAGCAGCTAAGGCAGCGGGATGTGAGAAGATCATGCCAGGATGACCCATTAGGAACGAGGAGCAGGGCCACCTGCGGCATATTTCTGTGGATGACAGGAGAGCGGAGCGCTATTAGCCTGTCCCATGTCCAGCGTGTAGGATTCTCAGATCCGTGGTGCCCGGATTCGATCTGCACCGAGGGAGTTGAATGCTTTAACATGTCCCATGTCCAGCAGTTTTAGACCTCTCAGATCCGTGGTGCGAGGATTCGATCTGCACCGAGGGAGGTCAACTCGCCACAGAAATATCGTAGACTTCCGAAAAGCCTAAATAATTTCTAGAGCCATGAATTTTCCGCCGTGCCGATAAAACCAATTCACTTTCTCTATTATTAAGAAGCGCATTTATAGTTAAATGATTGTACATTTTTAGGAGTAATTTTTCCTTGCAGTCAAGTAGACTTGTAGCTGAGGTGCATCCTCAATATTTCATTTTGATATTGCAGTAATAAGATGGAAAGTCTTACCCCATTCAGAAAGCAGCAGATTTACAACACAGTTTATGAATTAATAATTTTTCTTCTGCATGACAAAATATATTTTTCCAATAATAATAAATGTCTGTGCATTAATATTGATAAATACTGAATTATATGAACCGCTATGGAAGTAATATTCCTTCAGAACGATAAATATGAAAGACTATGATAAAAATGTTGAATATGATTAAACAATTAATTGTTAATGTAAAAATTGAGAGCTTACTATTTGTTATCGTCTAGGGTATTGTTAAATGAAGCTGAATTGATGTTACGTTGTGCCAAAGAGTTAATAGAGGCTTTGATCCTCGTGTGTAGTGGACTTAGCGGGAGTCATATCCTGAGATCCACAGAAAGCTGTATGCTTGTTAATAGGAAATAAAATGGGAGATTTCGGGAGTCAGATCCTGTCCCATAAGCTTCAATATGTTTCAAATCCTAAAGATTTCCCCTATGATATTATCAGCTCCAATGATTAATTATTACAAGCAATGTTGTCATGCCAATTTTTATTATGGCCATCTGAATTCATGTCCAGTGAATTAAATCCTGAAATTTATAAAAGGATATTCCAAGCTAACTTCAACGTAATCAAACTTGATTATTATTATTGTTATAAAATGTCTAATGTAAAGATGTAACTGTTGTGCCCAATAATAGTCCCTATGATGTCTAACTGTGTTAAGAATTGTGTTGTTTCCTAAGAAAATCTTGAATCAAAATGTGAAACTTCGAGTGTGAAACTAATCCATGCTAGTGTCAGGATTGTAAATAAGTGAATTGTAAATAAGTGAATAGGATGTTTGAACAATACAACTTTATAGGGTAAAGTGAAATATAATTTTATGTCGTCTCTAAAGTGTATGGATTAACAAATGAAAGTGTAATTCATGAACATAGTCTAGCCCATCGGACAATCTTAACGAGACTATAGTTTATTTTTATTTGAGAGACGTAAAATCCAATACGGAATGTTTGCATGTATTAGCTCTAGAATTACCACAGTTATCCAAGTAATGTGGTACGATCTAAGGAACCATAACTGATTTAATGAGCCATTCGCGGTTTCACCTTAATTTGGCTTGCACTGAGACATGCATGGCTTAATCTTTGAGACAAGCATATGACTACTGGCAGGATCAACTCCGCTATTACCGGTCGCAAGCCCGGGGCCTCATCTCGCAAGCGATGAGGAAGGAGGAGCGGGAGGAGTATCAACCTCGTTAAAAAACCAGGGTCCATCTGGCTCCGGATGGTAGCACCCTGTCATAGGGCCCCTTGCCAGGGTTACGGTGAAGACCTCAACGGCACCGGCGGCGGAGAAGATGGGCTTCGGTACGGCGTCGATGGCGGAAGAGGCAAACCCGTAGCGTCTGTACTCCAGAGGAGCGGCTACAGAAGGCGTCTGTTCTCCATGTTAGGAGCGGCCTAGTTAATACCTGGCAGTAGGTATAAAATGCCTTTGGACCTGGCGACTCCATCGTAATAATAGCCTAAAATGAGTGCAAACATGATATGGCCTTGGAAAATGCTAGGGCGTCCCCTGCAAGCGACACGCAGCTCTTTGGACTCTGGGGGAGCTGTGAGAAGTGGGCGACCAGGATCACAACATATCAAAATTGGTACCATTAACGTATTGACCTTAAATGGCAAGACGGAGGAACTCGTAGATTTCATGAAAGAGAAGGAAATTGTCATCCTCGGATTGAGTGAGACAAAGTGGCAAGGTAAAGGAGAAAGAACCCTGACAGATGGATACAGGCTGTTTTACAGTGGAGGAAAGGCAAAGCAAAATGGAGTGGGAATAATTGTGAGGAAAGATATCCTGGAATATGTGGAAGAGGTAAAGAACGTGAGTGACAGGATTATTGTCATGAGAATTCAGTTTGAGACAGGAACAAAAGACCTAGTACAAGTTTATGCTCCACAAACTGGAAACAAGGAAGAAGAGTTAGAAAGTTTCCTTGAAGAAGTAGACAAGTACATTGAAGACAAGGAGGCCATAATAATAGGCGACATGAATGCCCAAGTAGGTACAGAGAGACTGGGAAGAGAAGAGATCGTGGGACCCTATGGATATGGAAATAAAAATCCAGAAGGGGATATATTAATTGACTTTTGCCAGAGAAACCAACTAATGGTTGGAAATACATGGTTCAGAAAGAAAAACAGCCAAAAGATTACCAGATATGGATGGGGAGAGAGAAGAACTAAAACCCTGATTGACTACATTTTGGTAGAAAAAGACAAACGCAAAAACCTGATGGATGTTACTGCCATGCCGGACGAGGCTTTTGGTGGAGATCACAGAGCAGTAATAGCAAAGCTGAAAGTTGGAAAAATTAGAAAACTGAAGGAAAGAAAAGAAAGAAACATAAAAACATTGAGGTTGAAGGATAAACAGGTGCAAGAAGAATTTAAGATGGAACTGCAACAACTAGTACCAAAGACTGATGTTGGACATGTGGAAGAAGAATGGAAGCAATTTAAGGATGCATTTGTTAGTTGTGCAGAGAAAACATGTGGAAGAACATCGGGGAAGATGAAAGATAAACAAACAGCATGGTGGAATGAAAGAGTTAAAGAAAAAGTGAAGGAAAAGAAGAAGAGTTGGAAACAGTGGAAAACAAAAAGGACTGAAGAAAGTAGATTGAGATATGTAGAAGCTAGACAAATCTGCAAGAAAGTAGTGGCAGAAGAGAAGAAGAAAAGTTGGGAGTTATTCGCACAGGAAATTAAAGATGATTGTCAGTGTGGAAAGAAATTATTATTTAGTGTAGTTAAGAGTAGAAGGAAGGAACATGTAAACGCTGGATTTGTGAAAAACAAAGAAGGAGTGATATTGAAGGAACCAGAAGAGATTAAGAACCGATGGAAAGAATATTTTCATGGACTGTTAAATGTCAGGAATGTAACGTACACAGAAGTTACTGTAGTGCCGGATGTGGAAGAAGAAGAAATGGAAGCGGACATTACAATGGCAGAGGTGGAATTGGCCATTAAGAAGATGAAGGTGGGAAAAGCTGTGGGAGTGGATGAAGTGGCAGTAGAAATGATAAAGGCTGCAGGACCCATTGGAATATATTGGACTTCAAGAGTACTCAAGAGTGTGTGGAGAGCAAAACAAATTCCAGAAGATTGGCAGAAAGGTATTATTATACCAATATTCAAGAAAGGAGACAAGAAGGTGTGTGGAAATTACAGAGGAATTACTATTATCTCGCATGTTGCCAAGATCATGGAGAGAATACTAGAGGAAAGAATCCGAAAAAGGGTTGAAAACCAAATTCAAGAGGAACATTTTGGGTTCAGAAGGGGAAGATCAACAGTGGAACCTATCTTTGTTGTAAGACCAACTATGGAAAAACACTGGGAATATGGAAAAGACATGGTAATGACCTTTATTGACTTAGAAAAGGCATATGATAGTGTCCCTAGAGACAGAGTTTGGGAAAGCTTAAAACAGAAAGGTATTGGAGATGAAATGATACAAATGACAAAAGCAATGTACAGTAATTGTTGCAGTTGTGTGAAGACCCAAGCAGGTAGAACAGGATGGTTTGAAATTGAAACTGGTTTGAAACAAGGGAGTGTGCTTTCACCACTGTTATTCATAATGGTGATGGATGATATACTGAAGGCAACAAAGGAAGCCTACACAGGTACAAGAATGAACATAATCTTATTTGCGGATGATGTCCTGATTTGGGGAGAGAATGAGAAAGTGGTCCAGGAACAGCTGGATGTTTTAAAGGAAAATATTGAGAAATGGGGAATGAAAATCAGTGTAGAAAAGAGTAAGACAATGGTGATGACAAGACATAAGGAAGAAGGGAAAGGAATTGTTAAAATTGGAGATGTAAATCTGGAAGTAGTTGAGCACTTCAAATATTTGGGAAGTGAATTGATGGAAAATGCAAGACTGGATATGGAAATTAGCAAGAGAATACAAGGTGGGAGTGCCTTCTACTATCAAGTTCGGAATTTAATTTGGGATAAAGACATACCAATGAAGGCTAAAGAAGTGATGTACAAGACTTATTACTTACCAATATTGACATACGGAGCAGAAACTTGGCCTATGACCCGGAGGGATGAAAGTAGAATGCAGCCAGCCGAAATGAAATTTTTGAGGAGTATGTTACAGAAGACTAGAAGAGATAGATTGAGAAATGAAGACATTAGAAAGGAAGTGAATGTACAGAAGCTGAACGAAAAGCTGGAACAGAACAGATTGAGATGGTATGGACATGTGAAGAGGATGAATGATGAAAGAATGCCAAAACAAGTGATGGAGAGGCAAATGACGGGAAAAAGAGGACGAGGAAGACCTAGAGGTCGGTGGTTGGACCTTGTTAAGTGCAGCGTGATAAACCGGAACATGGAGTGGCTTTCAGTGCTTGAGGAAGAGTGGTGGACAGACCGAGTAAAGTGGAGGGGACTCATGTTTGCTCCGACCCGGCCTGGGCTGGAAAACGGAAAATGATGATGATGATGATGATGATGATGAAAATCCAATACGGAATGCGTGTGCTATTTCTTTGCTTCTGCCAGTCGGCAGATATTTACGGAATAAATTTTCTTTGGTGAATTGGTTTATTTTGAAATATGTTTTCAATTCTCTTGTTATATGTCGTGACGTCTTTCCTTTTCCTTTATGGGGAGCACGAATACAGTGTCTAGTAATTACAGCCCAAGCCCAGAATGCCCCGAGAGAGATCTCATGCTAACACTGTATTTACTGCTACCTCGCATGTGGTTGTCTGTCACTCCAGGTGTACAGACGGGCACATTACGTAGTGACCTAAGAGAAAACAATTTGAGAGGATAAATCAGGAAGTAGTTAATAGTAAATAAAGTAGTTTTGAAAAAGCAAAATGGTTATATTTTCTGTTTCATTGTGAATATTTTACATTCAAATCTTACATTTAATTTTAATACTAGCAAACAGAGAGGGGGAAAAAAAGCATCATGTGAACTACCACTCATCGAAAGCAAGGGAGGTGAAGAAAATTTAAAAGAGAGACTGAATAATGCATACCTGCCAACTTTTGAAAAGGGCTATCAGTAAAACTCACGCGCGACAAAAAAAATTAACGATTTTCGACATACCCCGGCTTGACGAAAATAATAATACTTCTGGGCTACAAAATACAATAATTCATGCTTTAAACAGGATACTTCAATGAAATCATATCTACTTACATGATTTGTAGATGAACATAACAATCAAGAAGAAATCCATGTTAATCAGCAGCAGGCGTGGTGAATATTGGTTTGGAGCAGACATAACAGGACTTCCTTTATAGATTAAGCTGATATACGATAATTGAAAAAGGCTTTAAACAATAAAACTTGTTTAACGTAACACAGGCAAGAAATAATATAATACACACTGCAAATCACATGCTAGTTCGACTTTTAAGTCATGGTTGTGGCCTTTTTAGCTTCCTGCAAACAGTCTGGAGAAAATGTTTTGTCATAACAGGGACCAGAACTCCTGGTCTTCAAAATAGAAATAGACTCCAGAGATTAATTGGACATGGATGACCTGAACACTGTTCTATTTTTCTTCACAAGGCTAAAAAAAAACGTTCACATTCTGCATTGCTATGGGGTATGGTGAGAATAGAGAGCAATACTCTAGAAATTCGGTTATACTTAAGAAGTCCATCGGCTCCACGAATTCTTGATATTTGTGCCCAACTGGAATCACTTGCAGCATCTTGATGTGCAGCCAAAGTGTCATCTACCTGAAGAGCTGTGAACTGCCTCTGAAGCTCATTCACCACCTCATCTGTAGTTTCATTCTCTTCCTTGCATAACATGATAGGAAACTTTTCCAAGAAAAAACGAACGGAAGATAACTGTGCATCTTCAATTTTGTCTAACCTAGCAACTTGAGCATTCTTTAACACGTCATCCTTGAGTGGAAACTTGTTGATGATGTAGTCACAGGCAGTACAAAAGTAGTTTCTCACTGATGAAAAGAAAAGGGATTTATCTGTATCCGGTCCGTTCTGAAGGCCTTAACAACTTCAGATGATGCATTTTTTGCCATTTTATTTACAATACATGTCGTTTTCGTGCGACCACAACTATATTTCTTTGCAACTTCTGATGTGGGAAACATCTTCTTAAATAAAGCACCAGCATGATCAGCAGCACTTAAGGGCACATTGTGTTCCACCAAAAAGGAAGTAAACAGACACTCGGCCCTAATTGCGTCACTGTCAACGTTTCCAGACTTAGCAAAAAAGGTGTTGATTTTCTTGCTTATCTTCCTTCGATTTAACATAACTAATGTGTTTACCGCACTTCACATGATTACTTAAATAGTTTTTTCCACCATGTGCAATATTAATATCACACCCACATACCGTGCAAAAGGCAAATTTTTCTCCCTTTCTTGATTTTAGTATGCACGGAAAATCAACCGAGTATGATTCTTTAAATGTCTGGAAGTCCTGTTTCTTGTAGGATTTGTTCATTCTCGATATCTACTAAAACATCGAAAGGAACCTGGATCACTGAACGTCACATAAAATTATAACATAAAACACTTAAGACAGCCAACACTTCATTAAAACATGTCAAGACACACAAAGCCATTAAATGAAAACGACGCCAACCTCGTGAAGAAAGAATATGCACATGGTAGAAAAAAAACCACACACACGTGGAACGAATGTAATTAGTTCAAGGAATACAGGAAACTGCGAAGCACGAAGTTATAGCACAAAAACTCGAACGCTTCATTAAAATATGCCATAACCTTAAAAGACGAAAACATTCAAGGAACGCCAACTTCGCGAACAATGAACAATGCTAACGTGGTCAAAGAATATGGTTTAAATCACAACGAGCGAACGGAGCGGAACAAAGAATATGCGAAGCAGAGCCTGTCGACACATGGAAGAACGGTTATCCCGGCTTCAAATTCAATTACAAACGACGACACAACCATCACACGGTTAAAAGTACGAATCATATCAAAGAACGAGCTATCGACTATCGTGGACTTGCCTTCGACCCACGCAAACAATCGATTGTACGGAAGTGGGCGTATTATCGAATGTAAATTATCGTTTCAAATTTTTGTCCGCAAAATCGTAAAATGACACCGTTCATCCGTAAAACCGTAAAATGCTGCAATTTCCGTAAATTTTACGGATAAACCGTAAAAGTTGGCAGGTATGATAATGTATTAACAGAACATAAATGAGATACATTTGAAGTTCCGAAAATAAGTTTAGTCATTTTTTCCCCCAGGGACCCTTTATTGCCAAATTGAAATACACCATCATCATGAACTATGCCCCTTGCACTATTTTTTGACATAGTTGCCACCGACATTGAGGCACTTGTCGTAGCGTGTTATCAGTTCGAAGAAACCATTCTGGTAAAACTCTTGTGCCCTGCGATGCAAGGAATTGTCGTACTGCCTGCTCCGGGGTCAGGTTTCTCAGTACACATCTTGCTGACACATTTTGGTAACCCAACACATCACATCATGGAGCATGTGATGGGCCGGGCACGACCTATATGTATCGTGGAAGTCACGTCTGCCACCATTATGCGCTGGTCCGCTAACACCATGTCCTGTACTCAAGCAATGTTGTTTCCATTCATGGATGTGGGACGCCCACTTCCATCTTCATCCTCCACACTCTGCTGTCCTTCACTAAACATGCAACATCAGCGACCGAATGATATCGGGTACGCCGTTCTGATGCTTCTCTTCATTCCCCCCTCTGTTGACGCTCATTCCGTCGTTGAATCATCCACGGGTGTGGATTCTTAAGGCGGTTGTTTGTGTGACTGGCGTACCATCTGCTCATGCAATAAAATGACGAAACTTACTTGCGGAATTTCCCTCATAGTAATCTTGATAGGCAGCAACAGGACCATCTACGTAACTGACAGGATTTCTCTTTCTCCTTCTTCTTCTAGTGCCTCATCCTCTAAGAACATTGGCGATCAGTAGCATGATCTGCTGTTCTAAACAGCGACACAGTAATAAGTCCAAACCACTGGCTTCAGTTCTTTAGCCAAGATATTCGTCTGCGTCCTGGACCCCTAATGCTAACCAAACTTCCCTTGGATAATTAATTGCATGAGGTGGTATTTGCTGTTGCGCATGAAATGATCAAAGTATTCTAGTTTTCTCCTTTCGATGATACTGAGAATTTCCGAGTCTTTGTTCATATGCCGCAGTACTTCCACATTTGTAACTTTAGCTGTCCATGATATCCTTAAAATCCTGTGATACGTCCACATTTCAAATGCTATCAGTTTCTTATTTAAAACCTCGGTAAGTGTCCATGATTCAACTCCATAGAGCAGGACACTAAAAACGTAGCATCGAAGCAGTTGGGTGCGTAATGACAGACTTAAATCACGGCTGGTCAAAACTTCTCATTTTCATGAAAGAACTTCTGGCCTGCTCAATTCTACAGCGAATTTCTTGACTTAAGTCCCAGTTATCATTGATTTGACATCCTAAATATTTATATGATGAAACCCTTTCAATTCTTTCATTACCATAGAGAAATTGTGTAGACAGTCATCATCATCATCATCATCATCGGCTTTAACTCGAATCCGAGTATAAATCTTCTTCCTTCAGTCCAGTTTGTGGATGTGTTTACGGTGACTAAAGAGTCCAATCCTGGCATGGAACAAGCGTCCACACAAGTCACATAGTATTGCTGGAGGAGGACGTGGTTGGGCTGCTCGAAGTTTCCTAGCTTGACGCTTGGCCTCTTCATGTGCGCGTCGATCCCTTTCCAACGTCTTTACAGTATCCGAGATGGTACGGCGCCAAGTTGAGTGGTCTTCAGCCAGCATGGCCCAGGTTTGTGAATCAAGACCTGTCAATTTCAGGGTCTGCTTAAATTGGTCCTTGTAGCGCCTCTTAGGACCACCATGAGGTCTGGTGCCATAGCATAACTCACCATATAGCATTTGACGAGGTAATCTCACATCATCCATCCGATGGACATGACCAATCCATCTAAATTGGTGACCTATTATGGATGATTCTATGCTGTTGATTTGAGCCTTTTCCAGAACAACAATATTGGTAATGCGGTCTTCCCATTTAATCCTCAGGATTGATCGAAGTTTTTGTAGGTGAAAACGCTCAAGCTTCCTAAGATCACGTCGGTAAAAGGTCCACGTTTCACAGCCATACAACAATGTAGAAATGACTACTGCTTTGTACACTATAAGCTTTGTACTCATGGACAGATCTTTATTCATGAAGACCCGGTGCGCTAATCGTCCATATGCTGCATGGGCTGCGCCAATTCTCTTATCCACATCCTGCTCAGAGGTACAGCTCACAGAAATGGTACTGCCCAGGTACGAGAAGTGGTCTACCTGTTCTAATGGCAAATTTGAGATGGAGATATTGAACTGAGGAAGAGGTGTGCCTGGTGAAGGTTGTGCCAAGACTTTAGTCTTATTGACAGTTATGGTAAGACCAAAGCGATCACATGCACTTTTGTGACAATTAACTGACTCTTGCAGCTCTTCTGGTGTGAGAGTTGGTGACGCAGCATCATCTGCGTACAACATGTTAGTAACCTTAATAACCTGAGTTTTCCTCAAGGAGCGGAGACGAGTTTGGTTGAAAAGCCCTCCATCAAAACGATACTTGACCTCCACACCTGGGATGTTTGTGGGTGAATCATAAAGCATTGCAGCCAAGTACAGCGCAAAAAGCGTTGGAGCCAGTACACATCCTTGTTTCAGTCCATGGGTAATGGGAAATTCATCGGACATCTTATTCTGATGGCAAACCTGACCTGTCATGCCATCATGGAGAGCCTTGATTAGATCTACAAAATGCTAGGGGTCTTCGGTACTGAAAATTTGGGTTCGGTACGGTTCGGTTCGGTAAAAAAAATGTACTTCGGTTCTCGGTACAAAATCGGTTCGGTACAGCTCGGCTGATTTTAACATGCTAAATTAGAGCAATTTGTAAACCATTAAGAAAAAAGTAACACACGAGTTCTAATGATTATACAGTAAACCAAATACTTGCCAAATAGCACAATTTTTATTTAAAATACAGAAAAAATGTACAGCTAATAATCTCATACAATGTTCCATTAACTTGCCCTTTTAGTGTGGAGTAAGCCAATTGATGCATACTGGAACACTTTAATCCATAATTTAATTTTATTAATCAGAAGAGTCATTGTGCTCTAGTAGTAAAACTTCACTTATACGATATCCAGGGGACCAAAGGGAAAAAAAACACGCATAAATGTGAAAAACGCGTAAATGAAAGTCGGTAAATAAAAACTGCAAAATGTATGTGACAATATGGGTTATACAGGGACTTTTGTTTTAAAAGCGACAGGGACCCTCGCTCGCGCCTCGAGCCGGTTCTCGCCAAGCACTTTGCCGTATGCGCTTCTTGGCGGCTTTAACCGTCCATATTCTTTGGACTAAGGTATATTACAGCTGAAGTAGAGTCAATCGGTGCTGAGGAACTTCAGAACGTAAATGACAACTTCATGAAGAGGTGCCAGCGATGTGTAGCAATGAATGGCGAACATTTTCAGCACCAGCTGTGAACTATAAGCTACTCAATGACTGTGCCGCGCGAGCTACGCATTACGGCAAAGTGCCTGTCGGGAGACAGGCTAGCAACGCGGGCGGCGGGCGAGCGAGGGTTTCCGTTAAGAAGTAAAAACAAGAAATAATAATACGATTGTTTAACTATAATCGGCAATATGTAACAAAACAACTACAAGAGAAATGCACCCAGATATAACAAAACAAAACAAAATTGAGTCACTTTACTTTACTTGTTTTTTGTTGGCAGAGGCCACGGCGTGAACAGTATTTTCAAACCGATATAATTCGGCCATTATTTCCTCAGAAACGTTATGGTGCGTCACAAAATGTTTGATAGTCCATAGAGCATTGACAGCATCATTAAAATCCACTGTATTATTCTGCGGCTCTTCATCGTCATTAATAAAATGCCGTAGTGTAGGCCTAAATTAATGGATTTTCATTTGTCTGAAGACGCAAGATTATTAGAACACAGAATCAATCGCGTATTTTTAATGGTTTGACGAGAAGTCCTAAAAAAACACGAATTAAAATTATAAAAGCGGAAATACATTTTTTTTAATATATCGGCGATCGTAAAACATTTCCGCTCATCTTAACATAAGCTTCAGATGCTGTCTAACTGTGTTTTATGGCTGCTTCCTGTTATTTTGAAAGGCTAATACAATAATAGCGCTTGCTTATTACGCAAGCTGTTCTTCCTTGTTACGACACTGGCAAGCGAGTGTCGCCGTGACCACCGGTGTCGCTCAAGGCCATCGTAACATAATATAGCACACGGTGCATCCTTCCGAACGGAAGTACAGGCGGTAACAAAAGTTTGCCTTCGAACATACGTACTTCCTCAGAACACGCAACGTATAAATGACGCTTTATATTGCAAGGGACTTAAAATATTATCGTATAAGCGTGAAAAACGAATAAATGTAAAACGTATATCGGAGATAAATTAACAGGAAAGTAAAGGCATTTTGCCGGGACCAGGAAAAAATCGTATAGAAAACGTATAAATATGAACCGTATACAAGAAGTTTTCTGTATTTAACTAACTATTGAAGTAAAACACTGATGATAAAGGACAATACTTTGGATGTCTAAAAAAATGGTTTCCTTAAATTACGGTATGTATGTCTCTTGTACCGAACCGAACTTTTTACCGAGTTTTTTATCGTCTCAAACCAAGGTCGGTAATTTCCTTTGTACCGTACCGAAACCAAAAAATCGGTGCACCGTCGACCCCTACAAAACGCTGAGGGCAACCAAACTGCTTCAGCACTGCCCACATGGCTGGTCTTTAGAACCGAATCAAATGCCTTTTCCAAGTCATGAAAGACTAAGAAGAGTGATTCTGTTGTTCTCTACATTTTTCTTGTAGCTGTCTCACACAGAAAATCAAGTCAATTGTGCTTCTGGAAGTTCTAAATCCGCATTGTGACTCTGGGAGGATCCTCTCAGAGATAACCTTGAGGCGGTTAAGTAGAATTCTTGCAAGAATCTTCCCCACAATTGTGATAGCAGTGATATACCACGGTAGTTGCCAGAAACACTGCAATCACCCTTTTTAAAGATAGTGACGATAGTGGCATTCTTTAGGTCTCCAGGTACCTTTCTTGATTCCCATATTCTGAGGATAAGGGTGAAAATTCTTGTTTTGAGGGAATGGCCTCTGTTCACTTTTCAGTGAAATTTACAAAGTTCACTTATTTTTATTATAACATAACCTCTCACCTGTCATGTCATTCCATTTTTCTTCAATCTGTTCTTGCTTGCACGTGTTCCATGACACTGTAATGATTTCCGGAACTAATGTTGGTCACGAGGTTCATTTTCAGTTGGCCCCTTGCTCTGATTGGCCTCAGCAGTTTTCGAGAATCTTCCATGCTCTCGGATTGGCCGACGCCACCTGTCCGCATCACGCATTCCGCGTGATCTCCGGTATATAGCCTGCCCTGGCCTACATCTACTGTCTGTCTCGTCTGTCTCCAGCAAGTCACAATGCCAGTCACTTGTCGTAAGCTGTCTTCACGCTGTTTGCACAACGCTTGAATGTGTCTCAACGCTGTGTGGTAATACATCGCAAAATGCTTCTAGTCAAACCAGCAGTGCATTCTAAAATCTACGAAATCTATTTAAGTTAACATCGATACTTGGCCTACGTCAGTTTGTCGTGAGCAAAAAACGATAAACAAATTTTCTTCTGTGCTGGGCACGAAGTCTTCAACATTTCCAAGACGGAAAAAAGTGATCAAAACCGAGTTCTACAAAGTCTATATAAGTTTACATCGATGATTGGCCTACGTCAGTTTTGTGCTGGGCACGAAGTCTTCAACATTTCCAAGACGGAAAAAAGTGATCATCACGCTCTTCCTCTATTTATATTATGTGGAAATTCCTCTACACCAACGCCAACAAGCTAAGTGTTTATTATAACCTCAAAAATTTCTAAATCTTAAAAATGTACCTTTCTTTTTAGGGTTATGTTACCCGACTTAAACAACTTGTCAAACTATGCCAAACTCAACTTATTTCTTTCTATTAAGTGGTTTAAGCATGTATTATGCCTTTAAATTGTAGGCTATGAGAAAACGGCTGTTCTCTCTCTTTCGCATGTTAACTTTCCTTCAAAACAAATCATTCTTTTCTCTATTTTTGTACAAACTATTGGGCTTAACACCAGTTCACCTATCTGACGAAGTGAATGGCTTGTTCTTCATTTAATCTATCAAAGAGTTCTTGGGAATGCTCCCATTTCAATTGTAAACAACCTCGCCTTGTAACTATCAGGCAACTAGTGGGATGCTATCCCTACTGGCATGTAAATATTGATTTTTCTGTAAACAAACTAGCTTACTCTCTGTGTGCAGTCCTAGGCTAAATTTTAAGCCTTCATTTGAGCACTATAGTTACTCACTATTTTACCCTGCATAGTTCTACTTCAGACTAACTGGCCACAAAGTGGTTACTTATTCTCAGGGTTCTTGGTATTTCAAACTTATGAAATCTTATTCGCTTGTTGTTGGCCTGTCAAAGGTCACATTTCCCTTACATATTTATATATTTCTTGTTAATCTTTTTCAAGCTTATGAAATCTTGTTCGCTTGTTGTTGGCCTGTCAAAGGTCACATTTCCCTTACAAATTTATATATTTATTGTTAATCCTTTTCAAACTTATGAAATCTTGTTCGCTTGTTGTTGGCCTGTCAAAGGTCACATTTCCCTTACATATTTATATATTTATCGTTAATCCTTTTCAAACTTATGAAATCTTGTTCGCTTGTTGTTGGCCTGTCAAAGGTCACCTTTCCATTACATGTTTATATATTTATTGTTAATCTTTTTAAAGTTGGTTTTTGAATAAAATACCACTGTTATTGGCAAACTGTTTCCATTCCTATTTACTCATCAATGTTCAATCTGTTCCTACTTAGTAAAGTTCATTTTCTTATTAGACTAGAAGCTTCACTTCTAGTCCTTCCCGAAAAAGGAGGTCTCGCATTGACAGATCCTAACCAAGTTGGTGCCGAAACCCGGGACCTTTAAATAACCTTCATAATTGTTTATTGTATGAAACAGGTTGCCAAGCCATTCGATAAGCTATTGCAGCTTTTCACTTCTGTCACTAATGCTAATTGTATTTTTCAGCTATCGCTATGAAAGCTGTGTTGGGGTGAGCGGAGATGTCCCTTGTTACCACCTCTACCAGTACCAATACTACTACTACCACTTCAGACGCTCGGCAGTCTAGCAGATCGGTGAGTGAAAGTACTCAAAGTTCCGCCATGTCTCTTCCTAAAGAGCTTGTAGCCAAAAGAACCGCCTGTAAAAACAAACTTACTCGTTTTCAGCAGTTTTTAGGTTCCAAATCTTTTGATGATCACAATTATGACGTTCTAGTTCAACGTTTTAATGTTTATCAGCAACATTTTCAAGAGTATGATGTGTTGCAAACCGAAATTGAAACAATCGAACCTGATCAAGAACAGGATCGTAGTTCTGTTGAAGAACTGTATTATAATATGTATGGCGAAGCTAAGGATTTAATTAAGCAATTAGCAACCCATCAAAACACCGAAGTTAGCAAACCGTTTCTTCCTAAAATCCAACTTCCTACCTTTTCCGGGGAGGAAAAACAGTGGGATTCCTTTTTTGAACTTTTTTCTTCTCTAATACATGATAATAGATCATTCCCTGAGATTCAAAAATTTTATTATTTAAAGTCTGTTCTTCAGGGTCCTCCCTTAAAGTTAATTGAAGCTTTACCTCTCACAACCGAAAATTACTCGGTAGCTATTGACCTCGTCCAACAGCGATATGGCAATGCCAAACTTAGAATTCAACGCCATATGAACGCCTTGTTTAATTTACCAGCCTCACGCCCTGATAATTTATCATCCCTTAGAAATCTGGGAGACACCGTTGAACTTCATGTAAGAGCCCTAGAACATCTTAAACAACCTGTTGAACATTGGGATCTTTTCCTTATACATCTCACTACGTCCAAATTTGACCTTAATACTCGTAAAGCATGGGAATCCGATTTAGTGGACAAACCTGAACCCACATTTAAAGTTTTGATCTCTTTCATAAAGAAACGTTGTCAAATTCTCTCTGCTTTAATCAATAAAGCTGAAGGTTCCACCGATGTCAGCAAAAGTAAACCCATCAAGCATTTCTCGGAAAAAGCTTCACATTCTCATGTTTTCTCTATACAAGGTAATAAAACCTCATGCATTCTTTGCAATAATTTGCACCCTTTATATTTCTGCAATACCTTCAAAGGCCTTTCAGTTGACGATCGTAGAAAAGCTGTGTCGCAAACCAAATCTTGTTTCAACTGCCTCTCTTCAAAGCATATCTTAGCGGACTGCCCTTCAAAAGGAGTTTGCATGCATTGCAAGCTAAGACATCATTCTACCTTGCACCGCTTCGAAAAGCCACGGTCTATTCCTGGAACAGTTTCAAATCCTAATGCCCAACCTGCGCTGAGCCTCACTAGTGATGCTTCTCCACCTAGCTCTTCTGTTTCTACTGTAAATACCGTTGCCCAATCCTACAATCAAACAACCCCCTCATGGCGTAGTGCTCAAGTTTTGTTATCTACGATCCAGGTCCAAGTTAAAGATTCTTCCGGCAATTGGCACTTAGTACGAGCCTTGCTCGACAATGCGGCAACTCATGACTTCATAACCTCATCATTAGTTGAAAGGTTAGGTCTCAAACCACTCTCCACCAATATTGAAATATCTGGTATCAACAACAGCAAGTCTACTTCCTTAAATTATGTCAAGCTGCAGGTGAAAGATTCAGTCCAATATGGCACTAACTTTCATCTAAACTGTCTGTCCATTCCGAGTATTGGCAGTCCTACTCCCAGTCGCTCTTTTTCCATTGACGAATGGAAATTTCCCTCTGATCTAAAACTGGCTGACCCTCAATTCTATAAAAGCTCTCACGTTGACATTCTTTTTGGCGCTAACACATTTTGGCAAAATCTTCTTCCGTCAAGGGTTAATATTTCATCTGGTATCTACGCCCACCATACTAAATTTGGCTGGCTTATCACAGGTTATATTCCTCTTCAAACTGTTCAAGGTTCCTCTCAATGCCATTTCACTAATGCAGATCTTCATCAGCGTCTGGAAAAATTTTGGCAAATCGAGTCCATTGAATCTGCTCCTTCTCTTTCATCAGAAGATGAATTTTGTGAACAACATTTTTTAGAAACCACTGTTCGTAACCCAGATGGCAGATTTATTGTCACAATGCCACGCATTTCTTCTCCTTCTTTATGTGATTCCTATCCGAAAGCTCTTAAAGCTTTATTTGCAGTTGAGAATCAACTCAAGCAAGATCCTTCCACTCGCAAACAATACCTTGAATTCATGGAGGATTATGAAGCTTCAAACCATATGGAGACTGTTAAAGATTTCGACCCTTCTTTAGATTCAGTGTATTTAAATCACCATCCCGTTTGGAAGAATCCCTCCACCAAAGAAAAGATAAGAGTTGTTTTTAATGGTTCTGCCCCTGATGCCAATGGCATTTCCTTAAATGACACTCTCCTATCTGGACCTGCCATTCAGTCTGATCTCCCGTCTATTCTTTTAAATTTCCGTCTATTTCCAATTGGAATCATAGCAGACATACAACAAATGTATGGACAAATTCTGATTAATTCCGAACAACAAAATCTTCAACGAATTCTCTGGCGTGATGCTCCTACCAAAACCATCAAGATCTTTAAATTAAAAACCGTAACGTATGGGCTCAAACCATCGGCTTTTCTTGCCATTCGTACTTTGAAACATCTTGCCGACCAAGATGGTCACTTGTTTACTTCTGAAACTCCTATTATGTTGAAAAATTCCTTCTACGTTGAAGACTTTCTTTTTTCTTTCAAGAATGTATCTGAGGCTATCGAACTCTCTCAAAGTTTAAAAACTTTACTTAGCAGAGGAGGATTCTTACTTCATCGTTGGAACTCAAATTCTGAGGAACTTCTATCCAATCTCTTGCCACATTGTCCTGTTGATACTCCAGTAGAGCTTTGTAAATTGGAGGATGCTACTAAAGTTTTGGGAATACACTGGTATCCTAAAGCTGACTCATTCTTTTACGAAGTAAATTTGTCTTCCTCACCTCCACAAACCAAAAGACAAGTGCTATCAGAAATAGCTAAGATATATGACCCGCTTCAGTTCATTGCACCCGTAATTGTTCTAGCTAAAATCTTTATGCAAGAGCTATGGTCATTGAACTCGGATTGGGATGGTCCCATTCCTCCTTCGCTTTTACAAAAGTGGCTTACCTTTCGGCACAGTCTTTGTGATCTCTCATTAATAGACATTCCTAGAGTGCTAGTTCCGTTCTCTTGCTCTCTTGTCTTGGATTTGCACCTTTTCGCTGACAGTTCGACCAAAGCATACGGATGTTGTGCTTACATTGTAAGCCGCTCCCCCTTTTTCTCCAATTTGATATGTGCTAAATCTAAGGTTGCGCCTTTGAAACCCGTTTCATTACCTCGTCTTGAACTCTGTGCCGCACTACTTGCTGCCGAATTAGCTAACAAACTCAAACAAACACTCAACTGTAAGTTCTCGCACACATATTTTTGGACAGATTCCTCTATTGCTTTGGCATGGATTTCTAAACCTCCTTCTAATTGGCAAACTTTTGTAGCTAACAGAGTTGAGAAAATTCAAACGGTTTCTAAACCAGAACAATGGAACCATGTTTCTAGCAAAGACAACCCCGCCGACCTCATTTCTCGTGGTTGTTCACCTAAGTCACTATCTCAATCCTGTTTGTACTGGCACGGCCCTTCATGGCTTTCTGAAAGAATTCAAAACCGACCTTCCAACTCTAATTTCCCGTTAGAGGATATTCCTGAAATCAGCAAAAAAGCTTCTGCCTTTGTAACTGCCAACACTCCTTCCTTGTTGGAACGTTACTCTTCTTTTCAAAAACTAGTGCGCGTCACTGCTTATGTGCTCAGATGGAAATTTTTAGTACTAGATCAACCTCTATTCCCTCAGCCTTTTCTTTCGGCTGTTGAACTGCAAATTGCCACCATCAAAGTTCTTTGGCTCACCCAGAGAGAGGCATTCTCAGTCGAAATAAACATATTGGCTAAAGGTAAAACTCTCAAGAAACACAGCAGGCTTTTTGCCTTATGCCCTTTTCTCGATGGCGATGGTTTGTTAAGAGTGGGCGGCAGACTTTCTCTTTCTGACTTCTCCGATGAAAAAAAGCACCCTATTATCCTTCCGTCTAAACATCATGTCACTCGAATAATCATTCGTCAGTTTCATTATCAAAACTTGCATGTTGGTTCTAGAACCCTTCTATGCTTGATACGGGAAAAATACTGGCCTATTAATGGTTTACACGAAGTCACTTCTGTTATACATAAATGTATTACTTGTTTCAAAGCTAAGCCTAAACCTAATCAGCAACTCATGGCTGACCTTCCCCCATTTCGTTCAGCTCCCTGCAGGCCTTTTTCCTTCACCGGCATTGATTACGCCGGTCCGTTTGTGTATCAACAAAATCACCCCCGTGCTAAAAGGAAAATCCTTGGAAAACTGTACGTTTCTCTATTTGTCTGTATGGTCACTGGCTCTATTCATCTTGAGCTCGTAACTAGTGCCTCCACCTCATACTTTCTTTCCGCTTTCTCTAGATTCATTTCACGAAGAGGCATTCCTTCAGAAGTCTTCTCTGATAATGCCAAAACCTTCGTTGGAGCTTCGCAGCAATGGTATAAAGCCCTTTGTTCCCCTCGTGCGAAAGAACAAATCTCCAATTACTCGCACTTAAACCAATTCAAATGGCATTTCATCCCTCCTTATGCTCCCCATCATGGCGGACGATGGGAATCTTGTGTGAAACTCATAAAAAATCATTTAAAGAAAACTCTAGGCTCTAGTATTGTAACTTACGAAGAATTCAATTCTTTAATTATACTCATTGAGGGAATTGTCAACTCACAACCTCTTTCTCCTCTTTCCAACGATCCTTGTGATTTCCTTCCTTTGACTCCAGGTCATTTTCTGGTGGGCAGTTCCTTAGCTGCGTCTCTCCCGTTGCTTGATCGTAAACTTGATCTGTCTTTGCCTATCTTGTGGAGAAAGATAGAATCCCTTAAAGCTCAATTTTGGAAGAGGTGGAGACTTGAGTATTTTCACTCGCTCCAAAGGAGGAACAAGTGGCAGCTCTCTCAGCCTAACCTTCAGGAGGGTGATTTGGTTCTTCTCAAAGACCCAAGTCCCCCTCTTGTATGGAAAACTGGTCGTGTTATAAAATGCTATTATGGCAGAGATGCTAGAGTTCGAGTGGTCAAACTTAAAACTTCGTCAGGACACTGTGTTCGTCCTATTTCAGTCATTTGCCCTCTGCCACTCTAGCTCTTCTCTCTCATGTTATTTTTTTTTTTTTTTTTTTTTTTCTCTGTTGCCCCTCTGGCAGTATGTTCACTTTTCAGTGAAATTTACAAAGTTCACTTATTTTTATTATAACATAACCTCTCACCTGTCATGTCATTCCATTTTTCTTCAATCTGTTCTTGCTTGCACGTGTTCCATGACACTGTAATGATTTCCGGAACTAATGTTGGTCACGAGGTTCATTTTCAGTTGGCCCCTTGCTCTGATTGGCCTCAGCAGTTTTCGAGAATCTTCCATGCTCTCGGATTGGCCGACGCCACCTGTCCGCGTCACGCATTCCGCGTGATCTCCGGTATATAGCCTGCCCTGGCCTACATCTACTGTCTGTCTCGTCTGTCTCCAGCAAGTCACAATGCCAGTCACTTGTCGTAAGCTGTCTTCACGCTGTTTGCACAACGCTTGAATGTGTCTCAACGCTGTGTGGTAATACATCGCAAAATGCTTCTAGTCAAACCAGCAGTGCATTCTAAAATCTACGAAATCTATTTAAGTTAACATCGATACTTGGCCTACGTCAGTTTGTCGTGAGCAAAAAACGATAAACAAATTTTCTTCTGTGCTGGGCACGAAGTCTTCAACATTTCCAAGACGGAAAAAAGTGATCAAAACCGAGTTCTACAAAGTCTATATAAGTTTACATCGATGATTGGCCTACGTCAGTTTTGTGCTGGGCACGAAGTCTTCAACATTTCCAAGACGGAAAAAAGTGATCATCACGCTCTTCCTCTATTTATATTATGTGGAAATTCCTCTACACCAACGCCAACAAGCTAAGTGTTTATTATAACCTCAAAAATTTCTAAATCTTAAAAATGTGTCTTTCTTTTTAGGGTTATGTTACCCGACTTAAACAACTTGTCAAACTATGCCAAAGTCAACTTATTTCTTTCTATTAAG
This sequence comes from Meconema thalassinum, assembly GCA_946902985.2. Taxonomy (NCBI): domain Eukaryota; kingdom Metazoa; phylum Arthropoda; class Insecta; order Orthoptera; family Tettigoniidae; genus Meconema; species Meconema thalassinum. The sequence continues at coordinate 69,161,998 of OX336396.1, forward strand.
TGGTTTAAGCATGTATTATGCCTTTAAATTGTAGGCTATGAGAAAACGGCTGTTCTCTCTCTTTCGCATGTTAACTTTCCTTCAAAACAAATCATTCTTTTCTCTATTTTTGTACAAACTATTGGGCTTAACACCAGTTCACCTATCTGACGAAGTGAATGGCTTGTTCTTCATTTAATCTATCAAAGTGTTCTTGGGAATGCTCCCATTTCAATTGTAAACAACCTCGCCTTGTAACTATCAGGCAACTAGTGGGATGCTATCCCTACTGGCATGTAAATATTGATTTTTCTGTAAACCAACTAGCTTACTCTCTGTGTGCAGTCCTAGGCTAAATTTTAAGCCTTCATTTGAGCACTATAGTTACTCACTATTTTACCCTGCATAGTTCTACTTCAGACTAACTGGCCACAAAGTGGTTACTTATTCTCAGGGTTCTTGGCATTTCAAACTTATGAAATCTTGTTCGCTTGTTGTTGGCCTGTCAAAGGTCACATTTCCCTTACATATTTATATATTTCTTGTTAATCTTTTTCAAGCTTATGAAATCTTGTTCGCTTGTTGTTGGCCTGTCAAAGGTCACATTTCCCTTACAAATTTATATATTTATTGTTAATCCTTTTCAAACTTATGAAATCTTGTTCGCTTGTTGTTGGCCTGTCAAAGGTCACATTTCCCTTACATATTTATATATTTATCGTTAATCCTTTTCAAACTTATGAAATCTTGTTCGCTTGTTGTTGGCCTGTCAAAGGTCACCTTTCCATTACATGTTTATATATTTATTGTTAATCTTTTTAAAGTTGTTTTTTGAATAAAATACCACTGTTATTGGCAAACTGTTTCCATTCCTATTTACTCATCAATGTTCAATCTGTTCCTACTTAGTAAAGTTCATTTTCTTATTAGACTAGAAGCTTCACTTCTAGTCCTTCCCGAAAAAGGAGGTCTCGCATTGACAGATCCTAACCAGCCTCCGGCTTAAATTAGTTCCAGAGGGATGTTATCTGGGCCAGGTGCTTTTCTGGGTTTCAATTGGGTGAGAGCTGCACTGAATTCATGACAAGTAGGAGGTACTGCCAACCACAGTTGTTCAGGTTGTTGCGGCACATCACAGAGGAAGTCTTCAGTACTCTCACTGAGCAATCCTAATTACTGTTCAGATTTATTTCTCTGATGCAATAACCCAACGAGTGCTACACCCGCTATTATTGTTATTGGAGATATTGCACATTGTGCTCTCCAGGCCTCTTCCACTCTTTCTCTACCATCTGGAGATCTTAAAGCGAATCTTGACTTATCAGTGAACAAGATTGTGTCCCACTGTGTATCCAGAATGCCGACGAGCAAATTGTAATCGAACAGCTCAGTGTTGTGGTCCCGTTGCAGGTCGCCGTGATGCTAGATTACTGCTGTGAAGACGTCGCCGAACTGTCCTCTCGCTTACATTCACACATTGCAAGTGCTGCAGTCAGTTCCTGGCTTCAACTGCTGTAATTCTGCGTTCTCTTAAGACGGCACTAACTACAAATCTGTCATCTCCGGGCAAAGCCTTCTTTTTCCCTGCTAGATCCAGGTAGTCTCGTGGTGCTTCCCATTTCTTTAAATCTTTAACAGCCTCTTGGACTGCGGTATGGAGCACCTATTGCAGCTGCTGCATAACATCGATTGGAGCCACTGCCCTGGCAACATCTTCAGGCCTCAAGCGCATATTTTTTTCTGATTGCAGGACAACTGAGGTTTAGGTTGGTTGGTTGGTTGGTTGGTTGGTTGGTTGGTTCCTCAGTTTCGGGGCTGAGACAACGCGGTCATGTAGCCCCGTGTACTTTTGGTGTGTGTAGAATCTGTCTGATAACCGGTGTTAATTGTGATGGCTGTATTAGTGTGTGTATTTTTTTAAAAATTTAAGTACATACTGCAACTTAGAATTTTTCAAATAGTTCCTACTTTTGCCGCCAAGCGCCACCGTCAACGACTACTAGGCCTAGTTCAGGACTTAGCTACTAGACGCCACCACAGTCGGCTCTTGGCAACGAACGTAGAAACCTAAGATCGTTGTTTACATTCTTAACCTATCCAATTTAGCTTCACACAGGTATAATTAGTGGAAGGTTCTTTAACATGCCATAAATCTATGACATGGGACCGCCGGCTTCACTTCCCCTCTGAAGGAAGGCGAGTCTGAATCCCCAGGCATTGAAAGCCAGGGCCCGCTCACTTTCAAGCACGCAATTTCTTGCTTACCTTTCACAGAGCGAAGTCCTCGTTCAACTCCAACCGTCGCTACGTAACTCCAGAATTAATTCTCTGGGCTGATCTGTGCTGCCACCCAGACGGCTAGAAAGTCACCAGGTCTTAACAGTACAATGGCGGAGACACTGTCACTACAAGTTGGGAGTATGGCAGCCGAGGTACAGCGGATCCAATTAGCGACTTTAATGAATATGCACATCATTTCATACCATGTTTGCGAGGTTGCCTCAATAAATTCAATTAGTCTCTTTATTAGATGAAATAGCCGAAGCAAGGGCGCAAGTCTTGTAGCATGTAACTTGGCCTACTTGAATGTCATTTTACTAAATGTTTTTGGCATGGTTTGCAGAGTACAAAGGTGTTCTGATGCAAGTCAAAACAGACGATTTAATGTCATCTAGGGGCAGGAACGAGATCTAATCCAGAAGTCAAGATTAGTCTCGGGTTCAGGAACACAAAATGTTCCAGAGGTTAAGATCGGGTATTTCCGGAGACTTGCCGAAGGCGCAACAAGGTCCAAATGGGTTCAGAAAGGGATGGGGTTTAGGATATGTGCGGCGTCGTTGTGACACCGTCACACTAAGATTTTTGCTTAGCAACGGATAGTAGTGGGTGAAGGGAATAGTGGTGGAAAAGCGAGATTATGGCAGATTTTTGCGGAAGTTCACATATAGAGATAGCAAGATGGAAGAAGACATATGTCTATAATTATTCTACGCAACAAAATGCTCAATAGAAAAATCATGCACTTTTACAGTCAATTATAGTCAATTAATATACAATTTTATTTGGGAAAACGTTTGTTAGGAGGAGAAAAAAAAACAGTACTTGAGACAATTGAAAACACAGTATAGCCCTTTATGACATAGCCATACTTAAGAAATTCCTTAATTTCTTAAATACATGGATTGGTTTTTTAGTTTTGGCACCTTAGTTATAACTGGATTAATAACTCACTTAGATGGTTCCAAGTTTCACAGGCCCTCGATGTAGTCCCCACCGTTGCGTACAACGTGTTCCCAGCGATGCGGAAGTCGTTGGATCCCGTTGGCACTGCCCAATCTATTGATGGTACGAAGAGAGCGCTCGGCAGCCTGCTTAACGTCTTCAATGGTACGGAAGCGCTCCCCATGCATTGTCATCTTCATCTTCGGGATGAGGTCATAGTCGCACGGACTGATGTCGGGAGAATATGGGGGGGGGGTGATAGAGGACCTCCCAGCCACAGGGATCCAACAATGCCGACACAACGCCTGCTGTGTGTGCCCTTGCATTGTCATGCAGAACGATGGGCAGTGTAATCATGTGGTGGCGCCGTTTCCTTCTCAGAGCTCCTCGGAGATGGTCTCGCAGAAACGAACAATAGTACGCCGCATTAACGGTTTGCTCTCGGGGAACAGTATGGTGAATGATCACACCATCCCAATCATAGGCAAGAATCAACATTACCTTCACATTGGTGGAGGTTGGTCGAACTGTTTGTTTCCGTGGTGATCCGTGGTGCCGCCACTCGTTTGATCATAAGATCTGGCCCAAGTCTCATCAATGGTTATGATACGCTGTAAGAAGGCCTCTCCTTCGCGCTCATAACGCTGCAAGTGCATACGACAAGCGTCATATCGCAGCCATTTGTGCATGTCGGTTAAGTCATGCGGAACCCATTTGGACGCAATCTTCCTCATTTTCAGCAAGTCCTTCAGGATGTGGAGGGCAGTTGAATGCGCCAGTCCGGTATCTTGCTCTGATGAATCGTTACGTTCCGATCCACCTCTACTAACGTGGACACCATCTGTACATTGTCATCACTTACTGGTGGGTGACCAGATCTAGGCATGTGCTCCACACGTTCGCGCTCATCTCGAAAGGCTGCAACCCATCTTGCTACCGTTCTGAACGGTAACGCAGCTGCACCGCACGCTTCCTGCAATCCTCAGTGACACTGTTTAGCACTGCGACCCCTAGCATACTGAATTTTTATCCACGTTCTCTGCTCCTGCTTGGAAAACATTGTGACTGTCTTTTGTGAGTGCTGGTCTCACACTACTCATCTAACAGGCGTGACTGTGCCCGAGCGGTGGTGAGGACGGGCGAGGTCATGCTCTGAGGGAGGGGACGCAAGGCAGCAACCGTCGGTAAAAGTGGCAGCGCCCAACATTGTTGCAACTTGGCACTGAAGCATTGGTGCCAAAACTAAAAATCCAACCCATGTACAATCAAAATCGTTGATGTATTCACTCAAAATCCACATAAAAATAATTAATATTCAATAAAATGGACACATTACCTGATGAGGGAATAACTCCAGAGTCTCAGACAACACTTTTAGCAATAGCAGTTCAGAGGAAGGAAGAGTTTCTGTGTTGCCATAATCAACGAAGAACACCTTAACCTGCAATAGGAACAGAAAGGTATGATAGAAAAATGATGCATGTTCTTGTTAACTACTTACTAACAAAGAGTAGCTCTTCTATCTCACAACATCTTAAGAGTGTTAAGCTCTCAAATCAAGGCAAATTTCAACTTTCATGTTACATTTCAATTTCTAATGGAAATACTAATTTATTCAATAGAAGTTGTAAATTTTCACAAAGAAATTGACAAAATTACAGGTGTACTGTACACTAGATTACAAAACATTTCTTTATGGACTTCCATTTCTGCCAATCTCACAGAACTGTCACATAGCTGATTAAAATGATGATGATGATGATGATAATTGTTGTTTTAAGGGGCCTAACATCTAGGTTACCGGCCTGCTGATTAAAATCAATGAACAAGTAACACACATCTGCAATAATGCAGTGTACACTCTGAACTTGAAAGAGTAAGATTTAGAACAATACTGGAAACACAATTCTTACCTCATCTGATGGCAAGACTTCAAGAATTCTTGCTCGATAATACCTGTCATCGACAGAGTATTTTCCCAGGTACAGTTTAGACGTATCATTATGATGATTTCGGGCTAGTTTTAAATTTTCTGGAGTGAAGGCTGTTTCCATTACCTGCCGAATTAGTATTTCGAGGTAGTTGAAGCAATCTGATTCAATCTGAATATAGAGCTCCCCTTTGTCAGAGATATGTGAAATCTGGGCATCAACAATCTCACCAGTCTGAAAATAAAACAAAAATTTTATTGCATATTTCAAAATTACACAACTCTTTATTAAATAAACAGCAGAAACACCACATGTCATTCTGAAATATGGAAAAGACAATACAGCAGTGGTAAATTTACAAGCATTAAGGATGAAATTAATATTGTAACTTCAATTGGAGACTATGGATAGTCAGTTCGATCAGAGGTGGAGAAGAATGGTTTTAACTGGGACGATGTCCAAGAACAATAATGATGTACCAAGATCGGGCAAGATTGAGAGCACTTGTTTGCCACACATGGGAAACTGGAGATGGAAAATGATGATGATGATGATGAATTGGCTTCAAAGCTATCTTTACTCAATAATCCCATAGTTTTCTTCTTTAATAGTCCGACACAATATTTATATTAATCACATGTAATTAATTTCAGGTTATTTTTCACATATTCCAGTAATTGGAATTATTGTGTGTTGACTGACAATAGCCTACAATATTGTCAGTAAGGCAACACTGAACAAGTAGTTCCGTGAAGAACTATACAGCCTATTTTCATATATCCTAATTATGTTAATTGCCACTATCAACATACACAATATCTGTTTGATTGCTGTAATAGATTCGTAGATATTAAGTACCGACTAAATATTTCGGATGGTTGCCATGTTGGATTTTATATATGTAGGTCCTAGAGTTATGTACTGTTACATGCAGATTATTGTGAACGTGTAGTATTCAAACTTCAATCGCATAATTAGGACACAAGAAAAAACAAGGAGATTTTAAAATTTTTCACAGCTGCCATCTTGAGGTTATGGAAACAATTGAAATAAATTAGATGCCAGTGGATTAACATTCGTAAAAGGATTTACTGTACCAAGTTTCACTGCACTCGGATGGTTAAATTGCGAGAAATGTCCATGTGAATATTTATAATTCGCGTCACCGCCATGTTGGATTTGTGATCACCAGGTTATTTAAGGTCTTATAGGTGAACTTAAGTTCATAGCCCCTTTGAACATTAAAAAATGCAGTTGGATTGCTAAAATAGATTCGTAAATATTCAGTATCGTCTAAATATTTCGGATGGTCGCCATGTTGGATTGTTAAATGTATAGGCCATATAGTCATGTACCATTAAAGGAAAATTATTGCGTAGGTTCATTATTCAAACTTTCACTTCATTCGCATGACTACATCACAAGAAATAAAAACTTAATTTTAAAATTCGCACTGCCGCCATCTTGAGGTTATGTAAACAATTGAACTAAATTAGATACCAGTGGATTACAATGTGTATAAATATTTCCTCTACCAGGTTTCAGTGCGCTTGGAACATTAAATCGCGAGAAAGGTCTATTTAAAATTTTCAAATTCGCTTGGCCGCCATGTTCGTTTTGTAGTTAACCGGTTTTTGAAAGTCTTATAGATGGACTTCCAGTAGTGCCCTTTATCTCCGTACAAAATTTTAGGGAGATACCGCTAATAGTTTCAGAGATATAGAATGCCGGTGAAATATTTCGCACATCCGCCATCTTGTGATTATGTAAACAATTGAACGAAGTTAGATGTCGGTGCATTACAATGTATATAAACATATACTGTACCAAGTTTCATTGCGTTTGGTTGGTCAAATCACGAGAAACGTCTATTTAAAAGTCGCAAATTCGCTTGGCCTCCATGTTGGTTTTGTAGTTACCAGGTTTTCAAAAGTCACATAAGTGAACTTATAGTAGGTCCCTCTATCACCATAGAAAATCTCAGGGTAATATCGGTAATAGTTTCGGAGATATTGAATGCTGGTGAAATATTTCGCACAGCCGCCATGTTGGATTGGTGAGCCGTAACAAAATTTGAAGGGCACGGTCGAGGTCGCCGGGAATAGTGCTATGAACTTTCCGAGTTTCATTGAAATCGCTCCTGCCGTTTAGATTTTATTAGGGGGGGACACACACACGAATCACACACACACACACGCACACACACACACGGACAAAAGGTGATCTCATAAGCCTATTTTTTCAAAATTGAAAATAGGCTAAAAATGGTTTCAAAGCTATCTGCTATCTTTAAGGGTCAAAGGAAGAACCATTACTGAAGTTATAGAGTAGAAAATCACGACATCACTATGTTTTAAACTGTCTTGATCAGCAAACAAATTAATAAAGAAACAATATTGGCAATGAGAAACAGCCTGCAGGATTGTAATTGGTGAAAAAAATGTGCATGCCTTAACAAATAGAATGTGTCCACACTGACGAAAAATGTTGTACAGGGTAGCCACAAAGTTCCATTACCCCCCCCCCCCCCCCCCCTTATAACCAATAGAAACCCCTAAACCTAGTTAAATAGGTTGTACACCATTTCTAAGAGAGGTTTTCTTAGGAATATACGGTATTACGAAACCCATCCATCTCCCTGGAAGAACTGCGACAATGTCTACAATGAAGAAGCACATGAAGAAAGACTTAGGCTTGCGCCCATATCGGCCTAAGCTCGTCCAGGAATTATCGGATGGAGGCATGTGAGGCACTTCTTCAGATGTTCGACACAATACCAAAACGAGGCAAAGTGCTCTTTTCCGATGGATCTTCTGTGATGCCGGCTCCACTTTCCTGGCCACCACGAAGCCCAGACCTTACCACATGTGATAATGTGCTATGGGTAAAGCCCTGCGCGGATGCGGATATCCGCAACATTTTTCGCCATGCGGATATAGTTTGCATGGCTTTGCGGATAGCGGATAATGTTTGGAGTAAATTTGCGGATAGTTTTTAGAGTACAATCCGAACTTGTTGAATATCATGGGGAAAGTTGGGTAATTGTGCGCACCTATGTTTTTCGAGTTGGTAGTACAACTAGCAACTCAGTTCCCTGCTGCCCATGCTGCCCTTAAGCTGTCATCGTACCTATCAGATAGGGACAGTGAGCATGATGCCAGTTGCTATGTGATAGCCGTGAGGCTTGGATGAAGAAACTTTTACACGTTGCATGTTATATTCTGTAGCTAGCAAATAAGAAGGTAAGCCTACAGTTGTGATTCAATTATTTAAAATTAAGTAAATGCGGTTTTAAATGCCAGTTTTACAGTGTTTTTGCAGGTATTTATTTTTCAATACAATAGATTAGTTTACCGGGATTCAGTGAGTTACGTTTTAAAAGCAGAGTGGGGTAATGGTGCGCAGAACATACGATTCAAGTAAATAAAACGCGAAATTAATGGCAAAATATTTCGTGTTTGTTCTCCAGATGCCAAGAAATTATACGCGGAAAACGGAGAAAACGGGTGATGGGAGGAAAATAAGGGAAGTGGGGAGACGTTTCAACATTTCCGAGCCAACCGTATAAAAGCAGTTGCTGCAAAATAGGCATGTTCTACCTCGACTAGGCCGTAAACCTGTTTTTACCAACGAAATGGAATCACAATTATCCGAATGCGTTTTGACATTGGCCAAATTATTTTACGGCTTAACGCCCACCAAGTTTGTCAGACGGTTTGCGTTCAAGTTTGCAGAGGAGAATAAGATTCCCCATAATTTCAATAAAGTTAAAGGTCTAGCAGGCAAAGATTGGTTGTTTGGGTTCTTGAAGAAAAATCCTGCATTAACGTTGAGACAACCTGAAAAAACAAAACAAAAAAAAAACAAAAAAACAAAAAAAAACAACAACAACAACAACAAAAACAGCCTAAATTGGATTGCCTCCTTTAATGCTGACGAAACGAAGATATTTTATTCTAATTTCCAAAACTGCAGAATTTTAGTAGCCTATCATTGCATTGTTATGCTATTGTAAAAAGCATTGGAATATTCTAATATTAATGCACAATGTATGTATCAGCCAATTCACATTGTATTATTATGACTTTCCAACATTCATCCCATGTGCACATTTCCCCAACCCATGCGCAAGATTACCCTGCATGGTGGGTAATGGTGCGCAAGTGCATATTAGCGAGACTTTGAATTATAATTCATTTTTTAATTAAATTTGTTTCTGCACATCGAATATAGGGTTACTAAGGCTTCCTTATTCATAACTGCAGCTGTATTATCTATTATGAGACCATCACAAGACCGATTCTTGCTTAAGTGCGCACAATTCCCCACTATCCCTTACTAGGGACCGGATGTTTATGACTTTTTTTTTCGATAGGTTTTTTCATGACAAATGTAAGATGATGGTTTACGCTAATTCCCTTCAATTTATATCATTAAGGATAGTCAACACTCCGAACTGAAAAGGGTTGCAATTCTGGCTGTGTAACATTCATTTTAAACATAGCACATGGCATACATAGCCTAAGGAAACGACTTTCTGCTCAAATGTCTAAAAGATAAAGTATATAGCAACACATTTAAAATATTATTGTAATGCCAGTAGATTCAGAATATCAAACGTGTGGATAAAAGTCGCCTGGATGCGGGGCGGATGCGGATAAAAGTCGTGCGGATGCGGGGCGGATGCGGATAACAGTCGTGCGGATGCGGGGCGGATGCGGATAACAGTCGTGCGGATGCGGGGCGGATGCGGATAACAGCCGTGCGGATGCGGGGCGGATGCGGATAACGTTTTGCTTATCCGCGCAGGGCTCTAGCTATGGGGGTTCATAAAGGGTATCGTTTCACAAAACGGTTACAATTCCACGGATGAACTGAAAGATGCTGTGAGACAAGCTTTCACTAAAGTCACACCAGCAATGCTCCGAAGAATGTCGTACAGAACTTGGCGCCGTATTATCCTTTGCCATGAAAATGATGGTGCACAGACTGATGGTTTGGACTCTTAATGCCGTATATTCCTAAGAAAACCCCTCTTAGAAATGGTGTACAACTTATTTAACTAGGTTTAGGGGTTTCTATTGGTTATAAGAGGGGGGTAATGGGACTTTGTGGCCACCCTGTAGAACAGAATGTAGAATTTGAAGCCAGTGTGCTTGCCACTTAATCTAATACGTTGTGCGCTGTTCGACTAATTTACATTACGGTGCAAATCTTAGATGTCTTTAGGAAAACTGATGCAAAATACACTATATCACTATTGCTAAATAAGTGTGTATCCTTTAAACAATCAACAATTTTATCTTTAAAATAGTTCCAGATGTTTTAAAAAAAGTGGTTAAAAAATCTATTTTAGAACCACTGCAATTAAGTTTTCAATTAAAAACAACCGATTTCCAGCTGAAGTCCAAAATGCTAACTTTTAATTACTACATTCAATGCCTGTATACCAAGCTCCATTGTCAATTTTATATAAGACTAGCAGTAATGCCCGGCTTCGCCCGGTGAATTTATTTGTTTTATGGATGATAATTAATACTACTTCAGAACTGGCACATGATACTTAAACTAACAGAAAACAATATTTTAAAAATATATCATTTTGTGGTGGTGGTGTTGGTGGTGGTTGTTGTAGTGGGGGTGTTAAGTGGTACAGTATAATGGACGTAACATTCAGGTCATTTTCCTGTAATGATAATTATGAATAGGGAAACAGCTATTCGCTAACTACAGCACTAACACATGTAATTTACAAACAAATTTACAAAAAAAAATAGAAAGAAGAGTAAGTGAAACAAAAGACACTGCCTAGGGCCTATATCTCATTGGCTGTTGGAATGTAGAGACCAATAGTGTCTTCTTTTGTCGCATAGCGCCGTAGGAAAATAATCAGAACTCTTCGGAAAACTTCGGCTAACCCGAGCTACTGAGGTAGCAATAGTATCATTTATCACCACAAAGCGCTTAACGATAAGTTTCGGAATAAATGAAGGTAAATTTGAAAGCACCAACGCTTATTGCAGCCGATAACCTCAATGTACTGCACCAACACCATTGCACTTATACAGAGGCATAATGTTTTCATGATAACTGTTTTAAGGGGCCCAAGAAATCTTTTTGCACTAATTACCCCCACCCCCCTGACTGCAGCAATTTATAAACAGTGCAAGATGCAACTATTTTCGCAATTCTGCACCAGAACACCGGTAGGGGTGACATAATGCAGCCCGAACTGCCCGTCAACAATAGACTTATTAAAATACTCTTACAGTTACACTACTACGGACATGAATGGTTCTAGGGCCTTAATACGTGGTTTTCAAGTTCATTTTGTCTGTTATTCTAAATGTAGGGAATGGAGAGCGTTGTCCAAAATATCAAGTGGACAGTGTTACCAGCAGGGTTTCAAAGTGTAGGCCATGTAAAATTTGGTGCAGTTAGGAGGAACGGTGTAGATTTGGGATGAAGGGCAAATGCAGGGAATGGAGTGGCCTGTCCAAAATTTAAAGTGGACAGTGTCACCCGCAGGGTTCCAAAGGATAAGTATGCAAAATGTGGTTCAAATCGGTGAAACTGTGTAGATTTGTGCCAAGGGACCTAAATGCAGGGAATGGAGTGCTCTGTCCGAAATTTCAAGGAGACTGTGTTAATCGCAGGGTTCCAAAGGGTAAGTACATAACTTTTGGTTCAGATTGGTGAAAGGGTGTAGATTTGTGCCAAAGGGCCTAAATGCAGGGAATGGACTCGTCTGTCATAAATTTCATGTAGGCAGTGTTACTCGCAGGGTTCCAAAGGGTAAGTATACAAATGTCAGTACAGATCGGTGAAACGGTGTAGATTTGTGCCAAAGGGCCTAAATGCAGGGAATGGAGTGGTCTGTCCGAAATTTCATGCAGACTCTGTTACTCGCAGGGTTCCAAAGGGTAAGTATACAAATTTTGGTTCTGAACGGTGATACGGTGTAGATTTGTGTCAAAGGGCCTAAATGCAAGGAATGGAGTGGTCTGTCCGAAATTTCATGTAAACAGTGTTACTCGCAGGGTTCCAAAGGGTAAGTATACAAATTTTGGTTCAGATCGGGGGAAAAGGTGTAGATTTGAACCAAAGGGCCTAAATGCAGGGAATGGACTGGTCTGTCAATTTCACGTAGACAGTGTTACCATCAGGGTTCCCAAAGGGAAGTATACAAATTTTGGTTCAGATAGGTGAATCGGTGTACGTATCACTAGCCATAACGCCAGCGCATGCGGATAGAGCTGTTCGGGAGCGCTTGTTCTACCGACTTACTGAACAAAAATCAATCTTTAAGGTTACCTGAGAGGTGTAGCCTAATGCTACATAGCCTAAACTATTCCTCTTGAATCTGGCTATCATATAAAGAGAGAATTTTTCGAATCGGACTGGTAGTTCCAGAGATTAGCACGTTTAAACACAAACACACAAACTCTTCAGCTTTATTAAATTAGTATAGATGGAAGTACTGAAAGTAAGTTTCATTTTATTGCACAAGCAGATGTTCCCCAGGTGAACAATCGCCATAAGAATCCATACATACCTTGGCTGGCTCAACGACGGAAGGAGCGTCAGCGCAGAGAGAGAGGAGCAGCAGACCAGCGTGCCCGATATCATTAGAGTACAACCCAGGACGGCAGACAGATGTGTACTGACAACGTAGTCGCCAATGGAAGTGAGTGCTGCTATTACCCGTTTAACATTTGATTGCCGCTGAGCCTGGCTGCGCCAGTGTTTGTTGTTGATTGTAGCAACTGCCCCGCGGGACGAAGCGGGGAACACAGCGATGACAAGAGTTCGTTCTGCACATAAGACAAGCAGCATTGCGCGTCACAGGAGCTCATGTCACCACGGACAGTCAAACGATAACAGACTATTGGAGCCGAGTCATATCCTACTCGCGCAACTGTACCTGTCAACGAAGCAGGCTGATGTGTGACATAAGTAAACAAGGAATAGTTCCCATCTCGACCGCCAGCAATCAATTCGTGAAAGGGTAATATCCAGTATGAACGGACATGTGGGACTAATGTGTCAGTCATCCATGAATGCCTACAGACCGTGTACGGTGAAGTGGTCATGTCTCGTCAAAAGTTTGGTCGCTAGTGTTGCATGTTCAGTGAAGGACGGCAGAGTTTGGAGGATGAAGATCGAAGTGGAGGGATTCCACATCCACGAATTAAAACAACATTGCTCGATTACAGGGTATGCTGCGTATTGGTCGTGCCCGGGCCCAACACATGCTCCATGATGTGTTGGGTTACCAAGTGTCTGCAACTTGGGTACCATGAAACCTGACCCAAGAACACAAAAGTTCATGAATGGGCATCAACCTCAATCACTTGATGCAGTACGCGGGAGAGGGAAACGAGTTCCTGTTCAGAATCATCACGGGCATTGAGACATTAGTGCACCACTTCACCCCCAAAACCATGGCTGCCTCAATGATGTGGAGGCATCCCAGTTCACCAATGAGGAAGAAATTCTAGGTGGCACCCTCCGCAGGAAAGGTGATGGCCACAGTATTCTGGGATAATACTACTACTACTACTACTACTACTACTTCGTCTTCGTCTTCTTCTTCTTCTTCTTCTATCCCTTTTGCCTCTCGGCGTCGGGTATTCTGGAATACAAAAGGCGTAATTCTCCTCGATTTCGTCCATGAAGGGACCCTCAATGTGCAATGCTACTTCAACACCCTCACCAACCTCGGGTCCGCCATTCGACAAAAGTGACCACGGCTCTTCCATTATCTTCTTTCAGGCTTCCCAGATACTTGAAAACTCTCCACTTTCTTTAGCTGCTCCCAACCCATTGTTATTCCCATTGTGGTTATTTCCATCTTCCTCATTGTAATCACCACCTCACTCTTATTTATGCTATATTTCATCCTATATCCTTGTATTATTCCTTCCCACATGTCCAATTGTTCCTGTACTTCCTCCTTGTTTCCCCAAATCATCAAATCATCTATGACCATGATAATTGTTTTAAGGGGCCTAACATCTAGGTTATCAGCCCCTAATGGTCTGGGTGATAGCGAAAATGTCAATGAAGTGGAAACCAAAACAAAATTAAGAGAGAAGAAAAATTCTTACAAAAAGGAACTCATATTGAAACTACTCACAAAATGGAGAGCGGTAATACTTACAAAAGGGAATATAGAACAAAAATACTCACAAAAGGAATAGATTGAAAAATACGCACAAAATGTAGGTTAAGTTCGAAATACGTACAAAATGCAATGTATGGGCGAAATACTTAAAAAATGCAAGTAAAATTCTAAATATTTACAAAATGCAAATGAGATTGAAAATACGTACAAAATGCAATTGAGGTTCAAAATACTTACAAAATGCAATTGAAATTGAAAATACACAATGCAATTTAGATTGAAAAAGGCCGGTTCTGATTCAAAATACTCACTAAGTGCAATTGAAATTCAAAATACTTACAAAATGCAATTGAAATTGAAAAGACTTACAAAATGTATGGTAGATTCAAACTACTCAATTGGATGAACAATACTTACAAAATGCAATTTAGATTCAAAATACCCACGAAATGCAATTGAGAATCAAAATACTTGCAAAATGCGCACCCTACAAAATGCAATTTAGATTGAAAATACTTGCAAAAAGCAGCTTAGGTTGAAAATACAAAATGCAATAGAAATTCATAATACTCACAAAAGTTCCGCCCCCTAAATTGAAAGACTTACTAAAAATCCATTTAGATTGTCAATCCTTACAAAATGCAATTAAGGTTGAAAACATTTGCAAAATGCAATTTAGGTCGAAAAAACCTACAAAATGCAACGTAGATGGAAAATACCTACAAAATGGAGTGTAGAGGGGGGGGGGGAATCGCTAGAGGAAATTAAGATACACGGGGAGCCAATTAACAAAAACAGTGCGGTAAACTCAAAGAGAAAAGGATATATAATGAAAAGACGAGAAGAGATCTGACCCCTCGAAGAAGGAGGGATCAGAAAAGATGAGACGAGGGCCAATTAAGGCAGGAAAGTGAAAGATTCCCTAGGCCTCGGATACCCTAATACCATCGGGGTCGGAAAAGAACAAGAGTTGACCAATGGAGGTAGACAGGAAAGAAGATAGAGAGGAGCCCGGCACAAGTGGAAGCAATGCCGGACTCAGCTGGGGTCCCGTGGTCGCCAACCCACATCCCACTACATGTGAGCCCCTGGGGGAATCAATCATCTGCAAACACCATTGCTTTCATCTTTCCTTCCCCAATTACTTGTGCCACTTGGGTCATTATGTCATCCATCACCACAATGAAAAGTAATGGTGACAGTGCACTTCCTTGTTTCAGGCCGTTTCTCTGTTCCAACAAGTCCGATCTCTCTCCTCCCACTTTCACACAGCTCACGCTTCCCTTGTACATCTCCTTTATCCTCCTTATAGTCCATTTTTCTACTCCTCTATCCTCCAGGGACTTCCATACTTGGTTTCTGCATACACTGTCATATGCTTTCTCAATGTCCAGGAAGGCCATCAGTAGATCTGTTCCATACTCATAGTGCTGTTCTTGTAATTGCCTTACAGCAAAAATCAAATCCACTGTGGACCTTCCTGCTCTGAAGCCATGTTGTTCTTCCCTCATCCCTCCTTCAATCCTTGTCCTAATTCTCCTTTCCAAAACTTTCTTTAACATCTTTGCACAATGACTCATCAGTGTTATTCCCCGATAGTTTCTGCATTCTGTTCTACTACCTTCCTTGAAGATCGGGACTATTATTCCCTTTTACCAATCCTCTGGGGTCTTCCTTTCCTTCCATGCTGTGTTCGTCACTCGGTACAACCATTGTACCCCACCTCTCCTGCTGCTCTCACCATCTCCACGCTCAACTCATCCACACCCGGTGCCTTCCCTCCTTTCATCTTCCTCACTGCACCTTCCATTTCTTTCCATGTCCTTTTCTGTTTGCAGTCCATCTTCCTCTTCCCCGATTTCTTCTTCCTCGCCGTGGTTTCCATTTGGGTTCAGGAGTCCTTCAAAATATTCTTTCCACATTTTCTTCAGTTCTTCCCTATTTTCTATCTCGTCCCCTTTTGTTCACCATTCTAACATAATCCGTAGGATCCTTCTGCCTCTTATTTTTTATCATCCCATACAGGACCTTTTTTGTACCTTCACTATCCTCCATCTTTGTCCACTCTTCCATCCACTTTCTTCTCTCCTCAGCCACTACTCTCTTTGCTCCCTTCTTTCCTGGTACTCTTCCCTTGTCTCTACCATCCTATTTTCATACCACCTCCTAAAGGCTCTATTCTTTTCCCTTACTATATCTTTTGTCTTTTCATTCCACCATCATGTTTCCTTCCACCTCTTCTTACTACTTGTCCACCCACATACTACTTCTGCTGCACCTACTAGTGTCTTCTTAAATCTAGCCTATTCCTCTTCCACCCCTCTTTCTTCATCTGTTGGAATTCCTTCCTTTACCATTTTGAGGTACTCGACCCTTCTATCTCCGTCTTTCCTAGTTCTCAGTCCCTTTCTTCTCCTTA
This sequence comes from Meconema thalassinum, assembly GCA_946902985.2. Lineage (NCBI taxonomy): Eukaryota > Metazoa > Arthropoda > Insecta > Orthoptera > Tettigoniidae > Meconema > Meconema thalassinum. Next base: position 69,178,676 of record OX336396.1, read on the forward strand.
GTCCCTCTCAGGTTCATTACCAGCAATCGATGGTCGCTATCCAAGTTCTCCGATGGTATGACCTTGATGTCCGTGATGTTCTTATTTAGTTCTCTCTCATACAGTATATAGTCGACCACTGACTTCCTGGTCAAGTCATCATTGTACCATGTGATTGTGTGGCTCTCTCTTTTCTTGAACCAGGAGTTCCCAACTAGCAGGCTGTTCATCATAGTACCGGTATGAAAACTGAGCAAAAATTGACATTTGTCACAATTTTAAAATGTCCAAGCTGTGTAGTATGGGAGACCTTTGAAATTTTTAATTTTCTATTGCCGTATAATATATACAAATATCGGCACCTGTGTACGTACCGTACCGAAGCTGATAATTCTAGGGCAGCCACCACAGAGCTGTTCGATAAACGAAAACAAACCATGAAATTAAGATTCATACAATTAGATTACAAATCGATGATACAAATCACAAAGTGTTCACAACTGGTAGGAGAAAAACAACAAGCAAGTACGGAGTGTCACTACTGCGAAGGTTTAATGCTCATCCAGCACAAATAGCACCGAGTAAATATTACCAACTTACCCACCACATTTATTCCCTTGGCAGCACCGCCTAGCGATTGAAAAACACAATACGGTGTTTAATGCTGGGAGTACACTACTCCAAACTTGGCCCAGCGATTGAAAAACAGGCCCTTACAATATAATAAAATAATAAGAATAAAAAGATAGTAGAGCCACTTCTAGAAGAACAACATGGATTCAGGAAGCATCGAAGTACAACAGACCTCATCTTTGCTGAGAGAATGTTAGTAGAGAAGTATTGGGAGCATGGGAAAAACCTGGTGATGGTATTTATGGACATTGAAAAGGCTTATGATAGTGTCCCAAGAAAAAAGATCTGGGAATGTCTGGAAGATATGCATGTGCCAAATTGCTTGATTGACAAAGTGAAGATGCTATACCAAAAGTACTATAGTTGTGTCCAGATAGGAAATGGAAGATCAGAGTGGTTTGAAACACAGAGAGGAGTCCAACATGGAAGTGCCATATCAACACTTTTATTCATCACATTAATGGATCGGATCCTTAAGTCTATTAAGGAAGCTGACAGTAGAGCAGGGCAAAAAGTTCTTGAGTTTCGATCGGTCTCGTTGGACGAGAATGAAGAACGGAAATGCTGGTTCCGGAACTAGTTTTACCGATAATGTTGCCTCGATAATGATAATTCTCGACATTAACACTCATTCTCACTTGGGCAATATGGCACTGCCTGCAGGCACTGAGGCTTGTTGTGTAAGGATTCAATGGAAATTGTTCATTCCGTTAACTGGAGTCTGCGAATAGGAAGAATCCACTCAACTTCAACGATATATTAACAGACTACCTAAGGTATATTAAGCATATCATCCTAATAACATATCGAAGAAGATTTTGATAGTCAGTCGATATTATTTGGTCATTAAATTTCAGCAAAAGAAAATTCTATTTGACGTGTAAATAATAAGATTTTTTCGTGTAATGCCACATTCAAGCACTATGTAACTTTCTCGTAATCGAATCTGAAAATTCATGCACTCGCAACTGTGTACTGTCGTATCATTTTTGTAGTAAGATACTTCCCCTATCAAGTATCAAGCCCCAGTCCTTTCATTCACGAGTCCAACGCGTAACCAATTCAGCCACTGCGACTGTTATACACAGCGGGAAATTGTCACAAACATACACAGTGAAAACTTTTGTGTTGGACACTTGACTGTTTTTCTCAAATGCTCCTACCAGTTTGAATAATATTCTCTAGTCGTCGGGCATACAAAAAAATAATGTTCACCTTCACCTTTCGTCATAATGGCTTTCCCATATGCTTAAGCCACCGCCATTTCAATCGCGTCCCTACGCACGTGCTCACACGTTTCATCATGGGTAATAGTGAGAGCCAACGATATTACCTTGTGATCGAACGAGACTGTGGAGTATTGGACAAAGTGACATTCCCGTGGTAATGAGTTGTTCTCAGTGTAACTCCCGTCGCACTATTCTCACTGAAAATGTCATATCTTTGGCATTTACGGACAAATCAGTGAGATGTTTGCACTGACATGATGAATACACTGCATGCCACAAACTGGTATTGCTTTCAAGCCAAAATCAGAGGTTTTAGTAGATGAAATTACAGTATTTACTCGGCTCTAAGACCCCCTTTTTTTTCTAAATTTTTAGTTCCGAATTGAGGGGGGGTTACTATAGACACGAACTTCGCAAAAATCCATTATTTTGGGAAAGGGAGAAAGTAAAAATAAGCTATTTTATTTTGATGGTACATAGTACGGTATATTTAATCAAAATAAACGAAGTTTACATCTTTAATCAGCCCATGAGACTACCATAACTATAACCTGTTTTTAAAGGGGGCTTTTACACCACTGACACAAGTCAGATGGTCGCCATATATGTGAAATCCACGCGGCAGATATTGGGCCAAGTTTGTAAATTGTTAATTTTATTATTATTATTTTTTTTTTTTTAATTTTCGGAATCAATCAATTTTGGAATCAATGGATAGATTTTCTATATTATAGAAAATACGATCTATTTAATATTTTAAAATTACGCGACGTGAATATATGAGAATACGGAAGGCTAGGTTTTTATATTCATTTAGGGTTTTGAGAGGGCTTGGTACATCTTGGATTCTACGGTCTAAATACAGACGCGCTACTCAATAACAAGTTGCGCAAGGGACTTTAGGGAACTGTTCTCACTGTGAAAACTTGAATTAGTGGAACGGAAATCTCGCCCGGGAAAACCAACTTGAAGAACGAAGAGGAGGGAGATGTGGACGGCTTGGCCAATCACGAGACGAGGCGGGGCTCGTCGAATCGGAGAAGAATACGGAAGAGGAGCGCTGATTGGCGGACGCAGTCTCACGTTTTCATCTGAAAAAACGGAAGTTGTTGGAACAGTTGTCGCGGGATATAAGTACCCGAGCAAGCAACGAAAAAGGTGTTCATATACTATCACGATGTGTTAAGTTCATATCGGTATTACGGCGACGTCTAGGGAGCAGTCAGTTACGGGAATCTCTCCGTGTGTTCATTCGTCTTCAAACATTATAATTTCGTTCCATGGTGAACAAAAAGTACTTTTCGCTGAGATATTCAATGGCAAATATTAGTCATGAATACGACGTGTTCTGTAGTGACGCTGCAGGCAACGTAAGTGCGGCTAACGGATTCTGATCCACTGCTCCAGCACATTTCGAACTTTCGCATTATTCGTCGCTTCGCCGCTAAACAAGAAGAAGATGTCTTGCCACGAGGTTCTTCAAAACGCTTTCACATGGGGGACGAAGAACTCTGTATGTTCGCTGGTGAGCCAACTGTCACCTCATAAACAAGCTCTCAATTTTCCTGCTCTTAATCATTTAAATTCAGTAAATTCATAGGTTTGCATAAGTAAATTTCATACTTCCAATTCTCATACGTTCATGTGGTATTTTTATTATTTTCTAAAGCTCTCTTTCGTATTTCTCATGATTACCGCAATGCCAATTTTGGTTGTTAAATTCTTTTATTCAGATGAAGCCTTTCTTTCCAGTAGCTAGAACTATATTTAAGCCAAGCCTTTCTTCCACACAAATGATTCTAGGGTTGAAGATGGAATCTTGCCACGGCCTGATTTTAGGAGTTCTCGAGTGTTTCTTAATAGCTAGTTATTTTATTATATATTTTTAGGGTACCACTTTATGTTGTGTCCTAATGGCACCCAACTAAATTATCTAATAAACTCTGTAAGCATCTTTGCAAAACATATAACGTGGTCATTCAGTGTAGGCCATATTTCATTTTATGTTACAAGAGAGTAACTTGTGTTGGTTCAAGCAAACTCCCAAAGAAGAACACGTTACACTTGCCCCCCAACAGCGAGGTCAATAGTGGAAAACGTTACATAACCTCACTTTCCCGGCTATCCCCCCAATGACTTTCACTACTATCCCTTGCTAAGCAAAAATCTTAGTATCAAAGGAATAGGATTAAATGGACAAAGTATCAGACATGGAAATGCAAACTATTTTTATTTGAACATAGGGAGGGAGAATGCATCAATTAGGGAATGAGTGATCACATCTCACTAACATTTGTAAACAGAACCGAGCACGTATTATTCACACACAGTGCACTTCCGATAATTCGCGTGCGGATAATTCGCTTTGCGGTTAATTCACGTGTCTCCAAATATATTTTTAAATAGAAATTCTCACGGCAACTAATTATCATGCTAAGTAAAGCAATCTCCCCGTCATTTAAAAGAATTTTCGTGCGACGCAATGCGTAAAGACGAAATCATTGACATTCGAGAAGACTGAACTGCGTTTCTCTGTGATGGAACAGTAGTCCTACTTGCGCGATGTTCGAAACATACAAGCAGGTTGCCGCGAGTGGTATAGCATAATTTCCTTTATCTTCGAAGCCCAAACAATACAAGACGAATGCGCTTTCACTGGGAACCTACCCTCCCTTTCCCAACAGCCACACTCAAAGGTCGCTGACCTGCAAGTTGTGAAGGGTGGATGCGCGAACAGCATATTGTAAACAGGGATTATTGCGTAATGATGTAAACTTTCGCGAGACAGAGCGTGTTTGCTGGATGCTCTTCATGCAGTCAACCAGTCATGAGAGAAAAATACCGCTACAAAAGCAAGCGCTTGCCGACATCTGTAACGACGATATTTCGAACGGGCAAGTTAGACGCCGATGATTTAAGACATGAAAGCAAAGATAAAATAGCACGGAATTGGACTGTTGGTGAGGAAAACTGAGATCCAGTTGATATCGAGTGCGGGAGTGATGCAACGGAAATCCCGAAAGTTTCCCACAGTCTCTAGTCACACTTCTCTCTTATATAGAAAAACGAAATGAATTTTCGTTCTCTTATAATGTTTTCTTCGGAAATGTGCACTCGAAAATTAGAATAAAACGATCTAAGAAACAAAATGGGATGACTTTTTTTAAAATATTATTGTTGGCATAATCCACATAGGCCTGCCTCTAGCCTAGCATGTCTTATAAGACACTACAATCAAGTGTTTTAATTATTATTTTGAGTTTCAAGCATATTTCAATATTTTAATCAATAGTTTTGTTTTTACTAGGCTTAACAAAAATAACTGCGGATAATTCGCGGAATTGCGTGCATTAATTACCGCGAATTACCGAGAGTGCACTGTATTTCACATTAATATACCAATAACGTTTCACACAAATGCTGACGGTTATTGCAAGAAATGAAATGTGTTTAAAATAAAACTAAAAGGAGACTGTCGTAAACACAATCACATCTCAACATAAATAATACAAAACAGAAGAATGCAGGCAAGATATGAAACCAAAACTTTCATTGGAGAGTGGCGCTTCTACTCGGCCAATAGTGTGGCATCTTCTATTGGATATCGGGTGAAGCCTATTGGCTACACAATTCGATATCCTGCCCAACGCGTATGCGGTACGCAAAATGGCGGTCATATCGTCTGAATAACAAACTAATATACCATAACAAGAAAAATATTTTTGTCATAAAAGAGAATGAATCTCAAGTTGTAATTATAATTTTTTTTAAGAATTCGTCAATTTCCAAGAATGTTGTATTTTGACTCTCAATAATTAAGGGGGGGGGGGGGGGTACTATAAGCGATTTCCAAGAATTTTCAATTTTGGCTCTCGAGAATTAAGGGGGGCGCTATAGGCGAGGGGGTCTTATAGCCGAGTAAATATGGTAGTTTAAACATTTTAAGTGAAATTTTTGCAAGTGTATTTTCACCATCGTAGCTAATTTTGGCACTATAGTTGCCGCGAATAACAACCAGTTACAAGGTGGAGAAGAAGGTTGAAAGTATTCTTTAAAGCAAATTCCTAGTCAGTAGGGCTAATAATTCATGAGCCATACACGTGAGACTTTCTTTCAGCTCTTCTCCGCTACGTCAATTACTTGAGTTTTATTTTACTTTAGGGGCTACAACATCATGATCATTTTTGTGTTCTTGTGTGTCAACTTTGTCTAATAACCTGAGTTATTATGGTTGTTCGCATTTGCGAATAAATTAATTTATTAATTTTGCAAGTTTACGTAAATTATGTCAGTCAGACAGAATTGATTTTTTTTCATAACCTCTTACGATTACCACGTGGTAGTGATCTTTCATTTTGTAATCGTGCTTCTATTTCAAATTAAGTATGTTGTAAATTACTTACGTATTATTTCATAAGCCATGCTCGCTTTTAAGACATTTCTCAAAGTGTTTTAGTGAAACAACGTTCATTCCACACACCGAGCATACTCAAGACAGATTGGCAGCCATGGCTACGCTCTCATTGGTCGGCCTCCAAGCTTCGGCCAATCACAGCATGTCTTCTCCATTACGCCTCGCAGAATGTGCTAGAACAAGACCCTGTCACCTATTTAAACGGCTTGTCGGACTGGATCTGTGTGATTTTCCTTGCAGACGCAGTGCTGTTCACCAGTCTTGAAACACCGGACTTAAAAATCATCTTGCTATAATGTAACATAGTAGTTCTGCTTCAAGAAGCTTTGCTTCAAACTTCATAATTTCTCCAAGACATCTTCCCTTCATGATCTGACTTGATCACAATCTTCATGTTCCAAACGACATGTTTGTGAAATGGACATTCTTCACGTGCAAACTTCGCATCAGCAGTGCAACGAAAAACAGTTTCGTTATGCACCTTCTTCAACTGTAATTGGTTTAATACCTATGTTTTCACCTTCTACAGCTTCTACTAGGAAGCTATCTTTTCTGTGAATTCTACAACATTCTAGTGCTTCAACTTTTATGAGTGCTTAAAGTACCATGTGTTGCACCTATTTAATGTCTTCGACTATGTGCTTCATTCTAAAGTTGCTAATCTACGCAACCGCAATGTTAAGTAACATTGATAGTGTTCTCTATGTACGGTACATTTTTTCTCAAGTGTGCTCTTCAAGCATTATGTTTTTCATAAATCTACATGCCTCTAGTTGCCTTTCTTGAACATAGTTACTCTATTCTTCTTCACGAATTCCGAAGCAAGATTGACGTTACGGCTCACCTTGGCCATTTTCCTTTTAGGAATGATTTATCGGCTTGCCTTTGCTTAAAAGCATAAGATTGTTTTCATAAGGTGCGGCAGGATTGGATCCCTGGCCGTCATAGGCCCTTTAGGGCTATGCCTCTCTTTCTATTCTTTTCTTTCATAGTAAATGCTTTTGTGTAACTGTCACGGGTGTTTTCTCTTCATGAAGGTATTTCACCTTTTGTCAAGCCTTCCTTTCTGGTGTCAAAAGTATCTTGGACCAAGGCCCCAAAAGCTTAATATTTATGAAAGTTATTTTCACAATTTTGCTTTTCCCTTTGTCAAATTAATGGGACAAGGTCTCCTAAAAATTCAAAGATGTTTTTAGTGCTGGGCTCACCCCCAAGCACTGTCAAGAAAATGTTTCTTGGTTATGTCAACTTGTTTATCCATCAACATTTCTTTTCAAATGCTTAAGGATAATGTTAAACAGATTGCCTCGGATGTGGGGTGTGGTAGCTATGTAGATATGAAACGATTAGCTCAGGACAGGGAGGCATGGAGTGCTGCATCAAACCAGTCAAAAGACTGAAGACTCAAACAACAACATATATTTTTCATCTGTTGAACCGTTTGCAAATAAATATATTTATATGTTAAAGCAACATGCTCTCTCTCTTGTCTTGCATTTGTTCTTGCTGATTTGTCCCTCATATACCTTAACGCTCAAATCTATTTCGACTCTGAATGTACTGAAGACTTCTGTCTGATACTGGAAACTTTTAATTGGTTGATCCAATGGTTCGTGGTAAGTAACCACACCAATGGTGTGTATAATAGTGTGTGTGTATTTGTAACTGAGGAACAGGGTAGGAGTGGTAAGGAGGTGGCTATGGCCTTGAATTACGAACCATGCCACAGAAGGCGGGTAGATATTTGATGTTGAATACGGTACATGAATATCCCGTCAAGTAGGCTTCAAATGTTTATATGAATTTTAAATTAATGCCTGCACGTTTGATGCAAAACGCCATCCTATTGAAAATGAAAAATTCATGCAGATACTTGAACCAAAACCGACATTCATTTATTTGTCAAACAAGAAAACAAAAACACTTAAAGATAGAGCTTCATTAATCTAAATGATAGACTATATACTGGGTGAACATGAACACTTCCAATATGCATTAATAATTTTCATAATAGTAGGTTACATTCCGGAGTTATTGCGATAAATGCGAATTTTACATTCTTCGCGTTTTTTCACCTATTTGGTAGCTATTACGACTATGTATAACCAGAATTTGTGAAACTGAATGTACGAGAACTAAGGGTTTCTGCGAATTATTCTCATACATGCGATAAATGCAAAAAGTGCTCAATTTAACGAAAATATTGAATAATTATGTTTTATTACATTTACACGCCGTTTTGAGAGTTCCGATGATAGAAATATCGGCTAAATAATCGATATTTACGAGTAATAATCCATATGTACGAAATTTGATTATTGTCGTGGAAACAATCCATTACGGTAGAAATCATTTTGAAAATGGCTGCTGTTATTGCCGCATGTCCACTGATTATCGCCAATAAAACAATGTTTTTGGAGAAATTATTTCGTAGTTTCATGTGGTTGTACTAATAAAAGGAATATTCCAATCGTTTGTATCTATTATATTTTTAAATTTAGAGTACCGTATTTGCTCGCCTATATCTCGCCCCCGCATATATCTCGCACCCCATTTTTTTATTTGAAATTTCAGGGGAAGAAAGTACTCGCATATATCTCGCATTCATTTCTGACGCCATCATATAAATGACCGTAATAACCTTGAGGTAGAAACACGTTCGATTTAGCGCGCCACAACAGTCGTCATTGTCCAGGAACTTGTCCGAAGCGATACTAACAGGAAGAGCGAGCAACGAATTGATCCGAACTTATCCGATACGAGCCAATTATGGAACGAGGCGCCGCCTTGAGACACGTTCGAATTAGCGATTAGCACGCCACAACATTCATCAATAAGCAATGTTATCGTTCGTTTTGGCGGCAGAGGTTTCCTTTATTGTTGTCCGTCAGTTGCCTTTTAGACATAAGTACCGGAACTCTGGCTTCGAAGATAAAGGAAATCTCTGCTATACCACTCGCGCCAACATGCTCGTATGTTTCGAAGATTGCGCATGGAGGCCTACTGTTACATCGCAGAGAAACGCAGTTCAGTCTTCTCGAATCTCAATGATTTCGTCTTTACGCATTGGGTCGCATCACAGCTCGGCCGCGTGCAAGCAAGCGGCGCGGTACATTGTTAGGCTTCGGCCGCGGTCGGCTAACTTAGAGCTTGCTCGTGCATGTAGCGAGGAATCGATATGGAACATGATCGATCGTATCGATCGCTAAGCGTCGGCGCTCTAAATTCCTTTTCTGCCTTGAATCATCCTTAACGAGCGTATGACCTTTTTTTAATAGGTTCTTAATGTCGCATAACCATAACGAATAGAAATAAATGGTGTCGACGGACAGTGTTGTGAAGAGCTTCTTGAAGACGGGCATCGCCAATGTTTGGACGGAAATCAGGATGAAGCAGTATGGGATGATGACCAGAATGATGCACGCGAGAGTACCTTGGAGAGCAGTCGCCTTGTTTCAATAATGCAAATTTTGTGTTTTTTCGGGAATACAGTCATTCCCCGCATCTATCTCGCACAGAAAATTTTCACACATATTTTCGGTCAAAAAAGTGTGAGATTTACGGTAAGAAGGTAATGCTTATATTGGGTTATATCGCGCCGGCCCTCATTTCTAGTATTTGACTATCTATATCTATACTAATATATAACAAGAAGTTCCGTGACTAACTAAACAGCCTACTTTTCTTAAATTTTAAGATTCATGCCAATCTACTGTAACCGAAATTTTAGTAGGTTAAAGAGCTTGCTTTTAGTTCTTTCTGTTGGTAGTATTTATTTTTGTTTTGAGGTTAACGACTATAGCCGCCTATTGGATTCTTTAATGGTCGTCTACCAGTAGGTGGCTTTGCTAATGGCAAGGTGGCTTTGGCTTAGGGCAAGGTAACCATGGGGATTGATATTGATTGTTGCTGCCATGCGGAATGGTGGCGATCTGATGAGCTTATACTCTCTTGTCCGAGAATTGGTTTTGGGAGAAAAGAATGAAAGTTGTGCATTCTGTGTGAGAGACGCGGAATGGAAGCTTGCTTTTATAAAAATGTGATGTTGGGAATTATGTTATGCTCTCTGGTCTGGAAATTGGTGTTGGATGATTGAAGATTATGTGATGTTTTTGAAGGTCTGGCAATTGGTTTTGGGAGAAAAGAATGATAGTTGTGGTGGATACTCTGCAAGAGATGCAGGTAATGGAAAACCTGCTTCTATGTTGACGCAGGTAATGGAAAACCTGCTTATATGTTGACAAACGGGTATTATTAGTTTTGATTGCCCGAGATTAACCTGAAAAGAAGAATTATTATTAATAAATAGTGTATTTTTGTGAAGTAGGTGTACTGTTCTGTGTGAGATTCATTTTAGCGAGCATATCGCCCTGCTACCCTGAGGTGGAAAGCAAGGATATTATATTTATTACAATGACGCACCAACGTGTGGCTAGATGAAGGAAGTAACAATATTGATCACGACTTTAAACACAATGATTATTATATATTTCACACTATATAGACCGATCTAGAATAATGACAAAATTAAGTTGGTAATATCGAAATTTCTAATTAGTTTGAAATATACCTGGTATAATGTAGCCAAATAGAGCACTACAGTTGGCAGCCCTGGTGACTGAATATATTGTTAGTTCCATCTCTTAAGGTACAGAATACAAAATATGGTTGAAGTCCAATGGATAGCATGGACATTACACATAGTTAGACATTCATGTGTTGGTCAGAAATAATCTGAAATATTATGATCTCTTGTTTCTCATGGATGAAATCCATTTGTTAGTATAGAAGTTACATGTATTTGAAAATTAGACCTATCAGCAGGCTTAGAGTCATGTTGGCAGCACTGACAATTAATAGTTTCTCCAAATTAATCCAGAATGTCAAGTACTATACATGTCCAAATTTTAAAGCTGTTGGCTTACATACTTTCTGATATATTATTAGGGTAAAAAATATTGACAGCATTTATTAAGTTGCCAGCCCTGGTTGCTCTTAAGAATAATCATAGTCATATCTGTTATGGTACACATAGCACATACGAAATTTGGTTGAAATCCAATTGATAGTATAGAAGTTACAGTACATGTATTTAAAAATTGATCCTATCAGCAGGCTTAGAATCATGTTGGTAGCACTGATGTACATCAGTTACTCCAAATTAATCTATAATGTCAGGTACTATACATGTGCTTATTTTAAAGCTGTCGGCATACATATTTTGTGATGTATTGGTATTTGGATAAGAAAATAGAGAGAGAGCATTTATTGACAGTTGGCAGCCCTGGTAGCTTTTAAGAATACGCTCAGTCATATCTGTTTATGTACACACAGTACATACGAAATTTGGTTGAAAACCAATTGATAGTGTAGAAGTTATATGAATTTAAAATTGGACCTATCAGCAGGCTTAGAATCACTTTGGCAATACTGCCATGCATGGCCTCCTGGAAATTAAACTGAAATAATATTATCTATATGTGTGCCAATTTTGGAATAGCTCCCATCCATACCTTCCAAGATATCCAACATGGAGCTCAAATTTCAATTGCAGTTTTTCAGCAGTTTATAGCACTGACATCATTTTCAAATATGGGCTTGAGATATTCAGGTATAGATGTTTACTCATACCAAATTTGGAATCGATTGCTGCAGCCGTTTAAGAGTTGATATGGGGGGACACACACACACACACACCGCTAGCCACCCAGACAGACATTTGCCTGGATCAATCTCATAAGTCTACTTTTTCTTCATTTTTGCAAAATGTGAAAAGTAGGCTAAAAATGAGATGGTGTGTGTCTGTGTATTACCGGTACTCTATCACGCAAAAAACACTGGTTCGAATTACATGAAATTTTACATGGAAGTAACCGATTTACCTGGTTAACATATACGCTACTTTTGATTTCGATACTTCATCATCATCATCCTGTACAGTTTCCAGCCTCACGCTGGGTCTGTTTGGAACATAAGCCTCGCCACTTAGTCCTTTCTTCCCACCACCTCTCCGCTGTCACTCTGGTCCAATCCTCGCCTCTCTTCTTGACACATTGCTCCACTCCTATCAGCCATCTATCTCTTGGTCTTCCCCTTGGTCGTTTCTTCTGCATCTGCATCTCATGTATCCTCTTGGGAATCCTCTTCTCATCCATTCTCTTTAAGTGTCCATACAACCTCAGTCTTGATGTCTCAATCCTACCTTGCAAGGGCTCCTCTTTCACCATTTCCCTGACCTTTTCATTCCTCAACCTGTCTCTTCTTGTTATTCCGATCCTACTTCGCAGGAACTTCATTTCACCTGCCTGTATTCTAGTTATGTCTCTTTTCTTCATTGTCCACGTTTCTGAAGCATAGGTCAGTATCGGGATATAGTAGCTTCTGTATAACACTTCCTTGCTTTTTTGTGGGACATCTTTATTCCACACTAATGCTTCTGCCTGTCTGCCACGTTCCGTAATCTCTTTGTCATTTCTCCCATTTTCCTCCACTATACTTCCCAAGTACTTGAGACTTTCCACCTTCTTCAGCTGTCCACCTCCAAGTGTTATCCCACTCATTGGTCTGTCCTTTTTCCTGGTCGTTAACAGGATCTCACATTTACTGATGTTGAACTTCCATCCGTACTCTCCCACTGTTTCTTCCCAAGCCTTCAGTTGCTCCTGAATTTCCTCCTCCTTGTTTCCCCAGACCATGAGATCATCTGCAAACACCATTGCTTTCATCTTATCTTCTCCTATCTTTCCTGCTATCCATGTCATTACCTCGTCCATAACCACAATGAAGAGAAGGGGTGACAGCGCACTACCCTGTTTCAGGCCACTCATTTGTCTGAACCAGTCTCTACTTTCCCCTTCAACTTTCACACAACTCACACTTCCACAATACATCTCCTTCACTCTGCCCACAGTCCCTTTTTCCACTCCCATGTTTTCCATTGCTTTCCAAACCTTCTCCCTACACACACTATCATAGGCCTATTCGATGTCCAGGAAGGCCATCGATACTTCCACTATTTAAAGATGGCGACCATTTTAGAGACGTCACTACCCTTTGGTTTCAAAATTTCGTATTTCCATTTCAATTAAAAAGAGAATGCTAAGAAATAGCAAACTTTTGATGACATATACGAGGTTTAAAATTTAATATTCTATCCGAAAAATCCTTATCACTTTTCGTGTATCTCCAACAGTTAGTGAATAAAACCTAAATTTGTGCTATAAAACACGGTGAATGCAGAGCGGTGTACTTGGACAGAATGTTCCATCCTTACTCTCCCTCCACGCAGCACCTCGCCTATCCCCCTCTTTTTAACTGTCACCTTCACATTTTAATTTATTTATGAGCTGTATCGAAGCACGGGTACTTTAGCTAGTTATAAATAAAACTGTGAAGTACGTATAGTAATATGAATAGACAATATTTGTTAGGCGTTTTCCTTGCTATGGGTAACGTTGTATGATATAATGAAAGTACCGTATATACTCGAATACCACCCGCACATTTTTAAACAAAATCGGACGTGAAAAATTGGGGTGAGGGTCTTATTTGAGTCATCCTGATTTTAAAGATTTAAATTGCCCGCCATACGCGATATCGGGTGTTGCGAGTATCCGCTAGATGGTGCTAACCTTCTTCCGGCTATCACTTTGTTTTTCCGTAAGCAGGCGGCGTCATACTGTCTCGCGCACGTTTTCCGAGTGTAAACATGAGTTGTACGAAGCGTTTGCGGTCGTTTACTGTGAGTGAGAAGCTGAAAGTTGTGAGGGAAGCTGAAATTATTGGAAATCGTGCCGCCGGTAGGAAATATGATATTGACGAGTCATGTATTCGAGATTGGAGAAAGAAAAAAAACATGTTGCTAACAAGTAGTGGTGCTCGTAGAGCTTTCCGCGGACTGAGTGTACAGTTTCCGGAAATTGAAAAACAACTTTATAAATACGTAACAGAAAGGCGGGAATTGGGAAATGGGGTGTCGACCGAAATGTGTCAAAGGCATTACAGATCGCGAAGGAACTTTCTACGGTAGGGTTTAAAGCAAGCCGAGGATGGATTCAAAATTTTTATAAAAGAAATGGGTTGAGCATACGAAGGCGTACCTCAATTTCGCAGCGTCTTCCTGGTGCCTATGAAGAAAAGTTACTTTCCTTTCAGCGTCACATAATTAAGTTGCGGAAGGAAAATTCATATTTGCTTTCCCAAATTGGTAATGCAGATCAGACGCCAGTCTACTTTGAAATGCCACTGGACAGTACTGTGAATGTTAAGGGATCTAAAAGTGTGACTATCAGAACAGGTGGTAATGAGAAACAACGGTGCACGGTAATGTTGTGTATACTCGCTGACGGAACCAAACTTCCGCCGTACGTTGTTCTCAAGCGAAAGACTCTTCCAAAAAATATACCCGCTGGTGTTATCGTTAGAACTCAGGACTCTGGTTGGATGGACAGTTCACTGGTGGAAGACTGGTTAAAGTGTGCCTGGCAACGTCGCCCTGGTGCTTTATTACGACGAAAGAGCTTGCTTGTTCTGGACAGTTACCGCAGCCATACAACAGACGCTGTGAAGAAATTCGTCAAGGATGGGAAAACCGACCTAGCAATCATCCCGGGTGGGATGACATCTATGCTACAGCCACTGGATGTCTGCATGAACCGACCGTTCAAAGCAGCCTTGAAACAGCTGTATACGGAGTGGATGGCGGCCGATAAGCACACACTGACCCCAACTGGTCGTATTCAGCGCCCGGAAGTTCAGCTGCTCTGTTCGTGGATTTTGACGGCATGGAATCGTATCTCGGGAGATCTCATACGGAAGAGCTTCAAGAAATGTAGTATTTCCAATGCTATGGATGGCAGTGATGACGACATTTTGTGGGAAAGTGATGGTGAAAAAAGTTCCGAAGTTGGTACTTCTGATGACGATGAATGAAGTGTTTGTGTCTTTTATTTGTATTTTTAATTGTTTCTGTGTTATTTTAGGACGACTTCAGAACTGTTGGAAACTATTTTGTAGAAATGCTATTTTGTTTATTTAGTAAAGATTGTAAATAGTTTTGAGTAATTTTTTTTTTTTTTTTTAATTTTGTTCTTCAAAATCAGGGTGCGGGTCTTATTCAGGGGCGGGTCGTATTCGAGTAAATACGGTATTCTCTACAATGTGTGAGTTATAGGTTTATATTGCATGTCGTCCGGCGATTTCTCCTTGAATTCGGATACTATTTTAGAGATAGTCAAGAGTCTCAAAAAGTTATATCAGTAATTGTATGTTTGCATAATCTGTTTAACTTAAGAAAACCTTAAAGACTGATAAAATTTAAATCTTTGGAGTCGACATGAAAGATGCAAACAAAGTTCACATGTAGTTCACTGATACCAAAGTGCCGATTGTTGGAATAAAGCAAGCTGTGTTCAGGCGACAATGCTTGTCTTATGAAGTTTACCATGTGGCAAGTGGAATGACAACAATAATGAGCTGCCCTGGACTGTGTGGACGAATTGGTTCAAATCCTGTGAGATATCTATGAAATCCTTTTGTGTGGTTTCCCTACTAACTCCTTGCCAAGTTCCATTCATTTCTTTTAATAACTTGTCTTATGTGGTTGGATAAGTGCCATTTCACCATTAAACCACCCGACAAATAGAAATTTACTTCACTTCATTCCTGGCCCTCATTGAAAAGGAAATAATGAGGGAGTAAATGTACATTTCATTATTTAGTTAATTATCCGTTGTATGGTATTTACCTGAAGTTAAGTAAATGTACGATTCACTTTAGCCTATTATATTAAACTAGCAACCAGACCCAGCTTCGCCCGGGAACAGTTATGAATGCATTACATGATAAGCACTATTTTTTTTTTCCAATGCCAATGAACAACGACCAATATCCGTTTTACGTCTCGGCATGATGGGTTAAAATCACTGACTGGACTATTAATTATAATATCATGGAGATGCATGTACAACAAATTCTTGTCAGACATAATTTAAGAATGGCGAGGTGCATGAAACACAAATTCCCCTTCCATCCAATCTTTAGACTGTGAATTTTGCGGAACGAAAAGTTTACAGGCGAAATGAAGAAATGCCGAGTTGCACTTCCAGGGAAACTCCAAACACAACCACCCTTCTCAGAAGTCTTAACTCAACACGACTCAACGGTTTGCTACTGGCTGTATCTGGGTCAATAGGTTCACCCACTAGCTAGGCTGTAACAGGGATTATAGACTCGCCCTTAGCTAGCTCGTCAACTGTCGCCTCAGTAGTTGAATAGACATGGTTGGAAGAAATTAAAACGTAATGGGCTTACAAAGTGCTCGGACGCTGGTTTTTTTTTTTTTAGACTTTTCCACTGAAATCGTTACTCCTCGGCTTCATTTGCTCATAAATAATTTTCTACAGAAATCATCCTCGAGATATCCTTTACAGAATGATGAAAACCGCATCAAAATGCATCCAGAGGTTCTCGAGTTTACCTGTAACATCCAAGAATCGGGGACTTTGTTTTATACTAAGTAGAGATGCTTATGCGTTTAATCAGTAACACCCATATATTCAATCCTGCACATGTTTGAATAAGTTTCCGTGCATATTAATTTTGAACCTGTTAAATTTTTATCGTACCTGGTGACAATCTTTTAAATGCTACAAAATGCTAATTTTTAGAATTCAAAATGAAAGTGCTACAAAATTCAATTTCAAAATGCTATTTTCTCATATCTTCATAAATAACCAATCTTTTAATATTTCATTTGTGGAAAAACCCTTTCACAAAATGTTCTATGCAGGAGATAACAGTCAGTACAAAAAAATGTACAGAAATCTATGACAAAAAATGTATAATTGCATTGAGAAAAATTAATCTACACCACACAAAAAAAAACTTGAAAATGAAGGTAGGAGTGTTAAATGGGCAGGTCCAACACGAGTCAATAAGGAACTAGAGATAGAGCATTGGATACAATACTAACCTGAGGTAGTTGAGGTTCCATCACTTCACTACAAATTCTCTCCACTAATAGATGGTTTACATTGACATCTTCATCTGAGCTGGTATCGTACAGTATTACTTGGATTCTAGCGTCCTCTTCATTTTCACGAGATGTTACTTCAGCTATAAACGTTTTCCCGACAATGTATATCAGATATTTCAATGCATTTCTATCTCCCACAAAATCTTCCAATCCGTCAAGGGAGCAAAGAATAGCCTAAAATAGAGAAAGGGAATATCAGCGTTTTAAGTGGTTTTTATGACTATGTAAACAATCTCAGCTGTCGCTGTGTCCTGCTTTGATGAAACAACTGTAAAATGGGAAATGAGAAACTGATTTTTTCCCCTTAAAAAGAGGGTACCCTCAAAAGCCATACCTGAGGAAAATTGAATATACCTCCATAAGAAAGGTTACTCCCAATAGCCATTTCGGTTCGATTTATATTAATACTGTACTCCATGAAAACTTAAAATGAGGATTATTATGGAACTGTAAATCCAGATAAACGCCAAATATAAGAACAAGAACTCGGCAATCTTTCTAGGTTTGTGGCGTGTCATGTGTGGGTTTATCAAAGGGGCTCGTGGTGTCCCGCCCGGAACCCACAGGAGTAGCGAACTGCGGGCTACCTCCCTTTTTAAGAAGCGCACCTGCGCCTCTTCACTACGAGAGATAAAAAATATAGCAGTCCTCACCTTCCTATGAAGGCTTCCAAGAAGATGGTATATTAACTTTCACAGCCAGTGAATTAAAACCCAGCAATCTTTCTAGGTTTGTACCGTGTCTTGTAAGGGGTTTCACCTAGGACACCAAGCTGGCTCATCAGCGGGCTCATGGTGTCCCCTTCATAAAAAGGGAGTTCGCAGTTCACTACTCCTGTGGAGGTCCAGGCGGGGACACCTAGAGCCCGCTGATGAGCCAGCTTGGTGTCCTAGGCGAAATACAACACAAGACACGGCACAAACCTAAAAAAAAATGCCGAGTTTTAATTCACTGGCCGTGAAAGTCAATATACCAAAAGAACAAGAAAATCATTAAGTAAATAGAAAAAGAAATGATCAGTACAGTAACTATCATTTAAGGGTAGATGACCTTGCTGTCCCACCCTTAAAACAGCAATAAATAATAATTAACTCCATCATTTATGATCATGATGATGATAATTGTTGTCTCCCATAAGTCCAACCCCTCGTCCACGTCGTGGGAGACGGGCAACGGCACAAAGTAGGGGATTGCCTGTAGGGGCGAAGTACAGTGGGGACTTTGTGTGCCCCGGGACCGTTACGGTAGCTGTGAAGGTCCTACAGGAACCCTGAAAAGTGACGGCTAACGGGGCTCTGGTGAAGCTACGATAGGCCCAGCAAGCCAGTAGTGGATTAAACCAAATGCTTTCAAAAATGGAACGAGCCTCGGACAGGATGGATTTAATAGACGACGACACGGCTGTACACACGGACTAAGATTTGGAACTTTAAACCTAAGAACGCTGACGGGGAAGGTGGAGGAGATAGTGGATATGATGGAAAGAAGGAAGTTGGATTTATTGGGATTGGCAGAAACAAAGTGGAAAGGGGAAGGAAGGAGAGTACTGAGAAAAGGCTATAGACTGTACTGGAGTGGGAACGAAGAGGGAAAGAGGAATGGAGTGGGAGTAGTAGTACGAGATGGTTTGAAAGAAGAAGTGAGGAGAATAAGTGATAGGATGATGAAAGTGAAAGTAGCACTGAGGGGAGAGACCGTAGAAATAGTGCAAGTATATGCTCCACAAGTAGGCTGCGCTTCTGAAGAGAAGGAGGAGTTTGAAGAGGAATTGCAGAAGCAGCTGGTAGGAAGAAATATGATTGTTATGGGGGACCTCAATGCCCATGTAGGAAGAGAAAGACAAGGTTATGAGAGTGTTCTAGGACCAGAGGGTTGGGGTGGAAGAAATGAGGAAGGAAAGAGACTGTTGGACTTCTGCCAGAGGAACAGCCTGCTAGTTGGGAACTCCTGGTTTAAGAAAAGAGAGAGCCACACAATCACATGGTACAGTGATGACTTGACCAGGAAGTCGGTGGTCGACTATATACTGTATGAGAAAGAACTAAATAAGAACATCACGGACATCAAGGTTATACCATCGGAGAACCTGGATAGCGACCATCGATTACTGGTAATGAACCTGAGAGGGAGTAAGGAGAAGAAAGGGACTGAGAACCAGGAAAGACGTATAAGGATATGGAAACTGAAAGAAGGGGATAGAAGGGTCGAGTACCTCAAAATGGTAAAGGAAGGAATTCCAACAGATGAAGAAAGAGGGGTGGAAGAGGAATGGGCTAGATTTAAGAAGACACTAGTGGGTGCAGCAGAAGCAGTATGTGGGAGGACAAGTAGTAAGAAGAGGTGGAAGGAAACACCATGGTGGAATGAGAAGACAAAAGATATAGTAAGGGAAAAGAATAGAGCCTTTAGGAGGTGGTATCAAAATAGGACGGTAGAGACAAGGGAAGAGTACCAGGAAAGAAAGAAGGAGGCGAAGAGAGTGGTGGCTGAGGAGAGAAGGAAGTGGATGGAAGAGTGGACAAAGATGATGGAGGAGGATAGTGAAGGTACAAAAAAGGTCCTGTATGGGATGGTGAAAGATAAGAGGCGGAAGGATCCTACGGATTATGTTAGAATGGTGAACAAAAGGGGACAAGAGATAGAAAATAGGGAAGAACTGAAGAAAATGTGGAAAGAATATTTTGAAGAACTTCTGAACCCAAATGGAAAAGATGGTGAGGAGGAAGAAATCGGGGAAGAGGAAGATGAACTGCAAACAGAAAAGGACTTAACATGGAAAGAAGTGGAAGATGCAGTGAACAAGATGAAAGGAGGGAAGGCACCGGGTGTGGATGAGTTGAGTGTGGAGATGGTGAGAGCAGCAGGAGAGGTGGGGATACAGTGGCTGTACCGAGTGATGAGGACAGCATGGAAGGAAAGGAAGACCCCAGAGGACTGGAAAAAAGGAATCATTGTCCCGATCTTCAAGAAAGGTAGTAGAACAGATTGCAGAAACTATCGGGGAATAACACTGATGAGTCATTGTGCAAAGATCTTCGAGAAAGTTTTGGAAAAGAGAATTAGGACAAGGATAGAAGGAGGGATGAGGGAAGAACAACATGGCTTCAGAGCAGGAAGGTCCACAGTGGATTTGATTTTTGCTGTAAGGCAGTTACAAGAACAGCACTATGAATATGGAACAGATCTACTGATGGCCTTCCTGGACATTGAGAAAGCATATGACAGTGTATGCAGAAACAAAGTATGGAAGTCCCTGGAGGATAGAGGAGTAGAGAAATGGACTATAAAGAGGATAAAGGAGATGTACAAGGGAAGCGTGAGCTGTGTGAAAGTGGGAGGAGAGAGATCTGACTGGTTGGAACAAAGAAACGGCCTGAAACAAGGAAGTGCACTGTCACCGTTACTTTTCATTGTGGTGATGGATGACATAATGACCCGAGTGGCACAAGTAATTGGGGACGGAAAGATGAAAGCAATGGTGTTTGCAGATGATTTGATGATTTGGGGAAACAAGGAGGAGGAGGTACAGGAACAGTTGGACGTGTGGGAAGGAGTAATACAAGGATATGGGATGAAATTTAGCATAAATAAGAGTGAGATGGTGATCACAACAAGGAAGAAGGAAAGAACCACAACGGGAATAACAATTGGTGGGGAACAGCTGAAGAAAGTGGAGAGTTTTAAGTATCTGGGAAGCCTGATACAAGATAATGGAAGAAACGATAGAGAAATAAATGAGCGGGGGAGGCAGGCAGAAGCATTTCGGAGGAGTGTGAGAAGCATGTTATGGAGCAAGGATGTCCCTCAGAACAGCAAAAAGATCATATATCGGACGTACTATGTCCCTATCCTGACGTATGCCTCGGAGACCTGGGTTATGAAAGGAAGGGAGAGGAGCAAAATACAGGCCAGTGAGATGAGGTTCTTGAGAAGCAGTATTGGAGCTACAAAGATGGACAGAATAAGAAATGAGAGGACCAGAGAATTAATGAAGGAGGAACCATTACAGGATGGTATAGAGAAATCTAGACTTAGATGGTATGGACATGTAAAACGAATGGAGGAGAAGAGGATACCCAGGAGAGTACATGAGACGAAGTGGGAAGGAAAGAGACCGAGGGGAAGACCGAGAGACAGGTGGCTGAAGGGGGTGGAAGAAAGCGTGAAGAAGAGAGGAGAAGACTGGACAAGGGTGGAGGCTGAGAGATGGTGGGAAGACAGAAGACGTTGGAGAGGCTTGTGTTCCAAACAGACCCGGCCAGTGGCTGGAAACTGTGCAAGATGATGATGATGATGATGATAATTGTTGTTTTAAGGGGCCTAACATCGGGGTTATCGGCCCCTAACTCCATCATTTAATACAGAAGTTTAATCCTAAAATATTTTAATTTTACTTCACTTCATATCTCTTTAAAAAAAAGGGGATTAGCATTAAATGGAACATACAGAGGATTGGGATTCCACCTACTTTAATTCTTTACAGAATGAAAACACACCTGAGCAGGCAATGATCCAAACTGGGGCTCTAGAACACGCAATTTTCCACGCTTAATTTCTTCCACATCGCCATGATCAATGAAAAACACCCCAGCATTTTCATCATCAAGAGTATCAACCCGGACACGATGCCAACAGCCGTCTAACTCCAGTGCATACAGGGAGCCCACTTCCGGGCTTGATGCTATGTTCTCATTTTCAGCATAAAACATTTCCATGTCCAATGCCATATTTTCGTAAGGAATCTGCAACAGTGAGAAAAAAATTATGAACATTTTGAATTAATCAAGCATGATCATATTGACAGGGTGTCTACTGTAAGGATGAAGTAAAAATTAGTTACTTTTTAGGTACCTTTTAGTTACCTTTTAGTTAATTTTAGTTACCTTTGAATTCAAGTTACGTCTGCGGTCTACAAGCATAGGCGCTCATCACGCGGTGAAGAAAAACAACAATGAACTGTTTTTAAAGAAGTTTTATATTTATCGTATGGCTTTTAGTGCCGGGAGTGTCCGAGGACATGTTCAGCACGTCTGAGTCTGTAGCTGCTTCCAACGGACACCCTTAGGGTGAGCTACAAGTTCCTTTCAATTTCAAGTTGCAACCAGATATCAATGATACCTAGTGGTGAACGTTGGAACTTTGATAGAGGGTTCTGATGAAATATAACCTAACAATTTAGCTTCACACAAG
The DNA here is from genome assembly GCA_946902985.2 of Meconema thalassinum. NCBI lineage: Eukaryota > Metazoa > Arthropoda > Insecta > Orthoptera > Tettigoniidae > Meconema > Meconema thalassinum. Next base: position 69,201,156 of record OX336396.1, read on the forward strand.
TTTTGTCTGTGGAAGAATCCTTTACATGCCATAAATCCATGACATGGGACCGCCGGCTTTACTTCCCCTCCGAAGCAAGGCATACTGAAGGATTTTTAACGCTTTTAAAAAATCCCGACGACTTTGGCCGGGTTTGAACCCGCTATATTGGGAACAGCAGTTCAGCATGCTACCAACTACACCACCGAAGCCGCTTTAAATGAAATTCACATGTTGTTATAAACATTTAAAAAATAATAAATATATACTAGATATTTAATATCCAATGAGTTGTTTCAGCTAATATGTCGTCTTGTCCACAATATGTTATTATTACGGTACCAAGAGGTTGCTCAGCTCTTGACCATTTGGCGATATTTCCTTCGTCCCCGCGGTAGGTCGCGAAGAAATGTATGCGATGTTACGCGATCGTCACCGAATTCTGTCTTCGCAGTCAAATGCGGAGAAATATCGAGATGTTACACAATCGGCGCTGGTCTCAGTTGTTTGGTGAACTTCCCGTAGTTTTCACGATAGAACACGGAGAAAAATCGCGATTTAAATCATCAGCGTCACTTTCAGTCATTCGACGAGATTTCCATTGTCCTTGAGTTCGGGCACAAGAAAATATAGCATTATTACGCAATCGGCGCCACTTGCTGTCCGTTTGACAAGAATACAGTAATGTCCTCGTCATTGAATGCGGAGAAATATCGCGATGTATCGCAATCGCTGCCGCTCTCGGCCGTTTTACGTTGTCCTCGAGATATTATGCAATCGTCGCCACACCTGGCCGTTCAACGATTGTCTGCCTGTCTATCTGTGCTGATAGAATGGCGGAGGCAAGCTCAAGGTTGGGCATGGTTAAAATCCACGCGTAGTTATGAACATGTTGTTCGGTCGGCGCCGTGATTCCCTTTGTCCCTATGCTGTGGTTGGGAGTTCATGAGTTCAGGGTGGATCACGAGGAGGATTTAGTATTTCGATGCTACGTAGGCTGCCATTTTAAGTGGGTTGATGCACTTCTCGCTCCCCGCACGCTTTTAAGTATACGGTCATGGGAAAAGTGGCAAGTAGGTTTCGTGATGGGTGCTCCGTGATGGGTGCCCAATCACCTTTAACAGGATTCCCGCAGTCCCCGTGGTCACAAGTTCACGATAGGGGACGGGTATTATGATTTTACGCAACTGACGTCGATCTCGGTCCGTTTGACGAGATTCCCGCAGGCAAGTCGTGCGGTCAGCCGGCCGTCTTCAGGATGCGATTTTGGAGGATAAACGTTCGAAGTAGGTACGGTATCGAATATTACGAATTGTTCTGAGAGGATTGCACGAATAATACGTCAAGAGGGCAAGTTTTATTTCTATTGAGAACCACGAATTATCAACAAGTTATCGAAATAATCGGTTAGATTATATATCCGATGGAACGAAAGTTCGAAGGAAAAATCGACTTATAACGGAATTTCGAATTAACCATACTGAATGTCGCAAATTTACTTGACATATTTTTTAAATAAGTTATATGTATTTCGAAGATTTTTCGCATTTTTTCGAAACGGTAACATTTCGCAAGATTGCGACATTAAATTGTTTCGCGTTATTTCTGGACTTCAATTTGACATAGTTTCCAAATAACATAAATGAGAGATTTCTTTTTAGTTTCGGAAGTATTCGCGAATAAACGTCTCGCGAAAAGTCAGGTTTCCTAATACAGTAACACAGAAACATATTTCACACGAAACTTAAGACTTCTTGATGCCGAAAATATACGTTGAACCGATGTATACCGCTCAAGGTATCCTCGGTATGTATTTCCTTGAGGTCGGGCACGGAGACATATAGCTTAGTATATGCAATAGTCACGGCGCCGCTTGCGTGAAACTCGCGATCTCTGAGCCTGCCGGCGCGAGTTTAAATGATTCAACCCGCCTTCAGAAAATTTTCGTTACCCGTTTGTAAAATTCGTTACTTTTTCGTTACTTTCGTTACCCATTTGTAAAATTCGTTACTTTTTCGTTACTTTCGTTACCGGTAGACACCCTGATTGAGCAATTTACAAATAGGAATAGCACTGACACTAACTTTGCTTCTCTTGTTACTATCAATGCTGCTCTAGATCTGACTGCAAGGTTGAGAAAACTGCTGATATGCATCCACCTCGCCTCGTGCCTTCACCATGTCAGTGCCTTTCATTTGTGCTTGCCCAATTACTTCTGATCATAATCTGGTGAAGATATCATACAACAGTATGATTGGATACGGAGATCAACAAGAGAGTACAAAGTGGGAGCGCTTTCTATCATCAGGTTCAGCGTTTAATTTGGGATAAAGGAAGTCGGTTGTCGACTATATACTGTATGAGAAAGAACTAAATAAGAACATCACGGACATCAAGGTTATACCATCGGAGAAACTGGATAGCGACCATCGATTGCTGGTAATGAACCTGAGAGGGAGTAAGGAGAAGAAAGGGACTGAGAACCAGGAAAGACTTATAAGGATATGGAAACTGAAAGAAGGGGATAGAAGGGTCGAGTACCTCAAAATGGTAAAGGAAGGAATTCCAACAGATGAAGAAAGAGGGGTGGAAGAGGAATGGGCTAGATTTAAGAAGACACTAGTAGGTGCAGCAGAAGCAGTATGTGGGAGGACAAGTAGTAAGAAGAGGTGGAAGGAAACACCATGGTGGAATGACAAGACAAAAGATATAATAAGGGAAAAGAATAGAGCCTTTAGGAGGTGGTATCAAAATAGGACGGTAGAGACAAGGGAAGAGTACCAGGAAAGAAAGAAGGAGGTGAAGAGAGTAGTTGCTGAGGAGAGAAGAAAGTGGATGGAAGAGTGGACAAAGATGATGAAGGAGGATAGTGAAGGTACAAAAAAGGTCCTGTATGGGATGGTAAAATATAAGAGGCGGAAGGATCCTACGGATTATGTTAGAATGGTGAACAAAAGGGGACAAGAGAAAGAAAATAGGGAAGAACTGAAGAAAATGTGGAAAGAATATTTTTAAGAACTTCTGAACCCAAATGGAAAAGATGGTGAGGAGGAAGAAATCGGGGAAGAGGAAGATAAACTGCAAACAGAAAAGGACTTAACATGGAAAGAAGTGGAAGATGCAGTGAACAAGATGAAAGGAGGGAAGGCACCGGGTGTGGATGAGTTGAGTGTGGAGATGGTGAGAGCAGCAGGAGAGGTGGGGATACAATGGTTGTACCTAGTGATGAGGGCAGCATGGAAGGAAAGGAAGACCCCAGAGGACTGCAAAAAAGGAATAATTGTCCCGATCTTCAAGGAAGGTAGTAGAACAGAATGCAGAAACTATCGGGGAATAACACTGATGAGTCATTGTGCAAAGATCTTCGAGAAAGTTTTGGAGAAGAGAATTAGGACAAGGATAGAAGGAGGGATGAGGGAAGAACAACATGGCTTCAGAGCAGGAAGGTCCACAGTGGATTTGATTTTTGCTGTAAGGCAGTTACAAGAACAGCACTATGAGTATGGAACAGATCTACTGATGGCCTTCCTGGACATTGAGAAAGCATATGACAGTGTATGCAGAAACAAAGTATGGAAGTCCCTGGAGGATAGAGGAGTTGAGAAATGGACTATAAAGAGGATAAAGGAGATGTACAAGGGAAGCGTGAGCTGTGTGAAAGTGGGAGGAGAGAGATCAGACTGGTTGGAACAGAGAAACGGCCTGAAACAAGGAAGTGCACTGTCACCGTTACTTTTCATTGTGGTGATGGATGACATAATGACCCGAGTGGCACAAGTAATTGGGGAAGGAAAGATGAAAGCAATGGTGTTTGCAGATGATTTGATGATTTGGGGAAACAAGGAGGAGGTGGTACAGGAACAGTTGGACGTGTGGGAAGGAATAATACAAGGATGAAAAATGAAAATCCACAGCCTGCTTCCAGTCTCCGACTGGGTCAGGAATGGAATGAATGATGCCCCTATCTAGCGGCGAGGATATGAACTGTGCCGGCTGCCAAGGCCTGACGCACTCCTCTGGGGCAATGATTAAATGAATGACAGATGAAATGAAATGATAGTGGAGAGTGTTGCTGGAATGAAATTTTTGACAGGGAAAACCGGAGTGAATGAAAATCCACAGCCTGCTTCCAGTCTCCGACCGGGTCAGGAATGGAATGAATGAAGCCCCCATCTAGCGGCGAGGATATGAACTGTGCCGGCTGCCGATGCCTGACGCACTCCTCTGGGGCAATGATTAAATGAATAAGAGATGGAATGAAATGATAGTGGAGAGTGTTGCTGGAATGAAATTTTGACAGGGAAAACCGGAGTACCCGGAGAAAAACCTGTCTGCCTCCGTTTTGTCCAGCACAGATCTCACATGGAGTGACCGGGATTTGAACCACGGACCCAGCGGTGAGAGGCCGGCGTGCTGCCGCCTAAGCCACGGAGGCTTTAATAATACAAGGATATGGGATAAAATTTAGCATAAATAAGAGTGAGATGGTGATCACAACAAGGAAGAAGGAAAGAACCACAACGGGAATAACAATTGGTGGGGAACAGCTGAAGAAAGTGGAGAGTTTCAAGTATCTGGGAAGCCTGATACAAGATAATGGAAGAAACGATAGAGAAATAAATGAGCGGGGGAGGCAGGCAGAAGCATTTCGGAGGAGTGTGAGAAGCATGTTATGGAGCAAGGATGTCCCTCAGAACAGCAAAAAGATCATATATCGGACGTACTATGTCCCTATCCTGACGTATGCCTCGGAGACCTGGGTTATGAAAGGAAGGGAGAAGAGCAAAATACAGGCCAGTGAGATGAGGTTCTTGAGAAGCAGTATTGGAGCTACAAAGATGGACAGAATAAGAAATGAGAGGACCAGAGAATTAATGAAGGAGGAACCATTACAGGATGGTATAGAGAAATCTAGACTTAGATGATATGGACATGTAAAACGAATGGAGGAGAAGAGGATACCCAGGAGAGTACACGAGACGAAGTGGGAAGGAAAGAGACCGAGAGGAAGACCGAGAGAGAGGTGGCTGAAGGGGGTGGAAGAAAGCATGAAGAAGAGAGGAGAAGACTGGACAAGAGTGGAGGCTGAGAGATGGTGGGAAGACAGAAGACGTTGGAGAGGCTTGTGTTCCAAACAGACCCGGCCAGTGGCTGGAAACTGTGCAAGATGATGATGACATACCACTGAAGGCTAAAGAAGTGGTATACAAGACCTATTTAGGGATAGAAATTTTTCGGTGATTTAAAAGTCAAGAAAGCGGTGTCTTAACCCTTACAGTGCCAAGATGCCGATGCATCGGCACTTAAGTTCCGTACGAAAAATGCCAAGATGCCGATTCGATCGGCACGCTCTATATGTGTTGTAGTTACACGGTGTGGTGCTAGATTGCTCTACAAATCGCGTAGTAAGAAGATAGAATGATTATAATTCCTTCGTATATCATCAGATGGCACTGGCATAGCTTATTTTTTGCTCGTTTAATCATACATTATGAGTCTATAGTCTGCGCGCGCTTGACGTCTATGATCCAATATGGCAGCCACCTCGTTTGTTTATGTCCGCGTGTTGTGATTTATTTTTGGTCACTTTACGCTGTGACACATTTTAGTTATTTATCATGATATATTAAGTCTATTATTATTTCTACTTATTTCTACTGTAGTAATAGTTCAGTAGCAATTTATCTAGGACTTAGTAAAGAGTCAAGTTGTAAATAGTACATTTTACACTGTTGGTGTGTTTCACTCCACATGCTCCATGTTTTTGGCAATTAATTTATAAATTGCAAAGTAGGCCTACTCATCATCATCATTTCCCCTTATCCAGCTCCTGCCGGGTCGGGGTATTTATGGCACTTCTCCACTTTCCTTCCACCATTCTTCTTCCACGATCTTGTCCCAGTCAAGATTTCTTTTTCTTACGCTGTTCTTCACTGAATCAATCCACCTTGTTCTAGGTCTTCCTCTTGCTCTCTTACCCTTGCACTTTGCCTCCAGCATCTGTCTTGGTATTCTATTTTCCTCCATACTCTTTACATGTCCAAACCACCTTAAGTTTATTCTTCTCAATTCTCTCATTTAGTTTTCCCATCCCAACTTCCTTCCTAACATCTTCATTACTCACTCTGTCTTTCCTTGTCATTCCTATCATACTTCTTAGGAATTTCATTTCACTGGCTTGGATTCTACTCTCTTGCCTGCTTGTCAGGGTCCAAGTCGCAGCTGCATAAGTTAATATAGGAACATAGTACACTTTATACATTACCTCCGTGCTTTTCCTTGGTACTTCCTTATCCCAAACAAGTTTTCTTACACTTTGATAGAATGCATTGCTCTGCTGTACCCTCCTGCCAATCTCCATGTCCAACCTACCAGTTTGCATCAATTCACTTCCTAGGTATTTGAACGTGTCCACAATTTCCAAACTTCCAATTTTCACCGTGCCCTTTCCTTGTCTTTCCCCTCTTGTCATCACCATTGTCTTGCTTTTCTCTATACTGATTTTCAGGCCGTACTTCTGAATATTTTCGTTCAGTGCATCTAGTTGTTTTTGCACTTCTTCGGTGTTTCTTCCCCAGACCACAATATCATCTGCAAATAACAGTAACTTCATTTTTTTATGTCCATATGCTTCCTTTGTTTCCTTTACAATTTCATCCATCACCATTATGAACAAGAGAGGTGACAGCACACTCCCCTGTCTTAGTCCAGTCTTGTTCCTAAACCAATCTGTCTTTCCAACTGGGATCAGCACCCTGCTAACACAGTTGTTGTACATTGCTTGCACCATTTCCAACATTTCTCTTCCCAGTCTCTTCTTAACCATTGTTTCCCATACCTTCTCTCTGGGGACACTATCATATGCCTTTTCTAGATCTATGAAAGTCATGATCAAATCCTCTCCATATTCCCAGTTCTTTTCCATCACCTGCCTCAAGCTAAAGATTGGGTCCACTGTGGATCTTCCACTCCTGAAGCCATACTGTTCCTCTTGCAACTCTCCTTCCCCCTTTCTTCTCATTCTTCTTTCGAATATCCTTTCCAGTATTTTTACTATCTGTGATATGAGGGTGATCCCTCTATAGTTTTCACACACCTTCTTGTCCCCCTTCTTAAACACTGGTATTATTAGCCCTTTCTCCCAGTCTTCTGGTACACATTTCCCTTTCCACACACACTTTAGCAGTCGATACAACCATTGCATACCAACAGGTCCAGCAGCCTTTATCATTTCTACACTGATTTCATCCACCCCTGTTGCTTTTCCCATCTTCATTTTCTGTACTGCTAATTCCACCTCCAGCATTGTTATATTATCTTCTGTTATAGAGTCGTCAGGTTGTGTCACTTCCATCTCACCAGTACAATTTCTCACATTCAATAGCTTATCGAAATACTCCTTCCATCGTCCCTTTATCTCTTCTGGGTGTGTTAACAACTCTCCATCTTCCTTTTTCACTAGCTTTGTAGTAACTCTTTCTTTCCTCTTACTTCTTAGAAGCCCATACAGCATCCTTTTACTGCCACTTACATCTGTTTCCATTCTTCGTGTAAATTCTTCCCAACTTTTCTTCTTTTCTTCTCCTACCACTTTCGTACACCTCCGTTTGCTGTCGTGATACTTCCTTTTGCTTACTTCTGTTTGATCTCGGTTCCATTCTTTCCATGCAGACTTCTTTTCTTTCACTGCTTTCCTCACTTCCTCATTCCACCACGGTGTCTCCTTCTCTTTCACTCTTGTTGATGTCCTACCACAAATACACTCTGCTGCACCAACAAATGCCTTTTTAAAGTGGGACCATTCCTCTTCTATGTTTTCCACTTCAGTAACTGGGATTTGTTGCTTCAATCTCTCCTGAAAATCTTCCTGTACAGTTTTGTCTTTCAATTTCCATACTTTTATTTTACTTTCTCTGATCTCCTTTAGGTTTTCCATCTTTTCCCATCTAAATTTTGCCACCACAGCTCTATGGTCCCCATCAAATGCTTCTCCTGGTAAAGCTGTCACATCTATCAGCTTTCTGCAATTAGTCCTTTCCACCAGAAAGTAGTCAATTACTGATTTTGTTCTTCTATCGCCCCAACCATATCTCGTAATTTTCCTGCTGTTTTTCTTCCGAAACCATGAATTACCCACTATCAGTCCATTCCTTTCACAAAAGTTTACAAGTTCCTCTCCTTCACGGTTCTTTTTCCCATATCCATATGGTCCAACGACTTCTTCCTTTCCTTGTCTCTCAATTCCGACTTGTGCATTCAAGTCTCCCATGATCACCACTTCTACATCTGAGATTACTCTTTCTACATCCTCCAGGAATACTTCAATATCTTCTTCTCTGTTTCCAGTCTGTGGTGCATACACTTGTATGAAGTCAATCACTTCATTCTTCATCTTCATTCTAATTTTCATTATTCTGTCACTCACACACTCGACCACTTCAACATACTCCTCCAGTTGTTTCGAGGTTATCAGTCGCACGCCATTTTTTGCCTCTTGGCCACCACTCCAGAATAATGTATATCCTTTCCTCAATTTCTTCCTTCCTTTACCTTTCCATTTCACTTCACTCAGCCCCATCAATCCAGTAGGCCTACTATAACAGTTTAAATTGGTATATATGATCCTAAATATGAGTCAACATTTTTAATTATCTTCACTTTATACACTTTTGATTTAGTGCACAATGTGCTAATTCATTTCAAATCATATTTTTTTTATTTTTTATTTAAAAATATATTATAATTTTGTGCACAGTATTCCATGAAATACTTTTTAACAAATGTAAGTCACATGTTTATAGTCCTTGGAGTATAGGAAGCTAACATACCAAATTGTATTTCCATATCTTTTAAACTGAGGCTTTTATTAATTTTTTTATGCAGTGATGCACAATCCATTGGAACATGCCTGACATTCTATGCATATTCGGGATCGGCATCCAAGGGTTAAAGTGTAAAACTCGGTGGTTTCAATTGTCCTTTAAAAAAAGGTAAGTTTTAGGCAGGATATTTTTTATAGCTTGGATAATATGCATTAAATAGAAAAATACTGTACACTAATGACTCAGTTCACAGTCCTTCAAAGTATACGTCAGTGAAAAGATCCAAAATGTCTTGTGACAAACAGTGACGCATATCACTTAACGTGGTAGTGTAAGCTGAAAAAAAAAAACATTCAGTCAGCGTTCGAATAGGGTATCCAAATGGTCTTCAACACAGATTCTGAGAACTTTGGAAATGCAAATGCAAATGGCATTCCTTGAAAAACTCCAACAATGTCTGTCTTGGTCCTGTAGTGCATCTACTTCTTGACAATGCAAAGATAAGTACACATCTAAGTGTTTTTAAACCAAATTTTATGAGGCTTACATAAATCTTAGTTAGAATGTTTAAACCAAACATTTTCTGCAAAATATGAACTTTTACAAACTGGTGCAACTTGCTAAAACCCTCCAACGAGGGATTTCAAATTACCTTTCTAAAGCTTAATGGAGCTCGCTCTAGCACTTCTGTGTTAAACAAAGGGAGATACTTTCCTCCAACGTGGGATTTAGGCTAAACTTCTAGCTTTTTGAAAATCAAGCTTTCTTCTTAGAGGGATTGTTCTACTAAATCTTGAAAATGTAAAAAGTTATTCTCCAATTTCATCGTGGAATTTCGCATCTTGCCCCATTTTATGATACTTTCAACTTGTGAAACTTCAAATCAAGCAATCGACTCTGTATTACTAAATATCACTCCAGCAAACACTTCAAACCGCAATAACTTTGAAGTGCTTCTCATTTCTAATTAAAGATAAACCATAAACTTAAATAGTGAACTTTCCGTGTGCTCCGCAAATCATCTGTGCCGGGTACCCGCATCGCAAAAAATAAACTTACGAACAGACTTTAAAACATGCCTCATTCCTCCTTTTCCATTTCCTATTTACTAACAACTTAATTTAAGCAATAATTTTTTTTTGTATTTTTCTTGTAATTGAGGCTTTACTGAAGTGACCTCTACCAATTTGAATTTAGCATCAATTTATGTCTGTTTAAATAATCTGTGGTTATAACCAACATTTTAAGCTGTTTTTCTTATTTCTCTTGCTGGGCCCAGGAATTTCGAATTATAACTGTATATTTGTCTAAAACTCTTGTTGCTTTATTACAAAAGCACTCTAGTCAAGAATTTGTTCACTACTTAATTTATTGAACAAAATACTTAAACCTTTTGTAAGAGTTTCCTATTAATCGGGTCAAAGGTTTGAGACCTACAAACCTGTCTTTAAATTCCTTTATTTGATGTAATAAATATTACTCTCACTGTTTTGAGTTAGCGGTGATTCTTTGCTCGAAGAGCCCTTTAGCTGTGGCATTTACTTCATTTTCCCGTGTTACTTTCTGTACTCACAGAAATGATTGTAAACAATTCATATCAATCTCACAATTAATCCTGCATTTGTTGTGTTTGATCATCATCATCATCATCATTTCCCCTTATCCAGCTCCTGCCGGGTCGGGGTATTTATGGCACTTCTCCACTTTCCTCTTTCCTTCCACCACTCTTCTTCCACGATCTTGTCCCAGTCCAGATTTCTTTTTCTTACGCCGTTCTTCACTGAATCCATCCACCTTGTTCTAGGTCTTCCTCTTGGTCTCTTACCCTTGCACTTCGCCTCCAGCATCTGTCTTGGTATTCTATTTTCCTCCATCCTCTTTACATGTCCAAACCACCTTAGTTTATTCTTCTCAATTCTCTCATTTAGTTTTCCCATCCCAACTTCCTTCCTAACATCATCATTCCTCACTCTGTCCTTCCTTGTCTTTCCTATCATACTTCTTAGGAATTTCATTTCACTGGCTTGGATTCTACTCTCTTGCCTGCTTGTCAGGGTCCAAGTCTCAGCTGCATAAGTTAATATGGGTACATAGTACACTTTATACATTACCTCCTTGCTTTTCCTTGGTACTTCCTTATCCCAAACAAGTTTTCTTACACTTTGATAGAATGCATTGCTCTGCTGTACCCTCCTGCCAATCTCCATGGCCAACCTACCAGTTTGCATCAATTCACTTCCTAGGTATTTGAACGTGTCCACAATTTCCAAACTCTGACTTCCAATTTTCACAGTGCCCTTTCCTTGTCTTTCCCCTCTTGTCATCACCATGGTCTTACTTTTCTCTATACTGATTTTCAGGCCATACTTCTGAATATTTTCGTTCAGTGCATCTAGTTGTTTTTGCACTTCTTCGGTGTTCTGCACATAAAGTTTACTTTAGCTATTTCTGTGAATTGTTTAAGGCGGGTATAGTTCGCTAAGCAAACTTCCTACTCTAGGTGATCACTGCCTTTTCCTGTCAATTTAAATATAAGATTGTAGTTTTGCCTAAAGTTAGGTTTGTTAACCTTCCTTCTGCTAAACTTCTAATCGGTACTCTGCTGGACAAAGGTTTAGCCCTACTTGAACACAATTGTTTTTAGAGTAAATTTGCACAATTATGATCTTTGTTCGAATAGCTTCGAAATCTTTCCCTCTTTCCATATAAAATAAAATCTTTCTCTCACTTAGAGTCGGTGGGGAATAAAACTATCCCTGCTAATTTCAACCTCTCCAGCATTTCAGAATGTTCCCTAAAACAATTCCTTTTTGCTGAGAAAAGAAATAATTCAATTCCCCCTTGGTAGCATTTTTCGCCAGAGAACTGTGTCTCTACATAGTACCTGATTTCCCGCTTGGGAGGGACAGTGCACTTCGCGATTGCTTGCCAGCAATCTTAGCGATCTTTTCCTCGTATTAGCACTCAAAGTACATTTGCTTATACACACTCTTGGTTGTCTTTTTCGCAAGCAAGACTAATTTTCTTGTCAATTTAATAAATTATGCTACGCCATTTTTATTTGTTATAATTAAACTATTGCACATATCTTATCTATAACTAGAATTCAGAAACTAGTGTTCGTTCTCCCATCTAGGGTTTTCCAGCTTGTTTTTCTCTAAATATTTTAATGTTAGTTTTTTATTATTGAAAATAAAATTGTTATTTTTTTGGATTCGCTTCCTTTTTGCCTAAATCTGTTTCAATTCCTAAGCCTTTCCCTTTTTCATATCATCTTCCCTCCGGTAGTGTTTAAGCCTTGGCTAGACCTTCCAGGCTTGCTTGATTCTCTGGAGATGTCCATCTAGAACGTGAACAGTTGGATAAGACCGGCCTTCTAAAGTGATGAGTTCAATGATGTCTTGCCAAATTCTTTGATGAACATGGCCTGTACTTGAATCTCAAGTACTGGTATTTCGTAATGTGAATCATTGTTGAGAAAATCAACACCAGAGTTACCAGTCCCAACTACTTTATTCATAAATTGCACAATATCTTTCAAGTACTCTGACAAGTACACTACAGAATGAAACCAAGAAGACCAACTGGTTATGACTGGTTCAGGAAACAGGGGCACATTTTGATCTGTGTCTATTGTGTCTTAAAACACAATGTTATAAAGTGGTGTTTTTTGTTGTTGTTTTTTGTGTGTTCATAAAATACATTTCAATATTTTATCCAATACCATAGTTTTGTTTCTGCTAGGCCTAGGTTTAAAAACATAATTGCGGATAATCAAGGATTTCAATAATTCGCGGTAGCGAACTGTTGGGAGCGCATTGAGAAAACTGGAAAAAAAAAAAAAAAGCTTAAATTTCGTGAGTTTTAAAACCATTATTTTTGCCATATTAGAAAAGCAAGACCCTGGTGATGACAAGAGGGGAAAGACTAGGAAAGGGCACTGTGAAAATTGGAAGTCAGAGTTTGGAAATTGTGGACACGTTCAAATACCTAGGAAGTGAATTGATGCAAACGGGTAGGTTGGACATGGAGATTGGCAGGAGGGTACAGCAGAGCAATGCATTCTATCAAAGTGTAAGAAAACTTGTTTGGGATAAGGAAGTACCAAGGAAAAGCAAGGAGGTAATGTATAAAGTGTACTATGTTCCCATATTAACTTATGCAGCTGAGACTTGGACCCTGACAAGCAGGCAAGAGAGTAGAATCCAAGCCAGTGAAATGAAATTCCTAAGAAGTATGATAGGAAAGACAAGGAAAGACAGAGTGAGGAATGAAGATGTTAGGAAGGAAGTTGGGATGGGAAAACTAAATGAGAGAATTGAGAAGAATAAACTAAGGTGGTTTGGACATGTAAAGGGGATGGAGGAAAATAGAATACCAAGACAGATGCTGGAGGCGAAGTGCAAGGGTAAGAGAGCAAGAGGAAGACCTAGAACAAGGTGGATTGATTCAGTGAAGAACAGCGTAAGAAAAAGAAATCTGGACTGGGACAAGATCGTGGAAGAAGAATGGTGGAAGGAAAGAGGAAAGTGGAGAAGTGCCATAAATACCCCGACCCGGCAGGAGCTGGATAAGGGGAAATGATGATGATGATGATATTTCGAACACTTGTTTTACATTTACTGATATCATGCTATCATGCAACTCAGTAAACTGATTTTGTATAAAAATGTGCGGGTGGTAATCTGGTATATACGGTAAGTTGCGGTTTCTCTACAAGCCCAACGGCGATGGTGGCTGAGACAATTCTCCTTTTCCACCGATGCGTCCTCCTCGTGGCGTTTCTCATGTTTCGGTATTGGTTTAACTTGAATTTCTTTTAGTTTGATGCGCTTCCCTGGCTCGCTCGAATGCAGCATTTATTTACATTTATTTTCATCTTGCGTTTCATTACTGTCCACATGTTTTTGTCGTTCCTTTCGCACACGTTATTCACCTCGCTTATTTATTTCGCCTTGTTCGTGTTTCTTTTTGTTTGGTTCGTAATTCTGATCTCCCCCCCCCCTGGTATCGATTCTCCCCGTTTCTCTTTTTAACCTTGTGGGGTAATGTTAAAATTGCAATTCTAGGGCGGGGTGGCTGGCTTGCTTTGTGTCGCCGGACAATAGTGTGTCCCTTTACCCATGGAGCCATTTTAAATTAGTCTTCTTGCGGGCCGCGTCCATAGCGGCTGTGAATTGGTCACCGCTTGGTTCGGTGGAGTTCGTATAATTCAAATGTAGTTCTTTTCATTCCTGTTTAGTCAATTTCAATTGCGATAACATTTTGTAACCTTGTGTTTGTATCATTTGAATGTAGTTCATTCCCATTTGGGTCAATTTTGACCACGTTAACATTTCGTAACCTTGTGTTTGTTAGTTTAAATGTAGTTCTTTCCTGTTTGGTCAATTCTGATTGAATTCCCATTTGGTAACCTTGTAGTTGTAAGATTAAAACATTTGTTGCTTTTATGTACCCATGCAGTTGGGTTTTGTTTCACGTGCACGTGACCTAAAGCCGAACTCATTGTGCGTCAAATGATGTCGTGTTTGTCGACATGTATTTTCGGTGAAGTGTATTTAAATGTAACAGTTGGTCCCACTATCTGGGTGGTCCATTTGAGTTAGTTGTGGTTCGTGCCACGCGGTGTCTCCGACGCTTGTTTCTTAAGTTTTGTGATTTCAAATGTTCCTGTATATGTACCAAACTGGATATTAACACATGGAAGACGGGCCCCGAGAAATCTCGTAGTATGCTCTCCAGCGGTAGATGACGGGCCCCGAGAAATCTCTGTTTTATACACGTCGTCGTTTTCCGTCTCTCTGCGACATCTCTTGGCCATGTATTGAACTATTTCGGTCTAGCACATTGAGAAGGATATTTGTAGATGTATATGTGCCATCTTCCGTCTATTCATGGCCTTCTTTTATTCTTTGATTTTGTTTCGAAACATCGAACTTCCTTCTGTTGGTTCAATCAATGACAAGATGGATCAGATGATAAGATTTATCGTTTATATTATCGTTCAAATGGCACAAGTTATAGTGAATTAGTGGAATCTGAATGAGAGAGTGATATTCAGGTCTCTAGGCGACGTAATAACAACCAAAGTACATACCGTACTTTGATTGTTGACCAATCTAACCTCAAATATACTCCATCTGCTCTTTCTGTAAGCTGCCACTGCACATTGTGTCATGTTTCCAAATACATCACCCCCTCGAGCACTACTAGGGGTATGTGTATACTCATATCAACTAGAAAGATAATATCTAGGTTATTTCCACAATTATGTACTTTTTTATAATCTAGTGCACTGGAATATTCTCAGTAGCAAAATGTCCGGTCCACAGGAGATGTGACATGTCCAGGCATCCGGTCACCAATGTGTTAAAATATAGGGTAGACAAGCCCTGGACATTTTTGCTTGTGATTCGTTTAGATTGATTCTGAATGTTCCTGTTTAATGTGTAAGATTTTTAACTCTGAATATATACCCCCATTTATTTTGAATTTGTAACCTCATTTAGCCATGATTCGCCATCCCTTTTTCTGAAGCGGCTGCCATGGGACAGACCCTCGTCCAGTAAGCTTTCCCACCATTTCTGCCTGTGGGCAAATCGACACGTTTTCCTCTCGTTCCTATCTGGGAGGAGCACCGGGCATGTCGTCAGCACCGACAACCGAGTAAAAGCCAACTAACCCACAAAGGCTATTTGGGGTCGCAGTTGGTAATAGCGGTACATTAGGTTGGCAAATCCTGAAAAGAGTCTGTCGAGCGGGTGTAGACGGTACAGCTCATATTGGATGAGGCTATGGAACGAGTGGTCAAGAACAAGAAAAGAGGTATTCAGTGGGGACTAAATGATAGATTAGGAGATCTTGACTTAGAGGACGACATCTGTCTGCAGTCACACTCACTCAGGGAGATGAAGACAAAATTGGAGGACCTGAAAAAAGAATCACATTGAGTAGGCCTTAAGATAAACTCTAATAAAATGAAACATATTTGGGTCAATAACAAGAGAGAAGAGAAATTAATGCTAGAAGAGAAAGAGATAGAGAGGGTGACATTGTTTTGCTACCTGGGCAGCATTAATAGTGAAAATGGCGGGGCAACGGAGGATCAAGAAGGCCAGAGCGGCGTTTGCACAACTAAGACCCATCTGGAGGAGTAAGCAGATAAGCAGGAAAACAAAGACAAGGATCTTCCAGGGTAATGTGAAGTCCGTACTACTCTATGGGTGTGAGACATGCGAAGTTCTACCAAGACTATGAATAGCAAACTGCAGACGTTCATCAATAGATGCCTCAGAATAATCGTTGGCATCAGATGGCCAAAAGTGATATCCAATACGGAGCTGTGGAAAATTACAAACCAAGCCCCAATAGTCCTGACCATTAAACAACTGAAACGGCGCTGGATTGGGCACACACTACAGAAGGAAGAAAATGACGTTACCAGAAGAGCCCTGGATTGGAACCAGCAGGGCAGCAGATTCAGAGGACGACCGCGAGCTACATGGAGGACAATAGAAAGAGAAGTCATCTCAGAAGGAAAGACATGGACCCAAATTAAAAGGATGGCCAACAACAGAGTGAGATGGAAGATGTTTGTAGGTGCCCTATGTTCCTACAAGGAATAAAAGGAAATAAGTAAAGTAAGTCAAGGTTAACTCAAATTGTTTGGGATCTGTCACGCATGGAGAATGAGAAATAATTATCCTCGTATGTTTTCGATTATGTGATACATACAGTATAACCCCGATTTTACGTTACCTCAATTTAGCGTAAAACCGCATTTAACGGAAGAAATTCCAAGTCCCGAAAAGTATTCCATAAGTGCAATGCAATTTTATATTCGATTTAACATAATTTGCATTACGGCAAAACCCGCATTTAGCGTTAGGAAATGTTGAAATTCTCAAGTATTTATTTCTATTCGTTATGGTTACGCGATATTAAGAGCCTATGAAAAAGATGTCATAAGCTCGTTAAGGATGATTCAAGGCAGAAAAGGAATTTCGAGCGCAGACGCTTAGCGATCGATCATCTTCCATATCGATTCCTCGCTACATGTACGAGCTCGAACTTAGCCGACCGCAGCCGAAGACTAACGACGTCCAGTGTGCTAACACTCACGCCGCTTTGCATGCTTGCATGGGCCGAGCTCTGTACGCTCGTAGCAGCATTACAGTATAGCATCAGTTTACGCAAGTGCATCAGTTCGTGTGTTGTTGTGTATTGCGTGGATAATCCAGCCGTATATCAGTTTGCTCACTCACATTCATTATTTTAGTGAAGTTGACTATGGCAGCGAAAAGAAAAACTATCCGTCAAGGAGAAAGTGAACTTGATTCGGGAAGTGGAGAGAAACGCAATTGTGCCCGTTAGTGAATTGGCTCGACGCCTGGGACTTGCACAGTCTTCATTGTCAGGAATATTGAAGAATAAGGAGAAGATTCTGGATCAAGAAACACAGTGGGAATCAAAAGCAAAGCAAATAAAAAATGTAGAAAAGACGCCGTACGAAGAAATGGAATCGATGCTATTGGAGTGGTTCAATGGAGCCCGTGCTGAAAACTTACCAATCGATGGGGCATTGATAAAAATGAAATAATCTACGATATCAGGGAAACTTTGGCTTACAGAATTCAAAGCTTCGATGGTTGGCTGGATAGATTCAAAAAACGCTATGGGATAACTTGCAGGGCAGTATGTGGAGAGAGTGCTGCAGTTAGTCATTAAAGTGTTGAACACTATCGAAACCTCGATTTAAGGTAAACCCCCATTTAAGGTTAAAATATACTGATCCCCAGAAAAACGTTAAATAGGGGTTCTACTGTAGTTTTTGCTCGCCGCTTGTATCCACGTGAATGCTATTAGTGTTTGGGGTGGGGAGGGGGGTCCGTACCTTATTCAATTTCACGCTGAGTGGTCCACCGACTTCTACGGGTTCAGAACCACCGATTTAGATGTAACTGGTAAATTATTGAGTGCTTTAATTGAGATACCGTACTCTTAATTCCCTACCATTGCTAGATTTTTTTATCTAAAAATATAACCAGCTCATATGGACCCTAAACTGTTATAAGAAAGTATATTGTAAAATGAGCATTGAGAAGAACTCTTATTGAAATCTTCAGCCATACACCCCACTTTCACAAATATATTTTTTCTTGAAAAATCATATCGTCCAAAGCCATTACAAATAACTCACACTATATTCTTCACCAATGAGACGAATCCAAATTTCTGCAGTTGAATTTGCAACCGTTAAAAAAACATCCCAATTGTCAGCTGTAGGCAATACCAATGGTTCAGGTTCAATTTTAGCAGCAACCATAGCGGCAAGTGAATTCTGAAAAAGAAATTCCATAATTAAGTGCAAATCATGTTAGGCTAACTACTCAATATACCAACAACAACAACAAGATGAAAACAAAGAACAAAACATATCACAATCTACAATGTGTAAAGGTCTGGAATTTCATTAAAAGATAGAAAATAAATATCACCTGACTGTAGATACCACCCACAAAGATACAGAACAGCAACAGTATATTTTTTTCTTTTTTGTTTTATTAGTTTGCATTTATTTTCCCCTTCTTTTTAAGTTCAGAATCAAAATACTTGCAGTTACTGTATCTCTGTTATTAATAATATTATTATTATTATTAATATTAACTAACTATAGTCTACCCAGCATGCGTTGCAATGCCAATCAAAACAGAAAGGAAGATAATAATAATGTTATTGGTTTTACGTCCCTTTTAACAACAGCGGCTTTTAGAGACGCCGGAGTGACGGAATTTGGACCCGAAGGAGATCTTTAACGTACCAGTAAATCTACTGACACGGCCTCCACCCCCCCCCCCCCGAATTCGCTGGCCAACACTCATTTGTTGAAACTACTCATATGCTACCTACTATAAAATGTTTTTTCTAATTCAGAAACCTTTGCGGCAGTCTGCACAACAACTCACCTAAATTGCATTGCAATCGGATGGTATATGAATGCATACAGGACTTTGTTGAAACGATTCGCACGCCGTCACTCATTTGTTGAATCCACTCGTGCGATACCTATTGTGAAATGGATTTACTAAGCCAGTAACTTTCCTTGGAGTGTACACAACAACTCGCCCAAGATTCATCACTAAGGCCCGGATAATTATGTCTATAAATATTTTTTATTTAACTAAATATTTTCTATTTATTTACATATTTTTGGCGTTTTTATAAATAAATACATATTCTGGCGTATGAATTCATAAGTACATATTTCCTATATTTGGTGGTTTGTTCTACTCCTTAGATGACTGCTGCCCACATTTTCGACCCTTGGCAATTCCAGTAATTTGCTTCTCTATCTGGTGAAGCTACGATAGGCCCAGCAAGCCAGTAGTGGATTAAACCAAATGCTTTCAAAAATGGAACGAGCCTCGGACAGGATGGATTTAATAGACGACGACACGGCTGTACACACGGACTAAGATTTGGAACTTTAAACCTAAGAACGCTGACGGGGAAGGTGGAGGAGATAGTGGATATGATGGAAAGAAGGAAGTTGGATTTATTGGGATTGGCAGAAACAAAGTGGAAAGGGGAAGGAAGGAGAGTACTGAGAAAAGGCTATAGACTGTACTGGAGTGGGAACGAAGAGGGAAAGAGGAATGGAGTGGGAGTAGTAGTACGAGATGGTTTGAAAGAAGAAGTGAGGAGAATAAGTGATAGGATGATGAAAGTGAAAGTAGCACTGAGGGGAGAGACCGTAGAAATAGTGCAAGTATATGCTCCACAAGTAGGCTGCGCTTCTGAAGAGAAGGAGGAGTTTGAAGAGGAATTGCAGAAGCAGCTGGTAGGAAGAAATATGATTGTTATGGGGGACCTCAATGCCCATGTAGGAAGAGAAAGACAAGGTTATGAGAGTGTTCTAGGACCAGAGGGTTGGGGTGGAAGAAATGAGGAAGGAAAGAGACTGTTGGACTTCTGCCAGAGGAACAGCCTGCTAGTTGGGAACTCCTGGTTTAAGAAAAGAGAGAGCCACACAATCACATGGTACAGTGATGACTTGACCAGGAAGTCGGTGGTCGACTATATACTGTATGAGAAAGAACTAAATAAGAACATCACGGACATCAAGGTTATACCATCGGAGAACCTGGATAGCGACCATCGATTACTGGTAATGAACCTGAGAGGGAGTAAGGAGAAGAAAGGGACTGAGAACCAGGAAAGACGTATAAGGATATGGAAACTGAAAGAAGGGGATAGAAGGGTCGAGTACCTCAAAATGGTAAAGGAAGGAATTCCAACAGATGAAGAAAGAGGGGTGGAAGAGGAATGGGCTAGATTTAAGAAGACACTAGTGGGTGCAGCAGAAGCAGTATGTGGGAGGACAAGTAGTAAGAAGAGGTGGAAGGAAACACCATGGTGGAATGAGAAGACAAAAGATATAGTAAGGGAAAAGAATAGAGCCTTTAGGAGGTGGTATCAAAATAGGACGGTAGAGACAAGGGAAGAGTACCAGGAAAGAAAGAAGGAGGCGAAGAGAGTGGTGGCTGAGGAGAGAAGGAAGTGGATGGAAGAGTGGACAAAGATGATGGAGGAGGATAGTGAAGGTACAAAAAAGGTCCTGTATGGGATGGTGAAAGATAAGAGGCGGAAGGATCCTACGGATTATGTTAGAATGGTGAACAAAAGGGGACAAGAGATAGAAAATAGGGAAGAACTGAAGAAAATGTGGAAAGAATATTTTGAAGAACTTCTGAACCCAAATGGAAAAGATGGTGAGGAGGAAGAAATCGGGGAAGAGGAAGATGAACTGCAAACAGAAAAGGACTTAACATGGAAAGAAGTGGAAGATGCAGTGAACAAGATGAAAGGAGGGAAGGCACCGGGTGTGGATGAGTTGAGTGTGGAGATGGTGAGAGCAGCAGGAGAGGTGGGGATACAGTGGCTGTACCGAGTGATGAGGACAGCATGGAAGGAAAGGAAGACCCCAGAGGACTGGAAAAAAGGAATCATTGTCCCGATCTTCAAGAAAGGTAGTAGAACAGATTGCAGAAACTATCGGGGAATAACACTGATGAGTCATTGTGCAAAGATCTTCGAGAAAGTTTTGGAAAAGAGAATTAGGACAAGGATAGAAGGAGGGATGAGGGAAGAACAACATGGCTTCAGAGCAGGAAGGTCCACAGTGGATTTGATTTTTGCTGTAAGGCAGTTACAAGAACAGCACTATGAATATGGAACAGATCTACTGATGGCCTTCCTGGACATTGAGAAAGCATATGACAGTGTATGCAGAAACAAAGTATGGAAGTCCCTGGAGGATAGAGGAGTAGAGAAATGGACTATAAAGAGGATAAAGGAGATGTACAAGGGAAGCGTGAGCTGTGTGAAAGTGGGAGGAGAGAGATCTGACTGGTTGGAACAAAGAAACGGCCTGAAACAAGGAAGTGCACTGTCACCGTTACTTTTCATTGTGGTGATGGATGACATAATGACCCGAGTGGCACAAGTAATTGGGGACGGAAAGATGAAAGCAATGGTGTTTGCAGATGATTTGATGATTTGGGGAAACAAGGAGGAGGAGGTACAGGAACAGTTGGACGTGTGGGAAGGAGTAATACAAGGATATGGGATGAAATTTAGCATAAATAAGAGTGAGATGGTGATCACAACAAGGAAGAAGGAAAGAACCACAACGGGAATAACAATTGGTGGGGAACAGCTGAAGAAAGTGGAGAGTTTTAAGTATCTGGGAAGCCTGATACAAGATAATGGAAGAAACGATAGAGAAATAAATGAGCGGGGGAGGCAGGCAGAAGCATTTCGGAGGAGTGTGAGAAGCATGTTATGGAGCAAGGATGTCCCTCAGAACAGCAAAAAGATCATATATCGGACGTACTATGTCCCTATCCTGACGTATGCCTCGGAGACCTGGGTTATGAAAGGAAGGGAGAGGAGCAAAATACAGGCCAGTGAGATGAGGTTCTTGAGAAGCAGTATTGGAGCTACAAAGATGGACAGAATAAGAAATGAGAGGACCAGAGAATTAATGAAGGAGGAACCATTACAGGATGGTATAGAGAAATCTAGACTTAGATGGTATGGACATGTAAAACGAATGGAGGAGAAGAGGATACCCAGAAGAGTACATGAGACGAAGTGGGAAGGAAAGAGACCGAGGGGAAGACCGAGAGACAGGTGGCTGAAGGGGGTGGAAGAAAGCGTGAAGAAGAGAGGAGAAGACTGGACAAGGGTGGAGGCTGAGAGGTGGTGGGAAGACAGAAGACGTTGGAGAGGCTTGTGTTCCAAACAGACCCGGCCAGTGGCTGGAAACTGTGCAAGATGATGATGATGATGATGATGATTTCGTGAATGCACCCTCGTCTCTGTATTGAAGTAGTATTTCATGACAGAAATTCCCCGGTTATTAAGAGGGGCTGGAGTCAACAGCCTCATTAAGCCTCCAATAGTCCTCACCTGGACAGGAGAATTTACTTGAAATTACAGTGGTCTGTGAAATTTGTGAGTATTGACAGAGTGCTATAAACGTTTTATAAATGACCTTTTCTTCTGCTCTTTAGAATGAAATTCGAAAAGAGCACATGATTTTGAGTGAAGACATCATTTGCTAGTAGATTATGAATGTCTTCTAAATTTAAATTTTTATACAATTTTATCATTTACCGACAGTAGTGGCTACGCTGGCTAAAGCTCAGCATTAGGTCATGGGGCCAAGTTCTCTGCTGACTCGGTAGACGCGTGGGTTCGAGCCCCACCGACGGCCGTCCTTGAAATGGTTTTCCGTGGTTTCCCATTTTCAACACCAGGCAAATGCTGGGACGGTACCTTCTGACAGGCCACGGCCGCTTCCTTCCACATCCTTGCCCAGTTTCATTCACCATCATTCATTTCATCTCTCATTAACTCCTCTCATGAGGTTGGCGTCAGGAAGGGCATCCGGCCGTAAAAATCATCGCCACAAAGACTTCCATCGCATCTCATCCCCGACCCCGTTAGAAAACGGGAATAATAAGGGGTAGACATACATACAATTTTATCATTTCAAATGATCTTGTCGACTTCGTCGTTATGCTGGAGTCTAAAGTTATGCGGGACGGAGACGGTTGCGTTACGGAGACGGAAGTGACATCGTGCAGCCGCGTGGGAGGTGTAAGTTAATGGGTAAAGGACGGCGAGTGCGTGACATCATGCAGCCACGCGGGAAGCCGAAGTTAATGGTTAATGGAGTCTGTTGAAAGAGTCCTGGGGCGTTGAGAGACCTGGGGCTTTGAGCGAAGCGAAAAGAATACAGGGTGACTCCTAAAGAGGTGTATAAGATGCCAGATAAGAATACAGGGTGACTCCTAAAGAGATATACAAGACGCCAGATAAGAATACAAGGTGACTCTTAAAAAGGGGTACAAGATGGCAGAGAAGAATACAGGGTGACTCCTAAAGAGGTGCACAAGATGTCAGACAAGAATAGAGGGCGACTCCTAAAGGGATATACAAGATGCCAGATAAGAATACAGGGTGCCTCCTAAAGAGGTGTGCAGGATGTCAGAGCAAATTACAGGGTGACACTTAACGAGGTGTACAGTATGTTAGATTCAATTCAAATACAGGGTGACCCTTTAAGAGGTTTGCAAGATATCAGATTGAAATAATGGGTGACTCTTAAAGAGTTGTATAAGATGTCAGACTCAAAAACAGGGTGACCCTTAAAGAGGAGCCCGCGCGGGAAGCCTAAGTTAATGGGTAATGGAGTCTGTTGTAAGAGCCCTCCTGAGCCTTTCTAACATGTGTAGCATTTGTAGCATGTGTCATTTGAAATGATATAACGCCTAGTCTTTCAGACTGACTGTAATTTTTTTTGGTATTAATATTTGCTATATTCTAATTGGTCCTAACATAAGTGTAGTTTTGTTAACCAAGATTGGTGTAAAAGTGTGGCCAATATAAACCTATACATGGTTATGTCACTCACCATCACATCTCCACAATTTTCATTTGGAGAAATTATGATTCGATTATCTGCAATGTGATCCAGGGTCACAAAAGGACACTCTGCCAATTGTGTGACCCAGTCCGCAGGAAGCAACTCAAAGTGTTTCTTTTTGTAGTCCACGGGTATCTGGGTAGACCAGACACCATTAGGATACTGATACACTATCTAAAATAAGAAAGAGAAATAATTAGAGAAGTACTGAAATTGGAAGTCACTGCAGTGGTGACCCTACTGACCATAGAGTATGAAGAACAGCTTTCCGAGGTACTGAAAACAATGAACATTGCAATACTTTATTATCTGGAGTAATTTTGCATCAAGTTTAATTACCAACTCCATTTAAGGAAAACCCACTCATATATAATGGAATCCAGGATAAAGAAAAAAGTAGAAAAGTAAACAGGAAATTGAAGAAATGAAACAGTTACGCGACTAACAGTGCGAGGGTTAAATTACCAAACCCTATTGAATATTCGCTCTGTAAAAGCAGATGATTGGTAAAACACTAATTTATTACAATGAGTTTTTCAACATATCGTTAGTCTAAAAGTGGATCCTCGTAAGTCATGTTTTAGACTAACTATATTTAACTTACCATAATTGGTAGAGAAGTTGAAAATAAGAGCCTTGTAACCTAGTAAGTTTACAAGGAATTTTCTATTTTGTAGTCATCAAAGAACTCTTTCCTTACTAAACTAACATTTTTGCACATAAAACAGTATATATAGCCATAATTTGCTTTAAAATAGGAAGTATTTGCATTTTGTTGTAGACTTGCATTAAACTGCCCACAAAAATGGTTTCAATCCATCTTCCAGTTCCTGGAAATTTGTAATCAATATCACAATGCAAGAAATTTTCTTGACTAAATTTTGTAAGAACTCTTTTCCCTTTAAATACGTACTGAATAGTGTTCAATTGGGATGAACCTGACTAATTACTGTACCCGATATTTACTTGAGGCAATTGGCTACGCTAGCTGAAGTTGGCATTTATTGCTTGGAATTAAAGACTGCGCTGGGATCGCGCCGTTGACGATATGGGAAGGGACATAGGAGAGCCAGGGAGAAGGAAGCACTACCCCTCCAACGCATGGAACCACGGGAAGAATGCAAGAAATTTAAGTTAATTAGTTCAGAAATACAGCTCTGTTTTATGTCAGAAAAGAAAGGAATAATGTTGGATATTTAATATAATAATATTAGAGACGGTCGATAACCCCTTAATGGAGAATTACAGCTTTACAACAGGCACATATTGGCCATGGTTGGATATCTGACGTCAGAGTACAGCAACTAGCAGTCTACCTTACCACAATCAGGGGAGTGAAGTCACATGACTAAGCCAAGTGGACAGCCGCAGCTCTGTGTGAAGAATGGATTTTTTTACAGTGCTCTACTCAATGCAGTACGCATCGACTTGTAATCGTGGTCAGATCTAGTCCAAGTAACATAACACTTTGTTAGCACGAGGAGCGAGAGCTGAACACGGCAGGAGAGGTCGGCATGGCAGTGGATTTGTCGGGCTCGGACTGGTGTTAGAAAGAGTGTCAGTTTTGCAGCGAAGGTTATCAAGTTCATTTTCAACCAGTATCGCATTAACAAACTGTAACTTGCGGGTTAAAGCAAGCAAGATATTTCACATTGTGAGAACGACCTGTACAATAGTGGACTGTGATGAATATGCATGTGCATCAGTGGTTTAATGAAGCCAGTTTCTCATATCGTGTTACCAGCATATGGCTAGGCCAGGATATTACGGTTGTGGCAGACATTTTGAGGGAAGTTAGCAGTTGCGTTACCGGACATTGAAACCGACATTCATATTACTGCGTAGTGGACACAGGCTTATAATGGTCCAAATACTTGCTCCAGTTTATAGTTCGTGCATTTTCAACATGAATGCCCACCATCAAAGGGACTTTACAATAATTTCGCCATTATAATGGAGAGCACAGCTGATGTATTTTTGTACAGCACCAACAAGGCGACCACGGGGTAGCTTATCTACCACTAGAACATTCAAATGGAACAATAGACTTCACACATTTTCTGCAGTGGTTAAGTGGATGCTTAACAACTTTGATTTATGAACATTTATGGATATGCTAATCATATTGCATTCCAATACAGGGTGTCTGACAAACTTGTACGCACTTTAAATATTTTTATTCGTCAATGCGAATTGACATCTGTTGGCAAGAACGTTGCTAATGTGTGCCAATTGACACTTTCTCAAGGAACAGTGTCGTGTCGTAGCCAAGGACATAATGGGGTACCCATTTAAATTAAATATTTCAGTGGATTTTTGGACAATATCCGGGATGGATATTTTAACGTGATTTTCAAGTTACAATGCCTGATGTGTCTACAACTTGCCCCTGTACATGAACTTAACCTAGAAATCCACCCTACATCAATAAGATTCATTTCTCTATGTATTTCCCACAAATCTTTCTAATAGTATCAGCTGTCGCCAATGAGATCGCGCTCCTGTCAAAAGGTGATTGGCTATTGCTGTGGATCCAATCACAGGCCATTTTGCAAGAGCCGACAACTGTTAAGCAATTATAATTGTGACTTTCTAATAGTCAAGTTTTGGCCTAGTCTGGGGTTGTGTTGGCAGTTCCGAATCAACACTGAATTAAGGTCAACAATTTAAACAATAAAACATCGACAGTCCATCTTGGAATAGTTTATTCAGTTTATCTCGCAAGAAAGATGTAAAATTTTTATAGTTCTTTATTGGGGGCGAGTTTTACTCGTATCGGAACCCCGAAGAGTTTGTATTGTACTCATTACACTAAAGCGAAATTTATTTCTTAATGTGAATTATAATCTGCAGCAAAGGTAATGTCTTATATGTTTAAAGATATACGGTGAGTGGGCTTTGGGTTGGCAGATTAGTTGGGAGAAATAGCCATCTCTCAAGGTCCGTATTGACAATTTGACTAATTTATTGATTATTCTATGGTCTGCCAATCAATACCTTTACAGTGTAGTGTGCCGGCAGACACTAAAGACGGTACATGTTTCGAACCATGTACATACGGTTCTTATTTAGCCGATTTGAATTGGCACAGAAAAAATCACAGACAAGAGTAATGACATCATACAAGTATACATAAAAGACCCTTAATATACACATTAGAACAATTAAAAAACAATTTTAAAAAAAACTTTATTCACTTCATTTAAAACCACTGTACTATGAGTTTGTCCATGCTGTGGGACAGCTTGTGTTGAAATGCGCGGAGAGAGCGCGCTTTTGTCCATACATTATGACAATTTAAAAAACGTGATTATCTCCTAATTTTCATAAAGTCCTTTCAGTTGGCTTCTGTTCAGTTCTTCTTGACGAGAACATGATGAGATTCAATGAGTAGTTAGAACTTAGTCAAGTGTGGATGAAAGGCGGAAAGTTGTCCCAATTGGGCAGTTCCTGCGAAGACTGTGGGTCAGCGTGTTGGCATACTACGGCCACTGTTAAGCAAAAAAAAAAAAAATGTACGGAATTACGAAAAAGGGGATAAAAAAGAATAATCCCTGAATAAGAGAAAACCGCACTCTAAAATAAAGGAGAAACCGAACATGCTAATGCAAAAGCATAGGAACTGAAGTTTACCTGTGTGGATCATATGTGCGGGTCCAACCAGCCGGCTGGGGCAAGTGCGCCAAAGTGGAGCGAGGCCAAGTGACAAACAGAAGGGGCAGATCTGACGGCGGGGGGGGGGGGGGGTAGCGTGCGTGACAGACAAGAGATAAAGGGAATAAGGGAAGGGATGAAAGGGGGGGGGGGGGGAGGGGAGTATAGGAGAAGCGTGAGCAGACATGCGCTCTATTGAGGTTTTTTCCGTTTAATGCTGGTAGCATAATTAGTCAAAGTTTCATATAAAATATTGGTTTCAAAGTTAATTTCATTTAGATTGCAAGAAGGATTATTCCTCAGGGCCTGTTCGATTTCAATTTGCTCCAATATATTAAGCATGATTACCTTGTTGCAGTAATGCAGAATTTCCAAGTCGTCACTGATGTTTGAAAAACTGTGGTCAAAATCTTTCATATGATTGCCAATGGCGGAAAATTTATTGTGTCTTACCGCGTTAATGTGCTCATTATACCTGATTTTGAAATTGCGCCCCGTTTGACCGACGTAATCCGCATCGCAATTTTGACATTTGATCCTGTAAATTACTGATTTTTTGGAATTTATGATATTCGTCCTGCGTGTTGATCAGATTAGAATTAAATAGAAAATCCTTGGTAGTATTGGTTGTTCTATAGGCTATTTTTAGATTTTGTTTTTTAAACACGTTAGTAATGTTATAGGTGAGTTGCTTTGCATAGGTAAAAATTGCAAAGGACTTATTCTTATCCTCCGGTTGTAATAATCTCACAGGCTTATTTTTTATTTTATTAAGAAGGGAATTGACATAATGACTATTGAAGCCGTTAGCTCTGGCTATTTGGTGTATAATGGTGAGTTCTTCGTTCCAATTTTCTTCAGAGAGGGGAATTTTGACTGCTCTGTTAATAGTCATTTAATTCTTGTTGGGCCTGCTGTGCCCAAGCTGGCCAGATTTCAAGGGTTTCTCCCAGTTTTCACTAGACCCCAGTGTATGTCTCTTGTGCCCCTATCCTGTGTAAACCCTTTTGATTTAAATATATTTTGCATTGTTACTGTTTTTAAACATGACTACTTATTATTTGAGAGGGATGGCCAGCAGCAAGACCCCACCCTTTGGAGAAGTCCCAGACTCCACTCCAAGGTAGTCTCTGACCTGGCGCAGTACCGGTTACAGAGTGGTAGCAGAGCGTGGTTGTCTATGTTATCTTTATTCTGCTAACAGAGTGTTAGCAGTAGCATGGTTGAGATAACCGCTGCTAACCCACCCCCCTGTTCTCTTGGCTGGTTTTTGAGTCATGTTTTTTTGTATTGGGGCAAGTAACTTCAGTTAAAAGTTAAATTCAGTCAGTTAGGAACTGTTGTGTGTGTTGGGAAGTATGCTGTGTGCATTATTCTAATCTCTGTCTGTTTTCTGGTATTTTACATGGCCATGTGCTTATCTGGAGCGCCACGATTAATTGAAGCAAACCTTGTGATGCTGTTTTCATCAACTGTGATGAGTTAAAATGAAGAACTCCCTAGGGCTCGGTGAGCTCTGGTTTTGCTGCTCTCCCTTTCATGTCTCTGTTTCGCTGTGTTGCTGCAGGAGACCTCGCCGTGGTAAGTTCAGTTCAGTACAGTAGTGTTGAGTTAACCTGTAATTCGTTGTGCCTCATGTTTCTGCATCAGTATGACGCTTTTCACCGATGTCTCAGTCTCACTCATGGCTGTGATTATATGGAAGCTACTGAGGTATGGGTGGTGCTTAGTAATGTCATTCAGGGCACAGTCAGTGCCTGTGAATGCTGTGAAAGGTTCTACTCATAGGGTTAGGACTACTGTTCTGACTCAGTGAGGAAAGCAATGGCAAACTACCTCACTCCTCTTCTTGCCTAGAACGCCTCAATATAGCACTGCCTTGGGTTTTTGTGGGTATCTACTCACATAACGTAACGGCGGTGCTTTTGAGGATCCAACCAGCCTTCGGGCTGACTACCTAACAGACAGACAGATGACAAGTGTCGCGCTCAAACTCCCTGTGTTTTTCGGTCGTAATTGTTTTGGAGTTTTCTCAGCCGTGTGGTGCTGTTTGATGCACTCAGTGCGATAGTGAAAATTTTCTTCTGCTGAAATTTAGTGATTTTTTTTGACCGTGTATCTTTGTAAATTTTGAAAGCCTACTGTTGGCAGTGTTGACTTGTAAGCCATTGTTAATGTTCCTGGCAGTTGGTCGAGCCGTAATTGTCAAGCTAATTCTTTCTGGCAGTAAGCCAAGTGAAGCTGTGTGCTTATTCATTTCTGGCAGTAAGCCAAGTGGAAGCCGTGAGTGCTAATTATTTTCTGGTAGTGAAACCATATTCTTGCAGTGTTGCCGAGTTTTGAGTTATAGCTGATTGTCAAAGCTAAGTGAAGCCGTTGTGTGCTAAATGTTTTTCTGGCGGTGGTGCCAATTTGAAGGTTCAAGTTAAGGTTTTCTGGCCGTGTTGCCATTGTCAAGTTTAAGCTATGTGATAACTGTGTTGTCAAGTTATCGTAAATGTTCAGGCTGAATGCCAAGATGTTGAAGTTACTATTCTTCTTAAATATTTTTATGAAAAGTTTGATCGGTGTTAATCCGCATTTTTCGAGGCCAACATTTGTGTAGTGGTACACCTGGTTCTACTAACGTAGCCATAGACAGTAGCTTTTTTGATCCTGTAGTATCTTTTGGAAGTAGTACTGTCCTTTGTCTTGCTGTGACATTTTATGTGAATTTTCAGGGTACGTGAAAGGGAATTATTTGTGTACGGTGGTACACCTGCCAGTGTATCTGTGCTATTTTGAAATCGTGAAGTGTGAACCTGCTATTTTGAAAACTGTGTGTTGATTTCTGATAACCTGTGTCTATGAGGTTATGTTCATATCTGCTATGGAGTGCCAAAAGTGTGACTGCAGTGAGAGTGCTGTGATGATGTGGCACAAGGTTGCCAACTGTGTCGGTGACATGTTGATGTCAGTTGCTGCGTGCATTTCCAAATGTTTAATATTTCAGCTTTAGCCGTGTCCTGTATGAACGAGTTGTGTTGTGTGTAGTTGGTGGCTTCGAATTAGCTGTTGATAAAATTCTTTATTTAGGTTAGTACTACTGCTGTGTCAGTACCTGTGAGTGACTGACCAGATTTTATTTACTTCTGCTGTTTTCGAGTGCTGTCGAGTGACCTGAGAGATGTGTGTGTCGAGAGAGTGTTGAGTGCAAGTCAGTTAGCCTTGATTATACAGTTTGGTGGGAAAGCAGAGATAGGATCTGCGTTGAAATTGTCAATTGTGAGAATAGTGGATAGCTCGAATTTTATTTTATTTCAGGATTTTCTTGGGTTTCGTTGAAAGTGCCCCGTGGACTTTGGTGTGTTTGAACCTGATATGACGTGTTCAGAAGTTGCTGCGACGTATCGCTTGTATGCTGTTCTTGTTGTATGCAGGTTAGAAGAGTACTGTTAGTTTTTGAAATTCTTTGGTCGTACCATTTTTTATTTTCAGTCGGTGACCAAGTGAGCTGTTTTGAAAAATTTTATTTCAGGTGGTTTTGAAATTTTGGTTAGCTATGGAGTAGCTGTTGAAGAACGTACTGGGACCTCGTGTGTGAATGGTTGTTGCTGTTGCTTTATTTTTAGGGTTTTTCTTGTATTTTCTGGTCATCGCCTTGTGCTTCCTCTAGTTGGTGCCTGTCTCCATTGTACCCCGGCGTCCTCTGGTGACATGGTGTTTTCTCTTTGGTTGTCTGGCCTGTGATGTCCCTTACGTCAACGTTCAGCAGGAGGAGTGTTTTCCTTATGTGTCATGTGTCGAGCTCGTTCGTCCCCTTCTGTCATGTGAACCGGTGGAGTTCACCTTGTGGCAGGAGCAATTTGTAGTGTGTGTCTTAGGTATTTGCGAAGACTTTATTTCAGATTTTGTGTTGGAGAGTTGGTACCAATCGACATGTTCGGTTCGTTGTGGTGGTACCATGTCTATCGGAGTTGAGATATTTGTGGAAGTATTTGGAGTTCAGTGGTCTCATAAGTCTACACGTGAGGTAGCAATTTTATTTCAGGATGGTGATTCCCTGCATTTTTATTTGAAGTTTCAGGATGGTGGTTCCCTGCATTTTATTTTTGAGAATTTCAGGATGGTGCTTCCCTGCAGTTTTGAGTTTCAGGAAGGAGAATTCCCTGTGTTGTAAGTAGTTAGATATGCCAGGATGTGGATCCCTGAGCTTTTGTGAGGTTAAGGTTTTTGAGTAATTACAGGAAGGTGCATTCCCTGTTGTGTTGGTAGCCCAGGATGGTCAATGCCCTGAGCTGGTGAAGTGATTCAGGATGGTTGATTGCCTGATTTTTGGTGGACCCTGAGATGGTCAGTTGCAGGATGGTGAATTCCCTGTTGCCCGTGTGGTATTTTAATCAGTGTTGAGTATGTGTGCCCCCTGATCTTGCTCCATTGTGTGAGTATTGGTAGGCTGGTACATAATTTGGGGAGGTTTAGTATTCCTGTCATTGGAGCTTGTGGCAGAAGATCCAGACCTTCCAAGAGACTACTTCCACACTGGTTCGGAATTTGTAGTTGATTTTCGAGGGATCGTAGTAGCCTTCTGTGTGAACCGTGAACTTAGTTATGATACCCCAGAGGAAGTTCCTGTGTTGGGACGGTGCTGTTTCGAGGAGTTGGTTAGACTTGGAAGTGTTTTTATTGGGGGGAATTTTGATTTTAATCTTCAGTCGGTCCTGATGGACGTGTGGAAGTTGAAGTGAGTTAGTGTCATCTGAGTCTGCTCGATGGCGCTGAAGTGGAGCTGTGAGCTGTGAAGGAGTGTGTGGCCTGAGTTAGCTCGGCTGTGCTACCTTGTATCCCCGTGGGAAGTTGGTAGCAATGGTTTGGGGACCTAGAGTGATTGCTGCAGTTTGATGATGGTGCGAGTCTTGAGCTACGTTGAGTGAATGCTTGAGTGATGCTGTATGCCTGCGTGTTTGTGTCGAGGAGAGGTCCTGGTCAGTTGTTTGGTTGACAAAATTTTGTTTACAGGTGCAATTTTGAAATTTAATTGGTTCTACAGGTTCAGTTATGAAAAATTATTGCTTACAGGTTCTGTTGAGATGCTGTTGCTTCTTGGCCCATTGTTGGGCAGTCTCTTAGAGTAAGAGCCATACTTGTTGTCAGTGCCTTTGAAACGCTATCTTACTATAAATGTAAATGACTGTACTGGCTGACTAACCGGCAGGCACTTGTGCTTGTTGCTTGTTGAGAGCAGAGTCACCCTGTCCCTATGGGAGGTTTCTTGTGTATGTGACGTATCCGCAAATTTAATTTCTGTTGAATTAGAATGTGAATTCAGGATTTTGGTTGGGACAGTGGATTTGGTCCTTCAGACAAGTTTATTTGAGTTAATTGGGTTCCTCCCCTCCATGTTGGCGATTATTAAGAGTAAAATAAAACTAAGGGTTTTGGTTGGTTGTCCTATTATTTTCTGTGGTGTTGTTTGAATTTAAAAGTTAAAGCTTTAATTGCTAACTCAAGCGGTGCGTGTGTGTCAGCTGCATAAATACCGGTATCACCTCTCGTGATCTGAGAGAGTGCCTCGTCAGTATGAGCACAAAGTGTGCTAAGTCCTCCTCGAATAAAGTGGATATCCCCCCGAGTGTTCTTCGTGTAGTCACCTGTGTGTTGACCCATCCCCTACATCGTCTAGTGAAGTGCCCTGCTATATGGTAGGGAAAGTTTCGGCTCGACCTGTCCTGTCGAGCCAGCTGCTGTGTGTGGACGGTCCGCTGCTGGTGTCTGGATTTGTTTCAGTTATGGTCCAGTAAGGGTGTATCCCAATGGGGGCAGTGACCTGAGGCCAGGGTCACTGTCGGCCCCGACGAATTTCATCTTCTGGTGGTGGAGCTTGATGGCTGCTGGCGGTTCTGATGGCGAAACATACCTGGTCGTCCTTACCTGGCTGTACATTCCGAGCACCGGTACTGGACTTTTTCATCGGTGGTAATCTTCATGTTCATCAGGACACAGAGAAGGTGGTTCACGAGGAGTGACAAGTGGAAAAACTGTACGAGAGTGACTGTGCATTGACTGTTACAAGGTCAACGGAGTGAGTCGGGGGGCTGGCTCCCCTGCCAACTTCACCCCCCCCCCCCCCCTTTCCTCCCCATTCTTCGATGGCAGAGGGGAAGACTGTGCCAGTCGAATGACTGCCACAATATTTTGTCCCCACACCTCCCCCTCTCTCTGGGCTGCTTGTCCCGGGAGCTGGGCTCTGAACTCTGTGTTTCTGATATTTTAAACTCCCACCGTTCCCCTCTCTGCCTTGCTATGTATACTTCCGGCCTCGGAAGCGACGTGACGTCACTAGAAGCCGCGAGGCTGTACTAGAAGCTTCCAGATGTCTCCAGAAGCATTTTCGTAATACTGGCCACGGGACAAAATGCCGCGCCATGATTGGCCGATGTGATCGCGCAAGCGCGAGAGTCAATATGTACTCGTGCGTCCTAGAGACGCGGTGTCTTCTGCTCTAGCATTTGAACTAAAAGGTTGTGTTTGAGGACAGGCAATGTAACGCTTACAGAAAGCATGGCTGGGACTCGCATCCCGGGCCAAGTTTCGTCGCGGCTAATAAGTCGCCCATGATAAGTTACTGTTGTTTTATTATCTAGTTTGCTTGAGTTATTATTTACTGTAATGTTCTCCCAATGGAGTTTCTCTTTTATTAATGTTTTTGCCTCAGTGCGTGTGAGAGGCCAGGTGTCTGGCAAACGTTGGAACATAACTTTGTGTGGGCCCCACAATTGTAGAAAGGAACAATTTACATATTTTGATCTATCATACCGCTAATCTGGAAGATATTGCTTCCGCAGTTCTGAACTCAAATTCAATGTTTTAAGCCTAGTGAAAGGTTGCATTTTCAAATACGTACTGTCGTGCCCTTATAACAGTCGTATTCCAGACGCCAACCTAACTTTGGGAATAAGTTTAATGTGTTAATTGAATGGACAGGAACCAACATCTATTATTCTGAAATTATTGTTCATACTGTATCTTTTGGATTGGGATTTTATGTTATTATCGGCGGCATTCCTGTTGCAATTGTCGCCGTCTGGTCGGCTATTCCTAAGTGCCTCGTGGCGTAGGCTTTCTAGCCTTGGGCCTTCTGCCTTTTCCTTATATTGCGCTCTCCGCAATATTTATTAATTTTAGAGCCGCTAGTGCTCAGTAATTCCTCCCGGGCAGATCATTTAAAATCAACCACTTGTTTGCATACAAGTGCTCGTGTGATTAGAGTAACGTCTGTGGTTTCTCACACCACCATTCCCACCCATTATTGCTACGGATGGCAATTATAATTTGCTTGCTTCCGCTCTCTTGAGCCATGCACCATCACTGTTCGATTATTTGATTTAATTCTTGTTTGGCCTCTGTGCCCAAGCCGGCCAGATTTCAGGGGTTCCTCCCAGTTTTCAGTAGGCCCCAGTGTATGTCTCTTGTGCCCCTGTCCTGTGTAAACCCTTTTGATTTAAATATATATTTTGCTTTGTTACTGTCTTTAAACATGACTAATTATTTGGGAGGGATGGCCAGCAGCAAGACCCCTCCCTTTGGAGAAGTCCCAGACTCCACTCCAAGGTCGTCTCTGACCTGGCGTAAGTGCCGGTTACAAGGAAAATGATAGGCTGTCTTCTGGTGATGGTGTGCCCCACCAGAGTTTAACCACTGGAATTGGTAGAGAAGAAGTGATTATTGCTGTCAAGAAAATGAAAAAAGGAAATTCCAGTGGAAGTATGGCAGTGTCTTGGACAGACAGGAATAGATATGTTGTGGGATCTTATGCAACAAATTTATTCGGAAGAGGTTATGCCAATGGAGTGGAAGGAGACAACACTGGTCCATATATATAAGGAAAAGGGCGGCATCCAGGACTGTTCTAACTACAGGGGGATAAAGCTGATGTCCCATACCATGAAAATCTGGGAGAAAATTATTGAGAAAAGGCTTCGAGAGGACACAACGATTGGAGAACAACAGTTTGGGTTCATGCCAGGGAGGAGTACAACTGATACCATTTTTGCAATCCGGCAACTCATTGAAAGGCATAGAAAAATAAGGAGCTACATATGGTCTTTATAGACTTAGAGAAAGCCTATGATAAGAGCTCCACGCCAGAAGTCTGGAGATGTCCGAGGACCAAAGCAGTCCCGGAAAAATATGTGCGACATATCCAGGACATGTACGAGGGGGCTAAAACAAGAGTCCGGAGTAGCGTCGGGTTGACTAACTGGTTTCCTGTTCAAGTTGGGTTGCATCAGGGGTCAGCCCCGAGTCCATACATATTCAATCTTGTCATGGATGTCCTATCTGATGGCTTACGTTGTGCAGCACCATGGTGATGCTGTTTGCCGATGACATTGTTTTGTGCGACACCAGTAGGAGAGAACTGGGAAGGCGACTGGAGAACTGGCGAGAAGCCTTGGAGACCAGAGGCATGAAAATCAGTCGAAAGAAAACCGAGTATTTGTGCCTTGGTTGTGAGGGCAATGAATTAGTGCAGATGGATGGAGTAAGTTTAAGGCCAGTCAGTAGCTTCAAGTATCTTGGGCCAACTATGTCTGCAGATGGCAACATAAATACTGAGATTAGCCACAGGGTTCAGTCAGCCTGGATGAACTGGAAAAGGTTTTCTGGCATTCTGTGTGACAAAAGGCTCAATATAAGGGTGAAAGGAAAGGCCTACAAGACAGCTGTGAGGCCAGCCATGATGTATAGTGTGGAGACATGGGCAATAACTAAGTCACAATGTCATAAGCTGGATGTGACAGATGAAGATGCTGCGCTGGATGAGTGGCATCACTGGGATTGATCACATCACAAATGAGAAAATCAGGGGCACAGTAAAAGTAACAGAAGTCTCCAAGAAAATCCAGGAGAGAAGACTGCTATGGTATGGGCATGTTATGCGTCGAGATATCAACTATGTAGGAAGGAGAGCGATGTCTCTGGTTGTAGATGGCACGAGGAATAGAGGCAGACCTCGAAGAAGATGGACTGACAATATCCATGAAGACCTAATGGAGAAGCAGTTAGGGGACGATGATGTGTGGGACAGAATAAAATGGAAAAGACTTGCCAGAAACATCGACCCCACTTGAAGTGGGATAAGATGATGAACTAGTCTATATACCTTAACCCACATATGCGTAGATGTAGATTAATAGCCTGAGAGTAAGGGATCTGACGAAGATCGAAACTGGTTATCCATGTGCAATAGTACTTGTATACCCCTTATTATTCCCGTTTTCAACGGGGTCGGAGGATGAGATGCGATTAAAATCGGGTGGATTTTACGGCCGGATGTCCTTCCTAATGCCAAACTCATGAGAGGAGTTAATGAAAGATGAAATGAATGAAGATGAATGAAACAGGGCGAGGATGTGGAAAGAGGCGGCTGTGGCCTGACAGAAGGTACCATCCCAGAATGTTCCTGGAATTTAAAATGCGAAATCACGGAAAACCATTTCTAGGACGGCCGACATTGGGGCCCGAACCCACGTCTACCGAGTTCGCCGAGAGCTTGGCCCCATGGCCTAGCGCTGCACGTTAGTGTTAATACAGTATAACCCCGATTTAGCGTGACCTCGATTTAGCGTAAACCCGCATTTAACGGAAGAAATTTCAAGTCCCGAAAATTATTCCATAAGTGCAATGCAATTTTATATTCGATTTAACGTAATTCGCGTTACACCAAAACCCGCATTTAGCGTTAGGAAATATTAAAATTCGCGAGTATTTATTTCGATTCGTTAGGGTTATGCGACATTAAGAACCTATGAAAAAGACGTTATAAGCTCGTTAAGGATGATTCGAGGCAGAAAAGGAACTCCAGCATTTATATTGGATACGATTGATCATCTTCCATATCGATTCCTCGCTACATGTACGAGCGAGCTCGATCTTACCCGACCGCGGCTGAAGACACAATGTAGGCCTAAAGCGTGCTAACAGTCACGCCGGCGCCGCATCGCATGCTTGTGCGAGGTCTGTCCGAGTTTGTACGTTCGTAGCGGCACTACAGTATAGCGTCAGTTTACGCAAGTTTGCATCAGTTCGTGTGTTATGGTTATGCGACATTAAGAACCTATGAAAAAGACGTCATAAGCTCATTAAGGATGATTCAAGGCAGAATTTAGAGCGCAGACGCGTAGCGATCGATACGATCGATATCTTCCATATCGATTCCTCGCTACATGCCCGAGCGAGCTCGAACTTAGCCGAGCGCGGCCAAAGCGTGCTAACACACACGCGGCGCCGCTTTACATGCTTGCACATGGCCGAGCTCTGAAGCGACGCAATACGTAAAGACGAAATCATTGAGATTCGAGAAGACTGAACTGCGTTTCTCTGCGATGTAACAGTAGGCCTATTTGCGCAATCTTCGAAACATACGAGCATGTTGGCGCGAGTGGTATAGCACAGATTTCCTTATCTTCAAAACCCAAACAATACAAGAGGAATGCACTTCACACTCGGAACCTACCCTACCTTTGCCAACAGCTGATCTGCGAGTTGTGAAGGATGGATGTGTGGACAGCGTATTGTAAACAGCGATTATTGCCGAATGGCGCAAACTTGCGCGACACCGAGAGCGTGTTTGTTTGATGCTCTTCACGCAGTCAAGTCATGGGAGTAAAACACCGCTACTACACTCGTACATAAGCAAGGGCAAGTTAGACGTCGATAAAGTCGATTATGATTTAAGACATGAAAGCAAAGAAGAAATAGCACGGAATTTGACTGTTGGTTAGGAAAAAGGAAATCCAGTTGATATCGAGTGCGGGAGTGATGCTACGGAAATCCCGAAAATTTCACACAGTCAAGCTAGTGT
This sequence comes from Meconema thalassinum, assembly GCA_946902985.2. NCBI lineage: Eukaryota > Metazoa > Arthropoda > Insecta > Orthoptera > Tettigoniidae > Meconema > Meconema thalassinum. The sequence goes on from OX336396.1 coordinate 69,239,449, forward strand.
CTCTAGTCACACTTATCTCTTAACAGAAAAACGAGATGAATTTTAGTTCTCATATAATGTTTTCTTCTGAAATGTGCAATCGAAATTTAGAATAAACGATCTAAGAAACAGTTTTGTTTTTTCTAGGCTTAACAAAAATAACTGCGGATAATTCGCGGTTTTATTCACGGAAGTTCGTGCATTAACCCCTCAGGCCGGCTATTTAATCCGGAGGTTTTCACTTCTCCGGCGGTATTTAAATTGAAGCTCAGCAGAGGTTTGGACACCAACAAGGTAAAAAATTAATAATGTTAAATCTACGAAATATAACGTAATTAAATTTTTAGGAATACGTACCGAAATCATGTCCAATGTTTCTCTGTAATATATGTGACGACTGCCCTTCAGGGTTGTCCATAATCACACGCAATATTTACAAAAGTATAATAATTTGATAAGTTCCACTTTTGGTATTTGTTTCAGGTATATTTACAATGAAAGCAAGATATTTACATAATAATGTTCAATCTACATACCGTATATACTCGAATACCACCCACATATTTTTTTAAAAAATCGGACGTGAAAAATTGGGGTGCGGGTCTTATTTGAGTCATCCTGGTTTTAAAGATTTAAATTGCCCGCCACGCGCGATATCGGGTGTTGCGAGTATCCGCTAGATGGTGCTAGCCTTCTTCCGGCCATCACTTTGTTTTACCGTAAGCAGGCGGCGTCATACAGTCTCATGCAAGTGTCGCGCACATTTTCCGAGTGTAAACATGAGTTGTACGAAGCGTTTGCGGTCGTTTAATGTGAGTGAGAAGCTGAAGTTATTGGAAATCGTGCCCGGTAGGAAATATGATATTGACGAGTCATGTATTCATGATTGAGCGGGATGACGTCTATGCTACAACCACTGGATGTCTGCGTGAACCGCCCATTCAAAGCAGCCTTGAAACAGCTGTATACGGAGCAGATGGCGGCCGATAAGCACACACTGCTGCTATGTTCGTGCATTTTGACGGCATGGAATCGTATCTCCGGAGATCTCATACGGAAGAGCTTCAAGAAATGTAGTATTTCGAATGCTATGGATGTCAGTGATGACGACATTTAGTGGGATGGTGATAAAAGTTCCGAAGTTGGTACTTCTGATGACGATGTGTTTGTGTACTTTTATTTGTATTTTTAATCGTTTGATGTGTGTTATTTTAGGACTTCTTCAAAACTGTTGGAAACTATTTTGGATAAATGATATTCTGTTTATTTAGTTAAGATTGTACATAATTTTGAGTTTTTTTTTTTTTTTTTTTTTAATTTTGTTCTTCAAAATCAGGGTGCGGGTCTTATTCGGGGGCGGGTCGTATTCGAGTAAATACGGTATATACATATTTTTCGGGTATAATTTCCAGGAAAAGCTGAATTTTGAAAAGCTTTTTAGGCCCCGTGTATGCATCTCGTGTCGAATTGTCAACAAAATGTAAATATCTCAATATTATTTCAAACCTGTTCCTTGGCATTGTTTGAGGGAATATAGGGGTGAAATAGCTCTTTAGAGTAGGTTTCTGCATTATCCCCATCAACAATACAAGCCACAAGAACACATAAATGTTGTCCCCTGTCACTGACTCACTTCCTGGCGCGCGACCTTGGTTTCAAGGGCGCGCCACCATACATTCTGCCGCGTAGGCCTACATATTTGTTTCTCAAACTAGTTCAATCACATTGTCGAAAGCAGCAAAAAACAGACGTGAAATGCCTTCATGTACCCAGCATACCCGTGAAGGGGATCTTTTGTGTGCTCGTGACGAAGTCTACCTCTCGCCACAAACACTGAACAGCGGTCGTTATTACAGCTGAAGCTATTTCTTCTTCGTCTGGGCTGTCTCCCACTTCTCCAATAACATCATGCTGTGCATAGTCCGTATCACTACCGAAAATATCGCTCCCTATACATCTCTTCCAATACTGTCAACAATCAAACCTATAATATCTGCACCCGTAAGAGAATGAGACAGTCCGGCAATTATTCATCTGCGACTGAGTAGCCTCTAGCCTACGAAGCAAAAGTTATCTACTAAGTAATTGCTATCAGTGCTTCCCCTTCATAAGTGACTAAAACTGTCAAGTTAGATATAGTTCACAAACCAATCTCGAGATGGCAGGAAAGGATGTGGTACCTTCTAAAGCAACTAACCTGAAACTCAATAGAGCACGTTTCATGTTCCTTCGCTGATCGATATGAGTCGTCAAACTCAACGAATATCGATCAACTTCGTATTAGTTCTAATTATGAAACAGAGATGGCATGAAAGTACATAACTTCTCGGTTTATGACGTGAAAGAAGATCCGGCGAAGCAGCAGGGTTTCATGCGTAATAGGCATTCTAACTTCCGACTGCAGCGGACGTTTGTGGTACGTCGAACCGGCTGAACGAGTAGAGTCCAGCGGACGTGCAGTGTACGGCCAACCGGCTTGAGGGGTTAATTACCGTGAATTATCGAGAGTGCACTGACTTTTTTGTTGTTAAATATTAATGTAGGCATAATCCACATAGGCCTACCTCTAGCCTAGCATGTCTTATAAGACACTACAATCAAGTGTTATAATTATTATTTTCCATGTTCAAGCCTATTTCTATATTTTATCCAATAGTTTTGTTTTTCTAGGCTTAACAAAAATAACTGGATAATTCGCGGTTTTCGATAATTCGCAGAAGTTAGCGCATTAATTACCGCGAATTAACGAGAGTGCAATGTATGTGGAGAGAGTGCTGCAGTTAGTGATGAAACCTATCCAAACCTCGATTTAAGGTAAACCCCCATTTAAGGTTAAAAAATACCAGTCCCTAGAAAAACGTTAAATAGGGGTTCTACTTATGCCCCATAAGTCCAACCCCTCGTCCACGTCGTGGGAGACTGGCAACGGCACAAAGTAGGGGATCGCCTGTAGGGGCGAAGTACAGTGGGGACTTCGTGTGCCCCGGGACCGTTTCGGTAGCTGTGAAGGTCCTACAGGGACCCTGAAAAGTGACGGCTAACGGGGATCTGGTGAAGCTACGATAGGCCCAGCAAGCCAGTAGTGGATGAAACCAAATGCTTTCAAAAATGGAACGAGCCTCGGACATGATGGATTTAATAGACGACGACACGGCTGTACACACGGACTAAGATTTGGAACTTTAAACCTAAGAACGCTGACAGGGAAGGTGGAGGAGATAGTGGCTATGATGGAAAGAAGGAAGTTGGATTTATTGGGATTGGCAGAAACAAAGTGGAAAGGGGAAGGAAGGAGAGAACTGAAAAAAGGCTATACACTGAACTGGAGTGGGAACGAAGAGGGAAAGAGGAATGGAGTGGGAGTAGTAGTACGAGATGGTTTAAAAGAAGAAGTGAGAAGAATAAGTGATAGGATGATGAAAGTGAAGGAAGCACTGAGGGGAGAGACCGTAGAAATAGTGCAAGTGTATGCTCCACAAGTAGGCTGCGCCTCTGAAGAGCAGTTTGAAGAGGAATTGCAGAAGCAGCTGGTAGGAAGAAATGATTGTTATGGGGGATCTCAATGCCCATGTAGGATGAGAAAGACAAGGTTATGAGAGTGTTCTAGGACCAGAGGGTTGGGGCGGAAGAAATGAGGAAGGAAAGAGACTGTTGGACTTCTGCCAGAGGAACAGCCTGCTAGTTGGGAACTCCTGGTTTAAGAAAAGAGAGAGCCACACAATCACATGGTACAGTGATGACTTGACCAGGAAGTCGGTGCTCGACTATATACTGTATGAGAAAGAACTAAATAAGAACATCACTGACATCAAGGTTATACCATCGGAGAACCTGGATAGCGACCATCGATTGCTGGTAATGAACCTGAGAGGGAGTAAGGAGAAGAAAGGGACTGAGAACCAGGAAAGACGTATAAGGGTATGGAAACTGAAAGAAGGGGATAGAAGGGTCGAGTACCTCAAAATGGTAAAGGAAGGAATTCCAACAGATGAAGAAAGAGGGGTGGAAGAGGATTGGGCTAGATTTAAGAAGACACTAGTAGGTGCAGCAGAAGCAGTATGTGGGAGGACAAGTAGTAAGAGCAAGCAAGCAAGCTTGTAGTTTAACGTGACCGTTAATCTCGCGATCATGAGCCACGGGACCTCCTTTTTACGTGGAATCCGAACCACAGGACATGCCATTTCACATCGAAACTCTCACATGCATTGACCGGGAATCGAACCCGGTCCGCCTTGGTGAGAGGCATACAGCAAGTAGTAAGAAGAGGTGGAAGGAAACACCATGGTGGAATGAGAAGACAAAAGATATAGTAAGGGAAAAGAATAGAGCCTTTAGGAGGTGGTATCAAAATAGGACGGTAGAGAAAAGGGAAGAGTACCAGGAAAGAAAGAAGGAGGCGAAGAGAGTAGTGGCTGAGGAGAGAAGAAAGTGGATGGAAGAGTGGACAAAGATGATGAAGGAGGATAGTGAAGGTACAAAAAAGGTCCTGTATGGGATGGTAAAAAATAAGAGGCGGAAGGATCCTACGGATTATGTTAGAATGGTGAACAAAAGGGGACAAGAGATAGAAAATAGGGAAGAACTGAAGAAAATGTGGAAAGAATATTTTGAAGAACTTCTGAACCCAAATGGAAAAGATGGTGAGGAGGAAGAAATCGGGGAAGAGGAAGATGAACTGCAAACAGAAAAGGACTTAACAAGGAAAGAAGTGGAAGATGCAGTGAGGAAGATGAAAGGAGGGAAGGCACCGGGTGTGGATGAGTTGAGTGTGGAGATGGTGAGAGCAGCAGGAGAGGTGGGGATACAATGGTTGTACCAAGTGATGAGGGCAGCATGGAAGGAAAGGAAGACCCCAGAAGACTGGAAAAAAGGAATAATTGTCCCGATCTTCAAGAAAGGTAGTAGAACAGACTGCAGAAACTATCGGGGAATAACACTGATGAGTCATTGTGCAAACATCTTCGAGAAAGTTTTGGAAAAGAGAATTAGGACAAGGATAGGAGCCTCCGTGGCTTAGGCGGCAGCACACCGGCCTCTCACCGCTGGGTCCGTAGTTCAAATCCCGGTCACTCCATGTGAGATCTGTGCTGGACAAAACGGAGGCAGACAGGTTTTTCTCCGGGTACTCCGGTTTCCCTGTCAAATATTTCATTCCAGCAACACTCTCCACTATCATTTCAATTCATCTGCCATTCATTTAATCATTGCCCCAGAGGAGTGCGCCAGGCCTCGGCAGCCGGCACAGTTCATATCCTCGCCGCTAGATGGGGGCTTCATTCATTCCATTCCTGACCCGGTCGGAGACTGGAAGCAGGCTGTGGATTTTCATTTCAATTAGGACAAGGATAGAAGGAAGGAAGGAAGGAAGAACAACATGGCTTCAGAGCAGGAAGGTCCACAGTGGATTTGATTTTTGCTGTAAGGCAGTTACAAGAACAGGGGCCTGTTCCACGAATGAACTTTGCAACTTTTCACTTTGCACTTTGCACTTTTCAGTTCAGATTTTGTTCCACCATCACTTTTCAGATTTGTCTTGCAAAGTGAAAAGTGAAAAGTGAAAAGTTAGGAATCTTTTCACTTTAGAAGACTGTTATGTTCCTCCATTGGTGCAGAAATGCAAAGTGCAAAGGAATGATTGAAAAGTTTTCATAAATCTTTGCAAAGAGACGATTCCCTTTTCAGCTGTTAATGAACAAGTCTCTACACTAGTTTCTCGGCGCAGAATTTGGTTTAGTGTTATAAATATGTTACGCAGGAGCTTTTTTTAATCATCAAGTGAGGATAGTGATGAAGAATCCAACAAGAAGACGTACAAAGACAAGATGAATTTTCATAACCTCACTTTAATATAGACAGGTTAAAAGTTCCACCTGATCAATACTTTTATTAATTAAGATCACTGTGTGGTCATTAGTGGGACATGTTTCACCATGAAAAATAAAGCATTAAATCATGGAATAAATATACAGTTTGTTCATGGAATAAACATGATCGGATCATTCCTATGCAAAGACTTTTCACTTTGCAAAGAAATTGAAAAGTAATACATAGATCATGGTGGAACAGAAAGACTTTGCACTTTGCAAGAATTGAAAAAAGCAAAGTGAAAAGTGAAAAGTTGCAAAGTTTATTCGTGGAACAGGCCCCAGCACTATGAGTATGGAACAGATCTACTGATGGCCTTCCTGGAAATTGAGAAAGCATATGACAGTGTATGCAGAAACAAAGTATGGAAGTCCCTGAAGGATCGAGGAGTAGAGAAATGGACTATAAAGAGGATAAAGGAGATGTACAAGGGAAGCGTGAGCTGTGTGAAAGTGGGAGGAGAGAGATCAGACTGGTTGGAACAGAGAAACAGCCTGAAACAAGGAAGTGCACTGTCACCGTTACTTTTCATTGTGGTGATGGATGACATAATGACCCGAGTGGCACAAGTAATTGGGGAAGGAAAGATGAAAGCAATGGTGTCTGCAGATGATTTGATGATTTGGGGAAACAAGGAGGAGGAGGTACAGGAACAGTTGGACGTGTGGGAAAGAATAATACAAGGATATGGGATGAAATTTAGCATAAATAAGAGTGAGATGGTGATCACAACAAGGAAGAAGGAAAGAACCACAACGGGAATAACAATTGGTGGGGAACAGCTGAAGAAAGTGGAGAGTTTCAAGTACCTGGGAAGCCTGATACAAGATAATGGAAGAAACGATAGAGAAATAAATAAGCGGGGGAGGCAGGCAGAAGCATTTCGGAGGAGTGTGAGAAGCATATTATGGAGCAAGGATGTCCCTCAGAACAGCAAAAAGATCATATATCGGACGTACTATGTCCCTATCCTGACGTATGCCTCGGAGACCTGGGTTATGAAAGGAAGGGAGAAGAGCAAAATACAGGCCAGTGAGATGAGGTTCTTGAGAAGCAGTATTGGAGCTACAAAGATGGACAGAATAAGAAATGAGAGGACCAGAGAATTAATGAAGGAGGAACCATTACAGGATGGTATAGAGAAATCTAGACTAAGATGGTATGGACATGTAAAACGAATGGAGGAGGGAGAGGATACCCAGGAGAATACACGAGACGAAGTGGGAAGGAAAGAGACCGAGAGGAAGACCGAGAGACAGATGGCTGAAGGGGGTGGAAGAAAGCGTGAAGAAGAGAGGAGAAGACTGGACAAGGGTGGAGGCTGAGAGATGGTGGGAAGACAGAAGACGTTGGAGAGGCTTGTGTTCCAAACAGCCAGTGGCTGGAAACTGTGCAAGATGATGATGACTAAATATCATGCAATTTCTTTCAGGTTTAGAGAACATAACACCCATTACAATTAGGGTACAATCGTGTTGACCGACTGAAAAGCATCTACATTTAATTTACTAATACTCCTTACAAAGATACGCTCTCCATGTTAGCCAAGCATTAAAGCGATATTCCCTTTAATATGGAAGTTAACATCCATGGAATTCTGTGCCTGTGAATTGTAGCTGCAGATAATTCAGCATATTGCTACACATGGGAATGAATTTGGCCGAACAAGGTACTGCTTATGGGCGGTAAAGTTAGTGTCCGGCCGTTACTGTATCACCTCTAGCGGGAGTGTTTCTCACTGGCAATAATTTAACTTTCAGCCAGAGAACGTGTGAATGAAATCCTTTCCATTTCATTAATTAATCAATTAGAGTTGAAAAGGGAGGATGAATCATATCACTGTATTCTCCAGTCTTGAGATAAGAGTTTCGAATCCCAGCACTAACAGTGGATATCTTAAGTGCGGGTTTTTAGCCTACTTTTGATTTTTGCAAAAAATGAAAGTAGACTTATGAGTGGTCTGAAAACGACTAACCTAGTACTATTCTATTAAGCTCAATAAAAACATGGATTCAAACAGCAATAGGTAAAATGAAATATAATCTTCAAGGGATAAAATTACATTGCCAAAATGGCTAAGGGAGGGAACACATAATGCACTCCTACATAATGCTCAAAATGGAGGCCAACAATAACCCAAATTAAGTGGCAACACTGTAATACAAAACTCATAACGTTGACATGATTTACCAACCAATTAACAGCACTAAATTCATTAAACCAACAACCAATTTTAAGTTCTTTCTAAGGGTGATCCAAAAATGTTTTAAAACAGCATTGAAGCTGTACTTTACTTATGCGGTCATGCTAGACCGTAAAAAAAATGCCACTTCTGGCAAACGAAAGCAAAGGACCGTTTGCCATATCTAAACTATTTAAGGTTTACCCAACCAAACTCCTGCCAGTTACATTCTAGAAATAATTAAAATCTTTCCGTTAGCAGCATGAGAAGATCAAAATAAAACAAACCCATCTCGAAAGGATGAGAAATATAGCTAAGTTCATTTTCACTGCTTAAAAGAAGACAAGGCGTGTTATTAAAATAAAATAATATTAGGCCTATAAAATATAAATTGATTAATTTAACATATCTGAGAAAACGCCTTGACACAAACAAGAATAGCGTCCTTTTTCGAAACAGAAGCCATCTCAATGCAAACGGTCAACAGACACTTGACCTGTTTAAATTTTAGAATTCAAAGTCACATTTTCATCCCATGTCCAGAAATGTTTTTCCCAACGGTCTGCGAGTTCTATATTTTAGTATCCGACAGTTTTACCTTGTTTGCATTTGTTTGCTCATGTTTCTCTATTCTGGAACATTTTTGGCAAAATTGTTCCTCGTTTAGCACCACCCAGGGGACACGTACAGCTTAAGGTATGCTGCGGACGTGAGTAACTTCATCCTTTCACAAAGAATGATCAATGTTCGTTACAACAACAAAACTTCAGGTTGCAAGCAACCAAAACTAGGCCTCCCACAAGGAGCTGTATCAAGCACAATTTTATTCAATGTGTACATCAACGATCTTCCAAAAACAATAAAGAAAGTAGGTAATGTGAATATCAGCATGTTTGCAGATCATTTGGACCACAGCACGTAACAGCCCAAATCAGCAAATGCTTCTTGAACACAGAATGAACCAGGCACTTATAAAACTCAAAAACTGGTCTGAAAACAATAATATGGAAATCAATACTTTCAAAACAGTATACCAGTTTTTCTCCCTGAGACACCACAATCCAACTTTTAGTCTCAAATTTAGTAATCAAGACCTTCCAAAAAGTGAAAGTACAAAGTACCTTGGTATCATCATGGACAAGAAGCTGAACTGGACCAAACACATAAAACATGTGGAGGATAAGGTAAGCAAACGGATGAATTACTGAAGAGACTAGCAGGAGCTACTTGGGGGAGCACTCAAGACACACTCAACAAAACCTACAATACTTACATCAAACCTATCATAAAATATGGCAGTGAAGTACTCTCTACAGCACCCCAGTCAAACATTGATCGCCTCGAGAGGTGTCAGAATAATGCCCTACGAATCATAACAGGTGCAATAAAAACCACACCTATAATCGCCTTGCAATTATACACCCACAACTTACCAATAGAAGAAGAGATGAAACATCAAACAGCCAATGCATATCTCAGTATACAAAGACTACCTCAAATGACATGGATCAAAAAACCAGTTTCTAGCCCCAATCTTAAAACACAAAAAGATCCCTTAAGTCTCACCAAAGAATATATCAATAAGAGCAATCTGCAAATAAAACTTGAACCACTCTGTATGCCAGTCAACCCCATTGAATATATACAAGTTACTACAGATCTTACTTTGTTAGAAGAGGTCTGCAAGAAAGACTCTTCACCACAAGATCTAAAACAACTGGCCCTCTGTACAATAGAAGAAAGATATCCATCTAATCAATGGCTAAAAATATTTACAGATGGCTCACAAGACAAAGAAAATAGAACTGGAGCAGGAATACATTCATCTCTCTTCTCACTCTACTTCTCAGTAGGCCAAAACAAAACAAACTTTGATGCTGAGATAAGAGCAATTTCACATGCACTCCATCAGTTATTAGGCAGAAACATTGATTATCAAAAATGTGTTATCGTTACAGATTCAAAAGCAGCCATCCAAGCCATCTCGTCAAATTATAAGCCCCAAAATAAAGAACTGAAAGAAACATTTTGTATGATAAAAACCCTTCAAAGACTCCACAATCAGATCTCATTTCAGTGGATCCCTTCTCATGTTGGAATAGCAGGAAATGAAGAGGCAGACAGATTAGCAAAAATAGGTACCACACTACAACAACATGTCAGTCAGACTGATTTTATGTCAGCAAAAAGGATCTTGAAAAATACTATCAAAAACAGGTATGAAGAAATGGCAAAGAAAACAGCAGAAACCAAATTATGGAAAGACATTGATGCTAAATGGGATCAATACAAATTAACACCAAGAAGAGAAGCTGTAGCCTTCTTCAGACTTAACACTGGCCACGACTGCCTTGCAGCTCATCTGAAACGAATCAACATCCTGAGATCTGAAGAATGCACACTTTGTCCCGAACCTGGAAGTAAAATGGATAAGGGGCACCTGCTACATTGCAACAAACTTGATGTGACTACTAGAACTTCTGGAAACCTCACACAACTCTATTGGAACGCAAGAAAGCTGATGGATTGGAATCCGGGCTAGCCATAGGAAACAACAAGTTTTACCTTGTTCTCCGGGCCTGAATTAGGTCTAGTGACCCGAGGCAGTCACGCCAGGTCTATCTTCTTCAAGTTCACATGGTGAAGTCTCATTGTCGTTTACGCTTGTCTTTTCGACAATACGACGCCATTTTTGCACACGCTCAGTAAACGCATTTAAAACAGAAAGAACATAAGAACGTATGGCTTTTGTTTCTATTGCCAACCGTTCAATTTAACTTTTAACAATATTTATGGCCGAAACATCTCCTCAACCCGAGTTACATTGGCAACACAATTAGCATTTATGTGTCCAACTATGATTGGTTATTCAATCCCAAGATTCTTTTGAATTAAATGCGCCAAACTTTCGGTACAGTTCTGCACATCAATAGTTCACCAAACAGTTAACAATGGGCTACATTCATTTAATGTAGAACGTAACAATTTGATTAATATATTTTCCATAGAAAGATAATTTGTATTTAATGTTTATTTCTTCTTATTTTCGGAATTAGTCACCATTAGTGACCAGGGCTTCTGAACTGGGTCAGATGTTGAAATATCCGGCCATTGTCGAAATTAGGCGAAATCCTCAATCTCGTTCGACAATAAGCGACAGGGGCGCCGACAGGAGAGAGGGGGAACATATGGGGGGGAGGCGAAGTATTGTGAGACGAACCAATCGGCTCATACCTGATATCCTGAATCTATCCACATGTCACTTTCATACGGGTCATCCACACATTACTCAATTTTTGGTCGATTTTTTACCCTCCCTGCCCCCCCCCCCCCCCCCCCCAACTCAGGGAATAACGCATAACCATAGGGTCGACACCCATCCCCCCTGGATTGCGTAATCACAAAGTATTGTTACGTGCCACCCCCTAGTGGCACTTCCGTTAACTGGATTACGGTGGGTGAAAGCACAAACACAATTGTTCCTTTAAAGAAATATAATTAGCTTTATTGCGGGCCTGAAAGATACACCACACAAATAGAAAATACAAGCAATTAGTACCTCACTCCAGTTTCCTCTCGTAGGGAACACTTGCCTGTCACTTGTCAATAAGCCACAGAAGTGAATCCCTCCTAATGAGTCCGGTGGCCTCGACAGAACTACCTGCAACACACTACACTCTGCTTCGCCGCACACTGGCTAGGGAAACAGCCCCCGGTGCTTTCGCAATTCACCACACTAACCTCTGCTTCACTGGAAAACACTCTCGTTCAAGACACAGTTCCTCTGTAGGCTTCACACTTCTCCGCTGTCAAGAGAATCAGCTTCACTAGGGTTTCGCAAGTCACGTCGCCAACAACTGTCGCTCAAGGTAAACGCTCGCACTAGCTCGAAAAACACTGTCCACCCTGCTTGCCAGGTCGCTCTTATATAGCAGGCCGGTGACTCAATAAATGCTTCTAGACCCATCCAGGATTTACGGCTTCTCGAGGTTTCCATCACTGGCTGGGTCACGAATATTCTGGACCATCCATTTGTCCTAGTAGCCCTGTTGCGTAAGGTGCACGTAATACACTGAGGCAGACCCCAGCCCAGGGCAGCTGTGACTCAACCGGCGAGGCGACGAAACAACTCACAGACGTAACAGTATTATCTAATATTTCTGATTTCGTCACGATAAATAAATGAAACAAGAAACACAATGTCAGAGACTAAGGGACATGAATTACTGTAAAAAATATAACACTCCAGTTTCCTGAGGTGCTTCAGGGCCATAAATGCACAAAAAATGTGCGAACAATTGACAAAAGTCCTACTTTATTTTTTAACGAAAATATTTCTTGAACCGCTTTATGATCACAATAGAAGTAAAACAAAAATGACTTGTATTCAACTTACAAGGTAAGGCTTTAGTCAACGCAGCTGAAAAGCCGCGTAAAGCATAAAATGAGTTGTTATTTGTTAAGTGCTTACGAATTCATTTCTTTAACCCCATAAGTCATCAATTTGATCTTAAGCTTCTAAACCCCACCTCCTCCATTATGATTACGTAATATGTGGATGGCCCCATACAGCAAGGTCAGTCAAAATACTGAACAAATTATGGGCGAGTTTTATTGCAGAATAATGTAGATAACCGAGAACTCGCTGCATTGGGTTTTCTGCAACTCGACTCTCTTTCTTTCTCCAGTAACAACTTTAAACCACTATCCAGGGCTCCCATCCACTCACTCATCCAAAAATAGTGAAATAGTGAGTGTTTTTCTTTCAAAAAAGTGAAAAAAGGGTGAGTTTATGCATGAAAAAGTGAGTAAATAGTGAGTAAATTCATAGCATTATTCGCATTTATGGCCGTATATCTGGTTCATAATTTGATCTTTTGTTGATATCTGTAGGCGCAATTAGGGGGGAGGGGGGCTGGAGTGGCTAGCCTCCGCAAAACCAACCATAGCCCCCCCCCCAAAAAAAAAATGTGATAAAACTGTTTTGAAATAGACAAAATTTTTAGGAATGTGTATCTGAAAAACAAATTAGCCCCCCAAAAATGTCAACCAAATTGCACCTATGTTAATATCTCTGAGTAGTGTTCGTGATTTTTCATTTAGTTAGAGAGGACACTTTGAAATAATGGATTGTAAAATCAATGCAACACTCAAGAAATTTAAATCGTAAAACAAAAATGTAAATCTGGAATACAAAACAATGTGTATGTTATAATGGACTCTTTACTAGAAAAAAAACTAAAACAAATAATACTGCCATACTGGCACAAAAGAATAAAAATAGATATCATTAATCTTAAGATAAAACAATGTTTATGCCATAATGCACACCTTACTAGAAAAAACATATAATAAATAATAACCCCTGGCACTACAGCCTGTGAAGGGCCTAGGCCTACCAAGCGACCGCTGCCCAGCCATTTGGCCTGCAGATATTGGGGTGACACACGATCAGCGCATCGGATCCGCTCAGCCATTAATCTTGGTTTTCGTGATTGGGGCGCTGTCTCACTGTCAGACAGCTACTCAAGTGTCCTCACGAGGCTGAGTGCACACCGTTCCAGCCCTCACGTCAGTTTCTAAAATCCCTGACGGAGCCGGGTGAGAGGCAGGCGCGCTACCCCAACACCACGGGGCCGGCCCAGGAAAAAAAAAACTCTGTAAAACAAATAATATTGTCGTACTGCCACATAAAAAGAAAAGTAGATATCATCAGTCGTAAGATAAAATTCACAAGTTGTCATCAGTCTTAAAAATAAATTCAAGTGTCGGGGTCATCTGGATAGTCGCTGTTTTCATCGCGCCGTCGTTTCCCGACTTTCTTCCTTAGTGGCTCCGACTGCTTTTTTCGGAGATCTTCGGCCCAGGATCGCATGCTGTGGGCACCTTCTAGCATACCTTGGCAATTTTTGCACTTTTCAGATCACCCTTTACCAAAGCAGCTTTTAGCTTTTGGTTGGCCTCATCAATTAGGTCATCAAAGCTTGTCTCTCCTCTTCTTCCGCTTCTTTTTCCTTCCTGAATTCTTCCTGTAATTTTCCTATCTCCTTTCTTTAACTTGAGTTTTTTCCTGCTCTTCTTGCTTGCGCCGAATATCCTCCGCCTCTTCCTTTCTCCTTCTCTGCGCTTAGCCTCTAAATAGTTTTCATATTTGCTGTGAGTGCCAGCAGCCGCTTTCAGAAGAGCCTTTGTGATGGGAACTGATCCCGCCCACCGAACTCCTTCATACCCTCACGAATGTTCAATCGAGCATTCAGGGTGCGCTCTTCCATTGCGGCTCTATCTGCCGGAAGTTGATTTCTTGATTCCGAAAATCCACATTCCACATCTGAGCTTCTATGAGCTGCTGGTAGGATGGTTTTCACGACTTTGCTCACAGGCGTATATTTTGCCTGCCCAATAAAGTCGAAAATGTCAAAAATTTGATGCCAATAATGGTCAATCCTTGGACTTTCCATAAAACGTGGGAGATTTTCTGGCTGCATCAGCTTCCATTCACTGCGAAGCTTCTCTTCGGACACATCTTTTAAAGTCAGCTGCAACATTTTGTAAACAAAGACAATGCTCATCAGACACTTACTTTCTTTGATGGCCTGACGCTGCAAGCATTTCAAGTGCTTGGCATCCTTTCCAGTATTAAGGACGGACTTGTTAAGCAAGTGCTTTGCTGCCTCTTGATGAAACTTCAATACTTGCAGTTCACTACAGCTCTAATCGATCAGGAGACATTCAGCACTCTTCCCGTCAACATTTTTCAATTCCATAAAATTTTTGCCATCCATGATGAAAGATTCTTTCAAAAATTCACTGGTACTCTTCAATGCTTCTGCCTGGCAGAACCTACTCAAGAGCAATATGAATAAATTTGACACTTCTTCATACAGAACATGCATCATAGGTTGCTGTAATTAAAATACTTTTGAAAATCATTCAAAAAAATTTGCACTATTACAAACGCAATCTGAGTGGGGCAAGTATCATCTTTTAGAGCACTAGCAGTAGCCTGATAACATTTTGATTGCAGGAATTTTTCAGCATCCTTTCCCTTTTTAAGTGGCAGACGGGGTCGGTATGACATTCTAAAACCGACTGAAAATTCGTCAGTGTAAGGCCAACTATTGACTTACCTTTGATAAATTGTGAAATACTAGAATATACGGCGATGCCATGCTCCTTTCCGTCACAACACTTTTGTTAAAATTTCTGTCGATCGCTGCACGACTCCGGCATTGCACCATGGAAGCTTTTTATGCTTTCTGGCCGCCTGGCTCGCTGCCGGCAGCGCACTCAGGCACCAGTGGCAGAAAAACGAACTATCCATTCATGGGTATATTTTGTGTCGTTTCTAGCAATCTGATTGTGCACAAGACCATTTAATCATTTTAAATGATCTTGTCGACTTCGTCGTTACGCTGGGGTCTGGCGTTACGTTATGGTGACGGACGAAATGTACCCAGATGCACTGAGGTGTGTGACGTCATAGTACCGCTTGGTGCATGAGTACCCCAACAATCTCTACTTCGTTAGTATAAGACAAAAATCCCCGATTCTTGGAAGTCACTGGTAATCTCGAGAACCACTGGATGAATTTTGATGCGGTTTTCACCATTCTGCAAAGGATATCTCGAGGAAAGATTCTGTAGAAAATAATTTATGTATGATCAAAGGAAGTCAAGCAGTAACGATTTCAGTGAAAAAGTCGAAAACAAACTTGGCGTCCGTGCGCTTCTTAAGCTTACGCTGGACAAACCGTTAAAAATATCAATATACTATGAGCGTAAGAATTGGTCAGCATGAAAAGTTCTACAAAAAAGTCCGGGAGAGCATATCTCTATCTTTAATACATACTATAAGTGTTTTTAGACTGGATGGAAGGGGCAAGTCCCCGCGAATTTGAAACAAGATAAGCAAAATAAGTATTATGCAGATAATTTTCTAACATGTCAAGAAACATGCTTCGAGCGAAGCGAGAAGCCTCCAGCCTTTCTAGCATTTTTCAGCATTTGTAGCATTTAAAATGATACAAAGTTTAGTCTTTCAGACTGACTGTCACTTTTTTAACGCAGAATGTGACCAGTTTTGTTAAAAAAGTGAGAATAGTGAGTAATTTCATCAAATAGTGAGAAAAGTGAGGCTGCTTTGAAAATAGTGAATAATAGTGAGAAAAGTGAGTCGCTGGTAGCCCTGCCACTATCTCATCCTACCATCAACTCTCACTGGAGCTTGACTATCAACATTGTCGTCGGCTGTAACTCGATTCCGAGTAAACGTACTTCTTCCTGCATAGAGCTTTTCAGACCAGCTTGTGGATGTGTTTTTGATGACTAAACAGGCCAATCCTGGCATAAAACATGCTCCCACATAAATTGCACTCAATGGTCGGGGGAGGGCGGGGTTGCAATTGACGAAGCTTTCTTGCTTGTCGCTTGGCCTCTTCATGTCTGCGACGTTCTTCCTCAAAGAAGTTGACAGCCGTCGATGTAGTGTTCCGCCACAGTAAACGGTCCGCAGCAGATGTTTCCCATGAGTGGATGTCTATACCAGTCGTCATGATGTGTTTTAACTGGTCTTTAAAACTCTTCAAAGGGGCTCCATGAGGTCTAGTGCCGGAGCAAAGTTCACCATAAAGGAATTGACGTGGAAGCCTGGTATCACTCATACGGTGAACATGACCTAACCATCTCAGTTGATGAGCGATGATAGTTGTCTCAATGCTATTGAGATGCGCTCTTTCGAGAACTGCAGTGTTGGTCACGTAGTCCTCCCACTTGATATTCAAGATGTATCTCATCAACATAAATATTTACATTAACACAACAAATACTCTAGTTATAAAAACCGGTAAAAAAAACTAAGGAGAAACATACCATAGCTATTCGCCTCACCAAGACATCTTTATTGCAGGTTTCTGGCAACTGCTGCACCCCTAGTTCACCATCATGCAACTTCTTAAGGTCTTCCAAGGCTACTTGGGCTACAATCTGGGCAGCTTCTCCAGGAACCACGTGTTCCTCAGGGTAGCTGTTATAACTGTGCTCTCCAACCTGCAACTCAACATACAGGGGCGATTCTTTTTAATTAATTTTCTTAGAGAAATTCTAAAGGAGCCAATCATTCGTGAAGCATCTGTTAAATTAGATATTGTAATATGGGAAGAGTAGAGGAACTTCTCAACACCTGGGTTAATGTCACAGAAGCAGTCAAGTATTTTTCTCTCTCTCTCTGTTCTTTTGCAATAATTTTAAATAATTAATTAGAATGAAAAAATAAACATGAAAATATAAAAACATTTAATATAACTAGTGGTCCCGTGCGAGAACTCTCACATAATGGGTTGTGTATGCCTCAAGAGTACAGACTACCCGCCCGGCTATAGTGCTATGCAGGCCTACGCGAAACAGATCTGCCAGGGGCTATCGTCTTATTTATTTGTTTAAAAGCACTTTATAAACAAATATATTCCCGTGCACTATTCCAGAAATGCAAGATTTTTCCTGTACTATTGAGACGATTTGGAGGATTTTGGTACAAACCACACCTTCTAACTCCCTCTGGTTTAAGAGCTTGAGTTTTGTGAAACATACACCTTAGCATATTATATAATAAGATGTTAAAATTTTATTAAACCAGAGGTATTATGGATCAGAATGCTTAGGCTAACATTGAACAAAAGGGGAGTACAAGATGAACTGGAAAAGAAAGAAAGATTAAAAATATTTGGAAGAGGAAAAACTAAGACCTGTACCGAAATATAGAGGAAATTACTGTTACAGTTAAAAGGAGAAGACTACAATTTTATGGACACCTTTATAGAATTAGCAATAACAGATTCACTAAGAGGATTTTTGGTTACATCTCTACATTAAACACCACAGGGTGGCTGAAGAGATAAGATGGGAACTGCGAAGACTGCAGATCACAGATGACATCCGACTTAACAGGGAGGAATTCCGGCGATAGATCAATTCAACGGATGTTTCAAGTATACAAGTAAAACATCGACCTAAGAGGCCGATATAGGAGGAACAAAGACAGACTATCAACCAACGTATGATGAAGTTCTGGGAAGAAAAGAAAAAGGAAACTATTGTGCCATGCTGAGATGATGGAAAAAAGCTAGAACTGCAACATCAGGGTGTCTCCTGTAAGTATGAAGTGAAAATTAGCTACTCTTTGGCTACCTTTAAGTTCAAATGCCTCTGCGGTCTACAAGCACAGAAGCTCATCGAACGGTGAAAAAATAACAATGAACTGTGCTTAAAGCAGTAAATAAAATACACTTATGGTGTTTTAACTCACAATAAATCTGATCATATTTAATGTTTAGGCAGAAAATGCATCTGTACGTAACTTAAAACCAAACATTTTACGGACAATTTTATAAAGAATACCGAACAATGTTTTAAAAATAACACGAAACTATTTTAAATAAAATAAAATAAATAAATAAATAAATTAGTTGATTAAAAAGTAAATAAATCAACGAATAAATAATGGATATTAAATATCAAGTGAGTTGTTTCAGCTATTATGTCGACATGTGTACAAGATGTTATGATTACCCAGAGGTTGCTCTGCTCTTGGCCATTTCCCTTGTCCCCACAGTAAGAAATGCTACGACATTCCATGATCCGCCACCGAAATTCTGTCTTTGCGGTCAAGAACGAAGAAAAATCGAGCAGTTGAACAATCAGCGCTGCAGTGGGCCATTTGAAGATATTCCTGTAGTGTTGACGATAGAACGCTGAGAAAAATTGCGTTTTACGCAACATGTCATCACTCTTAGGCGTTCTTTTAAGGTTCAGAGTTTGACTAATTGAAGATTTTAGTTTTTTACATTCCTTGTCCAGCATTGATTCAGTATTTAGTAGATGGATATCAATTTGTAATGCGGTTCCCTTACTTAGTAATAAGTAGTGTTATGTGGTTTTTATCCGCGAGTATGTGCCACACATTACGATACATAGATCCCCCCAACTCCTATGATATGCTAACTACATGATCAATTTTATGAACCGTACACCCCATAGATCCAACATAGCTTACATTTAATTAGAATGGAGTGACTAACAGTTGCAGTACCAACTGGGCTTGTCGATGCATGTTTCTTGGCTATTAGAACTATTTGGCTCCCTATAAAGGGAGACAAGGATGGAATGTTTACATTCTAGCGGCCAAAAGCCTTTCCAATGTGTTCCATATGGGATGTATCAGTAGTTTTACTCCCAGGTGAGGTCAAGGCAGGGAGTACTGATTATATGCTGACAAACCCAATTGGTATATCTAGCCAAACCTCCCACTGACACAGCATAATACCTAGAAGACTGCTCTAGTTTTAAATAGAAGAGACCTGATCCCTTGAAAAATGAAAGTACCAGTTTAGAAAGACAATAGCAGGGACCAAAATTAATGTAGGAAAATGGAAAGATGCTACAGTTCTTTGATACCTTAACATGATCAAGGTCAGCAGATGAAAAGGGTAAAGCAAGGGAGGTGAGTAAGGCCGGTATCACGACTGTCAAATAATTTTTATTTTTTATAAAATTAATTTATAGTCGCTGTAACTTAGAAAGTCTTATCGCAACTTTAATTGTAGATTTACATTATATTAATGTAACAAAAAAGTAACTTGGATAAATAGAACAAATAAAATGAAAAAGGCACAATCTCTAACCTGGTCAACATATAATAAAAAATGCCTATCAATAGCTACCATTGGGTTGAGGTTAGTTGTGGAATTTGATCCTTCACGTATGAAAATTATCACAGTACACTTATAACTTACACTCACCCCTTAATGGAACTTTAATTATGTTGATCTAATGTTCAGGCGATATAATTGATTGATGTGTTCCTCTTAGCTTGAGTTAGGTAATATATGTATAACTTGATGGGATGTGATAACCTACCAATGGGGTAGGTAAACACGAGTTCCCAGCTGAGCCCAATATTATTGTAACATACTTGTACAGAGTTTCTCAGAAATTCTATGAAATATTTTAGAGGTTTGAACTTTTTATATATCTTGGATAAAAGATTCAAACCAAAATGGCAGATCACAACAGCTGGAATATTACCAGAACAAAGATGCTCATATCTGAGTGTGAAATGCATGAAATGTTACATAATAAATGTATAAAATATGAAAAACATAAATATAAGATATGGGGTCACAATTATGATACATGTGACCGTAAACACGAGTTCCCAGCTGAGCCCAATATTATTGTAACTTACTTGTACCAAGCAGAGGCTATAAGCTCTGTACTTGCAGGATGAACATTTCAAAATACAGTAGAACCTCTTTAACACGTTCCTCATTAGCACGTTTTAACGCATATCAAGTCGTAATTTTCAAGTCCCGATTTGTATCTGATGAAAATAACGTAAAAGTACCTTCTTTATCACGTCGCATATTTTGCCGCGCATCGCTTAGTATGATTATTATAATGGCTCAACGGACAATACTCATTTGATTTTCTTTCGAGAACATTTGATTATTCGCTTAGTATGATCACATTTTCGTCAGCCCTGAAAGCATTCTTTGGAATATGAGCCCGGCCGCTCCGAGATAACATTCCTTGCCAACAAGCGGGCGAGGGTTGCTACATAACGGGTATAGTTGTCTCACTTTCCTGGTTAACTAGTGGCTTGCTCTTAGTGGCTACGACAGTTAGTTACTACGTTTATATGGCGAACTCAAATCGATTTCAATACGATCCTGTTTTCGGTATGATGCCCATTTACCAGCAGTTTCAGTTTGTGAGTTCAATACGGTATATAATTTATGGGGGCCAACCTGCAGTTATGTTGGCTAACTCGTATTAAATAGTAAGACATAAAGGACCCGTAATTATCATCAGAAGTTTTCTTTTTTTACGGGTTGCTTGTAAACATGAAAAATGGATGCACGAAAGATTTTGATGTTGTTTGTTCTTAACAAGTTTATGTTCAGTTTAATAATGATAAAATGTTATTGGTTTTACGTCCCTTTTAACTACCGTACTGAAGCTTAAAGCTCTTAGAGATGCCGGGCTGCCGGAATGTTGCCCCGAATGAGATCTGTAACGTGTCACAATTTACGTACGGATACACCAGATATTACAGACAAAAATACATTAACGCTAAAATCATGTGCAAACAAACTACGCTTATCAACCACGACAGGAACACAAACAGTAACGAAGAATATGGGCAGAAAGTAAAATGAGTGATTTGAGAGTCGGGCTACAGACGAGAGTAGGCCTAAATTAGTTTTAAAATGAACTCAAGAGTGCGCAGAATCACTTTCAATACGATACGCGTTTACATGCTATTGAACACTAGTGAAACCTAGTGATAATTTAATTGCGTCGTATTGAACTAATGGATAGGCCTAATGAAATGAAAATCCACAGCCTGCTTCCAGTCTCCGACCGGGTCAGGAATGGAATGAATGAAGCCCCTATCTAGCGGCGAGGATATGAACTGTGCCGGCTGCCGAGGCCTGACGCACTCCTCTGGGGCAATGATTAAATGAATGACAGATGAAATGAAATGATAGTGGAGAGTGTTGCTGGAATGAAATTTTGACAGGGAAAACCGGAGTACCCGGAGAAAAACCTGTCTGCCTCCGTTCTGTCCAGCACAGATCTCACATGGAGTGACCGGGATTTGAACCACGGACTCAGCGGTGAGAGGCCGGCGTGCTGCCGCCTAAGCCACGGAGGCTCCGGATAGGCCTAATAAAGTTGTTAAATCAATAACTAGTGATGAGAAAATGAAAATTCTTAAGTAGACAGAAATCCTCACCTTAAGCGCGTGGAAGTTGTTTTTTTTTTTTTTTGTTTCCTGTACACGCGCGTGCATGACTAACCTCAAAAATACTTTGGTTATATCCAATCGTTCACACCAAAGAATACGGCACTTCTTTTCCACAGAATATGTATTTAAGCCGAAATCAATTATACAAAACTAAATATTTCAACTCTTATTACAGTATTTGAATCAACAGTACGGTACCGGTATAGTACATTCTTCTCTTGTTTTTATTGCTCTCGTTTCTCTGTGCTGTGTAAACTAGTTCAGTAATTCAATAATTTTGTAGGTTGTTTAAAATTGTATATTCGATAGTACGAACTTCCGATTAACGCGTTTTTTACTTTTCCCTTACTGAAACAAATCAATGAGGTTTAATTATAATTTTTTATTAGGACTTTTCCCGCATTTTAAGTTCAAATTTTTCAGTCCCTAGAAAAACATACTAACAAGGTTCCACTGTATAGAGAAGAATTAAATAGTTAAATAGGCTGAAAAAAGATGCAAATGGTAGTGTATTTTGTATTATAATTAGTCTATTTCGATTATTGTATTGCAAGGGGGTGTAAATAAGCACTTTACAGGCAGTTTATACATGTAACCAAACGCAGCAAGTGTCCACTTGGCGGAATGAGTTGAGCGCACGTCACTAGTACGAGAGGACCAGGAATTGAATCCCACCTAATACGTATTTTACTTCGTATGTTAATTTTTCTTGGCTCGGGCAGTGGTTGTTTGGAACGTCATCATTCATTTCATCAAATTATTAATAATTAAATATTAATGTAGTTACAGCTCATGTACCAAGATTTTGCTTGTATAAATATCTTTGTCACATGAATGAAGCATGGTTTGATCCATATCATTCCGTTTCTTTTATATACTGGTATTGCCACTACAGAATTTCAACTACCGTAATACAGTTAAATGAACAAGGAACTGTCTTTCATCCATTTTGCTGAACTATGATAAAATATTTTATGTAGTGTAATGGTGTGATGATTGCTTTGTAGAACATTCATAAAAAGTTCAAACCTCTAAAATATTTCATAGAATTTCTGAGAAACTCTGTACAAGTATGTTACAATAATATTGGGCTCAGCTGGGAACTCGTGTTTACCTACCCCATTGGTAGGTTATAACATCCCATCAAGTTATACATATATTACCTAACTCAAGCTAAGAGGAACACATCAATCAAGTACTGGGCTCAAAACTTATTATTGTGGGTTTGATTCAGGATTATTCCAGTGGCATTTGAAAGTGTTGAAATATGTTCGCTTGTTTTTACGCACATAATAATAATAATATTAATATTAATAATAATAATATCGTATGGTCTCGGGTGCCGGGTGCAAGCTTTCTTATCCAACGCCCAAAGGGCAGCTTGCATGTCGAATTTTTCTTTATTCATTCCTTGGAGCGCTATGAAAGTCAAGGAGGTTAGATATCTAAGCTCCTTGACACTATAGAGCTTTCCAGTAGAGAAAGAAGGAACTTTGTGTTGGAAGATCCTGAAATTAATTTTGCCATTATGAATTCAAATGGGTTCTTTAACATGCCAACAACGTATGACATGCGTGCCGAGATTTGTGTCGCCTTTCAAAAATCACTTACCTTGGCCAGGAGCGACCCTGCGAGCTTGGGTTTGGTAGTCCGACACGATAACCACTCACCGATCGTGGCAATTTTAGGCACATTAAACCACTTCTCCTTGATGAAATTCTGGCAACCCAAATCTATAAAACCACAGCAGTTAAAAGGAACGTAAACCCTGTAGCAGTGTTATTCCATTTACTCCATCCCATCCTATCAAAACGAGGCTAAGAAGATGGAGGATGCTACAACAAGAAGGAACATTTGAAACACATTACATACCTTCACAATACAGCCATAAAGTACATCTTCTCCTCCATTAGGAAAACGAGGTACAACACTGAACGAGGGTTCTCCTAGATGTAACAAACGGCAAGTGCTGCGCAGTTCTTCCCTGTAGTTCGGCCGCTCAGATGGCTCAATCTCCAGCTCTTTCTCCACTACTGGTATAACTCGAGGTACCTGTCAAGACAACACTCGTCAAAAAAAAACTCTATCCTAAATAATAATAATTATTACTATTATTATTATTATTATTATTATTATTATTATTATTATTATTATTATTATGGCAATAACAATAATTTTGATAATAGCAATAACAATTACATACCACAGACGACATCATAGAATATCGTGGAGCCTTGAGTAAAATAGTAGCAAAGCACAAATTTGTGGAGAAAAGAAAGAAAACTGGTAGGACGTGGTCCACAAAACTCAAGCTGCAACACAGAGCATACATGAAGAGATTTCGGAAGGCTAAGAAGGTGAAAACCATCACGCCACCTAACTAGTTCAAACGAACCCTTAGAATGCGCACAATGAAGAAGGAGAACAGGAGCAATAACAGCAGAGAAACCGGAACTCCACTTGACAATCTGTGCTGTGAATTTTGCCAAAACAACAATCATTTATATAAACAGTAGAGTCCCGCTCAACCGATCTTCGCTTATCCGACACTGGTAAACTTAATTTGAACATTTGGTGTGTACTAAATTCTAGGACACCCGGTCTGGAGGTTGCTTGGGAAGAAGTTGAAACGACATTAGCAAAGTCTTGACACATATTGTTGAGTGAGGCTGAACATCAAGAGGTGGTGGTACAAGAAGACATGGACGACATTGTTCCCTTACTGAATTGCATTCCTGGCTGCGAGGATGCTACGACTCAATATGTGAGTAAGTGGTGTGCACAAGGTCAGATGTTTTAACTAATTGACCCTGATATTAATTATTTTGTGAATGCTAACAAAAATAAGGATGGTGAAGAAGAACGAGGTATTGTAGAATAAAAGGGTAAAATTATGTCTCACAGTGAAGGATTAAGTGCATTGGATATGGCATTTAGCATACATGGAGCAACAGCCGGAGCCAAGCGCAACGGAGGTGATGATTTTTCCTTGATAGCGAGATCTCGCAGCAAGAAAGCATGAATCAGCAGGCAAGCAGACATGTTTGATAAGTTTCTTTTCTTGAGGCATTTGAAACGTTTTTGTTCAATACTACATGTACAATTGAATTGATAATTCAGTAAATAGAGTACCGTAAATCATGTCATTGATTTAGGCCTACAGTATCGCCTACCTATGAATTTGTTTTAGTTCATTTTCCTAGTTGTGTATTATCTTCTGTAATATTTTCTGTGATCCGACGTATTCCAGGTCCAGCTTAGATCGGATAATCGAGACTCAACTGTATTTATTTCTTTTTATTTAAAATGAAAATCAACTTCCTTGGTCCAAAATTGAACCCATAGTCGTAGCATCATGAGGCAGACACTAAGGGCCCTTACACACGAGCGTTTTTCTATCGACTGCAAGAATATGCTTCTTTGTTGCTGCCCCGACCACTTCTGTAGTTCGGTATGGCCACATTTTGTGGATGCAGCGTCAAAATATGGTCCGCCAGCTTCACCGCGGATGGAGTAATATAATGGGGTTTAATAATGTCGTTCGGCAAGTGGATCTTTGGTCATTCACAGTATGGATTCTGAAGAGGAGGCTGTACTTCTTTTGCTCATGCGAAAAAAAAAAAGAAAAAAAAAGGAAAACGCTAAGAATGTGGATACATCCAACTGTAGAAATCCGGCAACAGTTTAGGCAGTTTCATTCTTTATATCACGAACTTTGTAAATATCTGGATAAGTTTTTCCAGTTCTTCAGAATGTCTAAAATTCTTTCTATGAGCTACTAAAGGAAATTCAACTATTTCAAGGACAGATACTGTGATGAGGAAGGCCATATCGACAGAAGAAAGACGGCTCCATCATGATTACTGCGAGCGGGAACTTGCCACGATGTGGCAGACATGTCGCCCGTGTGAAAAGGAAAGCACTGCAGTCAGGATGTGGTCAGTGGACGGGATCGGCTTTAGCTAGCGACAGTGGTTTACATGTGGTCGGGAAAGCATTCGTCTGTAAGGGGAAGTATTTTTTCCCATTGCATTATATGGTAACACCACGGCGGCGACCACACATGAACCACTTTTTGCAGTCGACAACGACGACAGAAAAACGCACGTGTGTAAGGGCCCCTAACATAGATCCACTCCTGAGGAAGCTTTACATACGGATTTCACAGACAAATTATCCCTCCCTATATTATTCTGCTAAGGTCCCATTCCAGTTTTGTACCGAAAATAACGCCTCATTAACACCAACCTACACATATGGGGTACCTACAGGTTCACCATAACCCAATGCGTAAGCGAAACGCACTCGCTTACTCTTTAAATGCCTCACAATTAAATAAATACCTTAAAACATGTATATTTGCAATGAAATAATGAAAGAATGCAACACAGTAACCATGGTAACAGAATCTCACAGGTCCATCTATTTCTGTAAGACTCAATGCAATTCCAATTATTACATTACTGTGAAAGTTTCCAGACGGTTATAAGGTTATCACTGAACCAAATTAAGCTGTAAAATTCATCAATACATACAGTATAATGCGCTTAAGGGGGTCAAGGGGCACTCTAGAATTTTTTCACGCAATTTTCACGTGTGAGTGTGGTACGAAAGGTCTTTTTCACCCGACTATAAAGGGTCTCCGAAAACCACATTTAAAGGCCCTTAAGTTAACAGTGTCTGTGATATTCCCAGAAAACTAACTTCGCTCTGATATACCTATGAAGGAATAACAAACCCCTAACCACTGCACCAGTAGCTGAATTGATAAAGTCTGATTATTCATACCAAGGATAAATCAGTCATAGCATTCATGATTGAGATTTTGCTATGTTTACTCTCTACAACTAGAATATTCGTGGGCGAAGCCGTGACGGGTAATGCTAGTCATTTTTAAATTTACAATAACAATAATAAATATAACTAGCGAACCGGTGCGAGAACTCTCGCATAATGGATTGTGTGCGTCCCCATGTGTACAGACTACCCGCTCGGTTTAGTGCTCTGCGGGCTGTAGGCGACAGATTTCTCGCAGGGGCTATCGTCTTGTTCATTTGTTTAAAAGCACTTTATAAACAAATAAATTATTTCCGTTGACTTTTCAAGAAATGCAAGATTTTTCCTGTACTATTGAGATGATTTGGAAGATTTTGGTACAAACCACACCTTCTAACTCCCTCTGGTTTAGGAGCTTGAGTTTTGTGATACATACACCTCAGCATATTATATAACTAGCAGAAGTACCCGCTCTTAGAACGGTCTTCGATATTAATAACCAGACGTTATCAATTGAGCTATTGTTGCAATGGTTAGGGGCTTGTTATTCCTTCATGTTTATCAGAGCAAAGTTAGTATTCTGGGAATATCACACACACTATTAATTTGAGGTCCTTAAAATGTGGTTTTCGGAGACTCATTATAGACTCCCGAATTTTGTGTCACATTGAGAAGCGCAACACAAATGCTTTGGTCGTCCTTCCAGGATAATTTTTATATTTCGCCTATTTTAGCATGTATTTTGAAAAGTTTCTTCCTATACCAATCCTTCAAGGGGAAGTACGGTGAAGAGTTTTATAAATAATTGGTGTATTGACTCTCATGGATACCTAATTTTACGATGCTCCAAACATTTGAACACGAGTTATAGGCGTACATAAAGATACACAGAAAGGCCAAAAATCCCTAAGTATGCCTTACTTCGGAGGAGAAGTAAAGCTGGCGGTCCCATGTCATAGATTCATGGCATGTAATAGAACCTTGCACTAACTACAATTGTGTGAAGCTAAATTTGTAGGTTAGATTTGATTAACGTTCTATTAGTTCCAAAGTTTGCCGGTTGCAGTGGCATCTAGTAGCCAAGTCACAGCTAGGTGTCGTTGACGTTAGCATTTGGTAGCAAAAGTAGGAACTACTGGAAATTGATCGTCTGCAGTCCTTACCTGAAATACAGATAACACACACTAATACAGCCATCACAATTAACACCGGTTAGCAGACAGATTCTACACACACGAGGCTACGTGAACGCGTTGTTGCAGCTTCTAAACTGAGGAACTAACCAACCAACCTATTACCCAGAAGTACGAATATGGATATATCAACCACACAGTTTCAAACAAAATCATCCTTACGATGAACCCGTTTATCGAAAAAAAAAAGTTAGAATGTGCTCAATCTAAATTCACCTAACGTGTACTTCCTGACGTGAAAATAAAATTGAAAACCTCATAGACGAAACGCATTACACCTCACATAAAGACTGACCCTCACCGTTGTGTTAAGTGCCCATCCACAGGAAGACACCTTTAACAAATTATAAAGGCTTGTGGTGCATGGATATTCAGGTTTTTTAGCCTCCAATGGCCCAAATTCCAAATAGCCACAAAAAATACTATTTCAATTCAGTATTTTTTGAAAATAATGTTGCTGTTTGGAGATATAATTCTGTAAGACATATCACACGTGTAAATCACGTGAAAAAATTCTAGGGTACCCCTTGACCCCCTTATGCACATTGATGAATTTTACAGTCTAAGTTGTTTCCGTGATAACCTTATAGCCATTTGCAAACTTTCACAGAAATGTATAAGTGGAGTGGCATTGATTTTTACAGAAATAGATGGAACGTTGGATGTCTTCTCTTGAGAACCTGTTGTCATGGTTGCCGGCTTGCATTCCTTCATTAGTTTATTAAATTAAATTAGTTTTCTGGGAATATCTCAGAAACTGTTGGTTTTAGAGCCTTAAAATGTAGTTTTCGGGAACCCTCGAGTTTTGTTTCTGCCACCGAGGGGCTAATAATGAGCTTTGTCTCGTCGTCGTATGCCAAAATATAATAATAATAATAATAATGATAATAATATAATAAATACAATATAGGGATAGGGATATGAAAGACCTTCCGTACCACACCCGCACGTGAAAATCGCGTGACAAAATTCTAGTGTACCCCTTGACCCCCTTAACCTTTTCACTGCTAATATTGTGAAAGACTATCAAACCCCTCCATGCTGAATAAATTTTTAAAAGTATGTTATTCAGATGAAGTTGCCGACGAGATATCTCGGGCGCAGCAAGGACATGACATTCTACCGCACCCGAGATATCTCGGGCGTAGCAGTGTAAAGGTTAAGCTCATTATACGTATTGATGAATTTTACAGCTTAATTTGGTTCCGTGATAACCTTATAGCCGTTTGCAAACTTCACAGTAATGTAATAAATGGAATTGCATTGCGTCTTACAGAAATAGATGGTCCTCTGAGATTTTGCTGCCATGGTTACCAGATTGCATTCTTTCATTAATTATTAAATGAAATTAGTTTTCTGGGAATATCTCAAAAACTGTTGGTTTTAGGGCCTTAAAATGTGGTTTTCGGGGACCCTTTAGGGCTCCCGAGTTTTGTTTCTCACATCGAGGGGTTGAAAATAAGCTTTGTCGCGTCCTTCTACGCCTATTTCGGCATGAATTTTAAGGGAGTAGGCCCCCTTTTATGAGAGGTACGGAGAAGAGTTACATCAATGATTAGTGTGGTGCTTCTGATGGATATCTGTATCAAATTTTACGTTGATCCACCCAGCCGTTCTCAAGTTATAAGGACTCGAAGTTGTCCACAGACAAGCAAACAAACAGACGGACAGACAAAAAAAAAATTTTTGCGCACATCCGTCATAAAACAGTCTGAAACGCGCAAATAACGCAAATTTCCGTGGAAATTCAGAAAAAACAGACAAACTTTCATATTTATATATATAGAGATAAGATAGTACCGTATATACCCGAATGTAAGACTAGGTTTTTTCCCACTTTTTGTGTTATAAAAATTTGGGGTCGTCTTATATTCAGGGTGTAAAAAAAAAAAATTGCAAAGTAGTATGTGGTGTTGGCATCTTTTAACTCGCAACAAATCAATGTGTTAATGAAGATTAAAATATGATTTGTTATGTTTAATTACCATGCATATACGAATAGCGTACATTTTGAGGTTAGGATTTACGCATACAAGTCATTTTAAGCGGATAAATTATATGTTCGAAAGCATACGGAAATATGTTTTAAAACAATCGTTACACGAACAACCAGTCAGTTTTACGAGCAGTAATTGAGTGATCAACGTATCTTAATTTAATAACGTCTCCCATTCTTGAACAAAGAAATTATAGAGTATGTCTTGGAAAAGCGGGCAGAGGGATTTCCGATAACACGAGACATTATAAAAATGAAAGCACGACCTTAAGGGCATATATTGTGCAAGTTATGAGTTAGCGAGTATTTTTTTTGAAAAAATCTGTAAGAGGCA
The DNA here is from genome assembly GCA_946902985.2 of Meconema thalassinum. Taxonomy (NCBI): domain Eukaryota; kingdom Metazoa; phylum Arthropoda; class Insecta; order Orthoptera; family Tettigoniidae; genus Meconema; species Meconema thalassinum. The sequence goes on from OX336396.1 coordinate 69,269,577, forward strand.
GTTGATAACTAGGCCTCGTCTTATATTCGGGGTCGTCTTACATTTGGGTATATACGGTAATAATGTTACGGGTTTTTAAGTCCCTTATAACTGTTGTGGTATTACAGATGCATTGGTACCAGGATTTTTCTCTGGAAGTAGATTTAAGACATAACAGTAAAATTCCCGACATGGGTCTCTTACATTTAAGCTCCCTCAAATGGCAACTCTGACTGCAGATGGGAACACGTACGAAAACATGTGGAAAGACTACTGAAGAGTAGCTATTATGCCAACCATTCGTGTGGAGCCACAAGGAAGAAACAACCGGAATTGCTCAAAACTCTGTTGTTTCTGCAACAGAATAATGCACATCATGTTGTTGCTGTGGCAGTGCAGACTGGTCGACATTGGTGGGACAGCTCTACAACACCCTTCATGCCGCATAGGCTTACTGCCATGTGATTTCTGTGTATTCCCAAACCAACGGCCTGTGATATGGGAAGAAGCTTAGGGCTGAACGTGGGGGAAAAATCAAAACAGTGAGAAAAGACATAGTGGTGTAGGCTATTGCTTCAAGAAATAGTTTTTGAATAGGGCAATTACGGCCGTCCCCGTGGTGTTGGGGGGGGCGCGCTTGCCTCTCACCCGGAGGCCCCGGGTTCGATTCCCGGCTCCGTCAGGGATTTTAGAAACTGACGTGAGGGCTAGAACGGGGCTCACTCAGCCTCATGAGGACAATTGAGTAGCTGTCTGACAGTGAGACAGCACCCCGATCACGAAAACCAAGATTAATGGCCGAGTGGACCCGATTTGCTGATCACTAGTTAGCCCAATATCTGCAGGCCAAATGGCTGGGCAGCGGTCGCTTGTTAGGCCTAGGCCCTTCACGGGCTGTAGTGCCAGGGGTTATTATTATTATTATTATTATTATTATTATTATTATTATTATTATAGGACAATACTCAATAAAAAACACCAGGTTGAGGGTCAGGAGACTTTTGCCCAATTCAATACTTTACAAGGAAAATGAATCTATCATTGACACGATGCGAAAACGAAGGATTGCGTTTTTTGGACACATATCCCGCTTGCCAAATACTAGACTCTTGAAACAACTTTTTGACTTCTTTTGGAATAGTAAAACAAAAATCACATGGTTTAAAGAAATACAAATGAATTTAGATGAATTGAAGATTCCTAAGCATCAAATTGAACATAGAGAGGAGAAACGGCTTCTGAATAACAAATACAATCGACTAACATTCAAAATTTCACAGAGTAAGCAATATGTTATATCTGCCGAAGAACAGGCTGCAAGATCTTCCAGAATGAAGAAGTATTGGGAAAGGAAAAAATTATCAAGGATTAAGAACTGAACTTAACTTACTGTAGTATTTTAAGACTTTGTATATAAGGTTTGATTTTTGGTGCTCCAATGTGGGCGTAAACAGTGTAAATAAATTATAGGACAAATACATTTTATTATTCTTTACTCTTTTTCTTTTCCTTGCGTCTCTAAATTAAAACTAATTTCTCTGGGAAAATACATGTACAGTGTTTAAATTTAAGCTTAAATGAGGTATTTAGTAAATTTAAAATTTTAAATGGAATTTATGAAGTCCTAAATCACTTTAGTTTTAAAAAACCTACTCCTAACTTATTACAGAATAATTTGATATGCAATCCAACATCCAGTTTATCTCTCATCAAATGACTAAAGAGAATAGATAATTATGTTATTCGTTTTACATCCCTTTTAACTACTGCAGCTTTTAGCAATGCCGGAATACCGAAATTTTGCCCCAAAGAGGATCATTAGCATGCCAGTAAATCTACTGACACAGCTTCCTCGCATTTGTGCACCCTCAAATGCCAACTGATGGCGACAAGATTCGATCCTGTAACCTTGGGGACGAAGAGCCCGCCGATGAGCCAGCTTGGTGTCCTAGGCGAAACCCCACACAAGACACGGCACAAACCTAGAAGAATTGCTGGGTTTTGATTCACTTTTTGGAAGCCTTGATAGGGATGTTAAGGCTGCTTGAGCTTTTAGTTCTCGCAGTAAAGTAGTGCAGTTGCACTCTATATAAAGGGAGTAGCGCGCAGTTCGTTACTCCTGTGGGGGTCCGGGCGGGGACACCAAGAGCCTGCCGATGAGCCAGCTTGGTGTCCTAGGCAAAACCCTTCACAAGACACGGCACAAACCTAGAAGAATTACCGAGTTTTAATTCACCGGCCATGAAAGCCAATATACCAATGTTCTAAGTGTTTTTATTTTATTTTTAAGTAAGAGCAGTAAGGTTTTGTATACTGAAATGAAAATCCACAGCTTGCTTCCAGTCTCCGACCGGGTCAGGAATGGAATGAATGGAGCCCCTATCTAGCGGCGAGGATATGAACTGTGCCGGCTGCCGAGGCCTGACGCACTCCTCTGGGGCAATGATTAAATGAATGACAGATGAAATGAAATGATAGTGGAGAGTGTTGCTGGAATGAAATTTTGACAGGGAAAACCGGAGTACCCGGAGAAAAACCTGTCTACCTCCGTTTTGTCCAGCACAGATCTCACATGGAGTGACCGGGATTTGAACCACGGACCCAGCGGTGAGAGGCCGGCGTGCTGCCGCCTAAGCCACGGAGGCTTCGTTTTGTATACTACTGCATTTAAATATGATTTGGATGCTGTTGGATATTTTATTAATCATGAGTTGCAAAAAGGAACATCAGTAATTGCATCTATCGATCGGTTGCAAGTTTTGAGAGTTTTTTATTTTTTGTCTGTTTCTGTTTATTTTGGAGGGGGGAGGGGGTTGGGAGGGAGAGTATGGTTCGATTAATTCAATAATCTGTAATTCAAAGTCCTCTTTTTGCTGTTCCTATCACTTCAAATTAACGAGGTTTTACTGTAATTGGGTTGTTGGCATTGTGGTTAATGGAGAAGACACTAGCCTTTGGTTCAAAAGACTCTGGCTGGGTCTTGAGATTTGAACTTCATATGGTTACCGTACTTCCCTTGGCTCGGGGACTGGGTGCCAGCAAAATCATTCATTTCATCTCCATCATGAGACACAGGGAGGCCAGCATTGGGCCTCTCTGGAAGCCATATGACATTGTATTGCCTGGTGTTAAGCAAATTACACCATCAACAGTACATGCCTAAAGGCAGCTCATTATCAAATCTTGATGTAATGGCTGAATATATGGAATGTCTCAAAATTATACAGAAAGACACAACAACTCAATTTCATTACTTATTCGCCACCCACTCAATTTCACACTTCATGATCACCCCTTCAATTTCATTACTTCACAATTACCCACACAATTTCATAACTTTCATGACCAGTAGCCACACTCTACTAAAGCATATATATGGTTTAAGTTGTTTACATTGACTCCCAACTTATCCGAGATAGATAATAGCATAAATCCCTGCGATGTTCTTGAAGTACACTAAACCAGAACCTGAATATCCATTTCTTAGAATGTGAGAAATGGCTTTAGAAGTTAACTTCCCTTAAAACACATGTTTCCACGTAGTATTCAGATGCAAGTCGTGAGGACATCATTTTCAGCGTGGTCCTTATATCTATCTTATTGCATCCTGATTTTCACAGTGTTTAATAACAGCACAGTAAATGGCACCACCGGTTGTTACCACAAGGTCTTATGTGTGTGTTTTACATCCTGTAGCAGAATCTCAAATGAGCTGGCACATGAATGTCACTGCAGTCATAGCTCTCAAGTCATTGCTGGGCAGCAAGCTCAAATTCGTTGGGCGAGTTAACAGATTGATATCTGCATCCTTTGTCTATTGTGAGACTTTCATGTGTATTCCAAGTAGAAACATTCATTTACAGAGAAGCTGAATTCCACAAAGCCATTTCCAACATTATAATATTTTTATTTTTTAAAATTCTTACCTTAGGACGGGGACGCCTTCTAACTTTCCCCTTTGTTTTATTCTGAAACAGGAATGTTGAAACTTCACTGCCAAAACTAATGTTTTTAATGCATGACCCAATCATAGAATGAACAGGCAGAATTCCAAACTTAGTTCTGGCCCCTTGGCCAGCTTGCCACTCATTGGCAGGGAATAGGATCGTCTCACACTCTGTTCCTACAGAATAGAAGTCATGTCAGCACAGAAATAATTTCAGGAAATATGGATAGTTTTTACAGCAGAGTTGAAATGAAGTTTCTCTTCAGCCTGAAATTTTCCACTGACAAGGGGCATTAAGTTTATTTTTATAAAGTATGTACATCCTAAAGCAAACAAACTACAAAATGATGCTATACTTTTAAACAAATTCTATCTCACTTGACTAGAAGCACCTATTCCAGTAGAAAACTACTTAAACCACTTAATTATGGTCAATAAGCTCCAGACACATGCTAATTAAACCATGGACAGGCATACCACCTTTAGTCATACATTCCACAGAATACCGTATTTCCTCGCATAATCCACACCACTGCATAATCGTCGCACCCCACTTTTCAAACACTAGGGCAGCATTGTCACTTTAGGCCAGGCACCGTAGAGACAAAAATTGCCTTAGGATGCAAAAAATTGCAAGGTTCTGATTTTTTGGGAAGTTGTTAGGTTAGATACCAATAGTGTAAAACCAAGTTTCCAACTTCAAAAGACCTGTGCTTAACTTCGTGGTGCTTGAAAAACCTCGAAATTTTCAGACTTTTTTCAGTTTCTGGCTTACAACTTCTAAACAATGCATTCTACGGCCAAGTCATACGTGACACTTTTACAGAAGAAAAAAGTAGTGACAATTTGAGCCCAACCCCACTTCTGTATGTCTTATAGATCTCAAGATACAACACTTCAAAAATGGGCCATATTTTCCAAAAAGTTAGAAATTTGAAGTAAGCTAGTCTTTCGAACGAAATACCATATAAAATACTCATTCTACAAGGAAAGTCATGAAAAATAAAGTTGTACAGAAGTTATTTAGCTTTAATTTAAGCATAAGACAAATGCTTTAGGACCAAGAGTTCTCATATTATCAGGTAAGAAACAAGAAGTTCCGTGAAGAACTATACAGACTACTTTTCATGCCAATGATTATTCTACAGTATATGAACCTATCTAGAATAATGACGAAATATCTAATTAGTTCAAAATATACCTGGTAAAATGTAGCCTAATAGAGCACTACAGTTGGCAGCCCTGGTGACTGAATATATTCTTAGTTCCATCTCTTAAGGTACAGAATACAAAATTTGGTTGAAGTCCAATGGACCTTACATGCAGTTCGACACTGGATCTATCAGCACGCGTAAAAGCATGTTGCCAACAATACCATGTGTTCGCTTTGCGAATGTTTTTTGTTGGCTATGTTTCCCTTACGGTGTGAAACACACGTTCAATTTTTCTGCCCCATTATTTTTAATTTCGTGAATTGCAGTCTGAACGCGGTGTTCTGATTTGTTTAATATTGGTGTTTCAGTTTAATTGCTTTTCTGTAATATTCATGTCAACTCACCTTTTTTCTGTAGTGTCTTTCTAGACGTACCATACCGTCACATTTTCTCACGAGTACTGAGCTCTCTCCAGCGGTAACGCTCGCAATGTGCATGGGGCTGTGCTGTGATTGGCTGCTCTCTCGCCACACCTTCATGCTAGAAGGTTCGGCGCGCTGACGTCACTACCGCTATATAGCCTTAGGTCTACCGGCCTACAGTGTCTACTCTTGTCCACTCTTCTCCACTGATCACACCTGCTCACGACATACCTGCTGGGGTTACTGCCCTCTCGGGGTACCTCTTGCTGCCGGAGTCTCTTCTCCGCCGGCATAATCTCTCTTCTGGACCTGGCTGCCTGCCCGGGCGGTCGAAACGCATCAGCCTTCACTTCAACCAAATCTTCAACACGGATCTACTCAGCAAATCTTGATTCTAAGGACATAACTTCACCAGCCGCGGGAGGTACTACCAAGAGCCTCTCTATGCTGGTCGCTTTTTATAAGGAGAATCTACCATCATCAACTCTAGTTCCGAACCCGGAACCCTGGAGTATGCCTGACTGACCTCGCACAAGCCCGAGCGGGCGCACTAAATTACCGCCAGCTACTGATGACCTCCGGCAGCCGGCCTACCTTCGGAAGATGGTTAAGGAGATCTGATACTTCCTGTATCACACATCAGAAGAGGTGGTAACCCTTTCACTTCATACACTCTGCCCGGATTCTTTCCGTCAGAAGAGTATTCTGTTTTAATTCTACTCGGGGATGAATTTAAATTATTATTGTAGGTTATTTTATTATGCTCGTTTTATTTAGTAATTTTATATTTAATCCTTTAAAGTTAGTTACAGCTCAATTTACGTTTCCTGGAGAAACGAGTAATTTTTAATTGTTACTGTTTTTTATTGTCAATTTTAAAGCAATCTCCTTGAAAGTATTCATTCCTTGCGATATATTTGCTTTATATTAAATAAATATCATTTAAATCTAAGTTTTAACATTTTGGTCTTTTCCCGCACTGTCCTTCATTATCACCTCTTGTGCCTTAAACCTCATTCTCTCGAAATCCCTTAGGATGTACCACATCCATTAGGTACACCCTTTTCCATGGTACCTCAACCCCGGATCGAACCCAGAACCTTCATTCTGAGACCACAAATTCAATTCAAAAAAAAAACTGGTGCAATCTAATATTTGTTTTATACATTTCAGTATATCGTGGCTAGCGCGGGAGATCTGCGGGAAGGCGGAAACAATCCCAGCATATTATACAACTGGTTTCTTTCCGGAGAGCAGGTCTGTCTGGTGCCACAAGCAGCTTTGGTGAGTGAGTTGTTCCAACTTTTCCAGCCATGTCACCAATAATTGATGATAAACTGTTAAACTCTCGGGCGGCCTACAAAGGTCAACTCACCCGTTTTCAAAAATATTTAGCTACTCTACCGAAAGAGGAACAAAACCTTGACATTATATCTCAGCGTTTAAAAGCTTTTGAACAGGCGTACGAGAAATATGATCTCGTGCAACTTGAAATTGAAATCAAAAGTCCAGAACATCAATCAGATAGGGAAGAAGTAGAGAGTAATTACTTTGATACACATGCTCAGGCTGTGGCATTAGTTAGAACTTTGACCCTGGCGTTGAAGGTAGAGGAAACTCAAGGAAGAATTAGCGACCATGGGAATGGTATCAAACCATTGCTACCTAAAATTGAAATTCCGCATTTTTCAGGAAAGGAAGAGATGTGGCAATCATTCTTTGAATTGTTCAGTTCATTAGTACATAATAATGCCACACTTCCAGAAATTCAGAAATTTCATTACTTAAAATCCATTTTGCAGGGACCACCCCTTCAACTTATAAGAGAACTCCCCTTAACAGGAGAAAACTATAACATTGCTATAGAGCTTCTTAAAGGCCGTTATGGCAATGAAAAATTATGTTTACAAAGGCATATTCAAGCCTTATTTAGCCTGCCCACCTTGCGAGCTGAAAGCTTGTCAACACTGCGAGCCTTAAGTGACACGGTCCAACTACATGTCAGAGCATTGGCACGGTTGAATCAACCGGTCGAGCATTGGGATCTATTCTTAATTCATTTGGTTACTTCTAAATTTGATTCATCAACCTTAAAGGCATGGGAGAGGGAACTAACAAATGACACGTCATATACCTATGATTCGTTGCTTACGTTTATGAATAATAGATGTCAGGTTTTGTCAGCTGTAGCCTGTCATATGTCAGGAAGTGCAGATAACAAATCTAATGTTGTGAAACCAGTCAGTGCTAAAATAAACAAATCTGCTGTCTTTACTGTTCAACATAATTCAACGGATTGTATTCTCTGTAAAGCACCTCACAGGTTATATTCCTGCGTTGCCTTTAAAGCCCTTTCTACCGACGAAAGACGCAAATTAATAGCTCAAAAAAGATATTGCTACAACTTTTTGTCAACTAGGCATATGGTGCCTGATTGCTTATCTAAAAATACTTGCTCCCATTGCAAGGCTCAACATCATACCTTGCTTCATAGGTTTGAAAAGCCACGTCAGGCTCCTTCCCCTGGATGTTCTAAAGATGCATCCCCAGGAGCTAATGCGCAATCTTATACTCAGAGCTCTAGCTCAATTCGTAGTTCCCAGGTGCTACTATCAACCGTGTTATTAAAAGTTCAAGATTCATCTGGTAGATGGCTTGAAGCACGTGCCCTATTGGATAATGCCGCCACCCATGACTTCATAAGTGAGCGTCTCATTAAGAAACTTGGTCTTCCCAAGCAACCTACATTAATTCAGGTTACCGGTATTAACAATAGCAATGTTAAATCTTTGCATTTTGTTCGTGTTCACATCAAAGATGCTGTGAATTGTAACACAACATTGCAGTTGAATTGCCTTGCCATTGATACTATTGGCAGTAACACCCCTAGTAATTCTTTTGAAATTAGAAAGTGCCAATTTCCTCATAACATTCAGTTGGCGGATCCAACATTTAATACGAGCGCTCCGGTAGACATACTTCTCAGTGCCCAAGTATTTTGGCAATGTCTCCTTAGCTCTAAGGTTAAAATATCACCAGGAGTGTTTGTTCATCATACCAAGCTAGGTTGGTTAGTAACGGGTCAAGTCCCTCGTAAGTCATTTCAAAATTTCTCTCAATGTCATTTTGTCAATACAAGTCTCGATTACAACTTAGAAAGATTTTGGAAAATCGAAACTATAGATTCAGTTTCACCTTCCTCGGTTGAAAATGAAATGTGTGAAAAACTGTTTCGCGAAACGACCAAACGCAATTCAGAGGGTAGATTTGTCGTAACAATGCCCCGAGTGGATAATCCACCTCTTTTATTTGAAACACACCCTAGGGCTCTTAGAGCACTCTATGCTGTGGAAAGCAAATTTAAACGTGACCCTGTTGTTAAAACTCAATACTCCACATTTATGGAGGAATATGAGGCACTTGATCACATGGAGGTTGTTACCAAGAAAGATGATGCTTCTTATACCCCATCTGAAGTCATTTACCTCAATCATCATCCAGTTTGGAAGAATGAGATTTTAAAGGAAAACATAAGAGTGGTCTTTAATGGCTCTGCATTGGATGCCAATGGAACTTCTCTGAATGACACATTATTATCAGGCCCTCCTATTCAATCTGACATTTCTTCTGTCTTGATGAATTTTCGCTTGTTCCCTATCGCAGTGATATCTGATATCAAGCAAATGTATAGGCAGATTTTGGTCGATCAACAACAGCGCGACCTTCAGAGAATTCTTTGGCGCGACGAGCCTACTAAACCTGTCAAGATTTTTCGGCTAAAAACATTAACCTATGGACTAAAGCCCTCTGCTTTTTTAGCCATACGTACGTTGAAATTACTTGCTGAACAGGATGGCCCGTTGTATTCTCCTAAGGCTTCTGAAGTGTTAAAATCATCATTTTACGTTGACGATTTTCTTCATTCATTTGAGTCAGTATCTGAAGCACTGCAGGTCTCTAAAGATTTGACAGCTTTGCTTTTGGGAGGCGGATTTTCCTTGTGCAAGTGGAACTCTAATTCGGAAGAATTTCTTTCTAAATTTCCATTAACTTCAGTCTATAACGACTCAGTAGAGCTTCTTCAAGAAAGTAATTCTATCAAAACTCTAGGCATCTATTGGAGTCCTCAAAAGGATTTTTTCTTTTTCAAAATTAATCTCAGTGACATCAAACCTCAAACTAAGCGGCAAATTTTGTCTGAGATTGCAAAGATATTTGATCCTCTCCAATTTTTGGCGCCAATTATTGTCACAGCAAAGCTTTTCATGCAGGACCTTTGGTCCTTGAAAACTGGTTGGGATGAACCAGTTCCTTCAGAGTTGCAAAAAAATTGGATTTCTTATAGAAATAGTTTGGAAGATCTCTCCAATGTTATTATCCCGCGAGTGATTATTCCCTTTCCCTCCTGTGGAGGATATGAACTTCACATCTTTGCCGATAGCTCATTGAAAGCTTATGGGTGTTGTGTGTATATTGTTTGCCGCAATTTTGACCAGTCATATTTCTTTTCCAATTTAATTTGCGCTAAGTCAAAGGTGGCCCCTCTTAAATCTTTATCCTTGCCACGACTGGAACTTTGTGCTGCTCTTCTGGCGGTTGAATTATCGGTCAAAATCCGCCAATCTTTGAAAATCCGATTTATCAAAACTTACTTTTGGAGTGACTCAGCCATCACGTTGGCATGGATTGCCAAACCTCCCTCGCATTGGCAGGTGTTTGTAGCTAATAGAGTGTCCAAAATTCAACAATTGTCTAACTTTGAACAATGGCATCATGTATCTGGCAAGGAGAACCCTGCAGATGTCATTTCTCGGGGATGTTCCCCTCTTATGTTGGCTAACCTGACATTATACTGGCACGGTCCCCCTTGGCTTCTGCAAGAACCTTCCGCTTGGCCAAATTTTCCTCTTCCGGAGTTATCAGACTTGCCGGATGCTGGTAAGATTACTGGATCTTCTCTTCTCGTTTCTGACTCTCCCCTTCTCTTGCAGCGATATTCCTCTTTCCATAAATTGGTGAGGGTTATGGCTTATCTCCTTCGATGGAAATATTTTGTGGTAGAACAACCCCTTTTTCCTAAGCCATATTTAACCCTTTCTGAATTAGGTTTAGCCACTACAAAAATCTTATGGCTTACTCAACAAGAAATATTCTCTGAAGAATGCCAGGTGTTGTCCCAAGGTCAATCCCTTAAGAAATCGAGTAGGCTTTCCTCACTCGCCCCTTTTTTGGATACTGATGGTTTACTAAGAGTTGGAGGACGTTTATCTTTGGCTGATCTTTCCGAGGATAAAAAACACCCAATTATTCTTCCTTCAAAGCATCATGTCACTTCCCTAATCATTCGTCAGTATCATTACCAGCATCTTCATGCTGGAACTCGTACATTACTTTCTGTCATTCGTGAAAGGTATTGGCCCATAAACGGAGTCCATGAAGTTACCTCTGTTATCCGGAAGTGCATTCCATGTTTTAAATCCAACCCTAAAATTACCACTCAGCTCATGGGTGATCTTCCCAACTTTAGATCTGCGCCTGCTAGACCCTTTGCCTTTACGGGGGTGGATTATTCCGGGCCTTTTGTTTACAGAAAAAATTCTCCTGAGGCCAAAAAATGTATTTTTGGAAAACTCTATATTTCGCTGTTTGTATGTATGGTCACCGGAGCAGTTCACTTAGAACTAGTTACCAACGCCTCTACTGCTTATTTTTTGGCAGCTTTTGCCAGATTTTCTGCTCGCCGAGGTCTTCCTTCAGAAGTATTCTCAGACAATGCTAAAAATTTTATCGGAGCTTCTGAGCAAATTAAGAGAGCTCTTACTCAAAATTCAGCGCTGGAAAGGATTACTGATTATGCTCACCAGAGAAATTTCAAGTGGCACTTCATCCCCCCTTATGCACCTCATGAAGGTGGACGGTGGGAGTCTTGTGTGAAACTCACCAAGAAGCACCTTAGACGTGTTTGTGGCCACACCCCCCTTTCTCATGAAGAGTTTAATTCCTTAATTATTTTTATTGAGGGCATAATTAATTCTCGTCCTTTATCACCCTTATCTAATGACCCTTCAGATCTTCTACCATTAACGCCGGGCCATTTTCTTATCGGTGGTCCATTGACTGCCTCCCCACCTTTGTTATATTCTAATTCTCAATCTTCTTTAGCCATTTCTTGGCGCAAAATTGAAAGTTTGCGCAATAATTTTTGGCGCCGCTGGAGGTTGGAATACCTCGGTTTGCTTCAGCAGCGTGGTAAATGGCTTGTTTCCGGCTCTAACCTTCAGGTGGGGGACTTGGTGCTTTTGAAAGACCCTAGTCCTCCTCTTGTTTGGAATTTGGGTAGGGTTGTTGAGTGCTTTCCTGGCAGAGATGGTAGGGTTCGCGTGGTAAAACTGCAGACTTCTGCTGGTCATTTTCTTAGGCCCATCACCATGATTGCTCCTTTGCCACGCGAGGCCTAACTTCTGCGCTTTCTTACTGCAATTTTTTCTCGCCCCTCCCAGCATGTTCGCTTTGCGAATGTTTTTTGTTGGCTATGGTTCCCTTACGGTGTGAAACACACGTTCAATTTTTCTGCCCCATTATTTTTAATTTCGTGAATTGCAGTCTGAACGCGGTGTTCTGATTTGTTTAATATTGGTGTTTCAGTTTAATTGCTTTTCTGTAATATTCATGTCAACTCACCTTTTTTCTGTAGTGTCTTTCTAGACGTACCATACCGTCACATTTTCTCACGAGTACTGAGCTCTCTCCAGCGGTAACGCTCGCAATGTGCATGGGGCTGTGCTGTGATTGGCTGCTCTCTCGCCACACCTTCATGCTAGAAGGTTCGGCGCGCTGACGTCACTACCGCTATATAGCCTTAGGTCTACCGGCCTACAGTGTCTACTCTTGTCCACTCTTCTCCACTGATCACACCTGCTCACGACATACCTGCTGGGGTTACTGCCCTCTCGGGGTACCTCTTGCTGCCGGAGTCTCTTCTCCGCCGGCATAATCTCTCTTCTGGACCTGGCTGCCTGCCCGGGCGGTCGAAACGCATCAGCCTTCACTTCAACCAAATCTTCAACACGGATCTACTCAGCAAATCTTGATTCTAAGGACATAACTTCACCAGCCGCGGGAGGTACTACCAAGAGCCTCTCTATGCTGGTCGCTTTTTATAAGGAGAATCTACCATCATCAACTCTAGTTCCGAACCCGGAACCCTGGAGTATGCCTGACTGACCTCGCACAAGCCCGAGCGGGCGCACTAAATTACCGCCAGCTACTGATGACCTCCGGCAGCCGGCCTACCTTCGGAAGATGGTTAAGGAGATCTGATACTTCCTGTATCACACATCAGAAGAGGTGGTAACCCTTTCACTTCATACACTCTGCCCGGATTCTTTCCGTCAGAAGAGTATTCTGTTTTAATTCTACTCGGGGATGAATTTAAATTATTATTGTAGGTTATTTTATTATGCTCCTTTTATTTAGTAATTTTATATTTAATCCTTGAAAGTTAGTTACAGCTCAATTTACGTTTCCTGGAGAAACAAGTAATTTTTAATTGTTACTGTTTTTTATTGTCAATTTTAAAGCAATCTCCTTGAAAGTATTCATTCCTTGCGATATATTTGCTTTATATTAAATAAATATCATTTAAATCTAAGTTTTAACATTTTGGTCTTTTCCCGCACTGTCCTTCATTATCACCTCTTGTGCCTTAAACCTCATTCTCTCGAAATCCCTTAGGATGTACCACATCCATTAGGTACACCCTTTTCCACCATGCGTGAGCTGGTCAGAAATAATCTGAAATATTATGATATCTGTTGTGCCAATTTTGGATGAAATCCGTTTGTTAGTATAGAAGTTACATGTATTTTAAAATTGGACATATCAGCAGGCATAGATTCATGTTGGCAGCACTGCCTTGTATTAATTACTCCAAATTAATCTAGAATGTCAGGTGCTATACGTGTGCAATGTATAGAGCTGTTGGCTTGCATACTTTCTGATATATTGATATTAGGGTAAAAAAATATAGACAGCATTTATTAAGAGTTGGCAGCCCTGATGGCTCTTAACAATACTTATAGTCATATCTGTTATGGTACACATAGCACATACGAAATTTGGTTGAACTCCAACTGATAGTATAGAAGTTACATGTATTTAAATATTGGTACTATCAGCAGGCTTATAATCATGTTGGTAGAACTGACGTATATAAGTTACTCCAAATTAATCTAAAATGTCAGAATATACGTGTGCATAGTTTAAAGCTGTTGGCTTGCATACTTTCTGATATATAGGTATTTGGATTTTAAAAAAGAGAGAGAAATTATTAACAGTTGGCAGCCCAGGTGGCTCTTAAGAATACGTTCAGTCATATCTGTTTATGTACAGATATTACATACAAAATGTGGTTGAAATCCAATTGATAGTGTAGAAGTTATATGCATTTAAACATTGGACCTATCAGAAGGCTTAAAATTATTTTGGCAACACTGTCATAGTTGGCCTCCTGGAAATTAAACTGAAATAGTATTATCTACATGTGTGCCAATTTTGGAATAGCTCCCATGCATACCTTGCAAGATATCCAACATGGAGCTCAAATTTCTAGTGCGTTTTTTCAGCAGTTGGTAGCACTGACATCATTTTCAAATATAGACGTGAGATATTCCGGTGCACATCTTTACTCATACTAAATTTGGTTTTGATTGCTGCAGCCGTTTAGGAGTTGATAGGAGGACACACACACACAGCCAGACAGACAGACATTTTCCCGGATCGATCTCATAAGTCGACTTTTTCCTCATTTTTGCAAAATGTAAAAAGTAGGCTAAAAAATAAGGAAATCGGATTTTTCAAGAAATAGAGCTTCGAATGTAAATTGTTATCAATATTGCACAGTTATCTATTAATGTCATTTTTTGTGGGTTGGGTGCCTGAAAGAAATCGCTCTTAGCGATAAGGCAGTTGCAGTCAATGTAATACCTACTCTTTGAGTAAAACTCACTATACTTTTATTTATGTTATGTTATGTTGCTTGCAATAAAGTGTTCCTAATCTAATCTATGTTTGTGATAATTATTGCTACTGTCGAAGCCTCCATGGCTTAGGCGTCAAAACGTCAGCATACCTGCCAACTTTCAAAAATAAAAATCCAGAAGATCCCAAAGCACAAAAATGTAACACGTACATGCGTCGCAAGGTCTTAAAAATAGCGAGAAAAGAGATTACAAACTGTTGGTGATGTGAGACTATCTAATTCATTGTGCCAGTTTCCAAAAATTCTGAAGACTGATGATATAGTTTCTTACTTGAATTCATCACGAAAACACTAAATCGCACCAAAATATGTCACGCAATTTAATGAATACCAGAACTACAGTTCTATCGACTTTCAGAGTAATGTCAAACGTACGGAATTAATTACAAAAGCGCAGCGATTATCTGCGAGACGGGATTATCGATAAACTTCACAGGGTGTCTACTGTAAGGATGAAGTAAAAATTAGTTACTTTTTAGCTACCTTTTATTTAATTCTAGTTACCTTCTAATTCAAGATACATCTGCGGTCGGCAACCATAGAAGCTCATCGCGCGGTGAAGGAAAACAACAATGAACTGTGTTTAAAGCAGAGAATAAGATTCACTTATGGTGTCATAAAAATTTAGATAAAAATAAATAATGGATATTTAATATCGAAGGAGTTGATTTAGCAAATATGTTAGTTATTGTTGTTTTAAGGGGCGGAACTACGAGGTCATCTGCCCCTCTTAACACAGATTAAAGAATACAAATTTTGAATTGAATTTAAAATTTTGAGGTGGACATCTAAATTTAAAAAGACCAAAAATTAATAAAACAAAAACAAACAATTAAATAAAAAATAAAAATTATAAAAATAAACAAAAATTACGGAAAAAACAAAACATTATCAATCAAAAACGAACAAGTCGTTGAGTCAATGTTCACTGGAAAATTTAGATTGCTGGCCCTAACCCACTCTCACTTATAAAGCGGATAACGCGATCAGCAGCCACCACGTCATCGGCTAATATAAGTTTGAGTGTCGTCTGCAAACCAAGGTTTCTTCGTAAGTCAGCAAGATCCACACACTCGGTAAAAATGTGGGCCACGGTGAATACGGCTCCACAGGTACAAAGTGGGGGGTCTTCCCTTCTCATCAGATATGAGTGGGTGGATCTTGTATGACCTATCCTTAGCCTACACAAAATGACGGACTCTCTCCGTGACCGGAAAGAGCTCCGCCACGCGCGAGTAGTTCCCTTGATCGCTCTCAGTTTACTGGGCAGTGGGTCAGTTAGCTCTCCCAAAAAGCCAGAACTTGTAGGCGAAACTGAGAGCAAATATCTCTAGCGGGTACCTCCATTGGTCGAGGTGGTAGTGATACCGCCTCTTTAGCAGCTTGATCTGCTAACTCATTTCCCACAATTCCCATGTGGCTTGGAATCCACAGAAAGGTGATTCGAGTGTCAGCGTGGCACAGCCCGGCTAGTAGGTCGTGGATTCGCTGCACTAGGGGGTGTTGCGGGAAACATGTAGCAATTGACTGCAACGAACTCAAAGAGTCGGTACACACGAGAAAGTGGATTCGAGCATCCTGTAGTGCAAACTGCAGAGCTTCATAGATGGCAACGAGCTCCGCAGTAAACACACTACAGGCCTCAGGCAAAGAGATCTTGGTATTTGCACCATCAATAACGTAAGCACAACCCACCTTCTCGTCCACCTTCGAACCATCCGTGTATAGAATGCCAGCGTCCGGAAATTGGTGAACTATGCTGTGGAACTGCCTCCGGTAATTGGAGGCATCCGTGTTCACCTTAGGACCTCGGTGCAGATCTAACCGAATTTCCGGACGCGGGACTTGCCACGGAGGCACCTCGCTAGATGTCCGGATCATACAGGGACCTACAGCCACTCCTATTTCGGTACACGAGCTATCAAGTCTAATACCAACCGGCCGAGTGGCACGAGGCCGGTTGGCGTAACCCTGGTGGTTTTGGGTACCGAAGAGAGCTTGATAGGTCGGGTGTTGCGGCATTTGACGCACATTGGCAGCATATGCTTTTAGCATATGGCGTCTATAATTTAAAGGTGGAACACCCGATTCGGCGAGTAGGCTGGGTATCGGGCTGGTCCGGAAGGCACCGGTAGCCAGCCTAACGCCACTATGGTGGATACTGTCCAGCATTTTCAAGGTTGCCGGCCTTGCTGAACCGTATGCCGCAGAACCATAGTCTAGCCGGGACAGGACGAGGGCTTGGTAGAACCGTAGCAGCACCGCACGGTCAGCCCCCCAAGTAGTGCCACTAAGAAACCTGAGCATGTTCAGTTTCCTGAGACATGTCATTTTCAATTGCCGTATATGGTGCTGCCACGTTAACTTGCTGTCAAAATGGAGCCCCAGGAAGCGATAAGTGTCAACCAACGGCAACGCAGCATCCCTGAGATGTAGTTCAGGGTGTAAATGTAGCCTCCGGAGCCGACAAAAATGGACGACGGAGGTTTTCGCTGCTGAAAAACGAAAACCCCGGTCGTGAGCCCACCTGTCGACCCGGTTGATAGCTAGCTGCAATTGCCGTTCCACGACTGCCATACTTCCAGAGCTGTAATGCAGAGCTAAATCGTCTACATACAGCGATGGAACTACCGCGGACCCGGCGGCGGCAACAATGCCATTAATGGCAATCGCGAACAAGGTGACACTCAGCACTGAACCCTGAGGAACTCCATTTTCTTGGGTATAGTATTGCGATAATGTCCTACCGACCCTTACACGGAAGAGTCGGACGGACATAAAATTCGCAATGAAAGTCGGTAAGTTACCACGGAGTCCCCACTTGTGAAGGGTGGAAAGGATCCCGTAGCGCCATGTGGTGTCGTAGGCTTTCTCGAGGTCAAAGAAAACCGTGACTAGGTGCTGCTTTCGGAAAAAAGCCTCCTGTATGGCGCTCTCAAGTCGCACCAGATGGTCAGTGGTGGACCTATGAGAGCGAAATCCACATTGGTACTCAGACAGGAAACCTTTATCCTCCAAGAACCACACCAGTCGACGGTTCACCATCTTTTCGAGCAGCTTACATAGGCCATTTGTCAAACAAATGGGCCTATAGCTGCTTACAAACTTGGGATCCTTTCCAGCCTTAGGAATCGGTATCACGATCCCCTCTCGCCATTGAGATGGAAACTCCCCTTCAATCCATATACGATTAAAGAGGATCAACAGTTGTTTTATACTGGATTCGCACAGATGCTTTAACATTTGATTATGTATGTTATCCGGTCCAGGAGCCGTATCCCTGCACAGTGCAAGCGCACTGCGCAGTTCCCATTCAGAGAATGGTACATTATAGGACTCCGAAGCAGCAGTGGCAAAGGACAAGGGGTGAGTCTCTGCCTCCCGCTTCAGTGTCAGAAATGTAGGATCGTAACTCCCGGAGCAGGATACATCGGAGAAGTGCGAGCCAATGCTGTTGGCAATGGCGAGATGGTCCGTGATGATGTCTCCATTGATGGACACTCCGGGTATCGACAGTGATGTCAGGAGTCCGGAGATCCGACGAAGCTTAGTCCACACTTGAGATGATGGAGTATGCGCCGTCATGGACGACACATACTTTTCCCACGTCGTTGTCTTACTCTCCCGAATCAGATATCGGGCTCTGGCACGCATCCTTCTGAAGGTGATAAGGTTGGCCATGGTGCTTTGCCTCCGATAGCATTTGAAAGCACGTCGACGATCTTTAATGGCTGCTGCAATCTCTGCTGTCCACCAAGGGACAAGCTTCCGGCGTGAGTTTCCGGATGAGGAAGGTATTGTTTCCTCAGCAGCAGCCAAAATACCATTCGTTATGTGAATGGTATGATCGTCGACACTCTCAAAGGTATCTTCGGCCAACA
This sequence comes from Meconema thalassinum, assembly GCA_946902985.2. Lineage (NCBI taxonomy): Eukaryota > Metazoa > Arthropoda > Insecta > Orthoptera > Tettigoniidae > Meconema > Meconema thalassinum. The sequence goes on from OX336396.1 coordinate 69,287,999, forward strand.
CCGCACGTGCCGTGAAAGTTGGCCAATCAGCCCGACGGAGAAGCCATCGACTTGGTAACTCGATGGCTCTCTGGTTCGGAAGAGTAACGATAATTGGAAAATGGTCACTATTACAAAGGTCGTCGTGTACACCCCACTGTAGCAGGGGAACCAGCGCACGACTGCACAAGGTAATATCGACACTTGAATAAGTGCCGTGTGCAATAGAGAAGTGCGTAGGTTCCCCTGTGTTCAACAAACACAGGTCCAGCCGCCTGATCAGCCTCTCAAAATCTCTCCCTTTACCGCTAGTGGTAGCGGAGCCCCAGATGGTGTTGTGGGCATTAACATCTCCCAGAAGGAGGAAAGGAGGGGGGAGCTGAGAGACTAGATCCACCAGCTGGTCGTAATCCGGCTGAGAATCAGGCGGGATGTACACGTTACATACTGTTGCCATTACTGGCAACGAAGTACGAACTGCAACTGCCTCTAGCTGAGTACGCAACGGCACCTCTTCACCAAAGAGGCTAGAGTGGACGAGAGTGCAGACGCCACCAGCGGCCACAGCTCCGTCCACCCGGTCTTTAGAGAAGAGTTTGAAGTGACGCATTGTTGTCTCATGTCCAGGACGAAACCTGGATTCCTGAAGACAGACAATGGTTGCCGAAAACGAAGATATTAATTGTCGTAACTCAGCGAGATGAACAAAATAGCTATTACAGTTCCATTGTAATAGTGCCATGGTGTGGACTTAAGTAGAAATGGGTCTTCTACTTATGCTTGACCGTTTGCCACCCTTCCCCAGCTCTAGTTGGAGATGATGGGGCAGGAGAGCACACCTCAATCTCCACATCTCCGTCCGAAGACGAAGAAAATGGAGCGGGCGCTCTCTTGGGTTGCGCGCGGTCGTCGTCGGACCTCACGAGTCTCGCTCTTGGGGAAGAGCGAGAGCGGTGTCGAGGGACTTTCTCCCGGTCCGAAGACTGGGTGTCTGTCCCCGACACGCCCCGAAGAGATTTCTTCTTGGATCGGCGCCGACGCGTGTTTGGGGAAGTAGATGGTCCCTTCCCCACAGACGCCGGGTCCTTATAAAACAAGGTCGCTCCTGCTGGCACCGCTCCACTGGTAGTGGTGGGAGCGGGATGGTCAGCAGATACGTGAGCAGCCCTGCCTTTAGGAGAGGAAGAGAAACGGCGCTGAACCGTTCCCCTCTCCTCCGCCGATCTATTTTCTTTTCTATAGGGGAGTTCCTCCATACGTACGGGCTTGGCTTCAGCAGGCTTCGCTCCCTTGGTGGTAATGGGAGCGGAAAGGCCAGCAGAGACAGTAGCCACCCCGTCAGCAGGAGGGCGAGAGAGACTGCGGCGAACCGTCTCCCCTTTCTCCCCTCTATTTTTCGTATTAGGTGGGCTGGAAGAAGGACCAGCCCTGGTCGGCAAAGTCTTCTTTCCCCCTTTAGCTGGGGAAGACTTGTTCGCCGACCGTTTCGGAGAAGAAGAGGACTTCTTCTCCGATTGCGCCGGTTTAGATGATATAACTGGCGCCTTCTTTTGCTGGGCCGAAGAAGGTTGTTTTACCTCCTTCGGGCTGACATTTTTCGCTGGTACAGCGAGGGGTGATTTTAATACTGCTGATAATACGGGCGTCGAGGGTACTACACTCGGTAAAGATGCGGCAGGGGTGAATGAGGGCGTCGTTGCAGCTGCAAACGATACCCGAAATTCGGGGGCATTCATATCACGGTACCTCTTGCGAGCGTCGTGATATGAAAGCCTATCAAGAGTTCTTATTTCTTGAATTTTTGCTTCCTTACAGAACTCAGGGCACTGCTTCGATCGTGGAGAGTGGCTTCCTTGGCAGTTAGGACAAATCGGGGGAGGCGTACACCTCTCACCCTCATGTGTCCCCTTGCCACACTCTCTACACACGGCCTTGGCAGTGCACCTGGCGGAAACATGCCCGAATTTCTGGCATTGATAGCAGCGCATAGGTGGAGGGATGTACGGTCGAACATCGCAGTGGTACGATGTGACCTTCACCTGCTTAGGTACTACATCACCCTCAAAATGGAGAATAAAAGCGCCGGTATCGACGCTGTTCTCCCCAATCTTTCGGGTGATGCGCCTAATCTTGGTGACGCCTCTCTTCCCCAGATCCCGCAACAATTCCGCATCGCTATTTAAAATGAGGTCACGATGGAAAATAACTCCTCGGACCTCATTCAGCGTTTCGTGTTTTGAGACCTTAACGGGAATTTCGCCGAATTGCGTGCATTCCAGCAACGCTTCGGTTTGCTTGCGATCAACGGTGTGCAGCAGCAGCTGACCGTTCCGGAGCTTGGAAATCCCGCTTAGGTCCCCAAATTTCCCCTCGATTTCCTCAGAAAAAATTAGTGATTTTACTAGTTTAAAATCACCCCCGTCAGTCCTCGTAGCTACCAGGTAGCGAGGAGACTTATCAGCGGGGAATCTTCTATTAAAGGCTTCATCCCAAGGCGTATACACCTTGGGATTAGCTCGACACTCAAGAGACGGCTTTTTAAGGGTGCCACCCTGTACAGGTGTCCGTGATCGCTTTGATGGCATCCCGGACAAAATCCTCCCCGAATACTGCCCACTCCGAACGGGGGCTATCACTGTGGGCGCCACCCAGCCAAGGCAATACCTACCTGGCATAGCAGATATTGCCCGGGGTCCCAGTGCCTCGAACAGGCACTTCCCCCTCGGCATGCACAGGATTTATTCAGCTCCAGTATTCGGCCATGCAGGGACCTTCGTTGTAAGGCGGATACTACTGTAGGGTACATGGCGCAACCACCTGACGGGATGGGGCATACCGTCTAGGCTTTCTGGCCAGATGGCCAAGCTGGTGGCCCTTCCCCTAACAGCACGCATGTTTATTTCTATTGGTCAAACCAGAGCTGGGACCAGAAAACCAAAATTGACCTTTATAAGGCCCCCTCTAAGTCGCCTTTTACGACAGGCAGGGGATACCGTGGATGAATTCTGCCCTCCCCATCCACAGGGGGTCTGAACAAATCAAAACTGGCAAGTTATTCGGCCATGTCGGCCCTATTAGTCGCCTCCTACGACAGGCAGGGCATACCGTGGGTGTATTCTATCCCGCACCCACACGGGGGATTTAGCAAATATGCCGTCTTGTGTACAAGAAGGTATGATTACCAAGAAGTTGCTCTGATCTTGGCCCTTTGGGGAGATTTCCTTTGTCCCCGCGGTAGACCACGAAGAAATATATGCGACGTAACGTGATAGTCACCGAATTATGTCTTCGCAGTGAGGTACGGAGAAATATAGAGACGTTACACGATCGGCGCTGGTCTCGGCCATTTCACGCGATTTGTAGTTTTTTAGATAGAACACTGAGAAACATCGCAATTACATAATCGGTGTCACTTTTAGTCGTTCGATGAGATTTCTATTGTCCTTGAGGTCGGGCACGGAAAAATATGGTAAGTTATTATGCAATCAGCACCGCTTGCTGTCCATTTGACAAGATTCCAGTTGCACTCTTCATTGAATGCGGAGATTCACGTTGTCCTCGCGGTTGCACAATGAGAACGTGATATTATGCAATCGGCACCGCATCTGGCCGTTCAACGATTGTCTGCCTGTCTATCTGTCTTGGCAGAATGGCGGAGGCGAGCTCGAGGTTGGGCATGCTTAAAATTCACGAGCAGTTATGGACATGTTGTATAATCGGCACTGTGATTCCCGCTGTCCTCGAGGACACAAGTTCGCGGGCGGGCATGGGTTCTATAATTTTACGCAACTGGTCCGTTTGACAAGATTCACGCAGGCAAGTCGTGCTGACAGGATGAACGTTCGAAGTAGGTATCGGTTATTATAAATTATTCAGAGAGGATTGCACGAATAATCAGACAAGAGGGCACATTTTCTTTCGAATTCAAATTGTACAAGTTTTCGAGATAACCGGTTAGATTATATATCTAATGGAACCATAGTTCGAAGGAAAAATGGACATATAACAGAGTTTCGAATTAACCACACTTGAAGTCCAAAAAATCCACTAGACTGATAGATTTTTAAATTTAGCCTATGTATTTCAAAGCATTTTTGCGATAATTTTTCGAAACGGTATCATTTTGCAAGATTGCGACAATAAATTATTTCGCGTTATTTCTGGACTTCAATTTGAGATACACAAATTTAGAGGCCAATATCAGAAATGAGTGGTTTCTGTTCAATTTCGGAAGTTATCGCGAATAAACGTCTCGCAAAAAGCCAGGTTTCCAATTAATAGAGAAAAATATTTCACACAAAACTAAACTCTTCTTGATGCCAAAAATAAACGTTGAACCGATGTATACAGTACCACTGAAGGTATCCTCAGTATGCATTTCCTTGAGGTCGTGCACGGGGAAATATAGGTCACGCAACCGGCGCCGCGTGCGTGATACTCCATCGCATCTGCGAGACTAGCGGCGCGGGATTAAATGATTTTAACAGACCTCGGCAAATTTTCGTTACCTCCAACTATCCAGACATAAGAATTAGCTACTTTTCGTTACCTTTATAAAATTAGCTACTTTTTCGTTACCTTTCGTTACAGGTAGACACCCTGAGTCTCATCAGTCGATTTTCAGTCGAATTTAAACACTCGCATCTCGGAACAGAAGCTATTATCGAAAAATCAAAACTGAAATGCAATTTGGAAGCAGAGAACGGAAAAAAGCTAGGGAGTTGAAAATCCGGAAAACACCCCCAAAATCCGGAAACCTTCCGGGAAAACCGGTAAACTTGGCAGGTATGTGTCAGCCTCTCACCGCTGGGTCCGTGGTTCAAATCCCAGTCACTCCACGCGAGATCTTTGCTGGGCAAAACGGAGGCAAACAGGTTTTTCTCCGGGTACTCCAGTTTTCCCTGTCAAAAATTTCATTCCAGCAACACTCCCACTAGAATTTCATTTCATCTGTCATTCATTTAATCATTGCCTCAGAGGAGAGCGACAGGCCTCGGCAGCCGGCACAGTTCATATCCTCGCCGCTAAATAGGGGCTTCATTCATCCATCCCTGACCCAGTCGGTCGACTGGAACCAGGCTGTGGATTTTCATTCAATATTGCTTCTGTCATAGCAGCCAAAGTTTCTAGTCGAATTTTGAGAATAGGTATATAAATTTTGAGAATAGGTAGGCCTATATAGGAAGATATCGTTGAGAACTGCCAGCATCCTCAGTTCAACCGTGTGGTGGTGTGGCTGGCGGGGTTCCACCTATTAATGTTGTTTATCGGGGCCATTGGCGCCAACATGGCTGTTAGTGGATTGAAGGAACTCCTCACTTTAATTTATGTTGAGGAACAGTGTGGACAAAATCCTAAATGGGCAGGCGTATTCACTGGCGGTTGGAGCTCACATGCTCACATGCTTTGGTTAGCTTGATTGTGAACAACCAAATAGAGTTCACTGAGGAGGAACATTTGGAAATTGAAAACCTCCTATTAGGCAAAAGAAGTGTGATACTAAATGCTGCAGAAAATGAAACTGTTCAGCTTATAGGAATCTGTTTCGCGGGCTTATAGGCCGTGTTCTAAGGACATTTTGTCGTCCTGACGTTTCGCTGAAGTCTGCGTACAGCATGTTCACAGGTTACATTAAGCGAGGTAAAACAAGTAAAACAGAGATTCCTATTTCAACGCCGGTCGTGAAAGTCTGAATTTTTGTTCAGCTTATGTCTACCAAATTCAGAACTGCGATGGATCAATTGGAACAAAAAAGACCCACATCAAAGTTTTGGGTACAATACTGCAAAATGACTACACTAATGAAACAATTCATCCAAGCAGAGAGGATGGGAGTTTGGGACCCCCATCTCAAGACCATAAAGAGCATGCTTCTCTTCTTTCACTCGGCAGGACACTTCCTGTATGCAAAGAGTGCAAGTCTCTTATGTGCAGGACATGATTGAGCTGAGACAGAAAATGGATCCGAGGGAATTTAGTTTATTCACAGAAGGAGACTTCACAATTCATCAATCCCACAAATTTTGGTCGGGTATTTGGACCGACTTGACGATAGAACAAGTCCTAAAGAGATCGATGAAAAGTCAACGGGGCCTAACACATGGCCGAGGGATCTCCAGCAGTGTTCTCGCCCGTTGGACTGAAGGCATGGTATACATGCTTAATATATGTGAGGGGCTCGAGATCTTTTGGAACATCTCGTGTACCACGACGGAACAACACATTGACATGAGGGCGATGCTCCTGCCGGAGAGCCGGGGTGAAATGCTCTGCTCTCGGCAAAATTTGTCGGGGGAAGACCTGCCTTAAATCTCCTACCCTAAACATGACAGTCAGATGAAGAAGACAACTTCGACGACCCCCTATTGCGTACAGATCCAACTACATAGAAGTCTGCGGAGCCCCAAGAAGAGCCGTATGATGAACCAGGGCCTTCCAAAAGAATAATACTGTCTCGCTAAGTGCATGTAAGCCTAACATTACATACCTATCCTTTTGTTGTAATTTATTAATAACTTAAATAGTAGGTAATTGACGTGTTGCGTGTTTCTGTCGCAGGTGTTAGCTGAGGTCCCTTCAACACTCCGCCACTGTGACTTCAACTGATAAGAAATTACACATTATTATTAATTGTATTCAATTTAATTTTGCATGATAAACAATTTTCCACTGATTGATGTATTTCTTATCCTTTAAAAAAGTCCTGCAATTCGTCAGGCTACATTTTTTGAAAAATCCGATTTCCTAATTTGTTTTGATTACCTGATAACAAGAGCACTATTGGTCTTACAGTGTTTAGCTTATGCTTAAATTAAGGCTAAATAACTGCTCCGCAACTTAACTTCTCATAACGTTCCTCGTAGAATGAGTATTTTTGACGATATTTTGTTCAAACTTTTCGGGAAAAAATGGCCCATTTTTTAATTGTTGTATCTCGAGATCATAAGACATACAGAGCTGGGGTTGCGCTCAAATTGTTGTTAATTTTGTCTTCATTAAAAATGTCATGAATGACATTTCTGTAGAATGCATATTTTAGAAGTTAGAAGCCAAAAACTGAAGAACGTCTGAACATTTCGAGGTTTTTCGAACACCACAAAGTTAGCACAGGTCTTTCGAAGTTGCAAACTTGGTTTTACACCATTGGTATCTATCCTAACAACCATCCCAAAAAATCATAACCTTGCAATTTTTTGCGACCTAGAATGTTTTCGATGACTGGCCTATTCAGCATGTTCGTATTTGTGCGCTGATCGGTTTCGCATGCTGCCGCGACTTTAAAACCTGGCGCGACTTTGTCAGAAGAAAGTAATCTCGTCTTTGTGCCTGCGGGCTATGAACCGCAACGCGAGCGGCCAGCATCGTCACTTAGCACATTCCCCAAAATTATAATCTGGCGTGACCTTGTCAGAAGAAAGAAGTCTGTCTCCGACTGCTAAGACTCAGGATATGCAAACTGCTGGCCCACGGCACGCTAAATAGTGATTGCGTTCAACGCCACTCTGTGGAGTGAAACTTGTGTGGACCTGTTGCTTCCATGAGTTGGCCTTGGAATGACTAGATTCAATATGTTCGCTGATGTTAAAACAGGCCCAATTGCGATTGGCGGAATCTTACACACAGGGACATCTCGTGGCAGTCTAGCATTAGCCACTTCCCTGCAAACATTGCAACAGAGACCCGTGCGTGATGTTACGCACCTGGTGTCCACAATGAGAAAATACAAGAATTATACGGTGATCTTGAAGAAAATGAAATACACGGAATTACATAAACAAATACAGTAGAACCCCTATATAACGTTTTTCTAGGGACCGGTATTTTTTAACCTTAAATGGGGGTTTACCTTAAATCGAGGTTTCGATAGGAATCATCACTAACTGCAGCACTCTCTCCACAAACAGTGCACTCTCGTTAATTCGCGGTAATTAATGCACGAACTTCCGCGAATTATCCGCAGTTATTTTCGTTAAGCCTAGTAAAAACAAAACTATTGGAATATTGAAATAGGCTTGAACATGCAAAATAATAATTATAACACTTGATTGTAGTGTCCTATAAGATATGCTAGGCTAGTGGTAGGCCTATGTGGATTATGCCTACATTAATATTTAAAAAAAAAAGTCATCTCGGTTTGTTTCTTAGATAGTTTATTCTTATTTTCGATTGCACATTTCAGAAGAAAACATTATAGGAGAACGAAAATTCATCTCGTTTTTCTATATAAGAGATAAGTGTGACTAGAGACACTAGCTTGACTATGGGTAACGTTCGGGATTTCCGTTGCATACTCCCGCATTCGATATCGACTGGATCTCCGTTTTCCTAACCAACAGTCAATTCCGTGCTATTTCTTCTTTGCTTTCATGTCTTAAATCATAATAGTCTTTATCGACATCTAACTTGCCCGTTCGAAATATCGTCGTTACAGAAGTCGGCAAGGTACGAGCGTAGTAGCGGTATTTTTCTCCCAGGTGAAAGTGCATTCCTCTTGTATTGTTTGGGCTTCGAAGATAAAGGAAATCTGTGCTATACCACTCGCGCCAACATGCTCGTATGTTTCGAAGATTGTGCAAGTAGGCCTACTGTTACATCGCAGAGAAACGCAGTTCAGTCTTCTCGCATCTCAATGATTTCGTCTTAACGCATTGCGTCGCATCAGAGCTCGGCCGCATGAGTGTTAGCACGCTGTACATAGTTAGTCTTCAGCCGCCGCCGGCTAAGTTCGAGCTCGCTCGTGCATGTAGCGAGGAATCTATATGGAAGATGATTGATCGTATCGATCACCAAGCATCAGCGCTCTAAATTCCTTTTCAGTCTTGAATCATCCTTAACGAGCTTATGACGTCTTTTTCATAGGTTATTAATGTCGCTTTATCAAAACTAATAGAAATAAATACTTGAGAATTTTAAAATTCCCTAACGCTAAATGCGGGTTTTGCCGTAATGCGAATTACGTTAAATCGAATATAAAATTGCACTGCACTTATGGAATAATTTTCGGGACTTGAAATTTTTTCCGTTAAATGCGGGTTTACACTAAATCGAGGTCACGCAAAATCGGGGTTATACTGTAACAATAATATTAAGAAAGTGCACAAGCGTGCAGCAAATATTGATACAGTATACTGTATATATTTAAAAATTGCGGTTTTCATTGAATTTAAATATTCTTCGCATAATCATCGTACTCTTACTTTTTTCCACGAATTTTAGGCTAAACATATGCGACAATTATGCGAGGAAATACAGTGAGTACTGTAGATTGCGCAACCATATTCAAACTAGGAAGCTAATGGATCTTGCAATAGCCAGTCCGAGGTATGTAGTGTGTGGCAACGGACACTTTGTAGGTATCAAAATACCAGCTAAGTTAACATAACCTTCAGTCTCTCTAAACATTTTTATTTTATATTGAAAGGGACTTCTTGTTACACAAACAGAAGGCAAAGCTCCTCGGCTTAAAAGATATAGCTTCAAAACTAGACGAATAGGGCAAAATGAATGGACACATGACTGGTATATATAACATTATAAATGTTGGCGGTTATGGATGAGGTATGGAGGTCAGCAGTCAGGGGTTAAAAGGGTTTTACTCACATCACACCGCACAAGCTATCGCAGTCACATTTTCGAATCTGTAAATTCAAATGCCGTCACAATACCGTATTCATTCTGTTATACCAAACTGTTTGGAGCAGAGACCTTACCAGTCAAAATGCACAATACTTTTCAGTTTTCTTTCTTCCATGTTCTAATTCACATATCACTTTCATCTTTCCTTTTATGCTTTACACTTTTCCATTAGTACTGTTTTACAAGTCTACTCTACTGCTGTCCGACTTCACAATATGGGCACTGACCAGAGAGGGTCGTTTTCTGCACTTTTAAGTCATCATTATAGAGCCAATGTCACTTCTCAAGAGTTTAGACTGTGTGATGTTGTTGTTGATTCATTCAGAGGCTTGTGACATAATGGTCATTTAGCCCCAGGTATGTATAGGATTTGTTTAAAACCTGTGTTTTTGTAGTATCTGTAGCAGTTTGTGTATTTGTTGGGAAGGATTGGGAATGAAGTAGCCCTGGTCGTAAGTTAAGAACCAACCCAGCATTTGCCTCTAGTTCAAGTTGAAGACTACCTCTAGGATGGCTGGGGTGGGAATCAAACCCATCTCATCTTTTCTCAGTTACCGAGGCAATCTCACGAGTTACTTCAGAGCGATGCACCTGCTGAAGTTGTGGTTAATCCCGATAAACCCTCCACCAGTAGTGCCCTGGAGTTCTTGTATCAAATGCCATGTGGGAGAAGGAACAGCCCTGAATCTCAATTTGAAACTCTTCTTTCGGAGACACATAAGTTTTGGCATGAACCTCTTCGAGTGGTGGAAAGCAAGGGAACACAAATAACCTGCGGTTCCTGCTCTAGCAAAAAAATACTTGTGTATTCTGGCAACATCCACAACTCCAAGAGGTGCTTTTCCTCTGCTGGAAACATTGTCAGAGCCAAACGGAATTGCCTTCTGCCAGAAAATGTAAACCTCTTGGTATTCTTATTCCAAAGCGAAGTTTTCTTCAAGTAAATTGGTCAATGAGTCATATTTCTAGAAATTATTATTATTATTATACTGTTCAATTTTGTATTAGTTTCCTACACCTGATATTTTCATTTTGATGTTTAGTTACATTCTGGTAAAATGACAGTGCAAATAATAAATTATTCCGTTACATATGATTTTGTATCTAATCTTTATAATTAATTTCACACTGCTTCGAATAAACGCGCGCAAACACATTGCACATGCTAACAAGTTTTCTAAATTCATGTAAAACCGGCATGATATCGCCGTGAACAGATGTTCGATCAAGGTTACCGGACACAGCACTGGAAACCCGTTATAACGGGCACTCTTTCACAATATTCGGTGCGACCCGTGTATCCCGGTCGTAATTACACGGGTAAATAGTAGAACCAGCATTCACGGATCTTAAAAACACGGTTGTGCGGGTACACGGGTGATAGGGAGCGCTAGTTGGTTTGTAGAGTAAACTTTGCATGAGTAAGTCCCTGCTCAAATACACCATGTAACTGTTGTATTAATACCAGCACATCAGTATCGCTGCCACTAAGAGCAAATTTTTTCAGTCACTCCACCACCTGGCAGGCGGAGTTATAATTTGTTATATAATTTTCATCTTTTTCTCCTTCTCTGTCAATCTCACCACATTCACTGTTTTGATCAGCCGTTTGGTTTGTTGTTTGCATGTCCTTCACAATGTTATTTACGTTTGAAACCCAAATGATTTTGTCCAAATAACGGAGGTTAAGCAGACTTTCTCGCCTTGAAGAGCTGTCCGTGTCCATAACAGGGTGTACGTAAAAGAGAGTTCATTTTATTAGCAGTTACATACAATTTATTTCGGGACATAAAATTCTGTCCCCATCTAGGGAGTGTCCGCATCAGATATTAATTATTATTTAAATAATGTGTCATTTTGAGTTCCATTTGCCACATCATTTAAAGAACGCTAGTCAAATGATAAGTCATACACACTGGAAACACAAACATTGTTATGGGTGGTCCATATATAACTTCCTCATGAAGCACACGGTTAATTAAATTTCAAAAAAAAATTGTAGGTGTTCCCAGTATGTAGGAAGGGACAGAAGGAAGGGGCAGTAAGTAAAGAAAGACTCTTAATCAAAGAATTTGTCTATGTTCTTGTGTGAAAGTTACCATAGTTATACGACATGTGTGTGTCAAAAGTTACAAGTTATGAAACATTACAGTAGGTTTATCATCTTGGCTTACAGAATTGAGCCGCGTCGCATATCAGTTATCATTTTCCGACATTTCGGCTGACATTGCAGCAGCCTTAATCATGGGTAGGTACGAGTAGGTGTCCGTACTCAAATTAACGGTTATTGCCAATCAGATGTGCTTGCTTGCCCTGCATCGTCGTCACGCTGACCTCTATTGCCTCTCTAATTAACCTGTTTTGATATCCGGGAATTTTAGCAAGAGTTTCGGCCTTATCAAATTCGATGGCGTTAATTAGAGAGGCAATAGAGGTCGTGAAGCATCCCAATAGTTTCAATCGCGAAGATGGTTTCAAACTTAGCAACATTTGGAAAGTTCTCCTTGCGCGCGACTGCTAGGGGCGGGGACCAATCAGCGAGCAGCGTGACGTAAATGCAGGGCAAGCAAGCACATCTGACTGGCAATGACCGTTAGTTTGAGTACGGACACCTACTCGTACCTACCCATGATTAAGGCTGCTGCAATGTCAGTCGAAACGTCGGGAAATAATAAACGATATGCGACGCGGCTCAATCCTGTAAGCCAAGATGATAAACTAGACACCGGCCGCAAAAGCTTACGATCTAAATACATTACAGTAGGTGTTAATACCTCGTTCCGGGTGCAAATATGTCTGTCATATTTCCCAGTAACTACCATCCTTCAAATACATATGGTTCGCTAACGTGTAATATAGTAGACACTCAACACTATTTATTTGCTTATGTTGGCAATGTGGTGTTTGTCAACATAGACGCACGTAAGCACATTCAACACATACCTCTGGGTACCTCCTCCTTCGAGACCTAGATTTGAGGGCAGGGTAATTCAACAACGAAGGCAGGGCAGCAGCACCAACAGACAAGCGAGAAGATACAGCCGCACTTGATAAATTATTCTACAAACAAAGCAAAGGGCAACAATTAACTACATAGCAGAGGAAACCAAAATAATACACATCTCGTAAATAAACCCAACTGATGTATGCATGCTTGAGTTAATAGGATCTTAAAATGCTTATAACCTGAGAATACAAGATGAAATTACGTACATATTATAAGTGACGAGGTAGCGTGTAGCCTGTTTTCCGCTAAGCTCAGAACTGAAGTGTTACATATTGGCAGGCCAGTAGCTGTGCTGTGTGGACACAGTGGGGGAAGAAGGGGAAATGGTTTGCCACGTAGGAGACGGAGGGGAGTTCGGGTGGTAGCCAGTGGCTGGTGACATATGTAAGGTGTAGTGGTAGTTATTGCATGTGGTGGTGTTGCTTTTGCAATTGCTGTGTAGTTTTATCATTTATTTTCTTTTCAAACTAGTGGTTTGGTTTCTTTTTATTTATTTTTTTATGAAAACTGTTAAGATATTGAATAAAATACAATATTTCCTTGCATAATAGTCACATTTGTTTTAGCCTAAATTTCATGGAAAAAAGCAGGGTGCGACGATTAAGCGAAGAATATTAACATTCAAGGACAAAAATACACAATCATTTTATTTTTATTTTTTTAATATACTGTATCATTATTTGCTGAATGCTTGTGTGCTTTCTTATAATTAGTCTATTATTAGGAGCCTTATTTTTTGGTCAAATAAAAATGTTGATTTCGGTGTTAAAACTTACACTATTTCGGTTGGTATTTCGCGAAATAAATTTTCATAATGATCTATGTTTCATCTGAAATCTTCCTTATAGTATGGGAACAAATTATGTGATAAGGGGTTTCAAAGTCAGAAAGTATATTTGCGTAAGCAGAAAAGCCCCTCTCACTGTTCACATTAGACGTCGGAAACCATAATGTTTGCTTTGTTGTGTGTTACTAATTGCTCTCTATCACTTTTCAACTTCTACGCGATGTGTAGAGTATCGCCGATTGTTATTTGCCGCTTAGAATTATGTTCATTTGCTTCTTTCATCTTCTTTTTATGCGTTTCTGAATCCCTGCAGTGTTTATCGCAAGTGTCTTTTCGTTCCCACTGAATACGAATATTGCAGAATTTACACATTAGAATCTTTCATGCATCGTCAAATACATAGAACCCCTCACTGTTGTATTCCTCAGCCCTCGAGAAAACTGTTGTGTTTTCGGCCTTTTTATACTTAAATGCTGGATGTTTGCCGATAAAGTTTTATCAGTCGCGAACTCGCACTGCTGTATCTACGACCAAAACCCCATTTGATGTAATTGATAGCAGATATCGATTTTCATCGATCACCTTAGAGATCGCGAACTGAATACACATACTTCTGGCTTTGTGGTCATTTGTATAGAGAATATGCTGCACTATCGACCAAATGAGAAGGAAACCACGACGGTCAATTCCACAGAAGCATTTAAACGTTTATTGGAGAGCTTTTTCAATACTACCGGTATTTAGCATTTTTCATACCAAGTGGAGTATATTTCGCGATTATTTGTGCAATTTGCGCAATAAATCAGATTTTGTGATATTTTGAGATTTCATTTAGCTAAAAGTTTAAGTACCTAGAAGGTCATATTGAACCCGCTGAGCTATGGTTCATGTGATATTTTTTTTATGACAGAGCATTTATGATGGGATGTTGTACTTTTGAACACACCCAGGAAGCCACGTGAAGCTGAGAGATCACGCGATATTTTGAAGTAGCGGTGAATCGCACTTTTGACTTTGGTGTAAACTGCTAATTATTATCTGAGGTCTTATTAATTATTTTTATCTTTCCTACGAGACTCAGAATATTCCATTTCGTCATGCTGCATTATTAAAACATTTTGGAGAATGTTTATTTTTACTTTAGGTAAGGTAATACCCTTGCAGATACGCAAAAAGGAACGTAAGTAGTCGCTCAACGTTTTCGTTTTGACGACCTACTTTCTAGAGACACCCAGTACCGGAGCACTGCGTCTTGAGAATCCGCCTTGTGTAGGCGTGGAATTACATTTGTCCTACGAGACGTAGAAGAATATCCGCTGTTTAGCGTTAAAAGTGATTATAAGGTGCCATCGAGCAAGCAAATACTAATATTCACTGTCGATGAAGTCCAGTGAATTAAATAAGAAGCTTGGGAAATAATTATTGGCAAGTATAGTGTATTGCACAACATTGCTGTGACATCACATATTACCCACGCGTATGTGGAGGGCAGATGCCTAGTGGAAATATACAGGTAATAGTGTTACAATTATCCTGAATAAGTGTGATTATAATAGTATGAGATATTTAAATTGCCAAAGTGGAAATTTCATCTTTGAAACGTCGTATAATTCACGGATGCTGTGGTTAGGATCTGTCAATGCGAGACCTCCTTTTTCGGGAAGGACTAGAAGTGAAGCTTCTAGTCTAATAAGCAAATGAACTTTAAGCAGGAACAGATTGAACATTGATGAGTAAATAGGAATGGAAACAGTTTGCCAATAACAGTGGTATTTTATTCAAAAACCAACATTCAAAAGATTAACAATAAATAAATATATAAACATGTAATGGAAACGTGACCTTTGACAGGCCAACAACAAGCGAACAAGATTTCATAAGCTTGAATGCCAACAACCCTGAGAATAAGTAACCACTTTGTGGCCAGTTAGTCTGAAGTAGAACTATGCAGGGTAAAATAGTGAGTAACTATAGTGCTCAAATGAAGGCTTAAAATTTAGCCTAGGACTGCACACAGAGAGTAGGCTAGTTTATTTACAGAAAAAAAATCAACATTAATTAACATGCCAGTAGGGATAACATCCTGCTAGTCGCTTGATAGTTATAAGACAAAGTTGTTTGCAATTGAAATGGGAGCATTCCCAAGAACTCTTTGATAGATTAAATGAAGAACAAGCCATTCACTTCGTCAGATAGGTGAACTGGTGTTAAGCCCAATAGTTTGTACAAAAATAGAGAAAAGAATGATTTGTTTTGAAGGAAAGTTAACATGCGAAAGAGAGAGAACAGCCGTTTTCTCATAGCCTACAATTTAAAGGCATAATACATGCTTAAACCACTTAATAGAAAGAAATAAGTTGACTTTGGCATAGTTTGACAAGTTGTTTAAGTCGGGTAACATAACCCTAAAAAGAAAGACACATTTTTAAGATTTAGAAATTTTTGAGGTTATAATAAACACTTAGCTTGTTGGCGTTGGTGTAGAGGAATTTCCACATAATATAAATAGAGGAAGAGCGTGATGATCACTTTTTTCCGTCTTGGAAATGTTGAAGACTTCGTGCCCAGCACAAAACTGACGTAGGCCGATCATCAATGTAAACTTATATAGACTTTGTAGAACTCGGTTTTGATCACTTTTTTCCGTCTTGGAAATGTTGAAGACTTCGTGCCCAGCACAGAAGAAAATTTGTTTATCGTTTTTTGCTCACGACAAACTGACGTAGGCCAAGTATCGATGTTAACTTAAATAGATTTCGTAGATTTTAGAATGCACTGCTGGATTGACTAGAAGCATTTTGCGATGTATTAGAACACATCGTTGAGACACATTCAAGCGTTGTGCAAACAGCGTGAAGACAGCTGACGACGAGTGATTGGCATTGTGACTTGCTGGAGACAGACGAGACAGGCAGTTGATGTAGGCCAGGGCAGGCTATATACCGGAGATCACGCGGAATGCGTGACGCGGACAGGTGGCGTCGGCCAATCCGAGAGCATGGAAGATTCTCGAAAACTGCTGAGGCCAATCAGAGCAAGGGGCCAACTGAAAATGAACCTCGTGACCAACATTAGTTCCGGAAATCATTACAGTGTCATGGAACACGTGCTAGCAAGAACAGATTGAAGAAAAATGGAATGACAAGACAGGTGAGAGGTTATGTTATAATAAAAATAAGTGAACTTTGTAAATTTCACTGAAAAGTGAACATACTGCCAGAGGGGCAACAGAGAAAAAAACAAAACAAAAATAACATGAGAGAGAAGAGCTAGAGTGGCAGAGGGCAAATGACTGAAATAGGACGAACACAGTGTCCTGATGAAGTTTTAAGTTTGACCACTCGAACTCTAGCATCTCTGCCATGATAGCATTTTATAACACGACCAGTTTTCCATACAAGAGGAGGACTTGGGTCTTTGAGAAGAACCAAATCACCCTCCTGAAGGTTAGGCTGAGAGAGCTGCCACTTGTTCCTCCTTTGGAGCGAGTGAAAATACTCAAGTCTCCACCTCTTCCAAAATTGAGCTTTAAGGGATTCTATCTTTCTCCACAAGATAGGCAAAGACAGATCAAGTTTACGATCAAGCAACGGGGGAGACGCAGCTAAGGAACTGCCCACCAGAAAATGACCTGGAGTCAAAGGAAGGAAATCACAAGGATCGTTGGAAAGAGGAGAAAGAGGTCGTGAGTTGACAATTCCCTCAATGAGTATAATTAAAGAATTGAATTCTTCGTAAGTTACAATACCAGAGCCTAGAGTTTTCTTTAAATGATTTTTTGTGAGTTTCACACAAGATTCCCATCGTCCGCCATGATGGGGAGCATAAGGAGGGATGAAATGCCATTTGAATTGGTTTAAGTGCGAGTAATTGGAGATTTGTTCTTTCGCACGAGGGGAACAAAGGGCTTTATACCATTGCTGCGAAGCTCCAACAAAGGTTTTGGCATTATCAGAGAAGACTTCTGAAGGAATGCCTCTTCGTGAAATGAATCTAGAGAAAGCGGAAAGAAAGTATGAGGTGGAGGCACTAGTTACGAGCTCAAGATGAATAGAGCCAGTGACCATACAGACAAATAGAGAAACGTATAATTTTCCAAGGATTTTCCTTTTAGCACTGGGGTGATTTTGTTGATACACAAACGGACCGGCGTAATCAATGCCGGTGAAGGAAAAAGGCCTGCAGGGAGCTGAACGAAATGGGGGAAGGTCAGCCATGAGTTGCTGATTAGGTTTAGGCTTAGCTTTGAAACAAGTAATACATTTATGTATAACAGAAGTGACTTCGTGTAAACCATTAATAGGCCAGTATTTTTCCCGTATCAAGCATAGAAGGGTTCTAGAACCAACATGCAAGTTTTGATAATGAAACTGACGAATGATTATCCGAGTAACATGATGTTTAGACGGAAGGATAATAGGGTGCTTTTTTTCATCGGAGAAGTCAGAAAGAGAAAGTCTGCCGCCCACTCTTAACAAACCATCGCCATCGAGAAAAGGGCATAAGGCAAAAAGCCTGCTGTGTTTCTTGAGAGTTTTACCTTTAGCCAATATGTTTATTTCGACTGAGAATGCCTCTCTCTGGGTGAGCCAAAGAACTTTGATGGTGGCAATTTGCAGTTCAACAGCCGAAAGAAAAGGCTGAGGGAATAGAGGTTGATCTAGTACTAAAAATTTCCATCTGAGCACATAAGCAGTGACGCGCACTAGTTTTTGAAAAGAAGAGTAACGTTCCAACAAGGAAGGAGTGTTGGCAGTTACAAAGGCAGAAGCTTTTTTGCTGATTTCAGGAATATCCTCTAACGGGAAATTAGAGTTGGAAGGTCGGTTTTGAATTCTTTCAGAAAGCCATGAAGGGCCGTGCCAGTACAAACAGGATTGAGATAGTGACTTAGGTGAACAACCACGAGAAATGAGGTCGGCGGGGTTGTCTTTGCTAGAAACATGGTTCCATTGTTCTGGTTTAGAAACAGTTTGAATTTTCTCAACTCTGTTAGCTACAAAAGTTTGCCAATTAGAAGGAGGTTTAGAAATCCATGCCAAAGCAATAGAGGAATCTGTCCAAAAATATGTGTGCGAGAACTTACAGTTGAGTGTTTGTTTGAGTTTGTTAGCTAATTCGGCAGCAAGTAGTGCGGCACAGAGTTCAAGACGAGGTAATGAAACTGGTTTCAAAGGCGCAACCTTAGATTTAGCACATATCAAATTGGAGAAAAAGGGGGAGCGGCTTACAATGTAAGCACAACAACCGTATGCTTTGGTCGAACTGTCAGCGAAAAGGTGCAAATCCAAGACAAGAGAGCAAGAGAACGGAACTAGCACTCTAGGAATGTCTATTAATGAGAGATCACAAAGACTGTGCCGAAAGGTAAGCCACTTTTGTAAAAGCGAAGGAGGAATGGGATCATCCCAATTCGAGTTCAATGACCATAGCTCTTGCATAAAGATTTTAGCTAGAACAATTACGGGTGCAATGAAATGAAGCGGGTCATATATCTTAGCTATTTCTGATAGCACTTGTCTTTTGGTTTGTGGAGGTGAGGAAGACAAATTTACTTCGTAAAAGAATGAGTCAGCTTTAGGATACCAGTGTATTCCCAAAACTTTAGTAGCATCCTCCAATTTACAAAGCTCTACTGGAGTATCAACAGGACATTGTGGCAAGAGATTGGATAGAAGTTCCTCAGAATTTGAGTTCCAACGATGAAGTAAGAATCCTCCTCTGCTAAGTAAAGTTTTTAAACTTTGAGAGAGTTCGATAGCCTCAGATACATTCTTGAAAGAAAAAAGAAAGTCATCAACGTAGAAGGAATTTTTCAACAAAATAGGAGTTTCAGAAGTAAACAAGTGACCATCTTGGTCGGCAAGATGTTTCAAAGTGCGAATGGCAAGAAAAGCCGATGGTTTGAGCCCATACGTTACGGTTTTTAATTTAAAGATCTTGATGGTTTTGGTAGGAGCATCACGCCAGAGAATTCGTTGAAGATTTTGTTGTTCGGAATTAATCAAAATTTGTCTATACATTTGTTGTATGTCAGCTATGATTCCAATTGGAAATAGACGGAAATTTAAAAGAATAGACGGGAGATCAGACTGAATGGCAGGTCCAGATAGGAGAGTGTCATTTAAGGAAATGCCATTGGCATCAGGGGCAGAACCATTAAAAACAACTCTTATCTTTTCTTTGGTGGAGGGATTCTTCCAAACGGGATGGTGATTTAAATACACTGAATCTAAAGAAGGGTCGAAATCTTTAACAGTCTCCATATGGTTTGAAGCTTCATAATCCTCCATGAATTCAAGGTATTGTTTGCTTGAGTTGATTCTCAACTGCAAATAAAGCTTTAAGAGCTTTCGGATAGGAATCACATAAAGAAGGAGAAGGAATGCGTGGCATTGTGACAATAAATCTGCCATCTGGGTTACGAACAGTGGTTTCTAAAAAATGTTGTTCTGATGAAAGAGAAGGAGTAGATTCAATGGACTATTTGCCAAAATTTTTCCAGACGCTGATGAAGATCTGCATTAGTGAAATGGCATTGAGAGGAACCTTGAACAGTTTGAAGAGGAATATAACCTGTGATAAGCCAGCCAAATTTAGTATGGTGGGCGTAGATACCAGATGAAATATTAACCCTTGACGGAAGAAGATTTTGCCAAAATGTGTTAGCTCCAAAAAGAATGTCAACGTGAGAGCTTTTATAGAATTGAGGGTCAGCCAGTTTTAGATCAGAGGGAAATTTCCATTCGTCAATGGAAAAAGAGCGACTGGGAGTAGGACTGCCAATACTCGGAATGGACAGACAGTTTAGATGAAAGTTAGTGCCATATTGGACTGAATCTTTCACCTGCAGCTTGACATAATTTAAGGAAGTAGACTTGCTGTTGTTGATACCAGATATTTCAATATTGGTGGAGAGTGGTTTGAGACCTAACCTTTCAACTAATGATGAGGTTATGAAGTCATGAGTTGCCGCATTGTCGAGCAAGGCTCGTACTAAGTGCCAATTGCCGGAAGAATCTTTAACTTGGACCTGGATCGTAGATAACAAAACTTGAGCACTACGCCATGAGGGGGTTGTTTGATTGTAGGATTGGGCAACGGTATTTACAGTAGAAACAGAAGAGCTAGGTGGAGAAGCATCACTAGTGAGGCTCAGCGCAGGTTGGGCATTAGGATTTGAAACTGTTCCAGGAATAGACCGTGGCTTTTCGAAGCGGTGCAAGGTAGAATGATGTCTTAGCTTGCAATGCATGCAAACTCCTTTTGAAGGGCAGTCCGCTAAGATATGCTTTGAAGAGAGGCAGTTGAAACAAGATTTGTTTTGCGACACAGCTTTTCTACGATCGTCAACTGAAAGGCCTTTGAAGGTATTGCAGAAATATAAAGGGTGAGGACTATTGCAAAGAATACACGAGGTTTTATTACCTTGTATAGAGAAAACATGAGAATGTGAAGACTTTTCCGAGAAATGCTTGGTAGGTTTACTTTTGCTGACATCGGTGGAACCTTCAGCTTTATTGATTAAAGCAGAAAGAATTTGACAACGTTTCTTTATGAAAGAGATCAACACTTTAAATGTGGGTTCAGGTTTGTCCACTAAATCGGATTCCCATGCTTTACGAGTATTAAGGTCAAATTTGGAGGTAGTGAGATGTATAAGAAAAAGATCCCAATGTTCAACAGGTTGTTTAAGATGTTCTAGGGCTCTTACATGAAGTTCAACGGTGTCTCCCAGACTTCTAAGGGATGATAAATTATCAGGGCGTGAGGCTGGTAAATTAAACAAGGCGTTCATATGGCGTTGAATTCTAAGTTTGGCATTGCCATATCGCTGTTGGACGAGGTCAATAGCTACCGAGTAATTTTCGGTTGTGAGAGGTAAAGCTTCAATTAGCTTTAAGGGAGGACCCTGAAGAACAGACTTTAAATAATAAAATTTTTGAATCTCAGGGAATGATCTATTATCATGTATTAGAGAAGTAAAAAGTTCAAAAAAGGAATCCCACTGTTTTTCCTCCCCTGAAAAGGTAGGAAGTTGGATTTTAGGAAGAAACGGTTTGCTAACTTCGGTGTTTTGATGGGTTGCTAATTGCTTAATTAAATCCTTCGCTTCGCCATACATATTGTAATACAGTTCTTCAACAGAACTACGATCCTGTTCTTGATCAGGTTCGATTGTTTCAATTTCGGTTTGCAACACATCATACTCTTGAAAATGTTGCTGATAAACGTTAAAACGTTGAACTAGAACGTCATAATTGTTATCATCAAAAGATTTGGAACCTAAAAACTGCTGAAAACGAGTAAGTTTGTTTTTACAGGCGGTTCTTTTGGCTACAAGCTCTTTAGGAAGAGACATGGCGGAACTTTGAGTACTTTCACTCACCGATCTGCTAGACTGCCGAGCGTCTGAAGTGGTAGTAGTAGTATTGGTACTGGTAGAGGTGGTAACAAGGGACATCTCCGCTCACCCCAACACAGCTTTCATAGCGATAGCTGAAAAATACAATTAGCATTAGTGACAGAAGTGAAAAGCTGCAATAGCTTATCGAATGGCTTGGCAACCTGTTTCATACAATAAACGATTATGAAGGTTATTTAAAGGTCCCGGGTTTCGACACCAACATGGTTAGGATCTGTCAATGCGAGACCTCCTTTTTCGGGAAGGACTAGAAGTGAAGCTTCTAGTCTAATAAGCAAATGAACTTTAAGCAGGAACAGATTGAACATTGATGAGTCAATAGGAATGGAAACAGTTTGCCAATAACAGTGGTATTTTATTCAAAAACCAACATTCAAAAGATTAACAATAAATAAATATATAAACATGTAATGGAAACGTGACCTTTGACAGGCCAACAACAAGCGAACAAGATTTCATAAGTTTGAAAAGGATTAACAATAAATATATAAATATGTAAGGGAAATGTGACCTTTGACAGGCCAACAACAAGCGAACAAGATTTCATAAGCTTGAATGCCAACAATCCTGAGAATAAGTAACCACTTTGTGGCCAGTTAGTCTGAAGTAGAACTATGCAGGGTAAAATAGTGAGTAACTATAGTGCTCAAATGAAGGCTTAAAATTTAGCCTAGGACTGCACACAGAGAGTAGGCTAGTTTATTTACAGAAAAAAAATCAACATTAATTAACATGCCAGTAGGGATAACATCCTGCTAGTCGCTTGATAGTTATAAGACAAAGTTGTTTGCAATTGAAATGGGAGCATTCCCAAGAACTCTTTGATAGATTAAATGAAGAACAAGCCATTCACTTCGTCAGATAGGTGAACTGGTGTTAAGCCCAATAGTTTGTACAAAAATAGAGAAAAGAATGATTTGTTTTGAAGGAAAGTTAACATGCGAAAGAGAGAGAACAGCCGTTTTCTCATAGCCTACAATTTAAAGGCATAATACATGCTTAAACCACTTAATAGAAAGAAATAAGTTGACTTTGGCATAGTTTGACAAGTTGTTTAAGTCGGGTAACATAACCCTAAAAAGAAAGACACATTTTTAAGATTTAGAAATTTTTGAGGTTATAATAAACACTTAGCTTGTTGGCGTTGGTGTAGAGGAATTTCCACATAATATAAATAGAGGAAGAGCGTGATGATCACTTTTTTCCGTCTTGGAAATGTTGAAGACTTCGTGCCCGGCACAAAACTGACGTAGGCCAATCATCGATGTAAACTTATATAGACTTTGTAGAACTCGGTTTTGATCACTTTTTTCCGTCTTGGAAATGTTGAAGACTTCGTGCCCAGCACAGAAGAAAATTTGTTTATCGTTTTTTGCTCACGACAAACTGACGTAGGCCAAGTATCGATGTTAACTTAAATAGATTTCGTAGATTTTAGAATGCACTGCTGGATTGACTAGAAGCATTTTGCGATGTATTAGAACACATCGTTGAGACACATTCAAGCGTTGTGCAAACAGCGTGAAGACAGCTGACGACGAGTGATTGGCATTGTGACTTGCTGGAGACAGACGAGACAGGCAGTTGATGTAGGCCAGGGCAGGCTATATACCGGAGATCACGCGGAATGCGTGACGCGGACAGGTGGCGTCGGCCAATCCGAGAGCATGGAAGATTCTCGAAAACTGCTGAGGCCAATCAGAGCAAGGGGCCAACTGAAAATGAACCTCGTGACCAACATTAGTTCCGGAAATCATTACAGTGTCATGGAACACGTGCTAGCAAGAACAGATTGAAGAAAAATGGAATGACAAGACAGGTGAGAGGTTATGTTATAATAAAAATAAGTGAACTTTGTAAATTTCACTGAAAAGTGAACATGCTGCGTGATACAAAAGTAGCGTCACTAGCACGTGCCGCATTATAAAATAGTATTAGCTCACATGCTAATCTACATCTGCAAGATTAAGGCTGTGTCGTATCTTATAATTGAAGCCCATAATAGTCACGACGGACATTATAATTTTGGAAGTGAGAGGATGAATAATCACGCAACTTATTTCGCTACCCACGTGATTGGACTTTTATTCACCATGGTTGAAGCAGTCACCATGGGCTAATACCATCCCAGTATGGGGGGGTGACGTTTCTACAGGAACCAGCGTGATGGTGGAACTTCCAGAACGATGAACGAGAGGGAAGGAGCCAAAATGCCATTTCCAGGCATATCCACGAAGATGTCGACAGGGACAAATCGAACCCTGGTCTTTGGGGGAGTCCAGATGGGAATCCTGATGAGGAGGATACCGATCCAGAGAGCCAGAGAGGTTTATGTACAACCCTTGTTGTGGAATAGAGAGCTGAGTGAGAGCTCCTCCATTTCATGAGTTTTTGTCACACCCCTTCTTTGTTCTAGTTTCTGGTGGTATAGTAGTTTTAATGTAGTTTGTGAATCAACCACACTCAGTGTCAGCCATTTTTCTAGGTAGGGATGTAACTAGATTAGTTAGATGTCATTTATTTCAGTTTAGAGTGAGACACCTTTGGGGTCAGACATTTTGGTCAGCCCTGGTGCAGCTTGGTGAACGTCGTGGAACGTCAATGCCTACTTTTTGCTGAACCTGATCGTAGTCATTTTGAGGCTATTTTGTTCAACCCTACTTGGGGTAATTTTCAAGTCTTTGCTGACTGTAGTTATGGCAATCAGATGCCTTGGTTATTAATTGACTGCATTCTTCGCAGCCATCCTTTGTTACACCCCTGACTGTCGTTAGAACGGTCGTATCATTTAGGTAGTCGACAGTAACTACCTGTTTGTAAATGCATTATATTTCATTTTGAATAAGCTCAGAAGCTATTCTTGGTCATGTTTGAACCTAACAACTAGAAGGAATGTTTCGTTGCCTAGCATCGAACGCGGTTCCCAACGTATCATTAAGCAGATCTAGTGTGTGAATCTGTGCCACATTTATCATATTTTCCTTGTGTCGTGTGAGACACTTTTTTATTTGATGTTCTAGCAACTACTGAGTTGCATTTTTAAAGCAAAGAGCTTCAGTTATTGTAAGTTTACTTTCATTTAGACGTCTTTGGTAGAAAGACGGAAGTGTATTACTATACTCAGATTTATAGCGTGCGTTTGATACACGGACTCTGTAGAGATCCGTAACATATGGTAATGTTTTTTATGAACCGGCCAAGTGCAGGTTTTGTATTGATTAAATCGCCGGCCTTGAATAAACTGGTTATGTAACCCAGTGACCTAGAGCACGCCTGCTTCATTGTGAGACAAAACTACTATATACGAGGACAGAGTACAATTTGTATTCGCTTTTCCTTTCATTGCTATTTTGCTTATGGAAACCAGTTTCCACTCTTGTATTTGATCACTTGTTTTATGGATCGGTTTTTGTTAGTTTAGCGCTCTGTTGCGTGTATTGTCGTATGACAGGTACAGTTATGTAAGGTTTTCTATAGGATGGTGAAGTCTACCCTGTTATAGCAGGATGTTATTGTATGCTTTGTCCGGGGATGATCCCGTTGACCAGATGTTACTGGAAGGTAACTGTTGTACAGGCCTATCCCAGAGTTATTGAACGCGAGCTTAGCGCCGCTGGTAACCCGTGTTATTGTGTGTCCGAGTTGTTATGCTCGATGATTATATTCCGACTGTTGAGTCGAGGCTTTTTGGTGGAGAATGATCTCAGTTGGAGACACTCCGTGCCCAGGCTATTGTCAATGTTATTCGCCATAAACCTACGATAAACCTATAAACCGACATTCTAATAATAAAATGCATAATTGTTGTAAAACAAGCCTAACTAACGATTCTTTCTATCTAACTTTGTTCTTTGCATTCTGGAACTGTTGACATAGCCGTGCAGTTGAAGATAATTTCCTTGTGAGGAAATGACTAGGACAGTTGACATTTTTGTAGCGACCTGAAGCATGTGCGAACCTAGAGTTCGTAGCTTGTGGAGCTCAGGCCATGCGATGTCAGACGTGGTCTCAACTGCGCATTCGTCACCGTAACTATTCACATTAGATGACTATGGTTTACAAAGAGTAAACCAAGGTGTAGGCAGGAATTTTTAATAAAACTACTGTGTCTATTTCGTTATTAATTTATGATGCCAAGTGTATTAAACCCTACATGTTACTTTATTGTGTGCTGTTAGCACATAGTTATTAAGCATAATTAAATTGTTTGTTTTTCATGGCTGTACACTTAGCTTTTGGATGTAATTGTTTTCTTTTACGGACGTCATCGCCGTAAATTTTGTTAATTGATAGGACTTAGCTAGTTGAATTAATGTTAAATTTAAATGTCGAAATGGTACCATCCTAACCTAGATTTGTCTTGCTACCCTGTTAAATGTAAATTCAGATATTAGCTTGATCTTGTAACTTGAACTAGGGACTTGCGTCGTGCCATATTCCTAGCGTTGCTGTTGTTGCTTTATCATTGTGAGTTAGATCTTTCGCGAGGGTTTTCAGTAACTTCTCAGGTAGGGGACCTGTTCTTTATCTTAGTTTATTTATTAATTTGCGGACTAGCCGATTATAACCCTCCGAACTAGGCTAGGGGCTTGTGAATTTTAATAAATTTTCACGGTGTTTTACATGAGTCTGGATGTTTATTTTCTCAGTCTAGTTTTAAGGTGAACCTTTCCTTAGGCGGTCTATGACCATCGTCACCATGTACCACGATCCCTGTGGACTACGGACTCTCGTGCCGCTTTAGCCTTTTTGGAAGGTCACCTGATCCTCACGGTACTTTTCTTTTTATTCGATTTATGTGTTGTTAGTTGAGTCATCGTGGTTGTTGACATCAACTAAACGGTCTCATAAAATGGCGCCCAACTCATGTGCCGACGTTAACGTGGTGACCCTCAGTACCATGTTATTTTTTTTGAGGATCCTAATGTTGATTAATGGTAAATTGACAGGACTGGGACGAACTTAGAAAGTCGTACTGCAGATCAATTGGCCGCATGGCATTCATGTTTTATAGAAGTCCATGGGGTGAGGCTTTAGTGTTGAATAAATGAAGGATAGGATTTTCTTTGATGATGCCTCATCCTAAGTAAATGTAATACTTTGCTTTGCTCACCGTTGTCTTTGTAAATGTAGAAGCACTTAGTTTGCATACTCCAGCTGTACTCGTGATATTTATATAAATGAAGCAAGCTTTATACCACCAAGTAACTAATCATAGCTGTAAGTTCCAGTAGAAATTGATCCCTCACTTTCTCATATATTTCTTATCTATGGATGAGGAAACTATTCGTCGTGTGTTTGGAGAGATGTTGGCAGGTGTGAATGCCAATCTTCAACAGATTACTGCTGACCTAGGTGAAGTCCGGGGTGACTTGGGTCAAAATACTCAGGCTGTCAATACTGTAAGTGGTCATGTGGACCAGGTTAGACAGGACTTAGAGATTAACACTCAGTCTATAAACAATGTAAGACAGGACTTAGAAATTAACACTCACTCTGTAAATAATGTTAGGGCTGATTTAACTCAAGTCAGGGCAGACATGGACACATATAGGATCGAAGCGAGAAATGATCTGACGACAGGTTTAGCAGCTGTCAGGGTTGATGTCATACGACACCATCAAGAGGCTAACCAGCGCGTAGATTGCTTAACCGACCAGATGAATAGAGCTAGGGAGGAGGTGCAAAACCGATTGGAGGAGCACACAGCTCAAATTCAGACAACCTTGAATAAAGTCCAGATAGACATGAGAGCAGATCTGGAACATACCAGGGAAGAATTCGGGACTCGACTAGATCATGTCGAGGGATTTATCGGAAATGTGAAGAAGGACATGGCAACCATGAACGTTGGTTTAATCTTGATGAGAGGAGCTGCCAATGCCGTTAATAACAACGTGAAGACTATCGTTGATGGCATGATGGAGATTAAAGAGGAACTTAACACCAATAGGAGAAACATTTCTGAATTGACGGAAACCGTAGACAGTCTACGTGAGACAGTTGATGTTCATCATGAGGAACACAAAATTGACCTCATGTTATTGAGAGGTGACCTCAACGAACACGAAACTACAGTCGAGGCTAAGGTAGCCGAGGTTAGAGACGATGTGGGTAAAATCCAAGAAAACATGTCCAGAGTTGAAGGAGATATCGATTCCTTACAAAAGAGATTTGAGGAAGTCGCGGTGACCGAGAGGTTAGACCTCAGTTATAACCTTAGGACGGCCATACGCGAGGTAGACACAAACCTCAAGGGAAAGGTTGACAGGATCGAGCTGCAATTGAACGACTTAGGCAACAAAGTCGCAGCCAGAACCATCCCAGGTCTTGAAGTAATAGAAAGACGCCTGGACAGACTCGAGACGACTCCAAGAGAGAGACACGTACACCCACAGATGGGAGAATCTCAGGAAACGCCTATATCTCAATCAGGAGGAATGATGCCTACCCATTTCCAACCCAGCGCGCCTATGGAATCGCAACCGTCACAATTCACTAATTTAGCGCAAGGTCAGACCTTGAACTTTAACGCTCACCCGTTTCAACCAGCATCTAATCGAATTAGTCATGAGACTAACACTCCTACGCAGAGTTACATGCAAAATACTTTCAGACCCGCGAATACGCAGGGAAATGTCACCATAATTCGTTCAAGAGAGGAGCAACCAGCTCGCTTCTCGGGAACTGGGAGCGGTGTTACTCCAGTGGAATTCCTAGCAAATGTCGAAAGCTACTTACGTGATACTATGGTAACTCCAGGGAGGGAACTAAGAGTTATAGAGCGACTGCTTGAGGGACAAGCCGGTACCTGGTTCAGAGCATTCCGATACTCATTCACAGGCTACCAAGACTTTAAGGAAGCGTTATTAAGAACATATTGGTCGAGCGACATCCAGCAGAGTATCCGAGCTGAGATGTACACTCGAAGGTACAGTTCCAATACACCTACTCGTTATGCGAATTACTTCGCAATACAGCTCGCGAAGCTCCGTTGTCTTCAGCCTCCATTGTCCGAACAAGATTTGGTGAACACAATTGTTTGGCAGTACCCTGCGGATGTACAACGTGTGTTAATCGCTGCAGGGGCATCCACTTTCCAGCAGTGTGACCAGATACTGCGAAGGTTGGACGCTAACACAGAACAGTTTCCTACACACCGTCAGCAGAAGGCTGATAGACGCGAGGATAGACATATGAATCTGACGACTGTTGATAAAGTGAGCCAGACGCCACAACAAACACAAACCACAGAGGATTCTGGGCGACGTGATAACAATTACAGTTATAACAGGAGAGAATGGAATAACACTCCGTATACTCGAAATCAACATGATGACCGGCGAAGTCATTGGGACCGGCGATTCGACCGAAGGACGGACGACAACCGACGTCATGAAAACAACCGCCGAGGGAATGAAGGAAGAAATCAGCAACACGGACGTATCCGTAGAGCCTATCGATATAGTGGGGGTTACGACAGAAATCGAGACCCTAGATACCAGCCAGACAGGGATTGGAAAGGAAGAGCGCGGGAGAGCCGTGAGTACCTCCAACAATTGAGAGAATTGCAGATCCAAGAAGAGGGAGAACGGAACCCTACTTCGAGGGAAAATAGACATTCAGCGCAGGAAACGGAGCAGAACCAGCCCAGTACTTTTCGCCATGACAGAAAAAAAAAACTCCGAAAAATCAATAGATTCTTGTTTGGTTGAGCACCGAGTAACTGCCTCTATATTACTCTGGGAGCCAATCCAAGAAGACTTGTTGGACGAACGACGAACGACGAACCACAATTATGAATTAACACGTCTACCCAAGATTGTAGCCACCTTGAATGAAGTCAGTGTAGTCATACTCATCGATACTGGGGCGATGATTAGTGTAATTTCCGCCGATTGCCATGCCAGACTTAGAGCAAACTCTGAGGTGACGGAGTTGCCCATTTCAGCTATAAGAGTCAGAGGTGTCATACCTGACCGCGTTGTAACGTGCAAAATCCAGATTTTGTGTACTGTGAAGATTTCGAGCCACGTGTACTTGCACGAATTTCTCGTAATGAAGGGCCTGCATCATGATGCCATTTTAGGCGCAGACTTCATTAGAAAATATGATGGAATCATTGACATGGGACGGAATACGGTAGAGTTCAAGCCGAACGAACCCATTCAGATGAGCCTAATTGAAGAAGAACCGGAATTCCTATCCGAAGTAGACGTAGTCGAAGCATTAAAGGGCAAGGAAATTGAGGCGACACTAGATGCCGACGAAGAGGCAGAATCGTTATCAGCACCCACACATGAGGATCTTGAGGCAATACTGAACGAATACCGAGATATATTCGACACCACACCTGGTGAGATATTAGACTACGTGTATGATCTTGTATTACTGGACGATTCCCCATTCCAGAAAAGGATCTATCCGATTGCCGAGAAACATCTCGAAGAAGCTGCTAAGAAGATCCATGAGATGGAAGCAGCAGGTACAATCAAGAAATCACCGACTCCTTTCTTGAATCCCATAATACCTGTGGTTAAGGTAGATGGAAGCTTGAGACTGTCTTGATGCCAGAGCCTTGAATGAACGCCTAGCTCCTGAGCACGACAGACCGCCCAAGATTAGGGACATTCTCAGGAAGTTCAAAGGAAAAAGGATATTTTCATCATTAGACTTGGTTCAGTCTTATTACCATATCAGATTATCTGAGCATACTCAGAAATATACTGGATTCTTGTTTGATCAGACTACTTATGTATTCCAAAAACTACCATTTGGATTGAAAAATGCCGGAGCCGCATTAATCAGAGCACTTGATGCCAAGCTGACTCATGAAGTGAAGCAGAAAGTAATATGTTATGTGGATGACATAATCATAGCTTCGGGAACAGAAGAAGAGCATTTAAAGACATTGCGCCTTGTTTTTGAGAATCTCCGACAGGCAAATTTTAAGGTCAAGTTTGACAAGTGTCGATTTTTTCAGGAAGAAGTGAAATTCGTAGGACACATAATCAATGGAGAAGGATATAGACCGAATCCGGCAAAGATTAGAACTGTTGCTGCATTTCCAACACCAACCCGTGTGAAACACGTGAGACAATTCTTAGGAATTCTCCAATTCTTTGCTGCTCATTGTGAGAAGTATTCCGAAACTGTTGCACCACTGCAAGGATTATTGAAAAAGAACTGCAGGTGGAACTGGAATGATGAATGCGAGATAGCTTTCAGGAGAGCTAAACAGATGCTTGTGGACTCAATTCAGTTAGAATATCCAGATTACTCTCGGAACTTTATTCTAGAAACTGATGCATCTGCCATTGGTATAGGAGCCATTTTACTGCAAGAAGATGATGAGAAGAAACGTCATTACATCGCTTTCTTAAGCCGACGTTTAAGAGCACATATATCTCACTACTTCACGACCGAGATAGAAGCACTTGCAATTGTTTACGCACTTGAATACTGGCAGAAACTTCTGTTAGGTCAGAGGATTATTGTGAGAACCGATCATCATGCGTTGACCTTCATCTTGAGAACAAGACTGGCAAGCGACAGGATCACACGTTGGACGCTGTTTCTCCAACAGTTCGATTTGGAAATAGTTTATCGACCAGGCAGAGAGAATGTGTTGGCCGACATCCTCAGCCGGAATCCTGAAGCTACTGTTAATGCCATAGACATCGAGGGAGAATGCGAGGAACACCTTCGCCGATTTCGTCATTTACCTGAAGGACAGCGACGTGAGGAGGAACTCAGACATATTATCAGTTTCCTAGAACGAAGAATGGATCCACAGGATGATCATTATGCAAGGATTGCTGCTGTTGCAGATGATTATTTGATTTATCATCGTGTCTTATACAAGTTTGTAGACGAGGACCACACTCAACTGCGTGCAGTTATTCCTAGGAGATACCAAGAATCTGTTATTCTTATGGTACATTTATCCATTGGACATGGTGGAACAGACAAAACCATTGCAACTATCAAGGAGTCTTTCACATGGAAAGGGTTAGGAGCCACCGTTAGACAGTGTTTACGTGCTTGCGACGCATGCCAGCGGAACAAATACACGTCACACTTGCTGAAGGAACAACCTAGACCAATACTACCAACTCAACCTAGAGAGTTGTATGCACAGGACCTGTATGGCCCAATACCTAAGGCTCGTCGTGGGAATCGATACATCGTTGTAACGGTGGATGTGTTCACGAAATATACGATGCTTCATCCAATTCAAAAAGCTACTGCACATCAGATTATTCAGAGGATTAGACGTCAAGTGATACCGGAGGCAGGAAAGCCACAATTCTTGTTGACTGATCATGGATCACAGTACACCTCAGCAGAATTTGCCAATGCCATGAATGAGCTTGAAATAGGTCATATTTTATCATCTATTCGACATCCAGAGAGCAACCCAGCAGAATGCGTGATGTCTATTATCGCAAAATTCTGTCGATTATATTGTCAAGAAGAACACTGGCGATGGACTGAAGTCCTTGTTATTATGGCAAAATGTATTAATTCAACAGTACATGAAAGCACTGGTCAAATACCTATGGTCTTGCATTTGAACCAGATGCCGCTGAGAATATGGGATCGTGTGATTGTAAATCCACCTTGTTTACAACCATCACATGCCAGCAGACTTTTAGCTGCGAGAGAGACTATGGACAGACAAGCTGCCAAGCGCTTGAGAAGAACTAGACGCCAGAGGTTTAGAGAACCACTAGTAGAAGGAGACCTTATCCTTATAAGGAGACCCGGAATTTCTAGTCCTATAGACCGCATATATGGGAAATTTCTATCCTTGTATTATGGCCCTAGTCGTATCCGACAGCCTTTAAACAATGGAAGTTATGTGATAGAAGACATTAGGACAGGAGAACGCATTGGAACCTTTAATGCAGCCAATCTAAAAAAATATCACTCTTGAATGAATTTCAAAGCAAATAAAAATGTTATCCCAACATTTTATTTGAAACGACAGAGAGGCAGATGAACCCGCTGAGCTATGGTTCATGTGATATTTTTTTTATGACAGAGCATTTATGATGGGATGTTGTACTTTTGAACACACCCAGGAAGCCACGTGAAGCTGAGAGATCACGCGATATTTTGAAGTAGCGGTGAATCGCACTTTTGACTTTGGTGTAAACTGCTAATTATTATCTGAGGTCTTATTAATTATTTTTATCTTTCCTACGAGACTCAGAATATTCCATTTCGTCATGCTGCATTATTAAAACATTTTGGAGAATGTTTATTTTTACTTTAGGTAAGGTAATACCCTTGCAGATACGCAAAAAGGAACGTAAGTAGTCGCTCAACGTTTTCGTTTTGACGACCTACTTTCTAGAGACACCCAGTACCGGAGCACTGCGTCTTGAGAATCCGCCTTGTGTAGGCGTGGAATTACATTTGTCCTACGAGACGTAGAAGAATATCCGCTGTTTAGAGTTAAAAGTGATTATAAGGTGCCATCGAGCAAGCAAATACTAATATTCACTGTCGATGAAGTCCAGTGAATTAAATAAGAAGCTTGGGAAATAATTATTGGCAAGTATAGTGTATTGCACAACATTGCTGTGACATCACATATTACCCACGCGTATGTGGAGGGCAGATGCCTAGTGGAAATATACAGGTAATAGTGTTACAATTATCCTGAATAAGTGTGATTATAATTGTATGAGATATTTAAATTGCCAAAGTGGAAATTTCATCTTTGAAACGTCGTATAATTCACGGATGCTGCGTGATACAAAAGTAGCGTCACTAGCACGTGCCGCATTATAAAATAGTATTAGCTCACATGCTAATCCACATCTGCAAGATTAAGGCTGTGTCGTATCTTATAATTGAAGCCCATAATAGTCACGACGGACATTATAATTTTGGAAGTGAGAGGATGAATAATCACGCAACTTATTTCGCTACCCACGTGATTGGACTTTTATTCACCATGGTTGAAGCAGTCACCATGGGCTAATACCATCCCAGTATGGGGGGGTGACGTTTCTACAGGAACCAGCGTGATGGTGGAACTTCCAGAACGATGAACGAGAGGGAAGGAGCCAAAATGCCATTTCCAGGCATATCCACGAAGATGTCGACAGGGACAAATCGAACCCTGGTCTTTGGGGGAGTCCAGATGGGAATCCTGATGAGGAGGATACCGATCCAGAGAGCCAGAGAGGTTTATGTACAACCCTTGTTGTGGAATAGAGAGCTGAGTGAGAGCTCCTCCATTTCGTGAGTTTTTGTCACACCCCTTCTTTGTTCTAGTTTCTGGTGGTATAGTAGTTTTAATGTAGTTTGTGAATCAACCACACTCAGTGTCAGCCATTTTTCTAGGTAGGGATGTAACTAGATTAGTTAGATGTCATTTATTTCAGTTTAGAGTGAGACACCTTTGGGGTCAGACATTTTGGTCAGCCCTGGTGCAGCTTGGTGAACGTCGTGGAACGTCAATGCCTACTTTTTGCTGAACCTGATCGTAGTCATTTTGAGGCTATTTTGTTCAACCCTACTTGGGGTAATTTTCAAGTCTTTGCTGACTGTAGTTATGGCAATCAGATGCCTTGGTTATTAATTGACTGCATTCTTCGCAGCCATCCTTTGTTACACCCCTGACTGTCGTTAGAACGGTCGTATCATTTAGGTAGTCGACAGTAACTACCTGTTTGTAAATGCATTATATTTCATTTTGAATAAGCTCAGAAGCTATTCTTGGTCATGTTTGAACCTAACAACTAGAAGGAATGTTTCGTTGCCTAGCATCGAACGCGGTTCCCAACGTATCATTAAGCAGATCTAGTGTGTGAATCTGTGCCACATTTATCATATTTTCCTTGTGTCGTGTGAGACACTTTTTTATTTGATGTTCTAGCAACTACTGAGTTGCATTTTTAAAGCAAAGAGCTTCAGTTATTGTAAGTTTACTTTCATTTAGACGTCTTTGGTAGAAAGACGGAAGTGTATTACTATACTCAGATTTATAGCGTGCGTTTGATACACGGACTCTGTAGAGATCCGTAACATATGGTAATGTTTTTTATGAACCGGCCAAGTGCAGGTTTTGTATTGATTAAATCGCCGGCCTTGAATAAACTGGTTATGTAACCCAGTGACCTAGAGCACGCCTGCTTCATTGTGAGACAAAACTACTATAGACGAGGACAGAGTACAATTTGTATTCGCTTTTCCTTTCATTGCTATTTTGCTTATGGAAACCAGTTTCCACTCTTGTATTTGATCACTTGTTTTATGGATCGGTTTTTGTTAGTTTAGCGCTCTGTTGCGTGTATTGTCGTATGACAGGTACAGTTATGTAAGGTTTTCTATAGGATGGTGAAGTCTACCCTGTTATAGCAGGATGTTATTGTATGCTTTGTCCGGGGATGATCCCGTTGACCAGATGTTACTGGAAGGTAACTGTTGTACAGGCCTATCCCAGAGTTATTGAACGCGAGCTTAGCGCCGCTGGTAACCCGTGTTATTGTGTGTCCGAGTTGTTATGCTCGATGATTATATTCCGACTGTTGAGTCGAGGCTTTTTGGTGGGGAATGATCTCAGTTGGAGACACTCCGTGCCCAGGCTATTGTCAATGTTATTCGCCATAAACCTACGATAAACCTATAAACCGACATTCTAATAATAAAATGCATAATTGTTGTAAAACAAGCCTAACTAACGATTCTTTCTATCTAACTTTGTTCTTTGCATTCTGGAACTGTTGACATAGCCGTGCAGTTGAAGATAATTTCCTTGTGAGGAAATGACTAGGACAGTTGACATTTTTGTAGGGACCTGAAGCATGTGCGAACCTAGAGTTCGTAGCTTGTGGAGCTCAGGCCATGCGATGTCAGACGTGGTCTCAACTGAGCATTCGTCACCGTAACTATACACATTAGATGACTATGGTTTACAAAGAGTAAACCAAGGTGTAGGCAGGAATTTTTTATAAAACTACTGTGTCTATTTCGTTATTAATTTATGATGCCAAGTGTATTAAACCCTACATGTTACTTTATTGTGTGCTGTTAGCACATAGTTATTAAGCATAATTAAATTGTTTGTTTTTCATGGCTGTACACTTAGCTTTTGGATGTAATTGTTTTCTTTTACGGACGTCATCGCCGTAAATTTTGTTAATTGATAGGACTTAGCTAGTTGAATTAATGTTAAATTTAAATGTCGAAATGGTACCATCCTAACCTAGATTTGTCTTGCTACCCTGTTAAATGTAAATTCAGATATTAGCTTGATCTTGTAACTTGAACTAGGGACTTGCGTCGTGCCATATTCCTAGCGTTGCTGTTGTTGCTTTATCATTGTGAGTTAGATCTTTCGCGAGGGTTTTCAGTAACTTCTCAGGTAGGGGACCTGTTCTTTATCTTAGTTTATTTATTAATTTGCGGACTAGCCGATTATAACCCTCCGAACTAGGCTAGGGGCTTGTGAATTTTAATAAATTTTCACGGTGTTTTACATGAGTCTGGATGTTTATTTTCTCAGTCTAGTTTTAAGGTGAACCTTTCCTTAGGCGGTCTATGACCATCGTCACCATGTACCACGATCCCTGTGGACTACGGACTCTCGTGCCGCTTTAGCCTTTTTGGAAGGTCACCTGATCCTCACGGTACTTTTCTTTTTATTCGATTTATGTGTCGTTAGTTGAGTCATCGTGGTTGTTGACATCAACTAAACGGTCTCAATATATAGGCAAGAAAGATGATATGGGAAATTTTTGCACGTATCGCTGTTAACAAAAAATATGGCCCCTATCTATTATAGAAAGGGAAGAAATATGGATTCCGTTTTACTCAACGGAGGCCATGATAAACAGGACATGGACAGACACTAAACAAGACCTGCGACACTTGGTCAACTCTCTGGAGGTACACGAGTACCATCATAAACTGTGTAACTCTGAGTACTTCCATGACCCACACGACTCCTGTCTATAAATCGTGCGGTTTGCAATGCTGCCGATACCACGTGATCACTCGTGAAAATCAGGGATCATCCATTGTGATCTTTTGCACAAGTGAGAAGTGACTATGCGTGATTATTCAGGTTAGTGGACGGTATCTTTAATAATTATTATTATT
This sequence comes from Meconema thalassinum, assembly GCA_946902985.2. Classification (NCBI taxonomy): domain Eukaryota; kingdom Metazoa; phylum Arthropoda; class Insecta; order Orthoptera; family Tettigoniidae; genus Meconema; species Meconema thalassinum. Next base: position 69,324,953 of record OX336396.1, read on the forward strand.
ATTCTTTCTTCGATTCGGCCAACTAGGGACCACGTCCGTTCAACCGTCTCTTCTTCCGAGCTTTAACTACCGCCCAGTGTTCCCGCATTCGTCTCCGGTGTTCTTGTTGTTTAATAATTATTATTATATGCTTAATTTGGAATCCTGTGTATAACATTTTCATTAACATAACCTTATAATTCGTGTAATTTCTGATTGTGAAAGCTACCTGTGTAACATCACGCATAGGACTATGTTGCGATGTTTCCACAGAAGTGGCTGATGCTAGACCGGCGCAGGGTGTCCCTTGCATAAGTTTCAACCAATAGCAGTCAAGCCTATTTTGACGTGGGTTAATTGGGGCTAGCAGCGCTTTGTACGGTCACCTATCCATTCACGTCATCCGAAGGCCAACTGGCGGAAACGATGGGTCCATACAAGTTTCACTCCCTTGGATTGGCGCTGGGCTCCGTAAGGCGTGCCAGCCGCTCGCGTGAATTACAGACTGTAGGCACAGACAAGATTGCGCCAGGTTATAAGCTCGAGGCAGCAAGAACAAACAACCAGCGCACAAACAAATGTGCTCTGCGATGATATTTTGGTTGGTTCCTCAGTTTAGGTGCTGCGACAACGCGGTCATGTAGCCCCGTGAACTTTGGGTGTGTGTAGAATCTGTCTGATAACAGGTGTTAATTGTGATGGCTGTATTAGTGTGTGTATCTGTTTTTTAATTTAAGTACAGACTGCAACTTAGAATTTTTCAAATAGATCCTACTTTTGCTGCCAAACGCCACAGTCAACGACTACTAGGCCTAGTTCAGACTTAGCTACTAGACACCACCGCAGCCATCTCTTGGCAACGAACGTAGAAACATAAGAGCGTTGTTTACATTCTTAACCTATACAATTTAGCTTCACACAAGTGTAATTAGTGGAAGGTACTTTAACATGCCATAAATCTATGACATGGGACTGCCGGCTTTACTTCCCCTCCGAAGGAAGGCATACTGAGGGATTTTTAACGCTCTTAAAAAGCCAACGGCTTCGGCCGGGTTTGAACTCGCTATCTTGGGCATAGAAGCTCAGCATGCTACCAACTACGCCACCTAAGCCGCCGCGATGATATTTTCTTGTATTTAAAAAGTAGGGCGCGACGATTATGTTATGGCGATGAATATGCAAGAAAATATAATATATGTCAGTCAATCGGGGAGAAGCTTAGAACTTAGATTTAAAGAACAAGACAATGCTATAAAATAGAACAGGTACTCCGCAATGGCAAATTATATGTAAGATTTAAACCAATCTTTCACAGACATTACAATCCTACACATTATATAAAAGGCCCATTTATGAACATACTAGAAAACTTGACAATTCGCATTTCCCAATAATTGGCTCATACTAAACATTAATGACTTGAATTATGAGGACAATATTTTATTTAACCCCCATTTGAAAAGACAAAAACAAATCAAAAACCTACCACAGCAATTGCAACAACAGCAACAATACATGCAATAACGACCACCGCAACTTTACATACACATCACCGACCACAGGCTACTACTCAAACTTCCTCCATCCCCTACCTACCAAGCTACTACTTGTATTTCCGTACTTCCCTTCTTCTCCCACTGTGTCCACAGAACACATCTACTGGCTCGCCAATACATAAAAAGCAGTTCTAAGCTAAATGGGAAACAGCCACATGCTACTTTGTCACGTACAATATGTAATTTCATCTCGCCACACGATTTTATGATTGGGGAAAATTTTTGACATTTTTCTTGTTAAACTATTAAATTCAAATGAATTTTCAGTTCTTTATACTCTTAGATAAAAGGAATTAAGAACAAGGATAATAGTCTTTATCAAATAGCCGGGATCCGTATCAACAATCACAAAAGTATTGAATGGAACTGCATGCCATAAACTTTTCATCTTATTGGACCCATTTTCTCTAATAAGAACTTAAAATTCTTACAACTGCCGAAGGACACGTAAGTCTTGATTAACAAATATAGCATACAATAAATAAGAATGTTACCATATTACAGAAGTCCTTTTATATGCCTAAATGCAATTAGCTTAATCAGAAGAGTATACCATATATGTTACTGTAAATAATTAATTGATAACAGAAGAATTGAACACATATCTACAAGTTAATGCTCACTGATTTTAATGAGAAAAGATCACATAATAAGATGGCCATGGTCAACTATGTTTTGTAGACAATTAAAGGGAAGTGTTTGTATTGTATAACTGTACCGATTTCAAGAATCGATACATGAGGTTAACCTTGGTTCCAGCCCCAGTGTGTGAAGATTCAAGATTTCGCCGGCAAGACAAGCAACATATTTCACGATGACCACCTGCAAAATATTTTGCAATGAACACCTGCTCTCTGCCAATTGTTCCAAGAACTCTTTAACCCTAGAACTGCGGACCGTCTTTCTTCTTCCAGGAAGACGGTGTGTTGTTTAATCAAGTGCGACCGTCTCTCTGAAAGACGGTCTTGGAATTCAAATATAGTACTAATGTTAGCCTTCAGATGGCACTAATTTCAAGTTATGCTGGTTCCCGATGCTTTTATATTTCGTAGTGTAAGTCTTTGGCAAACAAATGACAGTATGCAAGCTATTATTCGGGTGTAGAAGTGGAAGTACTTCCATGTTGATATTGAAGTTGCATTGAGCAAAATGGCCACCAACTATGTAGACGATTCAGAAATTTAGCACTTGATTTTTGACGATTCGTGTGATAGTATGGACGATGACAGTGATTATTGTGTGGATTCGTATGAAAATGAAGATGGTGTAAATAGTGGCAGTGATACCGGCGAACAGGATGTCACGCAAGTTATGGAAATCCCCATCAATGCAAGCGATGTTTATCATGTTCCGACAGACCCTGTACACATGCCTAATGTTAGCCGTGAAGGGGTAAGTGTGAACTAGACTGATATTCAACCCGAAGAAAGTGACTTTCCAGGTAAAAATGTACCGTTTATCGTTCATCATCCTGGGCCTGTGAACTCGCCTCCCCGTAAACGAGCGCTGATTATGTACTTCAAAATCGAGAAATGTCATATTTTTGTAAAAATAATTTTCTTTTTAGTAAATAACAGGAATTATTTGAAACTGGTTCTTGAATTAGTAACAAAAACCTATGAACTTTTCATTTATGATGGCTCTGACGAACATTTAACTCGGCAATATGGTTTTCTAGAGCAGAAAAGTCAATAATTTTTTATTTTTTTATTTTTTATAAAATATTTTTTATGATTAATTCAAAGTGACGAGTCTGAATGATTCACCTATATCAATATAATATAGAACAGTCTTTCAGCTTTATATTGGTGTATGGTAAGTCATATTCATGAACACAGTATGCTTAAAGATACCAAATACCTTTAGTGTGTACTTTATGGGAATTTACTGCAGCATTTGACAGATAAACCTGCAGCAGTTCTAGGGTTAAGCCACATTAGTCCCTCTGGGAAAAGATTGATGTTCCTAACCTGGGAACATTTCACCCTAGCATTTCTTAAAACCTCATTTCTGAGAAGACTCTAGTGATTGAGGTCACGGTGCCACTTGTGGTGCCATCATTTCGCATGGACTCTGTCGTCGTTATAACACTTCTGCACCCTCATTTATGTTGGTACGACTGAGCAGGTCAGGGAGGGGGTAGTCATGCTGTCGCTGGGAAGCAACTTCTCAAGGCATCAGTCAGTAACCAGACTTCCTACATCCAACTTGCAGAACTTGGCGTGTAGAAATCCGCTCCCCGGGGGGAGGTTTTCTTTCCTCTGAGGAGAGGCAAGAAACAGTATAGTAAAACACCAACATTTTTTGGCTGGGGTATCTGACAAACCTTGGACTTTCTAAGTCTGTGAATTTTAAAACATTTAATATGACTGATTCAATCGTAGTGCATTTCCTGGCCACGTATCGTGTGAACTAGCCTGAAGACAACATGTTTTAATTAATAGGTTTTAGGTTAAGTTGTTTTGGTAGGGGTGTGTATTTCTTGTCATTTTGTGTTGTGCTGTTTTCAGGGAGGGATTTTGGGTTAGCTTCATTTTGCCTGTGAGGGTGGGAATCGGCTTCATGTATGTTTCAATTGGGTCGATAACCCCTCGTTACTTCAAGCGTTTCCTGCGGGGGTGTCATTTGTTTTCCTGTTTGCGAATATGTCAATTTTAAAGTAAGGGTTGTGATTTAGTTTATTATTATTATTAATCTTGATTGGTCACATTGGACCACTTGAGTCGTTCCACAATCACTTCTTCTTTGAAGGTAGTACTGCTTGGTTCTTGCGCTCTTTCCAGTACTTTTTCATTCTTTCAGATCGGGATTTTCTCAACTCATCTGAAATCTCCATAGGCTTTCTGTGTGTCATTTCTGCAGAAAATTTGTGAGTTTTAAGTATGGTGTTAATTTTATTTTTCTTATTGTAATAAGTTTTGATTTAATACATCCTTTTAATTGTGACTCACATTTCTTATTGCACGGAATCAGTAGGAGGAGTTTACCTTGTTTCCTCGATCATCTTTTGGCTGGGCAAATTTACCGGCTTTCTGGGTACGTACAGGCCCTCTCATCAACAGGCTAGTCCTGGTTTTGCTCTGGCGACCATGATCTAAATTGTGTTTATTGGAGCGTTCCAACACCTTGGAGGAAGGAAAGTTTCCTTGCTCCGTCTTTCGCGATGAAATTCGCTAGCCGAGTAAGCATCATTTCTGGAAATCTTATGCATTTGCTATTTTGTTTGATTTATTATTCTGATTCAAGTTTTGGTCTAATTAATGGTAGCTAGGGTAGGGTAGTATCACAATAACACCCTTTAATGAAGAAAAGATAGCGCTGCAAGTAAATATGCTCAAAATTGTTATTTCCCTAAGCTGAAGAAGGCTTAATGAGCCTAAACATGTAGCCTACTGATTAAGTATAGTATAGTCTCGCTCAACCAACCTTCGCTTATCTGACATTCCGTGTTATCCAACACTGGTAGACTTATTTTGAACATTTGGTAGAGACTAGATGCTGGGAAACGTGGTGTGGAGCAGCCGCCTTCATCTGCCAAGTTTGTGACATAGGAGGAGCTTACCGCGTTGAGTGCTTACTTTGTGAGGAGCGTGCTTGCTTGCCAGCCAGCCAGTGCAGTGGTGACTGTTCAAGAATATAGAGTTGCACACCGCCTCATTAAAGTTAATATTATTTCTAACGAAAATGTCAACAGAAGGGACATCTGACAACCAAAGGACGTCGATTCCTAACATTTTCTGGTCTGTGTGGGAAGAACTATTCTTGTTTGTCGAGTATAGAGGAATGGCAAAATGTTTAGTGTGTTTTAAGATACTTCAACATGTTAAAAAATCAACCTTCAGTGTCATTAATTATTATTTTGTATGTGTGTTTAGAAGGTGATTTTTCAACAAATGCTTTCTTGTATATCATTATTTGTCATGGAACCAATAGCCGCCGCCGCCGCCTCCTCCTCCTCCTCCTCCTCCTCCTCCTCCTCCTCCTCCGGCCTCATTGGACCACTTCAGTCAATCATTTCTTGGTCCTCTTCTTCAGTAAGTTTACTTTCCGAGTCGCCCAGTAGCTTTTCATTCGCTCTGATGTTCTAAGGCGTTCCTCATCTGTAAATACCCTCTTATCAGTATTACGTTTGTCTATTTTTGCCTGAAATCTTATTTTTATATCTCTCAGTTTTTTTATTTTTTTTGTTTTGTTTTGCAAGTCATCCAAGGTTATTTCTAATTCTTTCATATCTTCTCTAATTTCCTTAATCCATCCTACTTGTTTCATATTCCAAAGTTTCACTACAATTTTTCTAGATAACCTGGTTTCTGGTGTCCTCATGATGTGACCAAAAAAAGAAATCCGTTTCTTCCAAATAGTATCAGTGATGGGCTCCAGTTCTCTTCATTTGGTACTATCTGCCACTGTCCATCTTTCTGATATTTTTTATTTATGCATGTTCTAGCTATTCTTCTTTCTACTTTTAAAATTTTGTTGATTCTGTTTTTCTGAGTAACTTTAAAAAGAGTTACACTTCCATATGTCACCTCTGGTTGAACCACCGTCTTGTAATGTTTTAATTTTGTTGCGATTGATAGACATTTTCTTTTATATGTAGACCATGTTAATTTCTGGGCTTTTATCATTTTATTAGTTCTTTCTTGCCATGCAGGTTTCTCATCCAAGTTGTAAGTCACAATTTCTCCTAAGTATTTAAATTGCTTCACTATTTTAACTTTCTTGTTATTTACTGTTATGTGATTGATTACAAGTGGATTTGATACCATTATCTCTGTCTTTTCAAATGATATCTGAAGTCCAATTTTTTGTGCTATATTTTGTAGGCTTATTATTAGATTTCTGGCTTCTTGAATATTATTAGCCAGTAATGCTAAGTAATCTGCGAATCCCAAGCAATTTAAGTCTATTTGATCTTTCTTGGTTCCAATTCTTAGGCTCCTAGGTTTTTCCCTGTACCATTCCCTCATTACATATTCCAAAGCACAATTGAAAAGTAGAGGCGATAAACCATCTCCTTGTCTTAATCCTGTTTTAATCGTAAACGGTTCAGATATTTCTCCTCTGAATTTTACTTTAGATTTGGTGTTTGTTAGAGTTAGTTTTATAATTTTTATTAATTTGGGAGGAAGTCCGAAATTCCTTAGTATTTTCAGCAATGGAGATCTATGTATACAATCATCAGCTTTTTTGAAGTCTACGAAGGTTATGACTTGCTGTTTTTGTCTACGTTTGTAGTAGTCCATTACTAATTTTAAGGTGATTATCTGTTCAAGGCAGCTTCGCCATGGCCGAAATCCACCTTGATATTCTCCTATTTCCAGTTCTAATTGATCTTTACAACGATTATATAGAATTCGTGACATGATTTTATATGTGATATCCAAAAGGGAAATTCCTCGATAGTTGTCAGGATTTGATTTTTCTCCTTTCTTGTGTAATGGATGTATTATAGCTGTAGTCCAATGGTCTGACAGTTCTTCTTTGATCCAAATGTTCACTATGCATTGGTGTAGTGAAATCTTTACTGGTTCTGCTGCATATTTCCACAATTCTGCAAATGTTTGATCTTCTCCACTCGCTTTGTAGTTTTTGAACTCTCTCAGAGCATTGTAGACTTCTTGGATTGTGGGTGGATTTAGGTTTTCTGATGGTGTTGTAATAGTGGTGTCTGTATTTATTTGAAGCAGTTCTGGTGGATCTTCGCAATTTAGCAACTTGTTAAATGTTTCTGCTAAAATTTATGTATTTCTTTTATTACTATGAGCTAACTCGCCAATTTTGTCTTTTAACATTAATGTTGGAGGATCATATCTTTGTAGTTGTTTGCTAAAAATTTTGTAGTAATCTCTTGAGTTTGTTTTCACGCTATTTGTTTCGATCAACAGAAGTATATCCTTTTGGTACAGCATTCATTATTCAAATAAAACAAATTTTTATTAAAGTAATAATAATATCCACTATATATTACGCTAAGTTCATCCGACAAAAAACTCAAGCTCCTGAGCCAGGAGTTACCGTAGTATGTGAGTTTTGTGCCAAAATCTTCCAAATCGTCTCAATAGTACACGAAAAATCTTGCATTTCTTGAAAAGTCAACGGAAATATATTTATTTTTAACACTAGAGCCGGGCGGGTAGTCTGCACACATGGGGTGCACACAACTCCTTGTGCATTGAAAAGAATAATCAGACGGAAATACCCGCAGCAGTGACGAATTGCACTCCGACTTCATAAATATCAACAATTTGTTAAAAAAGGGTGTTTAAAATAAACATATTTTTAGAAGCCCGCATAACAGTAAAGCCGGGCGGGTGTCTAATGAGCATGCGAGATTTCTCGCACAGGTCCCTAGTATAATGTTAAAAGTAATAAAGGTTCAAACCTATAGGTTAACAGCAAAATATACCATTTATAATGTGCAAGTATTACTATAAAGAATACTGCGCACTGAGGGGAGTCCCCCAATGCTAGACATGTTTGCCCTCCCTTCCACCTCCCCTACATTTCTCTATTCACGTTCCGTTGGAAAAACGGAGCACAGATTCTCTGGCCAGTGACGTCACAGAGCACTGTGCTTGCAGGAGACTGATGTGGAGGACCGGTTACGTATTTGCTCTAGGACAGGTGCAGCAAGTTTCAGTCATTGTTCAGTCTTGTATTACTTGGGTACAGGTTATTATTTACATATACTCCGCGAGTATGGCAAGTAAACAAAAGAAAGTGATCGTTTCCATGGAAGTCAAGTTGAGTGCATTACAGAGACTGGACAAATGAGAAACTCTTCAAGAAGTGGCTTCAAATTACGGTGTTGGACATGTTACAGTGGAAGACTAGGAAAAAAAAAAAAGAGGGAAGAAATTGAAAAGTGGTTTTCTACCAGACCAACAAGAGATGCACTAAAAATTAGAAAATAAAAATAAAATGAGAATACAAAAAGGTAAGGAAAGCCCTATTTCTTTGGTTCACTCAAAACCGGGAAAAACCCTGCCATATCTGGCAACATCCTGCAAGAAAAGGCAGTGTACTTTCAGAATGAGTTTAATGACATGGGACCCTAATTTTATTGCCAGTGCTAGGTGGTTTGCTCGTAGGAAAAAACTGTAGCTTAATATATGTGATAAGGTTGTGAAATTATAAAGGAATTTCAAGAACTAATTCTTGCCGAAGGATTAACTGGTGATCAGATTTTTAACTGTGATGAGACTGGGCTCAATTTCAAGACGCTGCTATCTATAACTCTCGCAGCACAAGGCAAGATGTTTGCACCTGGCTACAAGCACAGTAAGGAAAGATTTACTCTTATTGCCTGTAGTAATGTTACTGGGACCTTAAAAGCAAAATTCCTTACGAGTGGCAAAGCAGCCTAGAGCATTTAAAACATTTCTGTTAATGCTCTACCAGTGCATTACATGAATCAGAAGGCTGCCTCTTGTCTGTAGACATCGTTCAAGACTGGGTTTTTGCACAGTTTGTTCCAGATGTAGAAAAATTTCCGGCTTCAAAGGACATCCTAAGAAAAGCTCTTCTTCTACTAGACAATGTTCTATCACACCCGGATGAACAGCAACTTAGAAGTGGTGACATCAAAGTCATGTTCCTCTCTCCTAACGTGATGCCATAATGCCAGTCAATGGACCAAGGTGTGCTGAAAACATTAAGAAAATTACAGCCGAAACTCCTAACATCCCTGATAGAGGAAATGGACAATGACAACGGTATGGTAGAAAAGTTAAAACGAATCAACGTGAAAGACTGGATAGCACAGGCTTGGGAAGAAGTTGAAACAATGACATTAGCAAAGTCTTGGATCATATTTCTGAGTGAGGCTGAACATCAAGAGGCGGTGCTACAAGAAGACATGGATGGCATTGTCCCCTTATTGAATTACTTTCCTGGCTGCGAGGATGCTAAGACTGAAGATGTAAGTGGTGTGCACAAGATCTGCTGTTTGATCTAACTGACCCTGATATTCTTGATTTCGTGAAGTATTGCAGAACAAAGGATAAAACAATGTCTCACAGTGAAGGCCTAAATGCATTGGATATGGCATTAACCTGCGTTGGGCAACAGCCGGAGGCAAGAGCAACGGAGATGTTGATTTTTCATCGATGGCGAGATCTCACAGCTAGAGAGCTTGACTCAGCAGGCAAGCAGGCATTGTTGACAAGTTTCTTTTCTTAAGGCATTTTGAACCTTCTTTTTCAATACCGCATGTACTGTACAATTGAATTGATAATTCAGTAAATAGAGTATCGTAAAATCAGGGGCGGCTACAACTCATGTGCAGAAGTGCTGCAGCACATTGTTTTATTTGAAAATAATTTAATAATATTATCTATAATCAAATACAGAGCATTAAAAAAGACGTCAGTCAAAGAAGAGGAGATATAACTCCCCTCATAACGACGTAGCCTATCAAATCGTGCACTCTACTCTGCGTCCAGCACTGGCTGTGCAGATCACAGATCAGCGAGAATTTCTTCGTTTATTGCCAGCAAACATGAACTCTGCCTTTTGCGCATGCGTGCCCAACATTTCCGTTGCACTGTTGGGACAACAGCCAAGACCAGAGCAAAGGCTTCATAACGATTCCTCGCTTGAACACAGAGAGGCAGCACTGGACACAAGAAATGAGAACGCAGCAGACGGCTCCCTCTAGAGTCTGCGGTAACATTTAAGAGTGAATCGCTCAAAGCAAACGGGGGGAAAAATTACAGGTAGCCATCAGCTGTTCCCGCCAGAAGGTCTTTTAATCTCCCAACCTACCTCTTCTATAGCCATATTTTGTTAATCGATGCACTATAAAAATTATAATATTGTGTTTCTAGTTTTATTTTTTGAGGGGGGTACGGGTTACAGCACACAACCGATTTTCAACACCAGCCGCCACTGCGTAAAATATGTCTGTTTTAGTAATACAGTATAGCCTACCTATTTGTTATACGTAGTTCATTTTCAAAGTTATTCTGTATTATCCGACATTTTCGGCGGTCCGACGTACTCCAAGTCCAGTTTAGGTCGGATAATTGTGACTACTGTATTCATATAATAAATATAGAAAAGTAAGACAATGGTAATTACAAGAGGAAAGAAAGAAGAAAAAGGGATTGTTACAATTGGAGTTGTAGACTGGAAGTAGTAGAGCACTTCAATTATTTGGGGAGTGAATCAATGGAAAATGCAAGATTAGATATGGAGATCAGCAAGTGAAGACCATGTGGGAGTGGTTCCTATCATCAGGTTCAGAGTCCAATTTGGGATAAAGACTTACCACTGAAGGAAGTGATGTACAGTATAATATTTATTACTTGCTTCATTTGAGGGGCTTGGACATAGTGGTCATTTAGCCCCATGTGCAAGGGTGTGTATATATAGAATTTGCCCGATAGCTTGTGTTATTGTGGTAGCTGTAGTAGTGTGTGTATTTGTATTGGGAAGGAGATGGTCATGGCCATAAGTTAGGAACCATCCCAGCATTTGCCTGGAATAGAAATGGGGAAACCACGGAAAACCACTTCCAGGATGGCTGAGGTGGGAATTGGACCCACTTCTCAGTTTTGCCTCACGAAGCTGAGTGTACCCCCATTCCAGCCCTCAGACTAGTATAAAATTTCTTGACAGAGCCGGGAATCGAACCCGGACCTCTGGGGCGACGGCCAAGAATGCTAGTTGCTATACCAGGAGGTGGGCAACCTATTACAAACAATAACATATGGAGCAGAAACCTGGCCAATAACCAGGAGAGATGAAAGTAAAACACAGGCAGCCGAAATGAAATTCCTGATGAGTATAGTACAGGGTGGGTGAAAAATCCCTACCCACTGCTGCAAAGTTTTGCCAGCGCATTACAAGTTCGTGAGCGAGCGATGGTTGGGAGTACTATAGGTGGAGGGGGGTCAGGACCATGGGAGGTGGAGGGGGGTAGACAGTTACAGCCAAGGTCAAGCTGCAGTTTGCCAGTCTGGAGAGAGCGACAGGATGGGGAATACAAGTGAGTTCAGTAATCAGGAGCGTGACTTGTGTTTGGGTTCACAAACGTCCAAGAAGTGGAAAAACTATGGATGAACTTATGGAGGACTTTGTCGTGAGTTTTGGAAAACCATCACCAAATCGAAGAACTATATTAACATAGGCAAACAAAGCTTTTGCAACGGGAAGTGTTCTTGATATGCTACGTAACGGGACGCCAAGCACTCGTGTTGAGACTTGTTCTGCTGTGGAGGAGTCAATTCAGGGATCGCCAATGAAATCAACATGTAAACATTCAGCATAATTAGACATTCCAAGGTCGACAATGAGAGATCATTTTCGAAAGGACTTAAAAATGAAATGTTTCCGTCCGGTGTCAGTTAATGAGTTAAGTGATGGTGATGTGGAAAATCTTGTCGCATTTTGCATTGTGAGTTTGAAGGTGCCTTAACTAAGTTCTTCCAAACCGTTGGATTGGTCGAGGATCAGATGATGCTCCTGCCCCATTGTCTTGGCCTCCAAGAAGCCCTGACCTCACGCCACCGGGCAATGCACTCAGGCGTATTATTAAAGAAGAGGTGCTTACATCGGTACACCACAAATGATCACCTGAAGGAAACACTTTGTGCTGCCTTTACAAGTAACACCAGATTTGTTGAAGATGAATAAACAAACATGACACCGTATCCAACTGTGCGTTTATACTGATGGAATGCAAACAGATGTTTTGTATCCCTTATCATGTAAGCATTGTGGTGATTTATTATTTACCCCAGCAGTGGGTAGGGACTTTTCACCCACCCTGTACAAGATAGAGTTGGAAATTAAGACATTCGAAAGGAAGTGGAATGATAAGCTGGAGCAAAACAGATTGAGATTGTATGGACATGTGAAAAGGATGAATGAGGAAAGAATGCCAAAACAAGTGATGGACAGTCAGATGACTGGAAAGAGATGACGAGGAAGACCAAGAGAATGGTGGATGGTCTTAATGAAAGACGGTGTGAAAGAACGGAACCTAGATTGGAGTTCAGTGGCTGGGGAAGGATGGTGGACAGACGAGTTAAATGGAGAGGTGTCATATTTGTTCCGAGCCAGCTTAGGCTGGAAAACTGAAAATTATGATAAATACGAGTATTAACAAGGTGGACAAATCTCAATTAAATAATAACCTTCACATTTTGTACAAGGTAAAGATAACGAATATACTAGTGTTCATCGACATCGTTGCCACGAGAGCATAGTAGAGGAGCTCACGTCCGCAGGATCTTGCCTATTGATTGCCCTGCACGTGTCCCCCGGGTGGTGCTGAACGAGCAACAGCGACACAAGGTGATACAAGTGAATGACATAATGTCTCAAACTTTTGGGTATATCGGTTCTTTTTAGAACCAATCAACAACAGACATTGGACCTTCAGTCCGTATTTTACAACTAAATATTGAAGGCATAAATCGTGCCAAGTGTGAATATCTCTGAAAACAGCTGAACAACTTCGGTATTGGTATCGTCAACATTCGGAGAAGCACACCACAGACGAACAGGACTTGGATAGAAGAGGACGATGCTATCCACCAAACAATATGGGATTGCCACCTATGCAAAATCCAGTCTTACAGGAGTTCAAGTTGTTGAGTCAAGTGTCAAGGATTTCATCTTCTCTATAGTTATAAAGGTTAATAACCTAACAGTTGTTAACGTGTATAAACCTCCTAGCATCAGTTGGTCTCCTGGGATTTTGCCATCCCTGCATTAACACTGGAGATTTTAACAGCCATATATGACACTGTTGATGACGATGGTGAGGCATTATCTCAGTGGGTTCAAATATCCGATCTGCACCTAGTTTTTGATGCGAAAGACAAGGGCACTTTCCATTCTGCTCGCTGGAGAAGAGACTACACCCTGACCTAACATTTGTGTCCAAGGATTGCTTTGATCAGCCTCTCAGTATCACACGTACAATATTGTCGAGTTTCCCAAACAGCCAGCAGGTATGAAGATACCCCTGGTGACCTCAGTACCTTTACCCAGATGGAATTTTAATCATGCAAACTGGGATAAATTCTCTTAAGATCTTGACCAGAAGCTGTCTGTTATAAATCTAGAACCAACTACCAGCAACTATGATGAATTTGTCAGCCTGGTCATTTCAACTGCCAAATCAAACGTTCCGAGAGGTTTCAGAAAATATTATGTGCCTGGTAGGAATCCAGAAAGTGAGGCTCTGTATGAAGAATATCAAACAATCAAAAAATGAAGTAGGTTCACAGCTTTTACAGTCATTAGACCAAAATAGAAGAGAAAAGTGGGAAGCAACAGTGAAAGACATGGACTTAGCAAAATCGAGCAGGAAAGCTTGGAGTCTCTTGAATCAACTTACTGGAAAACATTATTCTAAAAAGTAGTGCACTAACTCGAGTCAAGATGCCATAGCAAATAGAATGGTTGAAGTCACCCGAACCAAGAGAGATAAATGCCATACGAAAACTGAAGCATGACGAATAGAAATAAATAGTGTTATCACTCACCGAGTTCAACCGCGCCCCGCTCTGCTAGCGCTAGCGGCGCTGATCCCCAACGCTACACAGGCAGCTGTTCAATAGTGGGATACGCGCTGGGCTACGTAAACCTCTTTACGAAGGCTGCGGTTACGCTGATTACAACAAATTGTGTGTTTAGACTTATGAATAATACTGTCAAAAAGTTAGCATTAATATTCTCTGTCCCCATGTAGAACTATCGTTTAAAACCCTCCGTTAGTCGCGCATTGGTCTGACAGCTCCATGGTTCGTTATATTAGTTTTAATATCAAGCCAACAGTTCAAGTTATGATCTTATCGTCTCGTGACATCTTACACCAAACCATAGTAAGCATTTTTCTGGAGTTGTGAAATAGCGTGCCTAAAAATAACTTTATCACGTGTAACACTTTGTCAGCGTGATATTGATAGTACCAGCGCTCCCAATGATGTTACATTCTGTTAGTGAGTGGCAGGTGTGCTGTTATAACGATTATTTGGCTTAGTATGTTGCCTTAGTTAATATCAGTAAGGAGACTGCGCCTTACGAAAAACTAAGGATGCAGATGAAGCGTGTCACCCTCTGCTGAAAGATAACGAATAGCTAGTTCATGATTCAGTAATTTCAAAGGAATTTGTGACTCTGATACTGAAGACAAAGTTGAAACAAGATCCGAAGATCAGGAGGACGGTAACGGAAGCGAAGAATTGGATGACCGTTTATTTTATTGGCAGGTTGGCCATTATTATATGTCCGACTCATTCTTGGCCACTTGGCTATCACCACGGAAGTCCGGGTTCGATTCCCAGCTATGCCAATAAATTTAATACTGGTCTGAGGGCTGGAACGGTGTTCACTCAGCCTCGTGAGGCAAAAATGTTAAGAGGCGCGTTCGATTCCTACCTCAGCTATCCTGGAAGTGGATTTCCGTGGTTTCCCACTTATCCTCCAGGCAAATGCCAGGATGGTACCTAACTGAAGGACACGGCCGCTTCCTACCTAAATCCGACCTCAATTCCAAATACACACACTACTACAGACATCATAATGACACAGGTTATCAGACGAATTCTAAACAAACCCAAACACACGGGGATACGTGACCACGATGTCGTTAAGTCCCTAAAGAATCAACAACTATTATTATTTTAGGCCTATTATTATTAAGACGGATTTTTTTTCATTTTAGGTAAGGATGGCACGAAATAGAACAAGTAACCATGGAAGGCTGCCTTCATTCCGTATCCTACTGGGCGGCTTTCGTGATTTTACATCAGTGGATAGATATTTCGGTAAATTTTGAAAAATTTGAGGTACTGATCCTGGTTTTAATTTCCACTTCACGCGAGGAAGTTTCACGTTCTCATAGTTCACTACGAAAGAGTCCGCCTTTATAATAATTAAATCTTCCGAAAAACGTTCGTCACAGATTCTATTTTTGATCGACAATTGCTTATCCTTCCACGGAAAAACTCTCGCCCATTTCGAAAACAGAATTGTTTCTTTTGGAGGTGTGAAAAATGTCTACCATCAGATTTTCTTCGTAACCCGATTTACTTCCAGGAACAAAACTTTACGACATTTTCCCGAAACAACAGAAAACTTAGTTGTTTGCACACACAAAGCACTGCACAGACATTCGTAAATTATTACAAAGAAACAAATTCCCTCGAATAATATGACTTCTTGCGCACAGGATATTACAGTACTAACCTCGTGGGTTACTGTCATACGTGCTTATGGTTCGTCGCGACTTCCGCGCCACACACTGGCTGGACCATGAACTACAATGCTTAAGTAGCGGAGTGATGACACTGTTTATTTCTATTCGTCATGACTGAAGTGTACGCTCACGTAGCTCAAACATGGATCACAGAAGAATGAGGATCTGTCCAGGCCTTTTTCTATTCAGGAAGTTGAAGCTGCTATCAAAATGCTGAAGACCGGTAAGGCTGCTGGACCAGATAATATCTACAATGAATTCCTTCGATATATGGGTCTTGTCTACTCTGCAGTGGAATACTGTGCCCCTGTATGGCTGGAAAGTGCACATTTGCATGAAGTGGATACTAAGTTGAATGAAAGCATGCGCTGCATAACTGGTACTGTAAGGTCTACACCTCGCCACTGGTTTAGACATATCCCACTCCCCCTCCTGAGGAGAAAGGAAGCTCTGCTGAGAGAAGCAAAGAAGATCCGGTCATCTCCCTCATTACCAGTTCACCAGGAATTTTGTTGCCCATCGCCACGACGACTTCGATCTAGGAGACCAGCAAGTGTATTGGCTGGCAGACTCTCGAGGGACAATTTTAACCTAAACCGGAACTGGCGGGAAAAGTGGTCAAATTCAAAATCTGGTACTAACGCTCAGGAGATAAATCCAACTCGGAAAATGAATGGATTTGACCTCCCAAGAAAACTATGGTGTCGCCTCAACTGACTGAGAACTGGGCACGGACGCTGTAATTTCTTGCTGGCGCCGGATGGATTCACCAATGTGTGAATGCAATGAAGAGGAGCACACCAAGGACCATGTCATCCTGCGCTGCCCTCTTCATAACTACTTCGGAAGCCCCAGCGACCTGTTTCATCTTTCAGAAAGTGCTGTATGTGGTTAAAAAAACTTGGGACTTGGACTTATGAATTCCTTGTTATAATCACCACACAATTAAATTTAATTAAAATCAAAACTAAGTTAAGGTACACTACAGAAGATTACATTGCCAAGAGCGAGAATGTAACAAGCATTGGAGCAACTTAATTCATACTAGAAGAAATAGGAACCTTCTTTAATCCACTGCAATAACAAGGTTACAAATTAGCCACGCAGCTCTTTAAGCTAGACATAAGTTATGGTAAAAAATTCGGAGTTTATCTTTTATCTCTCACACACAGCGACTGAAACGAAGATCAATATTTTATCCTTACTTTTCTGCTTACAACCTCATTGATTAGAACTGGGTTGAAAAGAAGTTTTGATTTGTGGAGTATACATAAAAGCATCCAACATAAATCACACATGTGAAGGGAAATATATTGGTCAATAGCAGTCAAGGTAGGGAATAACAAGTAGTTCCGTGAAGAACTATATAGCCTATTTTCTTATAACCTACTTATGTTAATTGCCACTATCAACATACAAAATTTCAGTTCGATTGCTGTATTAAATTCATAGATTTTGAGAACCGACTAAATATTTCGAATGGTCGCCATGCTGGATTTTTATATATGTATTTCCTAGAGCTATGAAGCCTACTGTTACTTGAAGATTATTGTGAACGTGTAGTATTCAAACTTCAATCGCATGATTACCGACACAAGAAGTAAAAAAAAATATTTTAAAATTTCCAGCAGCTGCCATCTTGTGGCTATGGAAACAATTGAAATAAATTTGATGCCAGTGGATTAACATTTGTATAAGGATTCACTGTACCAAGTTTCACTGCACTCGGATGGTTAAATTGCGAAAAACGTCCATGAGAATATTTATATTTCGCGTCGCCGCCATGTTGGATTTGTGATCAACAGGTTATTGAAAGTCCTATAGGTGAACTTATGTTCATAGCCCCTATGAACATAAAAAGATAAGTTTGATTGCTATAATGGATTCGTAGATATTCAGAGCCGTCTTAATATTTCGGATGGTTGGCATGTTGGATTGTTATATGCATAGGCCATAGATTCATGTACCATTAAAGCAACATTATTGCGTAGGTTCATTATTCAAATGTTCACTTCGATCGCATGATTACGACACAAGAAATAAAAACTTAATTTTAAAATTCGCACAGCCGCCATCTTGAGGTTACGTAAACAATTGAACTAAATTAGATACCAGTGCATTACAATGTGTATAAACATTCCCTGTACCAAGTTTCATTGCGTTTGGATCATTAAATCGCGAGAAAGTTCTATTTAAAATTTTTCACTTTGCTTGGCCGCAATGTTCGTTTTGTAGTTAAAAGTTTTTTAGAAGTCTCATAGATGAACTTCCAGTAGTGGCCTTTATCTCCGTACAAAATTTCAGGGTGATACCGCCAATAGTTTCAGAGATATAGAATGCCGGTGAAATATTTTCACATCCGCCATCTTGAGGTTATGTAAACAATTGAACGAAATTAGATGTCTGTGCCTTACAATGTGTATAAACATATACTGTACTAAGTTTTATTGCGTTTGGTTGGTTAAATCGCGAGAAACGTCTATTTAAAAGTCACAATTTCGCTTGGCCGCCATGTTGGTTTTGTAGTTACCAGGTTTTCAAAAGTCACATAGGTGAACTTCTAGTAGTTTCCTTTATCACCGTAAAAAATTCTAGGTTGATATCGGTAATAGTTTCGGAGATATTGAATGCTGGTGAAATATTTTGCATGCCGCCATGTTGGATTGGTGAGACGCAACAAAATTTGAAGGGCACGGTCGGGGTGTTCCGGAATAGTGCTATGAACTTAGTGTTTCATTAAAATTGCTCCAGCCGTTTAGAAGTTATTAGGGGGGACCACCATCACACACAGACACACGGACAAAAGGTGATCTCATAAGCCTATTTTTTTTTCATACATGAAAATAGGCTAAAAATCATATGTGGGCTCCAGTAATGGAGTCAGGAATCAAACCAATGCCTGGGATAATGGCCTGAACAAACAGGGTTTTCTATTAAAACAGCTCCTTTAAGATCAAAAGGAGTCTATTGTCAAAAGGAGATTGCATGGAGAATAATAATAATCAATAATAATAATAAACCAATACTTACATTCACAGGCAACTGCAATGGCAAGGACAGAGTTGAAATTCCACTGATAGAGGGATGACCGCTGGAAAGCAACGGTTTCACAGGAATCCCAGTTTCCGAACTAGCAAAAGAATGTACTGAAGACTGGCCCTGAGAGCTGTCACTGTTTGAAGGAGAAATCAAAGGTGGAGAGGTTACAGGAAGGGAATGTGGCTGTAATAGTGGAGCAGAGTCACTTCGTTCCGTTGGTGTGACAGGGGACTGTGGCTGAACGCTTCTATAGCTAGATTCCTGCAAGGACAACTTCAGAAATCGTGGAGGCACCTCAAATGTATGGGATGGGCGACTGGGTTGCGAAACTCCTCTCCCTCGCGATGATGTTGAAGACGTAGTTGATCGGGGCTCTTGTGAAATTTTAACCTGAAAGAGAAGACTGATGGTATACATTTGATCATTAATGGCAGAAGTGTTTTAAAACCCTGCAGAGAAAGAACCAGAGTATTTTGTTTAAAAAGTATTTTAGAAAATAATATAGACATTCGATAGAACGCTGATTTTGTTTGAACATAAATGTAAAAATTTTCATGTCCTAAATACTCTTCCAAAAGAGCAACGTGTGTACCATATTTACTCGCATAATTTCCCTCCCTGATTTTTAGAACGAAAATTTGGAAAATATATATACATATATATTCGCATATTTTCCCCCCTTGTTTTATCTATGGTTTCCAGTAGTTGCGAACCACGAAATTCTCATCTTCGTGATTCATGCCGATGTACGGAAAACTGGAACTAATTGGGAAGTTCCAGTTCATGCTACCCATGCTATAGAGCATCCAGCTTTTAGAAAAGGCTGTGGGTCTTATGGGCTTTTATCTTTAACGGAAACCCCCCCTACACTGGTTTTGTTACCTCACCTTTTATCATGAAGGAACTCTGAACATATATATTTTACATCATAATAGCCTCCTACAATTATCTGCCAATTGATTACCATTGTTATTGCATACAACTATCGTTTATATTACGTCTTAGTTATTTAAAAATTTACGAGGTTTGCACGCTGGAAAGAAGAGCCACGTCCCGCGCTGCATGCTCGCCCGGAGTGGAGCACGTGCTCAGTTCCGCCAGTAACATAAGTTTTGAAGCACTATCTGTCATTGGTGTTACTGTTGTGTGTCTTATTTTCTGTTCGATCGAATCGAAATGGCTGGTGTTTTGGTGAAACGAAAACGAGGTGAGACGCTGAGAAGTAAGGAGAGGACAATAGTCGTAAACGTTTTCAATTATTTAAAGAGCAGAAATCCCGGCCAAGTGTGAGTTGGTTCGCCGAAGAAACTGCTGTTGCTACAGGTACATCCAGATCATTAGTGTTCAAACTGCGCAGTGAATCGGCTTGTGGCCCCCTGGTGACACCTAATAAGAAGCAGAGGAAAAGAGTGAAAAGAAAAGACAATAGACTTACGAAATTTAGTGATTTTGTTAAAAGTGCTATAAGGTGAAAGGTGCATGGTTTCTTTTTAAGAAATCAGCCACCGACATTATCATCTGTGTTAACGGCCGTGAATACAGACCCCGAACTTCCGAATTTTAAAAGAAGCACGTTTCATGCCCTTCTAAAAGATCTTGGTTTTGTTTACGAAAAGCGTGGTAACAAAGCTCTTATGTTGGAAAGAGACGATCTAGTTGCTTGGCGCCATAAGTATTTATATCAAATAAAGACATTTCGAGCAATGAAGATGAATATCGTATACACAGACGAAACCTGGGTAAACACGGGACATTGCATTGAAAGACACTGGCAAGACAGTACAGTTAAGTCATCAAGGCAGGCTTTTCTGGCTGGACTTTCCCCTGGCTTGAAGGCACCAACAGCGCGAGGGCCCTGCTTCGCTATTGTCCATACAGGTAACGAAGGCGGATTTGTGAACGACGCAAAGTTAGTATTCCTGTGTAAAAAGAATACCGCCGATGCGCACGACGAAATGGATGGAGAATGTTACGAACATTATTTTAAACACCAGTTACTCCCCAATCTCCCGCCTCGGTCAGTAATTGTGCTTGACAATGCATCGTACCACAGTAGGAAGAAAGAGCGCATTCCGACAATGTCATGGAAATGGCAAAGCATGCGAGAATGGCTTACTTCCAAAGGTGTCCATTATGAAGACTACATGCTTAAGAAACATCTTATGGAACTTGTGACTTCCATCAAATGGAAATATGACGCCTATAAAATAGACGAAATGGCGAAAGAACTGGGACATGAAGTGCTTCGCCGACCTCCGTATCACTGTGAACTGAACCCCATTGAACTCGTGTGGGCTCAAATTAAACGTTATGTAGGAATGAATAACACAACATACAAAACGAAAGACGTAGAAAAATTGATTCACGATTCTTTTGGAATTGTTTCAAATCAAAACTGGAGTAATTACGTAGACCATGTGAAAGAAATAGAAGTCAATATGTGGAAGGAAGATGAGCTGCAGGAAGACATTGAGCCCTTCATAATTCAGTTGGAAGATAGTTCAAGTGACACCTCTGATAATAATGACCGTGATAGCGACGTGGATATGGAAGGGATCGAGCCACTGGCGGCCGAGTGAAGGATTACATGGTATGTAGAACGACTGGAAAGGCCAAATTAAATATCATTTATTGTTTTATTATTTTTATTTTATTATTATTATTATTTATATAAGTACTGTCTTGTCCCTTGTAAGAATACTAATGGGGAGTATAGAATCTGTTATATATTCCTATCACGCGCAGGCTATTAACAACGAATGAATTCGTCATGTAGGATATGAAACAGCTCATTCATCAGATGATTTGTGTGAGGCATTATATTTCTTTATTCATGGAAAGTCCCGACGAGCACACTTTAAGGTTTGTATACTTGACCATGACCTTAATTAAGGTACAGTCCCAGCGTTTCTCTGGAATGAAAATGGGAAACCACGGACATCCATCTTCAGAACTGCCGACAGTGGGGTTCAAACCCAGTATCTCCCGAATGCAAGCTCACAGCTGTGCGCCCCTAACCGCACGACTAACTCGCTACAATATTACAAATATTAATCAAAACAACAAGAATAAAATTGAAAGAAACTAAATTAAGCCTAACTAATAACAAAAGATGATCAACAGTACCGTATTGCTGACGTAAATGTGCCAATTGAAATTGACACAATATTCAAACCCTGCTGTCGGCCCTCTCCGTGGCCCGTCGGGAGCCCTCGTGTCCTGTCGGCCGGCGTCGTATTTCGTATAAAAACCTCGTTGCTTACCTCTAGATTTAAAATTTCTAACCCCGTATTAGGAAAAGAAGAAATAAAGAACAATTAGCTTCCCCTTAAATGAATTTAAAATGCATGCCAGTAGACTAGTGCTACTGCATGAGACTGAAAATATTTGGAATTGTAATTGTGCATGTCAATACCTGGAATGTTGCATGTAATTGAAAATTATTGTATATTTACTATGATGGTGCTGTACCAGTTCTGTTGCATGTTTTATGTGTCTAGTACTTCTAATTGTGCATTGTAGTCGAAGAACCAATGGGCATGTAACATCTCATAATGTCATGAAAATGCCAACTTAAATTTCTGTATCTGGAGTGGAAGCTCTTTAGGTAAGGTGCTTGTGTGTTTTTGCAACGGTTGGCAACGCGTAATTCGCGCATGGGTTTTCATTTGTTTCTGCTAAAGCTTCTGTTCACTGCGCATGTGCAAGCAGCAACAGAAGTGCTGGTTAGAAAACAAAAGGAGAGTCAGAAGCATTCAACTATGGGGACCTGAATTGGTCGGAAGTGTTCCGTAGGCCAGGCCTCGGAGGCCATAAACGCGTCGTTGGATATACGATGTAATGAAGAATATTGTGATTATTCTATTCGCAGTGGTTTCGGTGTGTTTCTGGATCATATTATAATTTTATTCTTTGAGTTATTGAATTCATAGTCTGGTGTCGTCTGGCCAATATGCTTTAACGAAGTTGCGGCATTTTGTTTTATCTACGAGGCTAGTATAGCCAGAATTACTTTCTTTCTTGTGGCGATTTGTTTTATTTTAATCTGGGTCCATTACTCTATTATTCGACCTAAGTTTGGTTATATCTTGCCAATATTATTTTCTCGCCGCCCTAAATTATTATGTTATCTATGGCTGATCGTCATTTGTTTGGATTGGTCAGAATTGAAATATTATCTGGCCGAGTGAATAGTTTATCTGGCATCATCTGTAACGCGAGTTGAAACAACATTGAAATAATTATTAAAGTTTGGTGAAATGTAATTATCTCGCGTTTCCTGAAGGTTCAGCTTCCCATTATAGTGCTCGGATGCAATGTTGCCAAACTGCGTAATAATTGTTAGCCGCCATTGGAGAATATTATTTGCCTAGAGCATAATTTTAATGATTGGTTCCTTCCTCTAGCCTGTCTGACATTTGTATTTGTTCTGTTTTAAAGAATATATTTTGGCGGTTGTTTTTTATGAAATCGTCTTTCATTTAATTAAATTATAATCGACACATGGATTGAATAGTAAGACTGAATTGATTGAGCAACGTGAACCATATTGAGAAGCAGCATCGTAGTACCAATGCTTGGTAACAAGCAAGAATATACATTTACATTTCTTCACGAATACCACTACAGGGACGTAGGATTGGTTGGTCAGCACTCAACAGAGCAGAAATACTCCCCTAAGGAAATACAGGTTATGTTAACCTCAAATATATGTAGCAGAGCAAACAGGGTCTGTCAGGTTGTAGACCACTTCGGCCGATGAGTTCCAAACCCAGCCCTCCACACAACGGGTAATCCGGCGTTTGTCTTTATACGGGACAGTAAAAATAGTTAACATCGTCAGCATACATACGAGAAGGAAGGAAGAGTTGTGCTCTCGACATCTATCAATCAGTAATGCAAAATGAATGTCGTTATTGGTTCTGTTCGCTTATCCAATACGTTAACACCTGCAAAACTGCTCCTTCCAGGGCGTGTTCTATTTCAGGGGTTGTGTTGTGTCGCTAACTTATGAAAGCGCAGTACTCGAAGCGCGTATGACGTCAGCGCTACCTCTGCCTAGAGCTAGCAACACTGTCGCCATAAGGCGCCACAGTCCTTTCTCAACGCTGGATGCTCTATAGGAGAGGAAGAAGTGTGGTAAGGCCCTACGAATGGGACTGATTACACAACATTCCAGTGCCAGAACACCAGTGACTGCTAGCCATATCTCGCCCTGTTATCAGCTGTGAATCGCATGCGTACAGTAATCGCTTTCAACAGTGTTCTTACATGTGAATTGTTGTACGAAGAGTTTTTAGTGACGTGATGGGATTGAAATACAGTAGTTACGATACAAATTTTAAATCATGCTGCATCTCGTGAATTTTACATAGCACCATCACACGTGCGTTACTGGCGGAAGCAGAAAGAAGAATTAGAGTGTACCAAGAAAACTGTGACAGTTACAGTCGCATGCAATTCATCATCCGACTTTCAACTCCTCCGCCAATATGAAACTATCTTCTAAAATCCCACTGGAACAAACCAAATTAGGTTTAACTCCTAATTCTACACATATACATATATATCTACTCAAGGTCGTTCGCACTTCAATGACCCATCAATTAGAAATTTGATACATCATCGTTTCTGTCCAGTTTACTTATGAGTTTTACATGGAACATTATATGTTTGGAATGCGCCTTTCTAATACCTTATTATCTATGATATTTTCTATTCGGGTCTTTTGAGGTTTAAAGCCCGAACTCTACACTTCTAAGGCAAACAAAAGCCGTCATCATAGTAAAGTAATTAAACCCCGAAACATGTTCGTGGATCGTTTGTCAGCCGGCGAGAAGAGAGAAGTTTCTCAATGTCATGTTGGCATGCGGCGCTCTACCAAAACATTGGCAGTATTGCAAGAATGGAAACGAGAAAAAGGAAGATCGATTGTTAAGCAACAGGAAGAAGAAGTCTGGCAACTAACCTCCCCGGCTTAGGCCAGGAAAGATTCTAAATAGATTGTATAGAATCTCGAGTATTTTATTTATTTTCCGTCGTTTGAAAATATTTACGTTTATCTGATGTTCAATGTGCATCTTACTAACTTGGAAACCTAAAGCGGCTGTGATGTGGAGATCTTTAGATCTCATTTCGGGTCACAATTGGGTAAACTTTTCTTTAAAAAGAATTACGATTCAAATCAACACACCGCAGAGATTTAATCCAGCCAAAAATCTTAACGTAATATATTTTGACACCAATATTCTTTATGACATGTTAACAGCCCACATAATCAAAACCAAACTCAAAAAACCACCATAGTAGAAAATGACATTCCCAAGGACATATTTGTTTATTTTAGGGCAGGTAGCGGGCATGCGGTGGCAGATACCACCCCCTACCTCGCCTCGCCTACCGATCGCTAGCCAGTGCAAGCTGTGTGTTTTCATTCAGTCAGTGAGCTCTATACAGTCCGCGTCACACATCAAGGTAAGCACCACACGTTGTTCGGACCATACTCGTGAATAGGGTCAACAATTCTTTGTAACATTGCAGTTTCATGTTTGTGGTCTCATTCACAGATATGATTTTGGGTGGTTTGGACTTGGTCAGCGGGCCCTGTTTCTTCTTTTCCCGTACATTGGATGTAAGGCAATTAAGATAACACATTATTAAGTTGACGCAGTTCGAATTTATTCGATTATATTCTGATCTTTTTCTTTTCATTTTTGGACAGACTTGGCGCAAAGAGAATCACTACCTCAATTTATCGGCCACACTATTTGAGAAGAAACCTCTTGACAAATCCGATCCATTCAAGAACAAATCCAATTATATCAACACATCATACGATCAAGCTCACATTGAAATGAACAATACGCCATTCTTTATGAACAATAAGTCATCAGATATGATGGCAGAGTCAACCCATGAGTTATCAAGACTCAACGTTGACATTGCTGCTCTCAGTGAAACTAGGCTGTCTGCTGAAGGCAAGATTACTGAATCTGGAACAGGATATACCATCTTCTGGAAAGGAAAGGATGAGGGTGAATGTCGTATTCATGGTGTGGGCTTCGCTGTGAAGACCAAACTGGTAAATTATCACCAACTTACGCCCATTGCAATCAGCGAAAGGCTCATGACTCTCCGCATACCACTCTCAGGAGGTTCCTTTATGACACTCATCTCTGCCTATGCTCCTACCTTAGATTCTGATGATGAAGTAAAGGCTCAGTTCTATAATCAGCTAAGTGAAATCATCTCCAAGGTACCATCTGCAGATAAACTCTTGCTCCTCGGTGACTTCAATGCCAGAGTTGGGAAAGATCACAGGCTATGGAATAATGTGATGGGCAAACAGGGACTTGGAAAATGTAATCCCAATGGACTGTTGCTTCTTGGTCTTTGTGCAGAACACGAACTTTTCATTACCAACACGCAGTTCCGGCTACCTGACCGCTTCAAAACCACGTGGATGCATCCTCGTTCCAAACATTGGCACATTCTTGATTATATCATTACCCGGCAATGTGATAAGAAGGACACTCTTATTACCAGAACAGCAAGGAATATAGACGATTGTTGGACAGATCATAAACTTCTTATATGTAAGCTCAGGATATCCATCAGACCTAAACCACCTAGGAACATCAAAAATTTGCCAAGAAAGAAGTTTAATACATCCAAACTTCAGGATGAATCCATGTACAAACATTTTGGAAACAGGATCGTCACCCAGTTATCAGAAAACCCAGTAACAAATGATATTCAGCAAGAATGGGCCACATTACAGAAGATTATCACACAGTCAGCTGAGGAAACCATTGGTTTTATAGTGCGGAAAAGACAAGACTGGTTTGATGACAACAATGAGGAAATTCTGTCTCTCATCAATGCCAAAAGGAATGCCTATCTTGCCCATCTTCAAGACCCAACTTCCAACACAAAGAGAGATAAACTACTGGAACTCAAGGGTAAATGCCAGACGCAGATAAGGCAGATTAAAAATACTTGGTGGCAACAGAAGGCTCAGGAACTGCAGAGAATATCGGATGCTCGAGACTTTAGGAACTTCTAAGCCGTACTCAAGGAAATATATGGACCATCTCGCTCATCATCAGGTACACTGAAAAGCGCTGATAATTCTACTACCTTTACTGATAGTCAAGAAATCTTGGAACGCTGGAAGGAGCACTTCTCCAATCTCCTAAATCGTCCATCAGAAGCTGCTGAAGACTTCCTCTGTGATGTGCCGCAACAACCTGAACAACTGTGGTTGGCAGTACCTCCTACTTATCATGAATTCAGTGCAGCTCTCACCCAATTGAAACCCAGAAAAGCACCTGGCCCAGATAACATCCCTCTGGAACTAATTCAAGCCGGAGGTCATTCCCTCAAAACAAGAATTTTCATCCTTATCCTCAGAATTTGGGAATCAAGAAAGGTACCTGGAGACCTAAAGAATGCCACTATCGTCACTATCTTTAAAAAGGGTGATCGCAGTGTTTGTGGCAACTACCGTGGTATATCACTGCTATCAATTGTGGGGAAGATTCTTGCAAGAATTCTACTTAACCGCCTCAAGGTTATCTCTGAGAGGATCCTCCCAGAGTCACAATGCGGATTTAGAACTTCCAGAAGCACAATTGACTTGATTTTCTGTGTGAGACAGCTACAAGAAAAATGTAGAGAACAACAGAATCCACTCTTCTTAGTCTTTTATGACTTGGAAAAGGCATTTGATTCGGTTCCAAGACCAGCCATGTGGGCAGTGCTGAAGCGGTTTGGTTGCCCTCAGCGTTTTGTAGATCTAATCAAAGCTCTCCATGATGGCATGACAGGTCAGGTTTGCCATCAGAATAAGATGTCCGATGAATTTCCCATTACCCATGGACTGAAACAAGGATGTGTACTGGCTCCAACGCTTTTTGCGCTGTACTTGGCTGCAATGCTTTATGATTCACCCACAAACATCCCAGGTGTGGAGATCAAGTATCGTTTTGATGGAGGGCTTTTCAACCTAACTCGTCTCCGCTCCTTGAGGAAAACTCAGGTTACTAAGGTTACTAACATGTTGTATGCAGATGATGCTGCGTCACCAACTCTCACACCAGAAGAGCTGCAAGAGTCAGTTAACTGTTACAAAAGTGCATGTGATCGCTTTGGTCTTACCATAAATGTCAATAAGACTAAAGTCTTGGCACAACCTTCACCAGGCACACCTCTTCCTCAGTTCAATATCTCCATTTCAAATTTGCCATTAGAACAGGTTGACCACTTCTCGTACCTGGGCAGTACCATTTCTGTGAGCTGTACCTGTGAGCAGGATGTGGATAAGAGAATTGGCGCAGCCCATGCAGCATATGGACGATTAGCGCACCGGGTCTTCATGAATAAAGATCTATCCATGAGTACAAAGCTTATGGTGTACAAAGCAGTAGTCATTTCTACATTGTTGTATGGCTGTGAAACGTGGACCCTTTACCGACGTGATCTTAGGAAGCTTGAGCGTTTTCACCTACAAAAACTTCGATCAATCCTGAGGATTAAATGGGAAGACCGCATTACCAATATTGCTGTTCTGGAAAAGGCTCAAATCAACAGCATAGAATCATCCATAATAGGTCACCAATTTAGATGGATTGGTCATGTCCATCGGATGGATGATGTGAGATTACCTCGTCAAATGCTATATGGTGAGTTATGCTATGGCACCAGACCTCATGGTGGTCCTAAGAGGCGCTACAAGGACCAATTTAAGCAGACCCTGAAATTGACAGGTCTTGATTCACAAACCTGGGACATGCTGGCTGAAAACCGCTCAACTTGGCGCCGTACCATCTCGGATACTGTAAAGACGTTTGAAAGGGATCGACGCATACATGAAGAGGCCAAGCGTCAAGCTAGGAAACTTCGAGCAGCCCAACCACGTCCTCCTCCAGCAATACTATGCGACTTGTGTGGTCGCTTGTTCCATGCCAGGATTGGACTCTTTAGTCACCGTAAACACATCCATAAACTGGACTGAAGGAAGAAGATTTATACTCGGATTCGAGTTAAAGCCGATGATGATTGCATAGTGTTTTAACATGTTTGTTTTCAGTGTATTTTAGAATGCATTTTAGTTGATGAATGATGATGCACAATGATTTATTGTTTAATTGCTATTATGACAAGGGAAGACATCTTCATACCTGCCAACTTTTGAAAAGGGCTATCAGTAAAACTCACGCGCGACAAAAAATCTAACGATTTTCGACATACCCCGGCTTGACGAAAATAATAATACTTCTGGGCTACAAAATACAATAACTCATGCTTTAAACAGGATACTTCAATGAAATCATATCTACTTACATAATTTGTAGATGAACATAACAATCAAGAAGAAATCCATGTTAATCAGCAGCAGGCGTGGTGAATATTGGTTTGGAGCAGACATAACAGGACTTCCTTGATAGATTACGCTGATATACGATAGTTGAAAAAGGCTTTAAACAATAAAACTTGTTTAACGTAACACAGGCAAGAAATAATATAATACACACTGCAAATCACATGCTAGTTCGACTTTTAAGTCATGGTTGTGGCCTTTTTAGCTTCCTGCAAACAGTCTTGAGAAAATGTTTTGTCATAACAGGGACCAGAACTCCTGGTCTTCAAAATAGAAATAGACTCCAGAGATTCATTGGACATGGATGACCTGAACTGTGTTCTATTTTTCTTCACAAGGCTAAAAAAAACGTTCACATTCTGCATTGCTATGGGGTATGGTGAGAATAGAGAGCAATACTCTAGAAATTCGGTTATACTTAAGAAGTCCATCGGCTCCACGAATTCTTGATATTTGTGTCCAACTGGAATCACTTGCAGCATCTTGATGTGCAGCCAAAGTGTCATCTACCTGAAGAGCTGTGAACTGCCTCTGAAGCTCATTCACCACCTCATCTGTAGTTTCATTCTCTTCCTTGCATAACATGATAGGAAACTTTTCCAAGAAAAAACGAATGGAAGATAACTGTGCATCTTCAATTTTGTCTAACCTAGCAACTTGAGCATTCTTTAACACGTCATCCTTGAGTGGAAACTTGTTGATGATGTAGTCACAGGCAGTATAAAAGTAGTGTCTCACTGATGAAAAGAAAAGGGATTTATCTGTATCCGGTCCGTTCTGAAGGCACTTAACAACTTCAGATGATGCATTTTTTGCCATTTTATTTACAATACATGTCGTTTTCGGGCGACCACAACTATATTTCTTTGCAACTTCTGATGTGGGAAACATCTTAAATAAAGCACCAGCATGATCAGCCGCACTTAAGGGCACATTGTGTTCCACCAAAAAGGAAGTAAACAGACACTCGGCCCTAATTACGTCATTGTCAACGTTTCCAGACTTAGCAAAAAAGGTGTTGATTTTCTTGCTATCTTCCTTCGATTTAACATAACTAATGTGTTTACCGCACTTCACATGATTACTTAAATCGTTTTTTCCACCATGTGCAATATTAATATCACACCCACATACCGTGCAAAAGGCAAATTTTTCTCCCTTTTTTGATTTTAGTATGCACGGAAAATCAACCGAGTATGATTCTTTAAATGTCTGGAAGTACTGTTTCTTGTTGGATTTGTTCATTCTCGATATCTACTAAAACATCGAAAGGAACCTGGATCACTGAACGTCACATAAAATTATAACATAAAACACTTCAGACAGCCAACACTTCATTAAAACATGTCAAAACACACAAAGTCTTAAACCCCGATGCCAACCTCGTGAAGAAAGAATATGCACATGGTAGAAAGAAAAAAACACACACGTGGAACGAATGTAATTAGTCCAAGGAATACAGGAAACTGCGAAGCACGAAGTTATAGCACAAAAACTCGACCGCTTCATTAAAATATGCCATAACCTTAAAAGACGAAAACATTCAAGGAACGCCAACTTCGTGAACAATGAACAACTAACGTGGTCAAAGAATATGGTTTAAATCGCAACGAGCGAACGGAGCGGAACAAAGAATATGCGAAGCAGAGCCTGTCGACACCTAAGATTCACATGGAAGAACGGTTATCCCGGCTTCAAATTCAATCACAAATGACGACACAACTATCACACGGTTATAAGTACGAATCATATCAAAGAACGAGTTATCGACTATCGTGGACTTGCCTTCGACCCACGCAAACAATCGATTGTACGGAAGTGGGCGGTATTATCGAATGTAAATTATCGTTTCAAATTTTTTCCGCGAAATCGTAAAATGCACCGTTCATCCGTAAAACCGTAAAATGCTGCAATTTCCGTAAATTTTACGGATAAACCGTAAAAGTTGGCAGGTATGCATCTTCAAGCAGTGTGAGTGTCGAAACGAAGGGCAAGCGTATGAGTTCGTGTGACGTCAGGCGAGAGCCGTGTAATACCATGTTGCCTAGATCAACGGCGCTGTGAGTACTGACCTAGAAGGGTCAGTCGGCTGTAGATCTCTCGATGCGAACAGGTTGTATGCACTTGCTGCACGAATACTATGTACGATTCGACATGTGTGTGCGAACAATTCTTTTCTATTATGAAACTGGCTAAGTCCAAATCTCGAAGTACCTTGTCAGATCACAACCTAACATGCAGCCTTCGATTACAACTTTCCCAGGCATATGTCCTAACATTGATAAACTAGTTCAAGAAAAACGAAACAGAAAGTGTCAGAAAATGTCCCCGTTATAGTATTGTTCTGTATGGCTCTTTTCTAATTTGCAGTGAAAATGGCACTATGTTCAGTTCTATTTACATTATAGCAAGACAGTCCTTCACTTTAATTACTTTTGTTACATATTTTTTGATAGGAGAGAGCCAAAATATCAATTGTGATCAATTGTGTAATTGCAACAAGGATCATTATCATTAAGACACCCAAGACGTTCAGTTTGTTGTGTTATTAACACCAGATATGTTTCCTGTACAGTTTAGCCCCGCTTTTAAGTTTCCACAATTCATGTTTTGCCTCCATTAACAAGATTTTTCCTCGGTCCCTTCATTTTTGCTATATTTTCAATGCAACCTGGTCCCCGATTTTACGTTGATGAAATTTTAAATTTCCCGCAATTTACACCTAGTAGACCAGCGAACATAAAGAGAAGACATCGATTTTAAATAATAATAATAATTACTCTTCAAACTAGGGCTGAAGAACAGCTAGATACAGAACTGGGTGATTATCAAGGAGGTTTTAGGAAGGGACGGTCATGTGTGGAGCAAATCATGAATCTCAAATCTCTTTCATATCTGAAACTGAGCAAGAAATTTGTAGTAACTTTCATTGATTTTAAGAAAGCTTATGACTCCATTGATCGGACTACCCTACTTAAGATTCCAAAGGAGTTCGGCCTAGACAACAAAACCAGAGCGATCATCCAACAGACTCTCACCAACACCACTTCAAAAGGTAAGTTTAGAGGCGAGATTTCCAATGCCTTCGAGATAAGGACAGGAGTTCGACAGGGAGATGGTCTCTCGCCTCTACTATTCAACTGCGTTCTTGAGAAAGTTATCCATGAGTGGCGCAAAACAATGAGTGATGAAGGAGTCGAAAATGGAATCAGACTTGGTCACAAGAATAAGAACCTATCAATTGACTGTCTAGCCTGTGCAGATGACCTTGCGGTTTTTGCAGATTCGTTGGATACGGCGAGGAAACAGATCAACCAGCTTCAAACACAAGCTGCAAAGGCGGGCCTCCTGATCTCTTTCGAGAAAACAGAATTTATTACTAACATCAAAAAGGCTCCAAAACATATTGAAGTGAATCATGGGAAAATCAAGCGGGTTGTGAAATTTAAGTATCTTGGGGAATGGATAGACCCTACAATGTCCGAAAACGAGGCTTATGCGTCACGCTTGAATAAAATTGAAATGGCTTACCATCTAACTAAGAATGTGTACAACAAAAGATCTATATCCCTGAATGCAAAACTGAAGCACTACTGCACGGTCATCCGGCCAGAAGCTTTGTATGCAGCGGAATGTCTCTCCATGAATAGAAAAGGCATAATGGAAAAACTGGAGATCAAGGAAAGGAAGATATTGAGGAAAATCCTGGGTCCAGTCAAAGAACACGGCGAGTTCCGAAGACGCCACAACCACGAGTTGTACACTCACGTAGAGAAAATAACGGACGTGATGAGAAAAAGGAGGATTTCTTTTTATGGACATATAACCCGAATGAAATCAACACTGCTATCCAACAGAATTTTTGCTTTTCTCCGTGAGAAAAAGACAAAGGGGGCCTGGTTCAATGAAGTAGAGAAAGATCTGTTGGAGACTGGGATTACACGTGAAGATATCCAAGAGCGTGGCCCACTTAGGGAGAAACTTCAGAAACATCGGAGTTTTCAACTTAAGCCGAAGCTAAAAACCGGGAAGGCGTGGACGACAGAGAGAAAGGTGCAACATCGATTGCGAATGAAGGAGTACTGGGCTAACATTAAAATGCAGAAAAAACAGTTGACATGACGTGGTCCTTAGTTGGCCGTAACGAAGGAAGAAGAATAATTACTTGATATAACAAAGCGAACAAAATGTCCATGAGAAGACCTTAAATGTAGCCAGGCCGTGCCAAGCGGCTTATCGCTACCCCAACGGAAACGCATTGTACGGCGTATTGAATGCAGGTGTGGGACGAAGCCATGTGTTATTCTTCATCCTGTAAGGCCGCATGGGAGTGCTACTTTTTTGACTTAAAAGTGGTGATCGTCTTAACAGATATCGATATTGGTTGCTGTCACCGAAGACACGGTTTTGTTTAAGAACAAGTTTCAGTTAAACTCCAAAGCACTGGACATGCCGCGTACTATGCAACTCCGGTGGCCTTGATCATTCAGCTTCAGCAGGTAGGCGCCCAGGGAGCGTGCAAAGCACTGGAAGCAGTGACCAGCACTTTCACCAATAAGCGAAGAGCAAATTTCTCTTGACAAGTTAAGTTATGCAGCTGTTGGTTGGTAATAATAATTGAATCACTAATATTATCTTTGCTAACTGACACACGGCAGCATATTCTTTGATGCAAATGGCGTCTTGGTTTCTTTCTTCGCATTGTGCTTCAAACTGGTGTTGGCAACTTGATGTTTGTGTTTCTTATTAAAGTGAGCAGCTTGTTCAGAAATGGACAAACATAGGGGCAGACAAACTCTTGTAGCTCCATATCTCAGCCAGCTTTAGTGCATAACATCAGACAAGCTAGAATGACACCGGGAATTCCCTGACCAGGTTCCTGCGCTGGCGGTCCACACACCTTAAAATTACAATTTACAAAATATGCAGCCCAGTACATGAATTCTATAATAAATTATTTTAACTATACATTATCCTGAAGCAAGAGCTGGTTATTTCGTATTTTAGCCCAAGAAGACAGTGCAGGAACATCATTAAATAAACCACACCTTAAGTCGCAATGTTAAATTCTCATTGAGACTTTAGGTAAGGTTTCATTAAATTACGCAACCCGTTTCCAAGGTTATTTTGAAGACTTTACCGTATCATGATGACACATCCAAGGCTCGCATCATCTAGTTCAATGATCCGGCTAACAGATGGTGCTGAAATCTAAAAATCGGTATTTCTCGCCCTTCTCGGCTCTTTACGGCATAGCGTAAAATTTTGTGATGCGATTTAAGGTTTGGTTTCCTGGAGAGCGGCACATATATATAGAGATGTTAGGTGGCTGAGTAAAGGCCAAATGCTTATAAGAGTGTGGGATTTGAATTGATGGATGAATCTGGAAAGAGGGATCATTTTTTAAGATTTTACAAGATCCATATCAACCCTACAAGCCTTGCCTTTCTTGTAGCAATTTTGTCATACCTCAATAACCTGAACCAGAGTTTGCAAGGTATTCATACTATGTGCGAGTTGTCTGAATCTGTCTCGAGTTTCAAGAAAAAAAATGGAGTACTTCCTTGTGAATTCTCAGTGTGGTAATCTCAATTTCTTCCCTGCACTTAAATAATTAATTTGTGAAAAATGAAGAGGTCACAGTTTCATGGAAATTGAAGAGACAAACAGCGTGTTTTAATTCCTTCAGATGCCTTTGACAACAGACATCACACCCTACCTCATATCTCAACTGAAAGATTGGTTTCCCATTGATGAAATGTGATTAAAGCTAGAAATGTGTGACTTTTCTGTTCAGTTGTGTGTGCATGACCTTTTTAAAATCTCCACAGACTACAGAAACATTCGGATTGAACTAAGTAAACTGAAAAAAAAATCCCATATCACAGAACTAGCAATAATATACTGTACTAACAATGTTTGGATCAACATGGATTTGTGCAATGATAAACATCAAATGGAAGAACAGAAGTAGTTTGAGGGACGAAACCCTTCGAAACCTGCTGCTCATTTCAGACACCTGTTATGAACCTACAAATATACAGAACTTGTCAAGAACAGAACCTGCCACATTTCACACCAAGTTCTTCTCAGGCTGGTTGCCTGGCAATATGTTGAATTTTTAAATGTTTTTCCAGATTCTTGGAACATAACCAAGTTTTACTTTAGTCATTGAGGCTTTAAGGGGCGGAACTACGAGGTCATCTGTCCCTAACAGTTTTAGTTTGCTATTGCGACTTCGGTTGGATGTTTGACCTAAAGTCTGTATTATTTTTTTCACTTCCAGCATCCCAAGTACCTCAAATAATCATAAAATTAAACTATCTGATCCTCGGGAAAATATAATTGAGAAGGCCTGCTACATATTACCGTATTTACTTGCATATAAGACCCATTTCTTATCCTCTTTTTAATGCTCAAAAATCGCATATCTCAAAAATTAACAGCGTATCAAGTTATCCATTAATGTATAGACACGCCAACATCCTCAAAAATACATTTCAAAACAGAAAATGTATTACTCAGGTTTAAAAGATACAATTATTGATCATTATACAATATTATACATTCAACGAGCGAACATTCAGGTGGATAACATGTTGTCCGATGAAGTAAAAATTCGACGTGGTGTTCGACAAGGCTGTGTGCTGTCTCCAATGCTCTTCAACTTATATTTGGAGGCAATCATGTCTGAAGCCTTGGATGGGTTTCATCATGGCATTGTCATCAACGGCACAGTCATCAATAATTTCCAATATGCAGATGACACAGTCCTGATCGCCGGAAGCACTGAAGATCTCCAAGCATTGCTGAATCACGTGAACACAGTTAGCAATGAGTATGGCTTAAGGATCAACATTCGCAAAACAAAATTCATGGTTGTCAGCAAAGTAGTAATTGATACCACATTATCAGTTACTGATAAAGCCATCGAACGAGTTCATTCGTATAAATATCTAGGGTGCTACCCGAATGACAAATGGGACTGCAGCCATGAAATCAAAGCTCACAATGAGCAAGCCAGGGGTGTCTTTATCAAAATGAAGAATCTGCTGTGACTAGGTGGACCTGAAAGGATAATTGTCTATTCACACCTGCTGTGTCATCGAGATTTTAGTCTGAGAACGACACTACTTGCCCTCAAGTGTTACATACCGTATTTGCTCGTGTATATCTCGCCCCCCATTTTCAGGGAAAAAGATGTACTCGAATATATCTCGCATTCATTTCCGACGCCGTCATATAAATGACCGTAATAACCTTGAGGTAGAAACACGTTCGATTTAGCGTGCCACAACAGTCGTCATTGTCCAGGAACTTACCCCAAGCGATACTAACATGAAGAGCGAGCAACAACGAGTTGATCCGAACTTGTACAATACAAGCTGATTAGGGAACGAGGCGCCGCCTTGAGGCACGTTCGAATTAGCGATTAGCGCGCCAACACGCAATGTTATCGTTCGTTTTGGCGGCAGAGGTTTCCTTTATTGCTGTCCGTCAGTTGCCTTGTAAACATCAGTACCAGTACTCTGGCTTCGAAGATAAAGCAAATCTGTGCTATACCACTCGCGCCAAAATGCTCGTATGTTTCTGAAGATTGCGCAAGTAGGCCTATTGTTACATCGCAGAGAAACGCAGTTCAGTCTTCTCGAATCTCAATGATTTAGTCTTTACTCATCGAGTCGCATCAGAGCTCGGACGCGTGCAAGCCTGCGGCGTGACGCGAGTGCTAGCACGCGGTACATCATTAGTCTTCGGTCGCGGTCGGCTAAGTTCGAGCTCGCTCGTGCATGTAGAGAGGAATCTATATGGAAGATGATCGATCGTATCGATAGCTAAGCGTCTGCGCTCGAAATTCCTTTTCTGTCTTGAATCATCCTAACGAGCATATGACGTCTTTTTCATAGGTTCTTAATGTCGCATAACCATAACGAATAGAAATAAATGGTGTCGACGGGCATTGTTGTGAAGAGCTTCTTGAAGACGGGCATCGCAAATGCATTGGACGGTAGTCAGGATGAAGCCGTATGGGATGATGACCAGAATGATGCACACGCGAGTACCTCGGAGATTGGCAGCAGTGACGGCAGTGACACTGAATAGGGAGAGTACAGTATGCCAATTGCCTTGTTTCAATAATGCAAATTTTGTG
The DNA here is from genome assembly GCA_946902985.2 of Meconema thalassinum. Taxonomy (NCBI): domain Eukaryota; kingdom Metazoa; phylum Arthropoda; class Insecta; order Orthoptera; family Tettigoniidae; genus Meconema; species Meconema thalassinum. The sequence continues at coordinate 69,362,278 of OX336396.1, forward strand.
TTTTTTCGGGAATACGGTAATTCCCCGCGTATATCTACCACCGAAAACGTTCACACATATTTTCGGTCAAAAAAGTGCGAGATATACGCGAGCAAATACGGTAATTACCATACTAATGTATGGACACGAGGGGTGGTCGTTAACTAAAACCTTGGGGAAGAAGTTGGAAGCATTTGAAACGTGGCTGTATCGTCGCATGCTTCGTATATCGTGGACCGACAAGGTGAGAAGCACCGAGGTGCTGGATCGGATGGGCAAGGAGATGGAGGTGCTCTACAACATCAAGCGACAAAAACAACAATATTTTGGCCACGTGATTCGAAATAAGTACCGGCTCCAGCAGCTAATCATGGAAGGCAAGATTGAAGGACGGCGCAGACCAGGGAGGAGAAGGATCTCCTGGCTTAAGAATTTGCGGGAGTGGTTTGAACTTTTGACAGCATCTCTATTTCGAACGGCAACCTCGAGAGTAAGGATTGCAATGATGATCGCCAATCTTCGACGCGGAGACGGCACATAAAGAAGATACAATATTATTATGATATAAATCTCCCACGATCGCTACAAGTATCAGTATACGTGCATGGTAGGGGAGGCCTAATTTCGCGCTCACTGCGTCTGAAATAACGAAAAATACCGTTAGGGATATTCTACTTTTCTTCTTCTTCGTCGCGAATGGGTCTCTTAGGACCACGCGGAATCAACAATGGTTAGCCTTTCTTGCAGCCCAGTACTCCTTCATACGCAACGAATGGGTTTGCTTCCGTTGTGCAGACCAGATATGGTGGTATGGCCGTCTTTCTTCATCCTCGAAACCCCGTGTGAGTGCAAGTGTTCTGATGACATTTCGGTCTAGGAGATTTGGCGATCCTAATTCTTGCAAGTCTTTTTCAGTCTGTTTGTACCAATTTGATCTAGTTGTTTTGTTTTTCAAGTATGTGTGAATTTTGTGAGTTAGTCTATTTGGGTCCATTCTTTCCAGGTGCCCCAAGAATTGGATTCGTCGCATACGCATTTTGTCTGTGATTTTGGAGATGGTTTTATATATTTCAGCATTTGGCTTTGGAAGATGAACACCATTAAAAGTAAAATTAAAAGTAGATCCATCATGATTAGGTGAGAAACATCGTCACTTTCCTCGACTGTATTCCAGGCTACTGTAATTTGAACGACCACCGCCTGATAGGCATATTGACAATGCCAGAAGAGTGAGAGGGATGGCTGAGTGTGACTGTCTGGCTAGGAATTCGGCCTTAGGGCAGGAATTTCCGGGTTATGTCTGTTACAACAGCTAGCCCCTCAAACTTTCTGCAGGTAGGAAAGAAAGCATATGCTTGTACTGTCACAAAATACCATAACAGTAATTGGTACTCCTATTATTTACGGTAATGCAGGAACGTCTGCAGAATACCATATCGAAAATAGGATTAGCAGGAACTCTGTAGTAAACACGCATCATTACATTAGTTACCCCGTATTTTGTAAATAATAGGTTCAATATGCGAGGCAAAAACATTTTCTTTTTCCTAACTTAAAAAAAGGGGGGAGGGTCTTATATGCGAATAAATACGGTGTTAAATTCAATTGTGATGCAAATATCCATATGTGAATTGTAGCTCAAGAAAGGCCACAAGAATTGAAACATGTACAGCAAATATAAAGAAAGTTTCCAGTAATGAATAGGCGGAGTATAATAAATGAACTCTTTTGCTGTACTGCCATATTAGCTGCTGGTAACTGTGGTGCAATAAGCAGTACAATATTGAAAAGCATTCTCGACAACTAACTGGATAATTGCCAGACTGCCTGAAGCATGATATATACATTCAACCATGCATTTCCATTGACACCATTTAACTGTAAACTTTCATCAGGAGGGAATTTCTATTGAATAAAAACAGAAGTCTTTATTCATTATTATATTTTACCGAACAGAGAGATAATTCACAAACCGAATAATCGAGTTTACTGTACACAGTGTAGGGTGCGCACAAATGATTGGAGCGGTTTTGTCAATCATTTCTAGCCATATTATTAGAGCTACGGTGATGGTGTTTGATGATGTAAGGCAAGTATCCCTCAAAGTTTTGTTTTGTTTGAATAGCCTCTTCAGCGATGAGGCTGCATTTTTTCTCAGTGGTAAAGTTAACAGGCACAAAGTACGAATTTGGGGGACTGAAAATCCCCGTACCTGTGAGCAGCACGTTCGTGACTCTCCCAAGCTCAATGTTTTCGGTACCATCTCGAAATTTAAAGTGTACGGTCCCTTCTTCTTCACTGAAGAATCCATTACAGGGCACTCCTACCTGGATATGCTGTAGAATTGGCTCATGCAACAGTTGGAGACAGATAGCATGAACTTCATCTACCAACAGGATGGTGTTCAACCTCATTTCCATGGTGATGTTCGTGACTTTCTGAACAGCAGACTTCCAGAAAGATGGATCGGTCATATCGGGAATGAAGATCACGTCCTCATGTCTTGGCCTACACGCTCTCCGAACCTCACCCCTTGCGATTTCTTCGCATGGGGTTATGTGAAAGAAGCAGTTTTTACGCCACCATTTCCAGCTGATCTAACAGAATTGCGGGCCTGCATCATCAACGCCTTTGTTCAAATTGACAGCGACATTTTACATCAGGTGTGGGACGAACTCGACTATAGAGTTGATGTGTGTAGAGTCACTCATGGGGCACATATCGAGCTTTTGTAGGTGCATAATAAAACTTTGTGAGTTTTTCTGTCTGTCTATAAAATTTTGTAATGTTACATAAAATAATAAACTGGAATTTTTTGAAACCACTTCTATCATTTGTGCGCACCCTGTATTCATTAAATGAATCTACTGAAAAGTACAAATTAAAAAGGGATTGGCGACATCAATTTTAGGCATTTCTTTACACACAAAACAAGCTCTCCCTTCCAAAAGCAATATAGAACTGGCTCATTAACATAAATGAATATACAACACTACACATATTACATACCGTCCTATCTGCTTTGTCCAAGAGTTGACCTCTGCTACTGTTAGAAATATAGCTGTTGACATTTTTAACAGTTACCGACAGAGGAGCTCGGTTCCTGCCTCGATAGGAGTTATCTTCAAAAACCCTCTGATAGCTGGAAGGTGGTGGTCTCCAGTGTGAGGCTGCTGTTCTACGCTGTGAAAATAGTAACTTTTATACTGGTTGCTAATTTCCGTGCAGATTTTAATTGTAATCCTTAAAAACATGGGACAGGACCCGTAAACAAATTATAAAATAATTAATATTTTGTATTTTACGAAAAGTTTTCCATAGAATCTTGGGTTTCACAGCAAAATACACAAACATAACATACCCTGTGAATTGTTGACAACCCTTCTTAGATAATGTTATTTTGTTGTTAATTCATTTTAGAGGCTTGGGACATCTTGGTCATAAGCCTCATATACTTGGGTAAGAGTTGAATTTGTCTGGTAACCTATATTTTTGTAATAGTGTGCATAGCTACAATTATTAGGGTGTAGGATTAATGTGAGAATCTCTAATGTATTCTTCACCTACATTCACTCAGATTGAACCAACTGAATGACAAAATACTTACGGTTCGTAATGGTTTAATTTTCTTTGGAGCAGACTTTTGTTTGGCAATCAGATCAGCTAAATGTTTTGTACTTTTGCTTGGAATGGCATCGAGGATAACTTCACCAGTCCGTGACCGTGAAATCGAGACATCAGGAATGCTTTTCAGAAATTTCTCCAGTGAATCAAAGCCTAATCTTCTGTATGGTATATTCTGACCTACTAAAACTCTATAATCACCTGAAAAACAACATAAGAATACAACATTATAAGTCGAAAAGAAATCAATTATATTCATCCCAAGAAGTATTATATTAACGAGTAGACCTGTCTTGAAGACATTCTGACCATAAAGGCAAGTTCCATGAGAGAATAAGATTTTCTTAGGCTGAGAACTATGCACCAATTTCTTATTGATTTTGATTAGGGTTTCAAGCTATTCGATTGAAAGTCACTTGGAACCAGTGTGTGTTAATTTTGGTACCAATAAATGTCTATTTCAGTCATTTCGCTGCCAGTATAAGGCAGACGTTTGTCTTCGACGATTGCCCTTGAAGCTTGCGGGTGAGCCAGTAAACAGATGCTCTCTCGCTTCATAGTTGTTACTACCGGTCTGATGTAATCGAATTCCAGACTTGAGCTTGTGGCGACACCACTGTTCAGAACAGTACAGCCCACGTCGAAGTATTGTGTGACGCGGAAGTATATGTTACATAGTTACTAACAGAACTCCATAATATTTGCCAATGACTGTACTTCAGCAGTAGCATGAGATAGATTTATCTATCTGACCGCATGGGGCAGGTGACAACAACACAAGTACTGTAGTAACTCGCCCCCTGGCTTCCATTATAATTTTTCACTAGTCTAAAATAAACGTCCAGCCTGTAATACTAATACTGTGCTTTTTGAAGATCACAAGGTGATATTTGTGATTTTATTTGCAATCTAGATTCGATGCAGACATAAAAAGAATCAAACTGTCGCGACTCATGGTGAAGTATAATGAATGAAATGAACTAACTTATGAAAAGGGCTACCGAAAGAAGCCATCATCCTTTAAAAGATAGAGGGGGGGGGAACAGCAAATATCAAGCGACTAGGACTCGGAAGCATCTAGCAGGGAGTGCCATATTCAAGATTGCCATTCAGCAAAATACAAATAGGAGTGATGTATTGAATATTCGCCAGTCACACAGCATCTACCAGCAGCCTGCAGCAGCTCTCCCTGGGGAAATTTGAAAAAGAAGGTCTTGGTACTGTCCTCAACGAATGATCGGTACAGTTTATTGCTTAGTTCGAAACCTTGTTTCACGACACTCTTCACTACGTGGAAATACTTTAAATATGATGGGAAAGTCTCCTACTGCAAATGCCACATAACAGGTTATGGCCTTTAAGCCTCTCCACTGCATGGGATATGCTCACTGTTCACCAGTCATATCTTCACCGATAATAATTCCACTTCAAATACACGACAGTGTAATAGTCCGAGCAATTTGTAAAGTATTATTTCACTCACTTGTTCTGCATAATATTCAAAGTTCCGCACAAATGCAATGTTCTCGAACCTTCAGAGTTCCCAATTGGGTAGGGCGTGGCCTAGCGGCACTTCGCACTGCACTGGAAAATTCTCGAGTCAAGTTGTTCGGCGTATAGTATCACACTCTGCGCTCTAGGGGCATGGTATCGCTCCCAAAAGTAAGCTGACCTACAGAGATTCCGGTTGCTGTTTTATACTGTCCAGCGGCGTGACGTGTGATCTCAATGACGTAATGTGCTTTACCTTCTATAATTATCTTTTCAACGCGTTGTGCGATTTACTTGATTCTTTTTGCAAAATAGTCATAAAATTAGTGGCTATTTTATAGTGTGGTTCTCTTCTCTGCTATGCAACTAGGTAAGAATTATTAATCTTTCTAGCATGTTCGGCTTCTTGCTATTTGCTGTGACTCCGCACGCTATAGAGCATCCAGCGTTTAGAAAAGACTGTGGAACCTTATGGCGACAGTGTTGCTAACTCTAGGCAGAGGTAGGGCTGACGTCATACGTTATGTTCACTCGCTTCGAGTACTGCGCTTTCATAAGTTAGCGAGACAACACAACCCCAGCAACTATCTGAAATAGAACACGCCCAGGAAGGAGCAGTTTTGCAGGTGTTAACGGATTGGACTAGTATTAAGGATACCGTACGCGAAGAGAACCAATAACTACATTAATTTCGTTGTGATATGACGCATTACAGATTGACAGATGTCGAGAGCACAACCCTTCCTTTGTTCTCGGATGTATGCTGACGATGTTATCAATTCTTACGTCAGCAATATTGTTGATCATCACCTTTCTTTTGTTATTAGTTAGGCTATAATTTAGTTTCTTTCAATTTTATTCTTGTTTCGTTTAGATTTATATTTGTAATATTGTAGTGAGTTAGCCGTGCGGTTAGGGGCGCTCAGCTGTGAGCTTGCATTCGGGAGATAGTGGGTTCGAACCTAACTGTCAGCAGGCCTGATTCGATCGTACAGAAAATAAAACAGTCACACAACAATAACACCAATGACACTGCTTCAGAACTTATGTTGCCGGCGGAAATGAGCACGTGCTCCACACCGGGTGAGATTGCAGCACAGGACGAGGCTCTTCTTTCCAACGTGCTCACCTCGAATTTTTTTAAATTATTAAGATGTAATATAAACGATACTTGTATGCAATAACAAAGGTAATCAATTGGCAGATCATTGAAGGAAGCTATTATGACGAAAAATATATATGTTTAAGAGTTCCTTCATGATAAGAGGTGAGGTAACAAAACCAGTGGAGGGGGATTTCCGTTAAAAGTAAAAGCCCATAAGACCCATAGTCTTTTCTAAACGCTGGATGCTCTATAGCAGCGGACTGGCTTGCTTCCAGGCGGCACTTGTTTTAAAGTCTGCACGTGGCGCTACATTCAAACTCTCGAATGACATGTCTGCACAAAGGCCACGGGTGCAGTACTGTACCCGATCAGACTTGTACCACTCAGCTGCAGAAGTGTGATCTCATTTCTTCGAGCGTCTGTTCTAGAGTGTCCAAGGAAGAGATTTTTAGGGACCATCCAAAAACCTACACAGTCCTACCAATGATGCTGTCAACTGGCTGAATACTCTGGACTTTGTGTTTTAAATGCCTAAACTGTCACCTGCAATCTACTTTGTAAATATTGCATATATTTTAAGCTTATTGTTATTTGTTATTTCAATTCTTTGCCACAATTTATCCTCATATTACCATACAAAATAAAATCTCTCACCTTGAAATCGTTAAACATTAAAATCTAACTGACACCTCCTAGGTCTAGCCCCTCTGTTCTTACCCTTTCTAGCCAAAATCACTAAACTCCTAGTAATCTCTCCTCTCGCATTTTCATCCCATGACCCCACCACCCTCCTGCCACTGCTCCCATGTACAGGGTGAGTTTTGCTGGAGAGGAGCATGCCTGGCTGCCATTATACAAGCCAGTTCGAGGAGCTGTTTGGGCAATAGAAAGCGAGTGAAAAGCAGCAGCCTAAGCTAACCTGAGCAGCGGCATTCAATTGTGCTCCTGGCTAGCTGGCAACAATCCCATTCCAAAACCTCCCTCCCTCTATTTGTCCCAGCAATCGTTCACGCTACCTCATATCAGTTACCTACAGCTTTTGTAAGAGATATCTTCACTCTACCCAGTTCTTACTCCTATACCTGCCCACTTTACTGGCAGCAATTAGTTAAACAAAATTAGGGTGGGATTATTTTCAACAAAAATAAGAAGCATAACTTCGTACAACTTGCCAAAGCAGTTCAGTCTAACGGCTACAAGGTCAGTTATATGCACATCAGTTCGCACTAGGGGTATGTTTGGATTTTACATTATTTAAGAGCATTTTTACAATTCTTTTTCCAAAACCTTAAATTAATACAACATTTCTGATCTATTTTACTAGAACTCTCGTTGACGCCGTCATCTACAAGTAGCATCCAAATTGATGCCTAACAGTAGAAAAAAGAATAAGCTTGTTTGCTAAATCAAAATATATAGCCTGCACATACAACCTAAACATCAACCACATATTTGCATCTGCACTAGAAGAATTAATAAGCTTTGTTGCAAAATCCAATACACAGGGTGTCTACTGTAAGGATGAAGTAAAAATTAGTTACTTTTTAGCTAGTTACCTTTTAGTTAATTTTAGTTACCTTTGAATTCAAAATACGTCTGCGGTCTGCAAGCAAAGGGGCTCATCACGCGGTGACGAAAAACAGCAATGAACTGTGTTTAAAGCGGTAAATACAATTCACTTAGGGAGTTATACAAATTTTAAAAATAATAAATAAATACTAGATATTTATTATCAAATGAGTTGTTTCAGCTAATATGTCGTCTTGTGCAGAATGCGTTTTTATAATTGCCAAGAGGTTGCTCTGCTCTTGACCGCTTGGCAAGATATCCTTTGTCCCCGCGGTAGATCACGAAGAAATTTATGGGACGTTTCGTGATTGTAACCGAATTCTGTCTTCGCAGTCAAGTACGGAGAAATGTAGAGATGTTACACGATCAGCACTGGTCTCACCCGTTTGTCAAGATTCCCGTAGTTTTCGCGATAGAACACTGATAAATATCGCGATTTAGATAATCGGTGTCACTTTTAGTTGTTTGACGAGATTTCCATTGTCCTTGAAGTCAGGCACGAGAAAATATAGCATTATTACACAATCGGCGCCACTGGCTGTCCGTTTGACAAGAATCAGTTGTCCTCGTCATTGAATGCTGAGAAATATCGCAATGTATCGCAATCGCTGCCGTTTTACAAGATTCACGTTGTCCTCGCGATATTATGCACTTCTCGCTCCCCGTACGCTTTTAAGTGTACGGTCATGGGAAAAGTGGCGAGTAGGTTTCGGAATGTGCCCAATCATCTTTGACGGGATTCCCGCAGTCCTCGTGGTCACAAGTTCACGATAGGGGACGGGTTTTATGATTTTGCGCTACTGACGTCGGTCCATTTGACCCTATTCCCGCAGGCAAGTCGTACGGTCAGCCGGCCGTCTTGAGTATGAATGTTCGAAGTAGGTATCAAATATTAAGAATTATTCTGAGAGGTTCGCACGAATAATACGACTAGAGGAACGTTTTCTTTCGAATGCGAATCACAAATTATACAAGTTGTCGAAATAGCTGGTTAGATTATAATATATCCAATGGAACCAAAGTTCGAAGGAAAAATCGACATATAACGGAATTTCGAATTAACCATACTGGATGTCGCAAATTTAAGAGACAGATTTTTAAGATAAGTTCTAGCCTACGTATTTCGAAGCTTTTTCAAAATCCTTTTTCGAAACGGTAACATTACTCAAGATTGCGACATTAAATTATTTCAAGTTGATTCTGGACTTCAATTTGAAATAGTCTCCAAATAAATGCGAGAAATACGAGGTTTCTGATTAATTTCAAAAGTTTTCGCGAATAAACGTCTCGCGAAAAGTCAGGTTTCCTAATAACACATAAATATTTCACACAAAACTAAAAGGTAATCTTGATGCCGAAAATATACGCTGAACAATGTATACCACTCATGGTAACCTCAGTATGCATTTCCTCGAGGTCGGGCACGGGAAATATAGCTTTTGCAAACGGCGCCGCTTGCGTGAAACTCGCTCCATCGCAATCTCAGAGCCTAGAGGGGCGAGTTTAAATGATTCAATCCACCCTCGGAAAATTTTCGTTACCCATATGTAAAATTTGTTACTTTTTCGTTACTTTCGTAACCCATTTGTAAAATTCGTTACTTTCGTTACCAGTAGACACCCCGATATATAATACGGTTCTATCCTGATAATATGAGTGCGGATAATTCGCGGAACTCCAAGAGTTTTTTTTTTTTGTTTTTTTTTTTTAGAAATTCTTACATAACTAATCATTACACTACATAAAATAATATCTTCGTTGTTTAAAAGAATTTTAACGCAATGCGTGGACACTAAATTATTGAGATTTGAGGAGACTGAACTGTGTTTCTCTGGGATGTAACAGTAGGCCTACTTGTGCACTGCTATATACATACGAGGGTCGAGTCAATAAGTCATGGCAACTATTTCCTCTCTCGCGCACAGGAGACTACACGATATGCATTTGGAAATTGGTATATTCACCTCAACATACTGTTCATGTTAGAATTTAGTAATTGTCACTATTCTTTGGATTTCATTCTATATTCACGTTTTTTCTATCACTTCCCTTTTTTTGTGAACACCAACCAAGACTTCCTTTGTTTTCTGTTTTCTTTGTGTATTCTCTTATATTCTTTGAAAGTTTGTTCCAGATGTGCAATGCTTTCTCTTTGTGCTCCACGAGGCAAGTCGCTGAAGCTTTAGATTTCAATTACCTCAAGAATTGCTTCAACACATTTCAAGTAGGGCGTCAGTGTAGCTTTCTGCATTCTCCATGAAGACTACCCAATTTTTGGACTGCCTAAAAATCGATTATGTATAACTTATTTTTTGTCATGTTGCCAATATGTTTTCCCCACTCTTTCTCCCCCTTATTTTCCCTTTCTGCCTTCGCTCGCTTACACGTATGAAATACTCGTTCACTCTTCGCTAAGTGCTTCGCTCAGACTGTTCGGCTCTCTCACTCGGAGATGTCCATCTTTTTCAACCCTGTGTTGATTTTCAAATAAGTCGTCATGTTTTAGAAACATTTTAACGGCTGGCCGTGTACTTCAATATTGCTACAATGACAAGATACCGTAAGTACTTGATTCAGTGGTTTTACAAACAAATTTTTATGGGGCTTATACGAATCCTAATCGGAATGTCTTAGATAAACATTTTCTGCAAAATATGAACGTTTACATACTTGTGCAACTTGCTAATGGCCCAACGAGGGATATTACATTGCTTTGTTGAAGCTTAATCCAGCTCGCCATTAAATGGTTATGAAAGCTTTCTAGTACTTCTGTGTCAAAAAAGGGGATACTTTCCCTTCCAACGTGGGCATCATGCTAAACTTATAGCACTTTGAAAATCATGCTTTGCTTCGAGGGATTTTTCTCCTAAATCTTGAAACTGTACCAAGTTATTCTTCAATTTCATCGTGGGAGTTTTCTCTTCTTGCCCCATTTTATGTTACTTGCTACTGGTTGACATTAGTAGTTAGTAGTTATGGTTGTTTTAAGGGGCGGAACTACGAGGTCATCTGCCCCTCTTAACACAGATTAAAGAATACAAATTTTGAATTGAAATTAAAATTTTGAAGTGGACATCTAAATTTAAAAAGACCAAAAATTAATAAAACAAAAACAAAAAGTTAAATAAAAATAAAAATTTGAAAAAATAAACAAAATTTACGGAAAAACAAAACATTATCATTCAAAAACGAACAAGTCGTTGAGTCAATGTTCACTAGAAAATTTAGATTGCTGGCCCTAACCCACTCTCACTTATAAAGCGGATAACGCGATCAGCAGCCACCGCGTCATCGGCTAATATAAGTTTGAGTGTCATCTGCAAACCAAGGTTTCTTCGTAAGTCTGCAAGATCCACACACTGTGAAAATGTGGGCCACGGTGAAAACGGCTCCACAGGTACAAAGTGGGGGGTCTTCCCTTCTCATTAGGTACGAGTGGGTGTATCTTGTATGACCTATCCTTAGCCTACACAATATGACTGACTCTCTCCGGGCCCGGAAGGAGCTCCGCCACACGCGAGTAGTTCCCTTGATCGCTCTCAGTTTACTGGGCAGTGGGTCAGCTAGCCACCGACTCTCCCAAAAAGCCAGAACTTGTAGGCGTAACTGAGAGCGAATATCTCTAGCGGGTACCTCCATTGGTCGAGGTGGTAGTGATACCGCCTCTATTGCCGCTTGATCAGCTAACTCATTTCCCGCAATTCCCATGTGGCTTGGAAGCCACAGAAAGGTGATTCGAGTGTCAGCGTGGCACAGCCCGGCTAGTAGGTCGTGGATTTGCTGCACTAGGGGGTGCTGCAGGAAACATGTAGTAATTGACTGCAAAAGAGTCGGTACACACGAGAAAGTAGATTCGTGCATCCTGTAGTACAAACTGCAAAGCTTCATAGATGGCAACGAGCTCCGCAGTAAACACACTACAGGCCTCAGGCAAAGAGATCTTGGTTGACATTTTGAACCGAGCTATAGACTCCATATTGTGCTAATTCACACTGGCAAACAACTCAAAAATTCAATAATTTTGAACTACTGCTAATTTCCAATTCAAAACAAACTATAAACCTCAATAGAGATTTTCCGTGTGCTCCGATATTGGTTTCAGCGAAAACCACATGTATTGGGTACCCATACCGCGAAAAAATAATCTCGTGAACAGACTCAAAAGACACACCCTTTTTCCTTTCCATTCCCCGTTTACTAACATCTAAATTTAAGTATATATACTATCTAAGGAAGACTATCTGATACAAGAGATCAGAAATAGAATGTTTCTGCCATCAACGACCGCTTTCCAAGACACTATTAGCAGACAAGAACAAAAAAGAGCAGACGTATGGTGGGAATTTTACAGCTCTGACGCGATGATGAATAGGCACTGGACTCAGACTAACTACGAGTTGAGACATGTTAACAGGTTTGCATGCCATGGTTTCTATCATACGGTCTGCACCAATAGGCGATTTCATGAACCTTGTGATTCGTGTGTGTGTAAACTATGTGATGTTCGGGGTGGCAGATACCACTTGCAAAAATAGATCGAAAGCATTGTGTGATTATGCTAGACAATAATGCACATTGTGTGCAAAAGAATGACAACTATGTAACTGAAAAGAAGCTTGTCATTCTTAAGACATTCTTTTCTTGTTTGGCCATTGGCTGCGATCAATAAATATATAAATTTAAGTAAACAATCCTTGTTTTTGTTTTTTGTTAACTCGAGGCTTTACTGTAGGTAACCTCCCCATTTTGAATTAGCATCATGTAATTTCTGTTTAAATAACTTGGTGGTTATAAATCCACCTTTAAACCTTCGTTCTTATTTTCCTGCTTCGCCCAGGAATTCAGTCGATTTACACTTTTTCATTCCAGACCCTTGAAAAGTGTAAAAGAGGGGTTATACTGTAATAATAATGTTCTTACATAACAATATCTCTTGATATGAGCTTCCATATAGATTTCTATAGTAATAATAATAAAATATAATACGGTATATTACTAATAATAATGTTCAGACTTGGTCCTAAGCACAAAGGGATATACGTTGACTGTCTGGCCTTTGCGGATGACCTGGCCATTTTTGCTAACGACATAGATTCAGCAATCAACAAGATCAATAGGCTGTCAGAAATTGCTGAAAAGGTAGGACTCCAGATTTCTATTCAGAAGACAAAATATATGACAAACATCTGCGATGGACCTGAATGGATTATCACTAACCTTGGAAAAATCAGTCGAGTCACAAATTTCCGTTATCTCGGTGAAGTCATCCAGCAGAATGGATTAGAAGAGGAAGCAATTAATGTCAGGATGAGGAAGTTAGACCAGGCATACCACATTACAAAAAATATCTATAACAAAAAGTCGATGAGTATAGGGGCCAAGTTCCGACACTATACCACAGTTGTAAAACCTGAGGGATTATATGCGTCCGAAACATTAACCATGAACACTAAAGGTCAAGCCGACCAACTGGAAAAAAGAGAGCGTAGGATATTAAGAAAAATTCTTGGTAATAGATGTGTTGATGGACAGTGGCGAATGAGAGCAAATGAGGACTTTTACAAGAACATAGACCCTATCACAGCATCAATTAAGAAGAGAAGGCTACTATTTTACGGTCACCTCATGAGAATGACTGACGATCGATTAACCAAAAGAATATGGAGTTTCATCAAGTCTAAGGCAACAAGGCCGAGATGGTTCGAGGAATGCGAAAAAGATCTCAGACAAATTGGTATTCTAGACAGAGAAATTCGTGACAGGAACACATTTAGAAGATTGGTGAACAACTACCAAGGTTTTAAAATGGCATCAACTTCCGGAAGACGGAGAGGACCTTTGTCCGAGGAACATAAACAGGCACTCGTCGCTGGGGTCAGAAGATACTGGCAGGAAGTCAAAGCCGGAACAAGAGCAAGACCTAGACACTAAAGTGAAGTTGGTTGTTACCACGCAGTCCATAGAGGCTCAACTCGATGTATAAAAAAAAATGTGCAGAATAATAAATTGGATATCGGGTCACCTGAGATGTTACATCCTGCTCAATCTGAGCTTATTACATGGAACATGGACAAAACCATTACAACATGACAAGTTTTGGGAAAATTTAGCATTTACCGCTAATGCTAAAAACCACTAACTCGAGAAACACATACTTTCTCTATTTCTTTCCCTTCTGACAGGGCTCAAAAGACATTTCTTTCTTGGTTATTTCTTGAACCTGGAGCCAAAGCTCAAAGGAATGAGTCAAGAAACTTTGCAATATACTTACATCCCTGACACCATTGCAAAGGATCTTTTGTAAACCTGCAGTTGGAACTTTTACCAAAATTCATTAGCAAAAGTGCACTCATTTCTTGAGCTTTTTGTTTTTTCTTAAGTCGAAAGGCCAAAATCCATTTTATTGGGTCTTGCGATTTTTACAAATCCCTAGTAATCAAATAATGTTTCAGTTTAATTTAAGTCTCCACACCTGGGTAAAATGTCAAAAACAAAGGAATGATTGACATTAAATTGTAAAGTAAAGAGAGTTTATCACCAAGCAACAAATGTTAAGCATATAATTGAATCGCCACATGCTAAAAGGGCCTCAGTCCAAGCAACCTTAGGAAGCGATGGGGTGACAAATCTATTGCTGAAGTTGTTGATAGTGAATCAAAACCTAAACATTATTTTCCACAAAATCAAGAGTAGACATGGCAATGCTGGAAGTGTATTTAATATGGGTGCACTTGCTCAGAAACTGAATATGTCCCTTTTAGGCAGAGAAATAAGTGACAGTGTACATAAGATAAGCAAAGACAGGGTCGGGGTGCAAAAAAAAGAAGAGCATAGCTAGGACCAAACATGACATAAAAAACTGCTAGGAAAAAGATGAAACTGACAAAGCCAAGACAGAAGAAAGAAAAATGTACATGGAAGGGGATATGTATGGTGCTGGCAAGTTCTGAGACAGGTATGTTCATTTGAAACGGGTCTGCTTACAAAAATGGCTTTTTCTTGAAAGTGTATTCTTTCAGTGTTCAAAATGCTCCATTCGCATCACTTTTGATCAAAATGACTTGAAATTTAAAATAAACATACAGTTTCATAGTATTCATAATTTGTAGTATTCACTTTGAAAGTGGTTGGTAAATTTTTGAATTATGATGTGCCAGGCCATGGAATATTGGAGTTTTTTGTGAGTTTTATACAATGTACCAAAAAATACCTTTATAACATAGAAGTACTAACCAGACTATAAAAATAATACTACAATTTATTAATTAGTCCTTCTTCACTATAATGAAAAAGTTTTGAGATGGGAAATGTAAAATTGTTGCACCTGGGATATTTTGAAAATCAATTTTCTTTTTATAAATGATCATATTTTCAAAACTAACCACTCAATCAGGTTAAAATTTTAGGAAATTCTTTATGTTAATAACCACAACTCAATCCTAGAATTTCATGTAAATTGGATGGTAATTACAAAACATAGAAAACTCAGTAGGGTCTTAACTCAGTTTGTCATTTTTTATAACTGAGGTCCTTTTAGAATGTGCCGATTCAATTATACACAAGAGAGAGTTCCCTTTCTGCTCTTATATTCAAATGAAAACATTGTTATAGAACATTCTTGGTAAAAAAAACTAGAAAGTTAAATTTAAACATTTCTGGTAGTTACATTTTTTTTTTTTATAGAACAAGCCATGTCTGAGAACATTGCTAAAAGCATTCTGTGGGAGAAAGAAACAATATTCAAGGTGCATAACATGGACAATTGTAGCCACAGGGCAATAGTTGTTG
The DNA here is from genome assembly GCA_946902985.2 of Meconema thalassinum. Taxonomy (NCBI): domain Eukaryota; kingdom Metazoa; phylum Arthropoda; class Insecta; order Orthoptera; family Tettigoniidae; genus Meconema; species Meconema thalassinum. Next base: position 69,377,834 of record OX336396.1, read on the forward strand.
GCTTATTATCTAAAATATAATACAAAGGGGAAGAATATTAGCATGTAATTTCCATTTAAGTCACAGAATTATTAGGGTGTCCACCGAAAGCCCCATGTAAAAATTAGACATTTTCTCATTAAAGGACCAACGACAAGCATAGAAGTAGCATTAATGTGATGGAATCTGAACTTACGATCAAGACTTTGGATGGGTATACCACCTTTCACAGAAAGGAGACATGCTCTCAAATTTGAAATAATATGTTTAGTTTCAGAATCGGCCATGTTATCTGGAAAAGAAAAAAAATTAATAACATGATCCAAACAGATGAACGATTGTATACCTTCATTCATTATTTACCATAAACCTTAACAAAATTTAAGAAGGCCAAGGGAAGAATACACAGTATTGTTTTATGGGGCAGAATAGTGAAATCATATGCCCCCATTAACACTGATGAAATTATACTAGTGAGAGTCAAATGAAAACCTTAAATACTTTTTGCAATTTAATTCATTGAACTAAAGTGGAACTCGTGTTTATTTTCGACATAGTTTCCCAGACGTTCAACACAAATCCTCCAATGCGTAGCATGTGCATGGATTCCTCTGGGGAAAATCTATTGTGTTGTGTGCATCTCATCACAACAAAATTTCTTCTCCTTTCGCCTCATTTAGTGGTCCAAACAGCTAGTAATCACTCAGGGTGAGGTCGGGTAAGTACGGCAGTGGTGGAAGAGTATCAAAGTGAAGGTCGTTGTTGGTTGCAACTATTGCACAGGCAGTATGAGGCCGAGCAATGTCAAGTTGCAAATGACTCCTGTGGTGAAAAGTCCATGCCGCTTTAATCACATAACAATGGTGTTAAATCTAATTTTTATGGTTTTCATTTGACTAGCCCCAATATAAATAGGTTTTATTTAAAATTTAGATGTGGATGCCTAAAAAACAAAAGAGCTTAACAATAATAATAATAATAATTATTAAAAAATTAAATAAAAATAATAATTATAAGATCAAACAAAAACATGCCAAATATAAAATTTGAAAATTCAAAAAAAAAAAAAAGAACAAATCCTTTGTGTAAATACACACTTGAAAATTTAGATTGCTGGCACTAACCCACACTCTCTTATAAAACAGATTACACAATCAGCAACCACCAAGTCATCGGTTAATATAAGATTGAGTCTACTCTGCAGACAAAGGTTTCTTCGTAGCTCTGCAAGATCCACACACTGGGTTAAAATGTGGGCTACGGTGAATACGGCTCCACAGGCGCAAAGTGGGGGGGTCTTCCATTCTCATTTGATCCAAGTGGGTGGATCTTGTATGACCTATCCTTAGTCGCACAAAATGACCGAATCCATCAGTGACCGGATAGAACTCTGCCACACGCGAGTAGTTTCCTTTATCCCTTACAGTTTATTGGGCATTGGGACAGCTAGAGAAACCGCCTCTTTTGCAGCTTGATTCACTAACTCATTTCCCACAATTCCCAAGCGGCTCGGTAGCCACAGAAAGGAGATAAGAGTGTCAGCGCTGCACAACCCAGCTAGAAGTTCATGGATTCGCTGCATGAGCAAATATTGCGGGAAACGTAAGCAATTCACTGCGAAGAACTCAAGGAGTCAGTAAACACAAGGAAGTGGATTCATGCATCCTGTAGTGCAAGCTTCATAGAATGCCAACGAGCTCCACAGTACAAAAACTACAGATCTGAGGCAAAGAGATCTTCGTATTTTCGCCAACGATTATGTAAATAACACGATGATGATAATTGTTGTTTTAAGGGGCCTAACATCGACGTTATCGGCCCCTAATGAAATGAAATGGCATGAAATGAAAGGATGTAGATCAAAACAACTCACTGCCATGGATGAAACGAAAATGGTGTTTATAAAACAGACAGTGAGCCCCAAAAATTATGCCTTATTTGAATAAAAAGAATAAAAGGTGGATGGTAAAAAAGGATAAAACAAATAAGGCATAGTGAACAATAAAATAGATGAACACAATAAAAAACAAAAGATTTAACCTGAATTAAAAGTCGAAACTACACATTAAAACTTAAAAAAGTAACCACTCTCCCTCATGAACCGGATGACAAGGTCAGCTGACGGCTCGTCATCACGGAGAATAAGGGAGAGGGTATTAGGCAGTTTAAGAGTCCTTCGCAGATCGGCCAGATCCACACACTCCAAGAGAAGGTGTGCCAAGGTCAGGTGGGCGCCGAAGGACACACAGGGGGATCTTCTCTCTTTAGCAAGTGAGAGTGCGTAGCAATCCCATGGCCGATCCGGAGTCGACAGAGTACCACAGCTTCCTTCCGGAGGGATCGAAAGGAAGATTTCCACACCTTCGTTGTCTCCTTGATGCCTCTCAGTTTGTTGGGAGGAGGCGTGACACGCCATGCTTCCTCCCAATGCGACAGGATCGAATGCCGCAACTGAGAGCGCATATCACAAGCAGGCACCTTATACGGTAGCGAGGGCAGTGCGACTGCCTCTCTCGACGCCTGATCAGAAAGCTCGTTTCCCGCAATACTCCTGTGGCTAGGAAGCCACACAAAGATCACCCCGGTTCCAGTGTTACGCGAAATGACGAGCAGGACGTGTACACGCTGGACCAACGGGTGCTTCGGGAAACACACATCGATCGCTTGCAGCGCACTCAGAGAGTCAGTACGCACAAGAAAGTGCAGGTGATCGTCTGATAACTTGTACCACAGAGCCTCTAAGATGGCATAGAGCTCACTGTGTACACGCCACAGGCCTCGGGAAGTGAAAATAGAAACCGACGATCCTCAACCACAAATGCACAGCCTACTTTCTCGCTTACCCTCGAACCGTCCGTGAATAGAAGCCCTGATCCCGGATACCGGCTCACCACGGACTGGAACAGCCTCCGATGGACAGAGGAGTCCGTGTCCGACTTGGGGCCGGTGTGCAGATCCAGGATGATATCAGGGCGAGAGACCACCCACGGAGGGGCCTTGCTAGGTACTCGGACGATACAGGAGACAGAAGGAAATCGGAACTGACGGTATAAGTCATCCAAGCGAATCCCCGCCGGCCGAGTGGCTCGGGCGAGCGCATCATACAGCCCGTGATTCGGATGGGAAAACAAACAGGGATAGCTTGGATGAAGTGGCATCTGTCGAATAGTTGCAGCATAGGTCAGCAGTACTTGTTGGCGCCTCAGGTGTAAAGGAGGTACGCCAGCCTCGGCGAGCAAGCTGACGACTGGGCTCGTCCGAAAGGCACCCGTCGCCAGCCTCACACCGCCGTGGTGGACACTGTCCAGTTTAACAAGCACTGACTTACGGGCCGAACCATATGCTACACTGCCGTAATCTAATCTAGATAAAATCAGTGCCTTATAAAAACGTAGGAGCACCGCGCGGTCCGCCCCCCATGATGTGCCGCGAAGAAACCGCAACATGTTGAGTTTCTTAGCACAGGCAGTTTTCAAACACCGCACGTGTGGCTCCCACGTCAATTTCTGATCGAAAAGGAGCCCAAGGAAACGGTACGCAGCAACAACAGGCAAAGCTACTTTGCCCAGATAAAGCTCAGGATCAGGATGGAGAGTGCGCTTTCGGCAGAAATGGACAACCGAGGACTTAGCGGTTGAGAATCGAAAGCCATGCTCGAGTGTCCAGCGTTCCACTCTCCGAATAGCTTGTTGTAGCTGTCGTTCAGCGACCGCCATATTTTGCGCACTATAATGTAGAGCGAAGTCGTCTACGTATAGCGACGGTACCACTGCTGGACCAGCAGCAGCGACTATACCGTTTATGGCAATCGCAAATAATGTTACGCTAAGCACCAATCCCTGTGGGACTCCGCTTTCCTGTATATGATATTGCGAATATGTCCCCCCTATTCGGACACGGAACAGGCGAAGGGACAGAAAATTCGCAATAAAAACCAGCAAGTTACCTCGGAATTTCCATTGATGCCGGGTAGAGAGGATGCCGTAACGCCAAGTGGTGTCATAGGCCTTCTCGAGGTCAAAGAAATCAGCGACTAGGTGCTGTCTCCGGAGAAAAGCGTCCTGTATGGCGGTCTCCAGGCGTACCAGATGGTCGTTGGTACACCGAGACGCCCTGAAACCACACTGGTATTCAGACAGAGTCCCCGTTTCTCCAGGACCCACACCAGGCGCCGATTGACCATCCTCTCAAAGAGCTTGCACAGACCGTTATTGAGACAAATAGGTCTGTAACTCCCTGTCAAATTGGGATCCTTATCGGGCTTCAGGATAGGTATAATCATAACGAATAGAACGAAAAGTGTGATCTCTTCTCCCTCAATAGCATGTAATGAATACGGATCGGGTTGGCACTCGCCGCTACGCAGCACTACAGTCGACTTGAGATTGTTGATTTCCACATAGGTTCATGTGCGATATATTAAGTATTTAATCGGTCGGAGTGCTTTGGTGGTGTTCTGTGCAAACGTTTATTGATATACAAGTGCTTACACTATTACTTCATAGTATTAATACCTGAAATGCTATTGTAAAGCATTAACTGAAATGGAATTTAATTTCTTGTCGTGCGTTGACGTTATCTTCGTGTGTTAATTTTATTGTTATTTATTATTATTATTATTAATCTTGATTGGTCACATTGGACCACTTGAGTCGTTCCACAATCACTTCTTCTTTGAAGGTAGTACTGCTTGGTTCTTGCGCTCTTTCCAGTACTTTTTCATTCTTTCAGATCGGGATTTTATCAACTCATGAAATCTCCATAGGCTTTCTATGTGTCATTTCATTGTTATTTAATGTAAGTAAACAGCAGTTTAGCCCTTACATTTCCATGAGTGCTTAATGTGAGTAGTGAAGATGCCTTGCTGTTTTGTACCAGGATGCAGATCTAGCTATGGGGACTTTTAAGGAGCGTTTTATCAAGTGCAAAGGGGCCATACCAGGGAAGGATAGGGAACTTACTGAAAAGTCCTATATCTGTCATGCTCACTTTTCAGAAGATTTAATTGTTAAATTTGACAAATTTGTGATAGAAGGGAAGGAAGTAGTACTTCTCCCAAGAACCAACTGGCGATTGAAAGACTATTCTGTTCCACATATATTTCCTAATTTGCCTAAGTATTTGTCCAGTATGGTGTAAATAAAAATGATCTTGATGCCATTAAAGACTACTTCTGTGAAGAAAGGGATGAGAATAAAAAAGACAATGAGTTTAAAAACATATCTACCGTAGTGCTAAGGAGGCGTGATCAGTTTTAGGCAATAGCCTACTCTAAGAAGGGGTCGTGACTGTGCCTTCTATGTCTGTTAAATGTTAAGTGCTTCTGAAATGACGGTAGTTTATTGAGTTTGGTGTTTGTGGAGTGAAATTTATGGTTATTATTGAATTTTGTAGTAATCTACGGTAAAGTTGAAAGTTGCGTTCGTACGTTGTTTTTTTGCTGTGTTGCAAGACTGTTAAGGGAATGTAAAATGTGTAACAATGTGAAGAAATCCTTTCTGATAGCGAGGTTAATTTTTCAGTTCTTTTTTTATTTATTTACAGATAGCTGGCAAAACTAATTGCATTTTGAACTTGCTCTCTGTCTTCGCTTATTGTCGAAACTGGACTGTTACAGGAGACGACTTATTAAATTATTATTGGGCACAGTAAAGTAAGTGGAGATGTCGAACTTATTAGCGCCTATGAGGATATCTTGCGGTGTTTTAACATGTAAAACAGGTCGCAAGGTTTTAAAGGTCTCGTAAGCGCCAATGCTAAGTTACATCACAGATCGGAGCCAGCGCTGCGCTGCGGCGGACCAGGCGTACTAGGCCAGTGATATCACTTCTTATTCTATTCGTTATGGTATAATGATACCTTCCTGCCATTGCGCTGGAAACACGCCTTCCAACCAGATTCGGTTAAGCACCCTGAGCAAATAACGAATGCTCTCATCGTTAAGGTGCTTAAGCATCTGGTTGTGAATATTATCCGGGCCGGGAGACGTGTCACTGCAGAGCGCCAGCGCTACGCGGAGTTCCCACTCCGTAAAGGGCACGTTGTACTCCTCCGAAGCGCGGGAAGCAAAACTAAGCTAACGTTCCACTTCCCGCTTCAGGGCCACGAAAGGCAGGGTCAGTTATCGGAACCGGATATATCCGCAAAATACGAGGCGAGATGGTTTGCAACGCAATAAGGATCTGTAACCAATTCAGTATCAATGGAAATTCCCGGTACAGTAGAAGATGTCGTAGTTTAGTCCACACTTGAGAGGAGGGGGTATGTGCCGTAATAGAAGACACATACCGTTCCCAGGATTGTTTCTTACTCTGGCATATAAGAATCCGTGCCTTGGTTGGACGACGACGGTAGTGCATATGAGCTCGACGACGGTCTCGTATTGCCGCTGCAATATCCTCTGTCCACCAAGGGACGAGTTTGCGACGAGGAGTCCCAGAAAAGGATGGAATGGACTCTTCGGCGGCAGCAAGAAGCACATCCGTGATGTGCTGTACCTCGTCATCGACGCTCCGGCAACCAAGATCAACGAACACAGCTCGTTCTTGAAACGAGGGCCAATTTGCCCGCTTAAGCACCCAACGACTGGGGAACTCTACGGTTCAGAAGTGTAAGAACGATCGGGAAATGGTCACAGTCACAGAGGTCGTCGTGTACAAACCAACCAAATAGGGGGACCAGCGCACGGCTACACACACTCAAGTCAATGTGTGAGTACGTGCCGTGCGCTAAGCTAAAATGTGTAGCTTCCCCTGTATTTAAGAGAGATAAATCCAACCCTTAAATTAAGCCCTCCACGTCCCTTCCTCTGGGGCAGGAAGATGGTGATCCCCATTGGGGTGATGAGAGTTGAAATCACCCACGAGTAGGAAAGGGACTGGAAGTTGATCAACAAGATCAAAGACGTCATTGATATCAATGGGGCTGGTTCGGTGGAAGGTACACGTTACAAACAGTTGTCATAACAGGCAAAGACACGCGAACTGCAATAGCTTCCAGAGGAGTGGCGAGTGGAAACTCCTCACTATAGCAGTCAGAGCGAACTAAGGTACAAACGCCCCCGGGCGTCTTGTCGCTCTTTAGAGTTTTTTTTGCGTATGGCTTTTAGTGCCGGGAGTGTCCGAGGACATGTTCGGCTCGCCATTTTTGTAGCTGCTTCGAGACGGACACCCAATGGGTGAGCTACAAGTATCGTGGGGGGGGGGGGAGGGAGGGGGAAGTTGGAATGTAAGGGCTAGGAATTGGAAGGTAGCGGCTGTGGCCTATACTTGGGGACCAACCCCGGCATTTTCCTGGAAGGAAGATGGGAAACCACAGAAGACCATCTTCAAGGTTGCCGGCGGGGGGATTCGAACCTCCTCGCCTCCCGGATGAGAGAGACTGCCAGCAGTCATGCCGTAACAACCTCGGCTAACTCACCCGGTGCTCTTTAGAGTATAGTCGGAAACCTCTCAGAACAGTCTCGTGATCAGGTCTGAGGTTTGTTTCCTGTAGGCAGACTATACTCACTGCGTATTGTGCAATAAGCTGACGGAGCTCTGTCAAATGCCTGTCATAACTGTTAAAATTCCACTGTAACAGTGCCATTGTGTGAACTTATAAACTAGGGATAAGTTGGAGCAGCAAGCTACAACGTAACCTCTGGAGGATCATCAGCCACTACGTCGACTATAATCTCCATGGCGAGGTCGTGTAGTGAATCGACTCGGCTGAAGATTTCCTAGACGCAGTTCGGCGGCGGGGGGATCTCCGTGGGGAGCGCGCAGTACTGGGGATCGAAACGTCCCCAGGCGCAGAAGCATCCGCAGGTGGTGGGGCGGATGGCTTCCCCTTTTTTGGAGAAAGGGGATGCGTAGTGCGGGGTCCCTTCTTCCCCGTCTCTTTAAGATATATAGACAGGTCAGGAGCCGAATTCGTCGCGGATTTCGCCGACCGTTTGGGTGAGGAGGAAGTCTAGGACTTCCTCAAGTCCCGAGTGGGGAGTAAGTCTTCAACTTCCTCCCCTGCTGTGCGGGCGGAGCAGCCTTCGCTCGCACAGCCTTCGTGGTGGCCAAAGGTGGAGTTGAAGTCAATTTTGGGCTTTTGGTCATAATCAGAGGTGCTGGTTTCGGAACAGGAAACTCAGTTGCAGGTTTCACAGCTGGGACAAAAGATGAGGTAGACTGAACCAAATTGGGTATTATAACGCAATAATCAATCGTAGGCGAAGGAGCAATCGCGGTATGGTACTTCATGCGGGCTTCCTGGTAGGTGAGACCATCCAGGGTTTTGATCGCCTGGATTTTCTTCTCACTCAGGAAGACAGGGCAATTCCCGTCCCGAGGAGAATGAAATCCAGGGCAATTAGTGCACTGATAAGGTGTTGTGCACTCTTCCGCTTCGTGTGGTACCTTACCGCATGTTCTGCAGATTTCTGGGCTCGATCATCGGGATAACATGTGCCCGAACTACTGGCACTTATAACACCTCATTGGTGGAGGGATATAAGGCCGTACGTCACAACGGTACTTGTAACCTTGACTTTCTCCGGGAGCACCGAAAGCTCAAAGGAAATAATGAAAGCACCAGTATCCACGATTTAACCATTGACCTTGCGCGTAATGTGCCGGACATCAGTCACGTGACGGTGCTGCATATCCTCCTTGAGCTCCTCATCAGTGTTCAGAATCAGGTCCCAGTGGAAAATAACTCCTCGGACCAAATTCAGGGACGTGTGCTTTTCCACTTTGACGGGTATTTCGCCAAAGTGGTCACATTGCAAAAGTTGTTCAACTTGCTCACCAGTCCTAGTCTTGAGCAACAAGCTACCGTTCCTCATCTTTTGTACTTTCTCAAGCTCACCATAGACACCTTCTATGTGGCGAGAAAACAAAATACTTTTTACCAGCTTGAAATCACCCCCATCTGTTCTGGTAGCTACCAGAAACTTGGGGGTGTTAGCACCCAGATTTTCACGCATAGATTGTTCCCAGGGGGTTGATCCCCGTAGGGAATCAAAAGTTAAAGACTTCGGTGTAGGACCACCCTGTTTGGGGATTTTTCTTTTTGAACCCATGGCCAGATCATCCTCCCCGAATGCCACCGACATCCGATAACGGGCCGTCACAGTAGGCGCTACCCAGCCAGGGCAAGGCCCGCCTAGCTTGCAAGGCATTGCCCGGGGTTCCGATGTTTTACAATGCCGTATCGGCATGTACCCCTTGGCATGTACTGGATTTTACAGCTCTGACATTTGGCTGTGCGGGGACCTGCGTAGTCAGGCGGATACTACTGCACACCCACCTGTCGGCGCGGCCAAGACCGGAACAGGCTTTCGAGCGTAATCGCAAGTGTAAGTGGCCCATCCCCTAACTGCACGCATATATAGAAATTTTGGTTGCCAGACCCTGAAAGCAGTAACGGAAAGAAGTGCGATATAACCTAATGAGAGTTATACCACACGGGTGTATGTCTTTTAGAGCTGACTGTCAAACCCTCGAAAGGGGACCGATCCGAGAAACGCTTTTAGTCGCCTTTTACGACTGGCAGGGATTACCGTGGATGTATTCGCTTCCTCCCACCCACTGGGGGTCCAATTCACAAACCAACGCGGAGTCCTGAAAGTATAGCCAAGGTCCCCCCTTGTAGTCGCCTCTTACGACAGGCAGAGGATACCGTGGGTGTATTCTAAACCCCCCACCCACAGGGGGAATATAAATAACAAACCACTTTCACGTTCACCTATGAACCATGCCTGTAGAGAATGCCACCTTCCAGAAACCAATGAACTATGTTGTGGAACTGCCTCTGATAAACTGAGGCATCCATGTTCACCTTAGGATCTTGGTGTTGATGTAACTGGATTTAAGGACGTGGGACTTGCCACGGAGGCACCTCATGTAGTGTCTAGGTCATGCAGGGACCTACAGCCACTCCTATTTCATTAAACGAGCTATCAAGTCTAATACCAACCGGACAGGTGGCACAAGAATGGTCGGCGTACCTCTGGAGGTATTGGGTGCCGAAGAGAGCTTGATGCCTCAGACATTGGCAGCATACGCTGGCATCTAAGAGTTGGAATACATGATTAGGCGATCAGGCTGTGAATCGAGTTGGTCCAGAAGGCACCGGTTGCCAGCCTAACGCCAATATGGTGGATACCGCCCAGCATTTTCAAGGTTGCCAACCTTGCTGAACTGTATGTTGCACAGAGCTGTAAAGCTAAATCGCCTACATACAGCAATGGAACTCCCGTGGGCCCATATACATAGATACCAGATATCAACCATAAGATTAATAATCAAGATAGGTAGATTACATGCTGTATGACTGGGAAATGAAGAGAAGTGTCAGAGATATAAAGGTAATACCATCAGAGGCCTTAGATAGTGACCACAGAATACTTGTAATGAACCTGGGAGTTGTTAAGGATAGCAAGAGGACAGAGTACCAGGAAAGGAGAATCAAAGTATGGAAACTGAAGGAAAAGGAAGTCAAGGAAGAATTCCAGAAGATAATAAGGGAAAGGATGCCAACAGACAATCCTAAAACAGGGGAAGAGGAATGGAAGCAATTCAAAAATACAATGGTGGAAGCTGCAGTGGCAGTAGGTGGAAGAACAAGCAACAGAAAGCAGTGTAAAGAGATACCATGGTGGAATGAGAAAGTAAAAGAAGCTGTGGGAAGGAAGAACAAGGCTTTTAGAGTGTGGTTCCAGGAAAGAACTGATCTGGCAAGGGAAGATTTTAAGATAAAGAAGAAAGAAGCAAACAAGATTGTCGCAGAGGAGAGGAAGAAGTGGATGGTAAAGTGGACAGAGATGATGGAGGAAGACAGCAGAGGAAATAAGAAAGTACTTTATGGGATGGTCAAAAGTAAGAGAAGAGGTCTGCGAGAGGATGTGATAATGGTGGACACAAAAGGAAATGAGGTACACAACAAAGAGACATTCAAGACAGTGTGAAAAGAGTACTTCGAGGATTTGCTAAATCCATGGTCATCGGGAGGAAGACAACGTATTGGAAGATGGAGAAGACAACACAGGAATGGAAAAGGACCTGACTTGGATTGAACTGGAAATGGCTATAGACAAGATGAAAGGAGGAAGGGCACTGGGTGTGGACGAAGTGTGTGTTGAAATGGTGAAGGCAGTAGGGAAGGTTGGGAAACAGTGGCTGTACCATGTGATGAGGGTGGTATGGAAGGAGAAAAAGACCCCAGAAGATTGGAAGAAAGGATTAATTGTCCCAATATTTAAGAAAGGAAGCAGAAAGGAGTGCAGAAATTACAGGGGAAACACACTCATACCACACTGTGCCAAGATAGGCCTATATGAAAAGATATTAGAAAGTAGAATACGAGCCAAACTGGAGAGAGAGGAGCAGTATGGATTCAGACCTGGGAGATCAACAGTGGATCTCATATTTTCAGTGAGACAGCTCCAGGAACACCACTACGAATTTGGAGAGGATCTGTTGATGGCTTTCCTGAACATCAAAAAGGCCTATGATAGCGTGTGTAGGGAGAAGGTCTGGGAAGCAATGGAAAACATGGGTGTGAAAAAAGGGACTGAAGGCAGAGTGAAGGAGATGTATTGTGGAAGTGTGAGTTGTGTGAAAGTTGGAGGGGAAAGAACCGACTGGTTCAGACAAATGAGTGGCCTGAAACAGGGTAGTGCACTATCACCCCTTCTCTTTATTGTGGTTATGGACGAGGTAATGACACGGGTAGCAGGAAAGATAGACGAAGTTAAGATGAAAGCAATGGTGTTTGCAGATGATCTCATGGTCTGTGGAAACAAGGAGGAGGAAATTCAGGAGCAACTGAAGGCTTGGGAAGAAACTGTGGGAGAATACGGATGGAAGTTCAACATCAGTAAATGCGAGATCCTGTTAACGACCAGGAAAAAGGACAGACCAATGAGTGGGATAACTCTTGGAGGTGGACAGCTGAAGAAGGTGGAAAGTCTCAAGTACTTGGGAAGTATAGTGGAGAAAAATGGGAGAACTGATAAAGAGATTACGGAACGTGGCCGACAGGCAGAAGCATTTCTGAGAAGCATTAGGAGCTTAGTATAGAATAAAGATGTCCCACAAAAAAGCAAGGAAGTGTTATACAGAAGCTACTTATATCCCAATACTGACCTATGCTTCAGAAACGTCGATAATGAAGAAAAGAGACAAGCAGAATACAGGCAAGTGAAATGAAGTTCCTGCAAAGTAGGATTGGAGTAACAAGAAGAGACAGGGTGAGGAATGAAAAGGTTGGGGAAACAGTGAAAGAGGAGCCCTTGCAAGGTAGGATTGAGACACCAAGACTGAGGTGGTATGTTGCAAGGTAGGATTGAGACACCTAGACTGAGGTGGTATGGACACTTAAAGAGAATGGAAGAGAAGAAGATTCCAAAGAGGATACATGAGATGCAGATGCAGAAGAAACAACCAAGGGGAAGACCAAGAGATAGATGGCTGAAAGGAGTGGAGGAATGTGTCAAGAAGAGAGAAGAGGACTGGACCAGAGTGACAGCGGAGAGGTGGTGGGAAGAAAGGACTATGTGGCGAGGCTTATGTTCCAAACAGACCCAGCCAGGGGCTGGAAACTGTACAAGATGATGATGATAGGAAAGAGGACTAAGCATGGCAGGAAGTTGGTTGTGCTAGACCTCAGACAGACACTTCTGAAGATTAAATGATGAACCAGACCCAAGAAGAAGTCGCTCATGATCACTAAGAGCACTTTATTACTTGCCTGATTATGTCTTGAATTAAACCACCTCTTGGTTTAGGGGGTAACGTAATTGGCCACCAACCCAGAGGCCCAGATTCGATTCTCAGCTCTGCCAAAAATAGTAATTCTGGTTTGAGATACTGGAAGCCTATTGTTAACATGCAAGTCACCAAAGTGGTGTCAATTTCGAAAACTTGGGCCTGGTTAGTTGTCGACACAGGTAACATTACTGCCTTGATTAATAAACATTCTTATCCCCAATTTTGACACTTTCCGAGAGATATGAGGTCGTACAAAAAACAACTTTTAATACTACACAGTAGAGTCTTTAACGGAAAATTAACAGATAAGAATCAACACTTCGCTGAAGTGGTGCAGAACTGGTTTTCAGTTTTAGGCCTCCAATATACAGGGTCCGGCAGCATAACTTCCTTTTTTTTAATGCGCGCCATTCAGTCGTTAGATGTCGTAGCGGAACGCTAGTGATGGCGTTCGTGACGTGGTACTATAAAGTTTTGTCCCGACACAGTTCAGTCGCCATCATGCGTTGGAAAAGGGAGAAGCGTTCTTTGGCCATTGAGGCCTACTTTTCGAGCGGATGTTCAGTGATCGCAACCCAGCGCGCCTTTCGGAGGCGTTTTAATTTGGCCCCGTTCCCGGACCGGAAATCAATTGTTACGTGGGTCACTACGTTCAGACGAACTGGAAGTGTGACAGGGCGAAGAACTGGAGTCCCTCGGCCTATTTGATCACCTGAGAGCATTAAGGTAATGAGAGCTTCAGTGTTGCGATCACCACGGCGTTATGTATGCAAACATGCATCTGCCCTTGGACTTTCCGATAGGTCTGTGAGGAGAATTCTTTATGCTGATTTTCATTTCCATCCGTACAAGATGGCGAGTGTACAGGAACTTTCTGAACGAGACTTCAATTGTCGGCGGAACGCGTATGAGGTTCTTCTCGAAGTCGTTCCTGAGGACGCCATTTTCTTTTCTTAGTGACGAAGCCCATTTTCATTTGTGTGGATCCGTTAACAAACAAAACATGCACTACTGGGCTGCCACCAATCCTCGAGAACTGCACCGAAGGCCTTTGCATTCACCTAAAGTCACAGTGTGGTGTGCACTGTCCTCAGCTGGAATTATTGGTCCTGGTTCTTTGAGGAAAATGCAGTCACAGTTACAGTGAATTCGGACCGGTATGTAAACCTGTTCCAGGATATTTTTTTTCCTATGGCTGGATGAGTTGGACTTAGGGGACATTAGGTTACAACAAGGCGGTGCAACGGCACACACTTTAAGAGCAACGATGGCTATATCGAGGGAACACTTCCGGGAGCACCTCATCTCACTTAGGGGTGATTTGGAGTGGCCGGCCCGCTCTCCCTATTTGTCCCCTTGTGATTATTTTCTATATGTGGGTGTTTTTTTATTTTTTATTAAGTTTCTAAAAAAGGAAGTTATGCTGCCGGACCCTGTACTAGCATCTACCAAGAAAAATGATGCCGGTACTCAACTTACTGCATTATTTCTTCCTCAGCCAAGATAGTCGGCCCCTTTGTTACAGGATCTGGAGGAGAGAAAAATAAATAAATAAATACAACAGTAAATACAACAAAGAGGGCATCATATAGGCCTAGCATATTTACTCACACCCTACTTTGAAAATACAAAAAAAAAACGGTTTATAAAATTTCATGGCATAACCAATGTGTAACACATTCGTATTTGTGTGCCAGACAGTTGCACATGCTGCTTCACCTTTACTTTGGTTATACCATGTGTCCATCCTGTTTAATTTGGGGTATGTTCCCGGAAGGGGAAAAATATTGTGCATAATATGTCAAATATGTAAGGGATTTGTCTGCCTGCAGTTTTTCTTATTAATCTAGGGTTATGGATGATGTTTGCATATTGTACTTAATCGGCCATGTTCATTTTATATTTATTCTGTCATTGCCAACAGATAGAAAAATTGAATTTATTAGTTTTTATCCTTGGGAACCTCCTATCATAGACCATGGGATTAGGGCTCCATTCCATCCACAAGCCTGTCTCAATAACCTGCAGAATCCTGTCGTTAACCCTGGAGATAGTGTCCATTGGGTTGAGGTGTTGGGAATAAGGGGTGGTAACACCTATATTCCCCGTCATAGTTCTGATATTCATGATCATAACTTTCTCCCGCAGAATGTATCCTTGGATCCTAGTACCTACAAAAATATATATCAGAAGAAAATTCCTCTAGGCCAAAATTGCCATTGCTCCACCATGCTTTTGGCATCAAAGGGGACCCACACACCTTGCCTGATGTAGAACGTTCCTCACATTGTAACTTCACTTCGAATCCATTTTCCTCAGATGCACAACGAAAAACACCTTTATATCTCCAGCTACAAGGTCGCTATTTCCAAGTACTTTCGACCCAGTGATGACGAATGTTCCTCTGGACTTCCTCCTATTCCTTTCATAGACTTCCCACTCATCTCATACCTCAAAACTACCCACCTACCTAGGGATGACTATCAGTTGTTATATCTACAGCCTTTAGTTCTATACTTGTTTTCCCAGATTCTGTCTCCACATGTTGTTTGTCCTTTAGAACTAATACCCGTCCCTTATTCTTGTTTGTTGTCTTTTGCGTCTGTTGGAAGACTATGGGGGAGCCACTCCGCACTGGAGAAGTAATATTAATTCTGAATCAGACATCAGTGTGACTTTTACATACCTCATTTAATCTTTTGGGGGACATTACCAATTGAAATTTCTAACCCTGGTCACTACTGCACCGGAAATATGTGTTTCTATTTATTGCTCATGTAACAATGGCAACCATGCTCGACAGCTAAATGCGCACAACCCAGGCACACACATTATATCACTCCAGTTGCCAACATGTGGGATACAAAATACACCACACAGGTTTGGATAAAGATTAATGATGTGCGAGTACTCCACTGTGCGTGGCAAAAACCTAATAATCATTGGTCTAGACAAAAGCCATTGGTCTGGATTTAACAAATTTTTTGGTATTACCATAAGTGTGGGGTTGGCAACACTGTATTTGATGATAATTCACGTGCATAAAGGTGGACACAGCTGGAATTTTACTATATAAGACATGATCTAAAAGGGCATGGTGGGCGGGTTATGGTCAGCGGAGGAGTAAAACATTACAAGATCATTCACTAATTTATTTTTCATCATAAGAAAATGGTGTTTGCATATGATGTCATGATCTGGGGAGAAAAAGAAGATGACATCCAACAACGACTAAATTGGTGGAAGGCAGGTTTGACAAGTTTGGATTACAGATCAGCCAAACGAAAACCATGTTGGTTGATGAGCAGGGAAAGCAAACCTATCAAGCTGTAATTGGGACAAGATGACATCGAAATGATGATGATGATAATTGTTGTTTTAAGGGGCCTAACATCGAGGTTATCGGCCCCTAATGAAATGGAATGACGTGAAATGAAAGGATGTAGATAAAAACAACTCACTGCCATGGATGAAGCGAAAATGGTGTTTATAAAACAGACAGTGAGCCCCAAAAATTATGCCTTATTTGAATAAAAAGAATAAAAGGCGGATGGTAAAAAAGGATAAAACAAATAAGGCATAGGGAACAAGACAATACATAACACAATAAAAAACATAAAACAGATTTAACCACAATTAAAAGTCGTAACTACACCTTAAAACTTAAAAAAGTAACCACTCTCCCTCATGAACCGGATGACGAGGTCAGCTGACGGCTCGTCATCACGGAGAATAAGGGAGAGGGTATTAGGCAGTTTAAGAGTCCTGCGCAGATCGGCCAGATCCACACACTCCAAGAGAAGGTGTGCCACGGTTAGGTGGGCGCCGCAAGTACACACAGGAGGATCTTCTCTCTTTAGCAAGTGGGAGTGCGTAGCAATCCCATGGCCGATCCGGAGTCGACAGAGTACCACAGCTTCCTTCCGGAGAGATCGGAAGGAAGATTTCCACACCTTCGTTGTCTCCTTGATGCCTCTCAGTTTGTTGGGTGGAGGCGTGGCACGCCATGCCTCCTCCCAATGCGACAGGATCGTATGCCGCAACTGAGAGCGCACATCACTAGCAGGCACCTTATACGGTAGCGAGGGCAGTGCGACTGCCTCTCTCGCCGCCTGATCAGCAAGCTCGTTTCCCGCAATACCCATGTGGCTAGGGAGCCACACAAAGGTCACCCCGGTTCCAGCGTTACGCGAACTGACGAGCAGGTCGTGCACACGCTGGACCAACGGGTGCTTCGGGAAACACACATCGATCGCCTGCAGCGCACTCAGAGAGTCAGTACACAAAAGAAAGTGCTGGTGATCGTCTGATAACGTGTACCGCAGAGCCTCTAAGATGGCATAGAGCTCCGCAGTGTACACGCTACACGCCTCGGGAAGTGAAAAGAGAAACCGACGATCCTCAACCACAAATGCACAGCCTACTTTCTCGTTTACCCTCGAACCGTCCGTGAATACAAGCCCTGATCCCGGATACCGTGTCACCACGGACTGGAACAACCTCCGATGGACGGAGGAGTCCGTGTCCGACTTGGGGCCGGTGTGCAGATCCAGGATGATATCAGGGCGAGAGACCATCCACGGAGGGGCCTTGCTAGGTACTCGGACGATACAGGAGACAGAAGGAAATCGGAACTGACGGTATAAGTCATCCAAGCGAATCCCCGCCGGCCGAGTGGCTCGGGCGAGCACACCATACAGACGGCGATTCGGATTGGAGAACAAACATGGATAGCTTGGATGAAGTGGCATCTGTCGAATAGTTGCAGCATAGGTCAGCAGTACTTGTTGGCGCCTCAGGTGTAAAGGAGGTACGCCAGCCTCAGCGAGCAAGCTGACGACTGGGCTTGTCCGAAAAGCACCCGTCGCCAGCCTCACACCGCCGTGGTGGACACTGTCCAGTTTAACAAGCACTGACTTACGGGCCGAACCATATGCTACACTGCCATAATCTAACCTAGATAAAATCAGTGACTTATAAAAGCGCAGGAGCACCACGCGGTCCGCCCCCCATGATGTGCCGCTAAGAAACCGCAACATGTTGAGTTTCTTAGCGCAGGCAGTTTTCAAACACCGCAAGTGTGGTTCCCACGTCAATTTCTGATCGAAAAGGAGCCCAAGGAACCGGTACGCAGCAACAACAGGCAAAGCTACATTGCCCAGATAAAGCTCAGGATCTGGATGGAGGGTGCGCTTTCGGCAGAAATGGACAACCGAGGACTTAGCGGTTGAGAATCGAAAGCCATGCTCCAGTGTCCAGCGTTCCACTCTCCGAATAGCTTGTTGTAGCTGTCGTTCAGCGACCGCCATATTTTGCGCACTATAATGTAGAGCAAAGTCGTCTACATATAGCGACGGTACCACTGCTGGACCAGCAGCAGCGACTATACCGTTTATGGCAATCGCAAATAATGTTACGCTAAGCACCGATCCCTGTGGGACTCCGTTTTCCTGTATATGATATTGCGAATATGTCCCCCCTATTCGGACACGGAACAGGCGAAGGGACAGAAAATTCGCAATAAAAACCGGCAAGTTACCTCGGAATTTCCATTGATGCAGGGTAGAGAGGATGCCGTAACGCCAAGTGGTGTCATAGGCCTTCTCGAGGTCAAAGAAAACAGCGACTAGGTGCTGTCTCCGGAGAAAAGCGTCCTGTATGGCAGTCTCCAGGCGTACCAGATGGTCGTTGGTACACCGTGACGCCCTGAAACCACACTGGTATTCAGACAGGAGTCCCCGTTTCTCCAGGACCCACACCAGGCGCCGATTGACCATCCTCTCAAAGAGCTTGCACAAACCGTTTGTGAGACAAATAGGTCTGTAACTCCCTGACAATTTGGGATCCTTATCGGGCTTCAGGATAGGTATAATGATACCTTCCTGCCATTGCGCTGGAAACACACCTTCCAACCAAATACGATTAAACACCCTGAGCAAATAGCGAATGCTCTCATCGTTAAGGTGTTTAAGCATCTGGTTGTGAATATTATCCGGGCCAGGAGACGTGTCCCTGCAGAGCGCCAGCGCTCCGCGGAGTTCCCACTCCGTAAAGGGCACGTTGTACTCCTCCGAAGCGCGGGAAGCAAAACTAAGATGGAAACGTTCCGCTTCGCGCTTCAGGGCCACGAAGGCAGGGTCATAGTTATCGGAACCGGATATATCCGCAAAATACGAGGCGAGATGGTTTGCAACGCGATAAGGATCTGTAACCAGTTCATTAGCAATGGAAATTCCCGGTACAGTAGAAGATGTCTGAATTCCCGAAATGCGTCGCAGTTTAGTCCACACTTGAGAGGAGGGGGTATGTGCCGTAATAGAAGACACATACCGTTCCCAGGATTGTTTCTTACTCTGGCGAATAAGAATCCGTGCCTTGGCACGGAATTTCTTAAACGCCACCAAATTGGCCATGGTTGGACGCCGACGGTAGTGCTTATGAGCTCGACGACGGTCTCTTATTGCCGCTGCAATATCCTCTGTCCACCAAGGGACGAGTTTGCGACGAGGAGTCCCAGAAAAGGATGGAATGGACTCCTCGGCGGCAGCAAGAAGCACATCGGTGATGTGCTGTACCTCGTCATCGACGCTCCGGCAACCAAGATCAACGAATACAGCTCGTTCTTGAAACGAGGGCCAATTTGCCCGCTTAAGAACCCAACGACTGGGGAACTCAACGGGCGTCTGGTTCAGAAGGGTAAGAACGATCGGGAAATGGTCACTGTCACAGAGGTCATCGTGTACATACCAGCCAAATAAGGGGACCAGCGCACGGCTACACACACTCAAGTCAAGGTGTGAGTACGTGCCGTGCGCTAAGCTAAAATGTGTAGCTTCCCCTGTATTTAATAGACATAAATCCAACCCTTGAATTAAGCCTTCCACGTCCCTTCCTCTGGGGCAGGAAGATGGTGATCCCCATTGGGGGTGATGAGAGTTGAAATCACCCACGAGTAGGAAAGGGACTGGAAGTTGATCAACAAGATCTAAGACGTCATTAATATCAAGGGGTTGGTTCGGTGGAAGGTACACGTTACAAACAGTTGTCATAGCAGGCAAGGACACGCGAACTGCAATAGCTTCCAGAGGAGTGGCGAGTGGAAACTCTTCACTATAGCAGTCAGAGCGAACGAAGGTACAAACGCCCCCGGAAGCCCGGGCGGCGTCTTGTCGCTCTTTAGAGTATAGTCGGAAACCTCTCAGAACAGTCTCGTGATCAGGTCTGAGGTTTGTTTCCTGTAGGCAGACTATACTCGCCGCGTATTGGGCAATAAGCTGACGGAGCTCTGTCAAATGCCTGTCATAACTGTTACAATTCCACTGTAACAGTGCCATTGTGTGAACTTAGGGAATAAGTTGGAGCAGCAAGCTACTCCAACTTTGACTCTGGAGAATCTACAGTCACTGCGTCGACTATAATCTCCATGTCCTCAGGCGAGTTCATGGAGTGAATCGACTCGGTAGATGATTTCCTGGACGCAGTTCGGCGGCGGGGGGATCTCCGTGGGGAGCGCGAAGATCTGGGGGCCGAAACGTCCCCAGGCGCTGAAGCATCCGCAGGTGTTGGCGCGGATGGCTTCCCCTTTTTTGGAGAAAGGGAATGCGTAGTGCGGGGTCCCTTCTTACCCGCCCCCGGCTCTTTAAGGTATATAGACGGGTCAGGAGCCGAAGTCCTGACCCTGGTCGACGATGCCGCCTCCGCCGGCTTCGGCGCGGCTTTCGCCGACCGTTTGGATGGGGAGGAAGACTTCGACTTCCTCCCGAGTGGGGAGGAAGTCTTCAACTTCCTCCCCTGCTGTGCGGGCGGAGCAGCCTTCGCTCGCACAGCCTTCGTGCTGGCCGAAGGTGGAGTTGAAGTCACCTTCGGGCTTTCCGTTATAATGTTAGGAGCTGGTTTTGGAACAGGAAACTCAGTTGCAGGTTTCACAGCTGGAACAAAAGATGAGGTAGCCGGGACCAAATTTGGTATTATGGCTCTATAATCAATCGTTGGAGAAGGCGAAGTCGTGGTACGGTACTTCTTGCGGGCCTCCTGGTAGGTCAGACCATCCAGGGTTTTGATCTCCTGGATTTTCTTCTCACTCAGGAAGACAGGGCAGTTCCTGTCCCGAGGAGAATGAAATCCAGGGCAATTAGTGCACTGATAAGGTGTTGTGCACTCTTCCGCTTCGTGTGGTACCTTACCGCATGTTCCGCAGATTGCGGGGCTCGAGCATCGGGATAACATGTGCCCGAACTTCTGGCATTTATAACACCTCATTGGGGGAGGGATATAAGGCCGTACGTCACAACGGTAACTTGTAACCTTGACTTTCTCCGGGAGCACCGAAAGCTCAAAGGAAATAATGAAAGCACCAGTATCCACGATTTGACCATTGACCTTGCGCGTAATGCGCCGGACATCCGTCACGTGACGGTGCCGCATATCCTCCTTGAGCTCCTCGTCAGTGTTCAGAATCAGGTCCCGGTGGAAAATAACTCCTCGGACCAGATTCAGGGACGTGTGCTTTTCCACTTTGACGGGAATGTCGCCAAAGTGGTCACATTGCAAAAGTTGTTCAACTTGCTCTCCAGTCCTAGTCTTGAGCAACAAGCTACCGTTCCTCATCTTTTGTACTTTCTCAAGCTCACCATAGACACCTTCTATGTGGCGAGAAAACAAAATACTCTTTACTAGCTTGAAATCACCCCCATCTGTTCTGGTAGCTACCAGAAACTTGGGGGTGTTAGTACCCAGATTTTCACGCACAGATTGTTCCCAGGGGGTTGATCCCCGTAGGGAATCAAATGTTAAAGACTTGGGTGTAGGACCACCCTGTTTTGGTGTACGTCCACCCTGGTTGGGGATTTTTCTTTTAGAACCCATGGCCAGATCATCCTCCCCGAATGTCACCGACATCCGATCACGGGCCGTCACAGTAGGCGCTACCCAGCCAGGGCAAGGCCCGCCTAGCTTGGAAGGCATTGCCCGGGGGTCCGATGTTTTACAATGCCGTATCGGCATGTACCCCTTGGCATATACTGGATTTTACAGCTCAGACATTCGGCTGTGCGGGGACCTGCGTAGTCAGGCGGATACTACTGAACGGGTACATGGCACACCCACCTGTCGGCGCGGCCAAGACCGGAACAGGCTTTTGAGCGTAGTCGCTAGCGTAAGTGGCCCATCCCCTAACAGCACGCACATATAGAAATTTTGGTTGCCAGACCCTGAAAGCAGTGACGGAAAGAAGTGCGATATAACCTAATGAGAGTTATACCTCACGGGTGTATGTCTTTTAGAGCTGACTGTCAAACCCTCGAAAGGGGACCGTTCCGAGAAGCCCTTTTAGTCGCCTTTTACGACTGGTAGGGAGTACCGTGGATGTATTCGCTTCCTCCCACCCACTGGGGGTCCAATTCACAAAACAACGCGGAGTCCTTAAAGTATA
Organism: Meconema thalassinum; assembly: GCA_946902985.2. NCBI lineage: Eukaryota > Metazoa > Arthropoda > Insecta > Orthoptera > Tettigoniidae > Meconema > Meconema thalassinum. The sequence goes on from OX336396.1 coordinate 69,399,989, forward strand.
GCCAAGGTCGCCCCTTTTAGTCGCCTCTTACGACAGGCAGGGGATACCGTGGGTGTATTCTAAACCCCCCACCCACAGGGGGGTGACATCGAAATATTTCGACATTTTAAATACCTTGGCAGTGTTTTGTCCACAGATAACAGGTTGACCCAAGAAACCAGCAGTAGGGTTGAAGCAGCTGTGAACTCTTACAACTCTGGTTCACAGCTTCTATAGGACAACAGGAAGCTAAAATAACACTGTACAAATTCTACTTACTTCCCATATCGACCTATGGTCTAGAATCTGCTACAATGACTCACCGGGACAACAGCTGCATAAAAGCAATCGAGATGAAATTTCTAAGAACAAGTAGGCCTATGCAGAAGACCAGACGAGACAAAATTAGAAATAAGTCAGTCCACCTAAAGCTAGAGCTGAAAAGAAGTGTACTTGACATTCTTGAGGAGTTGAGATTGAAATGGTTCAGTTATCTGATGAGGATACCCTCTAGTAGAACACCCAAAGCCTATTTCGATAGGGAGATAATTGGCAGGAGACCAAGAGGTAGACCTCTTGAAGTAGGTCCACAGAACTTTGACTAAGAGGAGCATAGAATGGAGGACAGACAGCTATGGAAGGGGCTTGTTCAATCCCACGCCCGGCCTGCTGGAGTGGAGAATCGATTATGATGATAAAAGATAGTTTGACTAATTTCTGTACTTTTATTGTACGATGATGTCTCATCGAGTGTTACCGAAGTTATCTCTGCCCTTTAAGTTACCAGGCCTGCAATAGTTCCAGTTCTAGGACAATTAGACCTACAGTGAGAAGGGAAGCCTTCTCCCTACTTACAAACTTGAAACTTCTTGGCATAATATTGATTATCTCTCATCCCTCAGTAGAACCGTCACACTGCTCATTAAATCAGATAAAACTTTCTCCATATAAATCCAAAGCTTTCCAGTAGAAAAGTGAGTTAACAGTTCCTCCGTTTGAGTGTATTGAATTCTCTCCGCAGCATTCTAAGTGCTGCCGTCTTTCACTGCACAGAGATGTCATCCAAATTCATAATTTACCTGCAGATGTTACACTCATCCATGGACATGTCGATGGTATTATATTGACATATTATCTCTATGGAATGACAAAAGAATGCCAATATGGCAGCACAATGTTGATCTGGGGGTTATAATATTATTACACCTGAATCATTTACCTTGCACTTATCAAGCTGGATAACACGTAAAGAATTCCAGATTGAAGATCTAGCCTAAGACGCCAGGCCTTTTCAACCTGGTGCTCATTAAATTAAATTAGGTGCTCTCGTCATACAAGTCCAAAAGTACACGCGAGCACCAGCTTCCCTGAGATCCATTTTTCAATTCAAATGTTGTTGCATGAACCGGAATAATACTGTAGTGTTTTCAATACAGTACAAGTTTAGACAGTCAGAAATTTTATCCTTTTCAGAAATAGTATTTTTAAGCTACAGTAAACAAATTGGACATCCCTGTTGTATGTGCAACACGAAAGATGCTGATTCGACTTGACCATCCACAAGTAAATGTATCCTACTTGCACGAGTCATGGAAGTATTTGCATGGCGAGCTGTGAATCCCTAGCTACAGTACTTCAGAGGGAGAGGGAAATAGTCAAAGGAAACAGGAGCATGCTTGTTGCATTAATATTATTATATTATTTGATTTAATGGTGCTTGGGTACTTGGTTTGGCATGAAGGTGGTGCACACTGTCACAAAACGTTGAGAACGCCTGCCATACATGTACGGAGTGAGTTTTACAAAGTTTGAAGTAATAATGATGTTCATTTCTGGATGTACTACACTTGCCAAGTCTAAAAGCATTTGAACAGTGTCTCAAGCTTGATCTGGAGCCCAACAGTTAACACCGGTGATATGTAAAAGTTGACACTACACGTGATGCTCAATCGTCACATTCCGTTCGTCTTGCTTACAACAAGGAAAGTGGCTCCGGTGGAGTAGTCAGTAGTATGCCGAGCTTCTATGCCCAAGATCGCGGATTCAAACCCGGCCGAAGTTGGATTTTTTAAGAGCGTTAAAATCCTTCAGTATGCCTTCCCAAGTCATAGATTTATGGCATGTAAAAGAACCTTCCACTAAACATGTGTGCAACTAAATTTGCAGGTTAGATTTCGTTGAAACGCTCTATCCAAGTTCCAACATTCACCACTACGTGTCAGTGACATCTGGTAGCAAAATTTGGAACTACTTGAAATTGAACGGAACTTGTAGCTCATCCCATGGGAGTCCGCATTGAAGCAGCTACAGCCTCTGGCGAACCGAACATGTCCTCGGACACTACCGGCACTATAAGCCATACGCTTAATAAATAAATAAATAAATACAACAAGGAGATTCCAGATTTACATGCCTCGTCGACGTTTATTGGTTCATTTAAAAGATAATAATGTCATTGGTTTTAGGTCCTTTTTAACTACTGCGGCATTTAGAATTTTGCCCCTAAGGAGATCTTGATCATGTAAATCTACTGACACGGCTCCCTTTCATTTGCACACCCTCAAATACCAACTGACTGGGTCAGGATTTGATCCTGCAACATTGGGAATAGCAGGCAAAAAGTTATCACCGAGCCAGTCATCACTTAAAAGAGTTGCACTCACAGTTACATAATACGGTTCATTTCACTCCGCCACCACACTTCAACCACTTAGATCAATTGAAATACTCGGAGTTGTCCATCTTAATAAAACTGGAGGAGACCAAACCCTGAAGGGAAAACTTCTTCAACTACTGAAAATAGCCAAAACACCCTTCGTGATGAACCAAGATCCTATACTTAGCATATGTGATTTTCATAGCTTTCCGGGAGTCATTACTAATTGAAATTACTGTCCATTATCACTACTGCACAGGAAATGGGTGTAAAATTTTGTAAATATGTGACTTTAGTCATTTATTGTTATATTTAATGATGGCAATTGTCATTGCTTGTATGAAAGAGATGGTATATTGAAAAGATGGGAAGAATACTTTTCAAAGCTACTGAATGTTAAACACATTGAACTGGATGAAGAAAGGGAACAAGAAGGAACAATGGAGGAAGTAGAAGAACAAGAAAAGGAGATATCTATGCTAGAAATAGAGGAAGCCATAAAGAAGATGAAGAGTGGCAAAGCACCTGGAGTGGATGAGGTGACCACAGAAATGATAAAAGCAGCAGGACCAGTAGGGTTGCAGTGGCTGTATAGATTATTTAGAATAATTTGGAAGAAGAAAGAGATCCCAGAAGAATGGGGAAAGGGTTTAATTATCCCACTTTTTAAGAAAGGTGACAAAAAGGAATGTAACAATTACAGAGGGATCACCCTTATTGCCCATGTAGCCAAGATCTTTGAGAGAGTATTGGAAGGTAGACTGAGGAGGCAGACAGATGGAGAGATGGAAGAAGAACAGTATGGTTTTAGGAGAGACAGATCAACTTTTGATCTAATCTTTACACTAAGACATATGATGGAGAAAAGATGGGAGTTTGGAAAGACATGGTGATGACTTTTATTGATATTGAGAAAGCTTATGACAGTGTGCCTAGACAGGTGGTGTGGGATGTATTAAGAAAAAGGCAAGTTAACAGTGCAGAAGTGCAAATGGTGAAAGCTATGTACAAATATTGTGTCAGTAGCGTAAAGACCACTATAGGAGAAACAGAATGGTTCAAGGTGGAAACGGGTCTCCGTCAAGGAAGTGTATTGTCCCCCTTACTATTCATCATAGTCATGGATGAAATCCACAAGAATGTTAAACAGAGATTGGGACAAGAGGCAATAAAGGCCATGCTGTTTGCAGATGATATAGTGATATGGGATGAGGATGAAAAGGAAGTACAAAAACAAGTAGATGTATGGAACCAAGAGATTGAGAAGTTTGGGATGAAAGTTAGCACAGAGAAGAGCAAGAAAATGATAATGTCAAGGGGAAGTAAGGAGGGAAGAGGAAAGATAGAAGTGAACGGAAAAATTCTAGAAGTGGTGAAAAGTTTCAAGTACTTGGGAAGTGTGATCACAGAAGATGGAAAGATTACTGAGGAAATTGGAAAGAGAATACAACAAGCGAACAGCTTCTACCAGAGTGTTAGGGGTATTCTGTGGAACCAAGATGTCCCAAAGAAATGTAAGCAGGTATTATATTCAACCTATTATGCACCCGTACTAACATATGCAGCTGGAGCATGGACCACTACAAAAAGAGAGGAGAGTAGAATACAAGCAGCGGAGATGAAATTCCTAAGAGGTATTGAACCCATGTACCATGGCCTCAAAGAGGGTCGAATCCATGTACTTTGAGAAAGGAATGAAAGAATCATACAGTCTCTAAGGGAACGGAGAGAGATTTCAAGCCAGGATTATAGCTTAACATTGTGCAAGCGCTAGGGCCAGGTGTTCCTTAGATGAGCTCATGCCTCTTGACATTTATAAGGAGCCAGTCATGGATATTATTAGAACGAGTGGAAAGTTTTGACTGTAAGACGAAGAAGCTGGACTCGGAAATTGCTCTTACGTTGCAGGAATATGGCAACCTCGCTGCTGAGTCAGAACAGGAATAATTAAATTTAACCCGTTTACGAGTATAAAAATAAGTAAACAGATACAGTACGGTGAATCAATTTGGATTAGAGATTTTTGGGTAAAGAAAAACCTTGTAAAAATTGCACAGGAGAAAACTGCAAACGCAAGTAGACGTCATTGGGGGTTCACCGAGACCCAAGGAGTGGGAGAATAAAAAAAGAACAGCACCACCCACACAGTTGAGGACGAGAAATTAATTAATATCTCGGAAATGCACGATCGATTTCCATGCACAGGAAGATTATTTTACGTTTGGAAGACGAGCTTTCTGGATATATAATTTTTATAATTGTGCGACAATTAGTTCAAAAGTTGGTCACGAAAAGGACTAGAGTTTTATCTTTTTGTGGCTGAATAGTATAAAGCTCCTGGCAGAGCCAGACCAAACATGCAGTTACTCTGACAGCCCGTGAGGGGTGTTACTCTGTATCACGCCGGAAGAACAGTATTCAAGAGCCCGAGGGGGGCGTCACGACGCATCATGCAGTATTAGTCCGTCCAGGGGGGGCGTGACGCTGGAGCATCATAATCATTCAGTCTACGAGCATTCCGTGAGCGGAAGTGCTGCACCACATCGTATACGCAGTATTCAAGAGCCCGTGAGGGGGACGTTAAGCTGTATCAGACATCGATCCAGAGCCTGTGGGAGGCTATGCTACAAGTTCACCGAGTGTAGACCAGTTACGATATAAGTACGCTACGCTGAGGGTTAGCAGTTCAAGACTTTGAAGAGTCCTAAATTATAAAGAACATTAAATATACGGACTTTAAAGCAATATCGCCAAAGTAAGACACAGCGATCAGTAGGGAACTTCGAGTTCCAGAAGAACACTAGTTCAATACAGTTATGAAGTTATAAGAACTCCAACAAATAAACGGCGTTACGTCTAGTAAAGACATTGTTAAAGACATTAAATCCTGTAAAGGACAAGAATAAACAGTAATTACGATCGCGAAAGATAGAAGTTCAAGCGAAAGGAACTTAGGAACTTAGGTTCGAAACCAGAGGGAAAACGTACTCTAGTGAGAAAACGTCAAAAATATACGATAGACAGTATACGGTCCTCGAAGGGAGGCCAAGATATAGAAACTAAACGGTACGATAGACAGTATACGGTCCTCGAAGGGAGGCCAAGATATAGAAACTATAGGGGGCGATAGACCACCATATATAAATAGAGGTGACGGCAAAGTAAAGACATTTATCGCCTAGTTAAAGCAGATAAAGTAAAGCCGAGTAATAGACAATAGAAGCGGTTTTGAGAGACTGAAACCAGTAGTTTCCATTGTAGGAGAGAGCAACTTTGAACGAGTAAAATCACACGTCCAATGCAGGTCGATAGGATTCACATCAGGGATCATCAACAGCCGACAGAAATTGTAAAAATCGTTGAGATACACCCGTGTGATAGGAGTGAAGTGTAAATATTGTAAGAAAAGAAATAAGAGTGTCATTTTAAGTGTTTTAGGTAAAGTGAAAGCGTTTTATGCACAGTGATATGTGTTATAATATGTACCAGAGTAATATTTTTTAGTGTTTTAATGTGTGTTCAAAACGGATACACCAGTGTATTAAAAAAAAATGTTGTCAGTGTTAAATATAGTGAATATGTGTCAAGAAATTTCTGTACATAAGATGAGATTGTACAATATGGAGTAGGTCAAGAAGGTGGGCCAAAATGTCACATCAAACGAGAATAAAGGTCAGAAAGCGACCTTAAACATGTAAGTAAAGATTTTCATTATGTTTTGGTATCGGGAAAAATTTTGTGTACAATTCAACCGGAGTTTTGAGTAGAAGGGATGTTTTTAAATGAATAATAACTAAATAAGAACGCGATCTGAACGAAAATAAAGTTTTAAGAAATAATAAATAAGTATGTGAAATAATAAATCCTGTAGAGGAAATGCATGGAATAAAATGTCAGTATTTAATGAATGTTATAAAAGCAAGCGTGATAATAATAATTATAACAAAGATATTTACATAAAGGTAAATTTGAATTATATGAAAGAAATAGCTTTTGAGCTTTTGTAAGGAATGAAAACATGATGTGAATAACAAGGTAAAGAAATCTAAATAAAGATTAAATTGAATGATATAAAAATATAGAGCGTTGAAGCCTTAACAAATGTATAAGACATGATGTGAATACATGTTCTTAAAAAGGGAGCGATTTATTGTCAACGGAAAAGATTAATATAAGAATTAAGATATGTATCAATTGTTACTATGAAATTTATCAGTTCTTTGGAAGACATGTGTAGCGTAATGGAACGCAATTAAATAAAAAGTCACGCTAGGAACGCGTAAAAGTTAAAGTACTTGGTAAATTACTTATGGAGGGTAGTTGATTGCAGTGAATTGAGATATGTTGTAAGTCCTCTAAATTGTGACGTGGATCACGAGGCCATGTGTGTATTATTTAAAAGGGAGCTAATGTACGGTATTATTGAGCGTAGGTCCTGTAAGCTACGGCTTGACCCTAAATCGCGTTTTGTATAAGTCCTCTGATGTGGAAATGTTCCCGAGGCATGTTAAGAGATTCGAACCTAGAATCCTCTTGTTGTTAAAGCCCCTAATTATTCGTCGTAGAATGTGTATTAATCTTCCCAATCAATGAGGACCCTCTCATAATTAATAAATGCCAAGGTTACGAAAGTGGTTTATGAGCCAAAGAATATTGTTGAATGGAAATAAGTGAAGTAAAAGCCAGGTCTCTCCACAGAACTGAGAATAATGTGAAGGTTTGTTTTAAAGCATTGAAGAGAGCTGCCACCGTAGGTTAGGCAGAGAGTCGCTTTCCTTGTCATAAATCACGCCCGAGTATAATGGCCTGACCCTCATCGAGCGAGGGTGGGTAAAAACCGTCTTGTAAGATGTGTTAAATACACCGTGAGTGTTTAAAGTTGTTAATGACCCGGGCGTTGAACCGAGGTCCTTGTAGATTGATATTATCGCTTGCCAATTCAGATCGTAGTTTTCTTATGTGATAATGGTCTTATAAGACAAATGAATTAAATAAAATCCCTATTGTAATATTGTATGGAAAAGAAGGAATCCACGAGTTTTGTGAAGATAACTAGGTTTTGGGAGTGATCATAGTTTTTGACTTTGTCAAGTAATCTTTATAACTCTGGAGTACACAAATAGTTTTCCCGATCACCGTAGTGAATTTGCAAAACTTGAGAGAGATAGTAAATATGGAGAACATGTGATATGCCCAAATATTGAAGTGAATAATTAACATGTAAGTTTAAATGTAATTATATATTTGTTTTGATGATAAGAAAAGATAAAAATAATTCTTGAGGTGTACAAAAATATGACACCATTATTATGGGAAAGTATCGAGCCAAAGAAGCTCGTAGTTATTTGGAACTTTAAGATAAGTACTTTATGGAAGTGAAAATAATCGTGAATTGTTGGTTTTAAAGAAAACCATGTGTTTTAATCTAATATTTGTTTTATTTTTATGCTATTCCTTGTTCACTTTGGACAAGTAGAATGATATTGGTCAGTAGTTTATGTGTTTATTTGTTTGTAGCGCCATAATTTTTGATTAATTAAATGTGTTAAAATAGGAGTTGATTTTGTTGTTATTTTTGCAAGTGTATCCTCTATTTACTCCAAAATATGTAAGTCACAGAGTGGGAGAACTTACCGCAGCCCCGAAAAATCCCGAATTGAGCAATGCTGGCATACTGTGATTTGCATATTTCTTGCTGCAAGGGCACAGTATAGAAGGGAAGACCAGAAGAGATAAAATCAAAAACGAGGAGATAAGAAGGAGGACAGGAATCTTGAAGCTGCAGGACAGGATAGAAACAACCAAGTTAAAGTGGTATGGACATATGATGAGAATGGGAGAGGAGAGAGTGCCAAAGAAAGCTTTTCTGGAAAAGGTTTCGGGGAAGAGACCGCGCGGAAGGCCCCGAAAGAGATGGGCAGATACAGTGTGGGAGTGCGTGGAGATGAAGGGAGGAAAACCTGAAGATGTACTTAAAGGGGGAGAGGAGTGGTGGAGAGACAGGCAACGTTGGAGGTCCTCGATTCACAACCCGACCCAGGAAGCTGGAAACGGGAAATGAAGAAGAAGAATTGTCATTGCTTGTCATTGCTCATCTGCTACAGAAAGATGCGCATTGTTATCGAGATGTCATTTCACTGAATTACCAATGTATGGTACACAAAATAAACGACAAAGGCCAGGCGTAACGACACTATTGGTGGCTTACGTAGTGGACCGAGATACTATTGGCTTTTATCTGGCCAAAAATTGAAGCAAGGGGGTCTGGAGCATTAGTCCCAGGTTAGGTTTGCTATTGTATGTCAAGCCTTAATAAGATAGAATTTATGTCCGCTACTATGTTAGGTTCTGTCCGGATGAAAATTACTGCTTGTACAACAAACAAGGAGGTCTGGGGCATTAACCCCAGGTTATGTTTGTTTTTGCATTAAAAACCTTGTTAGAATTTGTCTACTGTAAGTTTGCACTTTCTCGACAGTTCTCGCGGGAACAATTAGTCCTACTGAATAGATCAATCCTCCGTGCCACGTGCATTCCAGCCAATGAGCCATCAACCACATGGCAGCCAGCAATGGCCCCTGTATTCCGTCAAGTGGTGAACAGCTGTTATATGAGTTAGTCAAAACAAAAAGGCTGATTCGGTGAATGGAACAGCTTGTTCTCACAAATTTTGTGATGAAATCCATGTATGGCCAGTCTCCAATGGTATGTCTTTGCTACTGGTTAGTTTTGGTGCAATTGCGGTCGATCATCACCTATGTTCCGTAGAAGTCTAAGTCTATCTCTGCTCTCTTCATCCTCCTACGTTCCAATAGTTTGTTGGATGCCTCAGTATAAGGCAGCTATAGTCTGAGATCCTCGATTTAAAAAGTTTCCTTGGCAAGTTCATAAACAAGTCTGGATGGTGCATATTTTCCCACCCTGAGGGCACATTAATAGGAATTGTGCTTTCACCTTTTCTATGCGTTCTAAGTCAGTGATGGTCAGTCCATAGGTAACTATGGGGGATATCGTCGTGTCGAAAAGTCTCATGGCTGTCTTCAGTGATATTGCTGCATGTTCTTATCCTGCAAATTGCTTTTATGGCCTCTGCTGTCCTGTCCTGGATGTGGCATCGGAATGAACTGTCGTTTGAAGGGTTACGCCCAAGTATTTGAACCTATTGACTATCGTTAGGGGTATGTTGTGGAGAGTCATTATGTGGTTTTGCGATATTCTCCCTCCCTCCCTTCCTGAATATCATCTGATGTGTTTTCTGCATATTGATTGAAAGTTGGTTTTTCTCTGCCCATTTTTCGAGTTCCATCAAGGTTTCCTGCAGCTCTTCTTGGTTGGGTGAGCCTAAGACCATGTCGTCTGCACATATAATTAACTTGGGTGTCCTCTTTCCCTGGAGTATCTCAACATGTCTGTTGTCGCTATGTTGAACAATAACGGGCTAAAGGGGTCGCCCTGTAGAACTCCATTGGTCTGTGTTATAGTCTTAGCTCTCCTGACACCATCGTTGATTTCAGACATAGTTATATTGGAGTAGCCTAGCCTACGTCTTCCAATACATGGATGAGTGGGTGCTCTATGCCAATCATGTCTTTGATTTTCTGTCTCAGTAGTTTTCTGTCGAGCGAGTCAAATGTCTTGCTGTAGTCTATAAATACAGTGAAGTATTTCCCTTGAGGTATCCTTAGGGCTTCTTGTACTTCTCCCAACAGGTACTGAACTGCTTGTAGAGTTGGTTTCCCTTTTGTTAAGGCAAATTGACATTCAGGAATTGTGACTTCTGATTCTAGCCTGTCTGTAACTATCTTCATATATAACCAGTGTTAATTGTGAAGACTGTATTAGTATGTGTTATGTTTTTAATTCAAGTAAGGACTGCAGACAATAATTTCAAGTAGTTCCTGCTTTTGCTACCAAATGCTACTGCCCACGACACCTAGCTGTGAATTTGGCTACTACTAGATGCCATCACAACCAGTACCTGGTTAAAAATGTTGGAACTTTAAGAGCATTAATCAAACCTAACCTACAAATTTTGCTTCACACAAGTTAAGTTAGTGGAAGGTTCTTTTACATGCCATGAATCTTTGACATGGGCCCACCGGCTTGACTTCCCCTCCAAAGGAAGGCATACTGATGTTTGACTTATTTGATAACATCAATTCAGCTGCAAGTACCCAACGAGTTTTAATTGCCGCCAACTGGCGCCGGTAACGACAGACAGAATCTGGGAGGACAGTTCCCAGTGGCTGTTTATTACTTGGAGGCTAAGCTCTACAGAGGTTATGATGAACAAATCATGGGCAGACACAGACCAGGAACTAAGACATTTTGTGGCATCGCTGGCAGTGCATGGGTATCACCACGATCCAGATGACAGTATCACGTCAATTGAAAAAGACTTCCCAACTCAATCATAGAATTTTGTACGAGCGCAGACCAAGCCAAACTTGTAATCACAATGTGATCTGTAATTTATGCACAATTTGAGAGTTTTATTTATTTCAATAAAATTAAACTCCATGATTCACACCAAGCACTGCCAAGTTCAACCTCATCCTAAACAATCATGTTGCCACTACTGAAAAAATACAATAAAAACCCCTATCATAGGCCTAAATATCAACTCGCTTATCTCGGTCATATCACCAATTCCTATTTTAAAATTTTGCCAATTTTCATTGCGGCTCATCCTACATATTAGTAAAAAAAAAATCATTGATTCAGCATTTCAAGATCAACAATTGACTGAATTACCAATATTAACGAAAACTATTGGAAAAATTCCCAAGATGTATTTGGCCAGATGTGTGTCACATGCTCACTGAGCATGTAACACCCTATGATAAGATTCAGTAGTCTTCTAACCTATTACAGAGGACTGGATTCCGCACATCGTAGTCCAAATCGTTAATCAAAAGAGCGAAAATAGTTTTGAATGGGACAGTTCCCAGTGGCTGTTTATTACTTGGAGGCTAAGCTCTCTCCAAAAAAATTCAACACAAGTTAATTTATCTGCTTTTCCAGAAACTTGCACACTAAGGAATGCTACTGTCATGACGTATGTAAATAAGACTTGTATGAAATCTACTTAAACACCAACTATAACGACCTTTTAAAATATCATGTTACAGTTTGTTTCAATTTGCGAAGTAAACATAGTTTAAAGGGTTTAATATAGCTTCGGTCATGGTTCACAAGGAATGATTACGCAGCAAACCAGCATATAAATTGTTCCCCAAATCAAAAACGCATTGTACACTGAATCAGTACCTCATGTGCCACGAGCGTCAATCGTGGCGAAACTTCAGATCCAATTTCTGCAGTTACATGATCCTTGAGTTAGCCCATCGGAACGACAGTGTGAATGATACAGAGAGAAACAAATAGAGCAATCCTCGTCGGAAGAGTTCCGAGTAATGGGAAATGAAAGGTGAACAGTAGTTGAACTTTCACCAAGATCTACTAACCTTATTCCTAATATCATTCACAACAAGATTCACAGGTCCCATACCTTAAAAACCAACCTCGATTCTTCTTTGTTTTTTCAATCGACTTCTACAAGCGCGCCAAATTATGCAGAGAATAAGCATCTGCCTCTTCAACAACGAAATTTATCCTCCTTGAATTTTCTTAACAAGACAGCCAACTTAACCCTTTCTCAGGACCATTTTATTTTATGATTTATTTTCTACGCAATTATACTTAGCCAATGATGAGAAGCAGAGAAATATAATATTTTGATTCTATTGCTCTTCTTTAACATGTGTCATAAACTCCCCTTCATTTTCATTTTGCAAGAATCCAAACCATCAAAGAGGGTGCAGGGGACGTCAATTCCCATTAACCAATGCTAATTTGCGCTAAATTCAAACTAGTGTCAAAAGTCAAAATGTATTTATTTTTTTAATCTTTAACGATGGAACAATATGGTCATAAGTAGTGCATAGAATTAATATGCAGATAAATGAATGGAAGTGGTGACCATAATGTCCTTAGTCCTGGAACTTCTAAGGCAATGTTCTAAGGGAAATTCAGCATAATGGTATTTGGAGCCATTTTTCAGTGTTGCCTTAGTAAACAAAAGTTTGGTGCTTTTCAGTCGGTCAACACGAATGTAACCAAATGAGTTAGGTTTTACCTTAATCCTGAAAAAAAATTACATAAGATTTAATGCACTTGGATGACCAGTTTCGATCGCAAGCAATCATCATCAGATCCATTATACTTAGGCTATAAAATCTATGTCTGAAAATAGGGGTGAAAATATTTACAATATGCCTACACTTGTTTAGTTGCCGTATTGGTAATGCAACTCGTCAGTATTTGTTGGTAGTGGTCTATGTGATGTTTTGGTGAGATACTGGAAGTGGTGGTAAACTCCAGAATTTGCCTGTTTGGAGTGACTATATGATTGTTGTGAATGGTCAATTCTGATTGTACTGTATTGTACAGACTACTTATCTGGTTAGGGTCTTGTGCAGTCCGGCAGCGAGCAGTTCACTTGGACACTTGTAACTTTTCAGACAGAGATTTTATAGCCTAAGTGTAATGGATCTGATGATCACTTGACAATCGAAACTGGTCATCCAAGTGTATTTATTAATCTCATGTAATTTTTTTCAGGATTAGGGTACAACCCAACTCATTTGGGTACATTCGTGTTGACCGACTGAAAAGCACCAAACTTTTGTTTAGAAATATAGCATTAATGGTGATTAAAAAAGGCTATGGTCAATCAGAGATCCCATGCACAATGTAGGTTGAAATATGACCAGTAGGCTATGCACTAGAAAAATTGTGCATACATTGCCAGCTCAAGCCAAGACATTTTGTCAGTGGAGTATTACCCATTTAAGATTTGATTGCTGGTGAGCATGGCTGCGCCACCGTTTGTTGAATATTGTAGCAGGAGTCCCGCGGGGTAAAGAAGGGGACACAGTGATGACAGAGAGCAGTCTGCACATAACTCAAGCAGCATTGCGCGCGCTACCTGTCTTAGAAGCGCAGATGAGTGTCACAGGAGCTCATGTCACCACGGACAGCTATTGGAGCTGAGTCGTATCCTACTCGAGCACTGTACCCGTCAACAAAGCAGAGTGACGTGTTACACAAGTAAACAGATGATAGTTCCCATCTCGACCGCCCCAATCAATTCGTGAAAGGGTAATACTGCATGCCACTTTCATGGTGGCGAGAACAAGCAATTCATCTCACATGCAGTGATTTATTCCCCTCATTAATCTTATGTTGTGTACCATAATATGAAAAGGCTAAAAACATTTTCAGAATGGTTAATTTGTGGGAACATCAAATCCCGGCTCTGTAGCCATAGAGGAAACCGTACAATTTGAAAAACAAGAGAAACTGAGAGGAACTATCTTCCTAGATTTTTAAGAAATAGTAGCCAAGTGTCACTAAGCTTTCTTTTTTTTTTTTTCATATGGTTGTAGCTACTTCTATGCAGACACCCATGGGGTGAGCTACAAGTACCGTCGCGTGTGGAGTGTTGTCTGGGGAGGAAAGTTTGAATGTAAGGACGAGGAGTTGGAAGGTAGCGGCTGTGGCCCATAGTTAGGGACTAACCCCGGCATTTGCCTGGAAGGAAGATGGGAAACCACAGAAGACCATCTTCAAGGTAGCCGGCGGGAGGATTCGAACCTCCTCGCCTCCCGGACACGAGTGACTGCCAGCAGCCATGCTGTAATGACCATGGCTAACTCACCCAGTTGTCACTTAGCTGATATCCAGTGTCTCTGTTAAAGTTATTGGGGTTTTTACGAATTTCAACTGCCTCCCTTATAATTCTAGACCAGTTGTGCTTAACAAGGGCAAGCGCATGAGCATCCTTGAAACATACATCGTGCCCTGAAGACAGGGCATGTTCAGCTATAACTGATTTGTTAGGTTGGTTTAGACAGATGTTCCTTTGATGCTCTTTGATGGGAGTTGCAATGGACCGCTTTGTTTGTCCAATGTAGACTTTTCCACAAGAGCCAGGATTTGATCTCCTTTGTTCGTCACTGGAGGAGTTTCCATCTGTTTTTTCGCCGTTGTCTGTATGGCGTTAGGTATCGTACAGATACACTTCTCTTTTGTTTCTGTTTCCTTATATCCATCAAACCCTCTCCCCGCCCCTTTCTCCTTATTTGGACATCCTCCTTCGAGGAGTCTCTATATTTTTCCCCCGCCCCCTTTACCTTCTCTTTCCTTACTACTCTGTCCGCCGTTCTTATTAATATGGCGCGTTTTTCTACCATGGTCCATAAAGTAATTTCTGGCAGCTGGTCCCTGGTGACGAACAGAGGAATTTATCTAGTTTTTTTGTAATCTCATTGTTATACTTTCCTTTGGCCACATTGTTTAATTCCATTAAAAAAGGAGGCAAGATTCCTTCGAAACGTCTGCTGGTATTTAATTTTATTTTCACACGGCATTAGCCCAAAAACCATGAATCATTTGAACTGTGATATTTGTTGAATCACACAGCAACACAGAGTCCTGCCTCACTGTAACAAGATTCTTTTGTTATTGTTATAATGTTCAGTCTCTTTCTACATTAACAACTATATATTCAATGGTATATTGGCTTTCATGGCTAAGGAATTAAAACTCAGCAATTTTTCTAGGTTTATGCCATGTCTTGTGTGGGGTTTCACCTAGGAACACCAAGCTGGCTATCAGCGGGGTCTTGGTGTCCGCGCATGGACCTCCACAGGAGTAGCAAACTGTGCACTACCTCCCTTCTTATGAAGCGCACCTGTGCTTCTTAACTGCGAGAGCCAAAGCAAAAGCAGCCTTTCACCAGCCTATAAAGGCTTCCAAAAATATGGCATATTGCCTTTCACAGCCAAGGAATTAAAACTCAGCAATTTTTCTAGGTTTATGCCGTGTCTTGTGTCCTTGGCCATGAAAGCCAATATACCATCCTTTTGGAAGCCTTTATAGGGAGGTGAAAGGCTGCTTGAGCTTTTAGCTCTCGCAGTTAAGAAGCACAGGTGAGCTGAGTCACAGTTATCTCAAAACTGTTGAACTTCAGAATCCACAAGTAGTTCGTTTACATCGCACAGTGAAGTTGGTGGTTGTACTTCAAACTACACAAGGTAACACTTGAATATAGGAATGACCCACTTTTTGGTTCCTTGAACACAACAAACTTGTTTCTTCTTCTTCTTAGCGTCATCCGGTAGTAACGGGGTCCGCTTTTTGGATCAATGCACGCCATTTCTTGCGATCTAAAGCTTCCCGCGTTTTCAAGTTTCTTGATCGTAAATCTGCATTAATAGTGTCCAGCCACCGCAATTTTGGTCTCGCACGCTGTCTCTGGCCGTCGACCGTTAGATGGTAGGCCGAGCCAATGACTGAACTTACACAACAAACTTTTTTTGAAATGAAACAATTTGGTGGGTTCCGTCCTCCCAGTCAATACAACTCATTTATCCTGTGTATTAACTAATAAAATTCTAATTTAGATTACTGGAAGTCAATATGGAACCTTTCTAGATATTTATCCAAAATGTTTAAATTTGTTGTATGACAAATATTGGAAAAACACGGCGAATTTGGAAAAGACATGATAATGACCTTCATTAACTTAGATGAGGCATATGATAGTGTGGCTAGAGACAAGAGTTTGGGAAAGCCTAAAACAGCAAGGTATTGGAGAAGAAATAATACAAATGATAAAAGCAATGTACAGTAATTGTTGCAGCTGTGTCAAGACTCAAGTACATAAAACAGGATGGTTTGAATTGAGCTTGGCTTCAAACAAGAGTATGTACTCTCACCTTTGGTATTGATACTTGTGATGGATAGGGGTGATTTTTAGCATTTTGAAATCAGAAATTTAGCATTTTGTAGCTTTTATACATATTCAATGTAGCATTTTATAGCATTTTGGATCAAAATTTGGCCTAATTTATGTTAGAGCTGTTCAACGAATAATGTCTTTTGAAATGACATCAATGAGAAATTAACATCACATTTGTAAAAGGTTAATAGTGAGGTAAGAACGCATGAATTAAATTGTGCATTTATTTTAAATTAATTAGGATTGCAATAGCAAAAGAAGCCTTCAGTAAGAAAAGAAAATTATTTTTGAGCAATGTAAGTAAGCCTAAGGAAGAGATTGGTTCTTAAGTTTAGGGACTGCACAACGCGGTCATGTAGCCCCGTGTACTTGGGGTGTGTGTAGAATCTGTCTGATAACCGGTGTTAATTGTGATGACTGTATTAGTGTGTGTTAACTGTTTTTTGATTCAAGTAAGGACTGCAGACTTTTGAATTTTTCAATTAGTTCCTACCTTTGCCGCCAAACGCCACCGTCAACGACTACTAGTTCAGAACTTAGCTACCAGACGCCACCACAGTCGGCTCTTGGGAACGAACTTAGGAACCTAAGAGCGTTGTTTACATTCTTAACCTATACAATTTAGCTTCACACAGGTGTAATTAGTGGAAGGTTTTTTAACATGCCATAAATCTATGACATGGGACCGCCAGCTTTACTTCCCCTCCGAAGGAAGGCATACTGAGGAATATTTTAACGCTCTTAAAAAATCCGACAACTTCAGCCGGATTTGAACCTGCGATCTTGGGCATAGAAGCTCAGCAAGCTACCAACTACGCCACCGAAGCCGCCTAAGGAAGAGATTAGTGAAATGTTTGGTTTGGAGTGTAGCAATGTATGGAGCAGAAACTTGGACGCTTAGGAAAGAAGACGAGAGAAGAAAAGAGGCTTTCAAAATGTGGCTGTGGAGGAGAATGGAGAGAATAAGTTGGAAGGATAAAGTGAGAAATGAGGAAGTATTAAAGAGAGTAGGAGGAGAAAGAATGATGCTAATGAAGATAAGGAAAAGAAAAATGAATTGGATTGGACACGGCATAAGGGGAGATGGTTTGGTGAAAAGTGCATTAGAAGGGACAGTCCAAGGGAGAATCAGAAGAGGAAGAAGAAGGTTTCAGATGCTGGATTCCATCAAGATTGATAAATCTTACGAGCTGATGAAACGTGCTGCTGAAAAGCAGATAAGGTGGAGAGACCGACCATGAGGAAACCTGCCATCAGGAAGATAAACAGATGATGAAGATGAGTTTAAAGCACCACTGAAGAAAATCGTTACAGGCTAAGGCATTACACAGAAAATATAAAAAGAAATTCATACTGATGCAAAACCAGAATACTATAGAGAAAATACACATAATCAACTCACTTCTTGCTTCAATATCCACCACAGTGCTTGCAAGTTCCTGAATCGTTAACTTAGTTGAATGAAATCTTAGAGCTGTTTTATACACATTTTCGGTCTCAACATCTTAGTACTTGTTGACTTAACCCACGCGAAGGGAATGAAAGCCACAGGTGGACAATGAGGTGCAGGGGGGATTACTTTCCGCATTCCAGGCCGGTGGTCAAGTCGTCTAAACATTTCAAGGGTATACAAACTCCTGTAGAAAGAGTAATTTCAGATGTAGAAGTGGTGATCATGGGAGATATGAATGCACAAGTCGGAAACGAGAGACAAGGAAAGGAAGAAGTCATTGGACCATATGGATATGGGAAAAAGAACCGGGAAGGAGAGGAACTTGTAAACTTTTGTGAAAGGAATGGACTGATAGTGGGTAATTCATGGTTTCGGAAGAAAAACAGCAAGAAAATTACGAGATATGGTTGGGGTGATAGAAGAACAAAATCAGTAATTGACTACTTTCTGGTGGAAAGGACTAATCGCAGAAAGCTGATAGATGTGACAGCTTTACCAGGAGTAGCATTTGATGGGGACCATAGAGCTGTGGTGGCAAAATTTAGATGGGAAAAATTGGAAAACCTAAAGGAGATCAGAGAAAGTAAAATAAAAGTATGGAAATTGAAAGACAAAACTGTACAGGAAGATTTTCAGGAGAGATTGAAGCAACAAATCCCAGTTACTGAAGTGGAAAACATAGAAGAGGAATGGTCCCACTTTAAAAAGGCATTTGCTGGTGCAGCAGAGAGTGCTTGTGGTAGGACGTCAACAAGAGTGAAAGAGAAGGAGACACCGTGGTGGAATGAGGAAGTGAGGAAAGCAGTGAAAGAAAAGAAGTGTGCATGGAAAGAATGGAACGGAGATCAAACAGAAGAAAGCAAAAGGAAGTATCACGACAGCAAACGGAGGTGTGAGAAAGTGGTAGGAGAAGAAAAGAAGAAAAGTTGGGAAGAATTTACACGAATAATGGAAACAGATGTAAGTGGCAGTAAAAGGATGCTGTATGGGCTTCTAAGAAGTAAGAGGAAAGAAAGAGTTACTACAAAGCTAGTGAAAAAGGAAGATGGAGAGTTGTTAACACACCCAGAAGAGATAAAGGGACGATGTAAGGAGTATTTCGATAAGCTATTGAATGTGAGCAATTGTACTGGTGAGATGGAAGTGACACAACCTGACGACTCTATAACAGAAGATGATATAACAATGCTGGAGGTGGAATTAGCAGTACAGAAAATGAAGATGGGAAAAGCAACAGGGGTGGATGAAATCAGTGTAGAAATGATAAAGGCTGCTGGACCTGTTGGTATGCAATGGTTGTATTGACTGCTAAAGTGTGTGTGGAAATGGAAATGTGTACCAGAAGACGGGGAGAAAGGGCTAATAATACCAGTGTTTAAGAAGGGGGACAAGAAGGTGTGTGATAACTATAGAGGGATCACCCTCATATCACAGATAGTAAAAATACTGGAAAGGATATTAGAAAGAAGAATGAGAAGAAAGGTGGAAGGAGAGTTGCAAGAGGAACAGTATGGCTTCAGGAGTGGAAGATCCACAGTGGACCCAATCTTTAGCTTGAGGCAGGTGATGGAAAAGAACTGGGAATATGGAGAGGATTTGATCATGACTTTCATAGATCTAGAAAAGGCATATGATAGTGTCCCCAGAGAGAAGGTATGGGAAACCATGGTTAAGAAGAGACTGGGAAGAGAAATGTTGGAAATGGTGCAAGCAATGTACAACAACTGTGTTAGCAGCGTACTGACCCCAGTCGGAAAGACAGATTGGTTTAGGAACAAGACTGGACTAAGACAGGGGAGTGTGCTGTCACCTCTCTTGTTCATAATGGTGATGGGTGAAATTGTAAAGGAAGCATATGGACATAAAGAAATGAAGTTACTGTTATTTGCAAATGATATTGTGGTCTGGGGAAGGAACACCGAAGAAGTGCAAAAACAACTAGATGCACTGAACGAAAATATTCAGAAGTACGGCCTGAAAATCAGTATAGAGAAAAGCAAGACCATTGTGATGACAAGAGGAGAAAGACAAGGAAAGGGCACTGTGAAAATTGGAAGTCAGAGTTTGGAAATTGTGGACACGTTCAAATACCTAGGAAGTGAATTGATGCAAACTGGTAGGTTGGACATGGAGATTGGCAGCAGGGTACAGCAGAGCAATGCATTCTATCAAAGTGTAAGAAAACTTGTTTGGGATAAGGAAGTACCAAGGAAAAGCAAGGAGGTAATGTATAAAGTGTACTATGTTCCCATATTAACTTATGCAGCTGAGACTTGGACCCTGACAAGCAGGCAAGAGAGTAGAATCCAAGCCAGTGAAATGAAATTCCTAAGAAGTATGATAGGAAAGACAAGGAAAGAGAGTGAGGAATGAAGATGTTAGGAAGGAAGTTGGGATGGAAAAACTAAATGAGAGAATTGAGAAGAATAAACTAAGGTGCTTTGGACATGTAAAGAGGATGGAGGAAAATAGAATACCAAGACAGATGCTGGAGGGGAAGTGCAAGGGTAAGAGAGCAAGAGGAAGACCTAGAACAAGGCGGATTGATTCGGTGAAGAACAGCGTAAGAAAAAGAAATCTGGACTGGGATAAGATCGTGGAAGAAGAATGGTGGAAGGAAAGAGGAAAGTGGAGAAGTGCCATAAATACCCCGACCCGGCAGGAGCTGGATAAGGGGAAATGATGATGATGATGACAAACTCCTCACTTGAAGTTTCCTTAAGAAAAGAAAGATTAAAAATTGTGGAATTCACATATTTTGATAGAAATTTCACATTTTGTCACTTTCTGAAAACATATTGAAAAGTGGTTTATAGGTCGTGAAAGTGAAAATACACGAGTACAAGGCATTATGAGGAGCGTACACAATACAAGAATGAGCATAATCCTATTTGCTGATGTTCTAATTTGAGGAGAGTGAGAATGTGGTCCAAGAACATGTTTTTGTTGATTCATTAGGGACTTTGCGACATCGTGGTCATGTAGCCCCATGTATTTGGGTGTATGCAGAATTTGTCTGATAACCTGTGTTAATGTGTGTAGTTGTATTTCAGATGAGAATTGGAAAGGAGACGGCCGTGTTCTTAATTTAGGAGCCATACCGGCCGTTGCCTGGAGTAGAAATGAGAATATTTAAACACAAATTGTGCTAAATGTTCCGGCATAACTCAACAAAATGACAGTGTTTCGCCCCGGTGTGCAATTGGGCTCTTCAGTTGGTTAAAGCACACCTCACCAAGACACTGTCTAGTACACACTGGGAAGGCCATTGCAAGACGTATTTGATACATGTGTATCCACGTCACGAGCAAAGCCAGTGCACTATGGGAGTCGAAACTCCACTCCAAAGCAATTATAACCTTACCTTGGCATTGAATATATAATTTTCAAAAGAAAAATATGTATTGTCCGTTGAGCCATTATATATTTAAACACAAATTGTGCTAAATGTTCCGGCATAACTCAACAAAATGACAGTGTTTCGCCCCGGTGTGCAATTGGGCTCTTCAGTTGGTTAAAGCACACCTCACCAAGACACTGTCTAGTACACACTGGGAAGGCCATTGCAATGCCAAGGTAAGGTTATAATTGCTTTGGAGTGGAGTTTCGACTCCCATAGTAAACTGGCTTTGCTCGTGACGTGGATACACATGTATCAAATACGTCTTGCAATGGCCTTCCCAGTGTGTACTAGACAGTGTCTTGGTGAGGTGTGCTTTAACCAACTGAAGAGCCCAATTGCACACCGGGGCGAAACACTGTCATTTTGTTGAGTTATGCCGGAACATTTAGCACAATTTGTGTTTAAATATATAATGGCTCAACGGACAATACATATTTTTCTTTTGAAAATTATATAGAAATGAGAAACCATAGAAAACCATTTCCAGGATGGCCGAGATGGGAATCGAACCCGTCTCTTCTCAGTTTTGCCTCACAAGACTGATTGTACCACGTTCCGGAATTAACCAGAATTAAATTTCTTGGCAGAGACAGGAATCGAACCCAGACCTCCACAGCGACAGCCAATAGTCCTGGCCACTACGCAACGAGGCGGACAAGGTCCAAGAACAACTGGATGTACGGGGTCATTATGTGTGTGCACGCCAGTAAACACGGCAAGCCTAGCCGGCTGTGACTAGCGCAGATCGCGGCCACACGCACCCGGTTGAGCTGGCGGAATGCATGCACTTTCACACTTTTACCAAACATGTTCAATAATGTGTACTTACAGTGCTCATAGGCGATGCTGAAAACGTACTTCCTCTCTTGTAACACACAGGTGATATCTTCTGATGAAAGAATACCTGTCAACTCTTTTATTATTTACGGAGCCTGTTTCCTTGAATCGTTTAGCGAGCCTCCTAATTGTACTGGCATTAGGCACAGGTCTTCCTGGAAACTTGATTCGAAATTTTCGTCTCGTTTCAGAACAAGATTTTCTGCTTTTCATATACGAATTATGGATATACACACGTTCGCACAATTTGAATTGGTGTCTAGGCATGACCAACAATCACAGTAATCACAATACTCACTAACGTCTAAGCTTTGCAAATACACGCCCATATGAATGACAAAACACGTGTGAACTAACAATATGAGTCAGTGAGGCGCCAATCGCCGGCTAAACCAGGTGCGCGCGGCCGCGATCTGTGCCAGTCACAGCCCGCTTAGCTTGCCGTATTTACTGGCGCGCATAAACATAATGAGCCTGTACTTAAGGAAAATATTGAGTAAAGGGGAATGAAAATCAGTGTATAGAAAAGTAAGATGATGGCAACAAGAGGAAAGATAGAAGGAAAAAGGATTGTTAAAATTAGAGATCTGGAAGTACTAGAGCACTTCAAATATTTGGGAGTGAATTGATGGAAAATGCAAGATTGGAGATGGAGACCAACAAGAGTAGCCTATACAATGTAGTACTCTATCATTAGCTTCGGAATTTAATTTGAGATAAAGGCATACCACTGAAGGGTAAAATAGTGCTGTATAAGACCTATTCATCATCATCATCATCATTTCCCCTTATCCAGCTCCTGCCGGGTCGGGGTATTTATGGCACTTCTCCACTTTCCTCTTTCCTTCCACAATTCTTCTTCCACAATCTTGTCCCAGTCCAGATTTCTTTTTCTCACGCTGTTCTTCACTGAATCGATCCACCTTGTTCTAGGTCTTCCCCTTGCTCTCTTACCCTTGCACTTGGCCTCCAGCATCTGTCTTGGTATTCTATTTTCCTCCATCCTCTTTACATGTCCAAACCATCTTAGTTTATTCTTCTCAATTCTCTCATTTAGTTTTCCCATCCCAATTTCCTTCCTAACATCTTCATTCCTCACTCTGTCTTTCCTTGTCTTACCTATCAGACTTCTTAGGAATTTCATTTCACTGGCTTGGATTCTACTCTCTTGCCTGCTCGTCAGGGTCCAAGTCTCAGCTGCATAAGTTAATATGGGTACATAGTACATTTTATACATTACCTCCTTGCTTTTCCTTGGTACTTCCTTATCCCAAACAAGTTTTCTTACACTTTGATAGAATGCATTGCTCTGCTGTACCCTCCTGCCAATCTCCATGTCCAACCTACCAGTTTGTATCAATTCACTTCCTAGGTATTTGA
The DNA here is from genome assembly GCA_946902985.2 of Meconema thalassinum. NCBI lineage: Eukaryota > Metazoa > Arthropoda > Insecta > Orthoptera > Tettigoniidae > Meconema > Meconema thalassinum. The sequence continues at coordinate 69,423,504 of OX336396.1, forward strand.
ACGTGTCCACAATTTCCAAACTCTGACTTCCAATTTTCACAGTGCCCTTTCCTTGTCTTTCCCCTCTTGTCATCACCATGGTCTTGCTTTTCTCTACACTGATTTTCAGGCCATACTTCTGAATATTTTCGTTCAGTGCATCTAGTTGTTTTTGCACTTCTTCGGTGCTCTTTCCCCAGACCACAATATCGTCTGCAAATAATAGTAGCTTCATTTCTTTATGTCCATATGCTTCCTTTGTTTCCTTTAAAATTTCATCCATTACCATTATGAATAAAAGAGGTTACAGCACACTCCCCTGTCTTAGTCCAGTCTTGTTCCTAAACCAATCTGTCTTTCCAACTGGGGTCAGTACCCTGCTAACACAGTTGTTGTACATTGCTTGCACCATTTCCAACATTTCTCTTCCCAGTCTCTTCTTAACCATGGTTTCCCATACCTTCTCTCTGGGGACACTATCATATGCCTTTTCTAGATCTATGAAAGTCATGATCAAATCCTCTCCATATTCCCAGTTCTTTTCCATCACCTGCCTCAAGCTAAAGATTGGGTCCACTGTGGATCTTCCACTCCTGAAGCCATACTGTTCCTCTTGCAACTCTCCTTCCCCCTTTCTTCTCATTCTTCTTTCTAATATCCTTTCCAGTATTTTTACTATCTGTGATATGAGGGTGATCCCTCTATAGTTATCACACACTTTCTTGTCCCCTTTCTTAAACACTGGTATTATTAGCCCTTTCTCCCAGTCTTCTGGTACACATTTCCGTTTCCACACACACTTTAGCAGTCGATACAGCCATTGCATACCAACAGGTCCAGCAGCCTTTATCATTTCTACACTGATTTCATCCACCCCTGTTGCTTTTCCCATCTTCATTTTCTGTACTGCTAATTCCACCTCCAGCATTGTTATATCATCTTCTGTTATAGAGTCGTCAGGCTGTGTCACTTCGATCTCACCAGTACAATTGCTCACATTCAATAGCTTATCGAAATACTCCTTCCATCGTCCCTTTATCTCCTCTGGGTGTGTTAACAACTCTCCATCTTCCTTTTTCACCAGCTTTGTATTAACTCTTTCTTTCCTCTTACTTCTTAGAAGCCCATACAGCATCCTTTTACTGCCACTTACATCTGTTTCCATTCTTCGTGTAAATTCTTCCCAACTTTTCTTCTTTTCTTCTCCTACCACTTTCTTACACCTCCGTTTGCTGTCGTAATACTTCCTTTCGCTTTCTTCTGTTTGATCTCGGTTCCATTCTTTCCATGCAGACTTCTTTTCTTTCACTGCTTTCCTCACTTCCTCATTCCACCACGGTGTCTCCTTCTCTTTCACTCTTGTTGACGTCCTACCACAAGCACTCTCTGCTGCACCAGCAAATGCCTTTTTAAAGTGGGACCATTCCTCTTCTACATTTTCCACTTCAGTAACTGGGATTTGTTGCTTCAATCTCCACTGAAAATCTTCCTGTACAGCTTTGTCTTTCAATTTCCATACTTTTATTTTACTTTCTCTGATCTCTTTTAGGTTTTCCAATTTTCCCCATCTAAATTTTGCCACCACAGCTCTATGGTCCCCATCAAATACTTCTCCTGGTAAAGCTGTCACATCCATCAGCTTTCTGCGATTTGTCCTTTCCACCAGAAAGTAGTCAATTACTGATTTTGTTCTTCTATCACCCCACCCATATCTCGTAATTTTCCTGCTGTTTTTCTTCCGAAACCATGAATTACCCACTATTAGTCCATTCCTTTCACAAAAGTTTACAAGTTCCTCTCCTTCCCGGTTCTTTTTCCCATATCCATATGGTCCAACGACTTCTTCCTTTCCTTGTCTCTCATTTCCGACTTGAGCATTCATGTCTCCCATGATCACCACTTCTACATCTGAGATTACTCTTTCTACATCCTCCAGGAATACTTCAATATCTTCTTCTCTGTTTCCAGTCTGTGGTGCATACACTTGTATGAAGTCCATCACGTCATTCTTCATCTTCATTCTAATTTTCATTATTCTGTCACTCACACACTCTACCACTTCAACATACTCCTCCAGTTGTTTCGAGGTTATCAGTCCCACGCCATTTTTTGCCTCTTGGCCACCACTCCAGTATAATGTATATCCTTTCCTCAATTTCTTCCTTCCTTTGCCTTTCCATTTCACTTCACTCAGCCCCATCATTCCAACCTTCTCCCTCTCCATGAAGTCTACCACCTCCTCCACCTTGCCTGTCAGGGTCATGACATTCATGATTCCCACTTTCATTTCGGTAACTGGTCGCCCATTTCTCACAGTTCCCCCAGTACCAAAGGAACTGCGCGTCGCCTGCAGGGTACGCCCTAACCTTTTCCGAATCATTGGAAGTGCCATTTCCATTTTAGGCTATTATTACGATGGGGTCGCCACTCCCAAAGGCATTTTATGAAGCTACTGCCAGCTATTATTCAGGCCGCCCCTAACATGGAGAACAGACGCCCTTGCAGCCGCCCCTAACATGGGAAACAGACGCTGCCGATTGATGCTGTACTCATACTATTCCCTGAGTACTGGGTTGCCTCTTCCGCAATCTCCACCGTTCTGAAGTCCATCTTCTCCGCTCCAGATTCCGTTGAGGTCTTCGCACGTAACCCTGTGCACGGGGCCTATGTTATACCCCATAGGACTGGGTCCTCACCAGAACTTAGCCGGTACTGTAGTTCCATGGTATATTACAGTACCGTTGCCCACCCCCGCGACGTGGACGCGCCTGGCAAGAATTATCCATGTAGCCAATTAGGATTGACTCATGGACCGGGTTAAGGAGCTGTCTAAATCCAGCCTCCAAGGCCGTATAAGACCTATTATTTACCAATAATGATGTATAGAGCAGAAAGTGGAGGAGTGTCATATTTGCTCCAACCCGGCTAAGGCTGAAAAACAGAAAATTATGATGGTTAAATTAATGGCGTTCTATTATACTACTGTACTATAGAAAGAAAGGGAACAAGAAGGAACAATGGAGGAAGAAGAACAACAAGAAAAGGAGATATCTATGCTAGAAATAGAGGAAGCCATAAAGAAGATGAAGAGTGGCAAAGCACCTGGAGTGGATGAGGTGACCACAGAAATGATAAAAGCAGCAGGACCAGTAGGGTTGCAGTGGCTGTACAGATTATTTAGAATAATTTGGAAGAAGAAAGAGATCCCAGAAGAATGGGGAAAGTGTTTAATTATCCCACTTTTTAAGAAAGGTGACAAAAAGGAATGTAACAATTACAGAGGGATCACCCTTATTGCCCATGTAGCCAAGATCTTTGAGAGAGTATTGGAAGGTAGACTGAGGAGGCAGACAGATGGAGAGATGGAAGAAGAACAGTATGGTTTTAGGAGAGACAGATCAACTTTTGATCTAATCTTTACACTAAGGCATATGATGGAGAAAAGATGGGAGTTTGGAAAAGACATGGTGATGACTTTTATTGATATTGAGAAAGCTTATGACAGTGTGCCTAGACAGGTGGTGTGGGATGTATTAAGAAAAAGGCAAGTTAACAGTGCAGAAGTGCAAATGGTGAAAGCTATGTACAAATATTGTGTCAGTAGCGTAAAGACCACTATAGGAGAAACAGAATGGTTCAAGGTGGAAACGGGTCTCCGTCAAGGAAGTGTATTGTCCCCCTTACTATTCATCATAGTCATGGATGAAATCCACAAGAATGTTAAACAGAGATTGGGACAAGAGGCAATAAAGGCCATGCTGTTTGCAGATGATATAGTGATATGGGGTGAGGATGAAAAGGAAGTACAAAAACAAGTAGATGTATGGAACCAAGAGATTGAGAAGTTTGGGATGAAAGTTAGCACAGAGAAGAGCAAGACAATGGTAATGTCAAGGGGAAGTAAGGAGGGAAGAGGAAAGATAGAAGTGAACGGAAAAATTCTAGAAGTGGTGAAAAGTTTCAAGTACTTGGGAAGTGTGATCACAGAAGATGGAAAGATTACTGAGGAAATTGGAAAGAGAATACAACAAGCGAACAGCTTCTACCAGAGTGTTAGGGGTATTCTTTGGAACCAAGATGTCCCAAAGAAATGTAAGCAGGTATTATATTCAACCTATTATGGACCCGTACTAACATATGCAGCTGGAGCATGGACCACTACAAAAAGAGAGGAGAGTAGAATACAAGCAGCGGAGATGAAATTCCTAAGAGGTATAGAAGGGAAGACCAGAAGAGATAAAATCAGAAACGAGGAGATAAGAAGGAGGACAGGAATCTTGAAGCTGCAGGACAGGATAGAAACAACCAAGTTAAAGTGGTATGGACATATGATGAGAATGGGAGATGAGAGAGTGCCAAAGAAAGCTTTTCTGGAAAAGGTTTCGGGGAAGAGACCGCGCGGAAGGCCCCGAAAGAGATGGGCAGATACAGTGTGGGAGTGCGTGGAGAAGAAGGGAGGAAAACCTGAAGATGTACTTAAAGGGGGAGAGGAATGGTGGAGAGACAGGCAACGTTGGAGGTCCTTGATTCACAACCCGACCCAGGAAGCTGGAAACGGGAAATGAAGAAGAAGAAGACTATAGAAAGCTTCAAAACCATTTTTTCAATGTTGCCTTATTAGCAACTAGTAATAGTACCCAGCTTCCTCCAGTGGATTGATCATGAAGTCTCCAAACACTCAAAGTGATGAATTATATAGGGGATGTCCCATAAGTAATGTCGTTTTTTAATGAAAATTTAATTTCGAAAGTTTTCTGACAAGAAATTAAACTATTCTTCAGTTTCTATGGTCTTGAGGCATCTTTCAGCGAAGTTTCTAGTCCCGCGACGTACCAGTCTCTGGGTTTTGATGCTAAGAATTCGGCAAGACCCACTTCCACAGCTTCAATGTTTTTGAAATTTCTTCCATGCAAGAAATGGGCAATGGATCAAAAAGATGGTAATGTGAAGGCACAAGATCAGGACTGTATGCTGGTTGTGGTAGCAGTTCCAATCCTATTAATTCCTGAATTTTTGCCATGGTTGTTCGTGCAGCATGAGGTATCGCATTGTTGTGCTGCAAGAGAACTCTATTTCGGTTAACTAATGCTGGGTATCTCAGTCTCAACATTTCATGAACTCGTTCCAGTTGTTGAGAATAAGGATAAACATTGACTGCACGCCTGTTTGGAACAAACTCCCAGTGAATCACTGCTTCAAAATTCCACCAGACACGCATCATCTCTTTGGGGCTGAACCAATCCTTTTTAACGATGACTTTGGCAGGTTGACGGGGACTGAGCCAGGGTTTCGAGGTGTCAGAGTTGCGGTAATAGACCCATTTTTCATCACATGTGACAATTTTCCTGATAAATCTATCATCCATGGGGATTCCAATAAGCTGACGACAGATATCCACTCTACGTTTCCTGTTCAGGGGTCAATTCACGAGGTACAGATCTACAGCTTTTGTTTGATTTTCCAAGTTTCTAAATCTGGTGATGTAAGGTATCTATTGATGCACCAAGTTCTTCTGACAGCCCAAGAGTACTTTTTTGCGGATTTTCTTCCAAAACTCTGCGTGTATTCTCAATATCCCATAGTTTAGGTCTTCCAGAATGCGGTAAATCTGTAGTGTTTTTCTCTCTAGTGTTGAAACGTTGGAACCATCGTTATGCCACACGCTCACTAACAACACTTTCTCCTTCCACTTCACATATTCTTCGAGCCGTGGCAGTAGCTTTTTAATCTTGTTTCCAGTAGTGCTTTAGAAGGACCCTGACATGCAACTTGTAAGTTCAATTTGTGGTTGGGTATTAATAACTGACGACTGATATATTCTCGCAATATACGCAATTCTAGTCATGGCCTCCTGTAAATAGCATTAGCGAACCAAAGGAAACCAACTCTACCTTATAAAACACCAAACTTAGAAAACGAAATTACTTGTGAGACATGCTAATACATTGGTAAAAAAAAGTTTTGCATATTGGGTGATGTATTTTCATTGCTGTGTGACGACATTGGTTCATGTGTTAACTCTAGAGTAACACGTTTGTTTGTACCGTGCACTGTTATCGGACTTGGAGTTTGTGCATACAACCTGCACAAATGGGGGAAGTGGCCAAACCCCTGCTGTGATTGCGGTACATTGAACCAGACCATCAGGCACATTGTCGAAGATTGCAAACTAAGAGTATACTTAGGTGACCCCAACGACTTTTCGGTGCTACACCATCGAGCCTGGACTGGAGAAATAGACTGGACATAAGGTTGATATCTGTGTATGTAAGTAATTACTATTATTATTCTATTTCATGTGTAATGCCATACACTAAAATAAATAAAACTGTTATCGGATAATGCATGTGTATTTTATTTGGTCCACAAATACATAAGCTTTTAATATGCAAAACTATTTTTGACCAGTGTATATACATAGATAGGGTTCCGAAAGGTAAGTACATAAAATTTGGTTTAGTTCAGTGAAACGGTGTAGATTTGCTCCAAAAGGCTTAAATATGGGGAATGGAGAGGGCTGTCCAAATTTCAAGTAGACAGTGTTACCTGTAGGGTTCAAAAAGGTTTTTTGTTGTTTGAGTCTTCAGTCTGCGACTGGTTTTATGCAGATCTCCATGCCTCCCTGTCCTGAGCTAATTGTTTCATCTCTACATAGCTACCGCACCCTACGTCCGAGGCAATCTGTTTAACATATTCTAACCTTGGTCTACCCCTACAGTTCTTGTCCTCGACCCTTCCTACCATAACTAAGCTTGCTATTCCTGGGTGTCTTAGTATGTGTCCTACCAACCTATCTCTTCTCTTCATTATCAGTCGCCAGAAACATCTCTCCTCTCCCACTAGTCTTAATACCTCTTCATTTGTAACCCTATCTACCCATCTGATCTTCATCATTCTCCTGTAACACCACATTTCAAACGCTTCAATTCTCCTCTTATCTGCTGCACCAATAGTCCAAGTTTCACTTCCATAGAGTGCCACGCTCCAGACAAAGGCCTTCAAAAATGACTTCCTAACACCTAAATCTATATTCGATGTCAACAGATTCCTTTTCTGTAGAAATGCTTTCCTTGCCTGAGCTAACCTACTTTTTATATCCTCTTTGCTTCGTCCATCACTGGTTATTTTGCTTTCTATGTAACAGAAGTCTCCTACTTCCTTTAGTTCTTCACCTGCCAATTTGATGTCATCGGCATCTCAGAGTTGAAATTATTTCTCCTTGAATCTTCACTCCCATTTTAAATTTTTCTACAATTTCCTTCATTGCTTGTTCAATGTAAAGATTTAAAAGTATGGGTGATAAGTTGCAGCCTTGCCTTACACCTTTCTGAATACCAGCTTCTCTCTCATGTCCTTCAGCTCAAATGACTGCTGTCTGGTAAATACATAAAATCTGGTTCAAATCAGTGAAAAGATTTGTATAAATAACAGACAAACCAACATTCAGCTTTATACAATAGAAGATTGATATTGTAACTGTTCCGAATGTCAACACAATTACAATCCCAATTATAGGAAAATGTGAAACATGAAAAAAAGTATATGTAATTAAAAGTTATTTGCACAGATTACAAAAAGAGGGAGAAAATACAGGTTGACGTTTCACTCGTCAAGTGAGCATCTTCAGATCCTAAAGGTTGTATCTACAATACAAAATAGCTCTACAAAACATTACCAATGCACAAATTGGAGTAGTACACATCAATAGTCCACACTCGATTGGGATCGTGTCACTCCTTGGAGGTCCGTGTCCGTTCTTGGTTGACATTGTCATAGTGTTGAAATAAAATTAACAATGACAATAGAACAAAAAAGTGGAAAAGGAAGTAATATTGGAAAGACTCTAGCAGTAGCGGCTATTCAGGTGAAGAGAGTGAAGAGCCTCTTCACTAGTCATCTCTTAAAATAAATATTACGTTATCTTATTTAAATTAAAACGTAGCCACCGTTTAATGTAGAGTACTATTTCTACACTCCATTGTTAGATGGCACTGCATGACCACAGATTACCCTTGCCCTGTATGCGGTCTTAGTGTCAGTTGTACACGCTGTCGCTAGATGGTACTAATGTCGTAGCGTGGAAAGGAACCTGCAGACGACGAAGTAACTTGAAATATCAGCAACTTCGTCTCGTTGCCATGGTAACCTAAAGCAGTGGTGACGTCATTACATGCCGTTATACAGAGAGGGATCGTACGAGTGAAGAATTAGCTGCCTCTGCCAGGAACTTCGTCTAGTATACGCTGCCGAAGTGACGCGCCTTGCAACCGTATGAGCGCAGCCACATTGGACCCAAACAACTGGTTGTTAGGTTTTTTATACATAGGAAGCTGCATTAACGCTGCGCAGTGTCTTGAATTTTGTTGATAAAAATGTGTAATATACGTGAAATAAGGCAAACGTCTCCTGTGAAGATCATCTACAATGTTGGAGCTGCAAAATAGAAGTGAAATTTTATGGATCAAGTACGAGAATTTTGCGAGATAGTATGAATAAAGTCGACCTCATTCCTGAGGCAAGAATTGCACGGCGGGTACTACAAATTATAAATATTTATTTATAACATCATTTAGTTGATACAGTAACTTATATCTAATATAGAGAGGTATTTAGGACATATATGTCACATAAAGGGATTTTTGGTTCATGTGGGGAGTGTAGATGTAATTAAATATGGTTTGTACTATAAGTATTATAAAGCCTCCGTGGCTTAGGCGGCAGCACGCCGGCCTCTCACCGCTGGGTCCGTGGTTCAAATCCCGGTCACTCCATGTGAGATTTGTGCTGGACAAAACGGAGGCAGACAGGGTTTTCTCCGGGTACTCCGGTTTTCCCTGTCAAAATTTCATTCCAGCAACACTCTCCACTATCATTTCATTTCATTTGTCATTCATTTAATCATTGCCCCAGAGGAGTGCGTCAGGCCTCGGCAGCCGGCACAGTTCATTTCCTCGCCGCAAGATGGGGGGGCCTCATTCATTCCATTCCTGACCCGGTCGGAGACTGGAAGCAGGCTGTGGATTTTCACTATAAGTATTATAAACGACAACCTACATAACCTTACAGCTGATTCACTAACAGCAATAAATTTTCTCCTACAACTTTTCTGAGTGGTGATTTTCACTTAATTTAAGCAGTGAATTGTGTTTCCAACTAACAATTAGGCCTATCTCAGACTGAAAATGTCTGCCTAAATATTTTATTTTATGCACTTTCAGAAAACAATACATTATCTTGTACCAGTAGCCTAGTAGTTGGCATCGCGTCAGGCTTGTCTTTCTGTTACGTTGAAGATTGGATTTATATTTCCGATGAATAGTATTTACTTAATACGTTACATACCCTAGTGTTGATGGAAGGTGGTGGCTTTTAGTGTATACCGTAATGTTTTCATTGAAGGACACAGTATAAATTTTATTATAAATTCCCTTCAGTAGGTGGAAAGACGAAGACAAAAGGGATTTATTAAATTGTGGACGTCCAAATGAATTAATAGAACTGTGCACTAAAAAGAAATCAAGAAAACCGGTAAGTCCTATAGTCTTCATTGGAAGGGATCTTGGTTCGAACAGTTCACATGGTTGTGCAGTAGTTTTTTTCTTAAAAAACTGTTCTGTTGGCCTTGCCTACTTTTTAGTAACAAACGTGGTGTCTGGAATAAACAAGGTTTCGGTGATTTCCAAAACATTACGCGGAACGCAGTTTTTCTTGTTTGAAAAGACTAAAAACTTTTACAAGAAATACAATATCCTAGTCCAGACTTACATCATAGGCTGTTATCACCATACACCGTGAATTGTTGCTGAAACTAATTGAAGACCAGCCCTTCTACGAGGATATCATAGATAAGTTTGTCAACCATAAGGAACGGAGGATTGATTTATTACATAAACAAGTAGTTCCGTGAAGAACTATACAGCCTATTTTCATGTATCCTACTTATGTTAATTGCCACTATCAACATACACAATTTCTGTTTGATTGCTGTAATAGATTCGTAGATATTAAGAACCGACTAAATATTTCGGATGGTCGCCATGTTGGATTTTATATATGTAGGTCCTAGAGTTATGTACTGTTACATGCAGATTATTGTGAACGTGTAGTATTCAAACTTCAATCGCATAATTAGGACACAAGAAAAAACAAGGAGATTTTAAAATTTTTCACAGCTGCCATCTTGAGGTTATGGAAACAATTGAAATAAATTAGATGCCAGTGGATTAACGTTCGTATAAGGATTTACTGTACCAAGTTTCACTGCACTCGGATGGTTAAATTGCGAGAAACGTCCATGTGAATATTTATAATTCGTGTCACCGCCATGTTGGATTTGTGATCACCAGGTTATTTAAAGTCCTATAGGTGAACTTAAGTTCATAGCCCCTATGAACATTAAAAAATGCAGTTTGATTGCTAAAATAGATTCGTAGATATTCAGTATCGTCTAAATATTTCGGATGGTCGCCATGTTGGATTGTTAAATGTATAGGCCATAGAGTCATGTACCATTAAAGGAAAATTATTGCGTAGGTTCATTATTCAAACTTTCACTTCGATCGCATGACTACATCACAAGAAATACAAACTTAATTTTAAAATTTGCACTGCCGCCATCTTGAGGTTATGTAAACAATTGAACTAAATTAGATATCAGTGGATTACAATGTGTATAAATATTTCCTGTACCAGGTTTCAGTGCGCTTGGAACATTAAATCGCGAGAAAGGTCTATTTAAAATTTTCAAATTCGCTTGGCCGCCATGTTCGTTTTGTAGTTAACCGGTTTTTGAAAGTCTTATAGATGGACTTCCAGTAGTGCCCTTTATCTCCGTACAAAATTTTAGGGAGATACCGCTAATAATTTCAGAGATATAGAATGCAGGTGAAATATTTCGCACATCCGCCATCTTGTGATTATGTAAACAATTGAACGAAGTTAGATGTCGGGGCATAACAATGTATATAAACGTATACTGTACCAAGTTTCATTGCGTTTGGTTGGTCAAATCACGAGAAACGTCTATTTAAAAGTCGCAAATTCGCTTGGCCTCCATGTTGGTTTTGTAGTTACCAGGTTTTCAAAAGTCACATAAGTGAACTTATAGTAGTTCCCTCTATCACCATAGAAAATGTCAGGGTAATATCGGTAATAGTTTCGGAGATATTGAATGCTGGTGAAATATTTCGCACAGCCGCCATGTTGGATTGGTGAGTCGCAACAAAATTTGAAGGGCACGGTCGAGGTCGCCGGGAATAGTGCTATGAACTTTCCGAGTTTCATTGAAATCGCTCCTGCCGTTTAGATTTTATTAGGGGGGACACACACACACACGCACACACACACGGACAAAAGGTGATCTCATAAGCCTATTTTTTCAAAATTGAAAATAGGCTAAAAATAGGTGAGTTTGACTCTTTAGTACGGTAATTTATATTTGGTAAAGTATTCGTTTTTTAGCATTCGGTGGCGTAGTCGGTAGCATGCTGAACTGCTATGCCCAAGATAGCGGGTTCAAACCCGGCCGAAGTCGTCGGATTTTTTAAGAGAGTTAAAAACCCTTCAGTATGCTTTCCTTCGGAGGGGAAGTAAAGCCGGCGGTCCCATGTCATAGATTTATGGCATGTAAAAGATCCTTTCACAGACTAAACTTGTGTAAAGCAAAATTTGTTAGGTTAGATTTCGTCAGAACGCTCTATCAAAGTTCCAACGTTCACCACTAGGTATCATTGATATCTGGTGGCGAAAGTTGGAACTACTTGAAATTGAACGGAACTTGTAGCTCACCCTTTAGGGTGTCCGCTGGAAGCAGCTACAGACTCAGGCGAGCCGAACATGTCCTCGGACACTCCGGGCACTAAAAGCCATACGATAAATAAATAATAGCATTCAAATACGAAAAGAAATATGTTAATATTCATAAACGCTGTATCGCTGAAATTGAGTTTGGCTCTTCACCTACTTTCTCATCTACGAGCCGCCACTGGACTCTAGGCTACAAAAAAGTGCTTTTTAATATTTGAATGAATAAAAAGACTGGATATGAGCATAACACTTGGAGGACAGCAGTTGCAAAAAGTAGAATGCTTCAAGCACTTGGGAAGCAAAATTGAAGAAAAGGGAGGCAATAGGATGGAAATAAATGAAAGGGGAAGGTGCGCAGATGGATTTTTCAAGAGTGTTAGGGGGATGATATGGAATAAAGATGTACCGGTACCACAAAAATGTAAAGGAATCATCTACAAGACCTACTTTGTGCCAATTTTGACATATGGTTCAGAAACATGGGTGATGAAGGAAAGGGACAAGAATAAAATACAAGCAGTGGAGATGAAGTTCCAGAGGAGTAGGGTAGGAGTAACAAGAATGGACAGAGTAAGGAATGAGAGAGTCAGAGAGATGGTGAGAGAGGAACCATTGCAAAATAGAATAGAGCGATCTAGGCTGCAATGGTATGGACATGTGAGGAGGATGCGAGAGGAGAGGATACCGAAGATGTTTGGAATGGAAATGAAGGGAAGGAGGCCAAGGGGAAGACCAAGGGACAGGTGGACAAAAGGAGTTAAGAAGAGTGTGGAGGAAAGAGGAGTGTGCTGGGACACAGTGGAAGATGAGAGATGGTGGATGTACAAGAAACGATGGAGAGGCTTATGTTCCAAGCAGACCGAACCAGCGGTCGGAAACTGCTCAAGATGATGATGATGATGAAAAATGTTGCTAAGGAAACACAATGAGACAACTGTTATGCATTCAATAAACAAGTTGATGCAAGTGTGCATAAACCAAACAAAATATAGCAGCCAAACCAGGACGCAGGAGTTTACAAAGTGCCTTGTTCCTGTGGACAGGTCATCATCATCGGCTTTAACTCGAATCTGAGTATAAATCTTCTTCCTTCAGTCCAGTTTGTGGATGTGTTTACGGTGACTAAAGAGTCCAATCCTGGCATGGAACAAGCGACCACACAAGTCGCATAGTATTGCTGGAGGAGGACGTGGTTGGGCTGCTCGAAGTTTCCTAGCTTGACGCTTGGCCTCTTCATGTATGCGTCGATCCCTTTCAAACGTCTTTACAGAATCCGAGATGGTACGGCGCCAAGTTGAGCGGTTTTCAGCCAGCATGTCCCAGGTTTGTGGATCAAGACCTGTCAATTTCAGGGTCTGCTTAAATTGGTCCTTGTAGCGCCTCTTAGGACCACCATGAGGTCTGGTGCCATAGCATAACTCACCATATAGCATTTGACGAGGTAATCTCACATCATCCATCCGATGGACATGACCAATCCATCTAAATTGGTGACCTATTATGGATGATTCTATGCTGTTGATTTGAGCCTTTTCCAGAACAGCAATATTGGTAATGCGGTCTTCCCATTTAATCCTCAGGATTGATCGAAGTTTTTGTAGGTGAAAACGCTCAAGCTTCCTAAGATCACGTCGGTAAAGGGTCCACGTTTCACAGCCATACAACAATGTAGAAATGACTACTGTTTGTACACCATAAGCTTTGTACTCATGGATAGATCTTTATTCATGAAGACCCGGTGCGCTAATCGTCCATATGCTGCATGGGCTGCGCCAATTCTCTTATCCACATCCTGCTCACAGGTACAGCTCACAGAAATGGTACTGCCCAGGTACGAGAAGTGGTCAACCTGTTCTAATGGCAAATTTGAAATGGAGATATTGAACTGAGGAAGAGGTGTGCCTGGTGAAGGTTGTGCCAAGACTTTAGTCTTATTGACATTTATGGTAAGACCAAAGCGATCACATGCACTTTTGTAACAGTTAACTGACTCTTGCAGCTCTTCTGGTGTGAGAGTTGGTGACGCAGCATCATCTGCATACAACATGTTAGTAACCTTAGTAACCTGAGTTTTCCTCAAGGAGCGGAGACGAGTTAGGTTGAAAAGCCCTCCATCAAAACGATACTTGATCTCCACACCTGGGATGTTTGTGGGTGAATCATAAAGCATTGCAGCCAAGTACAGCGCAAAAAGCGTTGGAGCCAGTACACATCCTTGTTTCAGTCCATGGGTAATGGGAAATTCATCGGACATCTTATTCTGATGGCAAACCTGACCTGTCATGCCATCATGGAGAGCTTTGATTAGATCTACAAAACGCTGAGGGCAACCAAACCGCTTCAGCACTGCCCACATGGCTGGTCTTGGAACCGAATCAAATGCCTTTTCCAAGTCATAAAAGACTAAGAAGAGTGGATTCTGTTGTTCTCTACATTTTTCTTGTAGCTGTCTCACACAGAAAATCAAGTCAATTGTGCTTCTGGAAGTTCTAAATCCGCATTGTGACTCTGGGAGGATCCTCTCAGAGATAACCTTGAGGCGGTTAAGTAGAATTCTTGCAAGAATCTTCCCCACAATTGATAGCAGTGATATACCACGGTAGTTGCCACAAACACTGCGATCACCCTTTTTAAAGATAGTGACGATAGTGGCATTCTTTAGGTCTCCAGGTACCTTTCTTGATTCCCAAATTCTGAGGATAAGGATGAAAATTCTTGATTTGAGGGAATGACCTCCGGCTTGAATTAGTTCCAGAGGGATGTTATCTGGGCCAGGTGCTTTTCTGGGTTTCAATTGGGTGAGAGCTGCACTGAATTCATGATAAGTAGGAGGTACTGCCAACCACAGTTGTTCAGGTTGTTGCGGCACATCACAGAGGAAGTCTTCAGCAGCTTCTGATGGACGATTTAGGAGATTGGAGAAGTGCTCCTTCCAGTGTTCCAAGATTTCTTGACTATCAGTAAAGGTAGTAGAATTATCAGCGCTTTTCAGTGTACCTGATGATGAGCGAGATGGTCCATATATTTCCTTGAGTACGGCATAGAAGTTCCTCAAGTCTCGAGCATCCGATAGTCTCTGCAGTTCCTGAGCCTTCTGTTGCCACCAAGTATTTTTAATCTGCCTTATCTGCGTCTGGCATTTACCCTTGAGTTCCAGTAGTTTATCTCTCTTTGTGTTGGAAGTTGGGTCTTGAAGATGGGCAAGATAGGCATTCCTTTTGGCATTGATGAGAGACAGAATTTCCTCATTGTTGTCATCAAACCAGTCTTGTCTTTTCCGCACTATAAAACCAATGGTTTCCTCAGCTGACTGTGTGATAATCTTCTGTAATGTGGCCCATTCTTGCTGAATATCATTTGTTACTGGGTTTTCTGATAACTGGGTGCCGATCCTGTTTCCAAAATGTTTGTACATGGATTCATCCTGAAGTTTGGATGTATTAAACTTCTTTCTTGGCAAATTTTTGATGTTCCTAGGTGGTTTAGGTCTGATGGATATCCTGAGCTTACATATAAGAAGTTTATGATCTGTCCAACAATCGTCTATATTCCTTGCTGTTCTGGTAATAAGAGTGTCCTTCTTATCACATTGCCGGGTAATGATATAATCAAGAATGTGCCAATGTTTGGAACGAGGATGCATCCACGTGGTTTTGAAGCGGTCAGGTAGCCGGAACTGCGTGTTGGTAATGAAAAGTTCGTGTTCTGCACAAAGACCAAGAAGCAACAGTCCATTGGGATTACATTTTCCAAGTCCCTGTTTGCCCATCACATTATTCCATAGCCTGTGATCTTTCCCAACTCTGGCATTGAAGTCACCGAGGAGCAAGAGTTTATCTGCAGATGGTACCTTGGAGATGATTTCACTTAGCTGATTATAGAACTGAGCCTTTACTTCATCATCAGAATCTAAGGTAGGAGCATAGGCAGAGATGAGTGTCATAAAGGAACCTCCTGAGAGTGGTATGCGGAGAGTCATGAGCCTTTCGCTGATTGCAATGGGCGTAAGTTGGTGATAATTTACCAGTTTGGTCTTCACAGCGAAGCCCACACCATGAATACGACATTCACCCTCATCCTTTCCTTTCCAGAAGATGGTATATCCTGTTCCAGATTCGGTAATCTTGCCTTCAGCAGACAGCCTAGTTTCACTGAGAGCAGCAATGTCAACGTTGAGTCTTGATAACTCATGGGTTACGAGAGCTGACCTTCTCTCAGGTCTAATGTTATTGTCAAAATCAAGCAAGGTTCTGATGTTCCATGATCCAATAATCAAATTGTGATTCTTTACTGTTTTTGAGTTTCGACCGCATGAGGGGTGACCTGCTGAGTGCGGTTGCCCAGCCGGACCAAGATTGTGACTTCGGACAGGTATACATAGGGCAAACAAAAAGACGCGTTTGCATTAGGATATCAGAGCACATTCGAGACACAAAACAGATTAACTACAGATCTGCAATAGCTGATGTCACAAACAGCTGATAAGAGAAATAAACTATCAACCAGTATGCAAATTCTAACATAAGTTTTTTTAAAGTTGTCTTTTAGCCTTTTTAGGCATGCGGTCAGCTCCGATTTCATTTATTTTTACTTGTATTTTTTGTCTTGGTATGATCAGGAAAGATTAATGTATATACATATTATATCATAGAAATTGAATAGGCATACAATTAAAGTCAACACACACTTCCATACCCGAAGCTGGAATCAAACCGGTAGTTGAGTTAGAGTTCAATTTGAAGACCACACTTTACCGCTGACCCACGCAAGCTGCCAAACAGAGAAAAGATACAGATAGTCTTACTTCCCTTGACATATTTTACATTTATCTTGGTAAAGGTTCATTCCATCATAAATATTATTAGCTGTTCACAGTAAAATGTCCTCACCACGATCGATGTGAAGTGATTGATAGACAACTTGCGACCAAATCTTGAAATGAGAAAGAACTAAACCCTACGCTTTAAAACACCAGAAAAGCACCAGCTGGACTCTATGATTCAAAACACTAGAAAAACACCAAAAATTATAAATATATAAACGGCTTTTTACTTACTTTTGTTTCATTAAAAATAGTCTTCTTCACTTGCGGAGCCTGCTACCGCTATTACATCTTTAGAGCAGGAAGGTGTAGTACTGCTGTAGCTCTGCATACTTCCAATTTTGGCCACTATTATATCCTTTGGAAGTTTGTAGTCGTGATAGCATTTTTCCTCTGTTTTTAGTCCAAATCGCACACACAGAATGAGATGCAATTTTTGAACTTTCATTCGATTTCTTTGCTTTGTTTTCACCAATTAAACTTGGCTAAACCCTTTCCCTACATCTGCATTAGAGTGAGAGAGTGAAAGTACATAATCTGCCTTCGCATGAAACTGGGAAATCCCCTGGGAGCTGGGAAGAAAATAGATGATAGGTGGATTCTTTGCACAAGTGCACTTGAACTGAGCCCTGCATGTTGCGCTTACTTAGCACTTAAGCACGAGAATGAGAATTTCAGGGACTTCCCCTGCTGGAGTGTTGACCTCGACACGTATAAGGCTGAACATTGCCTATCTTAATTGATTAACCTTATTAAAACTATTACATGGCTTTCAGGATTTACTTATTTGTCATAGGAGACAATTTAATGGAAAAATCCATTAAGCACAAGATTTGGCACTAGTTTTAACGAAATAACACCAGTATTTTGCCATGGCACTATTAGAACATTTCTGGCACCAGACGAACTTCAGAAACACCAGATCTGGTGCTAAAAACACCAAATTGGCATCACTGCTTGCGACTTCTTACATGCTTCATTGAGACACATGCATTAGAACTGTGATGTGACATCCATGTCAGAACGTTACCTCATGCTCAATCAGCAAGCCATTCTCACACTTAAGGACACAAATTATGCAATTAGGTTACTGAGAGATTTAAGGCTTCCTGTTAACCCCCCACCCTTTTGTGGTCCATAAATAATGTGTAGCCTAGTTTTATTTTACGAGTGCCTTCTACATACAACCGAATTTTCATGTGAATCACCCTGGTAGTTATGATGGCAAGCCCATAACAGACAAGAATTAAACAGAGAGTATATTTGATCATAAGACCCCCCCCATCCAGGATAAATACAGAGTTTTAACCAAAAACTACAAATGCTCAGAGACTTAACGACAGTGTGAGAGTTACAGGTGGTCATTTCCAAAAATTGTTTTTGTGTCCCTTATATATCCATGCATCTACTGCCATGATGTTAGCAAAATATCTATCATCATCTGGTGGACATTTATGGTTGGTTGGTTCTTAAGTTTAGGGGCTGCGACAACGCGGTCATGTAGCCCCATGTACTTTGGGTGTGTGTAGAATCTGTCTGATAACCGGTGTTAATTGTGATGACTGTATTAGTGTGTGTTATCTGTTTTTTAATTTAAGTACTGCCACCAAGCACCACCGCAGTGGCTCTTGGCAACGAACGTAGAAACCTAAGAGAGTTGTTTACATTCTTAACCTATCCAATTTAGCTTCACACAGGTGCAATTAGTGGAAGGTTCTTTAACATGCCATAAATCTATGACATGGGACCACCGGCTTTACTTCCCCTCTGAAGGAAGGCATACTGAGGGATTTTTAACGCTCTTAAAAAATCCGACGGCTTCGGCCGGGTTTGAACCCGCTATCTTGGGCATAGAAGCTCAGCATGCTACCGACTACGCCACCGAAGCCGCCGGTGGACATTTATAAATAACAACTTTGTGACAGTATTTCTGATAAGACTAGGTACATATTATGTACCGGTAAATACAGTCATCATCATCATCTTCATTTCCCCTTTTTCCAGTTGACACTGGGTGGGGACAAATATGGTTCCTCTCCACTTTGTTCTGTCGTTCCACCATTCCTCTTCCGACACAGTGTTCCAACCCAGGTTCCGTTTTCTAATACTATTCACCACCGAGTCCATCCAATGCATTCTTGGTCTTCCTCGTCCTCTCTTCCCTGTCATCCGTCGTTCCAGTGCTCATCTTGGTAGCCTTACTTCATTCATCCGTTTGACATGTCCAAACCATCTCAATCTGTTTTGCTCCAGTTTGTCATTTAATTTCTGTACGCCCAGTTCTTTCCGTATATCTCCATTTCTCACTCTGTCCCTCCTCGTTTTCTGGACCATACTTCTCAGGAATCTCATCTCAGCTGCTTGTACTCTGCTCTCATCCCTCTTAGTCATTGTCCAAGTTTCTGCTGCATATGTCATTATAGGAACATAATATGCTTTGTTCATAACTTCTTTAGCCTTAATTGGTATATCCTTGTTCCATACTAGTCCCAGTACCTGTTGGTAGAAAGCACTCCCGAGTTGTATTCTTCTGCTTATTTCCAAATCTAGTCTTCCATCTTCAGTCAGTTCACTTCCCAAGTATTTGAAGTGTTTCACCACTTCCAATTCCTTATCTCCTACTTTGATTACACCTTTTCCTTCTTTCTTATCTCTACTCATCACCACTGTTTTACTTTTCTCCACATTTATCTTCAATCCCCATTGCTCAATCTTTTCATTTATTACGTCTAACTGTTCTTGTACCTCCATCTTATCCTCGCCCCAGATCACAATGTCGTCTGCAAACAACATTACCTTCATCTTTGCCCTACTATATTCTTTCATTGCTGCCATCCATCACCATTACGGACAATAATGGTGACAACACACTTCCTTGCTGTAGTCCAGTGTCAATTTTAAACCATTCCGATGTCCCGACTCTAGTCTTCACACTACTGTAGCACTCCATGCACATTCCTTTTATCATGTCTCTCAGTTCCTTGCCTATCCCCCTATTTGTTAAGCTTTCCCAAACTTTTGTTCTAGGGATGCTATCATAGGCCTTTTCTAGATCAATAAAAGTCATTACCATATCCTTCCCATATTCCCAACTCTTTTCAATGTTCTGTCTCAGAATGAAAATGGGTTCCACTGTTGACATGCCCCCTCTAAATCCAAACTGCTCCTCCTCTATTTGGCTTTCTACCTTTACTCTAATTCTTTTTTCTAGGATTCTTTCCATTACTTTGGCAACATGCAAGATGATGGTGATTCCTCGGTAGTTACCACACACCTTCCTGTCTCCTTTCTTGAATATTGGCAATATTATTCCCTTTTTCCAGGTTTCAGGTACTTTCTTCTCTCTCCACACACTCCTGAGAAGTCTGTATGTCCACTGCAGTCCCACTGGTCCTGCCGCCTTGATCATTTCTATTGCCACTTCGCCGATTCCCACAGCTTTCCCCATCTTCATCTTCCTAACTGCCCATTCCACTTCTGCCATAGTAATGTCTGGTTCTTCTTCTATTTCTTCCTCCACCGTTTTGGCTGTTTGCGTAACTTCTCCGCATGCCTGGCGTCTCACCTTCAACAGCTCGCTGAAATATTCTTTCCATCTGTCCGTTATCTCTTCTGGTTTTGTCAATATTTCACCTTCTTTGTTTTTCACGAACCCAGTGTTGACGTTTTCATTCCTTCTGCTTTTTATAATTCCAAACAGCAATTTCTTTCCACAATGTAAATCCTCCCTTATTTCCTGAGTGAATTCTTCCCAGCTTTTCTTCTTTTCCTCTGCAATTACTTTCTTGCAACCTCTGTTTGCTTCTATACATTTTACTTTACTTTCTTCAGTCTTTTTTGTTTTCCATTCCTTCCAAGCTTTCTTCTTCTCTCTTACCGTTTGTTTCACTCTATCATTCCACCATTTTGTTGCCTTTTCCCGTACCTTTCCTGATGTGCTACCACATGTTCTCTCTGCACTGTTTACAAATGCACTCTTAAACTTTTCCCATTCTTGTTCCACATGGGTAATATCTGTCCTTGGTATCTGTTCTTGCAATTCTCTCTTAAACTCTTCTGCAACCTCCTTTTCCTTTAGTCTCCAGACCTTAATCTTTCTTTCATAGTAATCGATATAATTCTACATTATTAAAATTGTTGCCATGCACTAAATAAATAACAATGGAATTGACATTCATGAAATAAAATTGTAAGTGTGGCTTTTAAGAGAGTCAAATTAGTTATGATTTTTTCAGTTCAAGGATATAGGTGGGGGTCTAAAGCAATGGAGACTCACGACCAAAATTAATCTGGTTCTTGGCTAATTTGTTCATATTAAATTATCTTCCCAGTTAACACTGAAAAACATCCTTTAAGCTCAAGACTCCATTGGCATATATACAGTCATCCCTCGTTATACGCGTTTGATGTATTCCTTGGAATACACATTTAGTTAGAGTTAGCAGTCGCTGCTCTTTGCTTTTCTCTTTTCCTTTATTTCCCTTCTCGCAGACACCAACAGTGACCCTTTATGTATTCCTTTTTCTTTGAATATGTACTTATTTGTATGCAACTCTGTTTCAGTTGTGATTCCCTGCTAATTTTAACGGCGCTCCATGCGGCAACCTGCGAAGTTTTGGATTCAGCAATTTTAAGAATGGTTCCAAACCACTCAAGCAGATGTCTTCGTTGTCGTCATCTACCATCTCCATGAAGATTTTATTTAATGTATCAAATTCTCATTGTATCGAAAATTTTGTTTCCCAATGTTTCCTACAGTGCTTAGCTTCTTTGTTTTTCCCTCCCTCCCCGCTTGCTCTTGCTCTCTGTGTGTTCAAATTTCTCACTCACTTCTCGTATAGTCGGCTACGTGAAAAGTTCAGCCCTCTCTCAGAGGCTTGCCTCCTCTATAAATGAGGCAATTTCAAATCGACGCCATGTTCTAAAGTTGGATCTAACGGCTGCAGGAAAATCATGGAAAGCTAAGTACCTACCTACAAGTGATTTTAACCATGTTTTAAAAGGGTTTTAATCTAAACAGAAAAGCTTTAATGGATTTTATAGGCAGTATTTTGATTTTTGCAATCTTGGGTAATAACTGTCCCACGCGGGAATTGTCATGATTAGCCAACTGGGCTCGCTACTTAAGTCATGAAATCCAGTATTTCTTGTACTAAATAAGGGAATACCTTCCCTGCAACGTGGGATTCTGCTAAAACTTCTGGCAGTCTAAAACATAACTTTTTTTACTCCATGGGATTTCTACTGCCCTATTCTACTGTAATTACATCTCTGGAAATTTCCATTCTCAATAGACTCTAAACTGTGAAAACTGTACACAATAACTTCAAATTATTTCTATACTCCAACTCAAAGTGAACTTATTAACTGCAACATCAAGACTCCATAACGCTAAAAACCCGTCAAAGTGTAACTCAATGAACCTATACATACTGCAATAGTGACAATTTACAATCATTCAACAAACTTTAGTGCTACAAAACAGTGTCCGGTTAACGATCTTCTGTACCGTGAATCGATGAGAGCAATAAAATTGGCCAGGACTCTAATTCCACATTTCCAATACTCCCAATTCCCTTTACTAACAATTTAGGGTATATTTAAACTATTTTCTTATATTAGAACGAGGCTTTGTCTGAAATTAGGCTCCCTCCCACTTTTGTTAGGTATACCATTTATTCATTCTGTTTAAATATCCATGTGGTTATAAACCCACATTTTAATACACATTTTTTCCTGCTGGATCCAGGAAGTTCTACTTTTCCAATTGTTAAATGTTTATATCTGATTTGGTTTAATCCAGTCTTCGTTAATGCGACCTGCCTCATTTGAACTTAGCATTTCTTAAAGTCTGTTTCAATATCTTAGTGGTTATAAATCCACTTCTTAATCTCTTTTTTCTTCTCCTGCTGTGTCCAGGAATTTACAATTAATTATTTATAGCCTTTTGCCCACTACAAAGGCATCCTTAAATCATTGGTATTTTGCCTTGCCAATCTAAAACAAAATGTTTATGTAACTCCTAAAGAAGTATTTAAACCATTTGTAAAAACTCTTTATTATTATAGGTCTGAGATCTTTAAATTGTCTAAAACCTTCTTTAACCCAAAACAGATCCGAGATCTAAATTATTTGTTAAATAAAATCTCTATTATTTGTTTTTTCTACTTCTATTGCTAGAAGAACTGTTAGGCAGGACATTTCCTTCCCTAATTTTTCTCCTGAACTGATTCTATATTCAAAGAAATAAACAAAATCACCGAATGATAAGTTTACTACAAACTCAATCACTTATTGCGTTTAGAGCAAAACTTCTGCTAACATCACTTAAAAAGTTTCTTTTAGCTATCATAGCTAATTCTAGTAAATTATTAAGGCAAGTATAGCTCGCTCAGCCAGCTTCCTACTAGAAGAGATTTTCGCTCTGTCTTACGATTTACTGTTTAGAATTTTGATTTTGTTCAAGTTAGGTTTGAGTTTTTCATCCTTTCTAAACTTTTAGTCGGCACCCTGCTGGATAAGAGTTTAGCCTTCTTTAAACACAACAATTGGTTCTCTCCAACGATTTCTACTAATAATAATAAAATTCTCACTAAAAGCCCAGAAGGTGCTTTATCTCTGCCCACTCTGGGGGCATTCGGTCTTTCTTTTGGGGATCCGACAGTGGCGGGTAATAAAAATATCCTGGCTAATTTAAATCTTTCTAGCATTTCTGAATGCTTTACAAAATCTCACCCTTTTGAAGGGAAAGTACATAAATCATTTTCACCTGGCATACCTTGGCTCGCCAGCGCACCACCCTTCCCCATAGTACTAAAATTCACGCTCTGGAGGGAAAGAGCACTTAGCGATAGCTTGCCGGTAACCTCAGCTCACGCTGCTCTCTCCGTCATTCTCGCTCAAGCTCCCACTTGTTCATCTTACTTACACAAGCTTCGTGCAACGTAATTATTTTTTCTCATTACCTATCACTTATTTTGGCTTGGTTAATCTTCCTCTCTGCCTAAGATCGTTTCCACTCCTAAACGTTTTCCCTTTTCTTTTCAAATCATCTTCCCTCAGGTAGTGTCTGAGCTCAGGCTTAACCTACCAGCGTTCTCACTTTACGTGTTGCTATAACGAGATTTAAAAAAAAGTACATAATTATATGAAATAAAAAAATATGTACAAGTAAGGTTGCGGATTCACAATCACCCTGTGGGACGATTTCGTGATCGTGTGTGCAGCGCTGCAAGGCGGCGAGTAGTCAGTCTCAAGGAGAGTGCTAAGTGGCTGCGTTGCATTGCTTCAGTGTTTACTGGCGGCATGTGGTCATTATTAGAGAGAGCATCGAGTTAACTGGCTGTGTCTTTTCTTTTTTGGGTCATTATTAGAGAGAGCATCGAGTTAACTGGCTGTGTTTTTTTTTTGGCTGTGTTTTATTGTTTCTAAAAACGTTATGGAGAAAAAGTGTGATCAAAATGCTTCCAATAACAAAAAGCAAAGGAAATCAATACCACTTGAAGAAAATTGAAAGTTATAAAGTGATATGAACGCAATGAGCATGCTGTGGACATTGTCAGAGCTACAGGATCTCGGAATCAACTCTGAAAACCAGAACAAGTCAAGCAGAAAAATTAAAGAAATTGCAAAAATGCGACCAGAACATTTCTGTTGATACGATAAAAGAGGGCCCCCGGCTTTAAAGTCACTTTGTTGTTAGGAGGAAATGTGTCTCAAGACCATAGAATCAAAGTGCAGTTAGTTTATCATTCCGACAACCCACGTGCACTCAGTTGCATATCTTTAACACTCCTAGGCTTTTTATTTTTCCCTTGAAATAGTCCATATCTCCTATCTAACCCATGTTATAATACATTCACTTTAAGAGTTTTCGTAATACGTGATGATTACTCGGAAGGAATTCCATGTGGATACTTACATGTCTACAATTCTCACAATTTTTTAAATCAGCCTTTTATGAATGAGTATGACTACTGTTCTCAGCTAAGCAATGGCATTTAAATAAAGTCAAATTTTTGAGTTATTGAAGACAACTATCATTAAGAGAGCTTTTATTTGTTATCCACATAGCTGAGTAAAATCTTCTCCTTATTGAGAAGTTCAGTATGTTGCTGCACATTCAGAAATCTGATATTCAATACCAGTGCTGAAAGCTATCATCCCCTCCACCCACTGCAGGAAAATGGTAGGATTGTTCTATTTTCATCTTGAATGTATTAAGTTGTTTCATTTGAGAGGTTTGGACATCATGGTCATTCAACCCCATGTGCTTGGGTGTGTGAGGAATTTTGTCCGATAACCAGTGCTATCACAGATAGTAAAAATACTGGAAAGGATATTAGAAAGAAGAATGAGAAGAAAGGTGGAAGGAGAGTTGCAAGAGGAACAGTATGGCTTCAGGAGTGGAAGATCCACAGTGGACCCAATCTTTAGCTTGAGGCAGGTGATGGAAAGGAACTGGGAATATGGAGAGGATTTGATCATGACTTTCATAGATCTAGAAAAGGCATATGATAGTGTCCCCAGAGAGAAGGTGTGGGAAACCATGGTTAAGAAGAGACTGGGAAGAGAAATGTTGGAAATGGTGCAAGCAATGTACAACAACTGTGTTAGCAGGGTACTGACCCCAGTTGGAAAGACAGATTGGTTTAGGAACAAGACTGGACTAAGACAGGGGAGTGTGCTGTCACCTCTTTTATTCATAATGGTAATGGATGAAATTGTAAAGGAAACAAAGGAAGCATATGGACATAAAGAAATGAAGTTACTATTATTTGCAGACGATATTGTGGTCTGGGGAAGGAACACCGAAGAAGTGCAAAAACAACTAGATGCACTGAACGGAAATATTCAGAAGTATGGCCTGAAAATCAGTATAGAGAAAAGCAAGACCATGGTGATGACAAGAGGGGAAAGACAAGGTAAGGGCACTGTGAAAATTGGAAGTCAGTTTGGAAATTGTGGACACGTTCAAATACCTAGGAAGTGAATTGATGCAAACTGGTAGGTTGGACATGGAGATTGGCAGGAGGGTACAGCAGAGCAATGCATTCTATCAAAGTGTAAGAAAACTCGTTTGGGATAAGGAAGTACCAAGGAAAAGCAAGGAGGTAATGTATAAAATGTACTATGCACCCATATTAACGTATGCAGCTGAGACTTGGACCCTGACGAGCAGGCAAGAGAGTAGAATCCAAGCCAGTGAAATGAAATTCCTAAGAAGTATGATAGGTAAGACAAGGAAAGACAGAGTGAGGAATGAAGATGTTAGGAAGGAAGTTGGGATGGGAAAACTAAATGAGAGAATTGAGAAGAATAAACTAAGGTGGTTTGGACATGTAAAGAGGATGGAGGAAAATAGAATACCAAGACAGATGCTGGAGGCCAAGTGCAAGGGCAAGAGAGCAAGGGGAAGACCTAGAACAAGGTGGATCGATTCAGTGAAGAACAGCTTGAGAAAAAGAAATCTGGACTGGGACAAGATCGTGGAAGAAGAATTGTGGAAGGAAAGAGGAAAGTGGAGAAGTGCCATAAATACCCCGACCCGGCAGGAGCTGGATAAGGGGAAATGATGATGATGATGATGAACCAGTGCTATTGTGATGGCTGTATTAGTGTGAGGATTGGGAAAGAAGCAGCTGTGGCCTTAAGTTAGGAACCATCGCGGCTCTTGCCTGGAATAGAAGTGGGAAACCAGGAAAACCACTTCAAAGATGGCCGAGGTGGAAGCGAACCCACCCCATCTAAGTTATGCCTCCAAGGCTGAGTGTACCTCGTTCCAGCCCTAAGACCAGAATTAAATTTCTTGGCAAAGCTGGGAATCAAACCCAGACCTTCAGTGCAACCCCCAAGAAAGCTACCTCTTACATCACAAGGGGGCCTGTATTAAGTTGATTTTTTGATTTGTGCACAACAAGTACGGTACCTAAGAAAGAAAACTTCAAAGTCTTTCATCATGTGCATTTCAATATCAATCACAGGTACATGGAACCAAGTCAAAATATTTTGCTCACGTTACATTTTTCTGCCTTTTTATATATATATATTTTCAAGGACAACACACCAATTACATAAAATAAATTCACAGATTTTAAAACCATTCATATTACACAACAGTACATTTATATAATAAATTTACACATTTTCATGGATGTTATTTAACAGCAAGAATGACAGAAGAGATAAACAAATATAAGAGGGAAAACACATTTCATATTCCTCCATATGAGCTACATTGACAGTTGACATACAGACAAAATGATTTTGGCATTTGTTCAAGGCAAGACAATCCTGGTCTTATAAATAATTTCAAATGCTTTGAAAACCAAAGATGATTAAAAAATGTTGTTTCCTATGGCTAGCCCGGATTCCAATCCATTACCTCTAGAAATAATGTTCAGCAAAGGATGGAGAAAAATAGAACAACATCGCTTAATGACTTGATGTTGAAATTAGAACATTTGGTTACAGACAAGTGCTTTAATTGACAGAGACAATGGGAAACACCAATATGCAAATCAAGAAAGGGACAGATAATACAACTTAGAACACTGATGGGGAAATTGAGAGGATAAGTAAAATTTCTCCCCATACAGAATAAATTTAGAAGTTTCCTAATGATGCGCACTTCAGAAAGCATTACTCTGAGAATATCACTTTCATTTTTTTTTTAGTAGGAATCCTTTAGTACTATACAAATGCACCAAGTAACATACAAACTCTCAACATCCAAGCAAGGAATTACAGTAATAAGTTAATATCCAGAGGACTAGAATATAAGAACAGCCATTCCATATGAATCAAAGTAGAAGCAATGTAATTTTATTTTATTTCTTGACGATGGCATTAATCCGGGTCTCTAAGTTAGAAATGTTGGTTTTTATACAGTCCACATTCTGCGTGAAGCTCTGTTGAACACTCTCCATGTAACCCTTATTATCCTGAAGATTGCCAGTGATCTGCTCCTGAAGTGCCTCCAACTGGCTAAGTGATTTGCTGAAGTCCAGTGCTGTAAGACAAATTTTGACAATAACTTACTCACAATTAGAGAAATTCCTTCCAATGAGAAAGAAAGAAAGAAAGAAAGAAAGAAAGAAAGGTCAAACTACCAAAATATATAATTACATAGCCCCAAATATCAGATGCTCATCAACATCGAACCAACACATTTGACAGAGCAAAACTATTAATAAAGTTAACATCACATTACACTTTTAATTACAGACTTTTACTGATATTCTATTTAGGACAGGTTGAGGTTGCCTTTCTAAACCTATATAATGTCTATCAGCAATTTGTCCAATAATCCATCTCTATGCTGTTAGACGACTATAAAAACCTTACCTCAATCATTACTAATTCTTTTCCAACACAGCATTTCTAGAAATAAGTACTAAATCACATACCTTGCTGGTGCAAGGATTCCAAAGCCAACAGCCTATCTAATGTTTGCGGGAGAACAGCTGACAAATCTTCACTGCTGCTCTTCACTAGCTCATACAGCTCTGTTATCTAAAAAGAGGATAAATAGATTTAGGTAAGATTAAACTAATAATCCTTTGAGGTGTGGCCATGGAAATACAGTACATAAAAATTGCTTGGATATACCTAAAGATAGCAGAAAATAGCATTTTGAAATTCATTTTGTAGCACATCAATTTTGAAAAATAGCATGTTGTGACATATTGAATATAAAATTTTAACATTTTGCAGCTTTTAAATATAAGTCACCAGGTATGGTAAAAATTGAACAGGTTAAAAACTAATAAGCACATAAACTAATTCAAATATGCTTAGGATTAAACATAATGAGTGTTTGTGAAAAACAGCATAAACATTTATAAAATTAATGTGATTCATACTGAGCCTTGTATGGCTCATGTCTGCGATATTTTCGATATGCAGTACTTGGTACTCTATCCAACCAGGCTGAACGAAGCTTTGAGCTAATTCTATTTTGACTTTTGCTGTACATTCCAAGTGAATTGAATCTGTTCCACACATATTATTCCTTCATAATGGCCTATTAGCACATTGAGGATATTTGGAGACGTTTACAGTCAATTTGAAATTCATGGCAATGTGGAATGCAAATTTTTTTATCGCAGATATGCGAATCCATATTCAAATAGTTGCTACACAACTGGGGTAGTACTTTCTTGAATCCGGAACGTCGCAAGGGAGACGACACAACTACATAATCTGCTTGTCATGGAGGCAGAAGTATTTTTTGCCTTGTGTGTTTAGAGCTGAATTTAATGTAGCGAAGTGAAGCTGAGGCTATTTGAATATATAACAAAGTGTGTTCTATTAATCCAAGCCAAAGAATTGGCGCATAAAAAGGCTTAATCTACGTTTTTGTGTGAATTTATTACAATTTATTGAAGTCAGCAGGGCCACAAGGTCCGTATGAATTGCTAACGTGGAGAACCACGAGGGACAATCAAACAAATAAGACTGTGTTCATCTATTAAAAGGCTAATATTTTATTATGTGATAAG
This sequence comes from Meconema thalassinum, assembly GCA_946902985.2. Taxonomy (NCBI): domain Eukaryota; kingdom Metazoa; phylum Arthropoda; class Insecta; order Orthoptera; family Tettigoniidae; genus Meconema; species Meconema thalassinum. The sequence continues at coordinate 69,452,613 of OX336396.1, forward strand.
CCAGTGGTCTAAAAACAACATATATTGCACGAACCTATTGTGTGTGGGATTCCAAGGATTTTACCGGATGCTTGACAAAGTAATTAAAATCAGTGAGCTAACACCACCACGAGTGTTATAGAGTCTGTGGCAGACAGAAAGGTCATTTTTGTTAAAGTCTGCAACCATAGAGTCTGTGTGACTTGCCAGTTTAAATATAAAAACAGTGTTACGAAACCACTTCAACCAAGGGATTATCTAACATCCACCACGTGGGAGAAAATCAACTGACGCCAAATATGTCTAACATGGAATAGACTACTATGATGAGAGAGCGGAAAATTTATTCCCACAAGATGAGGGAAAAGGAGCGCTGGAAACGTGGAAGTCTGAGAGTCGAACCGAGGACTGAGGAAGGATCCTCGTTCAAAGATACCACGAAAATCACGCCAAATATGTCTAACATGTAATAGACTACTATGATGAGACAGCCGCCAATTTAATCCCACAAGATGAGAGAAAAGGAGCGCTGGAAACGTGGAAGTCTGAGAGTCGAACCGAGGACTCAGGAAGGATCCTTGTTCAAAGATACCACGAAAATCATATCACCGACCACGTGAGTTGTAAAAATCCATCCATATTAGGTATATTTTTGCTTCAGTTGAGACATCATAGAACCGCACATAACAGCAACCAATTAGGTAGGGCATGTCTAGTTGTAATTTAATCTTTGCTCTTTATAGATTTTTGTTTAGCCCTGATCCCGATCGAGCCCTTATGTGACACTGGAATGTCACCCACTATCATTAATGTGACGATGATGCATTGGAAGCATCCATAACTTTTGTAAATAATTATTAATGATTTTGTTTGTGGAATGCAGAGGCATGTAGACACCTCTCTTAGTTATTCATGTAAGTCGTATCAGTTAACAGATGTCGGGTTCACACTGTCTCTTTTATCCCATATGATTTACTTATTCAACTGAGCTCAGAGACCAAATATGATTCCTAGTGGTGTAGGAATGTTGTAGGAGGCTTTCACCAGACTTTGAAGCCATGTCTATCAGTCTACAAAGCGTATCATTTCACTACACACGGTATTTGAGTGTTGTGCCATTTATACTCTTAGTTTTATTGTCGGAGCAGACACTCTTATCTTTATGGAATTGTAAAATACAATGGTGAGGAGAGAATGAAACGTTAAAGAGTTCCAATGTGAAGCACGGAGTGTGCCGTGGCTATGACTTGAGATTCCAAAGCTCGTGAAGCGGAGTGAAACATCTTTCGTTTTGTGCTACCTGACTTTTCTTGTGTTTTTGGAGAGCAAATGGTATAACTAAGCCCGTTGTGCATAGTGAAGGGACAACGAAAATTTACTCCGTCAGAGAGCCACTAATAGGACTTTCGTATTTTGAAAGGCTCCAACTTGTAATGTACTCTTATTAGTAGCGATGATCCAAGCGCTTGCTAGTGTGTGTCATGGCTACGTGTTCGCTGGTTGACGCAAGGTCACCACATGGCAGCAAGACACGATTACCCAGAGTACCCTTGAGACTTCTGTTTGCGAGGCGACAGTAATCCAGACACACGACTAAAATGTTCCTTATAAATGCTCCTTGCAATGTTATGTTTTGGTACGTTTGGAGGTGCACTGCTGATCACTGTGGCACAGTTTACTTCATGTGGCTTACTCGTCACAGGTTTGGAATGTCATATTTTCACGACAGCATTGGAATTAAATGTTCATGAACTAAGATAGCAGGAGTTATGAGTTTCCCCAGGTTCTGAGATCGGATCAGACCATTGTATAGTAACCATGTAATTATTGTGTCTATTACAGGCATGTGATGGGATTGACTGAGTTTCTCCCATATTGTTTTGGTATTCTGGCAAAGATGATGATGATCACTTTTTAGATCACATTAGCCGAGGTCTTGAGCGAGCCTGAGTTCCGTGTGTTGTTGTTTATTAGCAAGTGTTATTGTTCTACCCGTGGAGGTAGCTTATTTGGTTATAGTAGTGGGCTTACTTTCGAAGAACGCAGTACAGGTTCTTCGTTATTGGTCTAACATGGTCGTTAGATATTTGTTGTGTCATAAGTGGTATGCCTACTTTAGCATTGCTGTTCCTACGACTTGTGTCTTAAGTGGTCATCAGGTACTTAAACTACACTGGAAGGGAATAAACGTGAACTAAACTCCTACAAAAAATCATGAAACTGTAATTAACCTAAATCGACGATTTAAAGAACATTTATAATTAACTAAGCTATTCCCGGCATGCATTGCAATGCCAATCAAAGACAGAAATGAAGATAATAATAATGAACCCCCAGCCAAAAACCGTAGCATGAACCGTATTGGAATAGACAGGGATACCAGATAACACGGGGGGCTGCTGACAGTCTCCTCATGTCACCTCGCGATGAATCAGCAAGCTATTCTCACACCTGGAATTGCGGTGTGATAAGTATACAGGTTGCACAATTGGGCTACTGTGGGATTTAAGGGTTCCTGTGAAGTCCCTCAACCTTTTGTGTTACATAAATAATTTGTAGTCAGAAACCTGCCCTGGAGTACACACAACAACTCACCCAAATTTCATCACAATCGGATGGATGGTATATGAACGCATAGGAGACAGACAGACCGACAGATAGACAAACTATCAAGTAACATTAATTTTTATGTATATAGATGATGTGATTGTTTAAATTTGCATAACCAATTCTTATCTTTGACCGATACATTGGAACAGCATTTCTTAGGAACTGACCATGCTTTAGGATGAGCTGACACTTACAGAGACATATACAATGGCTCAACGGACAATACACATTTTGTTTTTCTTTCGAGAACAATTTGATTCTAAATTCAATGGCAAGGTAAGGAATTTATTGTTTTGGAGTGGAGTTTTGACTCCCGTGGTGCACTGGCTTGCTCGTGACGTAGTTACACATGTAGCGAAACTTCTTGCATGGCCTTCTCAGCGTGTGCCAGCTACGCGTATTGGTAGGTGTACCTTTACCAACTCATCATCATCATCAACTTGTACAGTTTCCAGCCCCAGGCTGGGTCTGTTTGGAACATAAGCCTCGCCACTTAGTCCTTTCTTCCCACCACCTCTCCGCTGTCACTCTGGTCCAGTCCTCGCCTCTCTTCTTGACACATTCCTCCACTCCTTTCAGCCATCTATCTCTTGGTCTTCCCCATGGTCGTTTCTTCTGCATCTGCATCTCATGTATCCTCTTGGGAATCTTCTTCTCATCCATTCTCTTTAAGTGTCCATACCACCTCAGTCTTGATGTCTCAATCCTACCTTGCAAGGGCTCCTCTTTCACCATTTCCCTGACCTTTTCATTCCTCACCCTGTCTCTTCTTGTTACTCCGATCCTACTTCGCAGGAACTTCATTTCACCTGCCTGTATTCTGCTTATGTCTCTTTTCTTCATTGTCCACGTTTCTGAAGCATAGGTCAGTATCGGGATATAGTAGCTTCTGTATAACACTTCCTTGCTTTTTTGTGGGACATCTTTATTCCACACTAAGCTCCTAATGCTTCTCAGGAATGCTTCTGCCTGTCTGCCACATTCCGCAATCTCTTTGTCATTTCTCCCATTTTCCTCCACTATACTTCCCAAGTACTTGAGACTTTCCACCTTCTTCAGCTGTCCACCTCCAAGTGTTACCTTTACCAACTGAAGAGCCCAATTGGTACACTGGAGCGAAACGCTAGCAATTTGTTGAGTTATGCCAGACATTTTATCACATGTTGTGTTAATATGCAATGGCTCAACGGACAATACACATTTTGTTTTTCTTTCGAGAATAATTTGATTCTAAACTTACAGAGACGACGTAAGATCGCTAGAGCCACGTTAGTTCGTAACTCGTGAGCCTCTACGATTAATGTGATATTAGACGTAGTTTTCACTACGCAGTCACCACCGTAACAACACACACTTAGATGACTGTCGGATACAGGGAATATTCCGATTGGCGTAAGTAGGAGTGCATAGAATAAGAGTGTTTTAGTTGTTTGTTGTTGCTTCATTTTCATCGTACACCTGTATGTATTTAACAGTTAGTTTTTTATTTATTTTTGAGTTTAGCATTGGTTGCTATTATAGATTTGCATATTTTCTTTGCTGCGGGTGCATCTCATCCCTATTAACTGTAAATTCAGGATATAGCTAACGTTTAATGTAAAGATAAATGTAGAGTGACACCAACGTAACTTAGCACATTTTCTATTGGTGCAGTAAATGTAAATAAATCTAGCCTTGTGAGCAAGTTAAATGTTTTGTTTTGCAGTAGACTCGGTCGATGTCATTATTAGTATTTTTAAATGAATTAATGTATTTCCTTAGGGATTTCTTTACGTGCCACATTCGTAGTTGAGTTTGGACTTTCGTGAGGGTTTAATTTAACTTCAGTTTATGGATGAATTATTTATTTTTCTGTTTTTTATTACAATTGCGGACTAGCCGGATTTTTACCCTCCGAAGTAGTATAGGGGTTTGTGTGATTCTTGAATAAATTTCGAATAAATTTTACCTCAGCCTGGACTTATAATTGCTAACTTTAGTTTTTTTTTTTTGGGGGGGGGGGGGGTCCTCGGGCTTGTCTATGACCTACCCCTCATTTACGCCCGATACTACCCAAGTGTAGGGCCCTGTGATTGAGCTGGGCTGAGGACACGCCCGATCCTCTCGGGGTGTGTGTCAGGAGGATGTGGCCCGTCTGGAATGGCACTTGCGGTTAGTGGCGTCCCGACGAACTTGACTTACGGTAATACAACACAATTGATAACAAAATGTATGTCTAACCCTTATTATTCCTGTTTCAATGGGGTCAGGGATGAGGTGATATGAATTTTTATAAAAGGTAAGGTTCTATGGCTTAGGCGGCAGCACGCCGGCCTCTCACCGCTGGGTCCGTGGTTCAAATCCCGGTCACTCCATGTGAGATCTGTGCTGGACAAAACGGAGGCAGACAGGTTTTTCTCCGGGTACTCCGGTTTTCCCTGTCAAAATTTCATTCCAGCAACACTCTCCACTATCATTTCATTTAATCATTGCCCCAGAGGAGTGCGTCAAGCCTCGGCAGCCGGCACAGTCCATATCCTCGCCGCTAGATGGGGGCTTCATTCATTCCATTCCTGACCCGGTCGGAGACTGGAAGCAGGCTGTGGATTTTCATTTTTCAAGGTTCTATGGCCAAAAGTATTCTTGACTCCAACCTCGTAAGACAATTTATAAAGAGAAAAATTGAACATAAATTTGCAAGGAGTTGTACGGAAGCACCTGTAGGCTTGAAAATGGTTAACCATCTCATGGACATGTGACGGAGTTTAAACCAACTCGTTGACCGAGTCCAAGAAAGCCTGGCATGATTGTAGCCAGGTTGATGGCTTCGTATTCAGATATCATGTATCTGGAAGACGTTTGGTGTCAAATTTCTACGATTCTTTAATACCGAATCCCTTGGAAAAAAAAGACACAACAGGAGCTGTTAGCTTATTCACTGCCACCATTTCAACTTTTAAAAACTAGTGTTGAAAATCCTGTGACCTTCGTTATGCATCTTTCATGTTAATTCTCAAGATTGAAAATGATCATATTTTGTCAATCTCAATGGTTTTCATTAGTTGAGTAAAACAGAATAATTTTACTAAACCTGAAAATTTTGCTTAATACAGTAAAACCTCCATAATGGGATGGGAAGAGAGGCCTTCCAATTGCCGATATGCAGACTTCCCCCCTCCCCCCAAAAAATCCCCCCCAAAACTGCAAACCTTGCCACCAATGAAAACCTGCAATTATGAATACACCTCTTTGAGACTCTTGATTGGCAATTTTTAAAAAAGGATCCGATCATTATTCAAGGAAAACTTGCTGGACGACATGAAACATAACCTGTGAAGCATGAAATATGTATGTGGGGCTTGCCCTTTTTCTCTAGGCCTTCCATACTGCTTATACTGTAAGATTTATAGTAAATACATAATAATAATAATAATAATAATAACCTATAACTCAGACATTGTGGAAAATACCTATCATTATAAGCCATATTCCAATACTAGCAGAAATTAATGCAAGAACACAAAATACACATTGACTATTCGTATCATGAAAAGTACTTTTGATTATTTATCATGGTCAAGTACAAGCAATTAGTGACCGATGCAATATTATCATAACCTTACTAATCTCACTGTAATTAAGAATCGATACTATTGATTAGAACATTCCTTTTATGAGCACAATTAAATAAAAATATGAAATGATTTCCCCCCAAAACCTTGTTTCATCAGCTGTAGGTAGTCGATGCGAGAAGATCAGCCACTTTAAAAATGAATGGAACAAATTGATCGTTGCAACGATATCTTATACTTGGTAAATATCAATCGGTCCATATTTTCATTAATAGAAATGTGGCTTTGAGAAAGTGATATCAAAGTGTGACGTGATGAATTTGGTAAGAAAACCTATTTGATATTTTTATGTATTGTGCCCAGTTGCCAAAGCATGGTGGTGTGGCAATTCATTCCCATATGCGTCCAAGTCCATGAACAAGCGTTCCCATCCTCCCATGCATCTGAACTGGACCTAGAGCAGTGGTTCTTAACCTGTGGTCCGCGAGTGCCTCGGGAGTGGTCTGAGGGAGAAAAGGGTCCACCAGCACGTATACAAAAGTGGCCAATAAATGAGGATTTCGAAAACGGTGTGTGTTGAACGAGAATCGTCCGAATGTATTCGCGGCGATGACTATCAGATTTTGAATTGAAATATATTTAAAATAAGTGTTACTGAGGAAGGGTTACACCTGATTAGGTGTATTGGGGAGAGGAGGGGGTGGTCCGTACATGATTCAATTTCAGGCTGAGTGGTCCGCAGACGTCTACAGGTTCAGAACCACTGACCTAGAAGATTCCCGCCTCGGGGTATCACTTATAAAAATGTGGAAGGTGGGTCGAGTCACAGTTCAAAATACATGTTATTCTACACAACAAAAACACAAATAAGACAAGTGTAAGATAAAAATCGAAACAATCAATGTTTATTTCCTAAAATAATTCTCAAAAATAAACAATAAATTGAGCATGTTGATCTGTCTAAACAAAATCCAGGATACATGTTGTAGCAGTAATTAATGCCCCATGTTGGTAGCGAAGTGTAACAGTTTTGCTAGCCCACACGTTGAGCGACAAGTGTAACGGTTTGACTGCCCCTAACTGTTGGGTGATAAATGTAATGGCCAACGCGGGAAGTCAACAACCCACCAAGAGTATTCTGGTAATAGTGGACAATGTAAGATTTGTTGGCCAAAGCATTAGATAATGATGTGATAATACAAAGGGTTGACTTTACAAAGGTCGCTTGACAATTTAGCAAACATGTGGAGGACCAGACAATATTATTGTCACTAAATAAGGAAATCCAGGAAGGCATAAAGGACACGACACCACCACTAACTAATAATAAGATATATTATTAAATAGATGGCACATAAACATATGAGAAACACTAGCACAAATTTACACACTTGAAGAAACACTCATTAAGAATTAACACACGTTACGTCTTGAGCCTAAAACACACATATTGTCTTGAACGTAGCTGCAGATCAGTACATCATAGAACGGCATGCAATACACGGCGGTTCCAAAGAATGATATAATTTAAATATGCAACACAAGTGGAGTTGCAACAAATAATGAAAAAACAGGTCGCATGGAACGAGAATGTGTCGTCGAACCAGGACTGACTTACAGTGATGCGCCGATACTGTAAGCCCAAAATGAACTGTTAATAAAACAAATTATGTGTGAAACGTAGGAAGTCAAAGTAGTTGCTGTCATACAAATACCGGGATATGCCCATCGCACGGTATTGTCACAATAGTAAAGTAGTTAAACCCAGCGTCAACTTCCATTCCAGTGATGTTGCAGGAAGTCAAAGTAGTTGCTATCATACAAATACCGGGATATGCCAATCGCGCGGTATTGTCACAATAGTAAAGCAGTTTAGCCTAGCGTCAACCTCCATTAGTGATGATGCCTAGCGTTGTAACATGCTTCCAGACACGATGAATTATTTATCACACGAAGCATCATCATTATTCATACGCGTGAAGACAAATTGTTAGGCAGTAAATGAAGATAGAAGTAAACACATTAACAAACTATCCGACGCCGCGGATTGAAGAATTCGTCGACATGACGCGTATCAACATCAAGCATAGTGATGATGAGATCGAAAATAACCGTAATGTCACTGCCCAAACAAAATATGAATCATGTGCATAGGACATGATTGCTAAGCACGGTTACTATGCAGATAGCACCAATTATAGAAATGATTAGCTGGATACTTGTTGATATATCACAAGCAGCGTCGAAGCACAGCATTGTGTCATGGCTACACTTCAAAGAACAACGAAGAAGAAACACGTGATTGGTCGCTACAAGCAGCAAGGAGGCCTCTGATAGGCTGGAAGCAGCCAATCACAGTAGAGAGTTTAAAAACCAAGTAAGAGGCCTCTGATAGGCCGAAAGCAGCCAATCACAGTAAAGAGTTCAAACAAGTTAAAGAAGAATCAATGTGGCCAACTTAGAAATACCAAATTACCTTCTAAGCCAAAATATCCTACTGGAAACACGGCAGTGGGAATACTACATGCAATCAAAACAAATAAATCATGACAACCAATCAACATAAACAAAACCAACCTGACAATGAATAAATGCAATGAAGACAAATAATACAGATATGTACAACCACACCGAGTGGAAACAAATGGGGAAACACAAAAACTGGTTTGCCAAGACAGTGGCCGAACCATATTGCCCGCACAGAAACAACAGGCAGGTTGTTTATGAAAATACAAGAGTGTTTAGTTCTGCGGCAACAAGGGAGACACCTTGACGATGGGACGTTTCAAGAGTCCAGAGGTGGTATGTAGAGACCACACGAGCTAGGCCGTCCTTACCACAATGAACCTCAAGAATTCGTCCAAGTCGCCAGTAAGTAGGAGAAACATTGTCGTCCATAATAAGCACAAGCGTGCCAACCTTGAGGTTAGGAGACATACGGTTCCACTTGCGACGTTGTTGAAGGGAGAGTAAATGATCTGTGGACCATTTACGCCACAATGAAGTCATAATCTGTTGAAGTAATTGCCATCTAGACAACCTATTGATGGGCACTTCAGAAGCGTCAGGAATGGGCAAGGCATTCAAAGGTCGTCCAACAAGAAAGTGACCTGGCGAGAGATAGCACAAGTCAGTAGGATCCTCAGTCATAGGCGAAATGGGTCTAGAATTTAGAATGGCTTCAATTTGTACCACGAGAGTGGTCAATTCTTCATACGTAAGTACTTGAGCCTTCATGATTCTTATTAAATGAGATTTCAAAGATTTGATGTTTGCCTCCCATATTCCACCAAAGTGCGGAGAACTAGGAGGAATGAAGTGCCACTGAATTAGTAGCGATGACGTAGAATCTTGAACAACAGATTGAAAATCTGCAGAGGAGAGCAACGTACCAAGATCAGCAAGGTCAGACTGTGCGCCTTGAAAGTTGGTACCATTGTCGGAATACACTTGAGTGGGAACGCCCCTTCCACTGCAGAAGCGAGTAAAGGCTACAACGAAAGCATGACTGGAGAGGGAAGTGACGACGCCGTAGGTATCAATTGACAATAAATAGAGACAAGCTCCGTAGGCCTGCTGACTGCTGTCGCAAAAGCCATGAAGTCGCATAGATTTGATTTCTGAAGCAGGCTTAATCAAACGTGGAGTAGAAATCTCAGAAATCGCAGGTAAATTGCTATAAACATTCAGCCAAGCTTGCGCGATTTCCTTTGGAAGGGGGTCATCCCAACCGAGTTTGTGAATCCACAAATCTTGGAAGAGAATCTTACAAGCAACCACAATAGGTGACACTAAACCCAAAGGGTCAAAGATAGAGGCAACAATGGACAAAAATGAACGCTTAGTAAAGGTAATTGAAGTGTCACAGTTCACGATAGGTGACTGAATCCGCAACAAGTCATCGATAGGTTGCCAATAAAGTCCTAGCGTTCTGGCGACTGTTTCTTCACCATCGCCGAAACTACGGAGTTGTTGTTTCTCTTGATGATCAAGAGGAATGTTATCTAATAGAGTCATGGAGTTTGAACTCCACTTACACAGTTCAAAACCACCTAATCTCAAAAGAAGGGTCAATTCATCATACAGAATGAGTGCGTCATGCTCGGAATCACATCCCGAGATACAATCATCAACATAGAAGTCGTTTAAAACAATCTGAGTGGCAGCTGGAAAAGCTGTGCCATCAGTGAGGGCGAGCTCCTTTAGCACACGAGTGGCTAAGAAGGAAGCTGGGGCAGTACCATATGTAACGGTGTTTAATTGATATTCTACCATTGGGTCTGAAGGAGAGTCTCTCCAAAATATTCTCTGTAAGTCACGATCCTTGTGATCTACAAGAATCTGTCTGTACATTTTACTCAGATCAGCTGCAAACGCTATCAAGTGAGTACGGAACCGAAGCAAAATAGAGAACAAATCCTGCTGAATTACAGGGCCCACCAACAAAGTATCATTAAGGGAGCACCCAGACGTAGTAGCCATCGAAGCATCAAATACCACTCTGAGCTTTGTAGAAGTACTGTGCGGCTTGAAAACAGGATGATGGGGAATGTAGTAAACTTCACCATCAGTCGGGTGGGGGGCAACTTGCATATGGTTTAAGGCTAGATATTCATGCATGAATTCAGTGTATTCTAACCTTAACTCAGGGTTACGAGCCAAACGTCTTTCGAGAGAGTGAAAACGTTTTAGTGTAGCGTAGCGAGAGGCACCTAGAGGCTCCGAGTCTACCTTGCGAGGGAGTCTAACCACAAATCTACCATCGTCTTTGCGAGTGGTAGTAGCAACGAAGTGTTCTTCACATATGGATTCATCAACAGACAACACTGGGGTTTCAACTTCTTCAACGTTCCAAAACGCTTCCAGCTGTTGTTCTACATGAGGGCGTGAGAGTGTAAGTGCTGATACCACGTGCGATGGTTGCGAGGTGCTTGCACTGGGCAGCTTCCCAGAAAACACCCAACCCACAGAGGTATTTTGAATGATGGGCAAATCACCAACTGGTATGATTTTACCAGGACATAACAGGTCAAAGAAATATTCTGCACCAAGAACAAGATCAATAGATTTAGTGCAATTGAAATCAGGATCAGCAAAATCAATATGTGATGGAATGTTCCATTCAGAGGTATCGAAACCAGCAGCGGGTAGCTCAAGTGCAATATTGGGAACCACGAGACATTCAAGCTTAGCAGACCAATTAGTAGCACAGGCAAAAACGTTCACATCAGCAACAACAGTAGCAGTGCTTTGATTTTGACCAACACCGTGAATGTGTACCTTCATAGGTTTGGTGTGGAGTCTTAATTTCTTAGTTAAGTGTGACGAAATTAAGTTACAATCTGATGCAGAGTCAAGTAGTGCAGTGACAGGTACACGTAAGCCATTGCCAGCTAATATATTCAACTTGGCAGTGGGTAATAGAGTCCTTGAAAATTGATTGTCACGAGCGACGTTACTGCAACTAGTGTTTACCACGTTAGCATGAGCTTGAGAAGCATCATTACTAGTGCCACTGGAGGGCTCATAGTGAAGAAGAGTGTGGTGTTTTCGGGAACAAGTGTTACAAGAGTACTTCGAACATTGATGATTAGGCTCGAAATTACGCAAACAATTATAACACAATTTTCGAGACCTGACAAAATTCCATTTGGCTGTGGACGAAAGTTTGATAAAGGTACCACATTTCGACAATTGGTGATCAATGCTCCTACAATATGTACAACGAGATTTGGTAGTAGTTAACATGGGTTTCTGAGGCAAATGACCTTCAGCTTTAAGTTTGGTTACAGCAGTATGTAATGCAGGCCTGGACCCATTCCTTTCAGTTATTTCCAGTACCTTGCATTTTTTCTCTAAGAAGCTAACCAAGTCCTGGAGAGTGGGAATTCTCCCAGAATCAACATGATTCTCCCATTCACGGATGCTATCATTATCTAGTAGCTCCAATATAAAATGTGACAATAACAGGTCTTGAAGGGGAAACCCCGTTAAAGTCCAAAGCTTCTAACGCATTGACATGAGAAACAAAGTGGTCGATGATGGCACGCAATGACACTGAATCATTACCGTATGCGGGGGGCTTGAAAAGCTTGGTAACATGATTGTGCGCTATGAGCCTAATGTTATTGTATCGAGTTGTCAGCAAGTTCCATGCAACCATAAAGTTATCATCTGACACAGTAATGTTCTTTAAGAGGAGTTTGGCCTCACCACTAAGACTAGAATTAAGGTAGTAGAACTTAACAATATCAGACAGAGCATGGTTATCAATTACTATGGCCTTGAAGCTATCTCTGAAATTCAACCAGTCTGTGAAGTCGCCACTGAACTGCGGAATTTGAATTTCAGGCAACTTTATATGAGCTGCAGCTACGTTAGCAGTAGGAAATTGTGCACTCTGCAAATTATTCAAAGGGTTATCACTGTCTGTAGTGTTGGATTTTTTGAAATTGTCACAATGTAGTTTAATTTTAACCAGCAACTCAAAATATTTATCTTCGAAGTCACAACGTTCGGCTATTTCTTCGTCGATATTGTCTGTAATATCCTCTAAAGCGACTTGCGCTTCGTTATATTGTTTATAAATTTCCTCGCATTTGTGTTTGCGTAACACTAACATTTGATATTGCTCTTCTGTAATGTCCTGAAAGTTGCTAATTACTTTTTCTTGTGAGGTAAGCATGGCCTTAGCGACTGCACGCTTCCTAACTAAAGGTCGTTTTTGGGCATCCTCCATAATGACTTTAGGATTGCCCGCCTAGATGTAATTACCAGAGTTGCACACCTAACTAACACAACCAACTTAACTAACACAAAAAATAAACACTGAGACAATGGTCTCGATTAAGTTGTAAACAAACATCTGAACATAGAATACTGTATTGTGTCCTTGGGAAGTTAATGGGAACGTATACAATTTAAATTTATGGCCTTCCTGGTGAAATAGCAAGAAACAAGGGCCCAACATGGCCAAAACAATGCTTAATAATTCAAAGTAGTGAACAGCTCAATATCCGGCCCGGAGAGGACCAAATAATGTAATGGCCAACGCGGGAAGTCAACAACCCACCAAGAGTATTCTGGTAATAGTGGACAATGTAAGATTTGTTGGCCAAAGCATTAGATAATGATGTGATAATACAAAGGGTTGACTTTACAAAGGTCGCTTGACAATTTAGCAAACATGTGGAGGACCAGACAATATTATTGTCACTAAATAAGGAAATCCAGGAAGGCATAAAGGACACGACACCACCACTAACTAATAATAAGATATATTATTAAATAGATGGCACATAAACATATGAGAAACACTAGCACAAATTTACACACTTGAAGAAACACTCATTAAGAATTAACACACGTTACGTCTTGAGCCTAAAACACACATATTGTCTTGAACGTAGCTGCAGATCAGTACATCATAGAACGGCATGCAATACACGGCGGTTCCAAAGAATGATATAATTTAAATATGCAACACAAGTGAAGTTGCAACAAATAATGAAAAAACAGGTCGCATGGAACGAGAATGTGTCGTCGAACCAGGACTGACTTACAGTGATGCGCCGATACTGTAAGCCCAAAATGAACTGTTAATAAAACAAATTATGTGTGAAACGTAGGAAGTCAAAGTAGTTGCTGTCATACAAATACCGGGATATGCCCATCGCACGGTATTGTCACAATAGTAAAGCAGTTTAGCCTAGCGTCAACCTCCATTAGTGATGATGCCTAGCGTTGTAACATGCTTCCAGACACGATGAATTATTTATCACACGAAGCATCATCATTATTCATACGCGTGAAGATAAATTGTTAGGCAGTAAATGAAGATAGAAGTAAACACATTAACAAACTATCCGACGCCGCGGATTGAAGAATTCGTCGACATGACGCGTATCAACATCAAGCATAGTGATGATGAGATCGAAAATCACCGTAATGTCACTGCCCAAACAAAATATGAATCATGTGCATAGGACATGATTGCTAAGCACGGTTACTATGCAGATAGCACCAATTATAGAAATGATTAGCTGGATACTTGTTGATATATCACAACCAGCGTCGAAGCACAGCATTGTGTCATGGCTACACTTCAAAGAACAACGAAGAAGAAACACGTGATTGGTCGCTACAAGCAGCAAGGAGGCCTCTGATAGGCTGGAAGCAACCAATCACAGTAGAGAGTTTAAAAACCAAGTAAGAGGCCTCTGATAGGCCGAAAGCAGCCAATCACAGTAAAGAGTTCAAACAAGTTAAAGAAGAATCAATGTGGCCAACTTAGAAATACCAAATTACCTTCTAAGCCAAAATATCCTACTGGAAACACGGCAGTGGGAATACTACATGCAATCAAAACAAATAAATCATGACAACCAATCAACATAAACAAAACCAACCTGACAATGAATAAATGCAATGAAGACAAATAATACAGATATGTACAACCACACCGAGTGGAAACAAATGGGGAAACACAAAAACTGGTTTGCCAAGACAGTGGCCGAACCAATAAATGTAACTGTTTTCCTTTGCCTAAGCTATGTTGTTTTAATGGGCGCCAAGACCTCAACGCAATGTTGAAATCTAAATTTGTATTTAACAACGTCTAGCTCTGGTAGAACACCTTCAAGAATCTATTCACTCAGATCGTGGTATGATTTGATCATTAACCCAACAAACAATTGTATCAGGAGAAGGAATTGGTCTATATCTAATGCTACCTACTGAAAGCAAAGATTGCATTGTAAAAGAAATGAATTTATTATATAAAACAAGTATAGCAAAATTAATAATAAGTTTAAAATTTAAATTGGAGCGTTGCGATTTTAATATTACCGATAGAAAATTACGTGAAAACGGAGTCTGAGAAATTATTGATTTTACTCTTATTCCCAAGCTATGAAGTTACTGAAATACTGAATTTAAATCAAAGAGAAACGAGAGATTGCGTACTTCTGTGTCATTCGCGCTTACCACTGGAAATTGCCAAAGCATTTCCCTCGTACTGGATGATGCTGTGAGCTTCCCACAGTCTCCTGGATGTCGTCATCTCCGTCGATATTTGATGATATACTTGTAGATTTGGTGACTTTATGGTCCTAATATCGGAGCCATACCCTTGTACAACCACACTGGTTAAGTTTTAAACAGATAGTTCTCCACGGAACATCGGAGCAACACACACTTGCAACCGAACTAGTCAAGTCTTTCACAGATTGTCCCCGCTCCATGGCGCGCCGAACGATATATCTACCCGCCGGCTCCCCACCTCGGTATCATTACACACGGCGCACAGATGATGAAGTCGTTTGCCGTTCCATACATCCGCCTTTTCTTGACGTAGCGACCCAGCCTTGCGTAATACTTCTTGACAAGAATCAGCCTGTATCTGAATTTCCAGTGAGTCATGTCTCTCATAATATCCTAACTGACGAAACTCCGTAAAATTCCGTAATCACATAATTTTCTATGATATTGTAGTTCGTAATAATTTGCTTGATAGTGTTTTCTAAGACATAGAAAATCTATCTGTATGCTTATAATTTTTATAAAATGCTCCAAAAAATATCTTAATAATAATTATAATAAATTAATAATAATAATAAATTAACACGAAAACTTCTCTTGGCTGAACAATTTGCCGCGTAAATAAATATACACTGGCTTCCTACTGACTTATGCCAGTGGCATAAAAACCCCTCGAAAAACACGTTACAATGTGATTAAAAATGTAGTCAATATGTATTTGCTATGAACTACAGAAGAGTTTATTTGTAGTTACAGACACCGATAATAGTCCATCTATCATTAAATTCAATAATCATTCTGAGATCACATCAGCGCATCCAAAATCCATTAATAATTATTTAATAATTTATTATAATAATTTCAAATTATTATTCATTAACGTGGAATTAACCTTCACGATTTAATATGTCTGCTCAGAATTACAATTTCTACATTACCATCATGGCTGCCCATCTTCCTGGAGATACTTCATAAACTAAATTCAGACTAAATAATTTGCCATTTCATTTCCATATATTCCTAACAAAATTGTAATTCCTCCATAAATTTCATGTAACTTAATTATTTACCACCTTCTAACTGCGTGGTGTTTGAAGCCATATTTTCAGTGTTGCCTTAGTAAACAAGAGTTTAGTGCTTTTCAGTCGGTCAACACGAATGTACCCAAAAGAGATGGGTTATGCCCTAATCCTGAAATAAATTACATGAGATTAATAAAACACTAGGATGACCAGTTTCGATCGTCAAGCGATCATCATCAGATCCAATACACTTAGGCTATAAAATCTATGTTTGAAATACAGGTGAAAATATTTACAATATGTACAATTATTTAGTTGCAGTATTGGTACTGCAACTGTCAGTGTATGCTAAATGCAGTATATATGTTAGGTGAAATGCTAAATGGTGATGGCTATCCGGAGATTGTACTTTAGAGAGATTATATGGTTGTAAACTATGGTTAAACTATAAAATTTTAGGCTAACTACTTATCTGATTGTCTTCCGTACTACAGCTATTCGCAGTTTCCGTGCTCACTTGAACTCGCTGTGCGGTCGACTGCGGTGGTTATCTTAACGACTGGTTTTTCCCTGCCTTCCCCCCCTGTCCCTACGTGCTGTGGGGAGTGATCGCGATGTGTTTATGTGAGGTGTTGCCAACCTAGATAAGATGTATGTTATTGAATGAGGTGGATCTACAACTATTAAAGACCGTGGATTAGTCCTCGCCACGCGTGGAGCATAACCCATTCGAACTAAGCGTTGACGGTCTTATGAGGACGTCCCGGCACCTTTAATACTGCCTCTAATATGGGCCTTGGTTTATTGCAGAAGAAAAGTACATCGTACACCTGATCCAGATAACATTTACCTATTAAAAAACCCCTAATTTCCCCCCTTTTTTTTATCTAGCTTGGCTGTGTCGCTAAATTGTGTTTTGTTTCCGACAGGGTGTGTTTTTTAGTAGCGTGAAGAGGGGTGAGCTCTCCATGAACGAGTGTTCATTTAGATTGTTGGGATTGTTTCGTTTGGCTAGGTGTATCTCGATTGCTTCCTTTATGTCAAGAGCTCTGCCTTTCGATTCGTGATGGATTATTTTAAGGTCCGACTCTATGTTGGTAAAGCTATGCCCTGCGTCACACATATGTTCGCACACGGCTTAATGTGTTCCGTATCTTATCGCATTTCTATGTTCATTATAACGTGTGTCTACTCGCCTTCCACTCTGCCCGATGTAATTAGCTTGACAATCGGTGTCTTGGCACGTTATAGAATATACCCCTGACCTTGAATACGGGTCACGTTTATTTAGATTACTATTTAGGAGGTGCCTAGCGGTTGTGTTTTTCGTCGTGAAAGCTATCTTTATGCCTTGCTTTTTGAATAGGTTAGTGATTTTATATGTATTCGCATTCACATAGTTGAAACGCGCAAATTTTTTCTCATTACTGTCCGGTTTGGGAATCGTTTTATCTTTATTTTTATGTTTGGCTATAATTTGATTTATTTTGCTTGGCGAGAAGTTGTTTTCCTTTGCTATTTGCATAATAGTTCTTATTTCCTTATTATAGTTGTCTTTTGACATGGGTATGTTTAAAGCCCTGTGCACCATTGAATTGAAACCCGCTAGTTTGTGCGTACTGGGGTGATTAGACTGATTGTCGATTGCATGCGAGGTTTGTGTTGCTTTCCGGAATATGGAATATGAAAGGTCGTTGTCTTTACGTTCTATAGTTATATCGAGATAATTTATTTTCCGGTCTATTTCGGATTCCTTAGTGAATTTGATAGAATGGTGAAGGCTATTAATGGATTGGAGAATTGTTTCTTCGCTTGTTAGTTCAGTATCGTAGATGCAAATTACATCATCTACGTATCTTTTCCATATTACTATTCCCTTTGTTGAAGTATTTTCTAAGAACGCATTTTCTAGTGCATTGATGAAGATGTCAGCGATTAACCCACTTAGTGGCGATCCCATTGCTAGGCCTTCTCTCTGTGTGTATATTTTATTGTCGAATTGAAACATGTTTTGGGTGAGAACGACCCTCAGTAATCTCACAATCTCTTCAATTTCTTTTACCGAATTGTTGGATTTTAAGTTGTTTTCGATAGTGTTGATTGCTTCAATAATCGGAATATTGGTGTACATGTTAGTTACGTCGAAGGATACTAGCCTGAAGCTAGGTTTCATTTGTAGGGTGTTCAATGCTGTTACTAGTTCTGTTGTGTTCTTTACAGAGTTGTTTTTGTCGTTGGAAAGACGGCATTTTAAGATTTTTAGTAACTCTTTGCTGATTTTGTAATTAGGGGCATTCCTACAATTGACTATTGGTCTCATTGGGCATTCCTTTTTGTGTATTTTTGGTTGTCCCCTCAATGACGGTATTTTCGGGTTCATGTTTATTAGTTTTGATTTTTCGGCTTTGGTCAGTATGTATTCTGTTTCTTTTAGCGCACTTTTTATTTGTTTTTGGAATTTGTTGGTGGGATCTTTTGTTAATTCCTTGATTTCGTTGTTGTTTAGGAATTCGACTGTTTTTTCAATGTATTCTGTTTTGTTCAAAATTACTGTAGTGTTTCCCTTATCTGCTTTTGTGATGATTAAGTCATGTTCTTTTATTTTTTGTTTCAACGACTTTATTTCTTTGATTTGTTTGTTGTTTTGAATGTTATTGCTGTCGCCCTCTCGTTTGAGGATTTTTTTGGCTTCGTTGGTGGCGAGATTTTTGGTTAATTCCCTGTCTTCTGCTGGGAGCTTGTGACTGGCTATCTCAATATCTGTGATTAACTGTTTTATATTGTGGTTCGTGTGTGCGTCTGAGCAGTTGTATTTCAAACCTTT
Source organism: Meconema thalassinum (assembly GCA_946902985.2). Taxonomy (NCBI): domain Eukaryota; kingdom Metazoa; phylum Arthropoda; class Insecta; order Orthoptera; family Tettigoniidae; genus Meconema; species Meconema thalassinum. Next base: position 69,471,638 of record OX336396.1, read on the forward strand.
GTCTAACATATTCATTTCACCTTGAGAAAAGGTTACGTTCGTTCTGTTGTTTACTCTGCTGTGGAAATTGAATTCATTGTTATTCGTGTGTTGTTCGTTTGATTGATGGTTCTGTGTTTCTCCTAGTTTTCTTAATTTATTTTCTAGCGTTTCTTGCTTCCTCGTTGCTCTGATTTTGATGGTGTCATGTAGGTGTTCGGTGAAGCTGTCCCATTGGGCTGCGTGCCAGAAATTACTTAGTTGCAATTGAATGTCGTATAATTGTTGGTTAATTTTTTGCTTTCTTATGTATGCAAATCTTAATTCGTTTTTTATCCAAAGCGCTTTGGCTTGTTTAGTTGAAATGATCGAGGCTGGTGTGTTCGGTACGGTTTTAATTGGTACGTATTTAGGGGTGAGGTTTAGTTCTATACATTTTTTGTTGAACCAAATTGACTTGTCTAAATTCATGAGTTTAAGCCTGAGTGATTTGAATTTCTTGGCTTCACGATTTGCCTGACTAGCCGTGAACATTGTGGTGTTTGAAGCCATATTTTCAGTGTTGCCTTAGTAAACAAGAGTTTAGTGCTTTTCAGTCGGTCAACACGAATGTACCCAAAAGAGATGGGTTATGCCCTAATCCTGAAATAAATTACATGAGATTAATAAAACACTAGGATGACCAGTTTCGATCGTCAAGCGATCATCATCAGATCCAATACACTTAGGCTATAAAATCTATGTTTGAAATACAGGTGAAAATATTTACAATATGTACAATTATTTAGTTGCAGTATTGGTACTGCAACTGTCAGTGTATGCTAAATGCAGTATATATGTTAGGTGAAATGCTAAATGGTGATGGCTATCCGCAGATTGTACTTTAGAGAGATTATATGGTTGTAAACTATGGTTAAACTATAAAATTTTAGGCTAACTACTTATCTGATTGTCTTCCGTACTGCAGCTATTCGCAGTTTCCGTGCTCACTTGAACTCGCTGTGCGGTCGACTGCGGTGGTTATCTTAACGACTGGTTTTTCCCTGCCTTTCCCCCCTGTCCCTACGTGCTGTGGGGAGTGATCGCGATGTGTTTATGTGAGGTGTTGCCAACCTAGATAAGATGTATGTTATTGAATGAGGTGGATCTACAACTATTAAAGACCGTGGATTAGTCCTCGCCACGCGTGGAGCATAACCCATTCGAACTAAGCGTTGACGGTCTTATGAGGACGTCCCGGCACCTTTAATACTGCCTCTAATATGGGCCTTGGTTTATTGCAGAAGAAAAGTACATCGTACACCTGATCCAGATAACATTTACCTATTAAAAAACCCTTAATTTCCCCCCTTTTTTTTATCTAGCTTGGCTGTGTCGCTAAATTGTGTTTTGTTTCCGACAGGGTGTGTTTTTTAGTAGCGTGAAGAGGGGTGAGCTCTCCATGAACGTGTGTTCATTTAGATTGTTGGGATTGTTTCGTTTGGCTAGGTGTATCTCGATTGCTTCCTTTATGTCAAGAGCTCTGCCTTTCGATTCGTGATGGATTATTTTAAGGTCCGACTCTATGTTGGTAAAGCTATGCCCTGCGTCACACATATGTTCGCACACGGCTGAATGTGTTCCGTATCTTATCGCATTTCTATGTTCATTATAACGTGTGTCTACTCGCCTTCCACTCTGCCCGATGTAATTAGCTTGACAATCGGTGTCTTGGCACGTTATAGAATATACCCCTGACCTTGAATACGGGTCACGTTTATTTAGATTACTATTTAGGAGGTGCCTAGCGGTTGTGTTTTTCGTCGTGAAAGCTATCTTTATGCCTTGCTTTTTGAATAGGTTAGTGATTTTATATGTATTCGCATTCACATAGTTGAAACGCGCAAATTTTTTCTCATTACTGTCCGGTTTGGGAATCGTTTTATCTTTATTTTTATGTTTGGCTATAATTTGATTTATTTTGCTTGGCGAGAAGTTGTTTTCCTTTGCTATTTGCATAATAGTTCTTATTTCCTTATTATAGTTGTCTTTTGACATGGGTATGTTTAAAGCCCTGTGCACCATTGAATTGAAACCCGCTAGTTTGTGCGTACTTAAGATTTGCATACATAAGAAAGCAAAAAATTAACCAACAATTATACGACATTCAATTGCAACTAAGTAATTTCTGGCACGCAGCCCAATGGGACAGCTTCACCGAACACCTACATGACACCATCAAAATCAGAGCAACGAGGAAGCATGAAACGCTAGAAAATAAATTAAGAAAACTAGGAGAAACACAGAACCATCAATCAAACGAACAACACACGAATAACAATGCATACCTGCCAACCTCTCAAAGTGAAAAATCGGGAGATTCGACGCGGCGACGGGGGGGGGGGGGCGAGGACGCTACATAATACATACATAGGCTAAGACATTGCAGCAAATATGTATCGAAGATCATATTATTGGTCGTTGTTGCAGGTGACTGAGGCTGATTTTGCCCTCTTCAAAAAGGTCTTGCTATATTCTTGCTCAAAACACTTCTCTTTCTGAATCGACTTCAGAGTTGTAAGTTTGTCCAAAGTCTTGTCAGAGAGAGATGACCTGAACATCCTCTCACACTCTGCATTACTATGCGGAATGGTCAGAATGGAAAGCATAACTTGAGTACCCCACCACTACATATCATTTGGCCTACCAGTGCCCACTTCACATCAATTCTCTCTTCTTCTTCAATAGATGTCACATCCTCAAGTTGGAAGTTACAAAATTGGGAATGTAAAGCATCCATTTCCTCATTAAAATTGACTTGAGTGTCTGTTAACATGCTAGGAAATGTATTTACAAAAAACTTAATTTTGGAAAATGAAATGTCCCCCTTTCCAATATGCGAGATACTGAAATCACACCTACAGACACTACAAAATGCAAATGTTGCGCCTCTTCCTGACTCAGTTATATGCGGAATCAGGGTGTCTACTGTTAAGGATGAAGTAAAAATTAGTTACTTTTTAGCTACCTTTTAGTTAATTTTAGTTACCTTTGAATTCAAGATACGTCTGCGGTCTGCAAGCAAATGGGCTCATCACGCGGTGGAGAAAGAGAGCAATGAACTGTGTTTAAAGCGGTAAATACAATTCACTTAGGGAGTTACAACAATTTCAAAAATAATAAATAAATACTAGAAATTTATTATCAAATGAGTTGTTTCAGCTAATATGTCGTCTTGTGCACAAGGCGTTTTTATAATTGCCAAGAGGTTGCTCTGCTCTGCTCTTCTCTTGACCGTGGCGAGATTTCCTTTGTCCCCGCGGTAGATCACGACGAAATTTATGGGACGTTACATGATTGTAACCGAATTCTGTCTTCACAGTCAAGTACGGCGAAATTTCAAGATGTTACACGATCGGCGCTGGTCTCACCCGTTTGTCAAGATTCCCGTTGTTTTCGCGATAGAACACTGATAAATATCGCGATTTAATAATCGGTGTCACTTTTAGTCGTTCGACGAGATTTCCATTGTCTTTGAGGTCGGGCGCGAGGAAATATAGCATTATTATGCAATCGGCGCCACTTGCTGTCCGTTTGACAAAAATACAGTTGTTCTCGTCATTGAATGCGGAGAAATATCGCGATGTATCGCAATCGCTGCCGCTCTCAGCCGTTTTACGAGATTCAAGTTGTCCTCGCGATATTATGCATACCGCGCCGCACCCGGCCGTTGAACGATTGTTTATTCGTCCTCACAGATTGGTGGATGCAAGCTCAGGGTTGGGCATGGTTAAAATTCACGAGTAGTTATGGACAAGTTGTATGGCCGGCGCCGTGATTCCCGCTGTCCCTATGCTGTGGTTGGGAGCTCATCAGTTCAGGGTAGATCACGAGGAGAAATTAGTATCGCGACGCTACGTAGGCTGTCATTTCTAAGTGGGTAGATGCACTTCTCGCTCCCCGTACGCTTTTAAGTATACGGTCATGGGAAAAGTAGCGAGTAGGTTTCGGAATGTTTCGTGATTGGTGCCCAATCATCTTTGACGGGATTCCCGCAGACCTCGTGGTCACAAGTTCACGATAGGGGACGGGTTTTTTGATTTTACGCTACTGACGTCGATCTCGGTCCATTTGACGAGATTCCCGCAGGCAAGTCGTGCGGTCAGCCGGCCGTCTTGAGTATGAATGTTCGAAGTAGGTATCAAATATTAAGAATTATTCGGAGAGGATTACACGAATAATACGACTAGAGGACACGTTTTCTTTCAAATCCGAATCACGAATTATAAAAGTTATACAAGTTTTCGAAATAACCGGTTAGATTATAATATATCCGATGGAACCCAAGTTAGAAGGAAAAATCGACATATAACGGAATTTCGAATTAACCATACTGGATGTCGCAAATTTACGAGACAGACTTTTAAAATAAGTTACAGCCTACGTATTTCGAATCTTTTTCAAAACGGTAACATTTCGCAAGATCGCGACATTAAATTATTTAGCGTTATTTCTGGACTTCAATTTAATAGTCTCCAAATAAATGCGAAAAATGCGAGGTTTCTGAATAATTTCAGAAGTTTTCACGAATAAACGTCTCGCGAAAAGTCAGGCTTCCTAATATAACACATAATTATTTCACACAAAACTAAAAGTCATCTTGATGCCGACGATATACGCTGAACGATGTATACCACTAAGGGTATCCTCAGTATGCATTTCCTCGAGGTCGGGAACGGGGAAATATAGCTTATGCAATTGGCGCCGCTTGCGTGAAACTCGCTCCATCGCAATCTCTGAGCTTAGAGGCGCTAGTTTAAATGATTCAATCCGCCTTCGGAAAATTTTCGTTACCCGTATGTAAAATTCGTTACTTTTCCGTTACCCATTTGTAAAATTCGTTACTTCCGTTACCGGTAGACACCCTGGGAATGTGATCTTTGTACACACTTTTAAATGTCACATATCATTTCGCCTTATTAACGACGAACCGACGCAATCACTCAGTTCGAAAAATCACAATAACCTACCGGCATATTAACGCCAACAACATCAAACTAAGTTATACACAAATCATATAATTTCACGTGTGAAACAGATACAATATTCCGCAGCGTACAACTACCTATCACCCACTGGTCATTATGCAACACATCTAGGAACAAGCGCTGAATTAACCTTCGACGATTTCAAACGAAGACTTATTCGAAGCCGATTTCAAACGAAGACTTATTCGAAGCCAACTTTTTATAACAGCAGGACGCGACGCGGGAGTTAGTACGCAGTTGTCGATTATCGATACAAAGCGAAACTGCGGTATCGAGATATAACTTCAAAACACGTAAAGTCGATCCGTTCGATAGACGACATATTAAATCCGAAATTACGCGTGGGTTTTTTGAAAAATCGGGAGATTTAATACGTTAAGCGGGAGGGCGGGAGAAATGGTCTGAAATCGGGAGTCTCCCGCCTAAATCGGGAGAGTTGGCAGGTATGACAATGAATTCAATTTCCACAGCAGAGTAAACAACAGAACGAACGTAACCTTTTCTCAAGGTGAAATGAATATGTTAGACAAAGGTTTGAAATACAACTGCTCAGACGCACACACGAACCACAATATAAAACAGTTAATCACAGATATTGAGATAGCCAGTCACAAGCTCCCAGCAGAAGACAGGGAATTAACCAAAAATCTCGCCACCAACGAAGCCAAAAAAATCCTCAAACGAGAGGGCGACAGCAATAACATTCAAAACAACAAACAAATCAAAGAAATAAAGTCGTTGAAACAAAAAATAAAAGAACATGACTTAATCATCACAAAAGCAGATAAGGGAAACACTACAGTAATTTTGAACAAAACAGAATACATTGAAAAAACAGTCGAATTCCTAAACAACAACGAAATCAAGGAATTAACAAAAGATCCCACCAACAAATTCCAAAAACAAATAAAAAGTGCGCTAAAAGAAACAGAATACATACTGACCAAAGCCGAAAAATCAAAACTAATAAACATGAACCCGAAAATACCGTCATTGAGGGGACAACCAAAAATACACAAAAAGGAATGCCCAATGAGACCAATAGTCAATTGTAGGAATGCCCCTAATTACAAAATCAGCAAAGAGTTACTAAAAATCTTAAAATGCCGTCTTTCCAACGACAAAAACAACTCGGTAAAGAACACAACAGAACTAGTAACAGCATTGAACACCCTACAAATGAAACCTAGCTTCAGGCTAGTATCCTTCGACGTAACTAACATGTACACCAATATTCCGATTATTGAAGCAATCAACACTATCGAAAACAACTTAAAATCCAACAATTCGGTAAAAGAAATTGAAGAGATTGTGAGATTACTGAGGGTCGTTCTCACCCAAAACGTGTTTCAATTCGACAATAAAATATACACACAGAGAGAAGGCCTAGCAATGGGATCGCCACTAAGTGGGTTAATCGCTGACATCTTCATCAATGCACTAGAAAATGCGTTCTTAGAAAATACTTCAACAAAGGGAATAGTAATATGGAAAAGATACGTAGATGATGTAATTTGCATCTACGATACTGAACTAACAAGCGAAGAAACAATTCTCCAATCCATTAATAGCCTTCACCATTCTATCAAATTCACTAAGGAATCCGAAATAGACCGGAAAATAAATTATCTCGATATAACTATTGAACGTAAAGACAACGACCTTTCATATTCCATATTCCGGAAAGCAACACAAACCTCGCATGCAATCGACAATCAGTCTAATCACCCCAGTACGCACAAACTAGCGGGTTTCAATTCAATGGTGCACAGGGCTTTAAACATACCCATGTCAAAAGACAACTATAATAAGGAAATAAGAACTATTATGCAAATAGCAAAGGAAAACAACTTCTCGCCAAGCAAAATAAATCAAATTATAGCCAAACATAAAAATAAAGATAAAACGATTCCCAAACCGGACAGTAATGAGAAAAAATTTGCGCGTTTCAACTATGTGAATGCGAATACATATAAAATCACTAACCTATTCAAAAAGCAAGGCATAAAGATAGCTTTCACGACGAAAAACACAACCGCTAGGCACCTCCTAAATAGTAATCTAAATAAACGTGACCCGTATTCAAGGTCAGGGGTATATTCTATAACGTGCCAAGACACCGATTGTCAAGCTAATTACATCGGGCAGAGTGGAAGGCGAGTAGACACACGTTATAATGAACATAGAAATGCGATAAGATACGGAACACATTCAGCCGTGTGCGAACATATGTGTGACGCAGGGCATAGCTTTACCAACATAGAGTCGGACCTTAAAATAATCCATCACGAATCGAAAGGCAGAGCTCTTGACATAAAGGAAGCAATCGAGATACACCTAGCCAAACGAAACAATCCCATCAATCTAAATGAACACACGTTCATGGAGAGCTCACCCCTCTTCACGCTACTAAAAAACACACCCTGTCGGAAACAAAACACAATTTAGCGACACAGCCAAGCTAGATAAAAAAAAAAGGGGGGAAATTAGGGTTTTTTTAATAGGTAAATGTTATCTGGATCAGGTGTACGATGTACTTTTCTTCTGCAATAAACCAAGGCCCATATTAGAGGCAGTATTAAAGGTGCCGGGACGTCCTCATAAGACCGTCAACGCTTAGTTCGAATGGGTTATGCTCCACGCGTGGCGAGGACTAATCCACGGTCTTTAATAGTTGTAGATCCACCTCATTCAATAACATACATCTTATCTAGGTTGGCAACACCTCACATAAACACATCGCGATCACTCCCCACAGCACGTAGGGACAGGGGGGGAAGGCAGGGAAAAACCAGTCGTTAAGATAACCACCGCAGTCGACCGCACAGCGAGTTCAAGTGAGCACGGAAACTGCGAATAGCTGTAGTACGGAAGACAATCAGATAAGTAGTTAGCCTAAAATTTTATAGTTTAACCATAGTTTACAACCATATAATCTCTCTAAAGTACAATCTCCGGATAGCCATCACCATTTAGCATTTCACCTAACATATATACTGCATTTAGCATACACTGACAGTTGCAGTACCAATACTGCAACTAAATAATTGTACATATTGTAAATATTTTCACCTGTATTTCAAACATAGATTTTATAGCCTAAGTGTATTGGATCTGATGATGATCGCTGGACGATCGAAACTGGTCATCCTAGTGTTTTATTAATCTCATGTAATTTATTTCAGGATTAGGGCATAACCCATCTCTTTTGGGTACATTCGTGTTGACCGACTGAAAAGCACTAAACTCTTGTTACCTTCTAACTGTATAATCATGATCTCTAATTATCGATAGTCATCATTAATCATCCTGCCATCATCAATATTCAAATAGTCTGCTATCATAATTCTCATATTTGCTTATACAGCATTCATATAAGTACTTCCTACAAAATTTTACATTAGAATAACCATCTGAGATATTTTTCATTAGAGCTATTTTTCTCACACAAAAATGAAGTTACATCTGCAAAAATACTGCAACTATGGGTTCCATATAATCCCAATGGCTCCTCAATGTAATTACAAAAATTATTACTGCCACTCAAAAATTATTCAACTGTAAAATCACCCTATTTGAAATTGTTCTAACAAAAATATTATCATTACAGAAATTACACTGAACGAAGAATTACTCCAATAAAAATACCCAACGAAAAATTACCAGTACTTGACAGTAAATTATTAAATGTGGTTGGTGTTGCTTGCCATTATCAGCTGTCATCCAGGGTTAAGGTAATTTAATTCCAACATAGTAGTCATCTACTACATAGTCCAGGCTTTATCTAGGAGTCAAAACTTCCATATTTCCCCTAATTGGTCTGGTTTAGGCTTGTATGGATGATAAGATGTTATCCATTCCTAAATTTTATAATAGAAATGAGGTGCCTAGAATCAAAACCCGCCAAATCCATTCCTTCACTTTTTCGGCAAAGTGGCAAAAACTGTCACAAACGAACCAATACCCAAAAAGAAATACTTTTTTCACTAAAAAATGAATTAATTATTTTTAAAAACAGTGACGAAGTTGATCCCCGATCATCATCATCATCATCATCTTGCACAGTTTCCAGCCACTGGCCGGGTCTGTTTGGAACACAAGCCTCTCCAACGTCTTCTGTCTTCCCACCATCTCTCAGCCTCCACCCTTGTCCAGTCTTCTCCTCTCTTCTTCACGCTTTCTTCCACCCCCTTCAGCCACCTGTCTCTCGGTCTTCCCCTCGGTCTCTTTCCTTCCCACTTCGTCTCATGTACTCTCCTGGGTATCCTCTTCTCCTCCATTCGTTTTACATGTCCATACCATCTAAGTCTAGATTTCTCTATACCATCCTGTAATGGTTCCTCCTTCATTAATTCTCTGGTCCTCTCATTTCTTATTCTGTCCATCTTTGTAGCTCCAATACTGCTTCTCAAGAACCTCATCTCACTGGCCTGTATTTTGCTCCTCTCCCTTCCTTTCATAACCCAGGTCTCCGAGGCATACGTCAGGATAGGGACATAGTACGTCCGATATATGATCTTTTTGCTGTTCTGAGGGACATCCTTGCTCCATAACATGCTTCTCACACTCCTCCGAAATGCTTCTGCCTGCCTCCCCCGCTCATTTATTTCTCTATCGTTTCTTCCATTATCTTGTATCAGGCTTCCCAGATACTTAAAACTCTCCACTTTCTTCAGCTGTTCCCCACCAATTGTTATTCCCGTTGTGGTTCTTTCCTTCTTCCTTGTTGTGATCACCATCTCACTCTTATTTATGCTAAATTTCATCCCATATCCTTGTATTACTCCTTCCCACACGTCCAACTGTTCCTGTACCTCCTCCTCCTTGTTTCCCCAAATCATCAAATCATCTGCAAACACCATTGCTTTCATCTTTCCGTCCCCAATTACTTGTGCCACTCGGGTCATTATGTCATCCATCACCACAATGAAAAGTAACGGTGACAGTGCACTTCCTTGTTTCAGGCCGTTTCTTTGTTCCAACCAGTCAGATCTCTCTCCTCCCACTTTCACACAGCTCACGCTTCCCTTGTACATCTCCTTTATCCTCTTTATAGTCCATTTCTCTACTCCTCTATCCTCCAGGGACTTCCATACTTTGTTTCTGCATACACTGTCATATGCTTTCTCAATGTCCAGGAAGGCCATCAGTAGATCTGTTCCATATTCATAGTGCTGTTCTTGTAACTGCCTTACAGCAAAAATCAAATCCACTGTGGACCTTCCTGCTCTGAAGCCATGTTGTTCTTCCCTCATCCCTCCTTCTATCCTTGTCCTAATTCTCTTTTCCAAAACTTTCTCGAAGATCTTTGCACAATGACTCATCAGTGTTATTCCCCGATAGTTTCTGCAATCTGTTCTACTACCTTTCTTGAAGATCGGGACAATGATTCCTTTTTTCCAGTCCTCTGGGGTCTTCCTTTCCTTCCATGCTGTCCTCATCACTCGGTACAGCCACTGTATCCCCACCTCTCCTGCTGCTCTCACCATCTCCACACTCAACTCATCCACACCCGGTGCCTTTCCTCCTTTCATCTTGTTCACTGCATCTTCCACTTCTTTCCATGTTAAGTCCTTTTCTGTTTGCAGTTCATCTTCCTCTTCCCCGATTTCTTCCTCCTCACCATCTTTTCCATTTGGGTTCAGAAGTTCTTCAAAATATTCTTTCCACATTTTCTTCAGTTCTTCCCTATTTTCTATCTCTTGTCCCCTTTTGTTCACCATTCTAACATAATCCGTAGGATCCTTCCGCCTCTTATCTTTCACCATCCCATACAGGACCTTTTTTGTACCTTCACTATCCTCCTCCATCATCTTTGTCCACTCTTCCATCCACTTCCTTCTCTCCTCAGCCACCACTCTCTTCGCCTCCTTCTTTCTTTCCTGGTACTCTTCCCTTGTCTCTACCGTCCTATTTTGATACCACCTCCTAAAGGCTCTATTCTTTTCCCTTACTATATCTTTTGTCTTCTCATTCCACCATGGTGTTTCCTTCCACCTCTTCTTACTACTTGTCCTCCCACATACTGCTTCTGCTGCACCAACTAGTGTCTTCTTAAATCTAGCCCATTCCTCTTCCACCCCTCTTTCTTCATCTGTTGGAATTCCTTCCTTTACCATTTTGAGGTACTCGACCCTTCTATCCCCTTCTTTCAGTTTCCATATCCTTATACGTCTTTCCTGGTTCTCAGTCCCTTTCTTCTCCTTACTCCCTCTCAGGTTCATTACCAGTAATCGATGGTCGCTATCCAGGTTCTCCGATGGTATAACCTTGATGTCCGTGATGTTCTTATTTAGTTCTTTCTCATACAGTATATAGTCGACCACAGACTTCCTGGTCAAGTCATCACTGTACCATGTGTTTGTGTGGCTCTCTCTTTTCTTAAACCAGGAGTTCCCAACTAGCAGGCTGTTCCTCTGGCAGAAGTCCAACAGTCTCTTTCCTTCCTCATTTCTTCCACCCCAACCCTCTGGTCCTAGAACACTCTCATAACCTTGTCTTTCTCTTCCTACATGGGCATTGAGGTCCCCCATAACAATCATATTTCTTCCTACCAGCTGCTTCTGCAATTCCTCTTCAAACTCCTCCTTCTCTTCAGAAGCGCAGCCTACTTGTGGAGCATATACTTGCACTATTTCTACGGTCTCTCCCCTCAGTGCTACTTTCACTTTCATCATCCTATCACTTATTCTCCTCACTTCTTCTTTCAAACCATCTCGTACTACTACTCCCACTCCATTCCTCTTTCCCTCTTCGTTCCCACTCCAGTACAGTCTATAGCCTTTTCTCAGTACTCTCCTTCCTTCCCCTTTCCACTTTGTTTCTGCCAATCCCAATAAATCCAACTTCCTTCTTTCCATCATATCCACTATCTCCTCCACCTTCCCCGTCAGCGTTCTTAGGTTTAAAGTTCCAAATCTTAGTCCGTGTGTACAGCCGTGTCGTCTATTAAATCCATCCTGTCCGAGGCTCGTTCCATTTTTGAAAGCATTTGGTTTAATCCACTACTGGCTTGCTGGGCCTATCGTAGCTTCACCAGAGCCCCGTTAGCCGTCACTTTTCAGGGTTCCTGTAGGACCTTCACAGCTACCGTAACGGTCCCGGGGCACACGAAGTCCCCACTGTACTTCGCCCCTACAGGCAATCCCCTACTTTGTGCCGTTGCCCGTCTCCCACGACGTGGACGAGGGGTTGGACTTATGGGAGATTGATCCCCGATATAGTTAAAAATGTATGTAGAAAAATATAAAGCAATAATTCGGATTTGTCGGGGTTTGTTACTAAGATTTGGATTTGGCAGGTTTTGATACCAAAGAGCCCTAATACATTTGAAGTTGCGAAGAGATTGTAGAAACTGAGTAGGTTTTATTCAGAAATTAATATTTGAATGAAAGTTAACTAAATATAGGTTATAAAATGAAAAAATCGTATAATTTTTGTGTTTTGTTGTTGTTATTATTGTTTTAAGAAGCGGTTTTTGTGATTTATTAGAATAAACAGAAAACGAATAAAACTCATATTACCCATTCAGGATTTGATTGCCGCTGAGTGTGGCTGAGCCAGCGTTTATGTTTATTGTAGCATGAGCTCTGCGGGGCGAAGCGGAGGACACAGCGATGACAGAGTGCAATCTGCACATAGGTCACGCTGCATTGTGTCAAATAAGCGTCACAGGAGCTCATGTCACCATGGACAGTTAAATGATGACTGGGGGTACTGGAGCTGAGTCATATCCTACGCGCACAATTGTACCTGTCAACGAAGCAAGATGACGTGTGACACAATTACATAAAGAATAGTTCCCATCTCCACCGCCGGCAATCAATTCCTGAAAGGGTAATAATACTGTACAGTAAATAACCCCCAGCCATTTGGCCTGCAGATATTGGGGTGCCGCATGACCTGCGCATCGGGTCCCCCGGCCGTTAATCTTGGTTTTCGTGATCGGGGCGCTGCCTCACTGTCAGTTACTCAATTGTCCTCATGAGGCTGAGTGCACCCCGTTCCAGCCCTCACGTCAGTTTCCAAAATCCCTGACGGAGCCGGGAATCGAACCCGGGGCTTCCGGGTGAGAGGCAGGCGCGCTACCCCAACACCACGGGGCCGGCAATACTGTAGCCTACAGTACTGAACAATAATAATAATAAGGAAAAACGTCAAATTAAATTAATATTCAATTACTATGGTCCAGGCCTTTAGAGACAAAACTATCGTCATTCAACTATTAAATCACATTATTTACTGGAAGTTATAGCTACACAATTTCTGTTTCTACCTCATCCTCAATAGTAGTTTCTTAATCATCATCATTCTCTTCGTGTTCGCCACGACTTTGCAGATTGCAATAAAACTGCAGCTCTACATTTTCCCTCCATCTTCCTCCAAAATGCTTCGAAAACAGTCTCGAAACATCTTTCACTTCTTGAGCCTGAAGGACAATCCCTCTGTTTATGGCTTCTGGCATTACGTGAGTCATATCAAAATCAGGTTTCGTGACACGTTTGTGTTCGCAAATGTCAGTTCTGTGGAAAACATCACCCAGACAAAAATGTTAATTGTTCTTCTTGTTCTTTGTCAAAATTATCCAAAACAAATTATTATCAGAAAGTACGACAACATAAACCAATCTAATCACGACAGGCAGAGGTACATTCTCTGACTAATGCACGTAGGTAAAGAGTACACACTTCGCAAAGCATCATGGAAGGTAAGATGGCGGAGCTGGGTGCTCCTATTGGCTGATGTGGATGTGGCGGGTTTTGTGACCAAAAATGGCGAAACTGTCGTTGGACTTGGCGGATATTGCAACTAAGCCTCAATTTTGACTTCGTTTTACAGTAGGATGTAGCAGGTTTTGTAACAAAATAATAGTTTTCATGAATTCAGCGCAGCAAAAGCTATATGAAACAATGCTTATCTCAATTTTCATAAAATATGGATTTGGCGGGTTTTGATTCTAGGAGCCTCAAATACAGTAATTCACTGATTTTAAACTTCCCCTACACTTTTCAAGTGCCACAGGATTTCACTTCAATATCACCTAATTTAATTCAGCACCTGGCTCAACTTTTATGCTGAACACATAACCTCGTGGTCAGCTTGAAATAAGAAAATTCAATCTCAAAATTATCCTATTGAATCTGCACTTCTTTCCACTCTCATCGAAATAATTTTGTACTCAATAGCTAATTCACGCAATACTGCACCAAGTTGTACAACTCTTGTACAAGAATACTAGCTGCTACACCAAGAGGTGGTCAGAGCAAGGAGTAAAACTGATATGCCAGTAAATGCGGTATATTGAGGCTACATATAAAAATTTAAAAAAAAAAAAATCCAAATGTAAGTCTTATAGAGGCAGGAGTTTCCATAAATATCATATAATTTACCTTCTTATCTCGTTCTGCATCTTCAGCTTTGGCAGTGGCCTTCTCTGCTGCAGTGTCCATCTTCTCTGCCAATGCAATAAGTCGCCCTTCGACCAAATCCAAATGGCCTGTATCTAGTAGACTCACTTTGGCATTAAGTAACTGGGCAGCCTGGAGAAGGCTACAGGGTCGACCTTTATCCTTTGGATCCACACACAAACTAGCCTGAAATGAAAAATATTGACTTTTAACAAGGCTATTATTGTTGCGTGTCGCCGCGGGCCGACAGGAGGCTCTCGGGGGAGGGGCAGTGTGAAAGACCAAGGCAGCTATCTAGTTGGCCTTGGACAGGCCCATCCGCGGGAGAGAGTTACGCTTAAAACAGGGGCAGATAACAGATAGAGAATATCATTACTACTCACAATATGTACTGTATTAAAAGGAACTCTTCAATAACGATACTTTCAAAATTAATACAGATGCACATGAATATCTACACACACTAAATCTTTCAAGAAATGAGAACTTATTAATCTCAATAAGAACATACATGTACATTTACAGTTCAACAACTATCGGTAGTATATAATTTTTCCTGGCAAAATTTGAATGCACAATTTCCAATTATTTGAGGCTGGACTTTGTAAAACTAAAATTTTCTGGGTGTCATTAAAACTTCCAGATAATTCCCTGAATATTCTAGAATTCTAAAATTCCCTGTTTTCCATATTTTCCAGTGTAGTGAATTCAAACCCATCTGGTATATTAGCTTTCACAAACGCAGTAGTAGTGTCGAAAATAAACCCTTCTTTCATATCCTTCACACGACTAGCATTTGATAATGTTTTTTTCAAGGTGGCCACTCTAGGAACACTAACTTCAAGATGCGAATTTTCTCGGCGTTTAGAATGCTTCTCCGATTTGCAATGTTTGTCTAATGCATCTTTCCTGCGATAATCTAACCGACAATCACAATATTTGCACATAAGAATGCCACAAGAAATTATAAATCCTTCATTCTTATATTCTTTAAGTCTGTCTGTGGCAGAAACTGCTACCTTCGGCATTTTTAACCTCAACTGAGCGATGCCCAGTAACAAACACTGTTATCAAACGGTTGACTGTAGTCACACGCCAGTATAAAGTCGTAACCACACGCAAAAATTTATTTCAGAATTCGTGTCATAATATTTAAATTACGTCGCGTCTCATCTTCCTGTATTGCTAAGTTCGGAACTACTACGACGAACACGTGGTCGCCAACTGATTCACGCAAATAACACACTAGCTTCAATGATAACACACAATTTGCGCACTATTTATTAAATAATATAGAATTCTCATGACTTTCATAGATCTAGAAAAGGCATATGATAGTGCCTCCAGAGAGAAGGTATGGGAAACCATGGTTAAGAAGAGACTGGGAAGAGAAATGTTGGAAATGGAGCAAGCAACGTACAACAACTGTGTTAGCAGGATACTGACCCCAGTTGGAAAGACAGATTGGTTTAGGAACAAGACTGGACTAAGACAGGGGAGTGTGCCGTCAACTCTTTTGTTCATAATGGTAATGGATGAAATTGTAAAGGAAACAAAGGAAGCATATGGACATAAAGAAATGAAGTTACTGTTATTTGCAGATGATATTGTGGTCTGGGGAAAGAACACCGAAGAAGTGCAAAAACAACTAGATGCACTGAACGAGAATATTCAGAAGTACGGCCTGAAAATCAGTATAGGGAAAAGCAAGACCCTGGTGATGACAAGAGGGGAAAGACAAGAAAAGGGCACTGTGAAAATCGGAAGTCAGAGTTTGGAAATTGTGGACACGTTCAAATACCTAGGAAGTGAATTGATGCAAACTGGTAGGTTGGACATGGAGATTGGCAGGAGGGTACAGCAGAGCAATGCATTCTATCAAAGTGTAAGAAAACTTGCTTGGGATAAGGAAGTACCAAGGAAAAGCAAAGAGGTAATGTATAAAGTGTACTATGTACCCATATTAACTTATGCAGCTGAGACTTGGACCCTGACAAGCAGGCAAGAGAGTAGAATCCAAGCCAGTGAAATGAAATTCCTAAGAAGTATGATAGGAAAGACAAGGAAAGACAGAGTGAGGAATGAATGTTAGGAAGGAAGTTGGGATGGGAAAACTAAATGAGAGAATTGAGAAGAATAAACTAAGGTGGTTTGGACATGTAAAGAGGATGGAGGAAAATAGAATACCAAGACAGATGCTGGAGGCAAAGTGCAAGGGTAAGAGAGCAAGAGGAAGACCTAGAACAAGGTGGATCGATTCAGTGAAGAACAGCTTAAGAAAAAGAAATCTGGACTGGGATAAGACCGTGGAAGAAGAATGGTGGAAGGAAAGAGGAAAGTGGAGAAGTGCCATAAATACCCCGACCCGGCAGGAGCTGGAGAGGAGAAATGATGATGATGATGATGATGATGATAGAATTCTCTACTATGAATTACACTCGCTACCGATGTAACAGGAGGCAAAGTTAGTTTACAATATGAAAAACTATCACATAACCTTTTGGAGGTAGTCAGCCAAACTATTCACGCCGCGAGATAACAGCTGTTTACCACAGCGCTAAAATCCAACGAGTAACGAGAATATCGACAGTATATCGTAATATGACGTATATCGTAGTATTACCCCTCGCAAAACTATACAATCGATCATTCTCGAATTGAACACCAACAAAATTCGATTATCGGCTTGTGGACAAGAATGTTCGGATCGGCGTGGGAAAAGAATATGGAAAATGTTTCTTATTTCGCAGATTGCGGTATTTGTTGTGTTATTCACAAAATTCCCGTTATTTCGTGATTTAATTTCACTCCTGGGCAGCACGAAACATGTAAATACGTGAAAATAAAACATCCTAACCTCTAAATATGACTTTTTGTTTTATAGCTAATTAACAAAAACTAACACCTCTAATTATAAGGGATGTAACAGTTTATTTTCAGGTTATGGAAGAGCTAATTGACAGCCTGGAACATGGTGGCCACTCAAATCTGTCAATGATTTTCCAGGAGTTTTCCAGGAATTTTCCAGGAGTAATTCTCATTTTTCCAGTCTTAAAAATAAGCGCGATTCTCGGGGGACTTAATCGGTTGCCTACTTCAAGACCAAAATAAAGCAGTTGTGTTTGGTTTACTTATACAGATGTTGACAAAAATTAGTGGTGATTGCATTATTGATGCGCAAGCCTACACACAAATGATTTAATTGTTGTTTTTAAAAAGCCTTTGTGACTCAAATATCCACTTTAAAAAAGGGGAAAAGAATGCCGCCTGCAATTTTATTGCGGTGAAGTTGTCTATACTCAATATGTTTTACAAAAATACTATCGCGTGTTCTCCCACACAGAAACAGGTTGCCTGAGGAAATTTCTTTCGTTAACGATAGAGGGCTCACCCAAAACCGCAGAGGGAGTAAGATGTAAGATGGAAAGATTTTTATAATTAATTAACAGTGGCGATTTTCCAGGAGTTTCCAAATTTTTCGTCATTTTCCAGGAGTTTTCCAGAACTAATAAAAATCCAGGAGTTTTCCAGGATTTCCAGGAGTAGTGGCCACCATGTGGAAATGTATAACTTTTTTGTCGACAAATAAGAAGATGCAGTCAGACATCCAAGGCAGAACAAAGATCGGCCGGAACATATGAAATTTGTTTGGATGACGAGTTATTCGTCAGGTTGAGGCTGCAAAAGCCAACAGTTTTATATTTGCTGCGGTTGATTCGACATGAAATACGACTGCCTAGTGAATACTGTACCATAATAGATTTAAAAAAAAACATTACATGTTTAGGAATACTGTATGTAGCGCTCATATAAATTAATAAATTCGCACAGGTGTGCATGAGAAATACAGAGTGTACAGGACATTATTCAGGTTCTGTACTATACATTGTCACTGACTTGGTGTTTTGCTTGCAGCATAAGATATGATATTTGGGGCATTGCATTTTACAGTTTTCTACAGCACTTAAGCCATGACGAACAGAACTTGGACAATGGCAAACTATGATCTTAGGCATGTGATGACACGTTATACGGTCAATGGTTTTCATCATAAAATATGTGTGATAAAATCATTCCATATGCCAAACAAAAAGTTGTTGTTGTTGTTTCCTATGGCTAGCCCGGATTCCAATCCATCAGCTTTCTTGCGTTCCAATAGAGTTGTGTGAGGTTTCCTGAAGTTCTAGCAGTCACATCAAGTTTGTTGCAATGTAGCAGGTGCCCCTTATCCATTTTACTTCCAGGTTCGTGACAAAGTGTGCATTCTTCAGATCTCAGGATGTTGATTCGTTTCAGATGAGCTGCAAGGCAGTCATGGCCAGTGTTAAGTCTGAAGAAGGCTACAGCTTCTCTTCTTGGTATTAATTTATATTGATCCCATTTAGCATCAATGTCTTTCCATACTTCGGTTTCTGCTGTTTTGTTTGCCATTTCTTCATACATGTTTTTGATAGTATTTTTCAAGATCCTTTTTGCTGACATAAAATCAGTCTGACTGACAGGTTGTTACAGTGTGGCACCTTTTTTTTTTTTGCTAATCTGTCTGCCTCTTCATTACCTGCTATTCCAACATGAGAAGGGATCCACTGAAATGAGATCTGTTTGTGGAGTCTTTGAAGGGTTTTTATCATACAAAAAAATTCTTTCAGTTCTTTGCAACAAGACCTATCCAAGATACCATCTATAGTTTTGCAAAAAGAGTGAAATTTCTCATAGAATACAGCAAAGAGAACTATCAAATTATGGACAAATGTGCACATACCGTTTCATTCATTTTACAGAGTTTACAAACAAACTTGTCACCTTGATTGTGATAATTTGATTTGACATACATTTTTTGATTGAACCTAAGCACTGCAAGTCTTGTCACAACATGTCCGTAGCTCATATAAGCCTGTATTCAGATTTTAAAGTAGCCTATTGCTAGTAACATATTTCACAGGCTATTCCTCCTTGAAAAGCACAGCATGCTTGTCTAGTTTTCGATTATTGAGGTTAGGTATGGTTATTCAGTTGCATTCCTCCGAGAACTGAATGACATGCTAGTTTATTACTGCCCAGAAGTGTCGCGAGAGGTTTCGGAACTATATCTTGTTGAAAGGCCGGCCCCGTGGTATTGGGGTAGCGCGCCTGCCTCTCACCCGGAGGCCCCGGGTTCGATTCCCGGCTCCGTCAGGGATTTTAGAAACTGACGTGAGGGCTGGAACGGGGTGCACTCAGCCTCGTGAGGACAATTGAGTAGCTGTCTGACAGTGAGGCAGCGCCCCGATCACGAAAACCAAGATTAACCGAGGGGACCCGATGAGCTGATCACGCGTCACCCCAATATCTGCAGGCCAAATGGCTGGGCAGCGGTCGTTTGGTAGCAGGGTTGGCAAAATAGCAGTTAAAAAAAAAAAACATTAAAACAGTTTTTTTTGTTTTAAACAGCTTTTTTTGTTGGTTTAAACAGTTTTTTTTTTTAATTCTGAACATGTTTTAAACAGTGTAATAAAATGCTGTACTTTTAATACTGAAATATAAATACTTTAGAGATCATCTTGACCAGAGTTGTATGGTAAGTAATAAACCAATGTTTACAACTGAAACTCAGCCAGCAGGGAAATTTAGTTACCAGCTAGGAATTTTGGCTGCCATGTTCGAAGTTTTGTCACTGACAATGCTGCCAATATGGGGAAAATGAGGGATGAATTGGCAAAAAAAGATATCAAAGAAGTGATAACTTATGGTTGTTAAGCTCACCTGCTTAATCTGCTAGCACATGACTTGGAGGTGGTTGGCATTACAGAACATGTTAAACAAATTATTAAATACCGGTACTTCTGGAACACTCACTTTGCAGCAGCCAAGTACAAACAGGCTGGCGGAACAGCTCTTGCTCTTCCTACGGATGTACGCTGGAATTCTTTAGCTGACTCTATAGAGTCCTATTTGGGTAACTGGCATATTATTGTCAAAGTCTGCACTAAAAATCGAAGTGCCATTGAACCAATTATAAGTGCAAAGGTAAATGATATCAATATGAAACAAAATGTTCAAGACTATCTCAAAAAACTTAAGACTGCATCAGTCTCATTAGATAAGATGCAGCGTGATGACTGTACCATTGGGGAAGCAGTAGAGGTTTGTCTTGACCTGCTCAATTTTTTCAAAAATGAAAACAGTTCCAATAACTTAAAGAAATTCATGCAACGATTTAACACTGCTGTAACTGATACCCATCTCCTTGCCAATCTCATGGATCCACGCTATCAAGGACAGAGACTGAGTGAAGAACAATATCATTCTGCTATGGAGTATGTTGAAGCTTACCACCCATATGCAAGCCTGACCTATTTAAGTACAAAGCAAAATATTCACTCTTCAAGGAATACCTGTTTGGTCCTGCAATACTAAAAGAAATTAAACCCCTGACATGGTGGGTGGCACTGCAGAATAACATTCATCACACAACTTCAGGCCTAGCACATCAGCTGCATAGTGCAGTTGCTTCATCACCTGGGATAGAACGTCTTTTCACCACTTTTGGGTTTGTGCATAGCAAAGTCTGAACTCAACAAGAAACCTGTTGAATAAAGACAAAATGGCAGTGACATTTGGATTTATAATATTTTCAATACACCCCTATATTTTCTGATGGATGTTCGTTTGCAAAAATTTTTAACAAGGACATCAAAACCATTACAAAATCACTCTATAAACTTTATATTATTATGTAAAACCTTCAGTAGAAGGCAGAGAAGACCACTGTACTCTACTGTATTGCAAAAAACAAAACAAAAAAAAATCTTCTAAAGGAAACATATTTTAGACGGTTGTTTGAAGCATTGAGTTTAAAACTAATTTTAAACAATGTGCATTGTTTTAAACAGTTTTAAACACCAACCCTGCTTGGTAGGCCTAGGCCCTTCACGGGCTGTAGTGCCAGGGGTTATTTTTTTATTTTATATCTTGTTGAAACCAAAGCTATCAACAAACAACAACGGGCAAAAGCAAAACTAAAAGAAACTTAACGATTACTCAAATTTAACAAAAATCAGGCTGGCCAGCATCTGCATTTTGCTAACAGGTTCAGGGCAGCTGCCTGGAACTTGCACGGAAGAGGTAGAATGCTGCCCAAGATGCACATAGGTTTACACCGGCAGATAGTTCATCACCCGGTTTGCAACCCACAACTTTTTTGCGGATGTAGTAGAACCGGCCCAGTGAGGCAGCGCCCCAGTAACCAAAAGCCAAGATTAACGGCCGAGTTGACCCGACCCTCTAAACACGAGCCACCCCACAATCTGCAGGCCAAATGGCTCGACAGCGATCGCATGGTAGGCCTAGGCCCTTCATGGGCTGTGGACTTTTTTCAGTGTTATTTTTAATTAAAGCATAAAATCCACTGATAAAATTGAAAAAAAGAGCAAGGATCTACCTTGAACCACTCATGAGTTATGATGATTTGAAAATCCATTCAAAACTAAAGTTCAGGGCGATAAATTGTCAGACTAAGTGCCAGACCGGAAAGTGCTCATCTAGGCTGAATAGGAAGATCCTCAAGACTGCAAAATTTGGACGATAAACGCAGGAAATAGATACTTACAGAAACAATAGGTAACGATTTTACTGTAATTATGTGTGTACCGTGAGTGTTATATACAGGAAAAGGTGGCGCAGCGGTCAATGCATGCGAGATTTTCAAAGTGAATGCCATGTCCTGTGGTTCGGATTCTACGTAAAAAGGAGGTCCCATTGCTCGTACAACTACAAACTTCCTTATATACAAGAAACCATCACTGACATCCAAGACTGGTCAGACAAAGAAAATGTTGCACCTACCATTTTTTGTGGAGTAGCCCCCACCACACCTTCCAGTTTGTGAAGTCGCTGCTCTAGGTCAGCAATTCTAGCAGTCCTTGCCAAGGCTGCTCGTTCTGGCTGGTACTTCAACTGGTAGGTGACAGACCCGGGTTGGGTATTATTAGTGTCACCTGCAGATTGATTTTGTCTGCTGGGTTTAACAGCTCCCTGCTTTAGGCTCTCTAATTCTGCCACCAACTTCCTGCAACAATAATAAATAATAATAATACATAATTTTTTTTCAAGCATAAGGATTGTATATTGGTTTCAGATACAATCGCCGCTGAGCAAGGCTGAGCTATGATTTGATCAACCATGCACCTGTAGGCTAGCAGGACAAGAGGCTGCTGTGCCAATCCAATGTCAGCATCAGCTGATTGGCAGCCAGCAATCTTAGCTTTAAGAGCCGGCCGGAGTGGGAACGGCCGACCGCCAGCCCAGCACTTGTTGTAACATGGGTGAAAAGTTTGTGAAACGTTTTATAAAGAAACGGGACAAGGTAAAATTATTTTGTTCCTATAGCCCGCTGTAATATTTTATACACTTTTCATCGGTGCAAAAGCATATCGAACAGGAATACAAAGATAGTTATAAAAAGTGTAGTTAAAATCACAATTCTCCATATAAAATAGAGTTCTGAACTGCAATTTTCCAAACCTCTTCAATGCCTTCAGATGATGTTGAAAACAGAAACAAACTCCACTGCAAGACAGCTTATAGTTTTCTCTATTGTGCTACTGAATCATATTTTCAAATTAAGAACTCTGTATATGTTTAATCGTGATTTTAGAAAATGTAAGCATATTGAGTTGCTAATGCTAGCCGTGTCGAGGTGCTGGTAGTTCAGACAGTTTCCGTCAGATGTCACGTCGCAAAGTCCTGTCCTTGAAACAGGTCAAGACAGAGACAGAGATTAGTTGAGACATTTGGCCTAGGCCAGCTCAGGCTTTTCCCCATGCAGGGGAGTGGGGAGATCAGCACATGCCTCCCTTTCACATACAATGAGCAGCGGACAAGCTCATTCCACTACGGTATTGCTATTGTCTTAAAAGCTGCAATAGAACTTTAAAGTGCACGTTATACCTTTTACCGTGCAACAATTTTTATTAGTACTATGACTTTAAAAAAAATAGTAAGGCTTTGTAATGAGCACGGATTGACTTATTGGTGAATACTGTGTTTTTAAATCAAATGCCCATCCTACACGAACAATTTTATCCCGGAAGAGGCTATACAATTATTAAAGTCTGGCGCGGTCAGCTGACATTTGAGGGTGCGCAAATGCGAGGGAGCCGTGTCAGTAGATTTACTAGCAAAATTCCGGCACCCTGGCGTCTATAAAAGCCACTGTAGTTAAAAGTGACGTAAAACCAATATTATTATTAGTAGTATTACTATTACAATTAAAGTGGGAGAAAAGGAAATAGGAAACTTCGACATCAAACACAATTTTCACTACCAGACTCAAGGGCAGCTTCATACTACAAGAAGACAAAAAGGATTAGCCTACAACGGAACTCATACAGAGATATGATAGACTTTTGGGAGAGTATTTTTTCCCGTTACTTGACCGGTTTTACAAACATTTCGTCCTTCCGGAGATTAGAGACTCAAAACAGAGTAGATGATATATGCCAATATGAAACTCTGTTTACATTATTATGTACCCTCTATTTTACTGAGTACTGGTAATGTTCCAGGCGCCGAGGAGTGATGTGTTTATATGCTGTAAAAAGATGAACGTCAATTATTTCGCAGTGTGGATTCACTCCCGAAATCCATTCCTCACTTCTGTGTGGTATAGCATTTTGAAATCGTTAGGACTTGAGTTCAGATTTTTAAATATATATTTCAAAATATATTATGGCCCAAATACGTATATTAAGAAACCAACGATCTATCCCGGCATTATTTTTAAGCCTGGTTTATTCTAATTCATCATCTGTTCTTGACGTCTACGTATCTACTGTCGACCAAAATATTATGTGCACTCGAGTTTGAAGGTTATTTGTGAAGTAACCAATAGACCTACATAAAATCCAGTAACATCATCATTTTCGTCGTTCTATTTTACGTTAGTTTATGTAGGTTTGGAATTTTTAATTTATATTTTAATAAACCAGTTATACAACATTCCAATGCACATAGTGTTAAAATTTGGACTCGATCTGATGACGGGTTTGTGAGATAATAGTTCGTAAATGTGACGCATGGTTGAAACATACTTTAAAACGAGCACTTTTTGTGTTCCAACTGCGATAAAAAATATTAAAATATAAATTAAACATTCCAAGCCTAAATGAACTAACGTAAACTGAACGACGAAAATGATGATGTTATAGGATTTTATGTAGGTCCATTGGTTACTTCACAAACCACCTTCAAGCTCGAGTGCACATAATATTTTGGTCGACAGTAGTCGGGGATTATATGATTCCCACGTTCCTTCACTTTTTGGGGGACGTAATGGTGTAGTGGTCAAGCTGCTTGGCTCTCACCAAGGTTCGATTCCTGGCAAGTGAGATTTTCGAAGTGAAATATCACGTCCTGTGGTTCAGATTCCACGTAAAAATGAAGGTCCCATAGCTCTGATCGCGAGATTAACGGTCACGTAAAACTACAAGCTTCATTCATTTTTCATGTCTACGTAATTGGTGGGGCGGGGGTGGAGACTACACGCGTATAGCATAATTTTTACAGCCATACTGTTTATTGATATGCCCTTTTAATACATACTGTGCTATGTATAAAACACCTCGTGGCGCAGTGGCCAGCAATGTTGTCGGCTACCTCAGAGGTCCCGGGCTTGATTCCCGGCTCTGCCAAGAATTTAAGTCTTGGTATGGTCTGGTGTGGGGTCTCCCAGCCACGTGATGCTAAGCGGGAGTCTGCCGGATGTTGTGGCTCATATTTATAATATTGGTTTTACGTCCCTTTTAACAACTGTGGCTTTTAGAGACGCCGGGGTGCCAGGATTTTGCCCCGAAGGGGATCTTTAACGTGCCAGTAAATCTACTGACACGGCTCCTTCGCATTTGCGCACCCTCAAATGCCAACTGACTGTCCGGGGATTCGATCCCGCTATCTTGGGCATAGCAGGCGAGAACATTACCGCTGAGCCACGCAGCCAGTCGCTGTGGCTCAGGACGCCTGTTAGTTGTCCCTTGATACAGCCAGGAACTCTAATCGGGTATCTACTGTATATCCCTTGTTGATCTTGAGGTATGTAAATAGTTCTTCATTATTCAAACCATTTATTGGGGGATAAAATGTGTATGACCCAAATGCACACTTCATCTCACAAATGTTATGGACTTGAGGTTCTTTACTTTTGTAGGCAACGCGGTCAGGTTGAAGTATACTCAGGCATAATCATTGGCCGAGAGTAAGATGGAGGAAACCCAGAGTGGCTTTAGACCACAACGAGGATGTGAGGATATATTTTTTTTAGTATGTGCCAAGTGATTGAGGAATACTACGAGAGGAATAGACTTTTGTATTTTGTAGATCTAGAGAAGGCGTACGGAAGAGTACCAAGAGAAAAGAAACTGAGGATTCTGAAGTACAGTATTATGGTATCCAGGGAAGGCTGCTACAGGCAATCAAAAGTACCGTATTTGTGTTTATAATGAATCTGCGGTAAGAGTTGATGCTAGGATGAGTTCCTGGTCTAAGTTGTTACAGGAATAGACTGAAATCTTTCACCACTACTACTGATTTTTTATATAGGCTATAATATTGTCTTTCGTAGCTTTTCAGTCGGTCAACACGATTGTGCCCAATGATGGGCGGGGTACAAGATATAAATATGTAAATACACTCATAGAAAAAGTTACATGTATTAGTTATTTATCACAATTGCCCCATTTAATTGCACCATATTTGTTCATGAATGGTGATGTGATAATCGTGGGAAACGGATCTTAGTTTTCTTTCCCTAGAGCAACTGAA
This sequence comes from Meconema thalassinum, assembly GCA_946902985.2. Lineage (NCBI taxonomy): Eukaryota > Metazoa > Arthropoda > Insecta > Orthoptera > Tettigoniidae > Meconema > Meconema thalassinum. The sequence goes on from OX336396.1 coordinate 69,497,847, forward strand.
TTTGTAGTTTCTGGAAATTTCTTGGTTGTTGATGAGGAAAAGGCAATGCGAAAGGATGAGCTGAAGTCACTCTGTCCTGATAATAATATGCTATAGCTTATCGTTGAATCCTGTGTGATGAGAAATGTAATTTCAAAAAATGTATTCTACATTTCTTTAAATATCTCCTTTGTTAAGAATAAAAGAAAAAAATAACTTGTCATGGTTACTTACAAAAACACGAAAATACGTATAATTCTAGGAAATAAACAGCAGTTTTTCACCATACTACTAAGTTACAGGTATACTAGGGTGTAGGCTTCCTTACGTATCTTTTCGATGTTATCGTAAACTGAAATATTCAAACAAAAGTGTTTGAAAATTTACTTTTCAACTTTTTTCAGGAATTAGTTTAGTCTGAACGATTCTTTATCACAATTAAGGTTATTATGAAGATAAAACAAAAGTTTGGTGCTTTTCAGTCGGTCAACACGAATGTACCCAAAAGAGTTGTAATTTTTTTCAGGATGAGGGTATAACCCAACTCTTTTGGGTACATTCGTGTTGACCGACCGAAAAGCACCAAACTTTTGTTTACTAAGGAAACACTGAAAAATGGCTTCAAACCCCATAATGTCAGTATGAAGATGTTTATGAAAGTAAATGATTGAATATGCACAATCAAATGGAGCATGAGCAACAACAACGCCGGCGTGAAACCTTATTGTGGTTCGGTTTCGAACTTCGCAACATAGGCAGTTTTGTGTAAGTGAGATCTGTAAGGAAATGGTAGAGCTTTAAGAATAACATTTTAATTTCTTTCTCCGTTATCACATTAAGTATAACATACTGTTTTAAAGACCATCTCGTGGTGAAGCGTTCTTGTGTGTCACCCCCGGATGCAAGGCCTTAGAGAGTGGTGATGGGTCCTGGGGCTGGAGAATCCTGCCCTCCCCCACCTCTATTGCCAAATTATGTAATATTAATTTATAATCCTCCTAAATTTGCAGAAACTGATAATAATTTTAGAAATATTATTATTATTATTAGTAATAATAATAGCATTAGTAAGAGAAGCCGCCGATGGTAGGGGGTTGAACAGGCGTTCCTCCCCCCCCCCCCCCCTCCCCATGCAAGATCCGGAAAATATTTTTATTATTAATAATAATAATAATAATAAGACGGCCGAGGTGGGATTCAAACCCACGCTCTCTCGATATCAGCGTGGCACGAGGTAGTGCGTTAGCGCTCTCGGCCACCGAGGCCAGTTAATAATAATAATAATAATAAGAAGAAGAAGAACCGCCGGTGTTAGAGGGCTGGACAGACGGGTCCACACCGGGCAAGATCCCGATGATGATGATAATAATAATAATAATAATAATAATAATAATAATAAAGACTTACCAAGATAATATAAAATATGCATAATAATGCAGTTAAACATTGAAACAACGGCCCATGGGTTCGAACGCACTTGTTTATCGAGTTTGAAGATAGCTTGGCACCCATGATTTTGTGCTGTACCTTAGCAAGTGTAACTACTGCGGTCGGTCACTGCGCATCCTTATAACACCTGTAAAACACGTTTCCCCGTGCGAGGACTAGTTCCCGTATTTTTTGAAACTCATTAGCGCATTTCAAAGTAATTGTTGCGGCATCGTGGTCATCTAGCCCCGTGTACTTGGCGTGTGTTTGGAATTTGTCTAATTACCCGTCTTATTGTGATGGCTCTATTAGTGTGTACAGTATATTTGTCATTCAGATGAGGATTGTGAAGGAGTCGGCTGCATTTGCCTGGAGTAGAAGTGATAATAATAATAAAAATAATGTTATTGTTTTACGTCCCTTTAAACATCTGCGGCTTTAGGAGACGCCGGGGTGTCGGAAGTTTGCCCCAAAGAGGATCTTTGACCTGCCAGTAAATTCACTGACACGGCTCCCTCGTATTTGCGCACCCTCAAATGCCAGCTGTCTGCGCCAGGATTCGATCCTGCAATCTTGGGAACAGCAAGCAAGAACGTTACCACTGAGCCACGCAGCCAGAGTACAAGTGAGAAACCACGGAAAACCACTTCCAAGATGGCTGAGATGGGAATCGAAACCACATCTTTTCAATTTTGCCACTGGAATGCCCCATTCCAGCCATCAGACAAGAATGAATCGAATTTCTTGTCGGCGCCGGGAATCGAACCCGAACCTCCGGGGCGACAGCCAAGAATACTAGCCGCTACATCACGAGGAACGCCAAGGATATTTCAGTCACTTGTGAATTCCGTAATCCGTAGTTTAACTATTAGCTTATCTATAGCAAAATATTTCGGCCATTCAATTGGAAGTACCGTAGCCTATACAGACTATCACTTCGAACTTCCTGGTCTCGATATTCGTGAGGCACATTGCCACGAGATTGCATTTCTCCGTGTCGGACCCCGGGGCAGTTTGAACTTTCTCGCACGCGCGACCTTGAACCACCCCTCACAGTAGGGGGTAATCCGTGCTGATACCTATGTACTGGCCATGCAACTACTAGGGGAGAGCGACTACAACGAAACTAGTGGCAACGTTTTGAAATGAAATGTGAAATAGGATCTCACTACGGCCGCCTCTTAACAAGTAATAACAGCATGTTAAGTGATGGACAATTACTGACGATAACGTAACTCACCCTAATCTTCTATTTATGAGTCTATGTCCACTTGTCCTAGTAAGGATTACTTCTTTCTAATTCTTTTCTAGCTAGATATTAACGAATTTCCTGGCATAATCGCCTCACCCTACTTTTTAAATCCTAATTAGGATTATAAGATTTCATGGCATAATCGTCACATAGCACATTCTCATTTGTATTCATGTCGGACGCGTATGCTGCCACCTGGCGGGAGCTTCACAGCAAAAAGGAGTCTCCGTCTCAGTGCCTGTGGACTATGAATCATGGTATGCGTGTGGCCCGCATGTTAGTCCACACTCAGTGCCAGTCTAGCTAGGGTGAAACTTGTATGGATTCGAACATGTCCGACTGCTATTGGCGGACACTTGCGCAAGGGGCACACCGGTTGAACTTAGAAACATGTCAGCTACTTCTTTGGAAACAACTCTACCATGAGAAAATACCTGAATTATATGGCGAGCATGGAATTGAAAAACAGAAACACATGGGATTATTAATTATGCAAATAATGATAGATTTCTTCCTAAATATTATGTTTTTAACTTAGATATGTTTCTAGGCGGGAGGCTCATCTAGGATTAGCGTGGCGAGTTTTGCATCGACAAACTTTTGACACTCGGTTATCATTGCAAGAGCACGTGTTTCCCACTCGTTGAAGTGTGCATGATCTCCATAAACATGTCAAAGGTGCTACTAATAATAGACAAATTGAAACATATCCAGATTGTATGTGTTTATTCTGCAACACCATAACTTTATATTATTTGAACTTTTAATATTCCTGGCATGGTCATTGGATCCTGATTTTCTTCTACAAATATTAGGCTAAAAATGTACAACGACTATGCCAGAAACTACGATAATACCGACCAGACATCCCGGACCCAGCGGGATAGTCCCATCGTCTCCCCGAAACATGGGGACGCTTAAATGCCCCATTTTGTAAAATGTCATTGATTTCATATTTGTTGCAACTGTCAATATCACGTTTTTAAATAATTCCAACTTGCTAATCAAAACTGCAAACAACAACAAAATTGAATGGCAAGTTTGGTTTAATTGGGACCTACAAACTCCGTTAAAGACTAATTTGAATTTTCACTAGTTTGAAATTCTACAAATTTCTAAAACCTTCTTCTCAATGCTTAAAACAGATTCATCTAGTGACATGTATGAGTCAAGTGATGCTGTGCCAGTGATTAATTATAATTTCAAAGAAAATATCTGATAGTAGTGATGTAAAATACCCAGGTATTTATAAATCGGGGTAAATACCCAGGGTATATACTCGGGTAAATACCCAATTTGGGTAAATACCCGGGTATTTTAGATTATTCATCAAAAATCCTGTGTCATGGTAAGATGAACCTTAAAAAAGGGTACCGCTATGCAAACTATTCTACATTAACTTTTTAGAAATGTAACAACATTAGATAGTTAATCGAATGAAATATTAGAATTGGGACTTAAAAACAGAATTAGAATTGGGAATTAGCTCTGGAGATATAAACTAACAACTCCACTACACTGAAAAAGTTAGGTAAGTACAGTAGGCAACAAACAAAGAATAGAGAATGGGAGGGAAGTAGAGTGTCAGTTTGAATTCTGGGTAGGATGAGCTGAGCAGTGTTGCCAACTTACATGCTCGCTGGCATACATCTTTACTCATTTAGGACCCACATACTACAAAAACTTCCTGACATGCATTTATATTATTTACAGTATGATTTTAAAAATTAATATTTTTTTATATTTAAAATTGAATGAAAAATAACTTAAAGCACTTTTACTAACCATTTTTTTTTCAAATGTCCTTTCTATTAAATATATTTTATTACCTTTTGAGTTTTGGCATACACATTTCAATTAATATACATATAGTCTACTCTTATTACTACAAAAGTAGCTTATCCCTCTCACATCTTTGTTGCTCATTTCCAGTACCGTAATAAAACTCTACCTTCTCAATATCTTGGTATTTATTAGAAATTTAAAACACAAAACCACCAAAAGGTTTTATCCAATATTTTACTTTAGTTTAAGGAAAAAACACACTTAAAGACAAGGTTACAGTGCCAAATCCTATAAATACCCAAAAATACCCGGTCGTCCATTTTCCTTTTCTTTTAGTTTGATGGATCAATATTGTTCCTGATTTCAATTTAAGGCATCAAATACCTGTGTATCAGTCCTTGTTTGTCCAACACTTCATCAACACAACAAAAAGTGTAGTACAAAGCTCCAAAAAAAAACTGAAAATACCCTCATTTTGGGTATTTAAATGACCACTGGGTAAATACCCGGGTAATACCCAATTTATATTTACCTTCCCACTGGGTATTTACCTGGCCCACATCACTATCTGATAGGAATTTTAATTAAATGCAGGTAATTCAGAATATTAATACAGTACCAAAGTGTAAATGCTCGTTTCATTTATAGTGTAAATGGTTCTTGCGATAATTGAACTACATATTCTAAGCTGTTTGAATGAGATTTTTTCCCACCAAAAAAAAAAAAATGTCAATATGACCAAGTGTCCCACTTTAAAGCACCAAAAAGTGATCAGTGTACCGTATTTTGCCTTTTTTAAATTACATTTTTCCTTATAATGTAGTAACTTACATGAACTGTGCCCCTTGGTTGTCAGAGAAATCAGTGACTAGTTCAGAACCCAGAGTTTCCTCAAGTCGCATCTTAGCAAGCTGCTGTTGTGCCTGCCCAACTTGGGTTGCCAGCAATGTACATACAGACTGTTCCTGAGCGGAAGACTCTTTAGCACTCTCCTGTTTAGGATAAAGAACAATACACATGGAATGAGAAAACAATCAAAACAAAATAATTATTAAAAGCAGAAAATAGTGAATATTACTAATGCTGGCGGGGAACGAATTTTGTACATATGAATAAGTAAAACCTATTTCAAGTCAAAGGAGAGAGAGAGAGAGTGAAATGCAGGCTACATCGCAACGCTGTAATAGACGTAAAGTTAATTCTTGTGTACATTCCTCTTTCCAAACCTTTCTTTATGGTGTTCTACCTACTGGTGTACATTCCGAGAATTCTAATTGTCCAGGATTGCTGCCAGTGACTTTACTCACAAGTTATCTGGGGATTTTCTTCCCTGCTTGCATCATTCTATTCGTAATTCAGATTGGCACAGATAAGGTCGAGCTCAGGTAGTCAACTTGAAAAGGAAAAGACTTGCAGTACATGCACTAATTAGTGAGATAGAAATACCGTATACCGTAGCATTTCGAGAATATCGCAGTTAAGAAAACATGTGCTAAATTTACACAGACAAATCTTAATGATTACTTCACGAAGCTGTAATGTTTACTAATAAAACTATTAATAATGTCTGTCTTTTCAATACAATGTTAATAATCTATTTATACAACTGGGTACATGTTTCGTACAGTCGTCTGTACTTCCTCAGCCCAAATACATACATTAAGACATAAGCAAATATGATGCACACTATCAAATACATACAATGAAAATATTCCATAGATAAAACAGTGCAATAGTTTGTGACATCCAAAGAAGAAATAAAATTATGTTGTAAATATTCCATAGATAAAACAGTACGATAGTTTTGCGATATCCAAAGAAGAAATAATATTATGTTGTAAAATTACACCAAAGCCCAAATGAGAGTAAAAAAATGCTTGTGTGTTATCTCCTAATATGATGTTAACCCAATTAAACAGCGAGCAAATCTGAGAAAATCTGAGAAACTACAAAGAAATTTGAAGTGACTGTCCTAAATGTTTAAGTGGAAAACATGAAAACTGCTGTAAGCTGCTAACTCACACTCATATTCAATACGGACCTAAAATAGAGAATATTGCTGTAATGTTTGTAAATTATGTAACATCACTTGTAATAACTCCCAAGGAAATACTTGAACAGAAATGACTTAGAATAATCAAAATTAAGATATGTATGTTTATGTTTAAGGTGGATGTACTTTGCCGTTAAAATGTTCGATTATTTTTACAAACTTATTTCAGCAGACACCTCTAGTAACGGACATGTTCTCTCGGAACCGACGGTGTCCACAGAAGGGAGGTTCAACTGTATTTGGTTTGATTTAAGTGCTCCAATGTGGGAATAAATAAATAATTAAATACATCTTTATACGCCTCAGAAAACATATCTCTCGGTGGTCACTCTAAAACTACAGAAATTGAAAAGTAAGAACGAAAAATTCTCCGGAAATATTTATGGTCCCACGAGAGGTTAAGATTCTCCGCAACCACAAGATAAAAAACAGTCTTCAGCACTGTTACAAATATTGGTGAACGTTTAGGACTAAACATAGATATATTGTCCTCCACACTGCAGCCTGGGGGTTACTCGTACTAGCGGAAAAGTCTACAGTGGGCAAACTAAATGGTTCATTGCGACTCGTATCAAAACAACCAAATCAGTTATAGTTATAACCTGTCATCACTGCATGATGTCATTTTCAAGGATGCTCATGTGCTTGCCTATTTTATGCACAAATGATCCAGAATCGTAAGAGAGGCAGTTGAAGTAAGTAACAAGAAGTTCCGTGATGAACTAAAGAGCCTACTTTTCTTAAAATTTAAGAATCATGTCAATGATTGATCTATATTATGGATCTATCTAGAATAATGACAAAATTAAGTTGGTAATATCGAAATTTCTAATTAGTTCGATATACTGTATACCTGGCATAACGTTGCCTAATACAGAACTACAGTTGGCAGCCCTGGTGACTGAATATATTCTTAGTTCCATCTCTTAAGGTACAGAATACAAAATGCGGTTGAAGTCCAATGGATAGCATGGAGTTATATGCAGTTAAACATTGGATCTAACAGCGCGCGTAAAATCATGTTGGCAACAATGACATACATGTATTGGTCAGAAATAATCTGAAATAATATGATCTATTGTTGTGTCAATTTTGAATGAAATCCATTGGTTAATATAGAAGTTACATGCATTTTAAAATTGGACCTATCAGCAGGCTTAGAATCATGTTGGCAGCACTGACGTATATTAGTTACTCCAAATTAATCTAGAATGCCAGGTACTATACGTGTGCAAAGTTTAGAGCTATTGGCTTGCATACTTTCTGATATATTGATATTAGGGTAACTAAAATAGAGACAGTATTTATTAACAGTTGGCAGCCCTGGTTACTCTTAAGAATCAGCAGTCATATCTGTTATGGTACACATAGCACACACAAAATTTGGTTGAAATCCAAATGATAGTATAGAAGTTACATGTATTTAAAGTTGGACCTCTCAGTAGGCTTAGAATCATGTTGGTAGCACTGACATATATAACTTACTCCAAATTAATATAGAATGTCAGGTACTATAAGTGTGCATAGTTTAAAGCTGTCGGCTTGCATACTTTCTGATATATGGGTATTTGGATTTAAAAAATTGAGAGCATTTATTAACAGTTGGCAGCCCTGGTGGCTCTTAAGAATACGCTCAGTAATATATGTTTATGTACACATAGCACATACGAAATTTGGTTGAAATCCAATTGATAGTGTAGAATTTATATGCATTTAAAATTTGGACCTATCAGCAGGCTTATAATCATTTTGGCAACACTGACATGTATGGCCTCCTGGAAATATAACTGCAATATTATTATCTATGTGTGTGTCAATTTTGAAATAGCTCCAATTCATACCTTCCAAGATATCCAACATGAAGCTCAAATTTCAATTGCGATTTTTCAGCAGTTGGTAGCACTGACATCATTTTCAAATATGGACGTGAGATATTCAGGTATAGAACTTTACTCCTACCAAATTTTGTTTCGATTGCTGCAGCCGTTTAGGAGTTGATAGGGACACACACACACACACACACACACACAGCCAGACAGACAGACAGACAGACAGACAGGACAGACAGACAGACAGACACACACACATTTGCCCGATCTCGTAAGTCTACTTTTTCCTCATTTTTGCAAAATGTGAAAAGTAGGCTAAAAATCCCTATAACTACAACAGAGACACTGGTTATAGCTAAGTGACACTTGGCTGCCCGTTATTAAAGATCTGGGAAGATACAATAGTTTCTCTCATAGTTTCTTTCTTTAGCTCAATAGCCATGGCTTGAATTCTTTTGTTCATCTCTGGAGGTTTGATCTGTTATATTGCAATGGCCTGTATGATGCTAGGTACAAATACATCACTTTTGGTTCTGTATTCCTTATATTCACTTCCCCCTCTCTTATTTGGACATCCTCATTCTTCAAGGAGTCGTAATTTCTCTCCCCAGCCGTCTGGACACAAGAGTTAGGGAATTTCTCTCTCAAATCCCTTATCTAACACAGTACTGAATGTTTATTCATACGCTAGACCATCTCTAGTGATTTAAGGTATGAAATTTCTTGTTCCATGAGTATTTTAGCAAGTCTGGGTTGTTTTACTTTATAAACAACAATTGATACTTCATTTATTTTTACAGGTATAGAAACCAATAAAATAGTAAGGTTTCATTTTTCCTTTTTGTGTATTTATGGCACTTGCAGACTGAATGCTGATTCAATAAAAGTTCATGCAGTACCAAACTTTCTAAAATCTACGATGCCATTTTCTGTCAAGGTTGCCCATTTAGCATTTTCATTATTTCCTGGAGACACTGCGAACAAAATAATAGCAGAAATCCACTTTACTGGAATGCCCGGAAGAAAAAAGGACAACTCCCAAGCTAAGCCATAGGAACAACAATGTCCACGATGAGATAATGTTTCATTTGAGGGGCTTGAATGGCGTGGTCATTTAGCCTGGAAGTGTGTAGAATTTGTCTGATAGCCTGTGTTATTGTGTTATCTGCAACAGTGTGTGTATCTGTAATTCAGGTGAGAATTGGTAAGGAGGCGGCAATGGCCTTAAATTAGGAAGCATCCCAGCATTTGCCTGGAGTAGAAGGGGGCGAAACCACACAGAAAACCACTTGCAGGATGGCTGAGGTGGGAATCGAATCTACTATTCAGTTTTGCCACAACCACAAGGGACATTGCAGAGCTGTTGAGTGGACTGAGGATGTGAATGCCCATCTTTGAAGATAATTCTTTATCCTGAGAACATTGCCCTGGTCCTTTTTATGCTTGTTTTCCTCTCTTTTCCCCCACCTGCTGTCACTTGCCTCTCCATTTGTTGGATTATTGTTGTGTTTCTATCCTTTTCCTCTCCTATGATTAGGGGCAGATGACCACATTGTTCTGCCCCTTAAGACAGCAATAACTCTCATATGATTAATTGTATATGTATCTGTGGTATTTTTATCGAGTATATGCTACAGACTTAATGAAGAAATGTAATATTTGTCTTACCTTGAGCTGAGCCACCTCTTCAATCAATTCCTTCATTTCACACTGCAAGCGTTGGTACTTCTGCAAAGGAGTCTCTTTCTCCCCAACACCCACCAACTCCCAAGCACCAGACCTTTAAAACCACATTCAAATTGAGGCGAGCGCCAGAATAAAGGAATATTTACTTAGTGACGTGCAAAGCCAAATCTCTTTAGAACAGGAAACTGTACTGAACCCCATGCACCCATTAAAAAAGTTCACATTCCTGTAAACCTCCATCACTTTCATTATTAACATGGAGATAGCAAGCAATTTTTGTAATATTAAAATGGATCCATGCTGACTTTGAAACTATATAATAATAATCTTCCACCTGTTAAGTACTAAAATATTTATATAAAACTCCATACATGTTTCGGACAATAACCATTTTTCTTCTTCAGCTAAAACAGACTGTCAGTAGCTACTACAAAAGATAAACAAACTATTAATCTCACACTGATAACAGTTGCTGATTGTAATTTTTAAAATAATTGTACAATACCTGTTTTCAATGAAAGATGAATAGTTAATCTTTTTTGATAGTTATTATATTCGACATTCTGTTCCAGCTGAAAGACAACAGTTATGGTCTGAAGCATGTAGTGAGTCTTATATAAATATTTTGATACATGACGGCAGATTTTAAAAATATATTCAATGGTCTAAAGCAGGGAAGTGCCCTCTCGCCCTTGCTCTTTGTAATGGTGTGGATGAAGTGATGCAAAAGGTAGCACAGCATATTGGGGAGGAAGAAATGAAGGCAATGGTGTTTGCAGATGATTTGATGATCTGGGGAAACAAGGAGAGGGATGTAGGAGCAACTCAATGCATGGGAGGAAGTAGTGTCTCCTACGGAATGAAGTTTTCGACGCAAAAGAGTGAAGGGGTGATAACACGTGAGAAGGACAGAGTATACTCAGGGATAAAGTTTCGCGGAGAAAAGTTGAAGATAGTGCAGAGCTTCAAGTATCAGGGAAGTGTCATTGAAGAAAATGGGGGAAATGCCTTGGAATTAGATGAAAGAGGAAGGTGTGCTGATGGATTCTTCAAGAGTGTTAGAGGCCTGATATGGAGCAACGAAGTGCCACAGAAATGTAAAGGGATCATGTACAAGACTTACTTTGTGCCGAACCTAACGTATGGATCAGAAACTTGGGTGATGAGGGAGAGAGATAAAAGCAGAATACAAGCAGTGGAATGAAGTTTCAGAGGAGTCGTATAGGTGTAACTAGAATGGACAGTCACAAATGATAGAGTCAGAGAAATATTAAAGGAAGAACCCCTACAGAAGAGGATTGAAAAATCAAGGCTACAGTGGTATGGACACGTGAAAAGAATGGGAGAAGAGAGAATACCACGGAAAATATTGGAAATGGAATGGAAGAAAAAGAGACCTAGAGGAAGACCAAGGAATAGGAGGATAAAGGGGATGAAGAACAGTGTCAAGAGAAAAGGAGTTAATTGGATGACAGTGACAGAAGAGAAGTGGTGGATGGACAGAAAACGATGGAGAGGCTTGTGCTCCAAGCAGACCCAACCTGCGGTTGGAAACTGCTCTAGTTGATGATGATGCCAAGTGTTTTCATTCTAGCCCTCAGACCGGAATTACATTTCTTGGCAGAGACGGGAATCGAACTCAGACCTCAGGAGCGACCGCCAAGAATGCAATGGCTACAACTGTTTACTGATGAACAGATCATGTTAAAGCAACTTGATACCATACCAATCTTATGGTACTCAGGTGTCAAACAGGGGGAAAATTCCGGGATACAAAATAACATCGGAACTTCATCATCCAAAATATGGTATTGCCATCTATGTAAAGGGTGACAATGAAGACTATACGATCTTGCCTTCTGATATATGCCCAAATGCTTACTTAACTTCTATCAGGATTCAGGGTGTTACCATCACGAACATCTGTAAGCCCCCATCAGTCTGCTGGACAGATAAAATTGCACTAGTTTCTGCAGAAGATAATATAATACTTGGTGATATCAACAGCCAACATACTTCCTGGGGTATGTGAAAAATGATGATAATGGTGACAAGTTATTTGAATGGATATATGATGCTAAAGATTGAGGAACCTTCCAATCTGCTCGATGGAATCAGGATTACTCTCATGATCCATGTTTTGTCTCCAATAGCCTAATGATACCAACACCATGAATACAAAGGCACGTTCTGAATGACTTTCCGCGTAGTCAGCATAGACCAATAATTTATAACATTGGTATTAATATCCCTGTTGTAAGATCTACAACCCCACCCCCCTCGATTGAACTTCCAGAAAGCTGACTGGGATTTCTACGCCAGTTACACTGAAGCCACCATTAGATGGGTGCAACCTGTCCCTGAGAACTATGACCGGTTAGTTGGATTAATCAAGTCTGCTGCTAAACGAAGCATTCCTAGAGGTTTCCGCAAAGATTATGTCCCTGGCCGGAATGAAGAAACAACTCGCTCATGCAATGAATTTGAATAGAACAGTAGTCATGAGAAAGCTGTTGAATTACTAACATCCTTGGATAATGCTAGAAGAGAGAATTGGTAAAAGACTGTTGAAAACTTGAACTTCAATCACTGAAGCAGGAAAGCATGCTCACTAATACGAAAACTGGATACAACATACATAACCACAAGAAAGCATTCCGCTATCAACGTAGAATTTGATTTATTGAATCCATAGCTGACCACCTTATTTCTGCATCCAGGACAGAGAGAGACAAGAGGTTTAGCAGACAGGTCTGATTGGAATTCAAATCAAATCAAATCAAAATCACTTTATTTGCAATGAGGTGTCAACCTTGGTGGCAAATGAGGTACATAATTTACAAACACTACACAATATTAAAAGAATACAGTAACTTAATGTACAAACACTACACAATATTAAAAGAATAAAGTAACAAACACCCAAAAGAATTCAGTAACAAACACTACACAATATTAAAAGAATACAGTAACTTAATGTACTATTCACACATTGATTGAACTCCCCTCTCACAACTGCTGTAGGAATTACATAACACGTATAATGTTTCTAGGAATACAGCACTAAGTTATACCACTTCTTTCTTTTCCCTGGTTTTGTCTATTCTGCTCTTGAATAACTGGACTGATTTTGGAAAGGGATCAAACACCGCCCTTGGTAAACTGTTCCATTCCTTCACACCTTTCCAATGAATGAAAATTTACCCCAATCGCTTCTGCTAAAGTGCCGTCCAATTTTGAATTTGTGGTCTGCCCTGCCAATATAATTACTTTCCAATTGGAGCCTCTCACGGATTTCCCCCCATGCTTCCTCTCCTGAATATGCTCTATATAACCCTACAAGTCTGTTTTTCTCCCTTCTCTTACTTAATGTTTCCCACCCAAGCTTCTCTAACATATCTGATACACTGCTTCTTCTCCTAAAATCCCCTATCACAAATCTTGCTGCTTTCCTTTGAATACTCTCAATTTCTTTTATTAGGTATTCCTGATGCGGATCCCATACACTGCTTGCATATTCCAATATTGGACGAACAACAAGTTAAAACAAGTTAAAACGTGAAGTCCAACCTCACTTGTTTTATTCGCGACGATTCTCATTAGAAGAGATACAACAATGGTTTGGATGCCCTCCAGACTGGAAAAGCAGCGGGATTTGATTGTGTGTATCTGGAGTTTCTCAAGAAATGTGGTCCAGCTACCAAACTATGGCTTGCAAACTTTTTCAGTTCCATTCTACATCCAGGACGTCTTCCACAGTCTTTCAAGACCGAAATCATTGCAATACTGAAGCCAGGAAAAGATCCAAGGCTACCCCAATGTTACAGGCCAATTGCCTTACTCAGTGTCACCTACAAATTACTTGGAAGACAGTTACTGAATAGAATTGCTCCTGCAATTGAGCAAGAGATTCCTGTTGAACAAGCTGGATTACGCACAAAACGAGACTGCTCTGATCATGTCCTTGCCTTAACTACATATCTAGAAACTGGCTTTGAGAAGAAACTGAAAAGTGTTTCTACCTTTCTGGACCTCTCAGCAGAGTATGATACTGTCTGGAGGAAAAGACTTCTCCTCAAACTCATCAAGTCAGTCCCTTGTCTTAAAACAGTCACCCTTATCTGCAACATGTTAAGTAACAGACTATTCCAAGTTCACAATGAAAGTGCCAGGAGCAGGTTCCATACACTCAATAATGGTCTACCTCAGGGTTCAGTTTTATACCCTATGCTATTTAAAAGGTAGCTTGTAGTTTAACGAGACCGTTAATCTCGAGATCATGAGCCACGGGACCTCCTCTTTACGTGGAATCCGAACCACAGGGCATGGCATTTCACTTCGAAAATCTCACATGCAATGACCCCTATGCTATTTAACGTATACATTCATGATCTGCCAGAAACGGTATCTCGTAAATTCATCTATGCGGACGATATAAATCTTACAGTCCAGTGTGCCACTTTTGAGGAAGCAGAGAATTTGCTGAGTGAAGACCTTAAGAAGATGAATGTTTATTTCAGAAAGTGGCAGCTTCAACCAAATCCTTCTAAATCTGGGGTAACCACATTTCACCTTAACAACCTACAGGCAAACTACCAACCTAGAGTGAAGTTCGGGAACCAATATCTGAAGTACAACAGCTCCCATAAGTATTTAGGAGTGATATTGGACAGGGCATTAACATTCTGACAGCATATTGTAAAAACGGCAGCAAAATTAAAAAGCTGTAATAACCTCCTAACAAGGGGAGGATACGATGTATGGGTCACCGATTCGAACCATCTTTAGTACACGTGTAGGGCATGACTAGGTGAATACCAGGTGCAAGTAGTAAGGTGCGCTTCTCAGCCGATTCCGAGAAATTAATTATTAATTATTCGTAATTGCTGTAGCGCGTTCATGTGCGCTGTACGTTAACTTGAAGCCAAGGAGCGCATGGTTCAGCGGTAAGAGCCCTGCTTCGTAAGCGTGGCATCACTGGTTCGAATTCCACCCGTGAGCCTCTTTTTTTTTTTTGTAAACATAGGCAATTCGTACAACTGTAGGTGTCGTGAATAATGTTCATTTTGCAGTCAATTGTAATAACGTGTTCTGTAAGCGGAAAAAGGGATTCTGAAATTATCGTATGGGGTTGAAAGTTTGTGACATTACATAATGTACAGTCGGGGCATTGCAAATACATTGGTATTATAAATGGGCAGGTGTACTCTATTATATGTATACGTTTATACACAGAAGGCCCAGTCTGTTCCGTTCATTGCACGTCAGTGAACCATCAGACCACTCCGTACCCCGCAAATAGTGTCTCATGCTATGGGTATTGGTTGTTACCGTTTTTACTATTCATGACAATCATCAACAAACAAACATTTCTATTTTTTTTACACACTCATAATACATAACAATTCCAAGACTTTTTTTTTCCTTCACTGCCTACTTGATATTTGTACTCTCGCACTGCCTTTTTGTTAATCTGTTCTCGCACTGCCTTCTCGATACTCTGTTGCTACAGTTGGAAAGTGTTCGGAACTGGCGAGGTCACCTGCACACAAACTAACGATAACGGTGGGCAGGAGGATAAATGGTTCACCCAGGAAACGTTGAATGCCACATTCGTTCCTTGGCTCTTGAGGTAGCATCATAAGAGTGGGAATAATTGTGTGATGTCCGATATTACACGTTATAGTGATGTTATACAATTTTCATAAGAAAACATGCATTGTCCGTTGAGCCATAATATATTTAAACACAAATAGTGCTAAATGTTCCGGCATAACTCAACAAGATGACAGTGTTTCGCCCCGGTGTGCTATTGGGCTCTTCAGTTGGTTAAAGCACACCTCACCAAGACACTGTCTAGTGCACACTGGGAAGGCCATTGCAAGACGTATTTGATACACGTGTATCCACGTCACGAAAATTGTCTTATGAAAATTGTATATTCAATGCCAAGGTAAGGTTATAATTGCTTTGGAATGGAGTTTCGACTCCCATAGTGCACTGGCTTGCTCGTGACGTGGATACACGTGTATCAAATACGTCTTGCAATGGCCTTCCCAGTGTGCACTAGACAGTGTCTTGGTGAGGTGTGCTTTAACCAACTGAAGAGCCCAATAGCACACCAGGGCGAAACACTGTCATCTTGTTGAGTTATGCCAGAACATTTAGCACTATTTGTGTTTAAAAAAAAAAAAAAAAAAAAAAAATTATAGTGATGTGCCGGTGCCTACGAAGGCCGATGGAAGTGGACTGCATTCAAATTCCGCGACGAGGATGTTATCTCCTGTAAGATTTATTCCCACTCCCCTCTCCCGCTCACATAACACGTTATTACAATTGACTGCAAAATGAACATTATTCACGACACCTACTGTTGTACGAATTGCCTAACATATATACTGCATTTAGCATACACTGACAGTTGCAGTACCAATACTGCAACTAAATAATTGTACATATTGTAAATATTTTCACCTGTATTTCAAACATGGATTTTGTAGCCTAAGTGTAATGGATCTGATGATGATCGCTTGACGATCGAAACTGGTCATCCTAGTGTTTTATTAATCTCATGTAATTTATTTCAGGTTTAGGGTATAACCTATCTCTCTTGGGTACATTCGTGTTGACCGACTGAAAAGCACTAAACTCTTGTTTACTAAGGCAACACTGAAAATATGGCTTCAAACACCACAATCTTCTTAGGAATTTCATTTCACTGGCTTGGAATCGACTCTCTTGCCTGCTCGTCAGGGTTCAAGTCTCAGCTGCATGAGTTAATATAGGTACATAGTACATTTTATACATTAACTCCTTGCTTTTCCTTGGTACTTCCTTATCCCAAACAAGTTTTCTTACACTTTGATAGAATGCATTGCTCTGCTGTACCCTCCTGCCAATCTCCATGTCCAACCTACCAGTTTGCATCAATTCACTTCCTAGGTATTTGAACGTGTCCACAATTTCCAAACTCTGACTTCCAATTTTCACAGTGCCCTTTCCTTGTCTTTCCCCTCTTGTCATCACCATGGTCTTGCTTTTCTCTATACTGATTTTCAGGCCGTACTACTGAATATTTTCGTTCAGTGCATCTAGTTGTTTTTCCACTTCTTCGGTGTTCCTTCCCCAGACCACAATATCGTCTGCAAATAACAGTAATTTCATTTCTTTATGTCCATATGCTTCCTTTGTTTCCTTTACAATTTCATCCATTACCATTATGAATAAAAGAGGTGACAGCACACTCCCCTGTCTTAGTCCAGTCTTGTTCCTAAACCAATCTGTCTTTCCAACTGGGGTCAGTACCCTGCTAACACAGTTGTTGTACATTGCTTGCACCATTTCCAACATTTCTCTTCCCAGTCTCTTCTTAACCATGGTTTCCCATACCTTCTCTCTGGGGACACTATCATATGCATTTTCTAGATCTATTAGATCTATGAAAGTCATGATCAAATCCTCTCCATATTCCCAGTTCTTTTCCATCACCTGCCTCAAGCTAAAGATTGGGTCCACTGTGGATCTTCCACTCCTGAAGCCATACTGTTCCTCTTGCAACTCTCCTTCCACCTTTCTTCTCATTCTTCTTTCTAATATCCTTTCCAGTATTTTTACTATCTGTGATATGAGGGTGATCCCTCTATAGTTATCACACACTTTCTTGTCCCCTTTCTTCAACACTGGTATTATTAGCCCTTTCTCCCAGTCTTCTGGTACACATTTACGTTTCCACACACACTTTAGCAGTCGATACAGCCATTGCATACCAACAGGTCCAGCAGCCTTTATCATTTCTACACTGATTTCATCCACCCCTGTTGCTTTTCCCATCTTCATTTTCTGTACTGCTAATTCCACCTCCAGCATTGTTATATCATCTTCTGTTATAGAGTCGTCAGGCTGTGTCACTTCGATCTCACCAGTACAATTGCTCACATTCAATAGCTTATCGAAATACTCCTTCCATCGTCCCTTTATCCCTTCTGGGTGTGTTAACAACTCTCCATCTTCCTTTTTCACCAGCTTTGTAGTAACTCTTTCTTTCCTCTTACTTCTTAGAAGCCCATACAGCATCCTTTTACTGCCACTTACATCTGTTTCCATTCTTCGTGTAAATTCTTCCCAACTTTTCTTCTTTTCTTCTCCTACCACTTTCTTACACCTCCGTTTGCTGTCGTGACACTTCCTTTCGCTTTCTTCTGTTTGATCTCGGTTCCATTCTTTCCATGCAGACTTCTTTTCTTTCACTGCTTTCCTCACTTCCTCATTCCACCACGGTGTCTCCTTCTCTTTCACTCTTGTTGACGTCCTACCACAAGCACTCTCTGCTGCACCAGCAAATGCCTTTTTCAAGTGGGACCATTCCTCTTCTAAATTTTCCACTTCAGTAACTGGGATTTGTTGCTTCAATCTCTCCTGAAAATCTTCCTGTACAGCTTTGTCTTTCAATTTCCATACTTTTTTGTCTTTCAATTTCCATACTTTTATTTTACTTTCTCTGATCTCCTTTAGGTTTTCCAATTTTCCCCATCTAAATTTTGCCACCACAGCTCTATGGTCCCCATCAAATGCTTCTCCTGGTAAGGCTGTCACATCCATCAGCTTTCTGCGATTTGTCCTTTCCACCAGGAAGTAGTCAATTACTGATTTTGTTCTTCTATCACCCCACCCATATCTCGTAATTTTCCTGCTGTTTTTCTTCCGAAACCATGAATTACCCACTATCAGTCCATTCCTTTCACAAAAGTTTACAAGTTCCTCTCCTTCCCGGTTCTTTTTCCCATATCCATAGGGTCCAACGACTTCTTCCTTTCCTTGTCTCTCAATTCCGACTTGTGCATTCATGTCTCCCATGATCACCACTTCTACATCTGAGATTACTTTTTCTACATCCTCCAGGAATACTTCAATATCTTCTTCTCTGTTTCCAGTCTGTGGTGCATACACTTGTATGAAGTCCATCACGTCATTCTTCATCTTCATTCTAATTTTCATTATTCTGTCACTTACACACTCTACCACTTCAACATACTCCTCCAGTTGTTTCGAGGTTATCAGTCCCACGCCATTTTTTGCCTCTTGGCCACCACTCCAATATAATGTATATCCTTTCCTCAATTTCTTCCTTCCTTTACCTTTCCATTTCACTTCACTCAGCCCCATCATTCCAACCTATTCCCTCTCCATGAAGTCTACCACCTCCTCCACCTTGCCTGTCAGGGTCATGACATTCATTATTCCCACTTTCATTTCGGTTACTGGTCGCCCATTTCTCACAGTTCCCCCAGTACCAAAGGAACTGCGCGTCGCCTGCAGGGTACGCCCTAACCTTTTCCGAATCATTGGAAGTGCCATTTCCATTTTAGGCTATTATTACGATGGGGTCGCCACTCCCAAAGGCATATATACCGTATTAATTACTGTCTTGTATGCATCATATGCTAAATAAAATAATAACAAGTCTTCTTTTGTTTCTGCTTGATTTTGGGGATTAGGACATGGTCATCAGCTCCTTGCACTGGGGTGTATGTGGAAGTTTTGACTTATTTGAAATACACTCTATTTGGCCATAAAAACTGAAAATTTTCAATAATTTAAATCCCTATAATGTATATAGTGTTCTGTATTGATTAGATGGGCCATGTTGTTCTAAATTTAAGAAAACCTTTACGGGTACTGTCCAACGCTAGGTCTCCTTAGCATGCCGCAGTAGAGAGGCAAACTTATCTGTTTACAGGTGTTCAGTTTTCAGTGAATAGTACAAAGTTAATACTTATTTGGATTTATAACATAACCTCTTACCTTTGTCATATGTCATTCCATTTATCGATTTGTACTTGCTTGCACGTGTTTCAAGATACTGTCAATCTTTTCCGGAAGTAATGTTGGTCACGAGTTTCGTTCCAGCTGGCTCTTTGCTTGTGATTAGCCTTCAGCATCAGTCGAGAATATCCTACGCTCTCGGATTGGCTGACATACGCTGCCTGCATCACGTAGCCTGCAGTGATCGCCAGTATAAAAACCTGAACGTTGACTACATCAATCGTCATTAATTCTTCACTTGTCTCCGGCTGTCTTCACCATCTGTGTGAAACTGCGTGCAGAATTGGACCATACTAGTCAAAGAGCGACTTGGCATTCGCCGCTATCTTCAACATGACTAAACATTCGCATAGAACTTCTCAGAAAAGGGTCATGAAGATTGTCTCTGTGCAACTCTACAAAAGTACTTCTATGCTAAAGTGCTGGCACCTGGCATCAAACTTCTAGTCAAAATCATTTTAAAATCGCTAGCGAGTTCTACTACATCGATACTATATCGATAATTGGCCTACTGCCATCATCTATTTGGAATCACCTGTTCAAGGTGACATTTATATTCAGTGCTGGACACCAAGTCTCCAACATTTCGAAAGAAAAAAATGCTGAAAAAGTGATAACTAGTGTTCCCGCTATTTCCATAATATGGAAATTCCTCAAGAACTGCGCAAGCAAGCTAAGTGCCAAATCTAACCTAAAAATTTCAAAGTGTATCTTTCTTGTCTCATCTTTTGGTTATGATACATAACTCCTTAAGCCATGGTCAACGTAACCTATTTCTTTACTGGTTGAAGCAAGTATTTTGCCTTCTAAGTGCAGGCTATGTTAAACAATTGCTTTCTCTCTTGTATGTTTGTCATATTTAAAAACAAATTATCTTGTTCTCTTGCATTGCATTATTTAGACGACTTGCGGGATGTACTCCCAGGCTTGTCGATTTCAAATTTAGTTTTCGATATTGCTGCATTTTAACTAAAGCATGCTAGCCGTGTATATTACTAGTCAATCTTTTAAGCTCGTATGGAGCAATGCAGTTATTCACTTATAACTTAAGCCCTGCATTTGTAAGCAGTCTTCATTATTGAATTTGTTAGGATTCTGCCACCTAGCGATCTTCCATCATAAAGTTGTTACCTTGTTCTTATATCTCTTGTTAATTTATACTCTATTGGAATTTACAGTTTATTCAGTCTAGTTCAATTATTGTTGGCTGGTGCCTACAGTGTTATAGTTTCTATCATCTATTGCTAAGGTTGCTGTTATTATTATTGTTGATCTTTACAAAGTCTATAAATAAATATCACTGTTATTTGGCAAACTGTTTCTATTAACTATTTATCGATGACCGATTTGTTTCTCTCCAGTAAAGTTCACCTGTTTATTAAGCTAGAGGGTTCACCTCTAGTTCTGTCTGAAAAGGGGAGGTCTCGCATTGACAGAAACTGGGTCATCATTTTATTTCCCGCATGTACGCGCCGCTAGGCCAGTCAAGGTGGCCTTGGCGTTCTCCCCGCAATGAACACGTGCGCTGCGATCGGCAATGTTGCAATAAGCTGTCAGTATCTCCGGCGTATTCAAGCTAGTTGATTTGACCTAACATACAGTGCAGTCTCGGGGCAATTTTACAGTTTATGTGTTGCCATAAAGTGATGTTTTCTATACAACAACGTGTAGGCTATTCATTGTGCTTTGTTATGCGAAGTGATGTTTTCTATAGAACAACGTGTATTCATTGTGCTTTCTTATGCGAAGTATTCTTCTGTTAGAGAGTGCCGATTTAAATCCATGTGATTATTACCTCTGGGGAATGCTGAAAGGAAAGGTATATGCAAACAAACCAGGTAAGTTTGTAGATAATTATTTTCACTAGAAATTGCTATTAAATGACTATGTTGACGCGAAGTAGTGGGGAGAAGTCGCGCACTTTTTACCGGCCAGCGAGTGGGTGTCAGCGCGAGAGCTTGCAGCACCGTGATGGTACCGGATGCGAAACTTAAATTGATGACCCTGTATTAACCTACAGGAACTATGCTGAGATTGCTATTTATGGACAACATAAGCACAATGGTTCAGTAGGTTGGTTTACCAGTCTCAAATTATGGCAACATTTTGATATAAAGATAAGTAAGCCTCTGTGGAATTTGTTACACCGAACTACATTTAATTGATAGGGGGGAAGAATGAAATCTTCTGATGGCATCCGTTTAGTTTTAGTTTGTCAGCAGCAAACATAGGAAGAAGCTACTCATTCCCTAGCAATAGGCAAATAAACTTAAAACTTGTCCTATTAAAAATAATAAAAATAAGACAACTTATTTAGGAATATTTTTTCCTGGACTTTTACTTATTATTTATTTATAAGTGGACTTCATGCCCTAAGGCTAAATGAATGCTTAACCATGGTGAGAATTCAGTTGTTTTAAAGTACACTCCACACATCACTTGTTATTTTCTAACATGTGTTATTGTTGCAGGTAGCTTTGGACGAGCCTCTAACAACAACACACAGCAAGCGGAAGCCACTATCTGGAGAGGACAGTAAGAAATGCTGAGCAGGCAGAAACTGAAAAAAATGAAATGTGCTAATGCATTATTTAATACAAATAAAATAAAAGGATGTAAAGTTTATTCTGAACTAGTTAATTCTTCAGGCCCTGATAGTTCCTGAAATTGATGCCACAATAGTCCTCTATTGACTTAACAAGGTTACACAGTGATTGGGATACAAAGTCACTCATTTGTGCTCTCTCTACAACTGAGCATGATTGATTGGTATTTATAAAATCTTGTTATGTGCATATAAAAAAATATCTGTTAAATGTGCAACAGATGACTGGTGAAGACTGCAGATATGCTACAAGAATGGTCGAGGGGCACTCACTGTTATTGATCAAAGTTAATGTGCAGAACAACAGTTATCATTTGCAGTGCACTCACAACTTTAATCAGAAAACTGCTGTTTGGCATTTAATTACAGTTGCCATGTATGGGACAGTCGAAGCCAAGCTGTTAATTGCTCGCATATTGAATTTCTTGAAATTTGGTTTATATAATAACATTCAAATTGGGTAGGTTTTGGAGAACTTACTGTGAAGCAGACCACTGTTTTATATAAGGTTTCAGATTCTCCCCACCCACTCCCGGTGTTTTACACACCTGATGGAGATGATGATGATAATTGTTGTTTTAAGGGGCCTAACATCTAGGTTATCGGCCCCTAATGATCTGGGTGATAGCGAAAAGGAGAATGAAATGGAAACCAGAACGAAAATTATGTGAGACAGAAAATACGTACAAAGAGAAACTCAGATGGAAACAACGCACAATATGGTCTTACAAAAGGGAATTTAGAACGAAAAGATTCACAAAAAGAATAGATTGAAAAAGACCCACAAAATGTAGGCTACATTCAAAATACGTACAAAATGCAATGTAGCGTCGAAATACTTACAAAATGCAAATGAGATCGAAAATACGTACAAAATGCAATTGATTGAAAATACGTGACAAAATGTAATTTAGATTCAAAATATCCACAAAATGCAATTGAGAATCAAAATATGTGCAAAATGCCCGCCAAACAAAATGCAATTTAGATTCAAAATTCTTGCGAAATGCGGTTTAGGTTGAAAATACAAAATGCACTTGAAATTCAATAATCTCACTAAAATGTCCTGCACCTACATTGAAAGACTTACTAAAAAGCAATTTAGATCGTCAATCTTTACAAAATGCAATTGAGGTTGAAAACAATCGCGAGATGTAATTTAGATCGAAAAAACGTACAAAATGCAACGTAGATTAAAAATGCCTTAAAAAATCGCTAAAAGGGAATTTAGATACACGGTGAACCAACTAACAAAAACAGTGTGGGAATCTTAAAGAGAAAAGGAAATATAAGGAAAAGAGGAGAGGAGAGAGAGGAGAGGGTCCGCCCCAAAGGTAAGGGACAAAAGGGGAAAACGGACCCAGCTCAGGAATCCCTCGGGGTCGCCAACTCCCGAACTCACCAGCCGTGAGGCCCTTAGTGTGTAGCATTATCTAGGGTGCACCAGAAGTGGTGGGGCTACATACACCCTGCCTCCTTAAGGGCCTTGAGCACAAGGCAGGAGGTAAAAGGAAAAGAAAAAGAAGGCTGACCCCTCACAGAAGGAGGGAATCAGGAAAGATGAGACAAGGGCCAGTTAAGGCGGAAAAGTGAAAGACTCCCTAGGCCTCGGATACCCTAATACCGTCGGGGTCGGAAGAGAACAAGAGGTGACCAAGGGAGGTCGACAGGAAAGAAGACAGAGAGGAGCCCGGCAGAAGTAAGGGGAAGCAATGCCGGTCTCAGCTGGGGTCCCGTGGTCGCCAACCCACATCCCACTAGATGTGAGCCCCTGAGGGAACCTAATGGAGAGACGGATGACTGGAAAGAGAGGACTAGGAAGACCAAGAGTTTGGTGGATGAATTTGGTGAAGGACGGTGTGAGAGAACGTCAGAGAACAGTGGTTGAGGAAGGATGGTGGACAGACAGAGTAAATTGGAGGGTTGTCATATTTGCTCCGACCTGGCTTAGGCTGGAAAACGGAAATTGATGCTGATTTAGCAGGAGTTCATATGCAGTAGGATGGCCAGTTTCTTTCCACTCCTCCCCCTGCCACAGCATCCGGCAGGTTCCCATTTAGCATCAACAGACTGGGAGATCTTGTACCAGACCACACCAAGACTTTTAAATTCTTGGCAGAACCTGGAATCAAACCCAGGACCTCTGGTTTGGGAGCCAACAATGCTATCCATTGCACCACGAGGTGGTAATAGTAATCATGATAATAATAATAATAATACTGAGGCATGTGCCTTGATTGACACATTGGAACGGCACAGTTAAAATTTGCCAACATAGAGGTCTGAATTACTACCAATTATAATATACTCTTAGTGATCAGAACAACAAAACTGAGACAAGCACAACGAGTCACATGGTCAACTTATAAGAAGAAATCTCTCTCGATGAATGCCAAATTCAAACATTATGGTTCAGTAGTTAAACCTGAAGCAACTTATGCAAGTGAAACCCTGTTTAAGATGAATACCAAAGCAACAACAGATAAAATCCAAAAAATAGACAGAAGGATCATCAGGACAATCATCAATAAAAAACATCAAGTAAATGGACAATGGAGACTGCTGCCTAATGAAATAGTCTATCGGGAAAATGAATCAATTGTGGATACAATTTGAAAAAGGAGAATTGCCTTTTTCAGCCACATAGTAAGACAACCAGACACCAGACTACTGAAACAATTATTCAATTTATTTTGGAAAAGTAAAACCAAGAACAACTGGTTCGTTGAGGTCCAGAATGATTTAGACGAGCTAAATATTACAATGAAACAAATTGCAGAGAGAAAAGAGAAGAGGATTCTGAGAAGTAGGGATACAAGATTGAAATAAAACAGTCAAACGAAAACAGTACACCATTACAAATGAAGAGAGAGCGGCCAGGTCGGAGAGATTAAAGAAGCTCTGGAAGGAGAAGAGGAAGTTGAGAAGCCATTAAAACTAATATTGTAAAGACTGTAGTGTATATGGATTGATTTAAGTGCTCCAATGTGGGCGTAAACTATGTAAATAAATAATACTCTTAGTGATAATGACTAGTAAAACAAGCAGTACTGTATCATTATTACATTCCTTACCTTGCATCATACCCACTCCGCCACTTCTTGCTCAACTGATCGGAGAAATCAACATTTGTGGAACTCAGAGTCTTTCCTTTAAACCTATTGAAGGCTTCACTTGCACTGATGTGTAATCGTTCAATTGAATCAGATTCCTCCTGTAAAGCAAACCATCAATGATTTTTGAATTTTAATACACAGCAACAACAGTATGAACTTAACTGAAAGGTGTCTGAAATTTTCTAGGTCAGTGGTAATCAACTAATCAAACAATTTTGATGAAGTGGTGAGAGCTATAAATAATAATCCAAAGGATCACAAGGCTTGTGAACCTGACCTCATTTACAATGAACTTTTAAAACAGATTGACCCCCATATTCCAAGAAGGAATAGTCAAACTAATCAATGAATGTCTTCTACAAGGAACCATCCCTAACAACTGGAGAAGGGCAACTGTGAAAATGCTATATAAAAGAAAAGGAGATGCTAGTGACACAAACGCAGAAATAGCACTTGAATGTTCGCTTGTCAAAATCCTGACTAAACTGATATATGAACGGCTGGAGAAATTAATTGACGAAAAACTTCCAGGGGAGCAATTTGGCTAATTTCAGTAGTATAAGAATTTTTCTCCCGGATTTGGTCTCCTCCAGCCTTAACATTCTCAGTACATGGCTTTCACCACAAAGTCTGCCAGAAGAAGAGCTTCCAACAGCCGGATCCACAATGTGTCTGTAGGTTATGCGGAAGGGAATGTGACCAATATCATGTGGTGCAAACAGAGACCATCGTCTAAAATCTTAAGTCAGCAGTGAGGAGTAGATTGTAATGTATGTACCATGGCCATTTGCTGCAATAATTATTATTACTGGTATTATTATAAACATAACTGAAAGCATCTCTTCCACCATCTTCCTCGAAATCAAACTTGTTACTTTCCCTTGTTATGATTAATTGTGCACGATGTATCACTCTTTTCCTATTCACTTTCATTTCGACAATATATCATTTTCATACCTTATTTCATCTTTTTGGGGGGGAGGGGGGACATTATGAATTGTAACTACTAACCTTTATCACTTCTGCACCGACTGCAAATGTGCTAAATCAGGTAAATATGTGTTTTTATTTATTGTATATTTAACAATCTTAGCCATGTTCGTCAGCGTCCGATAGTGTAGGCCTATTTAGTATGTGAAACTGCTGCAGCGAGCGCTTACAAACGAGGCACACACATTGACGTCAGTAGTTGCCAACATGTCCGATACAAAGTACACCAGACGACACACGTAACGTAATTATGTGAGAAAAGAAATAATTGGGCTTTTGTGTATTATTAGTATTCATAAAATTAACACCATTCTTAAAACTCACAAATTTTCTGCAGAAATGACACACAGAAAGCCTATGGAGATTTCAGATGAGTTGAGAAAATCCCGATCTGAAAGAATGAAAAAGTACTGGAAAGAGCGCAAGAACCAAGCAGTACTACCTTCAAAGAAGAAGTGATTGTGGAACGACTCAAGTGGTCCAATGTGACCAATCAAGATTAATAATAATAATAATTAGTATTTGCGAAGTAGGATCGGAATAACAAGAAGAGACAGAGTGAGGAATGGAAAGGTCAGGGAAATAGTGAAAGAGGAGCCCTTGCAAGGTAGTATTGAGACATCAAAACTGAGGTGGTATGGACACTTAAAGAGAAGGGAAGAGAAGAAGATTCCCAAGAGCATACATGAGATGCAGATGCAGAAGAAACGACCAAGGGGAAGACCAAGAGATAGATGGCTGAAAGGAGGGGAGAAATGTGTCAAGAAGAGAGGCGAGGACTGAACCAGAGTGACAGCGGAGAGGTGGTGGGAAGAAAGGACTACGTGGCGAGGCTTATGTTCCAAACAGACCCAGCCTGGGGCTGGAAACTGTACAAGATGATGAGTATTTGTGAATAATACTTGTATGAGGCAATGGCACCAACTTCACTTCACCGCAATCCCCTGTA
Source organism: Meconema thalassinum (assembly GCA_946902985.2). Lineage (NCBI taxonomy): Eukaryota > Metazoa > Arthropoda > Insecta > Orthoptera > Tettigoniidae > Meconema > Meconema thalassinum. Next base: position 69,525,341 of record OX336396.1, read on the forward strand.
GCGAGGTTTGGAGACTGTCAGGACGAAAAATACTGATGAACTAAAATGAGTGTCTGGACTAAACCATTGGTCGCTACTTGGTTATACGACTGTCTGGACTAAACCAGTGGTCGCTACTTGTTTAGACGACTGTCTGGACGAAAATTACTGATTGCACTACAAGCAAGGGGATGAATGTCTGGACAAAAATTACTGATTGCACTACAAGCAAGGGGGTCTGGGGTGTAAGCCCCAGGTTAGGTTTGTTTTGTATGTAGAACGGTATTGGTTTGGATGAAAATTATTATTGAAAGAACACGAATTATTACAGTGGGGGAAAAAAATAACAAAAAACAACACATTCAATGTGGAGAAAACAAAACAAGAAACACTCCTTTCAATTACTTATAGTAATGAGACAGCTTGTACAATCCATTCCGAACTGGTTCAAAATCAAGTGAACTCGGCGCTATTTTGCTTCACGGTACTGACATATACAAAGTAGTACCATAAGTGCGGGGTTGGCAATAATGTACTAGTGCTTAATTAATGGTGAAAATGGTGGACACAGCTGGAATTTTATCTATATAAGTTGTGATCCTACAGGGTCTTTATATTTGCTTGGCAAGGACATTCTCTCTCACGCGCTCCGCCAGTGACAGCTCAGTTCCCGGCTGCCGCGCGCGCGTATATACGGCAGAATACGGTGCTGAAAATCAGTATCATGCATTTTTACTCACCCTGTTTAAAGCAGATGCTGAAAATGTTCCCCACCCCCTACCAAACATAATCGGCATCTCCTTACGAAGTTTCCGGTTACTCCTGTTAATTTAGCTTCAGTAAGGAAATCTTCACGTCTATTTTTATTGTTTACTGAACCTTACGTTTGAATCTATTAGTCAGTTATCTTATTGTCAGATTTATAGGAATGGGTCCCCCTGGAAATCTCACTCGAAACTTTTGTCTTGTTCTAGCGCACGATTTCCTGCACTTTATGTACGTATTGTGCAGATATACACGTTCACGTAACGAATATTTTACAAGGCATTACAGCACTACGCCGGCCCCGTGGTGTTGGGGTAGCGCGCCTGCCTCTCACCCGGAGGCCCCGGGTTCGATCCCCGGCTCCGTCAGGGATTTTAAAACTGACGTGAGGGTTGGAACGGGGTGCACTCAGCCTCGTGAGGACAATTGAGTAGCTGTCTGACAGTGAGACAGCGCCCCGATCACGAATACCAAGATTAACGGCCGAGGGGACGCGACGCGCTGATCACGCGTCACCCCAATATCTGCAGGCCAAATGGCTGGGCAGCGGTCGCTTGGTCGGCCTTAGCCCGTCATGGGCTGGATAGTGCCAGGGGTTGACTATTACAGCACTACACACCATCACAATACGATATAGAGAACCAGTACACAATAGCTTTATAAAACACTGAAAGACTGAAACACCCAATTAGCTCAAAGCTCACACGTCTACAGAAGAGCGAGGGAATACCCGGCTGGAGACCACGCGCCAACCTGGCCGGGAACCGGCGGCCAAGGTCGAGCGAAGGTCTGCACAATACGTGCCGTACATAACATGCGCTAGAACAAGACAAAAGTTTCGAATGACATTTCCAGGGAGACCAATTCCTATAAATCGGACAATAAATCAACTGGCTCTGAGATTCAAATGTACAGGTTCAGTAAACAATAAAAATAGATGTAAATGTCGTTATTTCCTTACTGAAGCTAAATTAACTGGAGTAACCCGAAACTTCATAGGGAGATGCCGATTATGTTTGGCAGCGGATGGGGAACATTTTCAGCATCTACTGTAAGCATGGTGAGTAAAAATGCATGATACTGATTTTAATCACCGTATTCTGCCGTATATACGCGCGCGCGGCAGCCGGGAACTGGGCTGTCACTGGTGGAGTGCGTGAGCGAGAATGTCCTAGCCAAGCAAATATAAAGACCCTGTATTTGCGATGGTGGATGGATTATAGACTGCGGAGGAGTACACGCACATCTTTTACTACATCTATTACTACTATTATTACATCATCTCCATATACCTTCCTGGATATTACTACAGGTATTTTGGTTAATTTTTGTACTTTAGAAAAGTTATGAGGGAGTGATACATCATGCACTGCTACTGCACATATGATTCTATTTGGTTCTTGTTTGCACTATGAAAGAGTTTCTTGAACTACTTCTCTTCATCAGGATCCATCACAACATTCGGAACTCTATGAGTCGTATGAGGTGCAAATGATCAGGGCTGAAGTTAAACATTTGTAATTTACCATAACTCTCCTTTAGGATTAATTAAAGGAGATGAAGTACAGTAGGGGGCAGTGCAGGAAACAATGATTATGTGAAAAACACAAACCTGGTTAAAAATACATCAATGAGACTTCTCCAGAGTTAAAATATCAACATCATCGTGGCTGTCACATACCTAGTTTCCTATTTCGTCTTTTGTGGGACATTACCAAATCAAATTCACTACTGTACCAGAAATATCTGACGTATGCCTCGGAGACTTGGGTTATGAAAGGAAGGGAGAAGAGCAAAATACAGGCCAGTGAGATAAGGTTCTTGAGAAGCAAAAAACAAAGGAAGGAACCTTGTAGTTTAACGTGACCGTTAATCTCGCGATCATAAGCCACGGGACCTCCGTTTTACGTGGAATCCGAACCACAGGACATGGCATTTCACATCGAAATCTTGAGAAGCAGTATTGGAGCTACAAAGATGGACAGAATAAGAAATGAGAGGACCAGAGAATTAATGAAGGAGGAACCATTACAGGATGGTATAGAGAAATCTAGACTTAGATGGTATGGACATGTAAAACGAATGGAGGAGAAGAGGATACCCAGGAGAGTACACGAGACGAAGTGGGAAGGAAAGAGACCGAGAGACAGGTGGCTGAAGGGGGTGGAAGAAAGCGTGAAGAAGAGAGGAGAAGACTGGACAAGGGTGGAGGCTGAGAGATGGTGGAAAGACAGAAGACGTTGGAGAGGCGTGTGTTCCAAACAGACCCGGCCAGTGACTGGAAACTATGCAAGATGATGATGCTGACCAGATATATGTGCTAAATTACGTGAATGTGTGATTTTATTAATTTATATTTTAACAATGGCAGCCATGTTCAACAGCGTATGAGATCGTGTTCAACTGTGAACAAGGCGCACACATTGTTGCCAACATGTGGAATACAAAATACATATCACTAATTAAAGATTTTTGGTGCTCGATAACCCCACTGTGCGTGATAAAAACCAGGGGGGGGGTATATATGGCTAATGTGGCTCGCAGGGCTGCACTACTTAACAATTATTGGTCTAGACCAGGGGTTCTCAACCGGTGTCATGGGGGGTCGCGAGATACGGAGAAAAAGTAAAAAGAATGAGTTATTGCTGTAGTTTTTTATTAAAAGAAGAATACACTCACATTATATTAAACTTTTACATGTTTTATTCTATTCATGAGAAACTTGAGTTTGTTTGGAATTAACCAGTTTTTGAATTAATGATTATTAATATTAGTTACAAGTGATTTTTATGAATAAAAATTAACAATTATAGTAATTTTTTAAGTATTGTTTTTACGTTAAAACTTGGGGGTTCGCCAAAATACTCGGCCTAAAAATGGGGTTGCAGTGTCTAAAAGGTTGAGAACTCCTGGTCTGGACAAAAGCCATTAGTCTGGATTTATCAAATGTTACAGTAGGTAAGCACAGGGTTTGCATTACTGCATTTGACGATAATTCACGCGCATAATGGCAGACACAGCTGGAATTTTCCTACATTACTGTTTGTAGAAAGTGAAACACCCAGAAGAAATGGTCGGAGACACTCCCACAACAGGGGTCGTGCAGGCCTGCGGTACCATACTAAGTGATTGAAATCGCAGCGAGATGACTTGCACATTGGCCCACCAGTGCCCTGTCGTGGGATCGGACAGGTCAGTGTTCTGCACAGCTCTGTCGGAGTGGGGCCGTCATACCAAGTGGAAACTTGTAAGCAAGTGCGATGTCTTGCCGACATCACAGGGTGGACTATCAGCATGTGAGTGAGGTTGAATGGGGCAGAATGCTTGGGCTCCGGGACGTGGGTCTGTCGTTCCGGCACATTGCGGCTCATACAGGGCACGCTGCTTCAACAGTAAGGCGTATGTGGATCCAGTGGAGAGAGGAGGGCCGTACACAGCGACGACAGGGTACAGGACGACGCAATGTGACCACAGCGAGAGACGACCGCCATCTTCTCCGCGTGGCCGTATCGGACAGAACATCGTCTTCCTCGGTGTTGGTTCGATGTTGGAGAACTGCAACAGGGCTGGACATGTCTGCGTAGACAGCGCGGCGCCGACTTTTGAGGGCTGAACTGGTAGCACGCATGCCACTGCGTCGGCTTCCATTGACTGGGAACCACCGACTACAATGGGCACGTGCACGCCGACACTGCCAGGCTGAGTGGCGAAATGTAGTGTTTTCGGACACTGTTCTACAGTGATGGCCACATATGCGCTCACCACCGCCGTAGAGAACGCAAACAGGCAGACTCTATTGTTGAGCGGCATAGCGGACAAGCACCAGGTGTAATGGTTTGGGGCAAAATTGCTTATAACAGGTGATCGCGCCTCGTTTGTCATGCGGGCAATCTGAACAGTGACCGCCACATCAGGGAAGTTTTACAGCCCGCGGCACTGCCCCTCTTGCAGGCCGTTCCACAGGCCATATTTCAGCAAGACAATGCCCACCCGCATGTAGCGAGGAATATGCAAGCCTTCTTCGTAGAACGACGGATACCTCTGCTTTCCTGACCTGCCTATTGCCCTTCGAACATGTCTGGGATATGGTCGGTCGGCAACTTGTTCATTCAGGTCCACCTGCCACCACTGTTGATGTTTTATGGGCGTGCTTACAAACCGCGTGGGACGGTACTCCCCAGCAGCGTATTCAAGCGCAGTATGCGGCTCTTAAGTACTGCACATGGAGGCGCGACGCCGTACTGAAAATCGACCGTCAACGTGCATGTACCGGACTGTCCCTCTAATCAGTAATGTATTGTCATGTCCCTAATCTGTGGTATAGAGTGCAATGTGGTCACATCTCTTGTTCTTGGTGTTTCACTTTCTACAAACAATACTGTATATAAGTCGTGATCTAAAAAACGTGATGGCGGGAGGGTAAACATCTATTACTAGATCATTTCCCGATTTATTTTTCATCATTTGAAATGGTATTTTGGTTAGTTTCATTACTTCAGAAAATTGATGGTACAATGTCCCATTCAGTGTTACTGGTGTAATACAAATAGAACAAAATTCATCACTTACCTCGTAGAAATCTGTATTCTGATCAGACTCTGGCAGATCACTGGTTTCATACACATCAGTTTGATCGTAAGCCTGCATGAAACAAGTATACAATGAAATAGTCAAAAACTGTTACAACACATGAGCTTCATACTAATTCACTACTGTGAACATATGTCTTTAGAATTACTACACTGCGGTGCAAAGAAAGTGGAACCCTATGTAAAAGTACATCATTTAATTAACCCATAAACGTCTAGCGTTACCATATGGTAATGCAGTACCGGTCATTGCATTTATTGCTCTACAGGACCTTTGCCAGTTAACGATATTCCAACTTCGTGCTTATATGATCAAGGAAGGTCTATTGATTCATTTCCCGCACTCTAGTCACTAGGGAATGTCTTGGGTGATGTCCCAACAATTGGGTGCATTTCGTGGTTTGTTTCTCATGTCGTGATGGCATGTAGATTTACTGGCACGTTAAAGATCCCCTTCGGGTCAAAATTCTGGCATCTTTAAAAGCCAGAGCAGTTAAAAGGGACGTAAATCCAATAACATAATTATTATTTAGAAGTCTGACCTTGGCAGAAATATTGGAGTAAGGGGAAAAGGAGTAATCACGACATGATTATAGCTCGCTGGCATGAAAACAGCACAGTAACTGTTGCCTCCGCGACTGTTCCTGTTTTTCCTCCCTCGACCAGGACAGAAGGTTCTCTGGGGCTGAAAAGAAAAATAGTTACAATCCCACGTCCTCTCCAGATCGGCACCTATAACAAATTCATGGGAGGAATGAACCTTATGGATGAAAATGTGAACTGATATCATGTGTCAATAAGAAACAAAAAGTGGTGGTGGGCCATATTTTCTTGGCTTCTTGTCGAGAGTCTCCAAAACGTATGGTACCCCATTACAATATCACGGTCAAGGACAACTCAACTGGAGTTCAAGAGGGAAGTGGCGCAACTCTACGTGAAATCGTACGGCGTGGAAATCCGTAGAGCCAGGCGGCTGTCAACAGCATGTGCAGGAGAGGGCCGCGCCATTGTAGACTTGTGATATGATGGAGGCGATCATCTGGTCATCAACGTCCCAGGACATAAGCGGAAGCGGTGTGCCGGTGAATTGTGGGTAAGCAGTGTCCGCACTGCATGTGGTAAATGTGATGTGGGACTGTGCATATCATGCTTCTTGCCATTCCACACCAAGTAACTAGTCACTTGACTATATGATCGAAGGTTCAAAGGTGTCAAAATACTTGCTCAGTGCTTTTTAAAGTGTAATATTATCAAGATAAATATGTTGCAACAAATATGAAATTGGTACATTATGGTATTTATAAATCACCATTCAGAATATGCAGTAAGGGTTTTGACAACACACGCGCCTAGCATTACATATATGTAACGCCCTGTATTTCGGGAATTTAAGATGCCACCTTCGTAAAATATGGTTTGAGCAGCTTAATAACTCCCTAAGGTATGACTTATTAATAAAAAGCAAAATTTTAAAAAAATATTAATTCGGGTGTTGATGGGTTAATGTCCCACCAACAGAAAGTAATGGTTTTTTTAAAGATGGTTTTCAAAGCACACTAGGATCACCATAAAGTGATAAAACTACCTTTAAGTTTTCAATAATATCTATTTGTGTTTGTAATCAATCTATTAGTTTCTGTATTTACTTCAGCGTTCCACTTTCTTTCTTTCTTTTTTTTTTTTTTTGCATATTTTGTCTAGTCATTAAAATTATAAGAGACCCAAATGAGGATTTTACATGCAATGGAAAAAATATGATTTTCATACACTAGGAGTCATTGATGAAGATCAGCTGCCATCAAGTCAGCGTCGACTCCTAGAGACTGCATGCACGGACTGTCTTATATGATTCGGTCTTCAGCCATATACTTCAGATCCTTCACTGACATATTCATGTTAGATTTGATGGAGTTGATCCATCTCAATGATGGCCGCCCTTGTCTCCGAGACCCTTCTACCTTTCCAAGCACAATATTGTCTTTTCCAACGAATCAGAACGACTCATAATGTGTCCAAAATATGACAGCTGTAATCTTGTTATCAATGCTTCAAGAGACAGATCTGGTTTGATTTTTTGAATTACCCATACATTTGTCTTCTTAGCTGTCCAAGGAATAACCAGTATCCTTCTCCAACACCAGAGCTCAAAAGCATCAATATACTTCCTATCTCGTTTCCTTATGGTCCGGCTTTTGCAACCATATGCAGCTATTGGAAAGACTAGTGCCTTAACCATTCTAATTTTAGTAGGCAAAGATACCTCTGAACACTTGAAGATCTTATCCAGGCCTTTAAGAGCTGCTCTTCCTAGGGCAAGTCTTCGGCGAATCTCTTGACTGCATGAGCCACTACTACTAATGATTGATCCCAACAAACAGAAACTATTCACCTCTGTGATTAACTTAATATCTATCATAATGTTTGATGGTAAACCTGCTGTCATTAATTTTGTCTTGTTGATATTCAAGTACAAGCCGATGGTTTCACTGTTCTTTAACTTGCATAATATCCTCAAGCTCTTCCTTACTTTCAGCAAACAAAGTGGTGCCATCTGCATACCTTAAGTTGTTTATATTCAATCCACCAATCTTAAAACCATGAGGTGACTCATCCAATCCAGATTACCTCATGATGTACTCAGCATACAGATTGAATAAGTAAGGCAAAAGTATACAGCCTTGTCGCACACCTTTATTACCAGGGAACCACTCTGTTTTACCATGCTCAGTTTTAACATTGGCTTCTTGTTCCAAATATAGGTTACGCATCAGGACAATGAGATGTTCAGGTATGCCCATCCAAGTACATTCCACATCTTCGCATGATTTACACCATCAAAGGCCTTCCTGTAATCTTTAAAGCACATGTACAGCTCCTTCGGGTATTCCTTTCCTGTTTCCATCATCCAACGTAGCCTACATTACTAATGATGTCTCTGGTTCCTCTACCTTTCCTAAAACCAGCTTGAGTAGTGGACATTTCACGCTCCATGTATGGTTCTAATCTTCGTTGTACGATTTTCACCATCACCTTACTAGCATGTGGTATCAAAGCAATTGTGCGATAGTTGGAGCAGTCCAACATGTCTCCCTTTTTGGGTAGGCCTATAGGAATAAAGATGGATCGTTTCCATTCTGTGGGCCAAGTGAATGTTTTCCAAATCTGTTGACATATTACAGTTAAAACTTCAAATGTTTCTTCTGTTGCTTGCCATATTTCAGCTGTAATTCCATCAGTTCTTGAGGCCTTGTTTTGTGCCAATGACTTAGCTATTCTGACTTCATCTTCTAACACAGGAGGTTCTATATCAAAATTTGCCTCTTGTAATGAGTCGTCACTTCTTATCTCTAAACTATGCAAGCCCTCGGTATAATATTTCCATCTCTGCTTAATCCCTTCACCATCATTAACCATATTACCATTAACATCCTTGACCATTCCAATTCTTGGTTGAAACTTCTTTCTTAAGGTGCAATATGTTGAAAGACCTTTCTCATGTTACCTTTTTTATTTTCTTCTCCCAAATCAGTACAAATCTTGTTATAGTACAGTACTGCTGCTTATCTTGACGAACATTTCTCTGAAAATCTCTATTCAAAAGAGTCACGAGTTCCCTCGATCCTTCTGAATTTTGGCTTCCTTCCTTCTCTTCGCTATTTTAATAGTTTCTGATGGCATCCACTGTGAAGTTCTCTTTTTCTCAACCCTCAACAATTCGTTCTTACATTCATACTTAACCATGTCTTTAAACTCCGCACCAAATTTCCTCAGGTTCTCGATCAAGGAGATTTAGGATCTCAAAACGGTTCTTAACTAATGTTTTAAATAGTGTGTGAATGTTTGCAAAGTCATATCTCGGGTGTTAGACTACCTTAAAATTCCTTCTAAGTTTGACTTGTAATTTACATGTCAGTAGTCTGCACCAGGCCAAGGTTTTTCCTGCTATAATGGAACTTCGCCACCTTCTAGACCCAATTATGTAATCGATCTGATTCCTGTATTTCCCATCAGGTGATGCCCAGGTATACGGCCGATGTTTTGGTTGCTTGAAACATGTGTTGGTAATGAAAAGGTTATTAGATTCACAGAAACTGATGAGCCGCTCTCCAGCCTCGTTTTGATCACCTAAGCTATAAGGACCCACAACATTTCCCCCTTTGCCTTTCCCAACTTCAGCATTCCAATCGCAAATCAGAACTAACACATCTTGTCTACAAGTCAGGGGCAGATGACCTCGTAATTCCACCCCTTAAAAAAACAATAACTAACTAACTGTCTACAAGTCTTGAACCTGATGCTTGAACCACAGCATAGAATGCATTATCATCATCAGGATCAGTTGTTGGGGCATATTCCCGTATAATGGCCATATTAAAAGGTTGCCCTTTTAACCTTATGGACATCACTCTGTCACTAATGACGTCGTAGCCCAGAACAGTTCTAGCAGTTCGCTTGTTTATTACAAAAGCCACACCTTGCTCTCTCCATTCCTCATGTCCTGAGTAATATATTATGCGTTGTTCTGATTTGAACTGACCAAAACCTCTCCATCGTAGTTCGGTAATTCCTACAATATTCAAGCTGGTCATCTCATTTTTTACAATTTCTAATTTACCTTGATACATACTCCGCACATTCCATGTGCCCACCATTAATCTGTCTTCGCAACTGCCGATTCTCATTTCTTGAGTGGCAGCATCAGCAGCAATTGCCGCATCATTAGCATCTCCAGTATTCTGAAAGATCCGAAGCTCTTACTCAGTAGCATATTGAGTGCCTTCCAACCTGAGGGTCTCATCTTCAGGCACTATACCATCATAATTTCCGTCAGTCACATACCATGCAGTTTTCTGGGTAAAATTGTACTTTATGAAAGTGGTTAGGCTAATCATTGCCTCTCTCGCACGCAGTGGAGTCTTTACCGTTGTCATAAAATGATCTGCAGCAGACATTCTCCTAACTGCTGCTGCCCAGTATAGGAGCCGCAGCCGCCCATCACCAGGGGTACAGACGCTGCTTTATGGATTTTGGGAGCATTTCCTGCACCCAGGGGACCATCACCCCACCTAAAGGGTCTCATCCACCCGAAGCTATTGGTCCTCCTAGGGAGCCGAGTTATGCTGCACAGCATTGAAATTACTGTCCATTATTCATTCAGTGTTACCATCACTACTACACTGGGGTGTAAGCCATAGGTTAGGATTGTGTTTGTATGTAAAGCCTTATTAACATAGAATATAATGTGTGTGGCCAAAAATTACTGCCTGCACTAAGAGATGGAGGGTCAATTACTACCCTATGTGTGGGGTTGGCATTATAGTATTTGCCAATAATTCATCAGGAACATGGCAGAGACAGCTGGAATTTTACTATATAAGTAGTGATCTAAAAAGGCGATGGTTGTTGGGTTATAGACAGCTGAGGAGAAAACATCTATTGCTGCATCATTTCCGTAATTATTATTCATCATTACAAAAGGTATTTCGGCTAATTTCAGTAGTGTAGGAAATTTAACAATATGTTCGGGCCTCCTATAGTGTTACAACTTACTAATGCACCTTTATGCTCATTGATCACTATAGTCTGAATTACAAATAATGGTCGCTACAGCTGTCAAAGTTAGCACGTGGGGAAATGCTGCATTGCCACTGTGGCAGATCATGACTCATAACATTCCAAGAGGCTTGCAGGAAGACACAAATACTGGGGAAGTTAGCACCCTGCCTGGCGGTCTAATGACTGTGACGAGTGAAGACACACTGGCTCAAACCATGTGCTCACTGCTGTGTCGGCGTACATTGCAACATTGCTCGCTGTTGCTATGGAGATCGTCACCCCTCTAGTCTCCACCATTCAACCGAATGACAGCTTTCACCGACCATCTTTTGTAAATCAGAGTAGCCTATATTTACACCACATAATTGAAGAACAAATAAATCATTGTGTACAATAACAGCAATCTATTTGTACTGAATCAAGAAATTGTATTTGTACTTGGTACTTCACGCTCTTTCGGGGGCACCTTAATAAAATTATGACTATATTCATTAATTTTAAGGTACTGCGTAATCTTTAAGAATACTCACAATTCCAGGAAGATCAGCATACTTCGGATCTGCCATCATTCACAAATGAAGACAATTCAAACGAAACTCGGCAAACTTAACTCAGGCGTCAATAGCTCGACTTCTCACCCAGGTTCCAATGTCAAAAACAATTAAGAAATTGGAAATAACACAGTCCAACACAACTGTTGTTGTTGTTTGGGTTGCGTTGCTGGACACAGAAGCCTCTTCGCCCAATAACATCCGGCTGGGAATAGACAAAACAGTAGCCATCGCAGTAAAATGCCGCAGCAAATTGGTCCATATGTTCAAAAACCACTAATCTCTTGGACTTCGTTTGTCACATTGAGAAACTGATGTCCACATTATCCTCTTCACTATCGGAGCTGATCTTTAGCACTGATGTCTAAAGCTATATAGTTATCGCACACGCCAAATAGGAGGAATAACGAAAACAAGATCTATACGTATATATATATGGGGGACCACAAACCTAAAAACCACACCCAGGAGCACCAGAACAAATAACGGGAAGGATCCCCTAGGAGCCCACCTATGATTTTACAATTGAAATGGAAGGTGATCCAAATATGACATAATGGCATCCACCAATGGACCTGTAGGACTATGTACAAGTGAAGCGATGTTTAAAGGCAAAGGATAATCAAGTCGCCTCAATTTCTCCAACATAATGTCTCTCTGCAGATTGAAGGTTTCACACTGAAACAATATGTGATGTAATGTACCTCGTGCCCTACCACATACACACCTATCATTGTCCCTGGGATGCATGCGCTCCAAAGCTACTGGTGTAAGAGCGTGCTGGAACCGCATTCGAATGATGGTAATAATATGACGCCGCGAATATTTTCCGACCCGGAACCAAGGCTCCGTAGTTACAGATGGTTTTATTAAGAAATTTTTTTTTGCTTTACATTTTGCTATCTCGGTCCATTCATTTTGCCAAGCACTAACGACTCGCTGATGAATTATCGGTACTATATCCGGATACGGTATCCCGATATTATAAACTGTTCCCTGACCGCATGCCGCATTCTTTGCCCAGTGATCGACTGTTTCATTTCCCGCTATATGACAATGCCCAGGAATCCACATGATAACCACGTCTTGTCCTGTGAGTGTGAATGTATGGAAATATTGCACTATTTGGTAAAGATACCAATTATTCGAGTGCAGAAAATGAGATAAGGCATTAATAACACTCAAAGAATCCGTGCATATTAGCACGTGATGTAAACGCTGGGCATGAATATAGTGACAAGCCTGGCGTATAGCAAAGAGTTCAGCTGTAAAGATTGTAAGATGAGGGGGGAGGCAATATGTGCGACTGACCTGTAAGTCAGGAGAGTAAAAAGCCGACCCCACGCGATCCGGTCGAACCAGTTTTGAACCATCCGTATAAAAAATCGTATAATTGGAATACAAATCCTGAATCTCTCGAAATGCACTAGAAATGATATTCGGATGATGCTTGAACATTTGAAATAGCAATGGAAAGGAATTATGCAGAATCTTAGGTTGGGTATGCAAAACCCTGTATGGGATTGTATATGGAAGTGCTAAACGGGTTTGTAACACATCCTTCCTGAAGGGTTGTAAAATCTCATAAGCCATGACAAGTGCCGGTTTATGTGAGCGATCTAAACGATTTCGTGCGTAATATTCCGTCAGAAGTTGTAATTTAGAGATAACCGGAGACGCCACTAACGACAATTTGTAGGCTAAATATTTACCCGCTATAAATGTGCGTCGTTGTGATAAGGGTAATTCACCGGCTTCCACCAACAATGCACTCGTGGGGGTGGAGGCCAAAGCCCCTAGAATTATGCGGATGGCTTTATATTGTAGTCTATCTAACATTAACAAGCGACTGTTCGCCATTAGATCGTAAAAGAAACGGCCGTAATCTAATTGTGAACGAATAATGTTCTTGTACACTGTCAATAATAAAGCGGGGTCCGCACCCCAACGACGCCTTGTCAAAGAACGAAGGACCTGTAACCGTTTTTCGATTTTAACTTCAAGATATTGTACCTGCCGTGTCCACCGGAGTTTATCGTCAATATAAATGCCTAAATATTTGATATTGCGCACAACATCTATGGTACCTTGTTGAAATAAAATAGGGGTCTGATCGTACCGCCGTTGATGCGTGAAAATTATAGCAGAGTTCTTACCCGGAGATGTTTCCAAGCCATGATTACTTAGCCATTCATGGGCTAGAGTTAATGCAAGATATAAATCTGTTCGACATTGATGTAAAGTGTCACGGGAACAATAAATCATAAAATCATCCGCATATTGTATGATACGGGCATAAGGCAAAATCACCGCTTCTAATTGTTGAGTATAAATGGAAAACAGAAAACCACTAAGTATGTCCCCTTGCGGCAAGCCCTGAGACGTCTGACGGTGGTCCAGCATCCCCTCGGGGGTACGTAATATGAGACGCCGATGAGTTAAAAAATTGTGCACAATACAAAGAAATGGAGAGGGGAACTGAAGCTCCTGCAGTTTCCGTTGTAAAATCATGGGATCTACGGCATCGTACGCCCCCTTAATATCCAGACAAACAGCAATAGTATGATGTTTGCGTCCTTTAGCTAATAACACATCAGTTAAGAAAATCGAAATAGCATCTACAGTACTGCTACGTTTACGAAATGCGAATTGATACTTAGAGAATAAGTTGTAATATTCCATACACCATTGCAAACGTTGCAATAATACTTTTTGAAATATCTTCCTCACACAGGAGCCTAAATTGATCCCACGATAATTCTGAGGGTCGCGTGCGTCCTTCGAGATTTTTAAGATAGGCAGGACCTCAAAGATATTCCACTCAATGGGAAACGTGCCAAAACGTAATACTTCATTATATACAGAAATAAGCCGGTCCCGTGGTGTTGGGGTAGCGCGCCTGCCTCTCACCCGGAGGCCCCGGGTTCGATTCCCGGCTCCGTCAGGGATTTTAGAAACTGACGTGAGGGCTGGAACGGGGTGCACTCAGCCTCGTGAGGACAATTGAGTAGCTGCCTGACAGTGAGGCAGCGCCCCGATCACGAAAACCAAGATTAACGACCGAGGGGAACCGATGCGCTGATCACGCGTCACCCCAATATCTGCAGGCCAAATGGCTGGGCAGCGGTCGCTTGGTAGGCCTAGGCCCTCACGGGCTGTAGTGCCAGGGGTTATTATTATATTATACAGAAATAAGCATCTCCATTGCCTTGTCAGGGAGATAGGCAACCATCTGATATGTTATGGAATCTACACCAGGACTTGTCGATTTCGTACCTCGCAGGGCAGATTGAATTTCCACGTGCGTTATAGGTTGCAGTAAAACATTGAAATGATCTGAAGCTGTATAAGACTGAAACGGGCCCGTATTGATAACTGTATCTGTCGTGAGATTTATATAAAATTCTTGAAAACCCTGCCGGCTAAGGCCTGTAGGCGGCCCCATATAACGAGTATTGGACAAACTTTTGATGGTAGACCATAACTTAGTTAAAGAGGTTGTAGCATTTAATGAGCTGATGTGATTCTTCCATGCGTCGCGTCTCTTTTCATTAAATACTCGTTGGATCGTGGTTGTGACGCGCTTATACAAGATATAATTGTCATGTGTACCATGTTTCCGATATTTTCGTAAACACGCCTTCCGTCTTTTTACTAGTAAGGCGCACTCTGCATCCCACCACTGTATAGTCCCAGGGCGTTGGAACCTACTATACGGAATTGGACGCTTCGGGTGATAACAATCCAAATATTGCTGTATAAGGTGATACAAAAGAGAGTATTTCTGACGTGGGAGGGGTGGAATGCGACCCAGATTATCCTGAATGAATGTCTGAAAGAGGTCAAAATCAAAGTATTTTAAGGAACGAGTTATTTTAGTGCCCCGGTGTATCGATGGTTCTACCCCAGTGCGATCATAAAAAATTAAAATAGGGAAGTGATCGCTCTGATGCGTGTCCCCGATCGTGCTCCAATCTAATTTATGCGACAAGTCCGGGGTAGTGAGAGTTAAATCTACCACACTTTTTGGACTGCCTGGGGGTGTCAATCGCGTAGGAGAACCGTCGTTTAACACATTTAAGGAAAATGTGGAAATCGCATGAGCAATATGTCTACCTTTAGCATTAATTCGTTCACTGCCCCAGAGTCCATGGTGTGCATTAAAATCTCCTAGAATAACATGCTTAGATCTTTGTGCCACATATTTAAAATACATGTGCCACTGTTGTTGCGTGCCCTGAACACGTGGTGGGCAATAGATATGACTCACATATATATCCCCCACCCGAAAAAATTGATGATAACAAAAAGGGAGTTGATAAGGCAAAGACAGCGGAGTTATTTGTAAATCCGTTTTACAGAGGGTTATTAAGCCTCCGTATCCCGGACCATCTTCACGAAAGACTGTATAATTGGGAATTTGAAAACGATAATGTGGGTATAGCCACGTTTCTTGGATAAATACGATCTCAGGGTGATATGTCGATATTAAATGAAGCAATTCATGCTTCTTATTTACCACACTCCAACAGTTCCATTGCAGCAGCCACATCCTTCACCTATGAACGACATGAGATGAAGAAAGAGACTAAACGAATATAACCCAAAAAAGAAAAGGAAAGAAACTATTGACAAACTGCACCAGTGTCCCGTGGTAGTGGTTTTTCGAGGGGTGGAAGTAATGGCAGTATTTTATCTAATAACTTTTTAACACAGTGCGCCCACTGTGCATTGTGGCCTAAAAGATCCATGAGTTCTGTAAATTCGTCGAGGATGATTTGAGTAGGAGCAGACTTATCGGGCCCCGAATCGGGCTCCAGTCGCCGGACACCGGATGTGCCCGGTTCGCTGTGCTTCTCAAGTGGTGATATTCGTTCCACGGTTGGGGTTTTTATCAGTTGCAGATATGCCGACCTGTCATATCCCACGGGTGTAATCAATTTCGGAGCCGGATGTACCAACTCTGTAAATTTACGCTTGCGCGGAGGATCAAATCGTTGCCCACTAGATGAAGCTGCCAAAGGGGGGAATTGTTGGGGGAGTGCTAAAGGGTGAAAAGGGGTACTTGTCTGGCGCTTCACAATTTCATTATATGATTTGTTTTCAGTGCACATCAGCCTCTTTATCTCCATTTGCTGCTGATGCACCTCACAGCGCACCGCCCCTGCCATATGATTGCCTTGACAATTAACGCACTTGAAAATCACTTCTTTGCAGTCACTCGCTAAATGCTCCTGCGCACATTGTCCACATCTAGGGCCCCGAGCCCGACAGTGAAGTTGCACATGCCCATACCTCTGGCACTTCTGACATCGAAGAGGTGAAAAAATGTACAAACTTACTTCTAAAAGAACATTGAAGATGCTGACATGAGTCGGCAAGTTTTGAGTTTCGAAAAAAAATTTCACGGTGCCCGTTGCTATTTTTTCCGATTTCCCATCTACGGTTTTAGTACGAAAAAAACGTTGTAAGCGAACGATAGGTACGGGAGAGTCGATGAAACGCATTAGTTCCTCCTGCGTAAAAGAGGTATCTACCCCCCGAATGAGTCCCACTCGTTGTATGCTTGACGATGGAATAAAGGCCATTAGATTTCTATCCTTTAACACCAGATGTTCCAAAAATGAATTGGCATCTCGAAGTGACTTAAATTGAATTTGAACCCGATTGCGCCCTTTTCGTTGGATTTCTTGAATTCCTGGGATTTTACGTTCATAAAACAAACGTCCCAGAGCCATGGGATGCAAATGTCCAATCGCTTGAGGCTCAACGCCTTGAACGAAAACTATATACGGTCCCGTATGATTTGGAAAGTAGCGATAGTCACTGGGAGGGGTACGAGGTTGTACAGGGGCTTGGACCACAGGAGTAGCCCGAACTTCCGACATTGTATTGTTCTCATGTTCTTCCACAATATTCATTGCTTCAATGTTGGCGTAACCATCAATAATAACCGCCGATGAATTATCCGGTGGGAGGCCTATTTGACCTCCCCCACTCTTCTCCGACATTGCGGCGAAGAATTTCCGAATGTATAGTACTTACATAAAACGTCACCAAGCACAAGGAAATAAAGACGAAACAACACACTTAAATATGGATAGCAAATCGCACACCGCACCGCTCACCGCACACACAAACACCAGACGTAAGCGACGGATATGTTACTGCGTTCACAGCGAACGAGCGACTGCCAACACAACTGTCATGAAAAATTGTTGGGTAGTTGGTGGCAAAGATTATAAGCAAAGAACGAAAAATCATAAATACAATACAAAATAGTACTAATTATTTCGACTGCAGCGGCATCTGTTAGTTAACGGAACATGTATTAACCATCCTTGTCTTCAATTCTCAAGCAATAACATTACGTTTGGCAACGCCGCCGATTTGTCATCTGGTTTTGGGCCTAGCGCAAGCACATGGCAATTGGTAACACTGCGTAAACACGTAGATTTTAACGTGAAATGTTTACAAAAATTCAACAGAACATAACGTCCGCTAAATCTACACACAAATATCACAAATAGAGGAGAAATATTATCATGCTATACACTGTCAATTCCCAATAAGGTAGTAATAAAATCCTGTAC
Source organism: Meconema thalassinum (assembly GCA_946902985.2). Taxonomy (NCBI): domain Eukaryota; kingdom Metazoa; phylum Arthropoda; class Insecta; order Orthoptera; family Tettigoniidae; genus Meconema; species Meconema thalassinum. Next base: position 69,543,374 of record OX336396.1, read on the forward strand.
TGTACCCCAATGTCTAAAGTTTTCTTTTCTTGCTGCTATGATCACTGCCATTTTGACGCGCTCAGAACAAATATTTAAGACTATTCTTACGAACTTAGAGACTGCCTTTTATTCGTCACTGTTTGTCCACAGATGTACTTATTATAGGCCTCCGAGCTTAATGTTGACAGTCTTAACAATAATGCTCCACTGGTCACTTAATTTAAAAATAAGTGGCTTTCTAATGGAATCTACCTAGAAAACACTTGCCAACTGAGTACAGTTCATTATGCACTGGAATTCCACCTCACTGTAAGTGATCAAAATGTAGTAATATAACCAGTTACCAGTACTTTAATAGTGTTGCGATAATTTGACTTACAGCCAGGCACACAACACTTCCTAGGCATCTGAAATATTTTATGAAATATTAGTGAAGAATTTGTTGGTTAAGTGCATTGCCAGGCATTGGTTACATATACAACTTAATACGGGAAATACTCACTTCTACAGCTTTCAGCAGGTCAGATTTAACTCGAGGAATTTCACGAGTATTAAAATGGTTAATACAAACCGTGGGCGCCCGCAGGATTTTTCTAGGGGGGTGGGGGAGGGGGAAGTAGAAATTTTCGTTTCATTACCTACCTGTCACCCACTCTCCCCCCACCCCTCTCCCAAAAAAATGTTTCAATACTTACTTGCTTCGTGAAATTCATTATTTGACTGCTCTGAAACCATTGGCTACTTTGTGGCAAGTAGACTAAGGGAGAAATATTTTGTTTGTGTTTTTGTCCTTAAAAGTTCGCTTATCTTCGTGATTCATCGTCGTAATGTTCAGTTATTGAAAACAGGAAAAAACTAGTGGTATTTACAAAAATACAAATCAAATATCGTAGTTCTTTAAAATAGTTTTGTTAATCCAACAAATTCTAAATAACTGGACATATTTTCAAATAATTCCATATTACTAATAAGTTAAATTAAACTGTGGAAATATCCGTGCATCTGAATCAGCCCAATTATTTAAATAGCACTGTTTCCAAATACGATACGGTATCTAGTTTGTACTGGCCGTTACAGCAGATCGTCACGTTCCCCCTCTTCTACACAACCAATCGGAAATATTTCGCATTGCTCTTATTATAATCATGAAACACTTGTAGCCTACGAAGTGATAAACTCGCAGCGTGAGCCTGTGGTTATAGTAAAAATTAGTTTTGGCAATAAAAAGATTTCGCTTGACTATTACTAACCACTAACTTAAGTAAAATTGATAAAAACCACTATCTATATCACGTACGTCTTACTACCGGTATTCGCATTCTCAAGTGGCGTGCTGCCACTTGACTGAAACAAGAGAAATGGCGATATTTACTCTTCCCGGAAATACCTACCCTTTACCTGTTGTAATCCCTCGATGGTAACTGGATCGTAGAACCTGAAAACCCCCGGCTAAGAAATTCCCCAAGTCCTACCAACAGGAGAAGGGAGTATCAGGGTACAGTAAATCGTAACAGAGGTGGCATTAAGTAAGATCAAAGCAAAGCAGCAAACTGCTCTAAGAACACGAGAATCGTGAGAAATCACCCTCTCAGGAGTGTGGGAAACTCTAGAAATACCTAGCTGTGGCCCTCCTAATGCGACCACTTTATACTTCTATAAATCATCACATCGCGCGATTAAAAGAAATGACAAAAACAATATTTCCAAAAAGAAAATCTGACAGGAGGTCAGACCAAAACGACCATAACTGGACACAAAATCGAAGAAAATAGGCACTAATGTCATGCAAATGAATGCATCAGCTGTCCCCATGGACCAAGAATGCATTTGACACCCAAATGAAATAATTACAATATGTACAACAAGTGATCCAATAAGGAACGAAAAACAAATCAAAGAGGTCACCTTTATGGTTCTTCCACTGATTCCAACATTTTCAAACACGTGAATTAAATCATATATATTTACAGCGAAATTATTATTAACTTCATTACACCCTCAAGTGTAAACAGGTAGTTCTGCACTCCTCATTGGTGCTGTGTCATTACTCATAAGTATAAATATTGCCTTAGCTATCTAGTTAAAGTCTATTTTATCAAGCTATTTTATTAAGTTAAAAGACGTGAAGTTCGTAATTCAAAATCTCTTAAGATTCAATAATTTCTCAGTATTTACGTACTTATTTAAATTCATCCAGAATTTATAGTTAATGGATCATGCATGTATCATTTCTAAAATTTGCTTAAATCTTATAAATTGAGTACAACCGAAGAACTAATTAAATGGGGGTGACATGAAAGAAAATCTCTGAGGCTTGACAAAACTATATCCATAATTGGAGTTACCAATTTATCAGCAAACTACAACATGATATGCAAAAGAGAACAAACACTATGTCCTTTCAAGAACATTCTGAAATACACATAACCTTGCACTGAAATACTGTAATTATAATGGTCACACGTGACCTCGACGATTTCTGAATACAGGTGGCCACTACCACCGACTTGACAAAGATTATACTTTTATAATCGGCATTATACATTATGCTTTCACTAGCATCAGAACATTAACGTACTCCAACGAGTACTACCGTGAATATTATATTATACGTCCACTGACGTTCCTTCCCAAATTATCACTCACATGGTGATTATTTACTTCAATAACAAGTATTCAGATATATTAAGGTGTGTTTCTTAACTACATGTTTTCTCATTTCAATACATCATAAATTTAACATGCGTGGCTACTTAATAAATTCCACTGGATTACAAAAACTTGCCTTACAGAGTTGTAGTTCTTTTATTTTATAGATGTAAATTCTGACGTGTCCTATATCAAAAATGTATTGAATGCATGTATTTGATCAAATGGAATTAATAAAATCTATCTATCTATTTACAGTCACGTAAGAATACGCTCCCCCTTAAAGTTAATTCCTAGGATTTATCTAAAAAAAAGATTCTTGTTCTTCAAACAGTACTCTTAAAGAACGTTCTACTCAAGAAAAACTCGAAAGACTGAATCAAAATTCAGCTATAGCAATATTATTTAGTTTAAAGATCATCAAAGTGTATCCAAGTACACGTGGTTACAAAATCAGAAGTCGGAGTTTATCAGACGAAAGTAGAACTGTCCCCTCAAGAGAGTTCACGAAAATCGGACAGAATCTACAGCATGTATCCAGGTAACAACTCAAGTTAGCTTCTGTTGATACATTAGAATCCAGTACGACAGCGTTCATTCTCGAGAGAATGATCCCCATTCTAAAAGAATGATCAAACTTCACATTCTATACTCCACTGTAATAATCATAATGCAAAAATGCATAGGCAAATTCGAAGCTCACAATTGTCGAACACAAAAATAATAGAGCGACAACCCCTCAAGCCATAGCTTGATAAAAAAAAACAACAAGAAGTACACAAAAGAGTGGAAAATGTGATGGGGAATGTGGTAAATCATACCACAGAACCTGTGTAAACATAAAGAAAAAAGTTTTTAACCGGCTTTTGTCCGACAAGGCCAAGCAATGGTATTGTGTCGAGTGCAGTGCAATGAGTAAGTCAACTACGGATGAGGTTTCTAAAATCACGTCGCCAGACGAGAATGTAAGTAAACCAGATTTACACGATCTTGTTTGTGAAATCAACCTCCGAATGACAAAACTCGAAAACATTGAAAAGACTCAGAATGACATGCTTAAGTCCGTGACATACTTTTCTGATTGTTTTGATGGTATGAAAAGTGACATTTCAACTGCCGCACAAACTCTGAAGCAAGCCTTATCAGAAATAACAAAGCTCAGCCAAAGAGTTTATGCGTTAGAGAAGGATAAGAATATCGCCTGCAGTGAGGTCAAATTGTTAAAGCAAGAGAATCCCGAGCTTCAACAGTACGTTCGGCGAAACAACTTAGAGCTTTATGGCGTGCCGCACACTTCAAACGAAAACCCCGTTCAAATGTCAAGACTATCGCTGACCAATTGGGTGTCACAGTTGTTGAGTCCGATATTGACGCCTGCCATCGGCTACCACAAAGCAGACAAGGTCTTCCACCTCCTTTACTAGTAAAATTCTGCAGCCGGCTAAAAAAAGAGGCACCGTAAAATGGGGTGAATAGGGACAATGGGGTGAATATGGACAGAGAAAAGGAAAAATATTCAATATTCTTTAACATAACATCTAAAAATATTTATTTCATTTAAGGGACATTTTAGTTTATTATATACCTTTACGTTTGTACTAAGTCAAAGAATTTATATTAAAAGTGACATTTGTGGGGTTGGCGCCATCTTCACTGTTGAGATAAACTTAGTGTGGTGAGAAAATTGTACTGGCTGAAAATGTGTGTTACGTATATAATTTCTATTATTTGTGTCCATTGAACTATTTCTCAAGTTTATAGAAACATATGTGACTAAACTGCGGAGTATTTAATTTTAATTTAGGGACTTGCACCACATAACCTAAAAGTGGGGTGAATAGGGACAATGGGGAGAACATATAAAAGTGATCCTCATTCAAAGACTCATCTACCAGTGGATGCTGAAATAGTGAAAAAGGCAGTGTTAACAGTTAGAAGTGGTATGTCAATACGATCAGCAGCAGAGAAATAGAAAATTTCAAAATCAGCATTGCAAGGGTATATAGTCAACACAGATGGAGATATGGTATCGATAAAGAAGAAAGGTGGCCAAACAAGTTTGTCACACGAATTTGAGGAGGAACTGATAGAGTGTATTTTAAAATGTTGTGATTGGGGTTACCCAATGTGTACTTTTGATATCCGATGTTTTGTAAAATATCACTTAGACAGACAAGGTTCAAGAATGAATCAATTCAGAGACAATATGCCAGGGATCGATTGGGCCTTTTCGTTTATGTCTCGACATAAAACTCGCATTTCCCAGAGATTGTGTCAGAATGTGAAACGTAGCTGAGCAAAGGTATCCCCAGCAGACATCAGGAAGTATTTTGACGAACTCGAAAGGACTCTAGAAGGTGTGCCTCCTGAGGCAATTATCAATTATGACGAGACCAGTCTTGCTGATGATCCAGGTCGGCGCAAAATGATCTTCAAGAGAGGCTGCAAATATCCTGAACGAGTGATGAACGAAACCAAGTCAAATACTTCCGTGATGTTTGCAGCAACTGCTGATGGGACTCTTTTACCACCTTATGTTATCTATAAGGCTCAGCACCTATATGACTTATGGACAGAAGGAGGGCCACATGGAGGTCGATACAACCGCAGCAAATCTGGATGGATAGATGGATGCTGTTTTCTTGATTGGTTCGAGAAGATAATTATTCCATACTGTCGGTACTGAGCCCGTCAGAGGAGCTGCCAGGATAGCCAACAACCGCAATGACTTTCCTAACATCTCATCCGCCGGACCTAACTGCCGAGAGGATCAGGTGAACTTCCAAATAGGCCAAAGCGGCACGAGAAACTGTAGTCCACGGGGATCGTGGTACATGGTGACGAAGGTCATAGACTGCCTAAGGAAAGGTTCACCTTAAAAGCTAGACTGAGAAAAGAAAACATCCAGACTTATGTAAAACACCGTGAAAATTTATTGTAAATTTTACAAACCCCTAGCCTAGTTCGGAGGGTTTCTATCGGCTAATCCGCAAGCTAAAAAATAATCAAAAATAAAGAGCAGGTCCCTACCTGAGAAGTTACAGTAAACCCTCGCGAAAGATATGTCTCACAATAATAAAGCAACAACAGCAACACTAGGAACATGGTACGACACAAATCCCTAGGTCAAGTTACAAGATTAAGCTAATATCAGAATTAACATTTAACAGGGTAGCAAAACAAATCTAAGTTAGGATGATACCATCTCCACATTTACATTTAACGTTAATTCATGTAGCTAAGTCCTATCAATTAATAACAAAATTTACGGCGGTGACGTCCGTAATAACAAACAATTACATTCTAAGCTAAGTGAACAGCCATAAAAAAACATCTAAGTCATTCTTATGAACTAAGTGCTAATCAGCACACAATAGGGTAACATAGAGGATTCATACACTTTTACATTATCAAATGAATAAATAACAAAAGACCACAGTTTTATTCAAATGCCTGCCTGCACCTTGGTTTACTCTTTGTAAGCCATAGTCATCTAATGTGTGTAGTTACGGTGACGACTGCGTAGTAAAGACTACGTCTAACATCGTATGGCCTGCGCTCCACAAGCTATGAACTAAGGTTCGAGCAAGCTTCAGTCACAACAAAAAAATGTGTCAGCTGTCCTCAAGTCATTTCCTCCAGGAAATACCTTCATAAACACGGCTATGTCTGCAGGTTCCAAATGCAAAAGAACAAGGTTAAGCAGAAAGTAATCGTTAGTTAGCCTTTGTTTTATCAAAATTATACGTTTTATTATTAAGATGTCGGTTTAGGTTATCGTTGGTTTATGGCGAATAATACTGACAAGCCTGGGCACGGAGCGTCTCCCCTGAGATCATCTCTGCCAAAAGCCTCGACTCAAAAGTCGGAATACAATCAACGAGCAATAACAACTCGGACACACAATAACACAAGTTACCAGCGGCGCACAGCTCGCGTTCAATAATTCTGGGATGGGCCTGGACAAAATCAGTTACCCTCCCTAACATCTGGTCCACGGGAACGATCCCGGACATGGTACACACAAAACCATCATTCATGAAAAAACTCCCTAACGGGGCTAGCCTACAACGTTCTATAGAAACCTGACATAACTGTACTCATCAAAACAATGGTACACGCAACAGCGTTTAACTAACAAATGACATTCTGCAAAACAGATGATCAGATACAAGAATGAACACTGGGTTCCATAAGCTCTAATTGCAATGAAAGGGAAAGTGAATGCTAAAAGCATTCTGTCCTATGTTAACATCAGTCTGTCTCACTTAGAAGCATGCGCTCTCACACGGGCGCTGGGTAGAATACACAAAACCTGTTCGTGTCGCCGCAGGCTACAAGATTCCTGCGCTGTATGACACAACACACTAACTAGGCCGGCAATTTAAGCAAGTAAAATAACAGTAAAACTGGCCTCACAATAATACCTTTACTATAGGTTATAAACCTCGAAGAATATGTGCATAAAAAGCACGCTATAAATCTGAATACAATCATATAACTCTGTCTTCCACATCAAAGACGTTTAAAAGGTAGCAATGTCACACATTGCTGGAGCTCTCTGCTCTCAAAGATGAAATACCGTACTCTTCAGTAGTTACAAACATCAAATAAATACGTGTCATCACACCTGACACTAACAAAATAATAATCGTGGCGCAAATTCCACTCTCTGCTGGATCTGCTTAATGATACGTTGGGAACTGGGTTCGATGCTAGGCAACGAAAATATATCCCTTTTACTTATAAGGTCCACACTTGACCTGGATGGCTTCTGAGCTCATCTCAAATGAAATATAATGCAGTTACAAAACTGGTAATTACAGTCGATTACCCAAATGATACGACTACTCTAACGAAGTCAGGGGTGTAACATAGACTGGCTGCAAAAAATGCAGTTAAAGAAATATGACCATGGCATCAGATTGCCATAACTAGAGTCTGCAAAGACTTGAAAAATCACCCGAGATAGGGTTAAACAAAGTAGCCTCAAAATGACTACAGTCACGTTTAGCGAAAGGCAGAAATTGGCGTCTTACGACGTCCATCAAGCTGCACCAGGGTTGACCAAAATGTCAGACCCAAGGGTGACTCACAATCACTGCAAATAAATGACATTTAATTAGACTAAGTTACATTCCCTACCTATGAAATGGCTGTCACTAAGTTCGGTTGGTTCACAAACTACACTAATCTAACTATACCACCAGAAACTAGAACAAGGAAGGGTGTACAAAACTCACGATACGAAGGAGTCCACACTTAGCTCTCTGTCCAACAACAAGGGTTGAACAAAAGCGCCTCGGGCTTTCAGGGTTGGCATCGTCCTCATCAGAACTTCCATCTGGGCTCTCCCAAAGACCAGGGTTCAGTCTGTCCCTGTAGTTGACCTCGTGAATGGACTGGGCATGCCTAGGAAAGGCATCCTCGGTTCCTTCCTTCTCGTCTGATGTTCTAGAAGTTCCATAATCAAGCTGGTCCCATCCGAGACATCTCCCTCATACCATAATGGTATTAGCCCATGGTCTCGGTCTCGAACATGGTGTTGAAAAAGTTGGCCACGTGGGCGGTAGTATAAGACTTGTAGTAGTTCATTATTATCACTTGAAAATTACAGTATTCGTCGCAGATATCACAGGATTTAAATATAACTGATAACACAGCCTCTACACTTTGCAGATGTAAATGATAAATGGCCATGCACTGTTCTGCGGTTCCACACGTGTACAGACGCTACTTTTTCTATCACGTGGCATCCGTGAAATGGGCGTCGTTTTATTACGGATAAATTCACCGTAGCAATTACTATATAATGTACTTTTATAATCACACGTGTTCAAAGTAATAATATCACATTTACCTGTATATTTTCCGCACCAGGCTCTCGGCTCTCCACAAACACGTGGGTGTAAAAATGTGGTGCTACAGCAATGTCGTAAATTTCACAATACTTGCCAATTAACTCACTGTACAATACGTGTTGATCACTGCACATCAATAACAGTGATTCGTAGTGTAATTGTGCTCGATGGCACCCGATAATGATTTCCACGCTGAAAAGCGGACTGTTTGCCACGTCTAATGCGACGGATATAATAACACGCCTACACAGGGCGGATTCTCCAGACGTAGTGCAAGGAACTGCGTTCCTCGTGGAAGCAAGTCGTCAAACTAAGTCGTTGAGCGACTACTTACATTCCTGTTTGCGTATCTGTAATGATATTACCTTACCTTAAAGTGAAAAAACATTCTCCAAAATGTTTCAATAATGCTGAATGACGAAATGGAATATTCTGAGTCTCGTGGAAAGATAAAATTGATTAATAAGATCTCAGATAAATAATTAGCAGACTTCACCAAAGTCAAAAGTGCGATTCTCCGCTACTTCAAAGAGAATAGTATAAGCTCTCAGCTTCTCATAGCTTTCTGGGTGTGTTCAAAGGTACTACATCCCATCATAAATGTGCTGTCGTGAAAATTATCACATGAACCTTAGCTCAGCGGGTTCAGTACTTAGTTGGGAAGAAGGTGGTTATTGGAAACAATTTAAGCTCTCATTTGTCTCCTGCTTAGATCATAAATACAATAGATGGCTGATGACGTCACATTTGTGAAACCAACATCTCAATCAGCTGACTAAAGGGAACTGCGGATAGTTTGAAGCACTGAAATACTACACGTGACGATAGAATTGGGCTATTCTGTTCTATTCATTACCGTACTAAGCCAGAATGGTGTATTACTGTGCAGCGTATGGATGTAAGGAGACGTTTAGGAAAAGATCGGGCATTTCTTTCCATAGGTAGTCCTAAATTAATTCATTGTAAAATAACGCTAAAATTCTTGACTTCACTACTTGCATTTCTTTACGTTTCCTCTTAACTCCGAGACATGAAAGAAAAATAATTTAATCTGTAAATTTATTACAAATTATTAAAATTTACTCTATCCCTTACTCCACTGAACAGGCCTATGAAGCAAAATTAGGACCATCACAACATCAAATAGCCTTCCTTTTCAATCATGTTCAGTGTCAAATTGCGGGTTATGCTACTGATGTGACGATGTAGTCTTCGATAATAAATACGCTGAGGTAATATTTGTCATCTTATTAAACGTATGGACAGTGCGTTTGGTTGAGGAAATTTTCAGATCCTTCTAGGATACATTGCAGCCCTAAATTAGTCAATTCGTAGGATTTCAAAGTTCTGGATTATTACTGCGAAGGTTTCTATGATTCGTGGAAAATGGAATTTAAAAGGAAACAGTTCATTGCTTGTAATGATTTTCGTTGTAGCAAATGTAATGCATAGTTGTTAAAAAGCACGCTTACTAAATCAATAGACTTCCTTATTTCCAATTGCTTATTTTTTGTTCACCTTCATAAAATACTGAAGTGGAAAGTAACGCTGAATAAGAGCTAATCGTACGGTAAAATTTTGTAAAGTAATGCACCGATACTGAAATTAGCCAAAATACATTTTCTAATGATGACAAATAAATTAGGAAATGATGTAGTATTAGATTGAACTTGTTTGGAGCTCTCGGGCGTACAATTAAAAATGACCAGCTACACAAACACAATTCTCTTCAAAAATCAGTAGGCCTAGTTCACAATTGGATTTGTTATTAATTATTTACAAGAGGGGATCCTGGATGTATGAGTATTACGGAACACGGCAGCCACTTTTTACATAAGCACAATTCTGTTCAAAAATCAGTAGGCCTAATTCAGAGTTGGATTTGTTATTAATGATTTACAAGAGGGGATCCTGGATGTACGAATATTATAGAACACAGCAGCCAATTTTTACACAAACACAATTCCGTTCAAAAATCAGTAGCTCTAATTCAGAGTTGGATTTGTTATTAATTATTTACAAGAGGAGATCCTGGATGTATGAATATTATGGAACACGGCAGCCACTTTTTACACAAACACAATTCTGTTCAAAAATCAGTAGGCCTAATTCAGAGTTGGATTTGTTATTAGGCTAAGTATTTATAAGAGGGGATCCTGGATGTATTAGTATTACGGAACACGACAGCCACTTTTTACACAAACACAATTCTCTTCAAAAATCAGTAGGCCTATATTCAGAGTTGGATTTGTTATTAATGATTTACAAGAGGGGATCCTGGATGTATGAATATTACAGAACACGGCAGCCAATTTTTACACAAACACAATTCTGTTCAAAGTTCAGTAGGCCTAATTCAGAATTGGATTTGTTATTAATTATTTACAAGAGGGGATTCTGGATGTATGAGTATTACAGAACACGACAACCACTTTTAACACCAATTATGTTACATTCTTAACCTTTGCTACCTTCCGGTACGTAAAGAAACATGCGACGCTTTTCCCAATGTCGTATAAATTACGAAAATTTGTGTTTAAACCCTCATTAAAAATCATTTCCCCACCAACTCCTATCACCTTCCATTACGAGTTCCTCTGTTTTCCCTTTAGTCAGCTGATCCAGATGTTGGTTTCACGTCACAGTACAGGCGCAGTGTGGCAATGCGCACGCTATTGTATTTATGCTCGAAGGTCTCCTGCTGTTGTAAAATTGTGCAAAGAGAATGGCATTTGTTTAGTGTTCCTGCCTTCAAATTCAACGCATTTGACGCAGCCTCTCGATTTGGCACTCTTCAGGCCGTTGAAAATTACTTGGCGTCAAGTAATGGAGTCATGGAAACTGAAAGGAGAAGAGAACAAACCGTTTGAAAAGAAGATGTTTCCAAGATTGCTGAAGCAGACTCTCAGAAATATGGAAGATAATTTGCAAATGAACATAATATCTGGTTTCATGAAAGCTGGAATAATTCCATTAAAGAGGAACAGTGTTTTGGAGAGACTTCCAGACTGTGAAGAAGTAGAAGATATGTCTAACACCACGAATGTTAATGTCAGTCTGACACGTTTTCTCAAGGATATGCGTTACAGTGGCGATGAAGTCAATAGTGGTGCACGTGCCCGGAAGAGGAGACTGAAAGTATTGCCTGGGAAAAGTGTTTCGGCAGAAGATGTTACTTCTGAAGAAGAGAACAGCTCTTCGTTGCCTGATGAACAACATGGAAGTGTGTCAAACAACATAGAACAAGGAATAGAGGAAGGCAGCTGGGTGAAAGTGAAGTTTACATATGATCGATGTGAGGAGAAAGTCTTTGCAGGTAAGGTGCTGAAGGTAATAAACCTGGGACGACACTACTTAGGAACATTCCTCAGACAGTCTGCGAAGGTGTCCAGTATTTATCTATTCCCAAATGTTGCTGATGAGTTTGAGTTCGAGCAAACACAGGTGATAACTATCCTGCAGCCACCGGTTGTGAGAAGGGGAAGACATCAATTCAATGAACTGTGAGATTTCTGGTTTGTTTTTGTGTCGAACATGTAAATATGACCCCAAAATGAACAAATTTCATATTAAAAGCTGTTAAGAAACATAAATTGTGTCCCAATTGACCTACACACCAGTTAGAATGGGGATATCCACTTAAAATATGGAGTGTCCCTATTGACCCCATCACTGGGGTGCATAGGGACAGGGATTTAGGACGTTATATTAAAATGTTCAACTGCAGGAAAGTATTCTGTGTGTATAAAATATAAATATATCAGTTCCCTTTCAACAATAAAATTTACTCCACTAAAATATAAGAAAGCCTTCAAAAATTATTAAATAAAAACTGAAAAAACTGTCCCTATTCACTCCATTTTACGGCAATTCTAAAAGGCAAAAGATCCAAACCCAACCTGATCTCAAGTGATGCAGGAATCAATGGAAGGGCTAGGACTATCTACATTAACGAGCATTTGACGCCAGCCAATAAAGTACTTCACAAACAGGAGAGAGATCTCCGTAATTTAGGTTTTAAATACGTCTGGACCCGGGACTGTAAAATTTTCGTCCGTCAATCAGATAGTGACAAGGCTATCAGGATCATCTAACCAGAAGACATTGAAACGCTAGTCAAAGATTCTTCCATCAACAAGGTTCAGCCATCCCATTCACAATATTAATAATGAATCAAGACATGGACCTACTAGTTGATGTTGACTTACACACATCAATTGATGAGCGTAAATATGACTGTATCCACGACTACATAGCAGACACTAATAATGAGGTTAGCCAAATTAAGTGTCTTTACCTAAATAGCAGAAGCCTAAAAAATAAACTAGAGGATATCGAGATACCTATACATATTGTGGAAAATCTAGATGTCATAGTGGTAACCGAGACTTGGGTAAATAGTAATGAAGCTAAATACTTCAACCTAAACAACTATTCTGTTGGATTTGTACACAGAGACAATCAGGATGGTGGAGGTGTGGGAGTTAATGTCCTCAAAAAATGGAATACAAAAGTTCTTAACCTAGTTGAGAGTAACCGTAGCTTGATCCAGTTAGAGCTTATAAGAAATGATACTGTTCGTTTCAACAACCTGAATACTATTAATATAATTGCAGTTTATAATCCTAACATAAATAACGCAACAAAATTCATGCAATCTCTAGAGCACATTCTCTCGATAAACAATGCCAATCTTTCCTTATGCATTGGTGATACAAAATATTAACTTATTAAACAAAAATAATGTAACCAAATCATACCTCAATCTACTATCAAGCTATGGTTTCACACAAGGCAATACTCGCTATCCAATAAGAATAAGTGAATCAACAAGTACACTCCTTGATCAGGTGGCCACTAATAACTGTAAATATGCCTATAGAATAAGCAATATAAATAGTGATATTAGTGATCATAATATTCTTGTAACTGAGATTTTCTGGTCAAACTACTATCCAGGCAAAAAAACAATCTCGAACATGACATTTAAATACGCCCCCAACAAGCAAAGGTCTAGTTCAAAAAACGTGAATAAAAATTACCGGTACATGAACAAAAACAAATTCTCTAATGATCTCAATCAAATAGACTGCTTAGATGATCTAAACGAAACTTACATCGCCATCAAACACAAAATCTTAACACAGACACCCAACAAAGAAAACACTGACTCACCTTTGAAGGAAATACACCAGAACCACAAAACCCATGGATAACAACAAAATTAATTCAACTAATAAAAAAATGGACCTACTACATGCTAAACTTAAAACTAGCATTCACAGAAACAATAGCCTCTTAAAGGAAGAGCACATAATATGTAGGAATAAAGTGACAGCTTTAAAACGGAAACTGAAATCCTCATACTATGAACATAAATTAACATTGAATGCCAATAGCATAAATGATACTTGGAAAGTAATCAATGAAATAATCTACAACAGCACAACTGAAAACAAAGATGGTCCCAGTGAGATAATAATAGACGGTAAATCTTTCACAGGAGAAGAAAATATTTGCAATGCTCTAAACACTCACTTTATAAACATAGCACACAAATTAGCCAAAAACATCCCCCCCAGTGAAGAAAGTTAATGAAATTAATGTCAACACAGATTCCATATTTATGACCCCGACTAATGAGATGGAAATTCGCAATATTATATTAAGCCTTAAAATGAAAAGTAGCCAAGACAAAGATGGTATGTCAGTAAAATTGTTTAAAAAAACTCCATTGACATGCTCAGTAGCCCACTAACTACTTTAATAAATTTATCGTTAGAGACTGGTCTGGTGCCTGATGATCTAAAAATAGCACGAGTCATACCAGTCTATAAAGGAGGTGACAAAAGCAATCCGGACAATTACAGACCCATTTCCATCCTCCCACCCATATCCAACGTACTCGAAACAGTAGTAAAAACAGAATTGTTAATTTCTTAAATAAAAATGCTTACTTCTACAAAGGGCGATATGGATGCCGAGAAAACTCAAGCACAGAAATAGCCACAATTGATATTATCTCTAACTTGCAGGATGTCTTAGACAACAAGATGACAGCGAGTGGCCTTTTCATAGACCTGAGAAAGGCATTTGATACTGTTGACCATTTCTTTTAGGGAAACTTGATAAAGCAGGTATCCGAGGAGTAGCTTGGACATGGTTTAAAAATTACCTATCTAATCGTAAGCAGTAAATTGAAATAAATGGCTATAGAAGTGAGGAAGTTAATATTACCCACGGTGTGCCCCAAGGATCAATACTGGGTCCTTCCCTCTTCTTAGTATATATTAATGACATAGCAACACTCCGTTTTCATGGTAATATAACGTTGTTTGAAGACGATTTAAGCATCTTTTACAATGCGTACACCACCAACACGCTGATTACACACATGCAGGAGGACATGAATACCATACTTGGCTGGACCCAGTCAAATAAATTAACAATAAATGAAGATAAAACAAATTATTTAATAATATCTAAGCGTAGAACAAAGTTAGACATCACTCAGAATATAATGCTGAATGGAAAAGCAGTTAAAAGGGTCTCATCTGTCAAATACCTAGGCCTAATAATAGATGAAAATCTCTCCTGGCAAAAGCACATTGATGCATTAGTAAAAAAAAATATCACCTGCTGCTAAGATGATAAAAAATTGAGCTACTATATCCCAAAAAAATATCTACTCAGGAAAGTGTATTTTTCCTTACACCATAGCCACTTACAATATTTGAATACAATTTGGATAAAATGCTCAAATTACCTAAAAAAGGAAATTGAGGTAATTCAGATTAGAGCCATAAGAAATATTTATAACTACCCTTTTTTAACACCAACCAAACACCTTTATATTACGAGTAAAATTCAACCAGTAGCCCTAAATGCAAAAATCAAATCAAATGTCCTGATGTACCTAATCCTACACAAAGGTATCCACACAAATTTAAACTTCACTAAACAATCTGATTTACACGCTTACAAAACTAGACATGCAGATTACATAACACTTTTCCATATCAATTCCAAACAATATGGCAGTAATAGCATTAAGTACAGGGTGTCTATAAAAGAACTCCGGGGTTTTGAGGCAAAATATTGTAATAAAGTAAAAAAGTTATATTAATGTTTAATACATGATTGGAAAGGTTGCATTTTCAAGTTTTTTTTAAACAATTTAATAAAGTTCAATATGAGCCCCGTTAGTGGCACGGCACACATCGTGACGGTATTCCACCTCTTCCCATGTCCTGGCCAGCATGTCTGGGTGGACGGTTGCCACACAATTGATTATTCGTTCGCTGAGATGGCCATCATCATGAATTTTCTCCGCTTACACAAGATTCTTGATATGCCCCCAGAAGGAAAAGTCAACGGAGTCATATCATGGCTCCTTGGAGGCCATGGAATAGGTCCTTCCCTTCCAATCCATCTGTCGCCGAGTCGAGCGTCAAGTGCATCACGCACACTTAAACTGTAGTGTGGCGGTGCCCCATCTTGTTGGAAGTGGACTAAACCCTTCTCCGCCTCAATGTCATCTAACTGAAGAAAAACATATTCTCTAACATTTCACAATAGACATCACCATTGACATTTCTTTCAACAAAAATGAAGGGACCTATTACTCTATCATGCATAAGACCACACCAAACATTCACTTTTGGCGTGTCACGCTCATTCTCTATGAACTCATGGGGCGGCTCCGATCCCTAAATTCTTCATTTATGTCTGTTTACAGATCCGTTCACATTAAAAGTCGCTTCATCAATAAAAATAACATTAAAAAATCGTTATTTTCATCGATTTCGTTTAGCATAGAAACAGAAAAGTCTAATCTCTTAATCTTGTCTGCCGGTTTAATGTGGTGTAACAGTTGAACTTTGTAAGCAGTTAAACGATGTCTTTTATGAACTACCTTATGAACTGTTGATCTTGGGAACCCCATCTCCAGACTGCGTCTTGTCAATGATTTCTTAGGGCTTCGAAGGCATGAAGCTCGGATTCTGTCCACATTCTCTTGTGACACACGCGGCCTACCAGCGACTTTTGTTTTAAAACACTTCCTGTTTGTTTGAAAGCACTTAACCATTGTCGAATGGTTTTATCCGTCAACACCATAATTACGTCGAAAGTTTCTTTGCACCGTAACAACAGAATAAGTTTCTATTAGCCAAATAACGCATTGAACCTTTTGTTGCGGCGTCTCCATAGCGCGGCAATCCAGACAGCACTGACTGCCGATACGTTGTTTCAAGGTCAACGCTCCGCAGCGCTGCTAACTGTTGATGAAACCATTCCCAATTGGTATGAGTAAAACTTGATGAGCGATATAATATACAGTAGCGTAGCCAGGATCGACCAATGGGGGGTGGGGGTTATGGGTACTCGAGCCAAATTCTACAAGCATTTCGTCCCGCGGCGTAGCCGCGCTCGTCAAACGTGCACCATGGTCGTGAGGGCAGCTGTGCAAAGTACGGATATCGTAGGTTCGAATCCCGGTGCTGACAGCGGTTATCCTTGGTGTGTTTTTTCCCCTGGTTTTGCCACAATCCCTACAGGAAATTGCCAGGATAGTGCCTTGCTCAAGTCCCGGAGAGTCTACTCCGTCCCTATCCAAGATACATTTACACTCACAACTACAATCATCACAGCAATACAGGTTGCCAGACAGCTTCAACACACTTCCAACTACACGGGGCTGATGACCAATGTGTCTCAAGCACCTCAAATGAATTAACAACAACTCTAAGAGTATTTCCATTTCTCTATGAGATATTATTACACAAGAAAAGTTTCTTGTATTTTGATCCCGAATTTTTCGAGTAATACAATATGCTCAGAAGACAAAAACAAATAAGTTCTTTAAGAAATTAAGTTAATTTTTGTCTAAAATGGCTCACCTCAATTCCTGTTCCCCTGACAGGAACAAAATAAACTCAAATATATCTGTGCTACCAACATGAAAACTGCGTATCTCTCAACAAGAGAAATTATTTACTGAGGTCTCAGCAAAAGTGGGCATGTCCTCTCACAATGTATGATATTGATTTATGAGTAATTCAATTCCGGTACGGTACTAATTTTTATGTTTATTCAGTTTTTCCAACCAGATTCTGTGCTTTATATTGCAATTAGCCCAGAATGCCAAAAGTATCATTTTCGAAGATTTTTGTCACCTACCAAGGTCCTTCTTACCTTAGAAATGCGACATGCAGCCGGAAAAAGTTTTAATTGCTTACACTACTCAGGCGACAAATTTCACTCATTCGTAACCGTAATTCGGGCAATTGCTGGACATATATTTACGTAATATGAAGCAACTCGGCTGACGGTTTCTCTCATGCTCAAGATGTTAATAATGATCCCAAATTTAGTGTTAATGTACCCATAGAATTTTCTAATTCTTTATTAAAGCGCGTTATGTTTAATAAAAACTAGATTAATTAACATATAACTTCTCTCCCGCCAAGAAAAGAAAAAAGCTAATATTGTCTCGCTATGTAGAATTCAAAATTATTTGGCGCTAGCCTCAGTTTGAAATAAGCTATACGTTATTTCGCGGGGGGAAAAGGGAGATTGGCAACCCTGGGAGGACGGAGCTGTATTACCACAGTCTAAAATACACAGTCGCGAAGCTCGCTGCACTGCCAAATTGCATCCTCTTTGTAGGTGAAGCGACACTAGCGCTCGCGGCGGCCAAAAAGCTGGCAACTGCCTTGAGCACGTTATTCGCGGAACAGATGATTTCACTTTTGAAAGGGTTTTTTGAATTTCAACTCACCTGAGTGATTATTTCCATTGTGAACATAAGTCACGTTAAATCACCAACTACTACAGAAAAAAAGCCACACTATTGATATACTGTACTCTTTTAATTCATAGAAACATAAAAAGAATGCTCTGTTTTATTAGTTCAGTCCTCGATAAGTATCCGTAGGTACAGTTGTATGACGTATTTAACGAGTCTTACGTAGAATTCATAGTCCATATTAGATATAAATTCATGTATTTGTTTTAATGGTAGTCGCTGGCATCTCTAGATAAAACTAAGTCCACGATTCCTGGATATAATGGGTAATCTCTAAATCCACTGAATGTATTTTGATGCGGTTTTCACCATTCAGTAAAGAATTTCTCGAGGATGGTTTCTGTAGGAAAACATTCATTTATGACCAAAGGAAGCCGAGCAGTAACGATTTCAGTGAATCGTGTCGAAGGAAAATCTGCCGTCCTTGCGCCTTTTACGCATACAAAGCTTTAAGCTACAAAGAAGTCTCCAACAGCATATCTTTATCCTTAATACATCGCCAACTATAAGTGATTTTACGTTTTAATTTCATCCAACAATCTCCATTTAGTGGAAATTTAAATTACTAGCTTCGGAGCGAGTTTACGAGCGAGCCCATCACCCCCAGCTTCGGCCAGCATTAACTGTCGAGTCGTGTCGAGTTAAGACTTCAGAGAAGAGTAGACTATAAGTGTTTGGAGTTTCGCTGTTCACCTCGGCTTTTCTGAATTGCGTCTGAGACCTACCATCCGTGCGCCTTTTAAGCTTTCGCGGAGTGACCCCTTTAAGATACCAGGCGAAGCCGGGGCGGGTTAATAGTATGGATATAATATAATATCAAGCTAGTTATTCCGTAAAATTGAGTAACATTATAGTTAATTAGTAAAAATACCAGTGTGATTTGTGAAACGAAAAGTATATAAAGATCTTAAGGTCGTAAATGGCTCAATTGTAGGTACTTTGTATTTTTTTCTGTGGGTTTGAAACCTTTTTATTCCTGAATTAGACAAAATAATACAATGCCAATTTTACAAAATATCGGCAATAACAATTGTGTACCGTACCTTCACAGCAGTCATGTGGGAGACCAGTTTGAGAGCATTATCTTGACGACATAAATTGGCTTGCTTCCAAAGGATTCGAGAATAAGTTTATATTATTGTACAAAGTCTTAATTCATTAATTCAGCTCTCTGACTAATAAAAAGCCATTTTTTACATCTGAAAATTAAAATGTCGGCACGCGTTTGAGATGACATCTTTTACGTGTACTTAGCCTACCGTATGTCTTAATTTTCAAAATGCATATATATTTATATTTGATTTGCAGCCAATGGCCATAGCAGGGCCCGTAGGTTGCCCAATTTCAATGTCAAGTAGTTCCAACTTAAGCTACCAGACGCTACTGTCACTGAAACCCAACGGCGTACGTGTGAACCTGATAGAGCGTGTCTAACCCAATAGCCTACAAATTTTGGCTACACACTACCAATTGTAGTAGTAATTTCTTTTACGTGCCATAAATCTATGACATGGGCCCAACGACTTCGACTGGGTTTGAACCCGTGAACTTGGGCATAGCAGTTCAGCATGCTACCGACTACGCCACTAAAGCCATGCATAGATATCCTACCGAGACATGCTTCTGATTTATAACCATCTCGCTCCGTGGCTCAGCGGTAACGTTCTCACCTGCTGTTCCCAAGGTTGCAGGATCTAATACTGGCGCATTCAGCTGGCATTTAAGGGTGCATAAATGCGAGGGAACCGTGTCTGTAGATGTACCGGCACGTTAAAGATCCCCTTCAGGGCAAAATTCCGGCAACCCGGTGTCTCTAAAAGCCACCTTCGTTAAAAGGGACCTACAACCAATAACATTATTATTGATTTATAACCAGTTAAAGACCTAGTTCCGTTGTTTGATTGGAAAGCTTTATAATACTTTCTACTGCGAATTCCAATTAATTGGGGTCGCCGGAGCCAATCAGGCTCATTTTGGTTTTGGCCAGGGATTTAAGGCCGGATGCCCTCCCTGACGCCACGTAATTTTTCAGGTGAAAATTCCACCCCACTGTCACCGGGATTGGACCTCCGGCCGTCCGGGTGATTGACGAGCAGCTAAGCCACTGCACCATCACGCTCCCCTTGAAAAGCTTTATAATACTATCCTAAAATCCATAGATCAAATCTTACCTTTTAGGATCCTTTGGGCTGTCGTATTGCTATTTGAACCGTCTGACTTCCCAGTCGGTCAACACGAATACACCCAATTAGAAAAGCAGATAACTATGCTAGAAATAGAGGAAGCCATACAGAAGATGAAGAGTGGTAAGGCGGCGGGAGTGGATGAGGTGACCACGGAAATGATAAAAGCGGCGGGACCAATAGGGGTGCAGTGGCTGTATAGATTATTTAGAATAATTTGGAAGAAGAAAGAAATTCCAGAAGAATGGGGAAAGGGTTTAATTATCCCGATTTTTAAGAAAGGCGACAAAAAGGAATGTAATAACTACAGAGGGATCACTCTTATTGCTCATGTAGCTAAGATCTTTGAGAGAGTATTGGAAGGTAGACTGAGGAGGAAGATAGAAGGAGAGTTGGAAGAAGAACAGTATGGTTTTAGGAAAGACAGATCAACATTTGACCTAATCTTTACATTAAGGCAGATGATGGAGAAAAGATGGGAATTTGGAAAAGACATGGTGATGACATTTATTGATATTGAGAAAGCATATGACAGTGTGCCTAGACAGGTGGTTTGGAATGTATTAAGAAAAAGAAGAGTTATCAGAGCAGAAGTCCAAATGTTAAAAGCTATGTACAAAAATTGTGTCAGTAGCGTGAAGACCAGTATAGGAGAAACAGAATGGTTTAAAGTGGAAACGGGTCTCCGACAGGGAAGTGTATTGTCCCCATTATTATTCATCATAGTTATGGATGAAATCCACAAGAAGGTCAAACAGAGATTGGGACAAGAAGCAACAAAGGCCATGCTGTTTGCAGATGATATAGTTATATGGGGTGAGGATGAAAAGGATGTACAAAAACAACTAGATGTATGGAACCAAGAGATAGAGAAATTTGGGATGAAAGTAAGCACAGAGAAGAGCAAGACAATGGTAATGTCAAGAGGAAGGAAGAAAGGAAGAGGAAAGATAGAATTGAATGGCAAAATTCTAGAAGTCGTTAAAAGTTTCAAGTATTTGGGAAGTGTGATCACAGAAGATGGAAAGATAACTGAGGAAATTGGAAAGAGAATACAACAAGCGAACAGTTTTTACCAGAGTGTAAAGGGTATTGTGTGGAACAGAGATGTCCCAAAGAAATGCAAAAAAGTATTATATTCAACCTACTACAGACCCATACTAACATACGCAGCTGGAGCGTGGACTACTACAAAAAGAGAGGAGAGTAGAATACAAGCCGCAGAGATGAAATTCCTAAGAGGTATAGAGGGCAAGACCAGAAGAGATAGAGTTAGAAATGAAGAGATTAGAGAAAGGGCAGGAATATTGAAGCTGCAGGACATGATAGAAACAACAAAGTTAAAGTGGTATGGACATATGATGAGAATGGGAGAGGAGAGAGTACCAAAGAAGACTTTCTGTGAAAAGATGACAGGGAAGAGACCACGAGGTAGGCCCCGGAAGAGATGGGCAGATACAGTGTGGGAGTGTGTAGAAAAGAAGGGAGGAAAACCCGAAGATGTACTAAAATCAGGAGAGGAGTGGTGGAGAGACAGGCAACGATGGAGGTCCTTAATTCACAACCCGACCCAGGAAGCTGGAAACGGGATATGAAGATGATGAGATTGGGCGAGGAGGAACAATTATTTTCCCTGTGTAATTCATAATACAATAATTATTTATAAATTTAATCAAACACTTCTCATACAACACCCCCCTCCCCTTATGTGAGAAGAGTTTTATTAAGTGTATAAACGATTCATCTATTTTTATTTCAGGCATTAGGAGATACATTGTCACTGCCCACCTAATCTAATTGGGTACCGTACACTCGTGTTGACCGACTGAAAAGCTATCATATAGGTTACTTAGCAACACTGAAATATTGCTTCTAATATTAGATCTGTTTATTGAACTGCATATCTCCTCTTGTAAAGCACTACACAACGCTGACATACAGTCAATCCAGCAACAATAACATACATCAACATAGCGCAGTCGGCACATTCTTGCTGGCTGCATGCGAGCATTATTGTCTCCCGATCTGCAGGTAGACTGTTGTTATACAGTACGTTGTCATGAAGACGTGTGTAGCCCCAAATGGGGACCCGGGGTGAAAGGTGACAACAGTACATCACCACAGACACAAATCACAACCTGCCGATTTTCCAATGGGGGGGGGGGTCTAAACCTCCTACCCCCCCCCCCCCATTGGCTACGCCACTGATAAAACATGACACTGTGCTACCTCTGTACCAGATGTTGTTATATTCGGTTTCACCGTGTTTGAATAGATTTGGGGAATCGATTTGCACACATACATGGCTGCCATCCGCAGAGAATTGAGTTGATGACCTTGTAGATTAGTCAAAAGACACTCGCCATATAAATATATGTTGTTGCAAAATTTGGTCGAGATCAGATTATTAGGTTAGTCGTAATTTAATTTAAGCTTTTAACATTTGGGTGGGCGCCATTACGTTTCTGTCACGATGAGCCGATATAAAACATGACACTGAGGTGCCTTTTGCTTGTGCTACCTCTGTACCAAATTTCGTTCAATTTGGTTTCACCGTGTTTGAAAAGTTAGGGGGAATCGATTTGCACACATACATAGCCCCCATCCGCAAATTATTGGGCTGATGACCTTGTAGTTTGGTCAAAAAACGCTCGCCATGTAAATATATGTTGTTGCAAAATTTGGTAGAGATCGGATGATTAGGTTAGTCGTAATTTAATTTAAGCTATTAACATTTGGGTGGCTGCCATTACGTTTCCGTCAAGATGGCAGCGATATAAAACATGACACTGAGGTGCCCTTTGCTAGTACTACATCTGTACCAAATTTTGTTATATTTGGTTTCACCATGTTTGAATAGACAGGGGGAATCGATTTGCACACATACATGGCCACCATCCGCAGAGTATTGGGCTGATGACCTTGTAGTTTAGTCAAAAGACGCTCGCCATATAAATATATGTTGTTGCAAAATTTGGTAGAGATCGGATTATTAGGTTAGTCGTAATTTAATTTAAGCTTTTAACATTTGGTTGGCCGCCATTACGTTTCCGCCAAGATGGCAGCGATATAAAACATGACACTGAGGTGTCCTTTGCTAGTGCTACCTCTGTACCAAATTTTGTTATATTCGGTTTCACCGTGTTTGAATTGAAAGGGGGAATCGATTTGCACACATACATGGCCGCCATCCACAAAGTATTGGGCTGATGATCTTGTAGTTTGGTCAAATTATTTTTCCCACATTAAGGTATGTTGATGCAAAATTTGGTAGAGATCAGATGATTAGGTTAGTCGTAATTTGATTTAATCTTTGAACATTTGGGTGGCAGCCATTACATATCCGTCAAGATGGCGGCGATATAAAACATGACACTGAGGTGCCCTTTGCTAGCTCTCTCTACCTCTGTACCAAATTTCGTTCAATTCCATTTCACCGTGTTCGAATTGATAGGGGGGACAGACATTCAGAGTACACACACTCTCACACACACACACACACACACACACACACACACACACACACACACAGTCACACACAGACAGACACACAATTTTTGGCCCTGTGTAGATCTCATAAGTCTACTTTCATTTTTTTTTTTGCAAAAATCGAAAGTAGGCTAATACCGAACAAATCAAAACAATCAACAACACCACGAGGAAAATCAATCAAAACAGACTATTCCCGCTCCCGCCAATCGGTTTGGTGTGAGCATTGGGTGAGTGCCAACTACGGAACCATAGTACTAAAATTAATTCTTCATTGGTTGGCAGAACATCCAGTACAGGGCCTTACCCCCGACCCACGCGCTCCCTATGATCTGTCGTTTTCTGCAACCCTTTCGTTCCTCCATTCTTCAAACACGGAAACCTCTCTGTTATTGGCAACTCAAACTAACACTTGGGGCGCTGCAGTCAGTCTGGATAAGTCGGGTAAAAATACTCAATAACACGCCTTTGATATGGAACACTTTTTATTTCTCAGTTATAATCAGTAAATGTAGTCCCTAAAATAATGACAGTGTTATTTTTGATTGTATATATGTATAACTGTGCGATACACGTGATCTAATTTGTGTGTTCCACTGGATTTTATGTGACAATTGCATATTATCATGCATCGGTTGTCTGCTGGTAGGCCTATTTATTTTTGAGCAGTTCGAGTCATTGCGCTGTTACGTTTAAACGCAATATTTGAGTTTGCTCATTGTACCATAGACTCTAGAAATTATTTGCTGCTTGGTAGGGCGAAGGGATGAGTTTAACTTGTATTAAAACTCGGGGGAGACAGGAATTGCTTGATTTGGATGGTTAGCAGGTGGGTCGGATGTTGGATATCGGACTGGTAGCAGGTTCTCGCAGAGTTGAAATTTACTCTGCGAAGTCAAATTAGGCCTAGCCTATATGACTCGTAATGGAATGGCTTGGATATCGCAGAGCGAGGTGATGGTGGTTGGTAGGGTTATTGGGATCGGGGAAGGATACCTGCCTGATGAAGCTTGGCTGTCTTCGTACGGCTTGGCTCGGCGAGACTGTGCTTTGCTGTCTTGGTGCGGCTTGGCTCGGCGTAACAGTGAACAACCCGTCCTGTCGTCAGTAAGTGTAGTGGTGAGTGGTCTAACCCGCTCCTGTTGCCCGTATTTATTTGGTATCGTCACCTTTCGGCTATTGCTATTTGCATCTTTTGGAAAGTGATGAAAACTTATATCCGCAGCCCTCCTATACATCGACTTACAGCCGTAAACCGAGCAATATACTTTGCTTTTACTCATTTTGCACTCTATCAACGAGTAAAACTTATTGCTTATGTATAAAGACACGAAGAATTTACAACGATCTGCTTTCCAATACACGAAACCATATACAAACAGTCACCACGTGACAAATGTACCGTACTTGGTAAGTTTCTAATTTTTACAGCTACATGTCATATCAGATAGCTGGAGTTGCCAATACGGTCCCTTACCCTATTCTTTTTATTCTCCGAATTCTTACTTGCATTTAGCCAACTCTCCCCTTACCGATCTACGTCGCAATCCTCTTATTACTAATTCATTAGTCCTCACTTTCTTATTTACTCACCCTCATCACATTGTCTTTTATACTGATGGGTCCGAATTCCTCAACTCCCTTCGTGTTTGTGCAGCCGTTTATTCTCCTCAACTAGATCTTTCACGACGATATTGTGTATCTTCCTCGCTTTCCATCTTTACGGCTGAAGCCTTTGCCATCCGACAGGCTTTGCTTTATATTAAACAACATCACATTCGCCAGTCTCTGATTTGTACTCAGGGCCGGATTTAGGTTTTATGCGCTCATAGGCCCGTATGTTTTTGCCGCCCCCTCTTCATACCATCGTGAAGGAGGGAGAATTTAGACCTCAGAAAGGTCTTTTGTGAAGGTAATTATTATTTTATTCTAATGTATCGTGAAGTAAAATCAATGAATTAAATTAAAATAATGAGAGAATCAACTGTTTCTAAATTTGTATAAACTATAAACAAGATGTTCAGTAAAGAACATATAGCCTACTTTCTCCTAAATGCATGGGTATTGTTATTATTGGTGCCTGCGGCAAGATGGCGTCTCAGTGAGAGTGCAGTGAAATAGCAGCTAGTGTAAATATTTGATAAAAGTGGTAAAATATTATAACAGAGGTTTAAAATCTATAAAGTTACTTTCCTTAGGTCAAGTGAAATATGGAATATTGATAGTATTTAGAAATTCTTATTGATAATTTAATAAACTTAAACTAAGTTGTGGGAACATGTATCCAAAGATTCGGTGACTCCTTCAATCACTGTTTGAACCAAGTAGCGCAGTGGTGCTTTTACGAGTTTTCACCCGATTGGAACATATACATATTTCACATTCTTCTTTATTGGTAGGTAATTAGATTAGTTCATTTTGGTAGTAATAATTAACATAAATTTAGTTTAATTTGGTGTAAATATCAAGGCTAACTTAGATCTCTAGTTTGTCGGCAGTAAACAGTGTTAGTGTCTCGTCAGGTAATGTAACCGTTACGGATTTATGCTCGTTGTGCAAAATAAAAGTAAAAAATGCAAATAAAATAATCACAAGATCTCAGGTAAAATTGAGTGAGGAGAAAAGTGAAACAGATTGTCGTAATGTAGGCCTACCGGTACCGTCATGCGAATGTCGTAACCTGAGAAACGAACTGTCCTCAAAAGATGAAATTATAAGGCTGCTAAAGGAAGATATTACTAAGTTAATGGAAGAGTTGAATAAATTAAATGGATACAGAGAGGAAAGCAAGGAAACTTGGTCCAAAGTGGTTGCTGGTAAGGTAAGATTGAATATGCCTTTGCCTATAATAAATGGAGTACCGGTACATGTAACTGAAATTCCCGTCTCAAATACATTTGGAGCGCTCGTCGACGAAAATGATGACTTTCTTCAAGAAGAAAAGAAGAAAGTGATAAAGAGAAAATCCAGGAAGATGCGGATATTTGCGGACAGTCACGGGCGAGATGTAGCAGCAAGCGTATTGAAGAGAAGCGGAGGAATGGAGGTCACTTCGACAGTAAAGCCAGGAGCACCCATTGCAGCAGTCACGAACGAGATGATAGGAGAGTGTGCAACCCTCACTTCAAAGGACTATTCAGTAATCATCGCTGGAGCAAACGACATCTACGGAAATGAGAGTAAAAAAGTAACCAAGGATTTAAAGGGTACATTGCCACCCATGCTTAACACAAATGTCATTATTGTAAACACTCCGCAGAGATGCGATTTAATTCCCAAATCATGTGTAAATGTAGAAATAGAGGCTACAAATGGTAAAATTCGTAAAATTTGTAAGAGTTTTCCAAATGTCCAAATTATAGATGTAAGTAAATTAGACAGGAAGTTCCACACTCGACATGGCCTACACTTAAATAGGTTAGGAAAAGAGTATCTTAGTGACGAAATCTGCAAAATTGTAAATTCAAATGGTAAGAATAGTTCAACAGTAATATCTTTAGAGTGGAAGTAGGAAAACTTGTAAAAGAAGCCAAACGTGAGGTTTTGGCATTCAGATCTTTCGATGTCAAATTTAACTGAGTAGAACAATGGTATTTCGGATTTGTCTAGCAACAATAATAATAATTATGATAATAATAATAATAATGTAAATAAATCACCAACACAAGCTTGCAAAAGTAACAAATTTAAACTTTACCACCAGAATGTTCAGTCTCTTTTCTTCTTCTTCTTCTTTTACGGCCTCATTGGACCACTTCAGTAAATCATTTCTTGGTCCTCTTCTTCAGTAAGTTTCCTTTCCGAGTCGCCCAGTAGCTTTTCATTCGCTCTGATCTTCTCAGGCATTCCTCATCTGTAAATACCCTTTTTTTTACTGTATTACGTTTGTCTATTTTAGCCTAAAAATCTTATCTGTATATCTCTCAGTTTTTATTTTTTTTGTTTTGCAAGTCATCCAAGGTTATTTCTAATTCGTTCATATCTTCTCTGATTTCCTTAATCCATCCTACTTGTTGTTTCATATTCCAAAGTTTCACTACAATTTTTCTAGATAACCTGGTTTCTGGTGCCCTCATGATGTGACCAAAAAAGAAATCTGTTTCTTCCGAATAGTATCAGTGATGGGCTCCAGTTCTCTGTATACCACTTCATTCGGTACTATCCGCCACTGTCCATCTTTCTGATATTTTTTATTTATGCATGTTCTAGATATTCTTCTTTCTTCTTTTAAAATTTTGTCGATTCTGTTTTTCTGAGTCACTTTAAAAAGAGTTTCACTTCCATATGTCACCTCTGGTTGAACCACCGTCTTGTAATGTTTTAATTTTGTTGCGATTGATAGACATTTTCTTTTATATGTAGACCGTGTTAATTTTTGGGCTTTTATCATTTTATTAGTTCTTTCTTGCTATGCAGGTTTCTCATCCAAGTTGTAAGTTATAATTTCTCCTAAGTATTTAAATTGCTTCACTATTTTAACTTTCTTGTTATTTACTGTTATGTGATTGATTACAAGTGGATTTGCTACCATTATCTCTGTCTTTTCAAATGATATCTGAAGTCCAATTTTTGTGCTATATTTTGTAGGCTTATTATTTGATTTCTGGCTTCTTGAATATTATTAGCCAGTAACGCTAAGTCATCTGCGAAACCCAAGCAATTTAAGTCTATTTGATCTTTCTTGGTTCCAATTCTTATGCCCTAGGATTTTCCCTGTGCCATTCCCTCATTACATATTCCAAAGCACAATTGAAAAGTAGAGGCGATAAACCATCTCCTTGTCTTAATCCTGTTTTAATCGTAAACGGTTCAGATATTTCTCCTCTGAATTTTACTTTAGATTTGGTGTTTGTTAGAGTTAGTTTTATAATTTTTATTAATTTGGGATGAAGTCCGAAATTCCTTAGTATTTTCAGCAATGAAGATCTATGTATACAATCATAAGCTTTTTTGAAGTCTATGAAGGTTATGACTTGCTGTTTTTGTCTACGCTTGTAGTAGTCCATTACTAATTTTAAGGTGTTCAGGGTAGCTTCGCCATGGCCGAAATCCACCTTGATATTCTTCTATTTCCAGTTCTAATTGATCTTTACGACGATTATATAGAATTCGTGACATGATTAATATGATATCCAAAAGGGAAATTCCTCGATAGTTGTCAGGATTTCATTTTTCTCCTTTCTTGTGTAATGGATGTATTATAGTTCTATTCCAGTGGTCTGGCAGTTCTTCTTTGATCCAAATGTTCACTATGCATTGGTGTAATGAAATCTTTACTGGTTCTGCTGCATATTTCCACAATTCTGCAAATGTTTGATCTTCTCCACTCGCTTTGTAGTTTTTGAGCCCTCTCAGAGCTTTGTAGACTTCTTGGACTGTGAGTGGATTTATGTTTTATGGTGGTGTTTTAATAGTGGTGTGTGTATTTATTTGAAGCAGTTCTGGTGGATCTTCGCAATTTAGCAACTTTTTAAATGTTTCTGCTAAAATTTCTGTATTTCTTTTATTACTATGAGCTAACTCGCCATTTTTGTATTTTAACATTAATGTTGGAAGTTCATATCTTTGTAGTTGTTTGCTAAAAATTTTGTAGTAATCTCTTGAGTTTGTTTTCACGCTATTTGTTTCGATCATCAGAAGTATATCCTTTTGGTATAGCCGTTTAACCCTTCGTATTATTTTTTGAGTTATCTTCCTTTGTTTTATGAGATCCAAGTGTGATGCATCTGTTTTTTTTTGACTCTGATACCATAACCAGGCTTGATGCCTATCTTCCACTATATTATCACACTCATCGTTCCACCATTGGCGTTTCTTCCTTGGATTTATTGGGGCTACTTGTTAAGCTATTTGTTTCAATTCGGGAACTATTTCCTCTAGATCACCTGTTATTTTAATTGTGGAAAAAAATATGTATAAGAGACTGATAAGTTTCATAGAAAAAAATAAAATATTATCAAACTCACAACATGGATTCAGAACGGAAAAATCTACACAGACAGCAATTTACGAATGTAGTAATTGTATACTGAAATTAATTGACAATAAGGAACATGTAACTGGCCTATTCTTGGATTTATCGAAAGCATTTGATGTTGTTGACCATAAAATCCTCCTTACCAAACTAAATCAATATTGTGTTAGAGGTCTGGCTAATAAATGGATAGAGTCTTCCTTAACAAGGCGTAAACAAATAGTAAGCTTGAGACACAAGGATGATGGAACCAAATTACTTAATGAAACATTGTCCAATGAGGGAATTATTGAATTTGGAGTACCCCAGGGTTCGGTTTTGGGCCCACTACTATTTCTTCTATATATCAATGATATAACACAGAACGTTCATACACATAAGGAAATTTTGTTTGCGGACGATACAACACTCGTAATAAAAGGTGAAACTTAACAGGTCATACAGCAGTCTGCTGACTCCGTTACAGGAGAGTTAACCAAATGGTCACAAGATAATCACCTCATAATAAACTATAAAAATCAGTATGTCTAAATTTCCACACTATACAGAATAGGCATCCTGCGAAACCCAATATAACATTAAATGGTCATCAA
Organism: Meconema thalassinum; assembly: GCA_946902985.2. Classification (NCBI taxonomy): domain Eukaryota; kingdom Metazoa; phylum Arthropoda; class Insecta; order Orthoptera; family Tettigoniidae; genus Meconema; species Meconema thalassinum. The sequence continues at coordinate 69,573,913 of OX336396.1, forward strand.
ATAGAAAATAAATCAGAAACAAAGTTTTTAGGACTATGGATACAACAAGACTTGAAATGGAATAAACATATACAATATCTGAATACTAAACTGAACTCGATGTGCTTTGCGTTACGAATTTTGAAAACCTGCACTAGCATGCACACATTAAGAAATACTTATTTTGCTTATTTCCATTCATACTTAAGATATGGTATCATATTTTGGGGTATGTCGCCTGATGTACTAAGCACGTTTAGGATACAAAAGAGGGCGATTAGAATTATGGCAAATGTAAACTCTAGAGAATCATGTAGACCTCTGTTTAAAGATTTAAACATTCTCCCACTGCCCTGCGTATATATCTTTGAAAGTATTATGTTTCTTAAAAAGAATTTAATGAATAAAGATGTTTCTCTTAAAACAAACAATGATGTTCATAGGCATAACACAAGACAAAATCAAAACATTCATATTTCACACACACACACACAAGCATAATCAAAAAGGAACTTTTCACACTGGAGTTAAATTATACAATAAACTACCCCAGTATATAAAACTGACCCCAAAAATAAAAACCTTTGATAGAATGTTGAAAGCTTATCTGCAGTGCCATTGTTTTTACTCAGTAGTTGAATATCTTAGCGTATAGGAGCGATGAAATCTATAATTATATTTTACTTTTTTAATTTAATTGTAATACCTAGCTGTATGTTGTTGTATTTATAGAATTAAGTTTTCATATTATGATAATAGAGTGAGGTGTAAATAATTGTGCAATAAGATTGTATCTATTAAGATTTGTTATTATAATAAGTTAAAGTTATAATATTAGTAATATATACCTGTTAGTTCTTTGATTTTATAGATGTAAATTCTGACGTGTCCTATATCAAAAATGTATTGAATGCATGTATTTGATCAAATGGAATTAATAAAAATCTATCTATCTAATATATCTAGTTCGTTCTTTGTATCCCTTGTTATTTGTTAGTTTATGAGGGTCGTATGTTCTCTTCTTTTTAGGTGAGTTTTTTTCTTTGTCATCGGGGTAAATTTAATTTTAATCTTTATCATGTAATGATCCGATCCAGTATCTGTCCCTCTCAGAGCTTTCACATTGTAGAACTCCCTGTGATAGTTCTTATCCATACAAACATGATCTAGTTGCCATTCACCTTTTTTCAATCTGGATGTTTCCAAGTTTTGAGTTTATTTGGTCTTCTCTGGAAGTAAGTTGATTTGGAGATCATTCCTGCAAAATTCCACCAGGCATTGTCGTCCTCAACTAGGTACCCTCCAAATATATATATCAATACAAAATCCTAAATTAAAGAACAGTAATTAAAATTGTATTCACACGCAAAAATAATAAAAGTCCGATTGCAGAGCAAAATGTTAGCCTTCTATAGGGCAAGGACTATACGATAAAAGTCTAACAGTTTGTTAGTTTAAAAGATATTAAGTTCAGAAACTTGATGTGAAATTAGCATAAAACGCAGCTCTCTCATGACGACACCATGAGGTTTTTAAAGATTCCCTTGTCACTTGAATAAATTAAATCACATATCGCAGGTTTCAGAAGCAGAACAGAATGTTACCTGAGTTCGGAGACAGGCCATGAGGCCCGGAAAGGCCGAGCTCCGAGGAGCTCGCCCGCAGGCACTCCTTTTCGTTACATCGTTCAAAACGTAGTGGGAAGAAGCATGCTAGCACAGCACACAGGTTGGCGGGCGACAAGTGGTGTCGCGCGCGCCTTGCAGGGAAATCGGGAAGTGGACGCTGCCAACATTAGCAGGTCCCCACAGTCACAGTCCGCTACACGCTGGCCTAGCCAGAAGGATATTTGAGTTGGCAGGCCTGAGCTAGGCTTACCCATAATGCAAGTCGTTAACGTGGGAGCGCACCATTGGTCCCTTTTGAACAGCCGGGCCAATGGCGCCCAAGAAGATCGCCAAGAGTTAGTCTCGCCTGGCAAGGATCACCACCTTCGCCTGGCCGGAGCAGTCGATTCGCCGAGAAGGGGAAGGGCGGCAGTCAGCGGCGGGACATTAAATTTTTCCGCCCAAAAATACTCAAGGTCTTGTAGAATGGTTGCCGGGGGAGCTGGCGACAGGGGCAGAAACGTGTGCCAGTCTTTAGGGTGGCACAGCCTCCCCCTCGTAAAGTCATCAGTAGGGTTGAGCCGACAGGAAGAAGGCCCCCCGCAAGTTCCCTTGAAGGTAACTCAGTTCGCCAAGCAGGCAAAATAGTGTTTATTCATGCGTCACTCACTGCACCAGGAAGTCGAAACCACGGGAAGGTAGATAGTGCCCAACTAATGATGTCGTGAAGACCACAGGGGTTGGCAAGAAGGAACGCCAACATCACCATATCACCATACCAGATGACCACCATATCACCGCTCCAGCACCACCATATCACCACTCCAGCCGTTCAGCATCCAGGGTCGACATCAGGGAAGAGTTCACCATCCGCACCGACCAGCAGGCATCAGGATCACCATCAGATGGAGGACGACGTCATGACAGTGACCTTGGCACAGGCCACCACCATCTCCAGGTGTGAGGGGTGCCACCCTCACACTGGACCACCCCTGAAACAGCCAAGGACAAGAGCAGACACAGCACGCAGAGACGCAACACAAGGTTGGGTTGGTTTCTTCACCAGCAGGGTCGAAGAATGCCACTGGTCTGATATGAGACCAGGGCGAGAGCTTGAGCAACTTCCATAGCACATGTTGGGACTTTTCACTGAGTGGGCTAGGACTCAGCAATTCACTTGCCTTAGTGATACGAGATCACATTCACATTAATAAAGGCGATGCACACGCAGACTTTAGGGCTTTGCAGAATTACGTCAATGTTAAGTTATTTAAGATGAGAAGAAGCACTGAAAAGCGTTCTCTTGAACTTTGTATCACCTCCACTTCACTGGAGTTGTAAACTACTAGAACTTGTACCCAACCAAAATCCTAAGTTCACAATACTAAATTGAATAAATAGAAAATCTTTAAACATCATTTCAACTTTAGTTAGAAAATACTGAGATGGGGCCGCACGAAAGAAATCTAGGGGACCCTTGACCACAGGAATGGTTCAGCTCTCTTAGTACAGGGGAGAAAACATGAAACAGTTGCCTCCTCACAACACAGATTACAACTGGTGTCAACAAATTTCCAACATTTACATTTACAATTTACCTTTTATATTACATTACTTACACATCAAATGCCCCCTAGAACAGGAAACACAGAACAGAAAACACACCTAGACGGAACGCAGAGAAGAGAACAGGAACACACACCTCTCGAACACCTTTACAACTTACCAACACAATGACAGGAACAGTGACTCAAGAGAACAGAAAATTTACCAATTCCACCAAAACGGATCATATAACTACGACACCAAGGCTCCTGCGAGCAAATGCAGGGCAACCTTCATCACCTACACTAAGTATGTAGGCACAGATACTACTTCACAATGTGCACCACGCACAATGAATGGATCAACAGTCCTTGACAACTCCACGCTATACCCAGCGAGCAGTCAAAATTCAACGAGGAAAGGACCGACATCAGGGCTGCGAGCAAATGCAGGGATCCCTGATATCCACACACTCAGAACATACCGTATGTTCACTACGAAAGTGTAAAACATAGAAAGAAGAAATAGGCCACAAGGGGCGTAGAAAGACCTCAAGCAGGTCCCACTGACAAGAATGAAAACTTGAAAAGAAAATTTAGAAGACCCATTATGTCTGTCCTTGGATGAAATAAGGCTTCGTCGAAGAACTGACTCACGAAGTTCTTGTGGAGATTTTGCACAATCACTGCAAATTGTACACGACAGAAGCACAACTACAACTCCGACTTCACGTCTGTCGACACAGTGTCATACCAAGACAGCACCCCACACACGACTCCAAGAACTTTACATGGTACCAAAATACGACAAGGAGATCACTGTTACCAAATCACTGCACAGGGAAAATTCTACAGCTTACAGTTACACCTCACATCCTGCGTTCTCTGCTTCCTCGGCTTCCTCTGCCTCTCATTCACCATCACGTTTACAATATGACAAGTGAGTTCGAAAAATGCGCCTTCTTTCATTGTCCTCCAACAGGACAGTGACATCGGTAGGAAAGGATACAATCCTATACGGACCACGGAATTTTGGCATGAGCTTGCCGCTCACTTGATGACCAGGAGTTTTCCTCCAGAATTTTTTGACATAGACTAGATCGTCAACTTTAAATTTGCTCTGACCACGACCTTGATTGTACCTCTGGGCCAGCTCATCGTGAGATATCTTGATAGCACGCTGAGCTTCCTTCCAAATTTCACGAACGCGCTCAGGACTAGGCTGATCTGGAAGAAGTTAATTAAGAGACCATAGATTTGACAACGGATAATTCGGCACAAACGCGTGCATCAAAGAAAATGGGGTTTTACCATGACTTTCGTGCTCAGCCGTATTGAAAGCGTAGGACAACCAATGCAATGAGGAATCCCATTTAGCATGATTGTCCCGATGATAAGCGATTAACGCAGCTCTCAAATTCCTATTGACCCTCTCGGCCAAACTAGGGTTAGGATAATACGGAGTAGTTGTAACATGAGAGATAGAGTACTCGAAACAGAAGTTACGGAACTGATTAGAAGTAAAGGTACGGGCATTGTCAGAAATGAGGTACTGACAGGGACCAAATGAAGTAAAAATAACCTTCAAACACTTAACGACAGCAGCAGTGTTGCTCATCCTGGTGGGAAAAATCCAGCAAAATCTCGAGAATCCATCGACACAGACTAGCGCGAAACGGTTACCTAACCTGGAATTCGGAAAAGGTCCAACAAAATCTATATACAACCTCTCCATAGGATGTAACACGGGCTCTGAAGACAGAAACCCCACTCTACTATTGACAGCAGGTTTGCTCACGTTGCATCTACGACAACCTAAAACAAATCTTTTAATATCCCGGTCCATACACTTCCAAGTAAAGGATTGCTTTACCTTTTGACGAGTTTTGAAGACTCATAAATGACCACCCACTGGTGACACATGGGAATATCTTAACATTGCATCCACTAACTGGACAGGCAAGACGACTTTCGGCTTCTTGTCATGCCTGGCAACACAGCATAACACGCCTGACCTAAGAAAATAAGGTTTTACAACCTCACCAGCATCTAATTTCGAAATAATTAACTTTAACTCTTGATCTTCTTTTTGATGAATGACTATATCCTTAAACAAAAGAGGAGAATTGTTCAACATATGTTGGGCGGAACAAACACCAACAACATCTGATTCGACAGGAACAGGTTCCGGTTTCTTAAGGGGAGATTCCTCGTACATCCTACTAAGCGAATCTGCAATGACATTGTCTGTCCCCTTTATGTGAAGAACGGTGAAATTGAAAGATGAAATACGAGTAGCCCACCGAGCGATACGCCCAGTGTTCCTCGGTCTGGCCAAGACCCAGCTCAGGGCCTGGTTATCGGTCTCCAACTCGAACGGCACGTGTTCGACATACATCCTAAACTTTTCCAAACCGAACATGACAGCGAGACCTTCGAGCTCATATACAGAATAATGAGACTCGGCAACAGTTAAGGTTCTCGAAGCAAAAGCGATAGGACGACGACCTTCTGCACACTCTTGTAAAAGAACAGCTGCAACGGCGCCTAAAGAGGCATCAGTCTGCACAATAAATATTTTGCTAAAATCAGGAACAGCGAGAACAGGAGCATTACACAAAGCTTCCTTTAACTCATCGAAGGCGGCCTGTTGAGACTCACCCCACTCGAACAGAACCTTCTTCTGACGTAGCTTATTTAAGGGCATAGCCTTACGAGCGAAATCAGGGATAAATTTGCGAAAGAAATTGGCCATGCCAGCGAAACGAGCCACGCCTTTGACATTGACGGGCCTTTTGAAGTCACGAATGCCCTGGGTGCGAGAGCTGTCGATCGACACACCAGCGGCGGAGATAACATGCCCCAGAAAAGAGATTTGAGGTTTAGCGAAACATACTTTAGAAAGCTTCACAGTTAGCCCAGCGTTCTTCAAACGCTCGAACACTTCACGAAGATGACGAACATGATATTCAAATGTCTTACTGTACACTACGACATCGTCCAAATAGTGGTACAGGTACTCAAACTTAATGCCAGCGAAGACCTTATCTAACAATCTGCTTAATACAGCTCCTCCAGTAGTGAGACCAAAGGGAAGTCTATTCAATTCAAAGAGATTCCAATCCGTCGCGAAGGCGGTGAGATGCTTACTCTCCTCCGCCAAGGGAACCTGATAGTTAGCCTGGTTCAGGTCTATGAGACTGTAGTACATAGCATCCTTAAACCACGCAAAGCATGAGTGAAGATCAGGAAGGGGGATAGATTCCATCGCCACCTTCTTATTGAGCCTTCGGTAATCCACAACGGGTCTAAAACCACCATTCGGCTTCGGCACTAGAAACATAGGCGATGAATATGAAGAAATAGAGGGGCGAATAACACCGTCTGACAGCATCTGATCAATTATCTTCTTAAGTTCTTTCATTTTAGGCGGACTAAGTCTGTACGGAGGATGCCTAACTGGAATATTGTCCGACATGACAATCTAGTAAGAAATCAAATCAGTGACTCCTAACTTGTCGGTAAAAACTTCCGGAAGACGAGAACACAAATCACGTATAATCGTTGCTTGACCAACAGAAAGATTACTAAGATCCAGGTCGTTGAAACTACTTGACAACTCGGGAACGTCTTCACCATCCATGTCCACCGCACTGGTGCCAACATCGTACCTCTCAGTAGCAGAAAATTTCAATTTCAACTCTGGACAGAAATTAAACCAGAAGGTTTCTCTTTTAATGTCCAGCGACAAACCGGAATGAGAGAAAAAATTAGCGCCTAAAATCATAGGGCAAGACAAATTTGACACAATCCAAAACGGAAACTTCCACGCGAAACTGTGAATCTTAACCTTCAACTTGACAGCACCCAGAACTATTAGTTGAGAATTATTAGCTGAGACTAAACGAACATCGACCTTAGAGAGAGGAGGAAACTTGCAAATGCCTTTCATGGCCCTATACCATTCCTCACTCATCAGTGACGCAGCACTGCCAGAATCTAACAAAGCTTTGACGTTGGCATCATTGATCAAAATGCCTGCAATAGGTGCAGGTAATAAAGAACTCACAGAAACTTTCGAACAGCCTCCCATACTGTTGTCGTCCACATTGACGACTGATGACATCGATATCACATCACGATGCCAGGTCTCCGGATGTCATTCCTGGAGAGAATTTACACGTGCGGTCCGAATGCCCACAACGACCACAAGCGTTACATTTCACAGAACTACTATTTACTCGACCTTGAGCTCCCTGACGATTCAAATTTTCACCACGGTTAGCATCTTCTTGGTGTTTGACATCACCTTTACCATTCGAAGGACCTTGAAAGCGGACGTTCCTTACAGAATTAAAATTTCCAGAGTTCCTAACTTCTTCGTTACGAACAGGACCACTCTGAGACTGATTATTCAGTCCTCGACCTCCTGTAACTTGAGGCTTACGATTTCCCCAATTACCTTGTTTACCTTGGGAACGACCATTGTTCCAATGATTAGAAGAACCTTGCGGTTTGTACGAATTAAATTGTGAGGGTTGATCAACAGAATCTCTACCATAATCAGACTGGCGTACGGACTCTCCACGCACGGCAAAAGCACACAATTGAGCAATAGTGCTCGGGCGAGACCCTATGCATAAAAATGAACGGTATTCTGGCGTCACACCATCCAAAATGTGTTCCACCATTCTTGCTCAGTGAAGTTAACAGAAAACATCTTAGCTAGCTTTAGCATATCTTGCATGAACACATCCAACGACTCACCATACTTCTGTACACGATACAAATGACGCTGAATTACAGCACCCATCTTCCTATACGGAATGAAATTTGACATTACTTGCTCACAGAACACGTCGATACCTGTGTTACGGGACATAGCCTCAACAACCATACTTCTCATCGTACCAGAAGTGAACGGGAACATAAGTTGGTACACCTGAGTGTAACTCACACCAAATACAGCAGCGTACTGAATAATACCATCAGTGGTATCGGTATTCATGTGCTTCAACTTAGCTACACAATCAGATAACGGGTGGGCGAGATTCCCAAAATTACGGTTAGAAAAAACTGAATGACCAGAACCCGGACCTCTCTGTTCACCACGAACAGGTACACTATCATCACTCGGGCTATTCAAATCCCAACCTTGAGGTTCTACACGAGAAGAAACTCTATTCTTGCTGCACCAAACTTTATCTTTAGGCCAACGGAAATTATGAGGCTTAATACCTAACGACGGAGGATAGTTACCACGATAAACGTCTTGGGGAGAACTTCGTCTTGGAGCAGGATACATACTCCGACTGCGGATATTTACTTCTTGAATACCCCTCGCACTGGGCGTAAGAACAGAACAAGTAGGACGAGAAAAGGCACTAGAATAAGAATACGTTACTCCTTCATTGGAGTTACTTGTGGTGTACACAGGAGTTGTGCCACACACGGAACGAGGCATTTCAGTTGATATGAACAACTCTCTAGCACTCGGTTGCAAAATTTCGGAAACGGAAGGATTACAATTTACATCTCCAATAGAATTGTTTACAGCAGAAACGGAATGAACGGACACTGGTACACGAAAACTAGGATTAGTACCCAAATTATTCACCCACGAAGCGTTTGACACTTCGACCAAATCCGTGTCGGACGATAACCCTTGGCTAAAATTTAACCGGCTAAACTAAGTCGCCAAAACACTATCGACTGGTTGGTTGGTTGGTTGGTTCCTTAGTTTAGGGTCTGCGACAACGCGGTCATGTAGCCCCGTGTACTTTGGGTGTGTGTAGAATCTGTCTGATAACCGGTGTTAATTGTGATGACTGTATTAGTGTTTCCTCTCAGTAACCTGGAGGTATTGCGTAGACAATTTAACAACACTTGCGTTACCACCAGCATCGACACTACTGGCTGGCAACCTTGACATGGTACGTGACCTGCCTGTAGCAGCTCTTTCACGATAAACATAAGCAGAATAATCCACAGGAGGGAAGGAAAAGGGATTAGCAATATCTACTTCAGCTAAAAAAAACTACTGGCAACCCTGTACTACTACTATCTACTGTAGCACTATTGTTAGTAGAAACCGGAAAGACATCATTGTTGCGACCAACAGATTGAGACATACTTGCATTATTAGAGACTTCACAACTCAACCGAACTGAATTTCACAGATTAGCAGTACACGTCGGTACATACGGCTGAATATCACCTTCACTGGTAGGAAAACCTATTTCAGAACTGCCTACACTGACTGCGTGGGCTGAATCCACACCATCACAACCACCGGAATTTTCATCAAAAACTTTATTAGCACATTCGGCTATCATACGCTGAATTTCAAAAATATTAGCTAATTCATCATCAGAACGATGGGACGAAACAAATAAAACATCTTCACAACGAGTGAACAAATACTGTAAGCGAGCGCGCAATTTCTTATATTGGGCAGATGTACCATAATCATCAAGCAAAAACAAGTTAGTAAGGTTAGCACAAGCTTCTACTTTTTGGAAAATTTGCGACTCACCAATTGCAAATTCTGCTTCGGACAGCTTCGGCAACAATACAGGTTCCTGAAGGGCAGGCTTTAAAACTGCTCGAGCCACCTCCGTGTTCATGGGGACCTCCAAACCCCTTATATCCAATTCGTACTGAATCTCTTCATGATCCAAATACTTTGGACTAGGCACGTGACGCTCCATCACAGTAGCATGAAAAAGAAAATACCAAAAATATTAGACAATAAAATTTCATAGCACCTTAACTCTAACGTTTTAAGTTTCCACATATGACTTTAAACCAGTGGCGGCCGGTGGTATGTAAAGCTGGGTGTTGCACCAACATTTCTGATGTCGCAATTTTATATGGGAAGTTTACACATGTAAAAAAAATCAATTAACGTTAGATAAACTACATTTCTATAAAAACTGAAATACATGGGTTTTCCAAAATAACTGTACGTTCGACAAATAGACAAATTTTAATGGCTCTTTTGGGCTTCTTCCTATAGGAATTCATAAAAAATCATATGTATGTATTTACGCCCTATGCCTGAGTTAATTGGAAGAATTTAAAACACAGCAGGTTGTCTAAGGTTGGGTCTCTATCTCAAGGATAATAAACATTCTCAACATAAAAACATGGCAACCGAAATGTTTGTACGTTACAAAAGATGATATTACTAACAAAGACGGGCACATATTCTGCATAAGGATAGGTTTTTTTTACTATAGCTTGAACCCCATCAGAGGAACCAGCCATGAAGTGCGCTCTGTCATACGTCTGCGCAATTCATTTTTGCGGAGTTTCATTCAATTTCTGCTTCTTTAATTAATCCAGTAAACACGCTGCTAATGTGTGTGCATCATGTTTTGTTTGCCTCTTACTACGTAACTTATCGGTACACAACAGCCATCTGAAATATGTTTGAAATATCACTAGTTTCATCTGCTATAATGGCTAAAATTTCCGATTCCCTTATTTGCTTTGATACTTCTTCTTGGCAAACCACCAACATAATCTGTAAAATTTAATTTTGAATTGTTTTGGACATTCCTTTGAAAACAGTTGCCCTTACCAAAATGACCTTTAACACAGCATCCAACTCAACGCTAAAATTAATTAGTTCTCTCAAAACACCTGGATTTGTTGATGTTACACTTTCATCATGATCACGCAAGGCCAGTTCGAAAGAGCCACAGAAACGAATACAGTTTATTACAATATTTAACACATACCTATTGTTAGAGCCCTGCGCGGATAAACAAAACGTTATCCGCATCCGCCCCGCATCCGTACGACTGTTATCCGCATCCACCCCGCATCCGCACGACTGTTATCCGCATCCGCCCCGCATCCGCATGCCTTTTATCCGCATCCGCCCCGCATCCGCATGGCATTTATTCGCATCCACCCCATATCCACATGACTTTTATCCAAATCCGCTGATATTTCAATATTATGTTTAATTTATTAGATCAAGCATAACGTGTTTAAACCAACACATTTAGACATTTGAGGAGAAAGTCGTTCCTGACAATTTGCTTCATTGCAAGGAACTTCAAGTTGGCATTCCAAGGGACTTCAACGTGGATGACACTTCTGGTTCCTTGACCTCTGCTTTAGACAAAAAAAAATTGGCTATACTTTTTTGGCTACTTTCGCACTTGTGCCTCAGGAAGTTTGATGTGCCCGATTTGTGTCCTGAGTATGAATACACTTTTTTACAGGTAAAACATCACTATATCGTTCACCTTTTCGTTTCCATTGAAAACGTAGCCAAATGTCAGCCATATCGTTGACGAGCTTTGTTTCCGCGCTATTGAATATTCACCTTGTTTTATTTTAATATATAGTTTATCCATGTTGGTGAAATTATTTTCATACTCACGGTCGCGGTAACATTCACTACGTGAACATCTCTTTACGCTTGGAAAAAGGGATTGCCATTTGGCCGGAAATTCCAAGTCAGTCATCATCCTTCTGCTTCTGGACCCATCCATGTTCGCATAGATGATGTCATAGTTGATGTTGCAATATCACAGCCAACGTGCTTCAGTGACAAGTTGGAAATAAATCTACAGATAAACCTGGATCCCGATCTTCCAGGATAGCTTAGATGGCGAAGTAGCTGACATGAGGAATGTTAATGATGTCACCGCGATGAACTAACAAGCTTATTGACAGCTTTATATCTCGTACGTATAGTAATAATGGCAGTGAGAATTGATGATGATGGGATGTCAAGACCATCTACTACAAACATACGGTACTTAATAAAATGTAGTTGAAAGCATATGAGTAAAATGATCTTCTCGTGTATAAGTGCAATACGTGCATGAATGCGTACGCTATAGGCTATAGAAGTATTCGTCTTTTAAGCATGAAGCTGTAGATTGGCATATCAAATATGTAATATTAACGTAAGATTGTATTCTAAAGACTATCCGCAAATTTACTCGAAACATTATCCGCAGTGTATCCGATATCCGCACCGCATTGCGAACTATATCCGCGTAGCGAAAATATTTGCGGATATCCGCGGGTTTATCCGCGGATATCCGCATCCGCGCAGGGCTTTACCTATTGTGCCTAACTTCTTCGTTATATTCCGCAATTTACCTTCTATAGACACTGTCCAATTATGCAGCTTCGTTAACAGTTCCAAAAGTGTCATTTTCAAACAGCTGAAGATTGATGATGATGATAATTGTTGTTTTAAGGGGCCTAACATCAAGGTTATCGGCCCCTGATGGTTTGGGTGATCGTGAAGATGAAAATGAAAAGCGAACTTAAAACTAAAACTAACTACTAGCCTACATACTAGAAGAAGAAATGGAAAAATAAAGGAGAGTAAGGCAAATAAAAGGACAGAAGGAAAAGAAATGCCCTCAACCCTCGGAGAAGGCGGATTGAGGGACTTGGAAGGAAGGAGAGCCATGAAAGGCATATAGGAAAGTGAAAGAGGAGAGGGTCCACCCCAAAGGTAAGGGACATAAGGGGAAAACGGACCCAGCTCAGGAATCCCTCGGAGTCGCCAACTCCCGAACTCACCAGCCGTGAGCCCCTGAGGGTGTAGCATTATCTAGGGTGCACCAGAAGTGGTGGGGCTACCTACACCCTGCCTCCTTAAGGGCCTAGAGCACAAGGCAGGAGGTAAAAGGAAGAGAAAAAGAAGGCTGACCCCTAACAGAAGGAGGGTATCAGAAAAGATGAGACAAGGGCCAATTAAGGCGGGAAATGAAGAGACTCCCTAGGCCTCGGATACCCTAATACCGTCGGGGTCAGAAGAGAACAAGAGTTGACCAAGTGAGGTCGATAGGAAAGAAGACAGAGAGGAGCCCGGCACAAGTAAGTGGAAGCAATGCCGGACTCAGCTGGGGCCCCGTGGTCGCCAACCCACGCCCACAAGATGTGAGCCCCTGGGGGAAGCTGAAGATTGGTTGGTTCCTCAGTTTAGGAGCTGCGACAACGCGGTCATATCCTGTACTTTGGGTGTGTGGAGAATCTGTCTAATAACCGGTGTTAATTGTGATGGCTGTATTAGTGAGTGTCATCTGTTTTTAATTCAAGTGAGGACTGCAGACATTGAATTTCAAGCAGTTCCTACTTTTGGCGCCAAAGGCCACCGTAAACGACTACTAGTTCAGAACTTGGTTACTACACGCCATCGCAGTCGGCTCCTGGCGACGAACGTTGGATCCTAAGAAAGTTGTTCAAATTTTTAACGTATAATTTAGCTTCACACAGGTGTAATTAGTGGAAGATTCTTTAACATGCCATAAATCTATGACATGGGACCGCCGGCTTTACTTCCCCTCCGAAGGAATGCATACTGAGGGATTTTTAACGCTCTTAAAAATCCGACGACTTCGGCCGGGTTTGAACCCGCGATCTTGGACATAGAGGCTCAGCATGCTACCAACTACGGCACCAAAGCCACACAGCTGAAGATTCATGTTTCTTTATTTTAGGGATTAATTTCCGTAACTCCTATTTTGGTCCACGAGGATTCTCCACCAACAAACATGGAAAACAGAATAAAGCGTTTTTAATATCGCATTCACATAACCAATTATTATTGCCTTAAATATATCCTTTAAACGCCCTCGTAGCCTATACTTATATTTTGGACAATACTTATCTGGTAATGGTCTACCGAGTGTTTTTACTGTGAGTTTATCGTCATCAGGGAGCTGGGAAAGCTGTCTAACTAGTAAATTACTTGCTCTATTAATTTTCACTTACACTCCACAATACAATTAATGTTTCAAACTAAACATTCCGTTTAAATAAAATACTAACTTACAAGATGCACAGATGATACATCTGGGTGCTATATCGGAAAGTGGCGCGAAAGGCAAACTAACAAAACACTGAATTTTGCTAGCCTGAAATTTCGTAGTGAATGCATAGTAGTGAATCAACCAAACAATAATAATACTAATAATAATGCACGGTTATGTATCTGCCTGGAACCAAAATACTCATTCAACTAAATACAGAACTAATCGCAACCCAAATCCCGCAAGAACAAGAGTGGTAAAAGCAAACATAAACCGCTACAGTACACCAACAATACGTCGCAAAATAGTTCAGCCGATTATCTACTGTACTTATAGCAATGGTGGCGTTCTTAGGCTCGCTTCACAGAACAATTGACAAAAATATTAAATGAAGTTATGATGAGATCACATCTAAAAATAATTGGGTGTGAACCAACTAATGTCTCCCTATGAAATTCCGATATTTGTATTGTTGTGGGTGGTGTAGCATTCCCTAGTGGTGTAGGAAAGAAACTACCCTTCAGGGGCAGATGACCTCGTAGTTCCGCCCCTTAAAACAACAGTAACTAACTAACTAAACTACCCTTCGCGGGGTAAGAGAAATCGAGGGTGTTGTCATTTCCAAAGAGTGGTGTAGTCTAACGGTGCCATTTGGAACTGAGTGTTGCCAGGGGGCTGGCAGCTCGTCTGCAACTCCCTACTACCCATGCTGGCCAGCAAGCATGTACAAGCTTGGCCTCGTCCCTGCCGGCCGCGCTGTCTACTTGGGAGTCGCAACAAGAGAGCTAACCCCCTGGAGTTTGATTTGAAGGCGGCAGCTTTTATAGGTACAGTGTGAAGCATTACGATAAATAATAACAAAATATCGATGATTTAAACACATTTTGAGTGCATTAGATCTATAAAACTAAAACATTAAAGGAAAAAAACGACGAATTAGTTGTAAAATTATTGGGAGTTGTGCAACGCTGCAACAATATCACCAGCCGCCCTTGCTTTAAACTCAAATTTAACTTATAGTTGCCCATGGTAGAACGTTACAATTACAAAAAAACATATTCCAATCCTCAGTATTCTCATCCTGATAAATATCAGGGCAGAGTAGACAATGCTGCCACGTGGCTTCCATCTACCACCATCGGTAGCAAAACCAGACAAAATCGACAACCATGCTCTGCTACCACTTACTGTCCCGCCCTTTCACGAAAACCTAACTGGCTCTCGTAGGTGCGCGACTCTGGCAACCATTTCTAGGAATGGCTAACCAGGCAAGTTGAATACTCGGGGTGTGGAATTGAGCCTCGTGTTACAGAGGCGAGGGACTGGTTAATGCTACAAGGTGGCATACAAAATATTGAAGAAAAGATCCATGGTTGAAAACAACTAAAGAAAACAATATATTAAATAAAATGAAAATACAAGATGGAAACATAAGAAAACACAACATGAAAGAGAACACTCCTAATCGTATCTACACCCCGCATGGTGGGTTGGAAACCAACGGTCACGTTTGGCGAGAAATTTAAATAATTCAATTAACACGGAAGTATATTCCTTGGAGACAGGGAATATAGTTCGCCCAGCAATGGGCTGAAATAAAACGAAAGATAATTAAAGGCAGAAGGTGCCCTCCGGCAACACGAGCGAAAGCCATGTGGTTTCGAGAAGGGTTCGAAGGTCACAACGAAAACTCTGAAGGAGAAACTTGAGCAGAACTCAGTATTAAAAAAAAAACACAAGATATTACCGAAGTAATACGCAGCTCAGAACAGGAGAACCAAAATAGAAGTGAAATGAAATATCAAAGGCAGAACTAAGGCCTTAGAGCGGGAGCTCATTGCAACACGTCCTCACATGACCGCTGCCAACGCACGAGCTCTGGTTTTCGACTCCCACCACGAGGCAAGCCGTTAGCAATTGCACCATGTCTACGACAATGCAAGGCATTGTCGTCCTCAATTAGGTACCCTCCAAAAATATATATATCAATATAAAATCCTAAATTAAAGAGCAGTAACTAAAATAGTATTCACACGCAAAAATAATAAAAGTCCGATTGCAGAGCAAAATGTTAGCCTTCTATAGGGCAAGGACTATACGATAAAAGTCTAACAGTTTGTTAGTTCAAAAGATATTAAGTTCAGAAGCTTGATGTGAAATTAGCATAAAACGCAGCTCTCTCATGACGACACCATGAGGTTTTTAAAGATTCCCTTGTCACTTGAATAAATTAAATCACATATCGCAGGTTTCAGAAGCAGAACAGAATGATACCTGAGTCCGGAGACAGGCCATGAGGCCCGGAAAGGCCGAGCTCCGAGGAGCTCGCCCGCAGGCACTCCTTTTCGTTACATCGTTCAAAACGTAGTGGGAAGAAGCATGCTAGCACAGCACACAGGTTGGCGGGCGACAAGTGGTGTCGCGCGCGCCTTGCGGAGAAATCGGGAAATGGACGCTGCCAACATTAGCAGGTCCCCACAGTCACAGTCCGCTACACGCTGGCCTAGCCAGAAGGATATTTGAGTTGGCACGCCTGAGCTAGGCTTACCCATAATGCAAGTTGTTAACGTGGGAGCGCACCATTGGTCCCTTTTGAACAGCCGGGCCAATAGCGCCCTAGAAGATCGCCAAGAGTTAGTCTCGCCTGGCAAGGATCACCACCTTCGCCTGGCCGGAGCAGTCGATTCGCCGAGAAGGGGAAGGGCGGCAGTCAGCGGCGGGTCATTTAATTTTTCCGCCCAGAAATACACAAGGTCTTGTAGAATGGTTGCCGGGGGAGCTGGCGACAGGGGCAGAAACGTGTGCTAGTCTTTAGGGTGGCACACTTGTAATCTTACTTTTTAAATTTCGTACCTTTATGTGTGACCCCGTTGTGTTTACGTTTTAGAAAGTCGTCATTGTGGGTCAATTGACGTGAAGAATAGTTCCCCTGTCTCCTTGGGTTAATTTCCTTTTATTCGCCTTTTGTTAACCCCATTCTTTCAATTGGCAGATGGTCGCCCCAAACCCACTGCCGGCTGGATCGCAACACTCCTGGTTGCTTTAAACTGCCTGCCCATTCGACACTCACAGGCGTACAAGATATATGCATTAATTCACCGCTAGGTGCAGCACCAAGGCACTGAGGTTGCCGCGGCTTTTTAAAGGGGAAGATACCTGATACGAAGTATAGTTATGTTCGGAGGCTTAATATCGAGATTGACGGACGTGAAAACATTACACTAAGTTAGATCCTTTATTATTCTAACATCTAAAAGTATTCAGACACATACTTACGGGTAAATTTTCAGTATATAGTAAAGCAAAAATACATGTGGAGGCGATTGTTTTTAAGGGGCGAAATGTCTAACTCATTTTCCCGTAATTATGCAGACGATAATAAAAATATAACTACTTCTAACTGACTTAAATCTAACTTACATACTTAGCGAGATGAAAAGAAAAGAATAAGGGCAATAAAAGACAGGGAAAAGAAATGCCTCAGGCCCCCGAAAAAATGGGATGATGATTTATTTGGGGGCTTTGCGACATCGTGGTCATGTAGCCCCATGTACTTGGATGTGAGGTGAATTTGTCTGATAACCCGTCTTATTGTGATGTCTGTATTATACATTTTTACAGATTTTTTGGACAGATTATTTATTTTTTTACTTATTTATTTACTTACAAATTTATTTATTTATTTCCTTATTTCTTTACTTATTTATTTACGTATTTATTTACTTATTTTTATTTACTTCTTTATTTACTTACGTATTTACCTATTTAATTATTTATTAACTTATTTATTTTCTTATCTATTGATTTACTTATTTATTTACTTATTTATTTGCTTATTTATTTACTTATTTGTTTATTCACTTACATATTTATTTACTTATTTACTTACACATTTATTTATTTAATTATTTATTTTTTACTTATTTTTTGAATTATTTATTTGCTTATTTATTTACTTACTTATTTACTTACTTATTTGTTTATTTACTTACATATTTATGTATTTAATTATTTATTTTCTTATTTATTTGTTTACTTATTTATTTACTTACAAATTTATTCACGTATATATTAATTTACTCGTTTACTTACATATGTATTTATTTAATTATTTGTATACTTATTTTTTATTTACTTCTTTATTTACTTACATATTTATTTATTTATTTATTTAACTATTTATTTTCTTATTTGTTTTTTACTTATTTATTTATTTATTTTCTTATTTATTTGTTTAATTATTTACTTAATTATTTATTTGCTTATTTATTCACTTATTTATTTACATATTTATTAACTTACACATTTATATATTTAAGTATTTATTTGTTTACTTATGTATTTACTTATTTATTTGCTTATTTATTCACGTATTTATTTACTTATTTACTTACACATTTATTTATTTAATTATTTATTTTCTTATTTATTTGTTTACTTATTTATTGCTTATTTATACACTTATTTATTTACTTACATATTTCTTAAATTATTTATTTACTAACTTGCATATTTACCTACTTACATATTTATTGTCTCACGTATTTACTCAATCATTCAATCATGTACCGGTATGTATTTATTCATTTGTTAATTGCTTCCCCTGCGTCACCTTCTCTGGAAATTGCACGTAACCACATCCCACGCAGTGATTTGTCCGATGGTATCTCATGAAATGAGATTCCTCGGTATTCTAACTTGCCCTGTTCTGATTTACAAAAGGGCACGCAGCAGTACAGCATTATAAAAACATTCAGAATACATTCCAAACACAACTGCTCCATTAACATCAATACAAAACTTATGTCTGCCACAGTGCCTTGGTGCTGCTTCCTAGCGCCTTTATTTGGAAACGAGGTTGTACGCTCAAACCAATGCTGTAATCGTCGAATGGGCAGGCAGTTTAAAGCAACCAGCAGGACTGTTGCGATCCAGCCAGCGGTGCCCAAACCTCACAGGTGTATTTTCCAGAGTTGGAATCTGACAGTTCGGCGGAGAACCGTTGAACTAAAGGCAGCGTTGCCACGTATGCTACTAGCCAGCACGTGCGTACTTCCACCCTCCCGTCCTTTTCCTCATGCTCATAATATCATTAGCATCGTTATTACATTTATTACATTTTTACTCAGATGGTTTTCAAAAATCTTAAACAAAGCAATGCTTAAAACTGTTCGATGCACACTGTAAAATAAAATAATAGCCCATCAAATGGAGGAGAGGCCTAACATTGTGTAATGAATAGAAATAGCAATATTACGAATACCGGTAGCCTACAGTCATAAAGCAAAAATGTTCAAAGCGAAACGAATGAACGTGATTGTTTCCGTGTTATTTAGCAATTTATATCTCCTGTAGAATAAGTTTCAAGGCACAGGAGAGATATAAATGTATTACAAAATATACGTTCATTGTATAGGCTATTGACTCACCCACGGTCGACTCTAGAAAGGTCGGAAGGTTCAATCTGACAACACTGTAACTACGGCTATTGTCAGTCATACTTCGTCACGAGGGCCTGAACTGAAACAGCTGTTTGCTAGCAGGGGAGGCGACAAAAACTACGGAATTAATATTGGACAAACATAATGTACATGTTTAGCAAAACATCTGTTGATTTTTATTTACACATGACCAGTGTTACAATCGGAAATAAATGAATAACGTGCCTATGCAGATATTGAGTGATACGGAAATAATTTACCAACATAAAAGTGTTTAGCAAAATAAAGAAAATTATTTTGGTTTCTTTTCGTATTTTACTACTCTGAAGTATGGTAATAAAACAATTGGCGGTGTTATAATAATAATAATATGGAGTAAGTAGATGCAATTGAGGGTTATGTGATGTGAAAATGTAGGCTATCTCCCGTAACATCTTCACACTGTAGGCCTATAGGCTAATAAACCCTCGATTCCGCCGCACATATATGTAGATAATTTACTACCATTATAGAAATAATCTGTTGCTGCTGGTATTCCATAACTGTATCAGATTACTTCTGTTTCCTTCCTAAAGTGCTGCAACTTTCTCTTCCCATAACCAAGTTTGCTGACATCAACAGCATCATTCCTTCCCTGTGAATAATTGTTTAGCAATACAGTGGCAATAACTGAAAGTATTTTTTCACTTAATTGACTAATTTATGCCATCTACAAACCATTTCGAAGGTTCTCTAATCCAGGTCTGGCGCAGAATTTCGTCATTTGGGAACCTAAACACTGGTGTGTAGCCTCCCTTACTTGGTTAATTTGCATTACAGTTGGGGATACAACGTGTAACGGTGCCGAAACATTCCAGGAAAATCAAAGTTTAAAACATGAAGTACGATATGTGATAATTCCATGTACCGTAGGCATTTAAAAATACCATATTTGCCAGATACAAAGCACACTCGTCAGTGTGTTCTCGATTAGGGATTACAGTAAAAAAAACTCATCTGGAAGGGTAGTATAAACGCTACTATAAAGCGTATAAATGTAAAAAGCGTATGAAACAAAATATAGATGAAATATCCCTATGAGATAAGCAAGAACACCTGCCAGACTGAACGTTCCCTCGTGTTCCCGCCTGACAAGGGTATGACTGATGAACATGTTGCCAAGTCTTAGCCTTCCGACCTGTCTAGAGTCGACCGTGACTCACCCTTTAGAAGACAGAAGCTAATCACTGGGAAAAGGTTCTATCCCATCCATATCATCAACATCATCATCTCGGTCCTCTCCATCACTGGATTCCGCACTGGTGGGTGAGGAATCGCCGAGGGAAATTATGAGGTCGACCACAGCTGTGTCAATAACACCTTCACGTTCCCGCGCTTTGCTTAATACTCTTTCCACATGCGACACCACCTTCGCCCATTTTTCAGCTGTCAACACCCTCATCCTAATCGCAACCTATGCTGCCAAGACCTGTACCATGGAAAAAGTTGTCCAACCTATCGCGTCACCACTCGCAAACAAAAAGAAAGTTACGGGTAACCTTTATCTATTTCACACGAAACACTACATAAATAAATAACGGACACTAATGAATTATAAATATAAGTATAAAGTATAAATAAGTATAAATCTTACACGAGAAAGTAATTAACTAATTAATTCAATACAATTATAACGCAGCAATCTCATACAAATTGTGTGCACTCGGGAGGCAACCAAACTAGGGACTGGTCAAGTGACAAACACGTGGCCAAATAGCGTCATTCAAATTGGCAGCGCTGTATAGTTTCCATGGCAACAAGCCTTGCGTGGGATCTAGTCGTCAACTGTTTTTGCCCACTGGCGCCGAACTGTCAGAATCCAACCCTGGATAATAATACTTTTTTTTTTTTTTGTAGTTATGGTTACGTTCTTAACCTTGTTATTGGGTAAATGCTATGCGCTCTGCCCATTAAACCTCCCTTACAAAAAGAGGTGGAAGGAGAAGATCTGTCATTACTCTTTGTATCCGAATTATTTTACTTTTGGTCCGGTCAAATCCAGTGTTTTTGGTAGAAAATCATGTAGTGCAGATAGACGTCGGGTAAGATCACTAGAGTTATTACAGATAGATTAAGTACGGCAATGGTTTGTTTGTTCTAAAATTCGCAATGTACTTTATAGGGTTTTCTTGGATTCTTTTAGGAAATGTATTAACCGAAATGCCTATTATACCGATCTGGAAAGGAAGGTTAGGGATGCCATTGCACCTCGGATTTCAAAACAATGTAGATACCTTTTCTATGTTCATGATCATGAAATTTTTATAGCTTGCATTAAGTGGAACTCTTGTTCTTGTTGCAAAACACTGAGGCTAAACATTTCTGTTTGTGTAGTTGACACTTCCTCAGATGTTTGCAATTGTGGTGCAATGTGTCCCAACATTCTTGGTGTGCAATGTTCCAAATTTGAAATTGGATGAAATGCTGAAAAGTAGAATATGTTATTGTACAACCTGTCTGCCGGTGTAGTTCGGAGTTATATTATATATGTTTTTTTTATAGGTGCGAATTCAACATTTCATTAATGCTTTGGCTAGAACAGCATGTCCTGTGCTGAGCCTGCAGCCAAAAGAAGAAAGGAAGAGGCTATGGGAGCAAAGAATCTTGGTAATACTATCATAAAGTTGATCTGCAAGATAATTGAAAGTTCCTTGCTACAAATTTGTGTGATCAAACAGGGGACAATTCAAACTTATTTGGTATTGAATATTGGGTCTGTAATATCTAGTTACGGTTTATGGAATACACGGTAGGCCTATCATACTCGACATGGATAACACCAACATCAAACTATTACCTTCTTTTTGCCCCGTGTCCGATTAACTACAGACCAGTTTCGATCGTTCCGATTCTATCAAAAGCAGGGTTGGCAAAATAGCAGTAAAAAAACCCAACATTAAAACAGTTTTTTTTGTTTTAAACAGTTTTTTTGTTTTGTTTTGTTTTAAACATTTTTTTTTTTAAATTCTGAACATGTTTTAAACAGTGTAATAAAATGCTGTACTTTTAATAGGCCTACTGAAATATAAATACTTTAAGAGATCATCTTGACCAGAGTTGTATGGTAAGTAATAAACCAACATTTACAACTGAAACTCAGCCAGCAGGGAAATTTAGTTACCAGCTAGGAATTTTGGCTGCCATGTTCGAAGTTTTGTCACTGACAATGCTGCCAATATGGGGAAAATGAGGGATGAAGTGGCAAAAAAAGATATCAAAGAAGTGATAACTTATGGTTGTTCAGCTCACCTGCTTAATCTGTTAGCATATGACTTGGAGGTGGTTGGCATTACAGAACATGTTAAATTATTAAATACCGGTACTTCTGGAACACTCACTTTGCAGCAGCCAAGTACAAACAGGCTGGCGGAACAGCTCTTACTCTTCCTACGGATGTACGCTGGAATTCTTGGTAGCGGTTCACTTTAGACCATCCTTTGTATAAATATTTAAAAAACTGAAATTACCTGATTTAATAGTCGGGAGGATATCAGGAGAGGATTGAGTATTAGATGTTCACTGCTCCGCTGTCATAGACCCGCCATCCCGCCCAAATAGCGACAAGACTTATATAGTTTAAATCGAAGTTCTCACCCCCATGTTTCTCACTGAGTCAGTATTGCCAACCACACACGTTTGGTACTATTTCGCACGTGATGTATGAAATCACTAAGTGAACTTAATTAGTGTTTATTTATGTATTTATAATGTTTTACTTGCAAAAACAGACCTAACCTGGGGCTTATGCCCCAGACCCCCTTGCTTGTGGTACTAGCATTAATTTTCGACCAGGCAGTACCTAACCTAGTAGCGGTCATAAATTGTATGTTATTAATGTTTTACATACAAAAACAGACCTAACCCCTTGCTTGTAGTACTAGCAGTAATTTTCCACAAGACAGTGCCTAACTTAGTAGCGAAGGTGTGTGGTGAATTTCTTTATTCAAGTTGGTAACGTAGTCACATGATCGACTTTCGGGTGTCACATGACTGTCAAAGATGGTGTCCGTAAGTGAAGAAAGTGAAGAAAAATTGCATTCTTTCCGGGAAATAACAATTATTGCGGTGCAGCAGTGGCTATTGAGTATGAAGAGATTGTGAAACGACTCCCAACAACTCCCCAAAAGGTATGCATATTATAAATGATATATTTTCAATAAGCTAAGGTGTTAAAATTTGTTAAATGTGATGAAAAGGGAGGATGGTCTAAAGTGAACAATAAATGAATTCTTTAGCTGACTCTCTAGAGTCCTATTTGGGTAACTGGCATATTATTGTCAAAGTCTGCACTAAAAATCGAAGTGCCATTGAACCAATTATAAGTGCAAAGGTAAATGATATCAATATGAAACAAAATGTTCAAGACTATCTCAAAAAACTTAAGACTGCATCAGTCTCATTAGATAAGATGCAGCGTGATGACTGTACCATTGGGGAAGCAGTAGAGGTTTGTCTTGACCTGCTCAATTTTTTCATAAAGGAGAACAGTCCCAATAACCTCAAGAAATTCATGAAACGATTTAACACCGCTGTAACTGATACCCATCACCTTGCCAATCTCATGGATCCACACTATTAAGGACAGAGACTGAGTGAAGAACAATATCATTCTGCTATGGAGTATGTTGAAGCTTACCACCCATATGCAATGCCCGACTTAATTAAGTACAAAGCAAAATATGCACTCTTCAAGGAATACCTGTTTGGTCCGGTTGTAGTATATATCCCGAGTCCCGGGGTTTAGTGAGCTTTTGGTGATCTCAATGACGTCACCTATGACGTGGTAAAAATACTTACCTGATTGGTGAGTTGAAATTCATTTTCTCGATTGTGATTGGCCAGCTCATGTGCGCCAGCTGATATGCGCAGTGCTTGTCAGGCGCCATTTTGAAACTTAGTCGTCGGGGAGATTTTGAAATGCTCGGTTGCGATACTTATGCGTTGCGAAAATAAATTAAAATAAGATTTAGGTATGGTATACCGTAATGTGGATGGTATATTTATAGTGATTGTGGTATTTTTGATGGTTGGTAGTGTGTATGTAAGAAGGTAGTGTCTGTGCATGTGAATTACACCTAATGAAGTTGCTGTTGGACTCCGGTGTCAAATGGGGTAAGTGTTGTATTTCTTCATATGCTTATTACAGTGCTTCTGGTAGTTGAAGGATCAACATCCCATGGATTTTTTTCTGTGTATCGCGATTGTTTGAAAATTAGGTGAAATGGAAAATTTTCGCCCGCGCAGAAAAAGTAATGATCGGACAAATTTGCCATTTCTGCTAATTTTCAAGCAATAGCGCTACGTAGAAAAAAAGTAAAGAAGCTAGTGGGGCACTGTTCACACCAAACCATTGGTCTGGGCGGTTAGGCTGTAACCATTGTCAAAACCATTGGATTAGACGCAACAAAGGTTAGAAGTCTGTGGGTAGGTGTGCGGCAGCTAGTTGGGCACTGTTCACACTAAACCATTGGTCTGGGCGGTTAGGCTGTGACCATTGTCAAAACCATTGGATTGGACGAAACGAAGGTTAGAAGTCTATGGGTAGGTGTGCGGCAGCTAGAGGGGCACTGTTCACACTAAACCATTGGTCTGGGCGGTTAGGCTGTAACCATTGTCAAAACCATTGGATTGGACGCAACGAAGGTTAGAAGTCTGTGGGTAGGTGTGCGGCAGCTAGTGGGGCACTGTTCACTCTAAACCATTGGTCTGGGCGGTTAGGCTGTAACCATTGTCAAAACCATTGGATTGGACGCAACAAAGGTTAGAAGTCTGTGGGTAGGTGTGCGGCAGCTAGTGGGGCACTGTTCACACTAAACCATTGGTCTGGGCGGTTAGGATGTGACCATTGTCAAAACCATTGGATTGGACGCAACGAAGGTTAGAAGTCTGTGGGTAGGTGAGCGGCTGCTAGTGGGGCACTGTTGACACTAAACCATTGGTCTGGGCGGTTAGGCTGTAACCATTGTCAAAACCATTGGATTGGACGCAACGAAGGTTAGAAGTCTGTGGGTAGGTGTGCGGCAGCTAGTGGGGCACTGTTCACACTAAACCATTGGTCTGGGCGGTTAGGCTGTAACCATTGTCAAAACCATTGGATTGGACGCAACGAAGGTTAGAAGTCTGTGGGTAGGTGTGCGGCAGCTAGTGGGGCACTGTTCACACTAAACCATTGGTCTGGGCGGTTAGGCTGTGACCATTGTCAAAACCATTGGATTGGACGCAACGAAGGTTAGAAGTCTGTGGGTAGGTGTGCGGCAGCTAGTGGGGCACTGTTGACACTAAACCATTGGTCTGGGCGGTTAGGCTGTAACCATTGTCAAAACCATTGGATTGGACGCAACGAAGGTTAGAAGTCTGTGGGTAGGTGTGCGGCAGCTAGTGGGGCACTGTTCACACTAAACCATTGGTCTGGGCGGTTAGGCTGTAACCATTGTCAAAACCATTGGATTGGACGCAACGAAGGTTAGAAGTCTGTGGGTAGGTGTGCGGCAGCTAGTGGGGCACTGTTCACTCTAAACCATTGGTCTGGGCGGTTAGGCTGTAACCATTGTCAAAACCATTGGATTGGATGCAACGAAGGTTAGAAGTCTGTGGGTTGGTGTGCGGCAGCTAGTGGGGCACTGTTCACACTAAACCATTGGTCTGGGCGGTTAGGCTGTAACCATTGTCAAAACCATTGGATTGGACGCAACGAAGGTTAGAAGTTTGAGGGTAGGTGCAGCCTTTGGCTGTGGCCACAGAGGGGCACCAAAAATCAATTCCTCTAGGCAAGTGAGGCTGTAACTATTGACAAAAACCGTGTGTGTGTGTGAAATATTAAAATTGGACGGAAATGGCAAATTTGTAATGGGTATCGCGATCTTTATTTGCGTAGCGCGATTGCTTGAACATGAGTAGAAATGGCAAATTTGTGATGGGTATCGCGATCTTAATTTTTCATTGCGTAGCGCGATTGCTTGAAAAAGAGCTGAAATGGCGAATTTGCGATGGGTATCGCGATCTTTATTTTCCACTGCGTAGCGCGATTGCTTGAAAATGAGCTGAAATGGCGAATTTGTGATGGGTATCGCGATCTTTATTTTTCACTGCGTAGCGCGATTACTTGAAAAAGAGTTGAAATGGCGAATTTGTGATGGGTATCGCGATCTTTATTTTTCATTGCGTAGCGCGATTGCTTGAAAATGAGTAGAAATGGCAAATTTGTAATGGGTATCGCGATCTTAATTTTTCACTGCGTAGCGCGATGGCCTGAAAAAGAGCTGAAATGGCGAATTTGTGAGGGTATCGCGATCTTTATTTTTCATTGCGTAGCGCGATTGCTTGAAAATGAGTAGAAATGGCAAATTTGTGTTGGGTATCGCGATCTGAATTTTCCACTGTGTAGCGCGATTGCTTGAAAAAGAGCTGAAATGGCGAATTTGTGATGGGTATCGCGATATTTAATTTTCATTGCATAGCGCGATTGCTTGAAATTGAGTAGAAATGGCAAATTTGTGATGGGTATCGCGATCTTAATTTTTCACTGCGTAGCGCGATTGCTTGAAATAGAGCTGAAATGGCGAATTTGTGATGGGTATCGCGATCTTTATTTTTCACTGCGTAGTGCGATTGCTTGAAAATGAGCTGAAATGGCAAATTTTTGATGGGTATCGCGATCTTTATTTTCCACTGCGTAGCGCGATTGCTTGAAAAAGAGCTGAAATGGCGAATTTGTGATGGGTATCGCGATCTTTATTTTTCATTGCCTAGCCCGATTGCTTGAAAATGAGTAGAAATGGCAAATTTGTGTTGGGTATCGCGATCTTAATTTTCCACTGCGTAGCGCGATTGCTTGAAAAAGAGCTGAAATGGCGAATTTGTGATGGGTATCGCGATCTTTATTTTTCATTGCGTAGCGCGATTGCTTGAAATTGAGTAGAAATGGCAAATTTGTGATGGGAATCGCGATCTTAATTTTTCACTGCGTAGTGCGATTGCTTGAAAATGAGCTGAAATGGCAAATTTTTGATGGGTATCGCGATCTTTATTTTCCACTGCGTAGCGCGATTGCTGGAAAAAGAGCTGAAATGGCGAATTTGTGATGGGTATCGCGATCTTTATTTTTCATTGCCTAGCCCGATTGCTTGAAAATGAGTAGAAATGGCAAATTTGTGTTGGGTATCGCGATCTTAATTTTCCACTGCGTAGCGCGATTGCTTGAAAAAGAGCTGAAATGGCGAATTTGTGATGGGTATCGCGATCTTTATTTTTCATTGCGTAGCGCGATTGCTTGAAATTGAGTAGAAATGGCAAATTTGTGATGGGAATCGCGATCTTTATTTTTCACTGCGTAGCGCGATTGCTTGAAAAAGAGCTGAAATGGCGAATTTGTGATGGGTATCGCGATCTTTATTTTTCACTGCGTAGTGAGATTGCTTGAAAATGAGCTGAAATGGCAAATTTTTGATGGGTATCGCGATCTTTATTTTTCACTGCGTAGCGCGATTGCTTGAAAAAGAGCTGAAATGGCGAATTTGTGATGGGTATCGCGATCTTTATTTTTCACTGCGTAGTGCGATTGCTTGAAAATGAGCTGAAATGGCAAATTTTTGATGGGTATCGCGATCTGTACTTGAGCAGGGGAGCTCAAGTAAAGATCGCGATACCGGCTTTTTTTAAAAAATGCGGTGAAATGTGGATCTTTTTCTGTGTATCGCGATTGTTTGAAAATGAGGTGAAATGGCAAATTTTTTGATGGGTATCGCGATCTTTACTTGAGCGGGGGGGCTCAAGTAAAGATCGCGATACCCATCCCGTTTTTCACGTTTTTTGTTGTTCCCCACCCAAAACCCCCTATTCCCCAGGCTTTTCCCGTAAGCTTGCTAGAGGAGTATTTCGTGACGTCATTGATGACGTCACGGAAGCCGCCATTTTGTTTTAGGGGAATTTGGTGCCGCCGGGACTCGCGATCTATACTAATCCCTTTGGTCCTGCAATACTAAAAGAAATTAAACCCCTGACATGGTGGGTGGCACTGCAGAATAACATTCATCACACAACTTCAGGCCTAGCACATCAGCTGCATAGTGCAGTTGCTTCATCACCTGGGATAGAACGTCTTTTCACCACTTTTGGGTTTGTGCATAGCAAAGTCTGAACTCAACAAGAAACCTGTTGAATAAAGACAAAATGGTAGTGACATTTGGATTTATAATATTTTCAATACATCCCTATATTTTCTGATGGATGTTCGCTTGCAAAAATTTTTAACAAGGACATCAAAACCATTACAAAATCACTCTATAAACTTTATATTATTACGTAAAACCTTCAGTAGAAGGCTGAGAAGACCACTGTACTCTACTGTATTGCAAAAAACAAAACAAAATCTTCTAAAGAAACATATTTTAGACGGTTGTTTGAAGCATTGAGTTTAAAACTAATTTTAAACAATGTGCATTGTTTTAAACAGTTTTAAACACGCTGTTTAAAACATGTTTTAAACATGCCAACCCTGATCAAAAGTCATTGATACGTTACTGCATGAAAACGCAACTATTGAAGTACATTGAAACAAAAAAATTATCAATGCTCAGTTCAGATTCAGGGCAGGGAAATCAACCGTCAAAGCTGTAGACATTTTCATCAACGAGATTATAGCCATTTCGAGTCCCAATTAATTACTTGCATTACACTCATTGACCTCAGTAAGGCCTTCGACACTATTTCCCATGAAATTTTATTTTCTAAGCTAAAATACTATGGAATTGATGGCCTACAGTTATCATTAATAAAATCGTACCTTGATAACGGAAGACAAAATAATGGTCTTAATTGAAAACCAATTATCAGACATACTCAAAATTGAAACCGGAGTTATTCAAGGATCAGTAATCAGCCCGTTTCTATTTTTAGTGTATATTAATGACCTCCCACATAACATGCCAGGCAAATCTGTTCTATATGCTGACTACAGCACCTTAATAACATTGGATGAAAATCTGAAAACTTTTCAGGACAAAAACACAGACATGGTAGAAAACTCCATCACATGGTTACACAGCAATAAATTGGTCTTAAATAGTAATAAAACAGAAACAATATATTTTTACTTGAGTAAGTTGAAACCAGAAGTGATGGAAAACACATCCGTTAAGCTGCTAGGAATTTATTTAGATCCCAAATTGAACTGGAGCAATCATGCGCAACAACTATGTAAGCAACTGTCCAGAGTAATTTTCTTATTGAACAAACTTAGGACTTGTGTCAGTAAGAGCAAAATGTTAGATGCATTCACATCTGGTTTATGGTATAATACTTTGGGGGAAATCTTCAGGGGCTCAGGCAGTTTTTTAATAGACAAAAGAAAGCAGGTGTAGAAAGAGAATTCCAGACAATGAGTCATGCATGCCTGTATTCAGGGAGCTGAAAATAATGACACTCTTTGGAATATTCATATACCACTGTCTTAAGAGACATTAAAGAAAACCAGAGTAACTACACGGTAAGGGGAGAGCTACATCAACATAACACAAGAAATACACATTATATTGACACACCCCCAGGTAAGGCTAAAGAAACCCCAAAACTACCATAATTACACAGGTATCAAGCTATTTAACAATACAACCCACAACTTTCTGGAATTCGAAGAAAACTTGAGGCACCTCCAGATTGAATGATTATAGCATGTAGGGAAAATATAGGCTGGATCATATCTTGTAATAAATTTGTATTTAATTAGATGCACAATTGTAAACATGTTTCTTTTTTCTTGGTTTATTCTTAACTAATACCTTTATGTATAGCTTGAGTATTTGTATTTTTGACGTCGATTGCAACACAAAGTTGTTTAACAACAATAAAATTTGATTTGATTGATTTGACATGCAATTCACCGGCTTCGGTGGCGTAGTTGATAGAATGCTGAGCTTCTATGCCCGAGATCGCGGGTTCAAACCCGGCCGAAGACGTCGTTTTTTTTAAGAGCGTTAAAAATCCTTAAGTGTGCCTTCCTTCGGAGGGGAAGTAAAAGCCGGCGGGCCCATAGATTTATGGCATGTTAAACAACCTAAATTTCTAGGTTAGATTTGATTAACTTCTCTAAGGTCCAACGTTCGCCGCCAGGTGCTGGTTGCAGTGGCATCTAGTAGCCAATTTCGCGGTTAGGTGTCGTTGATGGTAGCATTTGGTAGCAATAGTAGGAACTACTTGAAATTGATTGTCTGCAGTCCTTACCCGAATTACAGGTTACACTCATTAATATAGTACTGCCATCACAATTAAAACCGGTTATCAGACAGATTCTACACACACCCAAAGTACACGGGGCTACTTGACCGCATTGTCGCAGCCCCTAAACTGAGGAACCAATCAACACGAGTAAATCAACATGGCAATTGCCATATTAATTTTGGAGGTGATCAAATCCTGGCTTTTACACTTCCACCTGGCATATTATTGAAAATATACAGTAGAGCGTCGTTTATCCGGAAGTGCTCCGGATAACGATTTTTCCGGATAATCAAACATGCGTTTATATCATAGGAAAAAACATGCACAGTACATTATGGTCATAACCACCAAGCTTCTCATTTAACTGCAACGCTTTCTCACATAACAAAGGTCCAGAAATGGGATCTCCCTTACTTCTTGTCTGAATAAACCATAAGTACACCGCTTCTTCAAATATTTTATCCCTAGCTGATCTCATGGTTCTACTCTTTTTAGACCCTTCTTCACTATCTAACTTCGATGCTTAATTCAGAATTTCAACTTTCCTTTCTTCAAATCATAAATTGTGGATTTTCTAACACTAAGTTTCATTAGACACTGCACACTCTCACCTTTATCCAGTTCATTAATGATCTCCACCTTCTTCTCAATGGATAAAACATTGCGATTTTGTTTTTCTTTTTTGTCACTCGTAGAAGCCATTTTCACAACGTAATACAGTACACACACTCACATACTGTAACACATTGAAACATTATAGAGTAAACGAACGGATGGTGACATAAAGAAACAACAGTTGAAAACGAAAACTGACTCACTACTGTAGGCAGCGCGTGCTATTCAGTCTTTTTTTTTTGCTCGTCCGGATAATTGACGTTCCGGTTGTTTGATGTCCGGATAAACAACGTTCTACTGGAATTGTTTTTCACATTCTGGGAGTCATTAGGAATTGAAATTACTGTCAATTATCACTGCTGCACCGGAAATATTTGTTATATTACGTGAATAAATGTTTTTATTTCTTTCTCGTTCAACGACGGCAGCTATGTTTGAGGCGCATGAGGTTCTTCATTATTCTGACGCACACATTGACTACAATTCATTGTTGCCGACATGTGGAATACAAAATACTCCACAAGACACACGTAATGTTGTAATTATGTAAGAACGCAGTAATTGGCAAAACCATTGGTCTGGATATATAGATTATTGGTGCGTGACAAAAATCAGGGGTGTTTATATTAGTGTGGGCTGTGCTACCTAACAATTATTGGTCTGGATGAAAATACTGAAAGTTATTGAGGTAGAGTTTTAACAAACATGAAATTCAATTTTAATAACTATCTCACAACTCACACAATCCATGTCAAACTTAGACTGGAACTTGGCGGCACTTTTTTGTTTTACGATACCGGATGAAGTAGTGCCGTGGGGTTGGCACTACTGTACTTGTTCCTAAATCAGGCGTATAATGGCAGACTCAGCTGGAAATTCTTGTATATAGGTCATGATCAAAAAAGGGGATGGTAGGTGGGTTATAGGCAGCAGAGGATTGAACGTCTATTACTACATCATCTTTAGATTTTTTTCCCGACCATTACCACTGGTATTTTGGCTAATTTCGGTAGTTAAGAGTTGTAATTATGTAAGAACGCAGTAATTGGCAAAACCATTGGTCTGGATATATAGATTATTGGTGCGTGACAAAAATCAGGGGTGTTTATATTAGTGTGGGCTGTGCTACCTAACAATTATTGGTCTGGATGAAAATACACACCGTGAGAACATGTGTATAAAAAAAATTGAGTAATGAAATTAGCCAAAGTACCTTTAGTAATGGTATCTGGAGATGATAAATTAATAGATGTTGACTCGTCCGCTGTCGTAGACCCACCTAGCCATCCCAAATAGCAACACTACTTATATAGTTGAAATGAAGTCTCTAGAAGACATCTTTCTCACGAAGTAAGGAATGCCAACCCCACGCATTTGGTACTATTTCGCACCGGGTATACAAAGAAACAAAAGAGCGTCGATAATGTAATATACTATTGCGCCAAATCCAACTCGTCAGTCGTACTTTAACCATGGATTGTGTGGCATGTGAAATTACTTCATAAATTCTATCTTATTAATGTTTTACATACAAAAACAAACCTAACCTGGGGCTTACGCCCCAGACCCCCTTGCTTGTGGTACTAGCAGTAATTTTTGGCCAGGCAGTACTTTACGTCTTTACGTGTGAAATGGTGAAAGGTGAATTTTGTATGCGACATGTTGGTAACGTAGTCACATTTCCGTCTGTCGAGTGTCCAAGATGGCGTCCGTAGTGAAACGAACACGATAAAAATTCTTTATTTTTGTAAAAAAAAAAACATTATTGGGGTGCAGCAGTTGTAGTTGAGATTGTGAAACGACTCCCAACAACTCCAAGAAAGGTATGTAAATCATAAATCCTATATTTTCAATAATATACCTCGTTAAAAGTTACGAAAAGGCATGTTCTCACGGCGTGCAGAATTACCCTTCCCTTGACCTGAATCAAAGTAAAGAATTCTTTAACCACTTAAATTAGCCAAAATACCTGTAGTAATGTTAGGGAAAAAATCTGGAGATGATATAGTAATAGAAGTTTACTCCTCCGCCGTCTAACACCCTTCCGCCGTCCCGAATTTTATCTTGATATATAGGTGAAATTCCAGCTGTGACTGCCATTTTGTGTGATTGTTACTGTCAAGTACAGTATTGCTTATGGTGCTACTTTGGTTTTTGACAATGGTTACAGCCTAACGCATCCAGATCGATGGCTTTTTGTCACTCATTGTAACCTTCGTTTTGTCCAATTCAATGGTTACAGGCTAACATGTCCAATCCAATGGTTTTTGACATTGGTTACAGCCTAACACGATCATATCGATGGTATTTTGTCAACTGTGCCCCGCTAGCACGTTACATGTGTCGTGTGGTGTAATTTGTATCGGACATGTTGGTGACAGTGATGGGACGTAATATGACGTCAATTGCAGGCGATAGAGTTGGAAACATTGTGAAAATAGAAGGATGTATGGACCAGAAGCACTACTACCGCATACTTCAGTATCATACAATACCATGTGGATAGGGAAAGGGTTTACATTACAACAGGATAATGACCCAAAACATCGGTCAGCGTATTGTACGAAGTACATTGCAGCATAGGAAAAGCAAAAAGTACTGAGGGATATGGTCTGGCCATCCCAAAGCCCCGATTGTAATCCCATTGAAATGGTCTGGTATGAAGTGGACATACGTATCATAATTATATCCAGCAAGGAACATTTTTGGAACGTTGTTACGGATGTGTGGAATCATATACACTCACAATACCTACAAAAACTGATTGACCACATGCCTAGAGATTGTGAGGCTGTCATTAAATCCAAGGAAGGATACTTTGATGAATGTAAAATCTAATTATTCTGTTTGTCTTACATTTGTGTAAGTGTATATAACATAATTATATATTTGTAGAAATAAAGTTTTTGTGTTCATTTCTGAAATACTAAACAATAGTCATGGTGTATTGAAATTAATGAGCTGCAGTGTATATGTTATCACAACAATACAGTATATTTACCCCAAATATGTAATTTTTTCTTTGTTCGATATTGAAACTGCGAAATGTGTTATTTTCTCCCTAAAATGCTAAATATCAATGGAATGCTGGTAATACGATGTCTAAAAGAAAAACATTTTGTTTAGGGAATAGGCAGAAAACTGGACCTGTGTGCTACCAAGAGAAAAAATTGGAAGTTAAGAAAATGATCCAGACAGAAAAAGAGAAATCGAAACAAGAGCTAGCTAACAAAATACAATCAGACAATACCAGGAAAATGCTTTACAGTATCATAAGAAATAAAAGGAAAACAGCAGAGGAAATTAAATCCATTGAATGCAGTAATGGCGTTATAGCATATAACTTAGATAATATAACGGCAGAATTCCAAATACATTTCGATAATCAACACAAATGGAAAAACCACCACAAGTGAGGTGGAAGGATGATTCTGTTTTCTCAATTCCAATGAAATAGAGGATATACCTTGGGGGGAAGTTGAACAAGCTATTAAGAAAATGAAAAGCAACAGATTGGCAGGGATAGATGAGTTTAACATAAACATGATAAAGACACTTGGACCAATAGGAGTACAATGGATGTACAGAGTTTTAAGAGCCATATGGAAGGAAAATGATATACCCGATGATTGGAAAAAATTAGTGATTATCCCCCTATTTAAAAAGGGCGATTGGAAACAATGCAAGAATTACGGAGCCTTCACTCTCCTCTCCCATGGTCTCAAGATCTATGAATCATTGTTATTAGGAAAGATCAAGAAAATAATAGAACAAGATCTTGACGAGGAACAACATGGATTCCGACCAGGGCGGTCCACTGTGGATCTCATCTTAGCTACCAGAATGCTATTTGAGAAATATTGGGAAAGAAACAAGACTGTTATAGTTGTCTTCCTTGATATAAAGAAAGTGTATGACCATATCCCTCGTCATCACATTTGGGAAGTACTGCTAAAGAAGGGTGTTCCAGAAGGCTTAGTGGCCCGAGTAAAACAATTGTTTGCGGGCACCAAGTGTTGTGTCCGAGTTCAAGACAGAAGATCGGGCTGGTTTGAAAATAGAAGTGGAGTTCAGCAAGGGAGTTGCTTGTCTCCTCTTCTTAAGTTGGTTAAGACTAGAGATATGACATCCAATGCCATGGTGTGGGGAGAAAAGGAAGATGACATACAATAACGACTAAATTGGTGGAAGGCAGGTTTGGACAAGTTTGTATGTCAGCCAAACTAAAACCCTATGTTTGGTGATGAGCAGGGAAAGCAAACCCATCAAGCTGAAATTGGAACAACATGACATCGAAATAGTTCAACATTTTAAAAACCTTGGCAGTGGTTTGTCGACACATAACAGGTTAACCCAAGAAACCAGCAGTAGGGTTCAAGCAGCTGCAAACCTTTACAACTCTGTTTCACAGCTTTTATGGGACAAAATCTTTCCTCAGGAAGCTAAAACATCACTGTACAAATCCTACTTACTCTTCATATTGACCTATCTTTTTAAAGTTTGCATACTTTTAATGAATTTTAAAGAAGGATTGTAACATTTCAACATGTATGCATATCTTTGTGACAGTGCTCAATGTTTTTTATGTATTTTGCTGGGACAAGACATAGTCAGCTGATGAAGGGCTGATGATAGTCCGAAACATGTACTGTATCTAGTTTTTAAGTAAATGCAATAAGGTATTGATAGGCGGAACCGCTAATTTGAATAAACAAACTAGAAGCTGCTATAATGACTCACCATTACAAAAGCCAGATACAACCAATTGAGATGAAATTTCTAAGATCAAGTATTCAGAAGACCAGACGACAAAATTAGGAATGAGTCAGTCCGCCTAAAGCTAGGGGTGAAAAGAAGTGTGCTTTACATTCTTGAAGATGCCCTCTAGTAGAACCGCCGAAGCCTATTTCAAAAGGGAGATAATTGGCAAGAGACCGAGAGGTAGACCTCGAGATGGGTGGATGAAGCAGGTCCACAGAGCTTTGACTAAGAGGAGTGTAGAATGGAGGACAGTGGTGGAAGAATGGTGGCAGGACAGACAGCTATGGAAGGGGCTTGTTTATTCCCACAACTGCCCTGCTGGAGTGGAGAATCGATGATGATGAGTTTAAAATTAATTGAAATAGTTCCACTATCTGTTGTTTGATAGAAAATAAGAAATCTAAAATATAAATCAGACACGGCATAACAAAGTCCCTTCTGGAGCTTGATTGCTTGAAGTCCTGAAATTGTGAAAACAATGTTCTGCTTATACTTTGGAAACAACATAAGTTTCACAGGTTAGTGAGAAAAGGGCTATGGTAGTCGTAGAGAATATTTGTTGAAGTAAATGTTACGTTAGGTCCTAAACACAGAAAATACGAGTATAATTCATTTGAGTTTGTTCTTTCAAAAAAAGTAAACCCTAGAATAAATTGTTTGATGTTCCTCCGAATGTTTCTATAGAGTTCATAATTTAACCAAATCTATGCACCGTCCACACAGTTATTACGCGCGCTTGCACCTGACTTTTTTATTTCACCACTTGGAACATTTTATTTCTCTGCTAGAAGAATTGCTGAGTTTTAATTCACCGGCCGTGAAAGCCAATATACCATCTTTTTGGAAGCCTTCATAGGGACGTTAAGGTTGCTTGAACTTATAGTTCTCGCAGTAAAGTAGTGCAGTTGCACTCTATACAAAGGGAGGTAGCGTGCAGTTCGTTACTCCTGTGGGGGTCTGGGCGGGGACACCAAGAGCCCGCTGATGAGCCAGCTTGGTGTCCTAGGTGAAACCCCACACAAGACACGGCACAAACCTAGAAGAATTGCTGAGTTTTGAACAATCTTTTTTTCAATTGTTTGATCGTCGGCCATAGGCTAGTAGAATGTACCACAGGCAATTGCCGTATCTGTAACAACAAGCATAATACCTTGTTCCATAGGGTCTAAGAGGGCCATCGTATGAGTACAAATTCAAGTGATTTCTGGCCTCATCAACAGACATACTGGACTGTGAAGGATAACTACAATCACGTAGACGTTCTTCTGTCAACAGCTGTAGTAAGAGTAACGGAATATAGAGGGAAAACATTCGAGTGCAGAGCGTTACTTGACAGTGCCTCTCAAATGAATTTTATGTCTAAGTCCTTAGCTGACCGCATGGGAATAACATTAGGTCGTCAGTTATTCCCATAAGTGGCATCTGCGATGTCCAGGCTGCTGAATCATCACATCTTTGTCAAATTCATGTCTCATCTAGGATTTCCGATTACAATGTGCATGCAGTTTGTGGTGTGTTACCTCATATTACAGGCCTGCTTCCAACAACACCCTTCGACAGTTCGGATTGGCAAATGCCTGCAGACATTGAATTAGCTGATCCCCATTTCAACAAACCGGATCAAGTCGACCTTCTCTTAGGAGCATCCATATTCTTTTATTTGCTCTACAGTGGTCAATTCAAGCAAGAGAATCATCCTACTATACAGAACACAGCATTTGGATGGGTGTTGGCTGGTAGAATACCATCACAATCTATCAAGCCTGAAAAGAGACAGGTGATGACTTGCTTTATCCGTAATGATGTACTTCACAAACAAGTTGATCAATTCTGGCAACAAGGAAATAAGGATGGTGAAGCAGAGTCTTCGGGCTCCGTGTCGGGCAAGTTGAGTGAAGAGTGGTTGAAGGAACTGCAGGCCAAGCAAGCCGAGAGGCGAATCAAGAAGATGAACGGTGCGGCGGACTCGACTGGTCCGTTAAGGTCCTTGCATCCTGTTTAGAAAACATTCACATCCACACAGTGTCCCCCAAAGTCGAATCCCTTGTGAATACTGCCGAGTGTGATTTGCGGCTCTCTAAAAGTACACTGAACAATTCCGTCAAGTCCCCGACATTCCCAGTTCCTACGACAACAGGCAATCCGACTTTGCCTGCCCCATCTCAAACTATGACCTATGATAGTGCAAATGACTTCCTATCCAGCAAACTTATGTGAGAACCGTTTCGACAATGGTTTTCACACAGGCGTGTTGTCTGTAAAGAAGCGTAAAAACAGTACGTCCTCCATCGATTGTCTGGACCAGGACGTGGTAGACGGAAACGTGACGATCGTGAGTCAACTGGACGCCACACAAGCATCGGTATTGACGCCAGGGATGTTCGCAGAAAAAGTGTGAAGAAGAAGAAGAAGAATGTGACGTTCTGTGGCAAGATGATCGTCGTGACGACCGCAGAGGATAAGAAGGAAGACAGCTACATCCCCCAATCCCATCCTAGAGAGAGTGCTCCGGTCAGCATTCCATAAGCAGGACTCGCCTCATTCACCGGACTTCCAGATAGAGGTGCGGAGTCTTCAGTCGCGAGATTTGCACCAGCCAGGGGCAATAGAAAGCAAGATCTACCATCATTTCCCTCAACAGGTGTACCAGAAGCTGGTTCCTCCGCATTCGTACTCTATCGTGGGGCCAAGGAGCGTGCAGGTTCAACCTCAGGCAGTCCATCAGGAGTCATGTCCACCCAGCATCCCAGGACTGGACCAGCAGCCGGCAAAGCCGCGGCCGTATCACCCCATTTCAGTCCTTCGGTCCTACCCCGAGCGGATCAGGACGGCACCCAGCAACCTATCATCACCAGCAGCTCATTCAGCAGTACTGGTAACACATTTGGAAGCATTGGTCAAAAGACTACCTATCCCAGCTACAACAATGCACCAGGTGGACTTCTGATGCAGCGAACCTTCAGACTGGTACTCTGTGCTTTTGAAGGAAGACAACCAACCACCACTTGTATGGCAGACGGGGATCGTGGTCGATGTTCACCCCGACAATGACAGCCTTGTGCGTGTTGTGACAGTACGCACTTCAAGGGGTACCTACAAGCGCCCAGTGACGAAGGTCTGTGCAATTCCGCAAGACAAGTGAAGTGCTTGAAATCATCATCATCATCATCATCTTGTACAGTTTCCAGCCCCAGGCTGGGTCTGTTTGGAACATAAGCCTCGCCACTTAGTCCTTTCTTCCCACCACCTCTCCGCTGTCACTCTGGTCCAGTCCTCGCCTCTCTTCTTGACACATTCCTCCACTCTTTTCAGCCATCTATCTCTTGGTCTTCCCCTTGGTCGTTTCTTCTGCATCTGCATCTCATGTATCCTCTTGGGAATCCTCTTCTCATCCATTCTCTTTAAGTGTCCATACCACCTCAGTCTTGACGTCTCAATCCTACCTTGCAAGGGCTCCTCTTTCACCATTTCCCTGACCTTTTCATTCCTCAACCTGTCTCTTCTTGTTACTCCGATCCTACTTCGCAGGAACTTCATTTCACCTGCCTGTATTCTGCTTATGTCTCTTTTCTTCATTGTCCACGTTTCTGAAGCATAGGTCAGTATCGGGATATAGTAGCTTCTGTATAACACTTCCTTGCTTTTTTGTGGGACATCTTTATTCCACACTAAGCTCCTAATGCTTCTCAGAAATGCTTCTGCCTGTCTGCCACGTTCCGTAATCTCTTTGTCATTTCTCCCATTTTCCTCCACTAGACTTCCCAAGTATTTGAGACTTTCCACCTTCTTCAACTGTCCACCTCCAAGTGTTATCCCACTCATTGGTCTGTCCTTTTTCCTGGTCGTTAACAGGATCTCACATTTACTGATGTTGAACTTCCATCCGTACTCTCCCACTGTTTCTTCCCAAGCCTTCAGTTGCTCCTGAATTTCCTCCTCCTTGTTTCCCCAGACCATGAGATCATCTGCAAACACCATTGCTTTCATCTTATCTTCTCCTATCTTTCCTGCAATCAGTGTCATTACCTCGTCCATAACCACAATAAAGAGAAGGGGTGACAGCGCACTACCCTGTTTCAGGCCACTCATTTGTCTGAACCAGTCTGTTCTTTCCCCTCCAACTTTCACACAACTCACACTTCCACAATACATCTCCTTCACTCTGCCTACAGTCCCTTTTTCCACTCCCATGTTTTCCATTGCTTCCCAAACCTTCTCCCTACACACACTATCATAGGCCTTTTCGATGTCCAGGAAGGCCATCAACAGATCCTCTCCAAATTCATAGTGGTGTTCCTGGAGCTGTCTCACTGAAAATATGAGATCCACTGTTGATCTCCCAGGTCTGAATCCATACTGCTCCTCTCTCAATTTTCTCTCCACTTTGGCTCGTATTCTACTTTCTAATATCTTTTCATATATCTTGGCACAGTGAGATATGAGTGTGACTCCCTTGTAATTTCTGCACTCCTTTCTGCTTCCTTTCTTAAATATTGGGACAATTAATCCTTTCTTCCAATCTTCTGGGGTCTTTTTCTCCTTCCATATCACCCTCATCACACGGTACAGCCACTGTTTCCCAACCTCCCCTGCTGCCTTCACCATTTCAACACTCACTTTATCCACACCCGGTGCCCTTCCTCCTTTCATCTTGTCTATAGCCATCTCCAGTTCTCTCCAAGTCAGGTCCTTTTCCATTCCTGTGTTGTCTTCTCCATCTTCCAATGCATTGTCTTCCTCCCTATGACCATTTGGATTCAGCAAATCCCTAAAGTACTCTTTCCACACTGTCTTGAGTGTCTCTTTGTTGTGTACCTCATTTCCGTTTTTGTCCATCATTACCACATCCTCTCGCAGACCTCTTCTCTTACTTTTGACCATCCCATAAAGTACTTTCTTATTTCCTCTACTGTCTTCCTCCATCATCTCTGTCCACTTTACCATCCACTTCTTCCTCTCCTCTGCGACAATCTTGTTTGCTTCTTTCTTCTTTATCTTATAATCTTCCCTTGCCAGATCAGTTCTTTCCTGGAACCACACTCTGAAAGCCTTGTTCTTCCTTCCCACAGCTTCTTTTACTCTCTCATTCCACCATGGTGTCTCTTTACACCGCTTTCTGTTGCTTGTTCTTCCACACACTGCCCCTGTAGCTTCCACCATTGTGTTTTTGAATTGCTTCCATTCCTCTTCCCCTGTTTTAGGATTGTCTGTTGGCATCCTTTCCCTTATTATCTTCTGGAATTCTTCCTTGACTTCCTTTTCCTTGAGTATCCATACTTTGATTCTCCTTTCCTGGTACTCTGTCCTCTTGCTATCCTTAACAACTCCCAGGTTCATTACAAGTATTCTGTGGTCGCTATCTAAGGCCTCTGATGGTATTACCTTTATATCTCTGACACTTCTCTTCATTTCCCAGTCGTACAGCATGTAATCTACCAAAGATTTCTTTGTTAAATCACTGCTGTACCACGTTACCTTGTGGCTTTCTTTCTTCCGGAACCAGGAGTTGCCTACCACTAAACCGTTTCTCTTGCAAAAATCCAGCAACTTTCTCCCTTCTTCATTCCTGCTACCCCATCCTTCTGCTCCCAATACATTTTCATATCCTTGCCTTTCAATGTGTTTTATTTCTGATTGGTTAATTATCTTCTTACTCAACTTAAACAACTTTTGAAGAAGACATTCTTAAAGGTTTAAATACCCTCTTTGACTGTGATACCAAAGCATGGATGA
This sequence comes from Meconema thalassinum, assembly GCA_946902985.2. NCBI lineage: Eukaryota > Metazoa > Arthropoda > Insecta > Orthoptera > Tettigoniidae > Meconema > Meconema thalassinum. The sequence continues at coordinate 69,615,639 of OX336396.1, forward strand.
TGCAAACGAAAATGGGACAGTGTTTGAAAAGGAGTATTTTGCTTTCATAGATTGCTACCTAGTTTTTCTGTTGTAATTTATATAAATTACGGTGGGCAGAATGTTTGGAATAGTTACTCAAGTAACCGTCACGAGGGCAGTACCATCGGACAGATTGTGAAGGCTGTGAATGTCGTGTGTGTACGGTATCTTGGGTTATTGATTGTCTTTTTTATTGGTTATGTTCCTTGTAAAACAAGAATGATTGTTTCAGTAAAATACGAGCAGACATTAGCCTCTCCTTTGAAATAAATATAGTTTTGTTTTTTATTATCTGTGGAGTGAGCTTGCCTTCATAATTGAGGGCCTAACATAGGGGTTTGGTCATAAAGCTAGAAAATCTCATCTTGAGAAGAGGTGTTGTTTCATAAAAAGGGGAAAGCTAATTGTTTGTATTTTCAAGCAATAAATATATAAGCACTGCAATACTCAAAACTGTTCATGACAATGACTAACCAGATGGTTGGCAGACTGCCTGAGGCATGACAAATACGATCAACAATGCATTTCCATTGGCGCCATTGAACTGCAAGTTTTTACAAGGCAGAAATTGTATTTTAGAATTGGCTCAGAACACAAGCCCCCCCCTCCGAACTACCCACGATAATCCATGTCAAGATTTTACTGTAGTTTTATTTATGCTTTTATAAGTGTAATAATCTATTTGGATAGAAGAGGGGGTATTATAGCCCTAATCTATATGAAATTTGCTCATTTATTTGTTGTTTTTGTTGAAGCCTCCGTGGCTTAGGCGGCAGCACGCCGGCCTCTCACCGCTGGGCCCGTGGTTCAAATCCCGGTCACTCCATGTGAGATCTGTGCTGGACAAAACGGAGGCAGACAGGTTTTTCTCCGGGTACTCCGGTTTTCCCTGTCAAAATTTCATTCCAGCAACACTCTCCACTATCATTTCATTTGTCATTCATTTAATCATTGCCCCAGAGGAGTGCGTCAGGCCTCGGCAGCCGGCACAATTCATATCCTCGCCGCTAGATGGGGTCTTCATTCATTCCATTCCTGACCCGGTCGGAGACTGGAAGCAGGCTGTGGATTTTTTCATTTGTTGTTTTTGTTCTAGATGTTGGAGATAAGCTCAACCAGGTATCAGAAGAGGCTTCACTGGACATGTTTTCAGATTGTTCTCCTCAGCTTGAGTCCAGTACATCTGTAGGCCTCGACGGTCAATTATTGAAGCCAAATTCAGATTTGTCATTTGAAGGCAGCTTCAGTGCCTCTCCAGACATGTTTTCAGATTTCTCTGAAGAACTTGGTAAGTCATCATCATTATCACTACTGCTACTATTATTACTAGTAATCATACCATTGTTGTTGGACTCGCTTCGATAGTGAACCTTGCACTACACTCGATATATGAAGCACATTATACTTTTTGTCTGGAGAAGCTGGAGGCTCCCTCAACATTGTTTTCTCCCTACAGAGGTACCAAAAGATGTAATACTGGCTTTCACAGTACAATACCGGTACATACCTTTTTATAATAGGCATAGCATTCCCTCTGTAACTAACAAGTATGTTACCTGTTCATTATAGATAGGAACAGAACTGAAATGGCAAGAGTAGTGGCAGGAAAACTGTAAATGTGCCGTGCTAAATTGAACAATGAGAGTTGGTGGTTGGATCTGGTGGAGATGAAGAAAATTGTGTACAATGACCTTCATTGGTGTTGGATGATCAAATGATTTTAATTACCTCCCTCATTACTTTGACCAATGCTACCTTAGCTGTACCCTCCCGTCATGCTGATTTTGTATTGTGCACTATCTGATATGCATATGTGTTTTGTTACTTTGTCATCTATCCCTTCTTCCTAGATACACATGTACAATTCTTCAACTCTTGTAGGCCCTCTAAGTACTACAATGTGTAGGTATTTTCTTTTTTATGATTGTACGCTCATTTTCCATGATGATAGCAAGACCCATCGTAATTTAAATGGAAATAGTGCTTATTATTTATTACTAGCTATATCCGGCATGCGTTGCAATGCCAATCGAAGAAAGCGTTGGCATTGTAACTTTGTTTGTTGAAGTGCTTTTGGATTCCCAATATTTTTTTTTTCCGTTAACTACCTCTAAACTATTGTAAAATAGATTTACTATCTCAAAAAAAATAATCATGGGAGCATGCTCAGCAACTCAACAAAGTTTCATTGCAAGGAAATGAATGGTATATGAAAGCATACGGGACTTTGTTGAAACGATTCGAGCGCCGTCACCCATTTGTTGAATATACTCATACGCTACCTATTGTGAAATGGATTTACTAATTCGAAAACCTTCCCTGGCATGTACACAACAACTCATCAAAGTTTCATCGCAGTCGGATGAATGGCATATGAATGCATACGGGATTTTGTTTAAACGATTCGTGCGCCGTCACTCATTTGTTGAATCTACTTCTGCGCCACCCATTGAAAAACGGATTTACTAATTCATTCAGCTTCGCAGGCTGTACTCAACTCACCAAAGTTTTATCACAATCGGATGAATGGTATAGTAACGCATACGGGACTTGGTTGAAACGATTCACGCGCTGTCTCTCGTTAGTTGAATCTACTCGTGCGCTACCAATTGTAAAATTGATTTACTAAATCCGAAATCTTCGCGGGAGTGGAAACAACATTTCACCAAATTTCATTGCAATCGCATGAATGGTATATGAACGCATACGGATTTTTTAATAAACGATACGTGCGCCATTACACTTGTTGAATCCACTCGTGCGCTACCTATTGTAAAAAGGATTTGCTAAGTCAGAAACCTTCCCTGGAGTGTGCACAACAATTCACCAAAGTTTCATAGCAGTCGGATGAGTGTACACAAACTCTCACCCAAGTTTCATTGCTATCGGACGAATGGTATGTGAACGCATACAGGACTTTGTCGAAATGCTTCGCCTGTTGTCGCTCATTTGTTGAATCTACTCGTGCACTACCTATTGTTAAGTGGATTTACTAAGCCAGAAACCTTACCTGAAGTGTACAGAACATCTCACCCAAGTTTCATCGCAATGGGATGAATGGTATATGAACGCATACGGGACTTTCTTGAAACAAACGCATGCCATTTTGTTGAAGCTTCTCACGTGCCATCTATTGTGCATTGGATTTACTACGCCTATAACTTTTCCGGGACTGTGCACAACAACTCACCAACATTTGATGGCAATCGGATGAATGGTATATGAACGCATAAAAGAAGAACAAACGAGCATCCTTTTTTATATATATGTTTTTTTTTTAGACATTTCGCCATCAATGGACCACGATGTTCTTCACTCATATGATCACTGTAATGCTTGTTTTTTTTTGTCTGCCAGTAGATCTTCATTCTTGACGAATGTTCTGCTCTCCTTTCTTCCGTCCACTTGCAGTGAGGGCGAGGCATCACAGATGTTAAAGGGTGTAGATTACTGGTTGATTTAACCACCTTTCTGAACAGGTTCCTATCCCAAACCAGAGCTTGATTGATTCGAGCTTCTGTTGGGTCCTTTTTAACTTGCATCGACCATTTACAATAGGAATTTTTTTTAGATATTGATGAGTGGATTCGATATGAAAGTCGATGATGCTCTATCCGCTCCAAATGTCCAAAGAAAGACATTCTCCTTTTTCTCATCACACTCACCAAATCTTCTATATGTTCAAATAATTCATTGTTATGTCTTCTTCTGTAAGTACCATTATCATTAACAGGTCCTAATATTTTCCTTAGAATTTTCCGATCCTTAAGTTCTAATTTTCTCAATGGACCTTTGTTTGTCATCTGTAAGCATTCTGCGGCATACAGTGCTGACGGCCTAATTACTGTGTTATAATGGCAAAGTTTGACATTCCGGGACAAGCTTTTACTTTTGTAAATGTTTTTGCAGGTTTGAAAGGCACCTTCCAATTTGTTACATCTGCTCTCAATGGCAGCTATTTCTGAATTATTAGGGGTAATCCATTCCCCTAGGTATTTACATTTTCGTACTTTTTTGATTTTTTGCAGACCAATCGTGATGAATTTTGAGGCATCTTTGACATTTGTGATAAAATTAGTTTTATGGAAGGCCACTTTAAGTCCAGTTTTGGCAGCTATGGTTTGTAGTTTATTAAGTTGGTCAGTGGCCTCTTCCATTGTATTAGCGAACAAAGCAATGTCATCTGCAAAAGCGAGACAGTTTATATTCAGGTCTTCTTTTTTATAACCAATTCGAATACCATAAGATAATATATATAAATATCACAGATGGCTTCATAGAAAATCGTTGAGCCTTTAGTACAATAGTACGCAGGCACAAATTCATGGAGAAACAAAATGGAAAACTTGTACGAAGTGGTCCACAGAATGCAAGGTGCAACACAGTGCATTCATGAAGAGATTTTGGGAGGACAAGAAGGTGAAATCCCCCAGGGACTCACAACTTGTGGAATGTGGGTCGGCGATCACGGGACCCCAGCTGAGTCCGGCATTGCTTCCACTTACTTGTGCCAGGCTCCTTTCAGTTCTCTTTCCTGTCGGCCTCCCTTGGTCAACACTTGTTCTCTTCCCACCTCGAGGTATTAGGGTATCCGAGGCCTAGGGAGTCTTTCAATTTCCTGCCTTAATTGGCCGTTGTCTACCTTTGACTGTGGGAAACCCATTGTACAAATAGCCTAAGTATGATAGTGTGTGAGTCGAGGCCTCGGATGGAGGTCCTTGACTTACGTCCCGACCCAGATCACTGGAACCAGGAACTGAAGAAGGTGAAAACCATCAGGCCAACTAAGTTCACACATGCTCTTCGAATGTGCATATCAAAGAAGAATATAAATACTGTATATTATTTACACACTGGGGTAGCTAATACATTGGTTCAAGGGGCCAGGTTCTCTGAACTAAGAAGATAAGTGGATTCGATCCCTACCGTCGACTATTGGTGTTCCAAGGTTTCCAAATTTTCATCTCCAGGAAAATGCCAGGATGGTACTGTACCCGAAATTACCTACCATCAGCTTGTTTAAATCCCACGATGACAACTGGACTGTAGAACCTTAAAATCCTGGCTAGAAAACCCCCAGATCCTACCAACAAGATAAGGGGATAATAAGGCACAGGTCAACCTAACAGAGGTGACATTAAGAAAGACCATGGCAAACGATGAAAATAAGCTCGGAGAACACGAGAATTATGTAGAAACGTAATCTCGGGAGTGTGGGATACTCCAGAAATACCTGACCATAGCCTTCTTAATGTAACTTCATATCACTTTTATAAAGCATCACACTCGAAGATTAAGATAAAAACTGACAAAATTTTACTCAGAAAATGACACAGCATCAAATGCAATGTCCCTGAAACAACAAGAAAATGCAACACTCCTAACTGGGATTTAGCATCTTAAAATGCCCCAAATGCAGACATCAGTCCCCAAGGACTAGACTGCATTTTACTCAATTCAAGAACACATATTTAAAGCAATGACCCAATTGCAAAACAAGAAAATCCTATGAGATCATTAAGTTGAATTTTCCTGAAATTCCACATTCATAGTTATGCCTTGAAATTCAAAAATACTCTTATATATACAAATGTACAAAAATTTACAATAGTATCAGTGCACTCTTGAGTGCGTTCGAAAAAATTCTCATAATCTGACACTTTCATTAGTGCTCCATTCATTATTTACTTTCATATAGGAATATTGGTCATTTAATGGTGTATTCGACCGAGCAATAAAGATTAGAAGAATTTAAAATACTCGGTTTCAACAATGATCACCAGATCAATAATTCGGGATGACTATACAACCTAGTCAACATGGTCATCCAAATTCCTGAATTGGAATTATAAAAAATCCTCCATTTAAACAATTATTCATTCATGTTCTGAAATTTATTCCTCTAAATCACCATAATATTTGTGGAATTTTGCTGAAATATACTTTAAACAATTTTAGTCATACATGACTTCTCATAGCCTACTTGACTTCACACTTCCATGTACTAATGGATTATACCTATAATATTTCTACAAGATATTCCTTTGAATATTTTTCACATATTTGCCTTTATATAGCCTCACAAAATACACATGTACTCCACTTGAGCACTTAATTCATAATTCCACTTTCATTACAACATATAACTGTTATCAAGTATCACCCTCACTGGTGAACGATAAATTACGTTATTCATATCAGTTTCAGCTTCTTTACGCATAGATAATTGCGTTGTTCGAGTTATACAAATTTCATTACATTTCATGTCTAATTATTAAATATGGTTTCTTAAATATAAATTTCTATTGGAATCAAATAACCCTGCTATACGTAAGCCTTGTTACTGTTACTAATCTTATAAAAAGATATGCCTCCACATTAATTGTACCTGGGATTAACGTTGAGAAAAAGGGTGAATGTTCTTTCAAAATACAGTGTTCATAAGTCAACAGACTATGCATTAAATTGAACAAATAAAATCTCCAACTAACATAGATTTCAATCAATACTAGAACAAACATGTATATCATGTCACTGGAACTTGAAATTCAATGATGAAGCAAAAATTAATCAGGCTAAAATTAGGTACATCTCCCCTCTAATGGCTTCAAGAAAATCAAATGCCCCTACACCATGGACCTAGGTAACCATAAAAGTTAGCACTCTATTGGCCCATTAGGAAACAATACTATCAAGTGTACTATATTTCTTCTCCTAAATATTCCTCTTCTCTACATTCAAGAAGTTTCGAATTAATTAACTTTAATTTACCAATTTTAATATTACATCAAACTACAATACATACTGAAAAATGGATGCGTTCTTTATGGGAACCAAAATCCAGTCTAGAATGGGGTCAGTCATGAGTAGAAAACCTCGTGCCTAAACTCCATCCTTCGACTCTACTACAGAAAATATAAATAAAAATGGCAGCAATAGTAACGTTAAAATGTCTACGCTTCACTACATGATAGGACTGGCTTCTCTGTACCTTGGTAGACTCTAGCAGCTGTAGTAATGAGCAATGATATGCCCCGATATCACATTTCCTGTCATAGTGGGAAATAGCATGGATTCTCCTGGTCTGCGAGAATCGAACCCTGGAACTCCACTCCTCTTTTCCCTGGTTCGGACATGACATCTGGATACCTCCAATACCGCATACATGGTCTCCTTCATCTCCTCGTATAGTACATCTCGTTCCAAAGAAGTCGCCCGAGTCATCGTAGTGTCCCGATATTCGTATAAAACCTTAACGAAAGTACATTTCCATCGCGATTGTGCCACAGCGGAATGTCATGGTTGACAAGATGTCAGCTGCTCAGTACAGCACTTGCACACGCGTATAATTATGTCGGTTTCCCTCAGAATGTTCGTTGCATTGCTCAGACTGCGGTATCCACGTTTGCTATGTTTAACCTGCCATGGTTATAAATATGAAATTCATAGCACTCTTTCCTCCTAACGTCCCACTTTTGGATGTGTCGTGAATGAGGAAATTCTAATCAGAGTTCGATGATGTAACTTGTGTTACTGAATGCATAGACAAGTATAAATTGCACTCTTTAAATAAATGGTATTTAGTTCCGTGAATTGTAGCATGTTCAAGTATGCCTACAATACATCTCACTTTGCGTGCTTATAGTTTCAAAGTCAAAGTTCTTGTCTATGAACGTAACTTATAACTGACTTGAAAATAACAAGTTCCATCCTGGTATACTGTTGAAATATCCGCGATATTTTCAGTTCCGTTCATCACTCGCAATCTGTACGTATTTTACAAGTATAAGACCCTGCAATCTGTACGTATTTTACAAGTATAAGACCCCGATACGATCGAACTGTGCACTGCCGGTAGTTTGTGAAGTATCTATATCAGAGACGAAATATGATCTGCTTGCTCCTCGCAGCGGTGGATTGCAGGAAGGCTCGGCTATCCTCTCCCCCACGCTGTATATATCGGTATCAATAGCCTTGGTGTATAAAAAACACATCTCAGGTATTCTACGGTGTTCATAATCCTGAAAACACATTATCACTCACTTCATGCTATATTTTATAACCATCCAATACACTACAAAGTGTGTATAAAGTTCTTATTTCTTCTTAATATATATAAATGATCCTCTAGTGGACATTCGATGTAATGAGTCAACGTTTATCGATAGTCTGTCGTCATATTACCCGATTCTGGCTTCGGCAATGCTCGGTGATGCTCGGAAGAACCGTAACATACAGCGGACAGCTGTCGTGCACCTCTCAAGTGACAGGCTGGATTGCTTCCTTCAATATGTACAAGTTACAAAACTTAAGAGAAACCTACAAAGAAACTACTTTGACCAAAAAATTCAAACTGCAAATAATCAGAGGGAAGTGTGGAGTGTTGTTAATGAGATGTTAAATAGGCCAAAGAAAGGGAAAAATGAAATTGTCAAACTTATAGTCGATGGCACAAATATCGAAAAAAAAAGGAAAATATATGAGTCGTCTAGTATCAAAACCGGCCAAGTCATTGAAGGCATATTTTTCAGTATGGATGAAAAACCTCTAGAGACAAAGCAATGGTGGTCACAAAAGATTTTATTGCATAGTTATATCCATAATGGTTTAATATTTAAGTTATGCTATTTTGAGAAATCTGATTCATACTGAACCCATCTTTTTTGCTAATATTAATTTTGACTTGGCCGATTTTGTTGCAATTTGGTATAATTTTAGTCTTTTTTGTAAAACTTTTCTATTTAAATTCCAAACTCCAGTGAAAAAGGCAATTAAATTAAAATAAATTGACATTGTAATTACCTGTCTTTATTGCAATAAAAACAAAAGCATTCTGCTTAAACTGGATAGTAATATATGAAGATGAACATCAGAAAGCTGAGGAGAATACAAAATAGGTCATCATCATCATTTCCCCTTATCCAGCTCTTGCCGGGTCGGGGTATTTATGGCACTTCTCCACTTTCCTCTTTCCTTCCACAATTCTTCTTCCACGATCTTGTCCCAGTCCAGACTTCTTTTTCTCACGCTGTTCTTCACTGAATCGATCCACCTTGTTCTAGGTCTTCCCCTTGCTCTCTTACCCTTGCACTTGGCCTCCAGCATCTGTCTTGGTATTCTATTTTCCTCCATCCTCTTTACATGTCCAAACCACCTTAGTTTATTCTTCTCAATTCTCTCATTTAGTTTTCCCATCCCAACTTCCTTCCTAACATCTTCATTCCTCACTCTGTCTTTCCTTGTCTTACCTATCATACTTCTTAGGAACTTCATTTCACTGGCTTGGATTCTACTCTCTTGCCTGCTCGTCAGGGTCCAAGTCTCAGCTGCATAAGTTAATATGGGAACATAGTACATTTTATACATTACCTCCTTGCTTTTCGTTGGCACTTCCTTATCCCAAACAAGCTTTCTTACACTTTGATAGAATGCATTGCTCTGCTGTACCCTCCTGCCAATCTCCATGTCCAACCTACCAGTTTGCATCAATTCACTTCCTAGGTATTTGAACGTGTCCACAATTTCCAAACTCTGACTTCCAATTTTCACAGTGCCCTTTCCTTGTCTTTCCCCTCTTGTCATCACCATGGTCTTGCTTTTCTCTATACTGATTTTCAGGCCATACTTCTGAATATTTTCATTCAGTGCATCTAGTTGTTTTTGCACTTCTTCGGTGTACCTTCCCCAGACCACAATATCGTCTGCAAATAATAGTAACTTCATTTCTTTATGTCCATATGCTTCCTTTGTTTCCTTTACAATTTCATCCATTACCATTATGAATAAAAGAGGTGACAGCACACTCCCCTGTCTTAGTCCAGTCTTGTTCCTAAACCAATCTGTCTTTCCAACTGGGGTCAGTACCCTGCTAACACAGTTGTTGTACATTGCTTGCACCATTTCCAACATTTCTCTTCCCAGTCTCTTCTTAACCATGGTTTCCCATACCTTCTCTCTGGGGACACTATCATATGCCTTTTCTAGATCTATGAAAGTCATGATCAAATCCTCTCCATATTCCCAGTTCTTTTCCATCACCTGCCTCAAGCTAAAGATTGGGTCCACTGTGGATCTTCCACTCCTGAAGCCATACTGTTCCTCTTGCAACTCTCCTTCCACCTTTCTTCTCATTCTTCTTTCTAATATCCTTTCCAGTATTTTTACTATCTGTGATATGAGGGTGATCCCTCTATAGTTATCACACACTTTCTTGTCCCCTTTCTTAAACACTGGTATTATTAGCCCTTTCACCCAGTCTTCTGGTACACATTTCCGTTTCCACACACACTTTAGCAGTCGATACAGCCATTGCATACCAACAGGTCCAGCAGCCTTTATCATTTCTACACTGATTTCATCCACCCCTGTTGCTTTTCCCATCTTCATTTTCTGTACTGCTAATTCCACCTCCAGCATTGTTATATCATCTTCTATTATAGAGTCGTCAGGCTGTGTCACTTCGATCTCACCAGTACAATTGCTCACATTCAATAGCTTATCGAAATACTCCTTCCATCGTCCCTTTATCTCTTCTGGGTGTGTTAACAACTCTCCATCTTCCTTTTTCACCAGCTTTGTAGTAACTCTTTCTTTCCTCTTACTTCTTAGAAGCCCATACAGCATCCTTTTACTGCCACTTACATCTGTTTCCATTCTTCGTGTAAATTCTTCCCAACTTTTCTTCTTTTCTTCTCCTACCACTTTCTTACACCTCCGTTTGCTGTCGTGATACTTCCTTTTGCTTTCTTCTGTTTGATCTCGGTTCCATTCTTTCCACGCAGACTTCTTTTCTTTCACTGCTTTCCTCACTTCCTCATTCCACCACGGTGTCTCCTTCTCTTTCACTCTTGTTGACGTCCTACCACAAGCACTCTCTGCTGCACCAGCAAATGCCTTTTTAAAGTGGAACCATTCCTCTTCTACATTTCCCACTTCAGTAACTGGGATTTGTTGCTTCAATCTCTCCTGAAAAACCTTCCTGTACAGCTTTGTCTTTCAATTTCCATACTTTTATTTTACTTTCTCTGATCTCCTTTAGGTTTTCCAATTTTCCCCATCTAAATTTTGCCACCACAGCTCTATGGTCCCCATCAAATGCTTCTCGTGGTAAAGCTGTCACATCCATCAGCTTTCTGCGATTTGTCCTTTCCACCAGGAAGTAGTCAATTACTGATTTTGTTCTTCTATCACCCCACCCATATCTCGTAATTTTCCTGCTGTTTTTCTTCCGAAACCATGAATTACCCACTATCAGTCCATTCCTTTCACAAAAGTTAACAAGTTCCTCTCCTTCCCGGTTCTTTTTCCCATATCCATATGGTCCAACGACTTCTTCCTTTCCTTGTCTCTCATTTCCGACTTGTGCATTCATGTCTCCCATGATCACCACTTCTACATCTGAGATTACTCTTTCTACATCCTCCAGGAATACTTCAATATCTTCTTCTCTGTTTCCAGTCTGTGGTGCATACACTTGTATGAAGTCCATCACGTCATTCTTCATCTTCATTCTAATTTTCATTATTCTGTCACTCACACACTCTACCACTTCAACATACTCCTCCAGTTGTTTCGAGGTTATCAGTCCCACGCCATTTTTTGCCTCTTGGCCACCACTCCAGTATAATGTATATCCTTTCCTCAATTTCTTCCTTCCTTTACCTTTCCATTTCACTTCACTCAGCCCCATCATTCCAACCTTCTCCCTCTCCATGAAGTCTACCACCTCCTCCACCTTGCCTGTCAGGGTCATGACATTCATGATTCCCACTTTAATTTCGGTTACTGGTCGCCCATTTCTCACAGTTCCCCCAGTACCAAAGGAACTGCGCGTCGCCTGCAGGGTACGCCCTAACCTTTTCCGAATCATTGGAAGTGCCATTTCCATTTTAGGCTATTATTACGATGGGGTCGCCACTCCCAAAGGCATTTTATGAAGCTACTGCCAGCTATTATTCAGGCCGCCCCTAACATGGAGAACAGACGCCCATGCAGCCGCCCCTAACATGGGAAACAGACGCTGCCGATTGATGCTGTACTCATACTATTCCCTGAGTACTGGGTTGCCTCTTCCGCAATCTCCACCGTTCTGAAGTCCATCTTCTCTGCTGCAGATTCCGTTGAGGTCTTCGCACGTAACCCTGTGCACGGGGCCTATGTTATACCCCATAGGACTGGGTCCTCACCAGAACTTAGCCGGTACTGTAGTTCCATGGTATATTACAGTACCGTTGCCCACCCCCGCGACGTGGACGCGCCTGGCAAGAATTATCCATGTAGCCAATTAGGATTGACTCATGGACCGGGTTAAGGAGCTGTCTAAATCCAGCCTCCAAGGCAAGCTAGTAGTTCACTTAGATCTTGAACACAGTAAATGAAAATGAGTCACTTATTAAAATAGGAACAATATACACGTTACACTGCACAATAGTGAAAAAATACGAGCACACAGGATATACGATTGCTTTCGCGCCAATGCGGTAGGAAGCCCGCGAATACGGAAGTCAGTGTTGCAAACGAACAGAATACAAATTATTATGACTTCGAAGAGTATACAATATAAGGAACAATGTTGCCAAGTGATATTATCACATTCTTGCATAATCTATCAACGCAAGATTCCAAACAATAATGCTGCGTCGACATGAAGATTGCTACTCTTTCTTTGACATGGCCGGTTATGAAAGCACTGCCTGCATGACTTGGCCCATTTTGTTGTACAACCAAGAATTCAGTGCTCTGTAACATGAAGACATGGACGATTTTGAAGCATATTCTTGTTTCGCCTGATAGTGCTATACTTCTACTTCAAATTGATAACCTTAACTCATTTTCGTAAATTTTGTGACTTGGCCGGTTTTGATACTAGACGACTCATATGTGATGAAATTAATAAATATTATGTCAATATTGCTAACAGTATATGGGAAAATCAAGGAAACGGTACTACCTCGGACATTACAAGCTATAAAAATACTACTAGCACTAAGACAATCTTTGTTACCTACTGATGCTAATGAAATACAATCAATTATAAACTCCCTTAAACACAAAAACAATATAAGTGAGGAGAACACTACTGTACTAATGTCATGCTACAATTGTGTCTTGAGGGCCTTACACCATATCTTGTCAAAATAATAAATCTTTCACTGATGACTGGTATATTCCCCGATGCCTGTAAAGTCTCTAGGGTGGTCCCGATCTACAAAAAAGGAGACAAAACCCACCCATCAAATTACAGACCCATTAATATTATATCTGCCATCAGCAAGGTTCTAGAAAGCGTTGTTAAATGAAGACTTATGAATTTCTTCATGAAAAATGATTACTTTGCAAACTGCCAATATGGGTTTATTCCAAATAGAGGAGCTGATAGTGCTATATTTGAAGTAGTAACTGATGTAGAAAAGGCATTAGATGAAAACAAGGAGTAAATCGAATATTCACCAGCTATTCCCAATCCATTAAATTTGGAACTAAAGGAATTATGTCCTCTATAATAAAGGAATACAACTCACTACCATTAGGCATAAGGGAAAGTTTCTCTATAAAAACATTTAAGAGGAAAACAAAATACTTCCTATTAAGGAATGAATAGCCCATATACAATAGCCTTAAGCAATGCAATGCATCATACCGAATCATCTCTGAAAAGTTAGTCACTAGCAATCTAATATAAGTTACTATTAAACTAAACAATATAATGTTACATAAATTATATATATGCCATGCTGTAACTATGTTACTTGATTGTCCCTAACACGAGCTCAGGCTCATTGGGACCTATATAAATAAATGAAAATGAAAATCCACAGCCTGCTTCCAGTCTCCGACCGGGTCACGAATGGAATGAATGAAGCCCCCATCTAGCGGCGAGGATATGGACTGTGCCGGCTGCCGAGGCCTGACGCACTCCTCTGGGGGCAATGATTAAATGAATGACAGACGAAATGAAATGATAGTGGAGAGTGTTGCTGGAATGAAATGTTGACAGGGAAAACCGGAGTACCCGGAGGAAAACCTGTCTGCCTCCGTTTTGTCCAGCACAGATCTCACATGGAGTGACCGGGATTTGAACCACGGACCCAGCGGTGAGAGGCTGGCGTGCTGCCGCCTAAGCCACGGAGGCAAATAAATAAATAAAAATATTTGAAATGGACCAATAAAGCTTGGCATTCGCAATTTTATGAGTTTACCCAATAACTTTATTATTATTATTATTGTTATTTTTATTTTAGTAATTTTTGTTATATCTTTGCCTGTATAGAAGCAAGTATCGTTGAAGCAGAGAAGAGACTTAATGACAGTGGTGATGCCCATGAAGGTTGCAACTGGAGAGGTGTAAGCTTGGCAGTATTACGAGGGAATACCATCCATGCTCAGATGCCCCCAATCAAGGCGTCCAAATCTCATTCAGTACTATGCCAGGTTTGTGTATGAGATGATTGTATGAAGATAAGTGAAAGTTATAGTGATGATAAGAGTCTGTCGTTATCTAATAAATGGTTCCTGCTTTTGTAAGGTAACATCTGAGTCATCTCAATCTCCACTACATCCTCAGTCTGAAGCCTGGGATAGTGTCCATGTTCGAATGCCATTTTCATCTCAGAGTTTGTACCCTGTTCCTTCGGTAAGTCTATAGGTCAGCCATTATCAAGCTATTGGGGGTATTAAGGCTTGTCTGTGTTATTAAATTTGGCTATTTTTTAGTTATAAACTAGATCTATTCTACTATGATAGCCTGTACTTCAATATCAATAAATGAAACGATATTGTGTTGGATGCCATTTTACAGTGATGCTTTAATAAATGAAATGTTAATACTTTTCAGTCGGTCAACACGATTGCACCCAAATTGTAATGGGTGTGGTTCCCTAAACCTGAAAGAAATTATATTCGTAGACATAGATTTAACCTTTTAACTGCTATGTATTTCCAGATGAATCAACACCCATGTCCTGAGTTATTTTCACACATTTTAGTGCCATTCCTTATCATGGCCCTAAATCAATTTACCTTATTCTCCCTTCTCATATTGGTCCCATATATTATATTGGGTTACATTTTACACACATGTACTCATGTAAGTTTTTTTTCGGGGGCGCACCCCCAAAATAATATCCGGAGGGACAGTTGAACTGGATTTAGGCTGCCTTATGTAGTGACTGGCTAAACGACCTTTCACTAGGGGTGAAAATTCAGACTTTTAGGGGGTATATATTTCCTATGCCCCCTCCTGGGTACGGTAAACATTTAGAATCAGCACTACCTCAAGTACTGCTAGGTCTGTTGTCAGCCATTACAGTGAACATAAGTCAAACTTTTCCATGTCTTTGAACAATTCAACAGCATAATTCACATCACCATAGAGATTAAGAATGCCAAAGTAAATGATTCTGTGGACTATCACCAAAGAGCAGGCAAGTCTACTTACAAATAACATCGCCTCAATCAGCTGGAATGTGGAACTAAAAAGGTGCACGCGTAGTCAGGGTGTCTACGACCCGGGAAAACCGGGAATTCTCAGGGAATTATGAATTTCTGGAATAATCAGGGAAAAATCAGGGAATTTCTTTGTTAATCAGGGATTTTTCTCCATTTGTCTATATTCCGTAAAAGTGGAAGTAATACTTTCGAATTTCGCCGGAAGTGATCGCTCGTTACCGGTAACGAAAGTAACGAATTTTACAAACGGGTAACGAAAGTGACGAAAAAGCAACGAATTTTACAAATGGGTAACGAAAATTTTCTGTAGGCGGGTTGAATCATTTAAACTCGCGCCGCTAGGCTCAGAGATTGCGATGGAGCGAGTTTCACGCAAGCGGCGCCGATTGCATAAGCTATACTTCACCGTGCCTGAGCTAGAGGAAATGCATACTGTGGATAGCTTGTGTGGTATAGGCTACATCAATTCAACGTATATTTTCGGCATCAAGGATACTTTCTAGTTTTGTGTGAAATATTTTTTCGTGTTATTAGGAAACCTGACTTTTCTCGAGACGTTTATTCGCGAAAACTTTCGAAACTAAACAGAAACCTCTCATTTCAGTTATTGACCTCTAAATTTTGAGTAAAATTGAAGTCCAAAAATAACGTGAAATAATTTAATGTTGCTATCTTGCTAAATGTTACAGTTTCGAAACAAAATATACGAAATAGCTTCGAAATACATAATAACCTACCGGTATTTTAAAAATCTGTCTCATAAATTTGCGACATCCTGTATGGTTAATTCGAAATTCAGTTATATGTCGATTTTTCCTTCGAACTTTGGTTCCATCGGATATATAATCTAACAGGTTATTTCGATAACTTGTATAATTCGTGATTCGCATTCGAAAGAGAATGTGCCCTCTTGTCGTATTATTCGTGCAATCCTCTCAGAATAATTCGTAATATTCGATGCGGTACCTACTTCGAACGTTCATCCTCCAAATCACATCCTCAAGACGACTGGCTGACCTCATGACTTGCCTGCGCGAATCTCGTCAAACGGACCGAGATAGACGTCAGTTGCGTAAAATGATAAATCCCGTCTCTATCGTGAACTTGTGACCACGAGGACTGCGGGAATCCTGTCAAAGGTGATTGGGCACCCATCACGAAACATTCCGAAACCTACTCGCCACTTTTACCATGACCGTATACTTAAAAGCGTATGGGGAGCGAGAAGTGCATCAACCCACTTAGAAATGACTGCCTACGCTGCATCGCGATACTAATTTTCCTTCGTGATCCACCCTGAACTTATGAACTCCCAACCACAGCATAGGGACAGCGGGAATCACGGCGCCGACCATACAACATGTCCATTACTACTCGTGAATTTTAACCATACCTAACCTTGAGCTTGCCTGCACCATTCTGTCAGGGCAGATAGGCAGGCAATCGTTGAACGGCTGGATGCATAATATTGCGAGGACAACGTGAATCTCGTAAAGCGGCCGAGAGCGGCAGCGATTGCGTTACATCGCGATATTTCTCCACCTTCAATGACTAGGACAACTGGATTTTTGTCAAACGGACAGCAAGTGGCGCCGATTGCGTAATAATGCTATATTTTCTCGTGCCCGACCTCAAGGACAATGGAAATCTCGTCGAATGACCAAAAGTGACACCGCTTATCTAAATCGCGATTTTTCTCCGTGTTCTATCGTGAAAACTGCGGGCATCTCGTCAAACGGCTGAGACCAGCGCCGATTGTGTAACATCTCGATATTTCTCCGTACTTGACTGCTAAGTCAGAATTCGGTGACGATCACGTAACGTCGCATACAATTCTTCGTGATCTACCGCGGGGACAAAGGAAATCTCGACAAACGGTAAAGAGCAGAGCAACCTCTTGATATTAAAACAACGTATTGTGCACAAGACGACATATTAGCTGAAACAAGTAATTTGATAATTAATATCTAGTATTTTTTTATTATTTATTTTATTTACAGCTTTAACAGGGTGTCGAGCGATACGGGAAATACGGGAATTATACGGGAATTTTAGTGACCCGGGAAAAATACGGGAATTATACGGGAAATTCGCACTTGATACGGGAAATCTTCAAAAGTCTCATAATGCCTGACTTCTTAGCCCCCGAACGCTCGGTAGAGTCCTCCCGCTCAGTCTTCTATTTCGCCAGCAGACTGCGCTGCCACCCGCAATTTGCGTCACCGATAGAGCACTAAGCGGGATGAGAACCCAGCCAACGTCGAATGCATGCTTTGCCTGGCCGACCGCCGGCCGTACCCTCTCCGCGCGCCGCGCTGGTTGCTGACAATGACATGCAGGAGTTAGTCCGCATTGTTATTCAGAGGAGACCTGGGTTTCTCGACAAGAGCAGCCCTTAAAGAAGTTAACAGCTTAAGATCTCGGAAAATTCCAAACGCGTATGTGCTGCAATTTCGCACCAACTGCCGAAAATTGTACATTGGTATCCTATGGCTGAAAAAATCAGAGAGGTCAACTCTTGCTCACAAGGGACCCGTACTATTTCCTGCCTGGACCGTATAGGGGTCGCTGAGACTCTTAAGTTGGAAGAAGTTAGGATCGTCATTGCCCTGGAAATTCTTTGTAATCAGAAGAAGTTGCTTTCTGGCGCAATGGCTGACCGCTTCAAGAGCAGCTACTCCGCACTTCTGAGACTGCCCTCCGTCACTGCGCGTTTGAAGCAGTTCGACGGAAAAGAGCCACGGCTCGACGTGCTGTGGCCTGAAATAGTGGCTTCAGCATTTCCTGCCAAGAGAAACGATCTCTCAAGCTTCGTTAAAATGATACTGATTTTGTATCATAACAATGCAGCTCTAGACAGAGGTTTCTCCCTGAACAAGGAGTGCATGATCGTCAATCACAAAGAATCAAGTCTGATTGGCATGCGTATACTGTTCAGGACGCTGTGATGGCAGCTGGTGGAGTAGAAAAGATACCGTGAGCAAGAGTCCATACTGCCCGAAACTCCTACGCCGTGTTCAAGGAAGCAAAACAGGTGCAAATCGACGGCTAAGGTGGCAGTCGAAAGAAAAGCCACGAACGATCTCCAGGAATTGGAGGAAAAAAATAGTACTGTCAAAAGAACTTAATTTTGTGCTGTGTATAACTGAAGTTCCTAGTAACAATCTTGTATTTGTCAAAGTGACTTATTTAATTTCGTTTTGCATTATTTTATTTTCTATTATCTACTTTGATAAAATAAATTTGAATTAAAAAGTATTCGCGGCGTGTCGCGTGTTACTGTTTTTAGCCTTTCCATGATCTTCTTTCGCAGGGGAGATGCGCATAGCCTACCAAATTGTTTTCAAGTCCGTGCAAACACTCAATCCAAATGCGTCACACATGCATAAATTTCAAAAACTACAAACAATATCTCACTGCTCTCGACATTTTACTATCAAACACCCGTCACCAACATGTGGCTACAAAATACACAAAACACGTGGCAGAATTCTTCTCGTATGGGCAGGCATTGTTTCAGTCGCTTATTAACCACTGCCTGTTTCCTTACTTTTACTTCGCCGAAGTTCGACCCGAGGACTGGATACATCCCGTACAGCATGTGCAGAAAGAAATACTGAAGGCGATCTGGATATCGCGGTGGATGAAATGATTATTAACATCGGCAATTCATCAAGCTCTGACGAAGACAATGATGGTGGTGATGATGATAGGGACAGTGAAGGGATGGAGGGTGTCAAAGAAATCCTTGCCAAGTGACTGAGGATAAGTTATTTATTGGCGTCAGTTCGCTTGCGTCAATCGATAATAGACCACAGGCTATTGTTTCCCATTATAGTGTTCAAAATACCGTCTGCCATTCAATAGCCTACAACTCGACAATATAAAACCACGGCAATAATATCGCCACTGAGCGGCTTGTTTGAGTGCTCAGTGCTAAATATGTATTTACCTTAACTTTACTTTTGTATTATCACAAAAGCTAATATTAACCGTAGAGAGTCGCGATTCAGAGAGTGTGCATCTGTCAACTACTGTAGTAAGCTGTGAACGACCTCCGCTCAGACTCTTGTTTCATGTTAAAGGATAATCATTGCATGGTGAGTGTTTTTATATTCATTAGCTGTAGAGTGTTTGCCCTATTTGTCGTATTTATTGAATTGGTACCGATACCGATGATAAAGGTATCATAGCTTCGGTGTGTAATTTATTTATTCATCTAAAAGTATCGTATTTCTCTGTATGAATGTCCTCGGCGTTGACTCAGGATCGTCTTTTAAAATATATTAAATATACCGGCATATCCTTCGCGTTGTTTCCTTCGAAATACAGGGTGTACGTGAGAAGCATGCTCAGAATTCTTGCCGTGTGGCGGTTGGAAGTAGGGTCTCGTTATGTGGCGACCGTGGTTTGCGGAGAGGAAAAGCGGGGCATAGTGACAGGAAGGCTGTCAGTACTGAATTCATGGGGTTAGCAATACTGTATTTGTCCCATAATTTACGCGTGTAATAGCGGACACACTTTTACTATAAAAGTCGTGATCTAAAAAGGGATAGTGGGTGGGTTACATCTTATTACTACATGACCCGTCCGGCTCTGTGGCTAAATGGTTAGCGCGCTAGGCTTTGGCCCAAAGTGCCTCGGGTTCGATTCCCGGCCGAGCCATCAGGGATTTTAATCTCCTGGGGTTAATGACCGTGTCTCGGGGGCTGGGTGTATGTGCCGTCTTCATCATCATTTCATCCTCATTACGACGCGCAGGTCGCCGACGGGCGTCAACTAGAAAGATCTGCACTAGGTCTTTCCGGAGGCCACACGATCATTATTATTACTACATAACCCCAGGATTATTAGTCATTATTACAAAGGGAATTTTGACTACTTTCAGTAGAGTAGAAAATCGTATCGTCTTGTTCCGTGCTCCTATAGAGCTTACATTTTCTTTCGATCTTTCATTTGCCATAGGACGCGCCACTGGCGTATGTTTATGCATTACCATTTTCTGGTTTAGTAGTCAGGTATTGGAAGCAATGGGAACTGTGTACTACAATTTTCGTTGCATGTAACTAAGCAAATTATTGTTATTAAGAGAACGTAAAATGCACCAAGAATATGATCTTCAGCTGTTGGGTAGTTTATTGGCTGAGGAATAACCCACCCACCCACCAAGGGAAGATGATTAAAAAAAAGGAAGTAGGTTTTGGATTGGAAAAAAAAGGATAGAAAATGGGAGGAGAGTCCCACAAAATTAATAAGTTTAGCTTTAAATACCTTTAGATGCAGTTGCCACTGAAAATTAACTCTTTGATACCTAAAGTAGGTACGAACTTGGTCGAAGCTAACGGGGACCGCAGCTAAGACTTGGGCGGTTTGCCAGAGAAAGGCTTTAGTGTATTTCCTCCCAAGCATGTATAAAAGTACTATAGGGAAGGGTGATAGTCTGTCAAGACTGATAGTAACAAATTTACTGTATGTCTTCTCAAAGAAATTAGGTTTTGCCAAATAATTCGAAGAATGCCAATGATTTAACTCAGGTTTGGTATTTCCAATTTCCAAAATTTTGGAGTTCCTGTAAGAGCGACCCAGTGTCTCTAAGAAGGAAAATGATAAAAGATTATGCCTTATGGAGTAATCTTGGTAAATGAACCAATGGTTGCATTGGAAATGGCTAAGCTTTTACTCAGCGAGGAGCCGGCTAAAAGTTTAGACAAAAGGAAACACTTATCTTTTAGAAAACTGACCATAAGTTTTCGGAGAGGGTCTCCACAAGCAGGTAGCTGGCTTAGCGAGCTTTACTTGCCTTACTGGCCAATTAGAATTAGCTATTAAAGCTAAAAAGAACTTTAGTGAGGTGAAAATTAAGAGTTCTTGCACAAATGCAACAAATGGTGAAAGCCCTATTGATGATTTTAATGTCATTGAGTGAGGAGAGTCAAGGAAGACAGGATTTTGCCTAAACTTTGTATTCGTAAATGAAAAAGCGAAAGGAAACGCTTCATTTATTTAACAATTCCAAGAAGTTTGAAGAAATTAACAATTATGTAATATAATTTTGACAAACATAGTTCATTTGAACTTTTTAACAAATGGGGTCGCAGACCTCTCAACATTAAACGTTTGCTCCAGGCAATTGACACTTTACAAGGTTTCAAACCTTACATGTTTCTAAAATCCTTATAAGATTTAAACAAATAAACAATGAAGTAATTAAAGTTTGAACGTGAATTGGAGTACAAAGAGTGCACCTTAAGAAATTCTTGAGAGAATGTTCTAGAGAAAGTGACAACTTCGAAAATAACAATAATAAAAACATGAAGAATAAAATGGAAGTTTCTACAACTTCTTATATTTAAACAGAATTACTATATGAGAATTATACAAAAGAGGGCAGGTCACTTACTGTGAAACCTGAAGAAAGTTAAAAGGAAGGTTCTAGACTTCCCAAGTTTGAGCAGGAATCACTAGCCAAATGGGACAGTTTCCATTTCGTGAAACCTGAACATGACTCGCTCAAGAGTTTAAAGAATTGTTTTCCCTGATTATAGGAAAGGAACAATATGAATTTGAATCGTGTGTCACACACGTAATTATACAGAATTTAATTAATGTTAAACCAGCAAAGTTGGAAGGGCACTTCGTAAGTGACACCTTATTGAAACAGACCTAAATTTAAAAGTTTATTACAGATTGTTGGTAAGAGGTTTAGGAAAGAAAAATAGGGATGGAGGAAAAAATGTTCATGGCCGTATTTAATATAAACGAACGATCGCGACGCGGTAGAAAAGTGGAACAAGCACTGATTATCACTATAGTCTGTAAAGATTGATGCAAAGTTCACTGTAGAAACTCGAAAGTTCATGAGAAAGAAAGTTTTTACAATGCTGAAAAGAACTGGTTGCACTAGGTAGGCGAGAGTCTATTGCTGGAGAAAATGGTGTATTACAGTTAAATGCGCCATAGAACATCCCAACGGTGGACGAAAGTTAGCTATTGCAGTAATTTAAGGAAGATTCCTCATTTTAACTAGTATTTTCACAAGTGAGTGAAGAATACCTGACGGCAAGCCTCGCAGATAGAGTACCAGATCTGGAAAGTTCCAGAACGATCTTTAGAGAAGAATGGAGTCAAAGTTAATCCAGCGGAGGAACTAACTTTATAATTTATAGACAGCGGGTATTAGATAATATCCCACGTAGTGAGAAGATTTCTCATTTAAATAGCTTAAGAAAAGCTCTTTTTTAGTAAAGTTGGCTTGTACAAGCAAAAGCTCAACATGGCAAATCCCACGAAGAATGATTTTTGCCCCAAAGTAAATACTTTCACACTGTCTATAAAAATATCATTAAAAGCACGTGGAAGTTAAAACCATGAAGATGAGGTTAAAACTTTTAAAATGGTACTTATCTTGATTTCATGTTGAAGGCGAAGTTTCTCTAGATGACAACTACCTTGCCAACATGGCGTAGAAGAGTGTGTGCCTCTTGGTTTGAGGAGGCTAGCTCGAGAGGAGCTTTAACTGAGCGAGTCAACTGCCGACTGAGAAGTGAGACCTGCTCAACGGAGCACGGAGGGTCCAAGGGAAGGGGAAAGAATGGGGGGTAGGAGACAAAAGGAGAACATATAAACATTGCCAATGTTACAACAAAAAAATGATCTCTTGCTGAGCTGGTCTTCAAAGAGTTGATAACAGATGATACTAGCGCAGCATGGTGAGTAAAGAAGTAGACGTAGTCCTCTTGCTCAAGGAGAAAATAGCTGGCGATGGTAACAGGATCTGGTGGCCAAATGGATAAGTAAGTCCTCTAGCACCAGGAAGAATTGAGGAGCTTCAGAGATTCGCTGCGAGATGACGCTAGGTGGGTCACAGAAGTTATATATCTAGAACAAACTTATGAAGACATAAGAGATTTGCCTATCAAGGAGAAAACAGAAGATCACTGTTGGTGTTTGACAAAGAGGAAGGAAGAAATGAACATGCAAGGAGCAATAAAAATTATATCTCAGGTACCGTGTATTCAAAGAATACACCAGCTGTGTGCAGTGAGAAAGCTCTGCATGTGTTCATTCCTTATGTATTAATGACGCGAAATGTTAGCTAACGTTGTGCCACATACAACACTCGTAGTCTCTAAATGTTGCCCATTTTCCCGTAAATTACAGCAGTTTATGTTTGAATTGCTTATAAGATCGTGACAGAGAAAGTGTTTCTCCAATTGGATGATAGTATTTAACTGTATGCACGTCGTGTAATCTTGGCGAGGTGTATTTTTTTCACGGAGCAACTTTACACCGTAGTAGGCACGCAGATTTTTGTATTTAGTTTTCTGGCATCTTGTTTTAAATTATTGACTAACATATTTCTAAATGCAGACAATCCATACCTCCATTAGGATTCGGGTTCCATAATTCATGCAAAATGAGGTTCGTTCGTTTGTGAAATTGAGGTCATAACCCCCCTACCCTTTCAGTGATTACCGTATGGTACTTTACGTAGACTAGGGTGAAGATGTAAATGAGTATTTAAAAAAAAATTGTCGCCAGTTGTTTGGATTATTAACTTACGGTAATATTTTCCATAGATACTGAAAACTAGGCACGGTTGGATTTTAAGGTGGAACCGCATGTGCTATCAAATATCGCTTTCTTGAAATACCTGGAATATGTATAGAATTATAAACTGATTTTTGGTTAAATGAGGGTTGAAGATAGGCTATTATAATTATAATGATTAAATAAATATTAAAGAAGAAACGATGCGTTAGTAAATATTAGGCCTACCGGTACGGCGAATAGCCTATAACTCGTAGCTTCCGTCACAATTTAGCATTTAAACGGGTCACGTTAATGCATAATATACTAATATAACAACCGGATAGCAAATTATAATAATATTCTCACATATAACATATTTAATTTGCACCAACTTAAATATTGTAGTCTAAGAAATGCCGTTTGAAATGTGCAAATCGCACACTTTGTAGGCAAGCTGTTTGTTATGGTCGTCTCTGATGCGAAGTTTTACTAATTACTCTTTTAGGAGACACTTGTCTTTGGAATATTCATGAAAGGCCAACCCTCCAGTTCTTATTCCATAAGTTGAACGCCTAAAAACAAAACCACTATCCGAAATAATAAAGAAGATAATCGCGAACGAACGATTCACTGCCAATGAAAATCAAATGGAGATTCGCGGACCGGAAGTTCCCTATGCATAAGCTTCGGTGTCATTTGAACTCGTGGAAGCTCTATACGGTTCGGTAACATACAATTCAGTCACTTCCCGTAAACATTTATTATGTGACACTTCTATTCTCTACTCTCTCAACCCTCCTCAGTAAAACATTCATTTATATCAGCTCTCCTCAGATAAACGGTATCTGCGAGAGAATTCACTCGCGCTCGCGCGCTTTGCTCACGCTACGGATTAGACCTAAATCTCGCCATAACCCGTGGGTTGCGGAAGTATCTCCAAAAATGCAGTTACACTTACGCCAGAAAATCTTGATTCGCGCTTTAAGATTCATTTTTCAGCCATTCGGTATGCGAACTCGAAGTCTTAGAGAGTTCTAAAATATACGGGAATTTGGTGGATTTTCGTACGGGAAATACGGGAATTATACGGGAATTTGAAAAAAGGTCATCGCTCGACACCCTGTTTAATCACAGTTCATTGTTGTTTATCTTCACCGCGTGATGAGCCTCTTTGCTTGCAGACCACAGACGTATCTTGAATTCAAAGGTAACTAAAATTGACTAAAAGGTAACTAAAAAGTAACTAATTTTTACTTCATCCTTACAGTAGACACCCTGATGACAGTGCTCAGCCAATGAGCAGTGCCTTCTCAAGGTCAACTGAACGTATAATGTGGCAACTTTTCCTTTCGCTTTCTGCGCAGGAGCCAACTACGCCATTTTATTGGGCCTTAAGCATTTTGTTCGTTGCGATCAGTATTGCCAATTTAGCGATTTGGCAACAAAATATTTTAAATTTAGTATTGTTTATAAATATACTATGTGAGCTACCTGAATAGGATTGACATTTCAGCGGAAATTCCACGTCAGTCATCACCGCTCTGCCTCTTGACCAATCCATGTTCGCATAGTTGTCATAATACTCTGCGTTGCAATATTACCACCCACGTGCCTCAGTGCCTGGTCAGCTTTATCTCTGGCTTGTACAGTTTGGCAATCTCGTTCTCAGACCACATGGCGAGACGAGAACTGTCAATCTTATTCTGGCAGCTCACAGAGTATAATATACTAGCTTCGCCCGGAAACAGTTATGAATGCATTATGTGACAAGCGCTTTTTTTTTCGATGTCAATGAACTACGACCTAGGCCTATATCCGTTTTACGTCTCTGCATGATGGGTTGAAATCACTGACTGGACTATTAATTATATTATCATGGAGATAGCATGTACAACGAATTCTTGTCAGACGTAATTTAAGAATGGCGAGGTGCATGAAACTCAAATCCCCCTCCCGTCCAATCTAAAAACACTTATAGTGGGCAATGTATTGAAGATAGATATATGCTCTCGCGGACTTTTTTGTAGAACTTTCCATGCTGAACAATTCTTACACTCATAGTATATTGATATTTTTAACGGTTTGCCCAGTGTAAGCTTCAAAAGCGCAGATAGGTATATTGTCTCGATAGTGCTTTCGGTACAGGAAGTGAGGTTTTACCGTGTGTGTTGTCATGTCAAATGATAGCGCGCGCCCGGGCAACATGTTTTAGACCTGGGTTGACAATACTGTTTGCGCGGCTTTTCCATCCCGGTATTCTTTGATTATTGTCTGCTGTAGTTCTACTGTTAATGCTTTAGTGTGCTGTTTGAAGTTTACTAAAAATATAACATTTGTGCCATTGTGTGCTAAATCTATAGTGAAAACTTATGGTGTGCAATAATTTCCAGGGTGTTCTTGTGCTGCTGTTGATATATGATTTAGCCCCTAAAATACGTAGTCGTTTAAACACGTGGTTGTGCTACCCCCGATTATATCGTGTGCTATTCGATCTGTGTCTACTCTTGTGCATCGAGGCAAATAACCTCTCGCTCTGCTTACGAATATTTCATTTGGGATACCTTGTACTTTATACTGTAGTGATCAAAAGGCTTAACGGAAGCTCAAGTACTTGTGCTGTTGTCTAGCTCATGATCACTATGAAGTTGTTAATGTGATCATCCGAAGTCCACTTGGTATCTTTACCTTGTAGATGCTGCCAGTTATGTTCAGGCTGGTTCACGATTGGCCCGGGAATGAGAACGGGAAGCTTGCTGGGGCTCTGGTTAACCACTGGAACGGGAACAAGGAAAATGTTAGATGTTTATGTAATATGATGGATATGCCTAGTGCCCTTAAATGCATATTTATTGCTCCTACGTTCCTTGGCTAGGCTTGAACTTATGTCCTATTTTGTTTTTAATTGCACCCAGGAAATGTGTTTGTAACACCTTTCAAACTCGGCCTTGTATTATCAAACAGTCTAGGTTAAATTATTTGAGACTGATAATGGTGTGTTCTGGCCTGTCGAAACGTCATTGATAATGATTTCCTTCATTTAAATGTATTTATAAATTACTAAATTGACGAAATTAATATTATATAAACAGTATTTCATACCAATTGTAACATATGGACTGGAAACACTGGTAACGAATAAAAGGCAAAATAGTAAGATACAAGCAGTAGAAATGAATTTTTTAAGAACGTCAGCTAAAAAGACAAGAAGGGATAGAATTCAAAATATTGAAATGAGAGAAGAGTTAAATATGGAACCGTCAAATCAGAAGATATAGAAAGCAAGGTTACGTTGGTTCGGACATGTAAAAAAAATTGGTAAAGAAAGAGTAGCAAAAAGGGAATTAGAAAGAGAAGTCAAGGGAAAGATACCAGTTGGAAGACCGAGAAGAAGGTGGTTGGACCAAATTTTGAAGGACAATGGAGAAGCTGGGTTGGATGTGGCAGAAGTGATGGAACAGTAAAAATGGAGGGACCGAAAGGAGTGGAGGAGGCTTGTAAACCACACCCGGGTGGCTGTAGTGGGACTTGGATGATGATCACTCAATTACATCTGTCATGACGAGGTGGACCTAATTCAGAGTGAGAACTTGGAATATGCCTCCCTTCGTCCCTTGGATATGTGTAAATTACTGTATAGGCATGACGAATAGAAGGACCTAGTGTGAGGACTCCGCCATTTTAGCACGGTAGTTTCTGGTCCCGCCGCTACAAGCACTGCAAGCGATTATGTCCAACACGTGCTGTGTTTCCGTCGAGCCGGGGCATAGAAAGTGCGCGAGAAGTTACTGTATGAGATATTTGTGTGAATTAAATTTAATTTTCTTTGCTTTCAGTTCTTAAATTCAGTTCATTGTGTCTTGTGTACATCAGCGTTTTGTGTTTTGTGTACTTCAAACATGTTTCTTATGTGGCTTGGTTCATTTAATAGTTCAACATGCCTTATTGTTTTTTACCTGGCTGCAAGTCAGGGTATGGTCGAGTAGTTGACGATATACGATTTTTTTTCACCACCGAAAGATACAAATCAATTTGAAAAATGGGCCAGAGCTATTCCACGAAAGGATACGAAGTTAACGCATAGTAGTAGAATTTGTCAAATTCATTTCTCTGATGATTTGATAGTAAAATCAGATAATTTTATAGTGAATGGTGAAGAAGTGAAAATCTCTCGTATGAGGTGGAAGTTACGTCCTGGAGCAGTGCCTCATATTTTCCCTAATTTACCGAAGTACTTGTCAAGTGAGAATAAGTCCCGTAAAGCTCCTAACAGGAAAAAGAATCTCGATACCACCAGGAAGAGAAGAAAGAAGATTGAAGATGGGAGTGAAACAACGAATGAGGCATTAAAAGGTCAGTCTAATATTGATAAGAATTTGGGTCATTCTAGTGTACTTACCGATGCTGAAAAGACTATAATATTGCTCAAAAGGCGCCTAAAGAATGCTAACCGTAATTTAATTCGCGTTAGATCCTGCCTCAACTCAGCAAAATCGAGAATTAATTTGCTGGAGAAGCAGGTTCGACATTCACAGGCATTTAATTACAAAGATAACAAACACCTTAGCAAGAAGGAAAAGATGATAATAGACACTATGCTCAAGAAATGCCAGGTAAAATCTCCCAATGGTATGAGGTACAGCAATGAATTCATTTTAGAGAGTTTATTGTGGAGAATAAAATCACCGAAAGGATTTCGTCATTGTCGGCGACATCATCTCTTGCCTCTGCCCTCAGAAAGTCACTTGAGAAAACTTTGTAAAGGACTTAAGTGCCCTTATGGAGTTAATACGCATAGTATAAATGCTATTTCAGACTATTTTAAGGAAGAAAAGAATGATAATTCACGTTACGGTGTTGTAATTTTCGATGAAGTGAAGCTAAGTGAAGAAATCCAGTTTAATAGTTTTTCTCATAAAGTAGATGGATTAGTTGATTTAGGTGAACACACACCTGACCTCCAGAAGAACGTACTTGCAAATCACGCTCTAGTGTTTATGTTCGTACCATTCATGCATAATTGGGTGCAGCCAGTTGCTGTTTATGCAAGCAGAAATGCTACTCCAGGGGACATTCTCGCAAAAATTTTAATACAGGTGATTTTGCAGTTAGAAGAGGCTGGGGCGAGGGTGGTTGGCTTTACTTGTGATGGTAGTCAGACAAATAAAAAGGCCTGGAGATCGTTAGGAGTTAGTGACAAGACAAGCTCTCTACAACCTCACATCCTTAATCCTGCAGATGTTACGAGAAAGATCTGGGCATTCTCCGACTTCGTTCATGTATTGAAATGCATAAGAAACCACTTTCATGATAAAGTAGAACTTCTCTATAATTACAAAATTATTAATTTCAATTTTTATAGGGAACTGTTCAAAGAAGATCTCTCAGGGTATGCTGGGCTTAGAGCATGCCCCAAGCTGACAGTTGCTCATTTAGACCCATCATCTTTCCAGAGAATGAACGCTAGGCTTGCATTCCAACGTTTCAGTGACAGTGTTGCCAAAGGTATTAAATTTTATCGAGAAATGGGACTGGCAGGATTACAGGGTAGTGAGGACACTGAGACATTTACCAGTGATATAAATGTTGTTGCTGATGCACTCAATGCATTCATTCCGTCTCAGGCTCTTCGTAAAGATTCACCTTCCCATACAGCTATTGTTAATTTTCTTCAGACCGTGAGATCTACCAATAACACCTTGGCCTCCAATAGAACCTTGGAATCACTAGTAGTAACCCTACAGAGTACTTTGGAGATGTGTGAATGGCTTTGGGAGAAAGGTTATAAGTATGTGTTGACAGGAAAGCTCACCCAAGATCCCTAGGAACGGCACTTCGGAATTATGCGGTCCTTCAGTTCAGATGATCATCCATCGACAATAGATTTCCTTCATTTGCATCTACTTCAATGTATATACTGTGCCCATTTAGCACGAAATATGCCAATCACAGTATACCAGCGTAGCTCAATTCGGGATTTCGGGGCAGCGGTAAGTTCCCCCACTCTGTGACTCACATATTTTGGATTAATTAGAGGATACACTTGCAAAAATAACAACAAAATCAACTCCTATTTTAAACACATTTAATTAATAAAATTAATGGCGCTACAAACATTTAAACAATTTAATTACTGACCCAAATATCAACTGCTTGTTCCAAATGAACAAGGGATCACAAAATAAAATAAACAAATATTGTATTCAAAACCTGTGGTTTCCACATAAACCAACAAATCTTACTTAGTCTCACTTCCATAAAGCACTAACATTAAGTTTACATAACTCTGAGCTCTTTGGCTCCATGCATTTACATTATTACGGTGTCATTCTTGTACACCTCAAACATTAGCTTTTATATTTTCTTATTTCTCAAAAACAAATATATAATTATATTTAAAATCTATGTTAATTATCTAATTCAATATTTTGGGCATGTCCACACATTCAGTTGTTATCATCTCTCTTTATTTCACAAATATATTAAGGTAATCAGAAAATCAATTGTGTACTCCAGAGCGTGAAGGTACTTGACACAGTCAAAAAAACTATAGTTATTCCCGAACTCAGTTGCCTTCAATCAACTCGTGGAATCCCCCATCCATACATTATTACCATAGGGATTGTTATTTATCTCTTATGTCTTAATAGACCATTATCATATAAGAAACTACGATCTGAACCGGCAAACGAAATATCCATCTTTAAGGACCTCGGTTCAACGCCCGGGTCGTTAACAACTTTAAACACTCCTGGTGTATTCATTTCTCTTTACAACAGCTTACGAGACGGTCTCTGTTCCCCCTCGCTTTAAGAAAGCTAGTCTCTACTACATGGGGTGCGATTTATGACACGTTAGGGTGGCGGCGACATCCTGTCTGACCCAACATTAGTAGCTTATTTTCAAGGCTTTCAAAACAAACCTTCCCATTCTATCCAGTTCTGGGGAGACCGGGCTTTATTGTACCGTATACATTCAAACAACTATTCTTTGGTTCAAAGACCATTTTCATATCCTTGGCATTTATTAATTATGAGAGGGTCCTCATTGATTGGGAAGATTAAATACACATACGACGACGGAGAATTACAGGGGCTTTTATCATAAGAAGATCCTGCATTCGAATCTCTTCAGGTGCCTCGGGAACCAATCCCGTACAGAGGGCTTATTACAAAATGCGATTTAGAGTCGGCCGTGGCCCATATGACATACGCTCAATAATAACATATATTAGCTCCCTTTTTAAATACATACACAATGCCTCGTGATACTAATGTCACAAATAGAGGACTTACACAATTATCAATTCACTGCAATCAACTACCCTCCATAAGTAATGTACCAAGTATTTAACCACTACGCGTTCCTAGCGTGACACTTTAATATTATATTTGCGCTCATTATGCGCTATGCATTATTTTAAGCCGAAAATGTCTTCCCAAGAACTGATAAAATCTCTTTAGTAACAATTCATATTATTTTAATTCACATATTAATCTTTCTTTGGTCGATAAATCGCTCCCTGTTTTAAAATATTCCATTGAACCTCATTTCTTACACATACGTTAAGGCTTAACGTTCTTATGTTCATATCAATTTATTTGATTTTTATTTAACATTTCCATATTTAATTATTATTATTATTATCTTTATTCTTTATACAAGCTCAAAAGCTATTTCTTTCATATCTCAACTTTACTTTATTTCAATGTCTTTCATGATAATTAAATGATATTTCGCTTGCTCTTATGACATTTGTTAAATACTTTAACCCTTTATTCACATATTTCCTCTATGGGAATTATTCTTTACATAATTATTTCTAATTTCTCAATTTATTTTATATTATTGTTCAGACCGTATTCTTTATTATTCAGCATTTATTTATTAAAACACATCCCTTTCACTCCAAACTCCGGTGAGTCTGTACACAATCAATTTCTGACACCAAAATAAAAATGAATTTTGTACTCACATATTTTTCAGATCATCCCATGATCTTAAATCTGGTGTGGTGTTTCATTTTTGGGCCCACTTTGAACTTTTTACACCATATTGAAGGTATTCATCTTACGTAAAAACACAAATAAACATATATCTAAAACATTTAATATTGACGACATTTTTATATACTGATGTGTCCCTTTTGAACACATAATAAACACTAAAAATATTATTTAACACACAATCTTGATTATTTTACACTTCACAATGACTCGATCACTAGGCCGTATTTCTGAGCCTATCACACGTGATCTTCTTAAATTCCCGTTTCCAAGGGTGAAATTTATCCGATGTCGGCTTCCTATTCTGAAGAATGCGAAAGTCCCGAAACATCTACTGTTCCCTGGAGTTCAATTCTGCTATTCCTATCCTGGATAACTGGCTATTTATCTAGCTTGAATGGCTTCTCTGTAGATCTGTCTATCGATCCTAACGAAAGTCTATATGGATCGAGGTCTCCTCTAAGACCTATAGATTTAGTTTCTAGCAGCTGGCACTTCTTGATTCTAGTACTATTAGAATTGTTCGCCTGCTTTCTGGAGCTAATGTTTATAGTCTCCTATCCTATTTATTTGAACTGTTTTAACACTCCTACGTTTTTGAACCTTATTCTGTTCTTCCTTTTTAGGTTGCTTCAATTTAAATAACAGTTTATCTGTCTGGTACGATACTTCCGTACGTTATGATCTATTCGTCCATACATTTAACGACCTATCGCCTTTAAGTCCGACGTTCGCAGCCTGCTATGACTATATCTTGCGAATTTTCACTTTAACTTGTATACAGTCGGGCCTAAATCCTATAATTAGGATTTTCCTAATATTTCACTACGGCGATACTTTAAAATTTCGTCTTGACTGCTCCTTATGGAGGCAAGCAAGTCGTTACTACTGTGACGCCTGTGGCTATCGGATCTTACTTCCGTGGTGTAAAACAGCGTTTCTCCCTCAAGGAGTACTGGTAGCTGTTTTTCGATGTAACGCAGAGTTACGTCCCCTCACGGACTGTCGGAATGATTACTTCTACGTCGTGGAGCAGCACTTCCCCTCACGGAATGCTCGTAGGACTGCATGCGATGTGACACAGTGACGTGCCCTCTGGCTGTCTGAATACTGCGTTCGGTGCTTATACTTGTTGCGCAGTATGACCTCCCCTGAGGTTCATATGTTTGAAGACTTTGATGCAGCACCTCCGGTCACGGAGTGCTCGTTGTAACTGCATTCAATGTGATGTGATACAGCGTTACGCCCCCTCACGGGCTCTCAGAATAACTGCATGATTGGCTTGGAAACGCCCGAAGCTTTATACTGTTTTACTACAAAAAAATAAGACTCAAGCCTTTTCTGTGGTCAACTTCTGAAATAATGGTGCCACAAATATAAAAATTATACCTTCCGAAAGCTCGTCTTCTCAATGTCTAATGATCTTATTGCACCTAAGAATCGATCGTGCAATTCGGAGATATTAATTAATTTCTCGTCCTCAATTGTGTGGGTGTTGCATTCTTTTTGCTCTCTCCCCTCCACAGAGGCTTAGGTAATTCCCCGATGACGTCGTCTTACGTCGGCAGTTTATTTCTGCACAATTATTACATGGTTTCTCTATACTGAAAAATCTCTCATTCAAAATGATTCACTGTACTGTGCTTGTTTACTCATTATTATGCTCGTAAACGTGTTAATTTTAATTATTCCTCTTCTGGCGCGTATGCGACGTTGTCAATTTCCAGCCACGTCAGCTTGAATTCCGATTCAGGCTTCTCTTTCTATCACGGTGGAAAATTCCACTCAGTTATTAATACTCGTGACCAGCCCTCTCTGAAATGTCGAGTGGGGTGATCTCATCTAAGGAACATCTGTCCCTAGTCGCTTGCACCATGTTAAGCTATATTCCTGGCTTAAAATCTCTCTCCGTTCCTTTAAGAAACTATACGTTTCTTTCATTTCTTCCTTAAGGACATTGGTTCGACCGTCATGGACCCTATGGCCCAAGGGTTCATCTCTCCCCTCCTTAGGTAAATAAATTTTCGAAAATTTTGAGGAAATTTATTTCAATTTAATTTGTATTTCCTTTCGGTCGAATCCATCATAACGTCATCCGTATTTACTGTTATTTTATGTTCTTAAGGTTCCTTCCACTAATTGTGTAGGTTGGGTATGCTCAATCTTTACCCTTTTCTCCTTTATTACATTCAAATTTTCCTTTTCAATAAAATCAATTACCTCTTTAAAGTTCCTTTCCTTTCTGGTCTGTGTTTATGTTGGGTCTCCAAGAGTTCCCATTCATTCATTTATTCCCTAGTGGTCGACTCCACTCAGGCCATAAATCTCTTGTCACGTTCAGTGTTTACAACTCTCTACCCTCGTCTGGCGCGCTTCTCCAAACTCGAGTCAACAGTTGGTTCCCTTTCTCCCTTTCTCAGGTCAGACTTCAAATCGGTCTGTTCTTTATTCATTATATTTCTTCAACTTAAATGACTTTATGTTAATTATCTTGCGGGTGCAATTAGCTTTACCCGTAACTTGCTTTATTACAGTTATCAGACTTCAAGTCTGTTACACTTCAATTAAAATTTTTAAGAGCTCAGTCTGACTTCACCTGACTCTTTCTGGTTCTCTTCCCTATTCCTCATCTCTCTTTGAGATGGTATTTCAGCACATATTATACTTATTTCTCATATTCTTTGATGGTTGCAAATATCTTTACCCGTCTGTTCCTATGGGATAATTCTCTTCCTTCACCTCATATTGAGATGGTACTTGCCAAGAGTATTTCTTTTTTCTACTCTTCCAATTCTTTAGATTTTCCAAATCTCCTTTCTTTCTCTTCTTTTTATCCTTCCCTTTCTTCTTACGATGCTTCCAGCTGAAATATGCCTGGGCCTCCTCTTTCTCCAAGGCATTGTTTATTACTCCCCCTCTTTTCATTGTTTCCATAGGGTATCCAATTCCTGGTACACCAACTATCAATGGCGGTTTTCTTCCCTTTGGCTCTTCTTCAGA
The DNA here is from genome assembly GCA_946902985.2 of Meconema thalassinum. Classification (NCBI taxonomy): domain Eukaryota; kingdom Metazoa; phylum Arthropoda; class Insecta; order Orthoptera; family Tettigoniidae; genus Meconema; species Meconema thalassinum. The sequence goes on from OX336396.1 coordinate 69,650,642, forward strand.
GACGTCTCCTCTCATTTTTTCATTGCTCCCAACAATCTCATCTTTTTCTTTTAGGGTCTCTTGGCTCTTATTAGCACCTTCCTCCATTTCTCTAGTCTTTCTTTGGCAATCAAGACATTTAATCATTAATTCGAGGATCTGGGCTTTCAATTTTTCCTCTTCTTCCTTTAATGCCCTTTTATTTTCCTGGTCCTGCATTTCTTCGAAGTTTTCCTTTTCCCTTTCTGTGAAATCTTGAACCTCTGTTTCCATCGGTGCTTCATTGATATTTTCTATATTTATTTCCTTTAATTTCTCTATTTCTTCTGGAATTATCATCTCCGTTTCTTCAACTATCAATTCCTTTAATATCTCCTGTTCCGAGATTATATCTTGTTTTTCCAGCTCGACCTTTTCATAAAAATGAGTCTCTTCAATTTGGAGCTCATTTTCATTTTGGCTATCCTCCTGTTCTGGAGTTACGATTTCTTCCTGGATTTCCATTGGTTTCTCTGGAAGGATCTCCAAGTTTTCTTCCATTTCCACGGGAGTCATGATGCTCTCTATTTCTGGTTTTTCTTCTTTAATCTCAACTTTGGGCTGTTCTGGCACCGTGACTTCTTTTTCTTCTTTACTTTCAACTTGTTTTTCCTCTTGGGTCTGGACAACTATTTCATTTATGACTGGGATAGCCATTTCTTGTGCTTTGAGGTCCTCTGCTAATATGTATTCATCATACCTCTTCTGGGCAGCCTCTAACATCTCTTGGTATTCTTGGATCTTGCCTTCCCTCATTTTGGCAAATTCCTGGATAGTTATTATATCCTTTTCATCATACATGCTCATACTGAAATGATGCATCTTATCCCATTCTTCTTTCATATAATCCTTTTGTTCCTCAATATATTTCTTCCTTTCGCGCTCCTTATGATCGGTCTTCCACCAAATCTTATCCCATTCTCTTCTCATATCCCATATTTGCTCCATTATCTCACTTATTTCATTAATAAATGTAACTATCTGTTCCCACGGAGCTAATTTTATTTTTCCTTCCTTCTCCATACGTTTCGCAAATTTCTTCTTTGTTTCTATCAATGACCTTTTAACATTAGGAATTTCTTTGGACAATTCCTCTAATTCCTGTTTAGATATCTTATACCAATTTTTACAGGCCCTCTTACGAAGTTTATTTATCTTCTTTATTTCCTCGGAGATACCTTCCCTCTGTTCCTTAATTTTCTCTTTCTCCTTTGAGTCTACATCTCTAAATCCCCAAAGTTCCATCCTCATCTCAAGGTGTTCACTTCGCATTTTCTCAATTATATCCAAGAATTTATCTACTTCCTTCCAGGTCGCCATTTCTACCTTTTCCTGATCCTGAACGTCAGTACTATCGCTCTTTTCCCCTTCGTTTTCTGAGCCTACCTGGACCGACATTACTACGTGAGACTTTGTATTATCCTTATTCTTATCATTATCAATTACATTTTCCCTTGGAATTGGTTTACAAATTTCCTTTTCCTTTCCGAGCTCTATAGGCTCAACATTTACCCTTTTGTCTGCAGACATGTTACCATCTCTTCGTGTAACTATGTCTCCAGGTGCACGCATGCTTTCTACAGAAACATTTATCATTTCTTTGGTTGGGTACTCTTTCTCACCTGTAGTTTTACTTTTCCCTGGGCTCTCGGCCCTTACATTCTCAGAGAGCCTCCGCCTCTCTTCACTTAACAACATCATATCAAAATACAGTGGGCCTCTAATGCCACCACACTAGTACATGTTTGAGAGATGATACTCTGAATTATTGTGTCCCAATTTCTTTAAAACTTTACTTTGGTACGGGTATTCACTTACAACGTACCCTTTTACTACTTTTATTCAATTTCATAAACCTTTATGGAAGTGTTTAAAATTCAAAATTTCGAAAAACCATTTTTTTCAAAAATGAAAATTTTGATTTTCCGAGAAAACTCGGGTTTTCCCTAGGAAAACTCAGCCCTGCGTACTGGGCGCCAAAAAGTAGAAGAGGTGGTTTGCTAGAAGCCCCACGTTGAAGCCACTACACAAATTAAGTGTTGCTAAGGGGATGATAATTATATTATATATTATTCAGGGCTGCTCGGTATGAGTTTCCAGGGACCCATGCGGTCAGTTAATATTTTACGTTGTAGCTATTCCTATTATTACTTTATATTACTTATATTACTTGATATGACCGACTTAAGAGTTCCTCTAGTTATTAATCCAGCACAGTATTTATATATCCCCCTGTGCCCATTTAGCACGAAATATGCCAATCACAGTATACCAGCGTAGCTCAATTCGGGATTTCGGGGCAGCGGTAAGTTCCCCCACTCTGTGACTCACATATTTTGGATTAATTAGAGGATACACTTGCAAAAATAACAACAAAATCAACTCCTATTTTAAACACATTTAATTAATAAAATTAATGGCGCTACAAACATTTAAACAATTTAATTACTGACCCAAATATCAACTGCTTGTTCCAAATGAACAAGGGATCACAAAATAAAATAAACAAATATTGTATTCAAAACCTGTGGTTTCCACATAAACCAACAAATCTTACTTAGTCTCACTTCCATAAAGCACTAACATTAAGTTTACATAACTCTGAGCTCTTTGGCTCCATGCATTTACATTATTACGGTGTCATTCTTGTACACCTCAAACATTAGCTTTTATATTTTCTTATTTCTCAAAAACAAATATATAATTATATTTAAAATCTATGTTAATTATCTAATTCAATATTTTGGGCATGTCCACACATTCAGTTGTTATCATCTCTCTTTATTTCACAAATATATTAAGGTAATCAGAAAATCAATTGTGTACTCCAGAGCGTGAAGGTACTTGACACAGTCAAAAAAACTATAGTTACTCCCGAACTCAGTTGCCTTCAATCAACTCGTGGAATCCCCCATCCATACATTATTACCATAGGGATTGTTATTTATCTCTTATGTCTTAATAGACCATTATCATATAAGAAACTACGATCTGAACCGGCAAACGAAATATCCATCTTTAAGGACCTCGGTTCAACGCCCGGGTCGTTAACAACTTTAAACACTCCTGGTGTATTCATTTCTCTTTACAACAGCTTACGAGACGGTCTCTGTTCCCCCTCGCTTTAAGAAAGCTAGTCTCTACTACATGGGGTGCGATTTATGACACGTTAGGGTGGCGGCGACATCCTGTCTGACCCAACATTAGTAGCTTATTTTCAAGGCTTTCAAAACAAACCTTCCCATTCTATCCAGTTCTGGGGAGACCGGGCTTTATTGTACCGTATACATTCAAACAACTATTCTTTGGTTCAAAGACCATTTTCATATCCTTGGCATTTATTAATTATGAGAGGGTCCTCATTGATTGGGAAGATTAAATACACATACGACGACGGAGAATTACAGGGGCTTTTATCATAAGAAGATCCTGCATTCGAATCTCTTCAGGTGCCTCGGGAACCAATCCCGTACAGAGGGCTTATTACAAAATGCGATTTAGAGTCGGCCGTGGCCCATATGACATACGCTCAATAATAACATATATTAGCTCCCTTTTTAAATACATACACAATGCCTCGTGATACTAATGTCACAAATAGAGGACTTACACAATTATCAATTCACTGCAATCAACTACCCTCCATAAGTAATGTACCAAGTATTTAACCACTACGCGTTCCTAGCGTGACACTTTAATATTATATTTGCGCTCATTATGCGCTATGCATTATTTTAAGCCGAAAATGTCTTCCCAAGAACTGATAAAATCTCTTTAGTAACAATTCATATTATTTTAATTCACATATTAATCTTTCTTTGGTCGATAAATCGCTCCCTGTTTTAAAATATTCCATTGAACCTCATTTCTTACACATACGTTAAGGCTTAACGTTCTTATGTTCATATCAATTTATTTGATTTTTATTTAACATTTCCATATTTAATTATTATTATTATTATCTTTATTCTTTATACAAGCTCAAAAGCTATTTCTTTCATATCTCAACTTTACTTTATTTCAATGTCTTTCATGATAATTAAATGATATTTCGCTTGCTCTTATGACATTTGTTAAATACTTTAACCCTTTATTCACATATTTCCTCTATGGGAATTATTCTTTACATAATTATTTCTAATTTCTCAATTTATTTTATATTATTGTTCAGACCGTATTCTTTATTATTCAGCATTTATTTATTAAAACACATCCCTTTCACTCCAAACTCCGGTGAGTCTGTACACAATCAATTTCTGACACCAAAATAAAAATGAATTTTGTACTCACATATTTTTCAGATCATCCCATGATCTTAAATCTGGTGTGGTGTTTCATTTTTGGGCCCACTTTGAACTTTTTACACCATATTGAAGGTATTCATCTTACGTAAAAACACAAATAAACATATATCTAAAACACTTAATATTGACGACATTTTTATATACTGATGTGTCCCTTTTGAACACATAATAAACACTAAAAATATTATTTAACACACAATCTTGATTATTTTACACTTCACAATGACTCGATCACTAGGCCGTATTTCTGAGCCTATCACACGTGATCTTCTTAAATTCCCGTTTCCAAGGGTGAAATTTATCCGATGTCGGCTTCCTATTCTGAAGAATGCGAAAGTCCCGAAACATCTACTGTTCCCTGGAGTTCAATTCTGCTATTCCTATCCTGGATAACTGGCTATTTATCTAGCTTGAATGGCTTCTCTGTAGATCTGTCTATCGATCCTAACGAAAGTCTATATGGATCGAGGTCTCCTCTAAGACCTATAGATTTAGTTTCTAGCAGCTAGCACTTCTTGATTCTAGTACTATTAGAATTGTTCGCCTGCTTTCTGGAGCTAATGTTTATAGTCTCCTATCCTATTTATTTGAACTGTTTTAACACTCCTACGTTTTTGAACCTTATTCTGTTCTTCCTTTTTAGGTTGCTTCAATTTAAATAACAGTTTATCTGTCTGGTACGATACTTCCGTACGTTATGATCTATTCGTCCATACATTTAACGACCTATCGCCTTTAAGTCCGACGTTCGCAGCCTGCTATGACTATATCTTGCGAATTTTCACTTTAACTTGTATACAGTCGGGCCTAAATCCTATAATTAGGATTTTCCTAATATTTCACTACGGCGATACTTTAAAATTTCGTCTTGACTGCTCCTTATGGAGGCAAGCAAGTCGTTACTACTGTGACGCCTGTGGCTATCGGATCTTACTTCCGTGGTGTAAAACAGCGTTTCTCCCTCAAGGAGTACTGGTAGCTGTTTTTCGATGTAACGCAGAGTTACGTCCCCTCACGGACTGTCGGAATGATTACTTCTACGTCGTGGAGCAGCACTTCCCCTCACGGAATGCTCGTAGGACTGCATGCGATGTGACACAGTGACGTGCCCTCTGGCTGTCTGAATACTGCGTTCGGTGCTTATACTTGTTGCGCAGTATGACCTCCCCTGAGGTTCATATGTTTGAAGACTTTGATGCAGCACCTCCGGTCACGGAGTGCTCGTTGTAACTGCATTCAATGTGATGTGATACAGCGTTACGCCCCCTCACGGGCTCTCAGAATAACTGCATGATTGGCTTGGAAACGCCCGAAGCTTTATACTGTTTTACTACAAAAAAATAAGACTCAAGCCTTTTCTGTGGTCAACTTCTGAAATAATGGTGCCACAAATATAAAAATTATACCTTCCGAAAGCTCGTCTTCTCAATGTCTAATGATCTTATTGCACCTAAGAATCGATCGTGCAATTCGGAGATATTAATTAATTTCTCGTCCTCAATTGTGTGGGTGTTGCATTCTTTTTGCTCTCTCCCCTCCACAGAGGCTTAGGTAATTCCCCGATGACGTCGTCTTACGTCGGCAGTTTATTTCTGCACAATTATTACATGGTTTCTCTATACTGAAAAATCTCTCATTCAAAATGATTCACTGTACTGTGCTTGTTTACTCATTATTATGCTCGTAAACGTGTTAATTTTAATTATTCCTCTTCTGGCGCGTATGCGACGTTGTCAATTTCCAGCCACGTCAGCTTGAATTCCGATTCAGGCTTCTCTTTCTATCACGGTGGAAAATTCCACTCAGTTATTAATACTCGTGACCAGCCCTCTCTGAAATGTCGAGTGGGGTGATCTCATCTAAGGAACATCTGTCCCTAGTCGCTTGCACCATGTTAAGCTATATTCCTGGCTTAAAATCTCTCTCCGTTCCTTTAAGAAACTATACGTTTCTTTCATTTCTTCCTTAAGGACATTGGTTCGACCGTCATGGACCCTATGGCCCAAGGGTTCAATACGTCCCTATAAAACAGGCTTTAAATGTTGGTGGAAATTGTGAACCTAAACGGGAGCAGATCTTGACCTCGTATGTTAATCAGATGCGTATATTAGCCCGGAATGTGGAAGTGCATAACAAGACAGTGAAGGAATCAGTGGAAACTTCCATTAAGGAAAAAATTGTGGTTCGAGATGCAGTAAATATCGAAGACTGGGAAAGCTCTGTACCTGAATTTGACAGCGCAGTTCGAAACTCTTCGATTGATAAGTGTTCAGTGTACCATTTGGCTGGCAATGTTGTTAAGCACTCTTCTAAATTTATTAAGTGTTCGCCTTGTGCTCATTCTCTACGTGACAATAATCTAAATAAATTTTCAGTTCTTACCGAAATAAAGGACTACGGCTCAATGAACAATGAAGTGTTTCTAACACGTCCTTCGAGAAGTGTATGTGACGTTCTTTTCCAGGCCGAGAAAGTAATTACCGGAAAATTAAACTCAAAATCGATGTGGAGCGAAATATTTTTTGATTGCATCGATTCCATAGAAACAATTTCAGTTGATCCTTCAGGAGCTGGCTGCTGTCTTCAGCATGTCATGGATGTTATCCCCAGACTTGTTTATCATTATATAAAGTGCCGATTTTTCTTCAGAACGAAGGAAATCCGCCGAGATTTGCAATCTCGAACATCCGCCAAGTCTTCACGCAAGCTTTCGAAAGTCCAGTAGCCGACAAAATGAATTGGTAAGTAGAGTGTTACTTTAAATAGTTTATGAGTGCTTGTTTTAATATGCTGGGGATTATGTTCTTTTTTAAATCTGTGTCGTTATACTCCAGGAATCTGTTCTTTTCGTAACATGTAATGAATACCGTAGTTCTTATTTCCGTGAATTATATTTTCCATTATGCCTTGCCGTGCTATTTTAATTGTAATCGCTAATTACTTTTTAAAAGAGTATTAGTTACAAAGTCATTCGTTTCCCTTAGCAGCATCCCTAAGACCAGCTGAGCTGACACCGGCAGCGTGGAACTTGCCCCCTCCAACGCTGCCTGGCGGGGCGCGCTTGAACTTGATGAGTCTTCTCACTTTCTCTTTCATTCGTCATGGTATAGGCTTATATTCAGACTTATGCTACCGAATATCATGCCTGCGACGTAGATTAGTGATTTCAATGGTAATGAAAGGTTTTACAAATTAAATATTGGTCTAAGATGATCCCACTCATATGGTGACACCTTGATGTGTGTATTCAACCTCCCTTTGTCCCTTTTATTGGAGGCATTTACTGTAGCATGACTTAATAGACCTTGCTTATTTTACTGGACAACAAGTTCACTTATTGAAATAAATTTATTTTCACAACTGTTTCCCTTGTGCCGCCATTGCTCACATCTGTTTGGATCCTGGAATTTCCGAGAACAGAAAACATAAAACTTAATCCTATTTTCCTTTTGCTTTCCTGGATTACATTTTGCTTCTTGTTCCTGGAGAGCGCTTAAAACCAATCAAAAATAGCGTGGATTTCATCACACTTCCCGTTCCCGGGCGAATGTTAAGCATTCTTTACTCAGGGAATTCTCTCATTAATTCTGGAAAAATCAGGGAATAATCAGGGAATTCTTTTAAGATGAGTTGGTAGACACCCTGGTAGTGATGAACCATTTTGTCATTAGCACCACTGCATGGCAGAAATGGTGACGAACCGTTTCGTTGATAGCACTCTGAAAGTTAATAGCCTAAGAGTAAACGACCTGATGATGATTGCTTGATGATCAAACCTGGTCATTAAAGTGTAATAATTAATCTCATGTAATTTCTGTGACGTTCAGGGAACAACACCTATTTCAATTTGGGTATAATCATGTTGACCCACTGAAAAGCATATACATTTCATGAATTAATGGTACATGAAAGGTTCCCTGCACTTTTGATTCGTTCATTTAATGAAGGTCCTATGTTGATATTCAGTTAATACTATGTTAAATGTGCCATTTTACTTTCAGTATTAGAATCAGTCTGTTGGCCTTATTTATAGTTTCAATGCTAATTGTGTGAGTTTATATTCCCTTCTTTTGTCCCCAGAAAGGTGGTAAAACGAACTTACAGCCTCGTTGGGAACTGGTGAAACAAGCTTTGCAGAAGAACATTACAGATAGTTTTCAGCTTGAGGCTGCAATATTGTCCTATAATTCCAAGTATACAAATCGTTGGGACTTCAAGGGGTTGCACCAATTCTTCTCGGAGGTAAGCTTTCAAATTACCAATTTCTTATTACTAACTTGTTCATGTCACTCTCTGTGGTTGAAGGGTATGTTTCGTGACTTCCAACTAATTCTGATTTAATTCTGGTCCAAGGCCTGGAACATGATACTCAGTCTCATGAAGATGGCTGAGGAGAGGTGGTTTCGAACACTACTCAGATTTCCTAGAAGTGGTTTTGTGTTAGTTTTTCACTCCAGGCAAATGGCAGGATGATACCTAATTTAATGCCTCAGCTGGTTCTTTCTCCATCCTACCCCCCAATTAGAATTACACACAAGTCACTACAATAACACAGATTAACACACAAAAAAAGCAAGGAAGCTTGTAGTTTTACATGATTGTTAATCTCGAAATTATGATGCACGCGATCTTAATTTTTTGTGGAATCCAAACCACGGGACGTGATATTCCACTTAAGTCTCGCATGCATTGACTGGGAATCGAACATGGTCCGTCCTGGGGAGGCAATCAGCTTAACCACTGCACCATCATGTCCCCTGACTATCATGCATATTCCACACACAACAAAGTACATAAGTGCTGATGACATCAGCTTTGTCCAACGCAGTGCCCATGATGTATTTTCCTAAGCAAATTTTTATTCAAAAAATTTATAATATTCAAAATTTAAGACAAAACTATTTCCTTTCGAACTTCATCCCAGTATACCCACGACTAGATATGCGGGAAAATCACGACTGCGGACACCAAAAGCCCGCTGATGAGCCAGCTTGGTGTTCCTAGGCGAAACCCCACACAAGACACGGCATTATCCTAGAAAATTGAGTTTCAATTCACTGGCCGTGAAAGCCAATATACCATCTTTTTGGAAGCCTTCATAGGGAGGTGAAAGACGGCTTGAGCTTTTAGCTCTCGCAGTAAAGAAGGGAGGTAGTGCGCAGTTTGCTATTCCTGTGGGGATCCGGGAACGGACACCAAGAGCCCGCTTATGAGCCAGATTGATGTTCCTGTGTAAATCCGCACACAAGACATGGCATTAACCTAGAAAAATTGCTGAGTTTTAATTCACTGGCCATGAAAGCCAATATACATCATTTGTAAGCCTTCATAGGGAGGTAAAAGGTTGCTTGAGCTTTTAGCTCTCGCAGTAAAGAAGCGCAGGTGTGCTTCATAGGAAGGGCGGTAGTGCAAAGTTCACTAATCCTGTGGGGGCACGGACATGACTGCGGACTCCTGATGAGTTCCTAGGCGAAACCCCACACAAGGCGTGGCATTTACCTAAAAAATTGCTGAGTTTTTATAACATTCATTTGAAGAAGGCAAAACAGTTTAGGTGTCAACCCCTCATTTAGGTTTTTTAGGTGCGTTGAAATTCACATATTCTGCTCCAGGAAGTGTCAAACGAAAGTAACCACAAAAAAAAAAAGGTAAAACCTATGAATCCGGGCCCTATTGATCATGTATAAGACTAGTGGAACTATGTTATTGTCATGCAGAGTGATAGCTATGTCAGCAGAAGAGTATAATATGTGAAGTTGATAATCGAGGTATTTAAAATAACGCATTGAGGGATAAATACGATATGATACTGCAACTAAATAGGATCTGTTGATTGTATAGGATTTGTGCATAAACTGTACCTAATAATAATAATTGACATTGAATTTTATTAATTATAATGATTTTAATATTTCAAGCTGAATACTGTAATAATAATTCCTGAACTATTATTACAAAACATTTTGCTACTTAAAAGTGAGACTTAGCCGGATATGAGACGGCCATGTGTTGATGGTGAGGCATGTTGTTTGCATGATCAGCTGATCAGAGGCTGCTGCTATTCTGTTGACTTGTCATTAATGAGATTGTTATACATTTGTAAACTTTTGTTGCTTGTTTGGTTCCTTTGTTTTGGGGCTGCGATAACAACGCTCATGTAGCCCCCTACACTTTGGTTGTGTAGAATCTGTCTGATAACCGGAGTTAATTGTCATGAGACTGTATTAGTGTGTGTTCATCATCATCGTCTTCATTTCCCCTTTTCCAGCTGTCACTAGTTGGGGGCAAATATGGTTCCTCTCCACTTTGTTCCGTCGTTCCACCATTCCTCTTCCGACACGGTGTTCCAATCCAGGTTCCGTTTTCTAATGTTATACTTCACCGAGTCCATCCAACGCATTCTTGGTCTTCCTCGTCCTCTCTTCCCTGTCATCCGTCGTTCCAGTGCTCGTCTTGGTAGCCTTACTTCATTCATCCGTTTGACATGTCCAAACCATCTCAATCTGTTTTGCTCCAGTTTGTCATTTAGTTTCTGTACGCCCAGTTCTTTCTGTATATCTTCATTTCTCACTCTCTCTCCTCGTTTTCTGGACCATACTTCTCAGGAATCTCATCTCAGCTGCCTGTACTCCGTTCTCATCCCTCTTAGTCATTGTCCAAGTTTCTGCTGCATATGTCATTATAGGAACATAATATGCTTTGTACATAACTTCTTTAGCCTTAATTGGTATATCCTTGTTCCATACTAGTCCCCGTACCTGTTGGTAGAAAGCACTCCCGAGTTGTATTCTTCTGCAAATTTCCAAATCTAGTCTTCCATCTTCAGTCAGTTCACTTCCCAAGTATTTGAAGTGTTTCACCACTTCCAATTCCTTATCTCATACTTTGATTCCTCCTTTTCCTTCTTTTTTTACCTCTACTCATCACCACTGTTTTACTCTTCTCCACATTTATCTTCAGTGCCCATTGCTCAATCTTTTCATTTATTATGTCTAACTGTTATGTGTGTGTTATCTGATTTTAATTCAAGTAAGGACTGCAGACGATAATATTTATTTCAAGTAGTTCTTACTTTCACTACCAAATGCTACCATCCACAACACCTAGCTGTAAACTTCGCTACTACTAGATGCCATCGCAACCAGCGCCTGTACTCTGCTCTCATACCTCTTGGTCATTGTCCAAGTTTCTGCTGCATATGTCATTATAGGAACATAATTTTGGCTTCACACAAGTGTAGTTAGAGGAAGGTTCTTTTTCATGCCATAAATCTATGACATGGGACGGCCGGCTTTACTTCCCCTCCGAAGGAAGTAAACTTTTGTAAATATTTATTCTTCATGTACAGCTCGGGTTATATTTTCGGGTAAAATGTTATTTAGGGTTTAGATTAGGACTTATATTTTTCAATTAGTGATTAAATGTCATAGATGCTACGACCCTAACTTAGTTATTATTTTTGCGTTTTGTCGAATTTCATGGTGCGTTGTTTAACGTCCATAGATTAGCCATCTGCTGCCGGGTAGGAGCATTGTCATTAAATTTTCTTTTTGTCACCAACCTTAATACAGTAAAACTCTGTTAAGAAGTTTTTCAAGGGACCTTTAAAAATAAAAACTTCTTAACAGGGAAACTTCTTACAAGGGTAGTAGCCTGAAATGCATGTGAAATGCACATTTTTTTGCTGTTTGTGAAGGATACCACAATACACTGTACATAGGGCTATACAAAAGCCGGAAAAAGAAAAACCACAATATTAAAATCTGATTATCATACCAGAGAGAAGTAAATAGACATAGGCTTCTGTATACTGTAGGTATATTACTGTATATACCCGAATACCACCCGCACACTTTTATACAAAATCGATCATGCAAAATTGGGGTGTGGGTATTAATCGAGCCATCCCAATTTTAAAGATTTCAATTGCCCGCCACGCCCAAGTATCCGCTATATGGTGCTTGTTCGGTTGTACTTGTTTATTTCCGTTTAGTGCCTTGACCAGTCGCACAAGTCTAGCACAAGCGTCAGTTTCGTGAGTTGTGTGATGGCATGGCATCAGTAAACGTAAAACAAGGTCGTAACTGCAAAATACTTCACAAAAGTTGGTCGGTATTAGAAATAAATCTTTGGTTTTTCAGGTAGTTGCCGCATAACATTGCAACACTGGGACACTTGAACTCGGCGCACGCACTGGAATCTTTATCTTCGCTGCTGTTTAAACCATACCAGCAGTGCTTGTTCTACGTCATCGTATTTCCCGGTTTTAATTTTCTTGCAGTTTGCCGAAGTATTCCCGGCAGAAGCCAAGATCCCTTCTTTATTTGCTATGATGCCATTCAAAGTAGACGATGGCATTCCGAGCTCATTCGCCAGAGCAACACGCGAAGGAGGCGACGAGTCCACTTTCCTTATAATGTCCACTTTATCCTTAATCGAAAGTGCTTTTCTTTTGATGCCTTTCATCTGTGATTCACTCCTTTTCACAATGTTTTGAAAACTTTACTTCACTGACGCAATTCTCGTAATTTCAATAATGTTATGCTACGCTTGGCATGCTTGGCTCACAAGTTAGAACACACAGAACAACAATAATGAAAGCATGTGTTTTCCATCCCCCCTCACACATGTTTCAAGGTTAACACTGTCCAATGAGAAGTTTAAGTTAGTGTCGTCATGGCGTGACATAGCTCGCCCAGTCAGATGATAACACGAGAGACCTGCGAACACTCGTAACTGCTGTATTCTTTCACTCGGAATACCGGAAGTATCTTCCGCGGAGATTGGCGAGTTTTGATTCTAACAGTCAGTTGTCTTCAGTGAACGTCTTATACTTTAAGGGGATAAAAAATCTGAAGTATTTAACCGGGAAAACCTGTTATAAAGAAACACTTGAAACGGGAGAAATATACATGTATCTTACGGGACTGATCACGGGACCGAGAATATAGGACGTCTTACGCGGTAAATCTTTTTATACGGGAACTTCTTAACAGAGTTTTACATTTGCGTAAGGATCTAATTTTTGTACCATTTCTTAACCTTGCTCTTGAAGATACATTAGTTGATAGGACTCCTAGGTTGAGGGGATGTTAAATTTAGATTGTAGGTTGAATTTTATTTCAGTAGTGTATTTTCCTTGAGTTAGCTTTTCACATTTTTGTTTTTCCCAAAATAGAATAGGTTAGGGATCCTTGATAAATATCAGATGCAATTTTATCTTAAATATGTTGATTATTTACAGTAGTTTTGTGTTTCCTTTTGTTTTAGGTGATATGCATTTCGGGCTAGTTTCATAATTTCCACTCACATTGACCGATCCCCTGTGAGTTTCTTGCTGGGACTAGCTCAAGTGCGTGTCTGATCTTGTGTGTGTTGACGGTGGTGGGATATCATAGAGGTTGATTTTGGTCGTCTACCCTATGCTATCACGGAGCCACCGGGCACCATACTATCAGTCAATATTATTTTGTCCTTTATCCAGGTTTCTATCTTCTTTTTCTTGTCCATTGATGGGTTGTACTTCTCCTTTCCCTCATCCCTATGTGTCCTGCTACTTGAGGATGGAATGAGGAATATAGAGACTAGCTCGTTGATGGAAGTTGGGCCTAATCCCAAGGTCTGCAAGGAATAAATTTTAGGGTATCCTCATCAAGGAAAGAGTCTACCAAGTTATAAAAATATTATTTTCAAAACAACAGAATACAAACATGAAGTTATAACCTACATGCCCTTGATAAAAACTAACAATATTCAGTCGTTGCCAATAAATACAAAAAAAAAGAATTGAAAATACACAATAATTGATGCATAGGTACACAAGGCCTAACTTAAATGAAATAGAATGAAATACATGTAGATAACCATTTGGTTTTTGAACAATAATTAACACAAACAATGAAAAACATCTAATAGATAACACTGCCGGCAGTACATACTAAAATGAACATAACCTAACCTAAATGCTTTGGTAAGAAAAAAAATAAAAGCAATATCCACCACTAAAAAGAAATTAGGCCTTTGCTTAAGACCTCCCTCGTTCACAATTTAAACAGAATTACGTCAATATTGTACATTAGACGAGAAAGACGTGGTCCTCACGAGGTACCAAGTTAAATCAAGAACAGGAGGTTGACGAAACCTCAATAAAACAACGATTAATTAAATCTTGAATCAAATCAAATTAACATGTTCACAAAACTAGGTAATGAAATAAAATGATTAATTAAAATACTTAAAGCTGGACGGTGGTTGAATTAAAAGTCATATACCGCAATTAAAAATTAAGTATCAAAGAACACAAGCTGGACTAGCAACCACCCGTCAGCCTCCGAGCCAACTACCAGACTGACAATGCCAAGCATGACGACCGACAAGATGATCGACAAAACCAAATCGCAACCTAATTAACCCCCACCCACCTTTTTGATCTTAGAAATCCAACATAATACATTCCCCGAACTTATTACAATACAGATTACATGATTAAAATATTTTAGGCCTACTGGCGTCTTTAGTTAATTTTGCACGTGTTCGGATCGAAGCGTTACCAAAATAACATGGGAACAACACTGCTTCTAAAACAACTGTTGACTGCCTGAGGCAAAACGAGATATCTACATTAAGGAAATCAACATGAACACGAAATACAACTACGGGGAATAAACATTACTAACAGAATGCAAAGTATAGAAATGATACTCAAATCTAACACTTCGTAAATAAAACCTGGGTTGCTACAAAATTTAATTAAACAAAGCATTATGACCATGTGCACCAGATGACTTTAAATATGAACAAGTTTTACAATGAAGTTTTAAATGATTTTCGGTTCGTTGGTTATTATGCCCATGTAGGAAGAGAAAGACAAGGTTATGAGAGTGTTCTAGGACCAGAGGGTTGGGGTGGAAGAAATGAGGAAGGAAAGAGACTGTTGGACTTCTGCCAGAGGAACAGCCTGCTAGTTGGGAACTCCTGGTTTAAGAAAAGAGAGAGCCACACAATCACATGGTACAGTGATGACTTGACCAGGAAGTCGGTGGTCGACTATATACTGTATGAGAAAGAACTAAATAAGAACATCACGGACATCAAGGTTATACCATCGGAGAACCTGGATAGCGACCATCGATTACTGGTAATGAACCTGAGAGGGAGTAAGGAGAAGAAAGGGACTGAGAACCAGGAAAGACGTATAAGGATATGGAAACTGAAACAAGGGGATAGAAGGGTCGAGTACCTCAAAATGGTAAAGGAAGGAATTCCAACAGATGAAGAAAGAGGGGTGGAAGAGGAATGGGCTAGATTTAAGAAGACACTAGTGGGTGCAGCAGAAGCAGTATGTGGGAGGACAAGTAGTAAGAAGAGGTGGAAGGAAACACCATGGTGGAATGAGAAGACAAAAGATATAGTAAGGGAAAAGAATAGAGCCTTTAGGAGGTGGTATCAAAATAGGACGGTAGAGACAAGGGAAGAGTACCAGGAAAGAAAGAAGGAGGCGAAGAGAGTGGTGGCTGAGGAGAGAAGGAAGTGGATGGAAGAGTGGACAAAGATGATGGAGGAGGATAGTGAAGGTACAAAAAAGGTCCTGTATGGGATGGTGAAAGATAAGAGGCGGAAGGATCCTACGGATTATGTTAGAATGGTGAACAAAAGGGGACAAGAGATAGAAAATAGGGAAGAACTGAAGAAAATGTGGAAAGAATATTTTGAAGAACTTCTGAACCCAAATGGAAAAGATGGTGAGGAGGAAGAAATCGGGGAAGAGGAAGATGAACTGCAAACAGAAAAGGACTTAACATGGAAAGAAGTGGAAGATGCAGTGAACAAGATGAAAGGAGGGAAGGCACCGGGTGTGGATGAGTTGAGTGTGGAGATGGTGAGAGCAGCAGGAGAGGTGGGGATACAGTGGCTGTACCGAGTGATGAGGACAGCATGGAAGGAAAGGAAGACCCCAGAGGACTGGAAAAAAGGAATCATTGTCCCGATCTTCAAGAAAGGTAGTAGAACAGATTGCAGAAACTATCGGGGAATAACACTGATGAGTCATTGTGCAAAGATCTTCGAGAAAGTTTTGGAAAAGAGAATTAGGACAAGGATAGAAGGAGGGATGAGGGAAGAACAACATGGCTTCAGAGCAGGAAGGTCCACAGTGGATTTGATTTTTGCTGTAAGGCAGTTACAAGAACAGCACTATGAATATGGAACAGATCTACTGATGGCCTTCCTGGACATTGAGAAAGCATATGACAGTGTATGCAGAAACAAAGTATGGAAGTCCCTGGAGGATAGAGGAGTAGAGAAATGGACTATAAAGAGGATAAAGGAGATGTACAAGGGAAGCGTGAGCTGTGTGAAAGTGGGAGGAGAGAGATCTGACTGGTTGGAACAAAGAAACGGCCTGAAACAAGGAAGTGCACTGTCACCGTTACTTTTCATTGTGGTGATGGATGACATAATGACCCGAGTGGCACAAGTAATTGGGGACGGAAAGATGAAAGCAATGGTGTTTGCAGATGATTTGATGATTTGGGGAAACAAGGAGGAGGAGGTACAGGAACAGTTGGACGTGTGGGAAGGAGTAATACAAGGATATGGGATGAAATTTAGCATAAATAAGAGTGAGATGGTGATCACAACAAGGAAGAAGGAAAGAACCACAACGGGAATAACAATTGGTGGGGAACAGCTGAAGAAAGTGGAGAGTTTTAAGTATCTGGGAAGCCTGATACAAGATAATGGAAGAAACGATAGAGAAATAAATGAGCGGGGGAGGCAGGCAGAAGCATTTCGGAGGAGTGTGAGAAGCATGTTATGGAGCAAGGATGTCCCTCAGAACAGCAAAAAGATCATATATCGGACGTACTATGTCCCTATCCTGACGTATGCCTCGGAGACCTGGGTTATGAAAGGAAGGGAGAGGAGCAAAATACAGGCCAGTGAGATGAGGTTTTGAGAAGCAGTATTGGAGCTACAAAGATGGACAGAATAAGAAATGAGAGGACCAGAGAATTAATGAAGGAGGAACCATTACAGGATGGTATAGAGAAATCTAGACTTAGATGGTATGGACATGTAAAACGAATGGAGGAGAAGAGGATACCCAGGAGAGTACATGAGACGAAGTGGGAAGGAAAGAGACCGAGGGGAAGACCGAGAGACAGGTGGCTGAAGGGGGTGGAAGAAAGCGTGAAGAAGAGAGGAGAAGACTGGACAAGGGTGGAGGCTGAGAGATGGTGGGAAGACAGAAGACGTTGGAGAGGCTTGTGTTCCAAACAGACCCGGCCAGTGGCTGGAAACTGTGCAAGATGATGATGATGGTTATTATGGTCACTCCACTAATACAAAAGTTTATCGTTAGTATCGCCGGGGATTCGGGAGAATCCTTCGTTGCTGGATATAAAAGACAGTCCTTCACGTACAACTCACTAAGCCAGCATCCTCCATTTTAGACCAGCCAGGTCAGCCACCACACATTAACACAGAGAAAATATATGGTCATAAGCCGTTGTAAGTTTTAAGTCCTCTTATGTTGGTATTTTTTCATTTGAACAAAAGCTCCAGGCACACTAGTGCAGAAATATTGCTGATTACAAGAGTATTTTGGAAATTTTCACTGTCGTAGTTACACATGGCACACAGGGTACCATGAAAGTTCGTCATTATTGCACCATATGGCGAAACTGGCGAAATCCATACACATTTCATGATAGTCATATTTGGGGTAATGGGAAGTTTTATGTATTTATTTTAAATGTTTCCAGGGGATTTAATTGAATAATTGCCTCAATTTGCCGTGGCTGGTTGTACCACCGGTACAGAATGTTTATTTAATTATGATTTTAACAGTTATTTATTTTTTATGGTAATATCAGGTACTGGAGCCTCCAGAGGTGAAATGCTTCTTCAATGAGCTGCTGCCCAGTATAATCCAACTTGCACTACAACTTCCTATATTGATAAACCATCCCATTCCATTGCTGCGAGAGCATCAGAACCACTCAATTAGTCTGAGCCAGTTACAAATTGCGAGCTTGCTGGCCAATGCTCTGCTATGTACATATCCCCGCCGCAACACAGCGAAACAAGGCTCTGAATATGCCACTTTCCCAGATATCAACTTTAACAGGTAAGATATTTGTTGTTAAATCATGGAATAAATGCTCATTTAATTGGTATACCTTATTTATTCCCGTATATTTTGTAGGTATATCATGCATCCTACATTGCTTTTTCTTCCTGTGTTGGTTTAAATATGACAAGAATACACCCTGGGGCATGGAATCTTGTTCTCATCTCGAAGTCGAACTGGCTCTCATTATCCTCCACTTTTCTGAAAAGAAAGCTTAGCCTATAGTTGTACATCTTGCTATTCCCACCTGAGGGTAGGGGGACAGAATACAGTACACCCATGGTATGCCCTGCCTGTCACAGGAGCCAACTAAATGGGCCAGCATGGCCGAATATCTTGCCAGTATTTTAATGTGAAAATCCACTGTGGATAGAAAATTCATGCCTGTGGTAAAAGCCGACTAAATAGGGATCTTTTAATGGGCGATGTGGATTTTCCGGTCCCATTTCCAGTTTGTCCAGTGAAATAAACATGCATGTTGTACACTAACATTTTTTGTACTCCACAGTACCAAAACATTTAGTGTAGCCTTCATGAATTGTATTGCCACAAAAGTGTTAAAAATATTTTAAACATGTATGCTGTTTGGGTCTACTAAGCCTTGTGAGACAAACATGAGAAGCGGTGGGTTCGATTCCCACCTCAGCCATCCTGGAAGTGGTTTTCCGTGGTTTCCCCACTTCTACTCCAGGCAAAAGCTGGGATGGTTCCTAACTTAAGGCCATAGCCGTCTCCTTACCAGTCGTCACCTGAATTACAAATACATGCAATACTTCAGCTACCACAATAACACAGGTTATCAGACAATTTCTATACACACCCAAATATGCGGAGCTAAATGTCAGTTATGTGCAAGCCCCTCAAATGAAAACATTAAACCAACTGCAACTAAAAACTGCATGTCCCAAGAAACTGAGCATGCTCAAGTTTTAGCTATGGTTTTACCAAACCCTTGTACTGTCCTGGCTGAGTTTCGTTGTGCACAATCTGTTCAGCAAGGCCGGCAACCTTGAAAATGTTGAACTATATCCGCCATAGTGGCGTTGCGCTGGCAACCTGTGCTGTCCGGACCAGCCCATTTCCTAGCCTACTTGCCATATTGGGTATTCCACCTCTTTATTACAGATGCCAACATATGCTGCAGCATCCAAACTATCAAGCTCTCTTTAGTACCCAATACCACCAGATGTATGCCAACAAGCCTCATGCCACCCAGCTGGTTGGTATTAGCATGGTGGCCACAACATGCCCGAAAATAAGCTGCATCCGGATGAAGGGAAGACATTTATTTTCTTGTTCTTACCAACATGTAGACAATTTTTTCTGACACCCGTATTTTCATCCAGCCTCTCTGTTGGTTGTGCTTTTGGAATAACGCACAACTGCGGGTTTGAAGGCTGCATCATAAGCACGCCGAATTCCTTTGCTCGATGAAGCTTTCTTACAGATCTTAGACTAAGCTACTGTAGATTTTTCAAGCTTACGAAACAACCTTGCTGTGTTTGATTCTTTGCTCGTCTGTGAACTGTTAACTCTTAGAGTGCCGGGGAGCGCGATAACGCTCCTCTATAAGCTAGCTAAAAGTGCCAGGAGCACGATCGCGCTCCGTGTTGCAACTGTCCAAATAAGTTGTAATAATTAGCAAATAATATGACAGATGGCAGCTCCAGTCGGTGCCGTACTGTGGAAGAAACGACGTAGTTTCTAAATCTACCACTAGAATCTCTGTGTGGCGTGTTGTGTTTATGTTACGAATTTTTCAATTTCAGTTGTTTGGCGCCTACCTGCAGTCCATGTGTTTGTAATAATGGCGACTAGTTCTCGTGTTGTGTTTGAAAATGATAATGATTTGGTAGAGTATGTTAATTCACTGAGTGATGATTCTGATTATGTCGAATCAGGCGATGATTCAGATTATGCTGAGAGTGATAATGATGCCGGTAATAATTCAAATAATGACGACAGTGATGATGATGATGTAAACAAACCTACTCGTGCGACAGTGGTTCATGAAATTTCTGATTCAGACAGTAATGATAGTGACGGGAATAATGCCAGAGTTGACGGAGATAATAACGATGATGGCCAGTTTCCCGAATTCCGTGAAATTAAATCTGATCACGACGACCAATTTCAACCCTCTCTTGTATTTCTCGAGACGCCTGGCCCTAAACGTACATATAACAGGTGTGAGTGGTTATCAGGAAAAGTTGTTTTTTGGAAGAACTATCTATCTCAAGATAGTGATATTTTGTAAAGTGGTAAACAATAAGTCAATGTGCACAGAAATATAAACATTTAGGTGAGTACAATCAAAATACTAGGTAGTATAGAGATCCATTTTTTTTTAATTTTTTTTTTCAAAATTGCATGAGAAAATTTATTTTTTTACTTGGCACTGTGAATTATTTTTATTACAATGAGTAAAGAAAGGCATCACTTAGCTACAAGGAGGAGTAAACTACCGTGAAATATCTTGAAAAGTGAGGGTAAGAGGGTTAAGCGGCAATGTATACAAAATAATTTGTTGACGACTTGAATGCTTCAACATGCTGCCTAGTAGAAGTCGACCAATAAATGAGCGAAGTAGGCGTAACAAAGAGCTGGAAGACTGTATGAATCAGCAACTGGAAGACAGGAATCTTAAGGCAGCTTGGAATTGGTCATCGGGCCCGGTTCCTTCCTCTCCCGTACATTGAATACTTGGCGCAAGGAGAGCACACCTTATTTCATAGGCCGTTCCAATAAAGAAAAACCTCTGTCAAATATTCCTTAACAAAGACCAAGCCCAATTAGGTCACATCATATAATCAAGCTCACATTGAGACTAACAAAGAGTCAATCTTTATGAACAATACTATATTTAACATGACACAATAGACTCAAAAGATGTGTTTTATAGTGCTTCTAGTGTATTTTAATATTTTTATGTGGCAAAACTGCCCCATTCATGAAAAATGTCATAATCAATGACACAACATACAATTAGCTTACATTGTAATGAACAATACGTCACGTTTGAATCATGCATCATCAGACTTGATACAGCAATCATAAAAGAGCTGTTTCATGGTGTGTTTTAGAGTGTTTTTAACATGTTTGTTTGCAGTGTTTATTTGATGAAAGAAGATGTATAACGATTGATTGTTTAATTACTACTTAAGTCAGGGCTAAGAAAAATAGCTCAAAACAATACAGTGTTACTGAATAACAATGTCACTGCCAAAACAGAAGTTTGCATTGTTATTAAATGCTGCCAGTTTCTCTTACAGACTGTATTGTTGCTTTGTTGATGTGTTCTTGATAATGAGCATTCATATTAAACAGTACACGACATATAAAAGTGTAGGTAGCGATTATAAGCCGCACCCAGATTTTTTACCCAAATAATTTTAATAAATGGTGCAGCTTATTTTCGGGCTAATTCAGAAATTCTCAATGACATTAAAGGAAGAAAACTAGAATATTTTAGTCATTTCATGGAGAACAACAAATGCAACCTTTTGCAATTATTTATCCAAGGGAAGATTTGATGGCAAGGACGGAATGATATCCTGGCTAAAGAATTTCAGCCAGTGGTTTGGGCTGAACACAGTGTCGCTGTTAAGAAAAGCTATAGGCAAAAGCAGATCATGCTACTGATCACCGATGTTCTTGGAAGACGAAGCACTTGAATAAGAAGGAGAAGAAAAACTAAGTAATGGCAAGCTAGGCCTCAAGATCCCTTCAATACATCACACTACATTAAACAAACAACAGCTAAATAACATGCCATCCTTTCTTTCATTCCTTCAGATGAAACCCGTTCCCCACATCATTTCGCATCACTGCTACATTTTAAGTTAAAGGGTTTTGGTCATGTCAGGCAAGCGATGCCGAAATCACACTCCACAAAGTCACAATTGGTTTTAAGGCAAATGATAGTTTTATAATTACTGGCCAGGTTCATAAAAATAATTTACGAATTCAGACCTCCCTGGGCCTTGCAAGCCCCGGGAGGTTACCTGGTCTAACCCTCTCTAGATAGCTTGCCAGATGTCGGTTCTTTCTTGTTATCCTTTCTGGACACATTCTTGCACAGTACCAACCTGCTGACCTTGAAGAATTCCGCCACGTTCCAACTTACAAACAGTAAACTTCCTTCTTCGCACCGGTCAACAGGCAAAAAAATTGTACTGCCACCGTATTGTTTTCATAGCCACCTAAGGTATCCCCCCAGGTTGTTGTTCTGGAGGGTTCTTTGATAGAATTGTCAAGGGTAAGGGGTTAACAACCATGTGAGCTGGTGAACGGAAGACTATTTAAGTTGAGGGTCATTTTATGCTACAGGGTCATTATCTATGTGCGCCCCGATAAACACGGCAAGCTAAGCCGGATGTGACTGGCGCGGATCGCGCATAGCCAGTTCAGCCGGTGGTTGGCATGGACTTTCACACTTTTACCAAACATGTTCAATAATGTGCACTTGAAGTGCTCATAGGCGATGCTGAAAATGTTTTTCCTCTCTTGTTACACACACCTGACATCTTCTGATGAAAGAATGTCTGTCAACTCTTTATTATTTACGGAGCCTGTTTCCTTGAATCGTTCAGCGAGCCTCCTAATTGTACTGGCATTAGGCACAGGTCTTCCTGGAAACTTGATTCGAAATGTTCCTCTCGTTTCAGAACAAGATTTTCTGCTTTTCATATACGAATTATGGATCTACATTCGTTCGCGCAATGTGAATTGGTATCTAGGCTTACAGGCCGGACGTTTGTTTTAGACGAGTGAAAAATCTTAATGGAAGCCTGGAGGCGAGTTACTACAGTACCTGTGTTGATGTTGTCAGCTGCCCCATGATGTCACGCTGCTACTGAAGTACAGTCACTGGCAAATAAATGGCGTTCAGTTCGTATTTAACATTTCACACAAAGCACAATCAATATACAAAGTAGTTTATAACTTTCTTCCAGATTGCTACTTAGAACACAATCACACACTAACGTCTATGGAATGGACAGTCAATCATCCCCTATTTCTTCTACACCGGACATGCCTTCGTCTTCGGCGTCTTTTGCCATGGGATCGTCCTAATTTTCGGTCTCGTCGTCACTACTTTCCAGTCCGTTATCTTGAATTATAATTCTCTCAATTCGATCTGCCACAGTCACATCGTTTGCAAAATATTCCCGTTCAATATCTTCCACTTTAAGACATACCTTTTCCCATTCTGTTTGACCGATTTCTTCAAACCTCTGCCGGCACAACATTTCGACATCTTTTATTTTGAATGTCACATTTCTACTAGCAACCCATTGTTTGACATCTGCCCAAATGAGCTCAATGGGATTTAGGTCTGGGTGGTACGGTGGAAGTCTCAAGGCCTTGTGATTATTTTCAGCTAAAATTTGGTCAATTAAGTATGTTTTCTGTGCAGGCTTGTGAGCTAATATTAAATCATATAATTTAGTTTTAGTACAGTTTTCAGGAAATGGAATGTTGTATTTCGTTAACCAGGACTGCATATCTGTTTTCAAGGAATTGGAAGTTGGAGGTTTATCTAGTTGTGTATTGTGATAGGACGCATTGTCGACAATGAGGACAGAGTTAGGGGGTAAATTAGGAATTAACTTTGTTCGGAGCCACTTAACATAATTATCAGTGTTCATTTCTTTATGAAAATCTCCAGTTTTCAAATGTGATCTGTAAATAAGAAGTGCATTAGGTACAAATCCAAACCTTCCGCCAGCATGGACAATAATAAGACGCTCACCTTTTGACACCAAAGCCATCAAACCTGAGCTACTGTCATCGGACCAACTTTTCGGGACGGTGTGGCTACTATGAATATATGTCTCATCCTCATAAACAATGGGTCGTTCTTCAGATCGGTATTGACGAAGACAAGTCAGGTATGTTTCACGAAGAGAACGAATGTTGTGTCTTTCAATAAGCACACGTCTGTTAGATCTTGTTTTCCTCCACCGGAAACCTAATTTTTTTATTATTGTCTTAAGACTAGTGGTTTTACCTTCGAAATTAATAGAATCTCTTAATTTCTGCAGCAGTCTTCTTATTGTTGGTGCAGCTTTTTCTTCCATGTCATCATCATCATCATCTTGCACAGTTTCCAGCCACTGGCTGGGTCTGTTTGGAACACAAGCCTCTCCAACGTCTTCTGTCTTCCCACCATCTCTCAGCCTCCACCCTTGTCCAGTCTTCTCCTCTCTTCTTCACACTTTCTTCCACCCCCTTCAGCCACCTGTCTCTCGGTCTTCCCCTCGGTCTCTTTCCTTCCCACTTCGTCTCATGTACTCTCCTGGGTATCCTCTTCTCCTCCATTCGTTTTACATGTCCATACCATCTAAGTCTAGATTTCTCTATACCATCCTGTAATGGTTCCTCCTTCATTAATTCTCTGGTCCTCTCATATCTTATTCTGTCCATCTTTGTAGCTCCAATACTGCTTCTCAAGAACCTCATCTCACTGGCCTGTATTTTGCTCTTCTCCCTTCCTTTCATAACCCAGGTCTCCGAGGCATACGTCAGGATAGGGACATAGTACGTCCGATATATGATCTTTTTGCTGTTCTGAGGGACATCCTTGCTCCATAACATGCTTCTCACACTCCTCCGAAATGCTTCTGCCTGCCTCCCCCGCTCATTTATTTCTCTATCGTTTCTCCCATTATCTTGTATCAGGCTTCCCAGATACTTGAAACTCTCCACTTTCTTCAGCTGTTCCCCACCAATTGTTATTCCCGTTGTGGTTCTTTC
This sequence comes from Meconema thalassinum, assembly GCA_946902985.2. NCBI lineage: Eukaryota > Metazoa > Arthropoda > Insecta > Orthoptera > Tettigoniidae > Meconema > Meconema thalassinum. The sequence goes on from OX336396.1 coordinate 69,675,854, forward strand.
CTTCTTCCTTGTTGTGATCACCATCTCACTCTTATTTATGCTAAATTTCATCCCATATACTTGTATTATTCCTTCCCACACGTCCAACTGTTCCTGTACCTCCTCCTCCTTGTTTCCCCAAATCATCAAATCATCTGCAAACACCATTGCTTTCATCTTTCCTTCCCCAATTACTTGTGCCACTCGGGTCATTATGTCATCCATCACCACAATGAAAAGTAACGGTGACAGTGCACTTCCTTGTTTCAGGCCGTTTCTCTGTTCCAACCAGTCTGATCTCTCTCCTCCCACTTTCACACAGCTCACGCTTCCCTTGTACATCTCCTTTATCCTCTTTATAGTCCATTTCTCTACTCCTCTATCCTCCAGGGACTTCCATACTTTGTTTCTGCATACACTGTCATATGCTTTCTCAATGTCCAGGAAGGCCATCAGTAGATCTGTTCCATACTCATAGTGCTGTTCTTGTAACTGCCTTACAGCAAAAATCAAATCCACTGTGGACCTTCCTGCTCTGAAGCCATGTTGTTCTTCCCTCATCCCTCCTTCTATCCTTGTTCTAATTCTCTTTTCCAAAACTTTCTCGAAGATCTTTGCACAATGACTCATCAGTGTTATTCCCCGATAGTTTCTGCAATCTGTTCTACTACCTTTCTTGAAGATCGGGACAATGATTCCTTTTCTCCAGTCCTCTGGGGTCTTCCTTTCCTTCCATGCTGTCCTCATCACTCGGTACAGCCACTGTAACCCCACCTAATTGTAAATAGTACGGCGAATGACACACTTGTCGAAATCATCGATGTCTGTTATTCTTTTTGGGACATTATGTTCTTTTCCAGGGGTGCCGAAAGACGTTCCTTCATCTTCACGGACTTTCTTTTCCCGTAATACTCTGAAAACAGAAGTTTGCGATACGCCAGTAGCAGCAGCAACTCTTTCTTGCACTTTTTTAACCTCTTTGTAGTACTGTGGTGAAAATCGGTCCTTTACGTTTGCTTCCTCCTTCATATAATCATGAACATTTGCGATGATCTCCCGACTTTGACTGTGAAGAGTCTTTCCTTTCAATTTTGAAATTATAGGCGGCATGTCAATAAGACTTATTACCGCATCACAATCGGTACCGTACCTGACACGTGCACTTCTCCGTCACACCACAATTATAATTACCGTAGAATAATAATAATAATAATCGTACCACAATCTGTAACTAAGTTATATCACGTTCACTTCCGCACCATACAATACTTCGATGTTGACTGGACTGTACTCTGGTATCGTCATCTGCTCAAGTCTGGAATTCTATTACGTTAGACGGTGCGGTGGTGACAGTCGTGAAGTGAGAGGGTGACAGATTGACAGTGTGCAGGCTCACCGGCTGGATTCAAGGTCAAGGGCAATCGTCTAAAACAAACGTCCGGCCTGTACCAGCAATCACAGTAATCACAATACTCACTAAATGTGCAATACTGTCTGAGCTTTGCAGATACACGTCCATATGAATGACAAAACACGTGTGAACTAACGATATGAGTCAGTGGAGCGTGCCAATCACCGGCTGAACCGCGTATGCGCGCCCGCGATCTGCGCCAGTCCCAGCCGGCTTAGTGGCGCACATAGATAATGACCCTGCACTAAAACAGTCAAAAGAAGAAGGGGACTGCAGGATTTAGACTAAGTCCGTAGATTTGACAAAGCATATGCGCTAGGAGGGGGGGCTGCGAGAACAAGAGGGTGGGCAGTACAATTGTGTGAATTTGTAATTTAGTCGAGGATTGGGTAGCGGCCATAGCTCTTCTCAGTTTTTTTTTTCACGAGGCAAAGTGCACCCCGTTCCAGCCCTCAGACCAGAACTAAATTTCTTGGCAGAGTTGGGAATTGAACCTGGACCTCCGGGGGTGGAAGCCAAGAATACTAGCCAGTACACCATGAGGTTGTGTCGGAACAAAGTAGTCTCTGTGCATGCTAGTTTTGGTTCATGCTATGCTATTTGCCGGCACCGTCATATAGCACATTTGTATTTTTGCGCTGATCAGTTGCACATTCTGCTGCGAGTTTATAACCTGGTGTGACCCTGTCGGGAGAATGGAGTCTCCGTCTCTGTGCTTGCAGGCTATGACTCGCGTTATGCAAGCGGCCGGCACACTCATTCGACAGTTGCCACGCCAGATCAGGGGAGTGAAACTGGTATAGGCCAATCACTTCCATGAGCTGACCTTGGAAAATCTAGCTTCAATAAGCCGCTGTACAAGGCGCTGCTAACCCCAGTTTGCCCACATGTACACAGGCCCAACTATTGGCTGAAAGTTAAGCAAGTGACACCCCAATTAAATTTAAAAGCTTGATGGCTGAGCCAGTCCAGTATCAGCCACTTTTGTGGAAACATTTGAGCAGAGGCCTGTGCATGATGTTACACACGTGGTGTTCACAATTAAAAAATACAAGAATTATGCGGTGATCTTGAAGTTAAAAATGAAATATATGGGGTAGCGAATTAAGCATTTTTTAAATTATTTTTTTTATGTTGCGGTGAATTTTTAATAATTTTTGCATAAGCATCTCTCCTTATTTTCTTCTACGAATTTTGGGCTAAGAGTATTCAACGATTATGCCTGGAAATACAGTATATTGGACAGTATTCTCATTTAACGGAGTGTTTAATATTTTGTTTTCAGGTTATATGCAATGCATAAGAAAAAGTCTGCTCAACGATTGGGGGAAAAACTAAAGTGCATTTGTCATTATTTCCGAAGAGTTTGTCACAAAGGTAAGTTTCCATTGAATCTTCCTATTCTGATTCTCCTGAATCAACCTAGATATCATCTTAATTAATTTATAACTTGCAGAATTACTTTGTTCTCTATTTACACTTTATATTTCTTAATTTATTTTATAGTCATTATCTTAACTGATTGCTAATCTTCAATGATGCTGTCTGACAGACCATTTAAAAGCGTAAAAGTTTTAGAAATGTTTTTAAGATGAAACTTTATTTCCTCATTGTGCCCATGTCATATATTTCTAAGGTATTAGAAATTGGATAAGCAGTAATTATTGAACCATTCTATGAATTGTCATGGGATGATTTTTTTTTTTTGTGATCTCCATTTTTTCTCCTTCTCTTTTAACCTGACTACCATGCATTCTTGTCCATGCATTCTTGTAAGCCTCATGTGTCATTTTTAGCCTACTTTAGATTTTTGCAAAAAATGAAAGACTTATGAGATCAACACAGGGCGAAAAATTGTGTGTCTGTCTGTGTGTGTGTGTCTGTGTGAGTGTGTGTGTACTCTGAATGTCTGTCCCCCCCTATCAATTCGAACACGGTGAAACCGAATTGAACGAAATTTGGTACAGAGGTAGCACTCGCAAAGGGCACCTCAGTGTCATACTTTATATCGCCGCCATCTTTACCAAAACAGAATGGCGGCCACTCAAACGTTCAAAACGTAAAATCGAATTACGGCTAAACTAATCATCCGATCTCTACCAAATTTGGTGACAACATACCTTTATATAGGACGCGTCTTTCACCCAAACTTCAAGGTCATCGGCCATGCCATTTCAGGATGGCGGCCGTGTGAATTATGCAACCATTTTAATCAATAGCTTAAGACCCACCATTTCCGATTATCGAGCCTTGGGTGGTTTAAGCTATCCTGAAGGTCGTGATCCGTTATTTATTATAATTTAATATTATACTGTATGAGTGGCTTAAAAGAGCTGAGCCGTCTGTGTCACACGACAAGATGGCAGCTGTCCTCATGTGCCTGTCTTATATTTCAGTAGTTTTAGTATGTTGTATGTGATATACCCTACTGATACAATAATATAAACTTTGTATGAAATGATCTTTAATGAAGATGTACTGCTGTGAAGAAATCGTTTATTTAAAGTCATTATTTGCCAACAGGTTGTATCTAATATGTCAGTTAAGAACACCATGATGTTAAGGATAGGGTTAGCTCTGGGCTAGCGTGTTAGTCTGTCACGCAGTTGACTGGGGATCGAATACTGCTACAGTTGACTTTTTTTTCTTGAATTCTTTTACAAATGATGTGCACGAGCTCTTTCCACAGATACTGAATAAAATGTCATTTAGCTCAAAGGAGAGGCTAATGTATACACTCGTTTATTAATAAAATCACAGCCCCAGCATCGCACATAAACAGAAGACATTAGGAAAAGGAGAATAGAAGAACTAGATACAAGTTGTCATTAACCACAGCCTTCTTAATGCCTCTGTACGGTGCTGTCCTCTTGTGGGTTATGTGGGTAATATTGTTCCAAACATACCGCTGTGTAAATACCTGGCCTCCTGAAGTATGGCAATTTTGTAATACTGGTAGTTCAACTATTAGCCACGATCGCGCTCTGATTACCTTTAAACACTGCCAGCTGGATCGCCTCCCTCTTGGCTACTTTAAACTGTCTACTCATTCAACACCCATAGGCCTCTGCCATCATAGTACATTACGATGGCAGTGCATAGGCGTACAAGATACAGATTAATTCACTGATAGGTTGCAGCACCAACCTACTGTGATCGGCGTGGATTTTTAAAGGGGAAGATACCCAAAACGAAAGATTCTTAATTTTGCAGGTTGGCTTAATATAGAGATTAACGAACGTGAATGCATTACAATAAGTTAGTAGTTTTGTTATTCAATCATCATAAAGTATATAATATTGATTTTGACACTTACTGGCTAATTATCAATATAAAAGAAAACAAACACTACATGGTGGTAGAAGTGATTGAGTTAGGGATGAGGACAAAGAGTCATATATATATACCCATACATTTAGGAGAAAGTAGGCTATATGTTCTTTGCTGAACATCTTGTTACTCCATATTCTAGTAGTGTGTTTAATTTCAGTGTTCTCATTGGTGATAATAACAAGTTTTGTTATTGGACATTGCCAGTGTGCTATTCCCGGCCGGGACTTGCCACATAACACTTCTTATTCTCTTTGAATCGCCATGTAGTAAACATGTGTCTGTGCGAGGCTCTCCCCACGTCGAGGGGCATTCGCGCCTTTCATAATATGCCCCAGTTCTAAATTTTCTAAACCCTTGAAAGAAGATACCAATATACTTTCAATGTTGTTATATTTTTCATGTGTTTTAATTTTCTTAAGTTTTACATTTTATATGTGTGCTTCGGTGAGTGAGTGAGTTCTTGAATTTTTCTCTTCTGATTATTTGTGTAGGACTGCTGCAAGCCGTTGTTCGATTAGATTTTCCACTCTGTTCACTTATAATATTTCTGCTCAACTAAATTTTATCTGAGTGTATTTTTTTTTTCATTCTTTCCTCCATTATTCTTTTAGATCTGTTCTGTGTGTGTGTATATTTTTGTGCCTAACTGTGAAATATTAATTCTGGATTTGAGATCCAGTTGCTTGTCCTGCAACATTCTGAAATCCCCGAGATTATTTGATCTATCTTTACCAGTAGAGGTAATAATCTAGTTTGATTCCAGATATAGAGTTGCGACTCTCAGCGGGCCTGGGATCACCTACAAGACTTAGGTGCATCATCACCTGTTTCTATGATCTTATATTTTTGACTCTTTTGCTTTGTTCCTGCGGACACGGTAACGATCCGTCGTTATCCATCTTTATAATTATTAGTTCATTATTTACGCACCAGATAGCAGCATTTTTGTACGGAATATGAAGATACCGTTTTATCTCACGTTACACTCCGTGGGAACTACCGGCTATCCGTATTTATCAATATTCTTAGAGTCTGAAACATGCGTTCACTGGAGTTACGTGTCTTGTTTAAATCGTGATTGGCGGCAAACTTGCGTTCATTCCTCTCCGTTTTCGTTGGTAATTATATAGTGAAATTAAGCTGTATCGTAGGCAATATATTTAGTTTACTTGTTAGTTCATTATTTAAATTGTTTTCTTAGGTAATTAGGTGTTTAGTGATAGTGAAGTGATAAATATAGTTTACTTAGGTTAGGCCTAGTTATTTATAGTGTGCGACATGGCAAAGCGAGTTCAATTAGCTGACGATGATATCACTGAATATCTTGACAATTATCCAAGTGATAATGATATTTCTCTGTCCGAATCGGAATGTGTAGATGATGATGATGATAATTCAGTACCTCCAGACAGTGATGTTAGTGTTGTGATGTTTATCACTAGCTTGGTGCCGCTTGACAACCACATGTAAAGTTTTAAGTTTTCTTGAAGTACCGTGGTGAAACCACTATAAACCTTTTTACCAGATGGGCGCCATCGTGTCCAGTTACCATATGTACATCGAAATATACTTGTGACCAAACTTACCATACTGTACCTCGGCTATACAGATTCTTGGATCTCGGCCCGTGGGGAAACTTATGCTTCCAACCAGAATGATATTTACCAAGAGAGGATAGGGGTCATCTTATAGTTAATTCTAAATACTAGGAGGAAACACGCAGAATGATTTTAAGGAAGTGAATTTAATGACATTAATAACAATAACACCAATTATGCGGAACAAGATGAGAGAAGATTTACTGACATTATTAACGATGTGGCGTAAACAAGAGAAAAACGGAGTCATGAATTTAAAATTATTACCGAAAGCTATGAATTTACTTTTAAATTGCCCAAATCAAAAATTAAAATAGTGAACAGAGAAATACGTACGGTAATTCTGTCAGTTGCACTCACCAATGCTGGTTTCTTCTGATCTGTTTTGCGTAATATAACGCAATGCTGGTGTCTGATGCTGGATACAGTTGCCATCGCGATGTTGTAGATAAAGTAATATATGACTGATTATTGTTGATGTAGTGATTAAGATCTGACTTCTAAAATCACTTTAATAATGATTAGCCCAAGTCACGACTAACATTATATGTAAGCATGACAGAATATGTCCTTGCACACTTTCAACTTGTAAGCGAAGTACTGCTGATGATATTTAACTGAAGTCATCCATACTCAAAGGTAGGAATCTCTCGAAGAAATAACGAAGAAGTGGGGCCTTCGAGTCCAGAGCAAGGTCTTATAAAAACATGACCTTACCCTCACTGTAGTACCTTAGTTTTAAAAGCTTCAACCAATCCGACTCCCTTTCGTCCGATAGCCGTCATCTCTTCCTCAACTGGTCGAATGCAATTCGTTCATTCAAAGCTTGGTCTGACTTCTCAGAATCGATGGTCTTGTAGCCAAATAAGGATGTATATGTCGTTGAGTAGCAAGATTTCCTTGTCTTGGATGGTCTTGACCTTCCTTGAACCCTTTTTTTTTCTCAGAAAGGCCTCTCAAGTAGCATCATTTTCTTCTTCCTGGAATACCTTCCGCTGTAAGCTAGCAGACGCGTTGAACGATCGTTGCGACATATCTCCCTGCTCCCCCTAACTGACTGAAAATTGCTACGTATTCAACTTGCTTTGCCATTTTCTACAAATGATCCTAATTATGTAATAGTTTATAAATCTTCCCTTTGAAATCAATTAATTAAATATGAACCCTTCTACTCTCATCAACAACCGTTATCCAATGATAATAATAATACAATTATAAATGAAATAGTGTGGGTGGTTAAAATATTTCCCACTGAATTAATTAATAATAATAATAATAATATCTCAACTTTGCAGATATTACAGTGTGAATAGCGATGAGTGTTTTATACAAAAATGGCTGACATTTTTCAGTGTTATATCACTTTAAAAAATTTAATCCATCCTTGGATCTAATGCACATATAATCTTAATATTTGCCATGCTAGTAAACAATAATATAGCCTTCCTACTGACATGAATAACAAACTTGGGCTGTGAATGCTATTTCCTAGAATTACTTCCAAAACTTTCAAAATCTGAAACTTGTAACTTTCTTTCCACATTTCATATTTTTTTAACATTAAACCCTTTGGGTTTAGAGACATGACTTACTTGCAGTGATAATAAGTGATGTATACTCTATAAGTTTACCAACTTTCATGTTGATATCTTCATTCGTGTCTATGCATAGTGTGGTAAATATGGCTGACAGTTTTCACACATCCATCAGCTGAGAGCTTAATGTGAAAGGGTTAAGCAAACCCTTATAAGTAGCCCAGTCCCTTGAGCAAAAAAAAAAAAAGGGGGTCAACCTCGGAATGAGAGATAACAAGCTGTAAACTCGTATACACCTTCATTTTGGTGTTCTAAACATTGTCTCAAAAGTCTCATAAAATCTCGTGTCTGCGCCGTAAGTTATTCAAGGTCAAAGGTCACAAAAATAAGTTATTAGCGATTATCTTGGTTTCTGTAGCTCCAATGATGTTAACACTTATTATAAAAGTTGTATAGCATACAATTTGCGACAAGTTTGTTTTAATGTTTTTTTTTTTCATACGCCCAACCGTTTTTGAGATAGAGGGCAGAGAGCCCGCAGCACTCAGCCATACTCACTGCAATGCAAGGTCAACCGTGAATCTCAGTGAATAATACCTTGTATAAAGTTATTAAATCATTGAAATATCATTCACAATAAATAATTTGTATTATTTATTAGTCAATAGTCGGCCCCGTGGCGTTGGGGTAGCGTGCCTGCCTCTCACCCGGAGGCCCCGGGTTCTATTCCCGGCTCCGTCAGGGATTTTAGAAACTGACGTGATGGCTGGAACGGGGTTCTGATGAACAACACGTTGATGCAAGAGAATCAAGAGTAAAAGGAGATAACAATGATGTAAGTAAACTAGTTGAATGACTTACACTTCATGATCCCTTTCCAAAAACAAATCAATTGGTATCCTTAGCTTCTGGAATCATTGGAAATGACCAAATTAATTGTTACAAAGCCCATGAAATCGGATTGCAATCTATGGTGAAAATAACTGGCTTGAATTTTAATGAGGTAAATTCAAACGCGCCGATAAGGTTTTACCGATTTCAGTTGTTAACTAATCAGTCCAAATTAACGATTGTAAAATCTCTAGATCCATTGTTACTCTTCCAAAGGATAACTGTAACCAAACAGTTTGAAAGTAATCTTGAAGGATACCTTCAATATGAATTAAGTCCGTATCCGACATCATTATTTGATAATAATGGCATGAAAAAACCACGAAAGCCACATTATATGATGAGACCTGTTGATATCGAACTTGGTGAAAATAATGTGACATATGTCATCGATGGTGGATATCTTCTGCATCACATTGTATGGAGTAAAGACGATACTTTTTCCATTGTTTTAGATAAATACGTTAAGTATTTACAAAGACATTATGGTTCAAAAACTGTTGTTGTATTTGACGGATGCTCAGACTACACTAAAAACATAAAAGCAATGGAACAACTAAGAAGAACTGCTGCTCTTTCGAAATCTTATGAAGTTCGTTTCGACGATACAATGACTGTGCCAATTAGTCAAGATAAGTTTTTGTCAAATCGTTGTAATAAGAAACTTATTGATATGCTCATTGAAAAGTTAGAGAGTGTGAATAACATATTACAACAAAACAAGCAAGCGATGATGCTGATGTACTTATCATAGAAACAGCTATCGAAGAATCCAAACATGAGAGGACCCCCGTCATCATTGCTCGTTATTTTAATTGGACGCAATGAACTACTTCAAGAAGAAATTTTCTTTAAAAAGGTTGGAAAAGGCAATGTCAAAGCACAAATCTATTCGTCAAAATCTTTTGACAAATATCCCCTTTCTAAAAAACATATATTATTTTTACATGCATTCAGTGGCTGTGACACAACTTCTGCGCTGTTTAAAAAAGGGAAAAAAGCTTTCATGAAATCTCTCCAAAAACTTGCCCATTTCGACCGATTGGCTAAAGTTTAAAAAAAAAAACTGCCCTGTACAGCAATTACACGAAAATGGATTACGCATCTTACTAGCGAATGAAAGATGAAAGCAATGGTGTTTGCAGATGATTTGATGATTTGGGGAAACAAGGAGGAGGAGGTACAGGAACAGTTGGACGTGTGGGAAGGAATAATACAAGTATATGGGATGAAATTTAGCATAAATAAGAGTGAGATGGTGATCACAACAAGGAAGAAGGAAAGAACCACAACAGGAATAACAATTGGTGGGGAACAGCTGAAGAAAGTGGAGAGTTTCAAGTATCTGGGAAGCCTGATACAAGATAATGGAAGAAACGATAGAGAAATAAATGAGTGGGGGAGACAGGCAGAAGCAATCTGGAGGAGTGTGAGAAGCATGTTATGGAGCAAGGATCTCGCTCAGAACAGCAAAAAGATCATATATCGGGCGTACTATGTCCCTATCCTGACGTATGCCTCAGAGACCTGGGTTTTGAAAGGAAGGGAGAAGAGCAAAATACAGGCCAGTGAGATGAGGTTCTTGAGAAGCAGTATTGGAGCTACAAAGATGGACAGAATAAGAAATGAGAGGACCAGAGAATTAATGAAGGAGGAACCATTACAGGATGGTATAGAGAAATCTAGACTTAGATGGTATGGACATGTAAAACGAATGGAGGAGAAGAGGATACCCAGGAGAGTACATGAGACGAAGTGGGAAGGAAAGAACCGAGGGGAAGACCGAGAGACAGGTGGCTGAAGGGGGTGGAAGAAAGCGTGAAGAAGAGAGGAGAAGACTGTACAAGGGTGGAGGCTGAGAGATGGTGAGAAGACAGAAGACGTTGGAGAGGCTTGTGTTCCAAACAGACCCGGCCAGTGGCTGGAAACTGTGCAAGATGATGATGATGACTAGCGATATATAATATGAAATGAAAATCCACAGCCTGCTTCCAGTCTCCGACCGGGTCACGAATGGAATGAATGAAGCCCCCATCTAGCGGCGAGGATATGGACTGTGCCGGCTGCCGAGGCCTGACGCACTCCTCTGGGGCAATGATTAAATGAATGACAAATAAAATGATAGTGGAGAGTGTTGCTGGAATAAATTTTGATAGGGAAAACCGGAGTACCCGGAGAAAAACCTGTCTGCCTCCGTTTTGTCCAGCACAGATCTCTCATGGAGTGACCGGGATTTGAACCACGGACCCAGCGGTGAGAGGCCGGCGTGCTGCCGCCTAAGCCACGGAGGCTCTGCGATATATAATATAATGTTCCTAAATCTGAGGGCAATATCCATTGTCTTCGATATACTCAGTTCATAAAGTCTACAAAGCTTCATAACCCTGCCCAGTTATCCAATCTTCCACCGACAAGTGCAGCAGCCCATAAGCATATAAATCGTGTTTATTACCAGGTTCAAAAATGGTTAGGACATGATTTAGAACCCTGGGAATGGGGTTGGGTGCTGCAAAATGAACTCCTGGAGCCAAAAACAACAATATTACCACCAGCTCCTGAGGAATTACTTAATGCACTATTTTGTAATTGTAAGAATGGATGTGGTGTACGCTGTGGGTGCAGAAAATCGGGTCTGCAATGCACTTTAGCTTGTGGCCAGTGTAATGGACAAGCTTGCCTCAATGCTGTTGCATCACAAAGAGACTCTTGAGGAAGAGAGTGCATTGACCCAGAAATTCTGGAAGGGCTGGAAACGATTCAGGACAACGAAAATGATGACAATGAAAGTGACATTTTCACATGCTCGGAAGTTGACGGCGATGAAGAAGATGAAGAAAATTAATACTTTTGTTCTTCAAATAATTAAAGATTTATATATTTTCACTTCATTTCAATTCGGGCCTATCAAGCGACCGCTGCCCAGCCATTTGTCCTGCAGATATTGGGGTGACCCGTGATCAGCGCATCGTGTCCCCTCGGCCGTTAATGTTGGTTTTCGTGATCGGGGCGCTGCTGCACTGTCAGACAGCTACTCAATTGTCCTCACGAGGCTGAGTGCACCTCGTTCCAGCCATCACGTCAGTTTCTAAAATCCCTGATGGAGCCGGGTATAGAACCCGGGGCCTCCGGGTGAGAGGCAGGTACGCTACCCCAACACCACAGGGCCGGCTCTTGACTAATAAATAATACAAATAATTTATTGTGAATGATATTTCAATGATTTAATAACTTTATACAAGGTATTATTCATTGAGATTCACTGTTTACCTTGCATTGCAGTGAGTATGGCTGAGCGCTGCGGGCTCTCTGCCCTCTATCTCAAAAACGGTTGGGCGTATGAAAAAAAAACATTAAAACAAACTTGTCGCAAATTGTATGCTCTACAATTTTTATAAGAAGGGTTAACATGATTGGAGCTATCGAAACCGAGATAATCGTGAATAACTTATTTTTGTGACCTTTGACCTTGAATAACTTACGGCGCACACACGAGATTTTATGAGACTTTTGAGACAACGTTTAGAACACCAAAATGAAGGTGTATAAGAGTTTACAGCTTGTTATCTCTCATTCCGAGGTTGATCCCTAATAAAACTGGGCTAAAGTTGCACACCTGATTTAATATTTCTCAATGCTCTGTGTCTACTTGTTGGGGTTGTTTTCCTTGCGTGTTATCGCTTGTTTAGCAAGACATCAATATATCTACTTTTGACCGTTGCCTCACTTTCTCTACTGCACTCCTATTTCAAGAACTCACGTCATACGGGTGTTTTAATAATTTCTCTCTTTTCGCCTTGGTTTTATTGAGCCCCTGTGATAATCCTGTTTGGTATCGCCTGCATGTAGTTTCAAGTTCTATGTTCTATGGCGCGTTCATGGTATATGTTCACTTTTCTCCGCCGAAGGTATGTTCGTATCTTTACTATTCTTAACTTAATTTAATTTTGCCATCAAGTTTTATCTAATTGCTTTTGGAGCTCAAGACCATATATTATCTATATTTTCCCAATGTAATTATATGAGATCGTATTGTCCAAAGGATCACCGTTCTTTTATTATTTTGTGTTTCCTCATCCACGCTGTGCTTCGTTGACTTTCAATCATTTTGCTATTATATTTTTGCTCTCCCTAAGTATTCCTTGTATCCCATGTTTTATTTGATGGGGATTTCTATACATGTGCAGTTTATCTCCTGTTCTCCTCCTAACACCTACAATTTTACCTCCGTGTTCGTTATTCCCCACTCCCCCTTCTCTTTTGACTTTTATTTTTTGGTTTTGGATGAACTTGTCCTCATTTTGTACATGAACACATTTAATCCGGGACCCCGGTATCCTTTACTTCGACCTTTTGATTTCGTACCCTTGACTTTGCATCGTTACTCATGAGACCATTTTTTACTCACTAACACTTAGTAGTTTGAAACAAGATGTGTCGAGCTGAGATCTTCTCTACGAAGCGGTAAGTATCCTCACTGTGGGTTCTATGTTTCGTGATTTAGGCGTTTGTAGTCTTGGAATACCAGTCATTTGTTGGTGTTGGTGTTGGTGTTGGTGTTGTTGTTGTTATTTTCAACATTTCTTGAGTGCCTTGCCTATAACAGTTGAACACTGTGCTTATTTAATCCATCAATTTGTATCTCAGTGGTGGGTTCTACTTTATTACAATAAAATAGTATGCCAATGAAGAGCTGTTGAGTGAAGTGATGGTGTGAATGCCCACCTTCGAACACAGCAGTGTGTCCAGCTGTGGAGTTGTCCTTGTCCATTTAGAGTGTTTTTCCTATTTTTAGCCTATTTTCATTTTATAAAAAAATGGGCTTATGAGATCACCTTTTGTCCGTTTGTGTGTGTGGATGTGTCCCCCTTGAATAACTTCTAAGCGGCTAGAGCGATTTTAATGAAACTTGGTAAGGCCATAGAACCATTTTGGCCGACCCCAACCCTGCCCTTCAATTTTTTTTACGTCTCACTAACCCAAAATGGCGGCTGTGCGAATTATTTCACCAGCATTCAATATCTCCAAAACTATTACCGATATCGCCCTGAAATTTTGTACGGTGATAAGGAAACTATTAGAAGTTCACCTATGAGACCCTCAAAAACCTGGTAACCACAAAACCAACATGGCGGCCAAGCGAAGTTGCAACTTTTAAATAGATGTTTCTCGCGATTTAACCGACCAAACGCAATGAAACTTGGTACAGTATATGTTTATACACATTGTAATGCACTGACATCTAATTTCGTTCAATTGTTTACATAACTTCAAGATGGCGGCTGTGTGAAATATTTCACCGGCATTCTATATCTCCGAAACTTTTACTGATATCACTCTGACACTTTGTACGGAGATAAAGGGCACTACTAGGTCATCTATGAGACTTTCAAAACCCTGTTAACTACAAAACGAACATGGCGGCCAAGTGAAGTTGAAAGTTTTAAATACACTTTTCTCGTGATTTATTCATCCAAACGCAATGAAACCTGCTACAGCAAATGTTTATACACATTGTAATGCACTGGTATCTAATTTAGTTCAATTGTTTACACAAACTCAGGATGACGGCTGTGCTAATTTTAAAATTATGTTTTTATTTCTTGTGTCGTAATCATGCGATCGAAATGAAAGTTTGAATAATGAACCTACGCAATAATTTTCCTTTAATGGTACATAACTCTATGGCCTACACATATAACAATCCAACATGGCAACCATCCGAAATATTTAGATGGTTCACAATATCTACGAATCTATTACAGCAATCAAACTGATTTTTTTAATGTTCATAGGGGCTATGAATATAAGTTCACCTATAGCACTTTCAATAATCTGGTGATCACAAATCCAACCTGGCGGCGACGCAAAGTATAAATATTTAAATGGACGTTTCTCGCAATTTAACCATCCGAGTGCAGTGAAACTTGGTACAGTAAATGCTTATACAAACGTTAAACCACTGGCATATAATTTACTTCAATTGTTTCCATAACCACAAGATGGCAGCTGTGTGAAATTTTAAAATCTTGTTTTTACTTTCTTGTGTCGTAATCATGCGATTGAAGTTTGAATACTGCACCTACACAATAATATTCATGTAACAGTACTTAACTCTTAAGACCTACGTATATAAAAGTCCAACATGTTGACCATCCGAAATATTAAGACGATTCTGAATATCTACGAATCTATTACAGCAATCGAACAAATTTTGTATGTTGATAGAGGCAATTAACATAAGCAGGATATATGAAAATAGACTTTAGTTCTTCACGCAACTACTTGTTCTTCCTTTTTTTCTCTCCCTCCACATCCACGTACCTGTCATTGTGTTTATCCTTCTTCTGTGTTTCTATCCTAATTTTCCTCTAGGTTGATTGTAAATAAATATTCATAGAATGGTTTTTGTTAATGTTGCAGTCATAAGCAAAGTTTCATATTGGAATTTTTCTTTTCTGTTCGGCTAGCACCCGAGGGTGTGGTGACCTTTTCTCGACGCTTTATAGAACCCAGCTACCTTCCTCAATGGGGACACTCGGTACGAACTCTCACTGAACTTCATGTGTCAAGTGAGGGTACCATTGAAGATCAAGGCTATGGAATGCTGCAGATGGACTTTGCAAACAAGTAGGTGTGCACATTTCTAAAGTTGAGATATATCTGCAACTGCCTTGCCCTGCAGTAATTTGGCTTACAGATTGCGGGGCGATGTAGGGTCAGCACAAGTCCCTTCGGCTGATTATCTTCTTGACCAGGGCACTGCATCTCTTATCCAAACAACTACTACGGAAATAAGCCAAATAAAAGGAGTGTGACTTGGGCAGTTTCGTAAGGTAGATTCTAAATTTTCATATACTGTATCTTTGATTTTACATTTCACCAGAATTATTCGCAACTCCATTTTTAGTTACCACTTTTTTCTAGTGTATAAAATTTAATTTTATGTGAACTTTCCATTTTATTTTAAATTGATATTTTGTAAGGATATCCATTTCACTTTATACATCTGGAGCTGGGAGGAGAAAGGGCGACTATTGTATGTAATGTTATTGCAGATTCGCCCTTTCTCCTCCCACCTCCTGATATTATGTTAGACTGTTAAACTATCAACTCTGATGAAGACATCATTGTTAAATCATAACATGTACGTTTAAAATATATAGTGAGTCTCTCTCAAGACTCGGCCGGCCGGCACGCCCAGCTTATCTGCCTCCCGTTGACTCATCACTCCCCGCTCGGCATAGCATAGCAATAAGAACAGAACAGCACTTGGCTCACTTTATCCGTGCATGACATGAGATACCAATTAAAATTTAGAAAGTAAGAATTAATAAACTTAGGTCGTACCTTATGACAGGAGATGTTGGAAATTTTCTCCTCCTTCATCCACTCATTTCCGGCATCGTCTTAGGAAATTCCGATTTCCCACGCATAAGTTCGTCTTCCGTAATTGAGACTATTTCTCTCCGGATATGTTCTGCGATTTCATGTACTTTTTCCTCGTTAAGTACACGTTTTTTAACACTTGCTTCATACCGAGTAGAGAACCAGTTCCCTCAATTTATTGACGAGCTTCCGCACGGTCTCTCTATGTGGAGGGCGCACACCTGGAAAATGTGTTATGAAACGTTTAACGACTTCCCTGCAAGACTCTGTTTTCACATAATTATCGTACTTAAATACCCTTTCCTCTACCTTGTACTCACGTGGAGGCATTATGAGAATTATACCCAAAAGTAACACTTCACAACTCGAGAATAATTGGAGCGACAGATGAACACTAAATACATGTTATAAGTATGGACCAGAACTGCGAAGTGCGTGCTGTGCAACAGGAAGTGATCAGTCAACGGGAGACAGATAAGCTTGGTGTGCTGGCCGGCCGAGTCGTGAGAGATTCACTGTATATTATTAAACATCATTTCATAATATTGACAAGGAGGATTACACAATACATATTAGCCTATATTTTAAATCAATTTGATTCATAAAAGCAAGATGGTGGTTGTGCGAAATTTTAAAATTAAGTTTTTTTGTGTGTTTCTTAATCATGCGATCAAAGTTTGAACAATAAACCTAGGTAGTAATCTTCATCTAATGGTACAGAACTCTTTGGCCTACATATACAGGACTGTTACAGGTCAGGGAACTCGGGAAAAGTCAGGGAAATTTTCTGCAAGGTCAGGGAACTTCTTAATTTTTAAAAATAAAAGCGTGAATCTGTCAATTTGCCTGTAGTGCGAAGCTCCTTCGCTTTGTCGGGTTAGGGCTGCAAAATGCCAAAATTGTAAAATAGAGGAGAGAGAGAGCAAGAAAGGAACACATTGCAGTAGCCTTGCTGCTCTCGATACTTCATCTCGTCGTTTGTACCCACTACACTCTTTCCTCCACTTTCCCTTGCCCTAGTCGGTCGCGTTTCGTCGGGAATCGTGCTTGTTCGGGGCCAAAGCCTCTACTCGACATGCACCATCCCCCTCGCGTCCTCTTTCATCTCGTCCGTGTTCGGTTTGCCGAAGTTTCGCTTCGTGTACCTTCGGCATAGCACCTAATACAGAGATGATAGTCGAAAATCAGCTCGAATGTTCTCTCATAGGCCTACGACAAGTGTACGATGGTGTTCAATCCGAGGGAGAGTTAGGTAAAGTGACTGTCACCAAAGAAATGCTCGTTAAGGCGAGGCATGCTCGTTCAGAATATGAAAATGCGCCTAAGGAGAGGGCCGCCGAAAAGAAAAGAAAACGAGGCCAAAGAAAAACAGAAGAGAGCAATTGTAGACGAGGTAAAAGAGTTGAAAACCAAAAGAGTCAAATTGATGTTAGAAATAGAAGCCGAACTAAATGATATTGAAGAACGTTTAAAAGTGCTAAACAGTGGGTACTTGTAGAGAGTTATTCAAATAGATGTATGCAACGAAAGTTTTAAAGCTAGTGTGTTAGCTTCCCAAAATGTGATCATACTTACTTTCACTAAGAATGTAGCAAAAAGGTGTATACTCCGAGCCAAATGCGTGGATTTCCTGTTTTAGTCCATCGATTTCTTTACCAGTATCAGTCACTAAATGTTGTGTTTTCGATGTCTATATTTTTTCTCAGTATTGTTTATGTACTATAATGAGGCTCCCCTGCCCAAACACAGATGCAGGACCGAATTCCTGAGTAGTCACAGAGTCTCCGGAAGACGACCATCACACATCTGCTGCCAACGTGCATAGAATCATCCATAATAGGTCACCAATTTAGATGGATTGGTCATGTCCATCGGATGGATGATGTGAGATTACCTCGTCAAATGCTATATGGTGAGTTATGCTATGGCACCAGACCTCATGGTGGTCCTAAGAGGCGCTACAAGGACCAATTTAAGCAGACCCTGAAATTGACAGGTCTTGATCCACAAACCTGGGACATGCTGGCTGAAAACCGCTCAACTTGGCGCCGTACCATCTCGGATTCTGTAAAGACGTTTGAAAGGGATCGACGCATACATGAAGAGGCCAAGCGTCAAGCTAGGAAACTTCGAGCAGCCCAACCACGTCCTCCTCCAGCAATACTATGCGACTTGTGTGGTCGCTTGTTCCATGCCAGGATTGGACTCTTTAGTCACCGTAAACACATCCACAAACTGGACTGAAGGAAGAAGATTTATACTCGGATTCGAGTTAAAGCCGATGATGATGATAATGAGGCTCCATTATAACACAATTTTCATTATGAGACAGTTTCTCCCACCAATCAGAGCTCAAGAAACAGTTGTTTGACTAATTAGATGTGCTGAATTCCACGGCCTTCTAATTTAAATTTCACTGCATGGCATAGTGTCATAGTAGGGTAATCGAGGAGGCCATGATCAAATACAAGGCATTCTCTGCGTCTCATGCGCTCTGATCAGTACATAAAACTGGCAAAATCTCGACAGCTATTTATGAATATTTATGTTCGAACATAAAATAGTTATAATAATTATCGTCAAACGTAAACGGTCGTATGCAACTCGCCTATAATGGTAATTAAGACACTCGTATGGAAATTATAAAACTCGCATACGCTCGTTTTATAAACATACTCGTGTCTTAATTATTGCCATTATAGGCTCGTTGCGTAATGTACTATTTAAGTGTTAGTAATTATAGCAATAAGATCTTACGGGCACAAAACATGTATGGTCTTTCTAGTGTACGTCGGGCGTCCGTTAAAGCTTTTAAGTTTCAAACCTCTCTTTTTGTTCTTCCATTTTGATCAGTATGGGATAAGGTAAGCCTCCGTGGCTTAGGCGGCAGCACGCCAGCCTCTCACCGCTGGGTCCGTGGTTCAAATCCCTGTCACTCCATGTGAGATCTGTGCTGGACAAAGCGGAGGCAGACAGGTTTTTCTCCGGGTACTCTGGTTTTCCCTGTCATAATTTCATTCCAGCAACACTCTCCACTATCATTTCATTTCATCTGTCATTCATTCAATCATTGCCCCTGAGGAGTGCGTCAGGCCTCAGCAGCCGGCACAGTTCATATCCTCGCCGCTAGATGGGGGCTTCATTCATTCCATTCCTGACCCGGTCGGAGACTGGAAGCAGGCCGTGGAGTTTCATTTTTCATGGGATAAGGTATCAACGAATCCGTGTCATACCAGACTTAGTGTCATCTAGATCGCGTATGGATTCTGTAATCCATTGATGCCAGTCTTGGCGTAGTCGTAAGACGTAAAAGATTACAAAGTGTTAAATGTCTTTCTGTGTTGTCTGTGGGTCCGTGCAATACTTGTTTGCTTCCTAGACAATGAAAAGGACTTTTGCAGTCAATCGATGTAAATAAGTCTGATAGTTTTTGAGTCCAATTAAATGGTTTCGTTGTGCCATTTTTTTGTTTACCTATTTTTAATTTCTTTCTTACCTTAGCAATAATTTTGAAAGAATCCGTGCCATGTACGTTACTTACCCATCGTATTATTTGACTATTAGGCCATAGTTTTTAAGTCATTAGTTATAACAATTGCAATAACTTTTTGAATATAATAAGTTTCATTGTGAACTGAGTGTACTGACAAAGAAAGAAGTTAAAAATTATGTTCCTTGAATCCATTTTTTAAAATTTATTTGTCATGTTATTATTTTTTTAGCATAACCGATTAATTTATTAAAGAAGTCAGATGAAGCCATTTTTTTCCATGCCTACTGAAGTGCTCACGGCATCTAAACCTGGGCTAATTCTGAAAATTAGCTTTTTGTTAAAAAATTTTCTTTAAGGGACACTAGGGCTGAGTTTTTATGCAAAAATGACAAAGTAGCTGTATTTTGTTTTTCCCATTTATATATCTTATGGGCCCCTGTGGATCATTTCAGTAAACAAGATTTCATGCGCTACCATTTTTAAAGGCTCAGCAAGATTTTTAAATATCGTCTGCGTAAAAAGAAGATGGAAGGCAAATCATAGAAAGTAGGCTATACTTTTAAAACTAGAAATCCTAGAAAGTCGTAGGTTAACTCAAACGAAAGGTCTCTATGCTCTTTATCTCTACAACAAAACATTGTATTTTTCAGATTTTTTACAAAAAATTTCATTGGGTGAGCCAAACTGGTTAATATAGCATGCGGTTTTATAAAAATGCTTTTATCTCCAAACAACATATTTAGGTAATCAAAATGCTCCATGTGCATGAGATATTCACCAATGTTACTAAAAAAAATCGCTGGATATTCAGAAACACATGTGTTGTAAGATAACATTGCGATATCTCCAGTAACTTTGTAAATTACACACCAAAAAAATAAAAAACTATGAAAATTTATCAAATTTTATAAAACATGATGGCACATCAAGAAAAAATTAATCGTACAACATACATGTATCACTTTCCTGAAATGTCTCAATGTTGTAATATTAGGAATAGTTTTATGTATATGTAATGAAAATATCAAGCGTTTTACACAATTTCTAATGCGCATGGAGCATTTTGATTACACGGTATATATTAATAATATAATTAGTAAAAAATCAATTACACTTCATCCAATTGTTTTCAAATTTGGTATGTGACTTAGTGATGCTATTCTAAGTATGCAGTGTAAATTTCAACTCATTTTGATAAAAGATGTGGAAGTTGAAAAACTCAGCCCTAGTGTCCCTTAAGCCTTTTCTTTACAATCTCTGAAAAGAAACTCTTTTTCTGTATGAGATAGCTTACATATCTCATGTAATACAGTAGCTGGAAAAAAAGTTAGAATGGACGTGTATTTAAAGAAAAATAAAAAATTTAATCACCATATTTCGTGCGATTCGAAGATGTAAATCAGTAACTATCGTGTGATCAATTAGACCGGTTTTATTTTTAAAATATGTTCATACGGTGATCAGAATAAAGTATTGGTTGTCAGGGAAAAGTCAGGGAAAATGGGATCTTAAGTCAGGGAAAATGCAAATCTTGGTCTTGTAACAACCCTGATATAGAACAATCCAACCTGGCGATCATTTAAATGGTTTACAATATCTGCAAATCTATTACAGCAATGAAACTGAAATAGAGACTATTAACACAAGTTCATGTATGGGCCTTTCAATAACCTGATGAACACAAATCCAACATGGCCCAGATGCAAAATTTAAATATTTATATAGATTTTTCTCGCGACTTAATTATCCGAGAGCAGTGATACTTAACGCGATAAATTTTCATACAAGGCTTAATATATTGACGTTCATTTTAATTCAATTTCAATGAGAACTTAAAATGGCGACTGTAATAGATTTTGAAAATCACGCTATTATTTCTCGTGACCTAAACAAGTGATAGAAATGTAGGTTGGTGGTCTAATGAGCCGCGATTATATCATAAATCTGTTGGCATATAATTCTATAGAATATACTGTGTATAAAACAATCCAACATGGCATCCATACGATACATTTTACTGGTTCATCATCATCAGGTTACAGTTCCAGTTTCCTGGGTAGTGTTAATAAGCCTATTCCATTCCATTCAGTTCTTAATATCTCAGAAAGTGTTTAAGCATTCAAACTGAAGTTTTGTATGGTGTTAAAGGACTCTTAGGTAAGGACAAATATGTGACTTTCCCTAATCCTGAAAAACACCAAACATCATGGCGGAAAAGTGATTTTCAAGTATTGCAAATAACTGTCTTGGCGATCTAATCACCCGAGTTCAATGAAACTCAGCACAGTGAATCTTTATTCAGAGATTAGTTTAGAGCCATCTAATGATATTCAATTGTTTTCAAAAATTCAAGATCATCAGTTCGAAAATTTAAAACCTTCTTTTTTTTTAAATTTCTCGTATCTTATTCAGGTGTTTGAAAAGATGATTCGTATGCTGGGCTACGATGACAATCCTTATGTAATGGCACTAAATTCTGTACTTTTCATAAATCATAAAAGCCAAGCATTTGACTTTTCTGAAAATTAATTCCATAAATCATGATCTTTCTTTTGCGCTGTTGTTCACTCAAATTGTAGTCTCGCGGGAGGAGTCTCACTGATATTAAATCTATATTTTCTAGCACATAACTTCTCATTGTAGTGGTGTTGTTGAAGACATTGGTCGTGAACCAAAAGCTATTTAGTAAATTGCATGGAGAATCCTTGTAATAGGCAGGAGAATTTTAATGGAAAATATCAGTGGAAATATGGAAATAGGCTATTAAGTTCTTCACGGAACTACTTGTTGTTTAATTTAATCACCCATACCTCAGCTTGTAATTACTGTTCACTGTTTATGTCTTAAAACACTCCATAAATCATGATCTTTCTTTTGCGTTGTTCACTCAAATCGGTTGCGTCTGAGGAAAGTTTTGAGTAATATTCAACTTAACTCTGAATCATTTACCTCAGCTCAAACTATGTGCCTATGCTTCCGCCAGCTGCCACCATGTAATGCTAGTGCTTCGCCTCAAACCTTAGCAGGCGACTGAGGAATGGACAGAGCGAGTAATGTTAATGTTCCTGGAATATCTACGGGCGAACAGAGAGCTCCGACTTCATAAAGGGGGAGGGGGAAAGGAAGGCGTGAATGGCGCTAGGTTTAAGTATTGCTTTTGTGAAAGTTAGGACGAGTGTGATATAAGATACTGGGGTGTTGTTAACGATGGGTCTTGGCAGGAAAACCAAACGTGCTCAACGTTCATGCAAAACGTGCGAAAGTAACAAACAACAACTAATGTCTAGAAAAAGTGTTATGAGATTTTTATTACCTAGCTTTGAGATGGTGATCACAACAAGGAAGAAGGAAAGAACCACAACGGGAATAACAATTGGTGGGGAACAGCTGAAGAAAGTGGAGAGTTTCAAGTATCTGGGAAGCCTGATACAAAATAATGGAAGAAACGATAGAGAAATAAATGAGCGGGGGAGGCAGGCAGAAGCATTTCGGAGGAGTGTGAGAAGCATGTTATGGAGCAAGCATGTCCCTCAGAACAGCAAAAAGATCATATATCGGACGTACTATGTCCCTATCCTGACGTATGCCTCGGAGACCTGGGTTATGAAAGGAAGGGAGAAGAGCAAAATACAGGCCAGTGAGATGAGGTTCTTGAGAAGCAGTATTGGAGCTACAAAGATGGTCAGAATAAGAAATGAGAGGACCAGAGAATTAATGAAGGAGGAACCATTACAGGATGGTATAGAGAAATCTAGACTTAGATGGTATGGACATGTAAAGCGAATGGAGGAGAAGAGGATACCCAGGCGAGTACACGAGACGAAGTGGGAAGGAAAGAGACCGATAGACAGGTGGCTGAAGGGGGTGGAAGAAAGCGTGAAGAAGAGAGGAGAAGACTGGACAAGGGTGGAAGCTGAGAGATGGTGGGAAGACAGAAGACGTTGGAGAGGCTTGTGTTCCAAACAGACCCGGCCAGTGGCTGGAAACTGTGCAAGATGATGATGATGATGAGATCGTCTTTTGTATCTCTACGGGTACCAGTTGTGTAGATAACCATTATTATTTTAGTGGAATACTCTAAGCCAGAGTAGTAACTGAGTTAGATGCTGAGCAGCACTGGTTGTCTAGTATACAATTAAATTTAAGAGTCATGTCATTTTACAACATTTGTCATCCTGCAGGATGGTGGGTGGAGGTGTACTGGGTTGGGGCTGTGTCCAAGAAGAAATTCGTTTCCTCATCTGCCCTGAGATGATTATTTCTCGTCTCTTCACAGAGTGCCTTGATGCTACAGAATCATTACTTATCACAGGTATGTTTTACTTCTCGTATCAGCAATATACACTCTTAGTTGCTGCAAGTTTGAGCAACAAGCTACTACTGCAATTTTGTTTGCAGTAAATATAAACTTCACAATTTAAATGCATTGTTCTTGGAAAACCATGTTTTTCAGGATTTTACACTAATTTGTTGTTGTATTTTCATGAACATCTGCTCAACCTTTTAATGTGAAGGTAGGCTATGTACAGCATTCATCAAATTATACCTCCACTTCCCCTCAATTGCCTGCATAACAAGAGTAACTGAGGGGTTCAGTACACACCCCATCACTGGACTGGGTAGCTGGACTTCTGTGTTCTGAGGTTCAAATCCTGTTGATGACAGCAGCCATCCTCAGTGCAATTTTTCATTATTTTTTTTTTCCACGCTGACAAATGCTGGAATGGTATCTTATTTCAAGTTCCAGGGCACCTAACCCAGTCCTAGACTCTTGCAGTGTTGCGAACCTCTTGTTGCAGGAAAAAATTGATTCAATAATAGTCCATGCTGACAGTTTAGCTAACATGGTGAAAATAACTTTTGATAGTAACCGCCCAGTCAGTAGTAATAATTTATTAAAATCATTCACTAGCAAATATTTTGGGAATATAGGTTTTTCTCTTCTTTAGCTTCAACATCATCATCATCGATTCTTCACTCCAGCATGCCGGGTGTGGGAAGGAACGAGCCCCCTACATAGCTGTCCTGCACCATTCGTCTTCCACTACAGTCCTCCTACGCTCCTCCTAGCCAAAGCTCGGTGGATTTTCTTCATCCACCCATCTAGGGTCTACCTATTTGTCTCTTGCCAATTATCTCAGTTTTGAAATAGGCTTTAGGTGTTCTACTAGAGGGCATCCTCATCAGATGACTGAATCATTTCAATCTCGATTCCTCAAGAATGTCAAGCACACTTCTTTACAGCCCTAGCTTTAGATGGATTGACTCATTTCTAATTTTGTCTCATCTGGTCTTCTTCAACTTAGAGGTTAGGTACAGCTTATGACCTTCAAAAATATCAATTTTTCAAAATATTTTTTATTTTATGCTCCTATCCTTTAGGAATATTTTGGTGAAAGAAATGTATTTATGCGCCATAGTTTTTGAGTTATGATTTAAAAGGCAAAGCCCTGCACTCAATGTTCGTCCTGGAGTGCAAATGTTTATTGCTCATTTTCTCAGAATTGTTCTTTTGACACCCGTTTTAATGATAACTCAAAAACTAATGGACATACACTAATAAAACTTTTTATGTGTGTTTCTGCTTACTATATCTACAAAATGATGTAAATTCATGTCTCTCTCCAAAATAGTTTCTTAAAAAAAAAAGTAGCACAGATATTGTAAAATTTTGACATTTCCTTTTCAATACAAAAGTAAAAATATTTGTTGTTAAGATATGTTGCTGAAAGTACTTGCATATCTAGAGGAATATCTTTGCAATAAAATAAAACAAAATTAACAAAACTTAAATATGTTGAGCGTTACAGGAGTTATCACTAAAACGCTGCAGCCTTGTATGATGAGCAACCACCATTTTGAATTTTGAAAAAAAAAATACCCAAATTATTTTTTGACATGAATGTAATGCTGTTTTTCATATAGAATAATGTCAGTGTTTGATGTGCACAAAATTTCATTGGTGTAACTGTTGTGGTTTTGAAGGTGGGGGGAAGATAATTGTTAAAATGTTACCATGGTAACCTGTACCTAACCCCTTAATGTGTGTAAACACACAGTATGTTATTTAAAAAAGAGCATCAGTGGACATTAAAAAAAAAAATTGTTACGAATGCTAGACAGCTTCGTCGCCCGCGCGTGACTCAGGCCGCCCCAGGCTATCCCTGACTGAGTGTTACCAGCGCCTTACGCAACGGGCCTGCAAGAACTAGGGCATAGTCCAGAAGGTTCTTGTTCCGCCTAGTACTGGAAATCTCGAGAAGGTGTAAACCCTGGTCTACTCTAGAAACATCCATTGAGTCGCCAGGCCCGCTATATATAAAGCGACCTGGCCAGCAAGGGACGGACTGTGTTTTTGAAGCGTGTGTGTTTGACTGTGCGACAGAAGTATTGAGGCTAAGTGCTGTGCGAGTGTGTTCTTACCAGTGCGATAGAGGTGTTACGGTGACGTGTGAATTGCGAAGCAGTGTGTAGTATGGTATTCAGGTACAGTGAGTGACAGACTGTAGCTGGACATGGGTCTACCTAATTAGTGAAGGATTAACTGAATAAGGAAGTGAAAGGGTGAGTGTCCTCCATAAGGGAGCAAACACGAAGAAAGACAGCTAATTGTTTCCATTTGCTTATTGTGTCTATAGGCGAGGGGGGTCTTATAGCCGAGTAAATACGGTAATCTAAGAATTGACTGGGAATTTAGCTGTCATCATCTTCCTCCTCTCCCTAAATCTCTTCATTGTGGCTGACCTGGCTGCCCTTTCTTCATCAGATATGACATGGTTTTCGTTGCTTGGTTATTAGTGCGGGTATTGTATGTTTGTTCTTCAGAATCCTTTTTTCTTCTCTATTTCCAATTTGTTTCATTGTAATACTCAACTCATCTGAATTATTTTGAACTTCTTTGAATCAATTATTTTTTGTTTTTCTTTTCCAAAAGTAGTTAAATAGTTGTTAGAATAGTCTATTGCCATGTTTCTCGATAAATGACAGAAAAAATATTGTATCAAAGTATGAAGTAGAATGTTGTTTGTAAATTAATGTAGTTGAGATGTCATTTTCCAAGTTACTGAATTTGTGGACAGTAGCAACCATTTTTTTTCCCTTTTCTTTTGCATTTATGTTCACAATATCGTGTTGCTATTCTTCTGCCACATTCCCCAATTTAGTTGACGTTACAATCTTGGCATTCCAAATGGTAAACTCTGAATTTATATAATAATTGATCGTGACGATTATGATGATGATTGTGTGTGAGATGAAAAATTTAATGTGATTGGTGTTGGTTGTTTTGAAGGCTTTTTTTTTTTTTTTTGGTGAACTTTCATTATAGCTTACTGTAAATGTTTCTGTTCGTGTATGTAAAAACAGAAAAATTTTGTTTCTCATCCTTAAATTCTTGAAGTGTGGTGCAGGGTTCATTTTTATTTTACTGACTATTTTGTTGACATTGGCAATTTGATATATGATGTCTATTTCATTCTTGTAATCAAGTTTGGACTAGGCGATTTTGAGTGCTCTACTGAGGCTGAAGAAAGTAGCCCTTTTATGACAACTGGGATGTGTTGATTCTTTCCTGTGCTGTGCTTGTTTGTGTAGGCTTTCTGTATATTTTGTAATTAAGACTTTCGGCATTCCTGGTAATACTAAGGTCAAGGTAATTAACAGATCTGTTAATTTTGGAATCTATCGTGAATTTAATACTTTTGTCAAGATTGTTGAGTGTTTCTAATAGTCTGTTTTTAATTAGTTTTTGGTAATTAATTAGATAAACATTGTCTACATACCTACCCTATAATTTAATACCCTGTGTTTTGTTGCTGTCTTCAAGGTAGTCTTGATAGATGTTTCCTTCGATAATTTGGGTGGTTTTGTTGGTGGGAATATTATACATGTCTTTTCACGTCTATTGTGTGCATAGTGCGACCTTGTTTGATGTTAATGTTTATCGTTTAGATAATTGTGGTTGTTTTTTTAGTTAGCATCCTCCTCCTCGAAGATTTTCTGAGTTTCAAATACTTGGCCATTAAAGCCAATATGCCATCTTTTTGGAACCTCTATTGGGAAGAAAAAAGAGTTATCAGCTCTGGCAGTAAACAGTGCAAATGTGCTAAATATAAGGGGACATAGTGCATGTGGCAGTCAGGGCATGATCACCAAGAGCCTGCTGTTGAGCCCGACTTGGTGCACCTAGGCAATCCCTGCAAAAACCTAGATGATTTTCTGAGTTTTAGTGTAACATGTTAAGGGTATATTTTTTCTCGATATTGATATTAAAAGATGCCAAATGATCTACCAAAATCTTAAATTAAACAGGTAATACAGTACTTGTGAATAAATATGACTATGTAGTAATGATAAGATATGTTTCCTTCAAGGTTGTGAACGATATAGTAACTATACTGGCTATGCGGATAATTTTGAATGGGCTGGTGATCACTCAGACAAGACTCCAAGGGACTCCAATGGACGTCTTCTATGTACTGTAGTTGCTATTGACGCTTTGGCTCTGCGCTACCCAAGTATTCAGTTCCAGCCTCAGAACTTAAGACGGGAATTGAATAAGGTATTTGCTCTATTTGTTCTTTCTTTCGTATGTCTCAGAGTTTAAGTATGAGGTCAAGCTGTTGGCCTCTCACCATGTTGGACCAGGTTCAATTCCCGGTCAATGCATGTGAGATTTTCAAAGTTAATTGCCATGTCCTTTGATTCGGGTTCCATGTAAAAGGGAGGTCCCGTGGCTCATGTTCGCGAGATTAACAGTCACTACAAACTTTTTTTCCTTTTACAGTTTAAGTACAAGCATATGACCGTTTGAAGATTCTAAGCTTGTATCTTTGCAACTATACTTCAAGGGTGAGAAAGTCATGAAGTCTCTCAAATACCAGCACCCCACACACCATTTGTCAAAAAAGTTAGCCCTGAAAATGGGGTGTGCTTCTCATACTTATTTTAAACAAGGCAAGGCAAATTTGTCAGCTGTGATTATGCTGTCAAGTTAGATATTTACTTTCACAAGCATCATAAATTCACTCTGCAATAATATTATGATAGGTCAATAAGTGGTTCTTGTACCTATCAGGAATATGATAGTACATAGTAGATAGATACAATTTCACCTCAATAAACTGCATATCCTATGTTCTTCATTATGTTATACATTGCAATTTGGTTAACCTTGTGTTGGCGGGAAACTGTACAAAATGATGATGATGATGTGATGGTTGGCAACCGTGGATGATGTCACACTGAACAATAGAAGATAAGCTGATGAGACAAAGCTGTCTACACTGACAAACATTTCATAGCGCACACACCAGAATACTTAGGCTGGAATGTTTTTAGGTAGATTTCATTAGGAAGCTAACTATTGCAATGGGTACCATGTTTCGACTTCCGCAAAATTTCGACATATCTTCGCGTTTCACATCACCTAGACCCCAAAACCATCGTCAGTTCAAAAGTTTATATATAATTTATGTATACAGTAAACTCCCAGTTTAACGTTTACCCGCAATTAACGTACATTTCCGTAGGTCCTGGCTATTATCCCATAGGACGCAATGTACATCAGGCTTCGTTTTAAAGTTTGTTGATTTTACGTATAACCTCCAATTTAGGCTCGAATTCTTGGACCCCTGGAATAAAATCTGTGTCGATTTAACGTTGGTAGAGTCCCAAACAATATGCAAGTTGGTATTTTCTCCCTTCCTTCGTGAAGTATATCACGTCACTCCCTCTACGATGATGTAAGATAAACAAATTACTTTTGATTTTTTTACATAATAATGTATTCCTTTACAATCTCTGTCGAGTTTGTTAATGGGTACAATCGGTCGAAGGGGGCAAAAATGGGGGGGGGGGGGTCTTTTTTATAAAAAGTGAAATATCGCTATACCTCTTAATATGTGAAATATCGAATCCATTCGGATTCCTCCCCAATTACGAAGAAGAAAGTTACTGTGAGTTAAAATACTGGACTGAATAGAACTTTAAATGCATTTTTATTTTATATGAAATTGGTACAATTGATTATAGGGCTCGGATTTTTAGGTAAATAAATATTTTTTTTATGTAAATACATATCTTAAACACTTTTCTATAAAGACATAATATTTACATTTAAAAAAATCAGTATGCTAGATCTTTCAGTTTATTGCATTTTTGTTCTGTGTTACTTCACTGGGAACGAACCTGTGAGCTATCTATTCTTCATGCAGAGCGCATGTCAGCTTGCAGCTGTGTAATTCTTAACTTGTCGCCCCGTGCCTCTCACTGTGGAAGCCGGGGATTTTCATGTCCATAGCCATATTATACCACATGATAGACCACCTCCTCCTCTCTCCCCCCAGCTACCTGGAACCAGTGTCACTCACATGTAGTTAATTTCTGGTACTGTGAAGTGTAAGGGAGTTCTACGATTCCTAAAGTAAAAGCAACTACAAGTTATCGTCTGCAGCAGTATGTTGCAGAATTCATTGATAATTTTACTTCTGATGGGGGCGTTCTGTTCTGCCAACCATGTGGGAAAGCAATCAAGGCTGAACAGAGATCTCAAGTTACACGACAACTCAAGGGCAAGAAACATATTGCCGCAGTTTCGCGCCTTCAGAAGAAGTGTTTCGCGATAATCGTAGGTCATTTGTGATGGACAACCTGAAGATGTATCTCGTGTATTGTAATGCTTCAGCAGTCAGTGAGACATAGAATAAATTACATTCGGGAGTACTGCATATTGTTTATATTCACATTAATAAACAAAATTATAATTAAATATCTTTACTTTTTTGTCACATATTTCAGGCATTTTTAATACATAAAAAATAAATATTTTCCGGTTTTTTAGCACCTAAAAATCCGAGCCCTATTGATTAATAATGGAATAAATGTTAATTCGTGTTCACAGGTGGTCGATATAAATATTTAAAGTTCGAGGTCAAGTTTTATTTAATTGTTTGTATTTATTAACTTTGGGAGCTGAAGTGGTTGCTGGTGGAATGTAAATTAAAATGTTGTTTACCAAAGTTGAAAACGGGTTGTCCTTGTTTGATTCGACCACGGGAGAACTCTTTGAGGAACAATGTTTAGTTTAGTTTGAAGATTTAATTTATTATATTGGTTCTCGATAAGTAAAAGTTATTGACTGGGGTTGTTTGGTAAAATTAGTTTTGTTTTGTCTTAAAGGTAAGATTTGTTGATGGGGGTTGCTTGGTCATAGTCGCTAATTTGCCGGTGTTAGGTTGGTGTGTCCGCGGGTTGTATTCTGGTCTAATTGTAGCTACCCCACATTCGTCTCTTCTTCAACAAATACTTTTCTGTGGCCTGTATTTTGCTTCTCTTGTTGAGGTGACTTATTCGGATGAAAGTCCGTGTCCTGACGTACGAGATGATTTTCTTGTCGAGCTCGGGGAATTTAGATTTAATCATGGAAGTCTACGTTTTTTTATCACTCTTTCACATTTCGAGATGTCAAGTCTTATGAAAATTGCCGAACAATACCTCAAACTGCATCACTTTTTTGGTCCATTCTTCGATTGGCCGTGTTAGTCCTCCCTTCAAAATGATTGCGATCCAGTCTTGAGTCTCTTCCTGTGAAAGGGTACACTTTTCCCCTCTAACCACCAGACTTTTGTCTATAGAATGGCATTTGTTTGCCAGGTAGCCTACAATATATTTAATTGCATCGTGATTGACTTTCTGCATCATGACCCAAGTCTTCCGTCCCTAATAATGCTGACGTTTCTACAGGTTCATCAATTGTTTCACTTTTCATAGATCCCTCAACAACACCTACGCACAGTTCACTTGTCACAAATGTCATAAGATCTTCCTCATTGTCAGCACTTTCATCACTCGTGGATGGATCACAGTCTGCTTGCACACAGACACCACTGGAGAGAGGGATTTCATTGTTACCTGCCAGCACTAGGAGTAGAATTCTATTACGAAATTCAAAAGGGGGAGGGGCTGTTATAAAAGGCTCCCAGGCCACGCACACGAGAAAATACTAAATGTAAACAATATACAAGCAATAAAATCAACACTCGCGAATATAACATTTAATGGAAAATCAATGTTTGTTGAAAATGTTACAGAAGCAGAAATCCTCAATATTGTAAAGAACCTACAGAATAAACATTGCTCAGGAGTTGATAACATTCCTGATATACTAATTAAAAAATGTATCCAAAATATAATTACCCCCCTTAACACACCTCTGTAACCAATCTCTCATGTCAGGAATATTTCCAGATATCTTTAAAATTGCAAAAGTAATTCCATTATTTAAAGGGGGAGATAGAGAAAACGTAACCAATTATAGACCTATTTCTTTATTGTCGATATTTTCAAAAATTTTAGAGAAGATAATGTACAACCGTCTAATTAGCTTCATAAACAAATATAAATTGTTAACTGACTCTCAACATGGCTTTAGAGAAGGAAAATCAACAATGTCTGCAATTTATGAATTTTTAAATCCTGCTTTTGAGTCACTTGATGAAAGGAAGAGAGTATGTGGCCTGTTTTTGGACCTGTCTAAAGCTTTTGATGTGATAAATCATCAGATACTAATTGATAAACTCCATCAATATGGTATCAGGGGTATCGCTAGTAAGTGGTTTCAGTCATATTTAAATAATCGCCAACAGATCGTCGAACAAAAAAGTTTAGAAAATACCACAAACATATTTAAATATTACCACTCAGATCCTATGTTTTTGAAGTATGGCATTCCGCAGGGGTCCGTTCTAGGGCCACTACTTTTTCTCCTTTACGTAAATGACTTGCCATCTCAGATACCTGCATTTAAAACTGTACTATTCGCAGATGATACAAGTGTTTTGATGAGGGGTGAAAATGACACTGAACTTAAAAAATCAGTAGAGGAAGTAACAGGTCAGCTGTCCTTATGGTTCAACAATAATGGATTCCTTATCAACACTAGTAAAACAGTGGTTCTTAACTTTCACACAGCTCAGAATAGAAGTATTAATTCTCCCTCCATAATCTTAAATGACCTTAAAATTGGTAACGCCTCTTCTACTAAATTCTTAGGCCTTTGGTTGCAGGATGACCTAAAATGGAACTCGCATACCACTAAACTTGCCAAGAAACTAAGCTCAAGTTGTTATGCATTAAGAGTATTAAGACAATCGACTAGCTGGAGAACTGTTCTTAGTACTTATTTTGCTTATTGCTATTCGCTTATGAAATATGGAATCATATTTTGGGGAAATTCACCTGCTGCTCACCAAATCTTTATTATCCAGAAAAGAATAATTAGAACAATGAAAGGAACTACTAGATTGCATACATGTAAGCCTCTGTTTAAACAACTGAAAATTTTACCTTTGCCATGTATTTACATCTTTGAACTTCTATTATTTGTCAAACAAAGCTTAGGAAATGAGGATATCTTTGAGATGAATTCAAATATACATAACTACCAGACCAGACAAAAGAACAATCTTCATGTACATGCTGCAAATACAACACTATGTAAAAATGGTGTATTCCATGCAGCTATAATGCTGTATAATCATTTGCCAAATAATATTAAAAGTACAGCAAATTACATAAAGTTCAAAATAAAAACTAAAGAGTTCTTGCTAGAGCACTGCTTCTACTCAGTTAAAGAGTTTTTAGAATATCAATAGTTATGTTTATGTATTCATAGGACTAAATGATGTAAGGTTATCCTTGTGTAGGCCCATATTATTATTGTGATTGTAAATTAGTATAATTTGTGAATTGACGTGTCCTATATCATTGTACAATGTACATTATATGATTGAATGGATGAATAAAAAATACAATACAATACAATACGTTCTCCAAGCAGTCTTGGTTCAACCTATCTGTCAAAATATAAGATGTTCTCTTTCTTCATGTCTTCGAAAGGTCCGAAAGGGGAGTTCATAGATATCATAAACCCCCTCTGAAACGGAAGTAAACTTTTCCGCTTGCCTACTCTCACTTCTGAAATAAATTTTTAAAAACGTCTTGAAGTGTTTTCTTGGCTCTTCAATTTTAAGCAGTAACCACTTCTGAGCGGAGTATTTTTGTCTTCAGGTGCTCTTAGTTCAATACATCATAGGTATCATTTACGAGCTCAATGATGCGACTCTCGCCCTCCTTATTGAGCGCATATTGAACTGCTACAGCTGTGAGTCTGGAAAATGTTAGCTGCCATTCTTACATTCTGACGGGATCTACCAGTTGCAGGTAGCAGGTAGGGACCCTCTTCGGAGGTAGCCCTACCCAGGGAGTGGCGCCCCTGCCTATGTGAGTCCCAGAGCACACTGGCCCGGTGTGTATCATCTGGTAAGGGTCCCAGCTCAGGGTTACGAGTGAAGACCTCAACGGCAGTGAAGGCGGAGAAGATGAACTTCGGTACGGCAAAGTGGGCGGAAGAAGAATCCATTACTTTTATGGTTCCCAACGGTCGTGAAGGCGGAAGAGGCCATGCCAGACGAATTGGCTGTGAAGGCGCACCTCAGTAATATTTTGAGTCTGCGGCAGTTCGTTGCAGTCTCTGTGTCTGGTCTTGCATGTCTCATTCCATATGTGCCGCAGGACACGACTCCGAGATCATAGTGAGTGGGTCACTTCCTGGCAAGTTGTGATCCACCCTAAACAAATACACGCCAGTGGCAATTCTTCCATCAGTCACTTATTTTCTAAAGTCCAACGGCGATGGGATATGGATGGTGGGGGCAGGTTATGGGTGTAACTGGAAGCCCCTAGTTCGGACCTGCACGTTGGCAGCAGATGTGTGATGGTCGTCTTCCGGAGACTCTGTGACTACTCAGGAATTCGGTCCTGCATCTGTGTTTGGGCAGGCCTATTTAGGATCACCGCTGCCCACCCCACATGGGGAAGGCCCTAGAAAAGGTGGGCTAAACATCGGAAGTCACAATCTTGGTCCGGCTGGGCAACCGCACTCGGCAGGTCACCCCTCATGCGGTCGAAACTCAAAAACAGCAAAGAATCACAAATTGATTATTGGATCATGGAACATCAGAACCTTGCTTGATTTGGACAATAACATTAGACCTGAGAGAAGGTCAGCTCTCGTAACCCATGAGTTATCAAGACTCAACGTTGACATTGCTGCTCTCAGTGAAACTAGGCTGTCTTCTGAAGGCAAGATCACTGAATCTGGAACAGGATATACCATCTTCTGGAAAGGAAAGGAGGAGGGTGAATGTCGTATTCATGGTGTGGGCTTCGCTGTGAAGACCAAACTGGTAAATTATCACCAACTTACGCCCATTGCAATCAGCGAAAGGCTCATGACTCTCCGCATACCACTCTTAGGAGGTTCCTTTATGACACTCATCTCTGCCTATGCTCCTACCTTAGATTCTGATGATGAAGTAAAGGCTCAGTTCTATAATCAGCTAAGTGAAATCATCTCCAAGGTACCATCTGCAGATAAACTCTTGCTCCTCGGTGACTTCAATGCCAGAGTTGGGAAAGATTACAGGCTATGGAATAATGTGATGGGCAATCAGGGACTTGGAAAATGCAATCCCAATGGACTGTTGCTTCTTGGTCTTTGTGCAGAACACGAACTTTTCATTACCAACACGCAGTTCCGGCTACCTGACCGCTTCAAAACCATGTGGATGCATCCTCGTTCCAAACATTGGCACATTCTTGATTATATCATTACCCGGCAATGTGATAAGAAGGACACTCTTATTACCAGAACAGCAAGGAATATAGACGATTGTTGGACAGATCATAAACTTCTCATATGTAAGCTCAGGATATCCATCAGACCTAAACCACCTAGGAACATCAAAAATTTGCCAAGAAAGAAGTTTAATACATCCAAACTGCAGGATGAATCCATGTACAAACATTTTGGAAACAGGATCGTCACCCAGTTATCAGAAAACCCAGTAACAAATGATATTCAGCAAGAATGGGTCACATTACAGAAGATTATCACACAGTCAGCTGAGGAAACGATTGGTTTTATAGTGCGGAAAAGACAAGACTGGTTTGATGACAACAATGAGGAAATTCTGTCTCTCATCAATGCCAAAAGGAATGCCTATCTTGCCCATCTACAAGACCCAACTTCCAACACAAAGAGAGATAAACTACTGGAACTCAAGGGTAAATGCCAGATGCAGATAAGGCAGATTAAAAATACACACATCAAAAAAAGTTTTGCATCACCTCGGTTCCAAGAGTTCCGGAACCGTTAAATACAAAGGGAATAGAGATCAACACAAACAACTTTTCAGCTCGTTTTATTGCTCATGAGACCCACACATTGCATGTTGTACCATCATACAGCTAGACTTTCAGCATTTGTGGTCCAGATTGCAGTACACACCACTACCTCTAATACCCAGTAGCACGTCCTCTTGCATTGATGCATGCCTGTATTCGCCGTGGCATACTATCCACAAGTTCATCAAGACACTGTTGGTCCAAATTGTCCCACTCCTCAACGACAATTCGGCGTAAATCTCTCAGAGTGGTTGGTGGGTCAAGACGTCCATAAACAGCCCTTTTCAACATATCCCAGGCATGTTCGATAGGGTTCATGTCTGGCGAACATGCTGGCCACTGTAGTCGAGCGATGTCGTTATCTTGAAGGAACGCATTCACAAGATGTGCACGATGAGGTCGAGAATTGTCGTCCATGAAGACAAATGCCTCTCCAATATTCTGCCGATATGGTTGCACTATGGGTCGGAGGATGTCATTCAGGTATCGTAAAGCCGTTTCGGAGCCTTCCATGACCACCAGTGGCGTACGTCGGCCCCACATAATGCCACCCCAAAACATCAGGGAACCACCACCTTGCTGCACTCGCTGGACAGTGTGTCTAAGACGTTCAGCCTGACCAGGGTGTCTCCGACGATTGTCTGGTTGAAGGCATATGCGACACTCATCGGTGAAGAGAACGTGATGCCAATTCCGTGGGGTCCATTCAGCATGTTGTTGGGCCCATCTGTACCGCGCTGCATGGTGTCGGGGTTGCAAAGCTGGACCTCGCCATGGACGTCGGGAGTGAAGTTGCGCATCATGCAGCCTATTGCGCACAGTTTGAGTTGAAACACGACGTCCTGTGGCTGAACGAAACGCATTATTCAACATGGTGGCATTGCTGTCAGGGTTCCTCCGAGCGGCAATCCGTAAGTAGCGGTCATCCACTACAGTAGTAGCCCTTGGGCGGCCTGAGCGAGGCCTGTCATCGACAGTTCCTGTATCTCTGTACCTCCTCCATGTCCGAACAACATCGCTTTGGTTCACTCTGAGACGCCTGGAAACTTCCCTTGTTGAGAGCCCTTCTTGACACAAAGTAACAATGCGGACGCGATCGAACTGCGGTATTGACCTTCTAGGCATGGTAGAACTACAGACAACATGAGCAGCGTACCTTCGTCCTGGTGGAATGACTGGAACTGATCGGCTGTCGTACCCCCTCCGTCTAATAGGCCCTGCTCATGCATGGTTGTTTACATCTTTGAGCAGTTTTAGTGACATCTATGAACAGTCAAAGGGACTGTATCTTGGATACAATATACACAGTCAACGTCTATATGCCGGAGATCTGGGAACCGAGGTGATGCAAAACTTTTTTTGATGTGTGTACTTGGTGGCAACAGAAGGCTCAGGAACTGCAGAGACTATCGGATGCTCGAGACCTGAGGAACTTCTATGCCGTACTCAAGGAAATATATGGACCATCTCGCTCATCATCAGGTACACTGAAAAGCGCTGATAATTCTACTACCTTTACTGATAGTCAAGAAATCTTGGAACGCTGGAAGGAGCACTTCTCCAATCTCCTAAATCTTCCATCAGAAGCTGCTGAAGACTTCCTCTGTGATGTGCCGCAACAACCTGAACAACTGTGGTTGGCAGTACCTCCTACTTATCATGAATTCAGTGCAGCTCTCACCCAATTGAAACCCAGAAAAGCACCTGGCCCAGATAACATCCCTCTGGAACTAATTCAAGCCGGAGGTCATTCCCTCAAAACAAGAATTTTCATCCTTATCCTCAGAATATGGGAATCAAGAAAGGTACCTGGAGACCTAAAGAATGCCACTATCGTCACTATCTTTAAAAAGGGTGATCGCAGTGTTTGTGGCAACTACCGTGGTATATCACTGCTATCAATTGTGGGGAAGATTTTTGCAAGAATTCTACTTAACCGCCTCAAGGTTATCTCTGAGAAGATCCTCCCAGAGTCACAATGCGGATTTAGAACTTCCAGAAGCACAATTGACTTGATTTTCTGTGTGAGACAGCTACAAGAAAAATGTAGAGAACAACAGAATCCACTCTTCTTAGTCTTTTATGACTTGGAAAAGGCATTTGATTCGGTTCCAAGACCAGCCATGTGGGCAGTGCTGAAGCGGTTTGGTTGCCCTCAGCGTTTTGTAGATCTAATCAAGGCTCTCCATGATGGCATGACAGGTCAGGTTTGCCATCAGAATAAGATGTCCGATGAATTTCCCATTACCCATGGACTGAAACAAGGATGTGTACTGGCTCCAACGCTTTTTGCGCTGTACTTAGCTGCAATGCTTTATGATTCACCCACAAACATCCCAGGTGTGGAGTTCAAGTATCGTTTTGATGGAGGGCTTTTCAACCTAACTCGTCTCCGCTCCTTGAGGAAAACTCAGGTTTCTAAGGTTACTAACATGTTGTGTGCAGATGATGCTGCGTCACCAACTCTCACACCAGAAGAGCTGCAAGAGTCAGTTAATTGTTACAAAAGTGCATGTGATCGCTTTGGTCTTACCATAAATGTCAATAAGACTAAAGTCTTGGCACAACCTTCACCAGGCACACCTCTTCCTCAGTTCAATATCTCCATTTCAAATTTGCCATTAGAACAGGTTGACCACTTCTCGTACCTGGGCAGTACCATCTCTGTGAGCTGTACCTGTGAGCAGGATGTGGATAAGAGAATTGGCGCAGCCCACGCAGCGTATGGACGATTAGCGCACCGGGTCTTCATGAATAAAGATCTGTCTATGAGTACAAAGCTTATGGTGTACAAAGCAGTAGTCATTTCTACATTGTTGTATGGTTGTGAAACGTGGACCCTTTACCGACGTGATCTTAGGAAGCTTGAGCGTTTCCACCTACAAAAACTTCGATCAATCCTGAGGATTAAATGGGAAGACCGCATTACCAATATTGCTGTTCTGGAAAAGGCTCAAATCAACAGCATAGAATCATCCATAATAGGTCACCAATTTAGATGGATTGGTCATGTCCATCGGATGGATGATGTGAGATTACCTCGTCAAATGCTATATGGTGAGTTATGCTATGGCACCAGACCTCATGGTGGTCCTAAGAGGCGCTACAAGGACCAATTTAAGCAGACCCTGAAATTGACAGGTCTTGATTCACAAACCTGGGACATGCTCAACTTGGCGCCGTACCATCTCGGATACTGTAAAGACGTTTGAAAGGGATCGACGCACACATGAAGAGGCCAAGCGTCAAGCTAGGAAACTTCGAGCAGCCCAACCACGTCCTCCTCCAGCAATACTATGTGACTTGTGTTGTCGCTTGTTCCATGCCAGGATTGGACTCTTTAGTCACCGTAAACACATCCACAAACTGGACTGAAGGAAGAAGATTTATACTCGGATTCGAGTTAAAGCCGATGATGATGATGACCAGTTACACTCAAGTGAGCCTCATTTATATGATGTGTTATTGATAGGTCCCCCTTTTGAGTCTCTAATAGGTCTTGTATCATCATCTGCTTCTGAAGTTCTGAGCCATTGTCTAACATGAAACCTTCATCTAGAAAGTGATTTCTTAGCAATTTCAACAGATGGGGTACATCACAGAAAACCCACACATTTCTGTTACTGTCCACTGGATTGCTAAATAATCTTTTATTACTGTTTACATGTAGTTCCTTCCAGACTTTATAGAGGTTTTTGCTCCAATATCATTAGTCACTGCAACAATACGAAAGCCACAACCCTCAAGCTGGCTAATAATGTTTTGTAACAACTCCGAAGTCACTGTCACATCGAAGTCATAAAAGACGGCCTGCTTCCATTTAGCAAACAGTCCTCGGGCCATAGCTACCTGGGCACTAATATGCGATCGTCTGATGAATCGTAGGATTTCGGCCATCAATATTAATTTCATCCAACGACAATTTTTTCTTAGTCCTTGTAATTTGCTGCTCTGGCGATCAACAAAGTACCTCTCTCAGAATTCCAGATCTGCACTTAAATTGCCGAATCCATTTCTTTAAAGTTGAACGGCATAGTAGTGGAATGTTGCGTTTTCTCAAATATTCGTAAGCTTTCTTAGTGCGAGGGCATTTGCTATATCCTCTGAAGACCATTTCACCCTCCTTTTACCTCTTAATAAATATCGAATCTGCCCTGCAGTAAAATAAGTGAAGAAAACTTTTACCATCTCCCTTCTAAGAACACCCATATGTACTTTCGCTGAAGGTGATTGTCTTTTCATTGATACAACATGTCTTGGGGTTTTGAGCTTTCTTAGAGCCACTTCCCTTGGTCTTAAATACATATTTATATTTTCCGAAACCTCGACCCGTATTTGGAGTTGTATAATTTCATCATTTTGTAGCTATTCAGTGTTAGTTCCTTGATCAAGTTTCCAATTTTTAGGTGACAAAATCTCCTAACTCGATAGTGCCCGTTTCCTCACGCTCCTAGTTTCATGCCGCTTTTCTCTGCCACTGGTGACCTGTAAATAAGAGTTGTATTTCATGATCTTTACAGCACGTACGAGAATAAAATCTAAATTGATAAATAACAAACACTAAGACTGCCGTAATTACCTTGAATTCTAGAGAATCGCAACTCTTTATGCTGCATCAACTCTAAGCTGACAAATGAGTACTGTAGCTTCCTTTGAGATAGTAGATTCCTTCAAATACCGATAAACCCATTTATTGAACAAAATAAAATGACTCGTACACTCAATAATTTGTTAAACAAATACCTATTCTGCAATTTGGTCCGCGAAGGTGCTTGGGCTGTTGCTTGAGCCGGGAACTGTAATAGACGGAACAGTATCCGTATGCAAATAATTTTCTCTGTGGTAATCCGAAAGTTCATTTCTCAAATCTCGTTCATAGTCTTCTGGACGGAAATGTATAGAACACACTTGAGCTCCTCTCTTCTTGGAAACCTGTTATACATAACGCCAGTACCGGCGGTTTTGGACCCCCAATTAGTGCACTGTGCAAAGGCACAATTAACTTTGTATTTACTGCTTTTACTTACGGGATAACCACAAGGCACTATAAAACAAATCAAGTAGGCAACGGTATTCTAGCTAGACGCATGGTTTTCAGCAGCTACCGGTATGCATTCTACTGTTGCAAGACAACTACCTTATGGTGACAGCATGTTCCCTTCGAGTGACGTCGCCAGCAAGCAAGATTTCACTTGATGAGAAGCGCGGGAGACGGGAGTAGGCCCCCTGTCGTCGATCATTACAGATGAGTTCATCAAGACACTGTTCATTATGCGCGGTGGGAGCCGAGCATAGTCGACCAGGGCGTGGCTTGTCATCGTACATCCTTTTCACCACTCTTGAAACACTGTACCCATTGCCTCATATTACTCACATCTATTGTATCGTCTCCGTACACCTTTAGCAAGCGTTGATGGATTTCAATTGGCACAATTTCTTTATCAGTAAGGAATTCAATCACATATATCTGTTTTATATGCACATCACTGTCAGTAGCCATTTTGGAACACTCCCCTGCTGCTAATGGAGCTAAGACACTAGCTGGAAAGTTCAACAATTAACACTATGCCAACATAATCCGGCTCAGACACTCATGGTTAACACCAACAAAAATGGGAGGTATTAATTTTCTAATGACCCATTATTTCTTTATATTCACACAATTATATATTAATTATTTCAATCTCTTTTATTTATTATATGTGCTTTTAGGCTTATATGGGATTCCATTACATGGATATCCCTCCTGAATCTCTTGTGTGCTTTTAGGCTTATACGGGATTCTATAACTCTGATATCCCTGCCGAACATTTGGCCCCAGTTGCAACTGGCAACTGGGGCTGTGGAGCCTACAGGGGCAATGCAAGGTTGAAGGCTCTGCTCCAGTTGATGGCTGCAGCTCAGACAGGCAGAAGTTTAGCATACTTCACTTTTGGAGATAAAGTCTTACGAGATGATATCTTCAGGATGTATTCATTCCTTACGGAGCACCACGTTACTGTTGGTAAGCATGTAACTTTGTAGATAAGATGTGACTTCCTTTTTGAACCTTTGTCGGCTGTTGTTGCCTGCCCTCCTCATAAGACTGAAGGATTGATATGAGTTTATTTGAGCTCTAGTTCTCTTGTTGATGGTGAAGGTGTATAGAAATGGATTTTGGACATGACTCCCTTTGGAGCAATTACAGTAGAACCCCTATTTAATGTTTTTCTAGGGACCGGTATTTTTTAACCTTAATTGGGGGTTTACCTTAAATCGAGGTTTCAATAGGTTTCATCACTAACTGCAGCACTCTCTCCACATACAGTGCACTCTCGTTAATTCGCGGTAATTAATACATGAACTTCTGCGAATTATCGAAAACCGTGAATTATCCGCACTTATTTTTGTTAAGCCTAGTAAAAAAACAAAAATATTAGTTAAAACATTGAAATAGGCTTTAACACGCAAAATAATAATTATAACACTTGATTGTAGTGTCCTATAAGACATGCTAGGCTAGAGGTAGGCCCATGTGGATTATGCCTACATTAATATTAAAAAAATACAGTCATCACGTTTTGTTTCTTAGATCGTTTATTCTAATTTTCGATTGCACATTTCAGAAGAAAGCATTATATGAGAACGAAAATTCATCTCGTTTTTCTATATAAGAGATAAGTGTGACTAGAGACACTAACTTGACTGTGGGAAACTTTCGGGAATTCTGTTACATCACTCCCGTACTCTATATCAACTGTAT
Organism: Meconema thalassinum; assembly: GCA_946902985.2. Taxonomy (NCBI): domain Eukaryota; kingdom Metazoa; phylum Arthropoda; class Insecta; order Orthoptera; family Tettigoniidae; genus Meconema; species Meconema thalassinum. The sequence goes on from OX336396.1 coordinate 69,718,467, forward strand.
CTCTGTTTTCTTCACCAACAGTCAAATTCCGTGCTATTTCTTATAGCTTTCATGTCTTAAATCATAATCGCCTTTATCGACGTCTAACTTGCCCATTCGAAATACTACTACCATTTCCAACCTTTGTAACCCATTGCCGATCATAGGCAACCCACATGCACGGACGTGATGTGGGTTGCCTATGCATGGGCGCACTTACTAGAGGCTGTTAACTTGTTTGAAAAATTTTGGTCTCGTTTCCCACCCTTCTGATGAATTTCCATCCAACCTGCTGTTTTGGGCTTGATTGCAGGCCATAAGCTTCATTTTCATCCAACCCTGAAAACTCTGCCATGACACGTTACGTGTCCGGACAGGGAGGGTTGAGGGTGCAAAGCTTTCAAGTTTGGGGGAGGAATGTCAATCAACGATCGGAAGGGGTTGATTTTGTGTCACCACTACTTCTAAGGACCTTTACAGCCCTTTCAGCAATTTTGACCTCGTTTCAGCCATTAAAAATGGCCTGATTCGAAAAATCATACGGGGGTAGCAGGGGAAGGGGTGGTGACAGAGGCACAGGTCCTGTTTTGAAACGTTAGGGGAAGACCCCCCCTATTCGCAGCACTGACAAACATCTCGATTAAAACCTTCCTTAGGGGTGAATCGAGACGGGGTGGTTTGGTCCCATGCCAGTTGAGGGTGTTAGGGGATTGAACATTGCCGGAGGCCTAAAGAACTTATGCAATCAGCAACTGAGGACGGAGTGCAGGTTTCCAGGTGGTTAAACACACCCGGTACCTTCTCAGACGCCCCAATGGTAGTCCATGTTTAAGGGATGATGAAGGGGGTTGGAAATGCCCAGACGTCAAATGTAACGATTTCAATGTGTTTGAGGAACCTTTAAGAGCAAGACTCATTAATTTTCGACTGCTTTGGCAACCTGCGACAAGTCCTACAGCGTTTTTCGCAAACTTCAATTTGCGGTTTTCAAAAATGGGCTGGTTTTGGGGGCGCTACCCCGAAACTACTCAAGTTGGTGAGCTGTGCTGAAGCATATGCTTGGTAGGCGTCGGGACAAACGTCGTACTGAGATTTCGAGCTTGTGCGGTCAACTTTTCAAAATTTGGTGGCCTTTGAAAAAAGTGGTGCTTTAATTTTTTTGAGCAGCATATAAAGACTGTTCTTAAAAACTTGTACATACTGTCAGGGCTTCCAGCAACTCACTTTTCTCACTATTTGATAAAATTGCTCACTATTCTCACTTATTTTCAAAACTGGTCACATTCTGCATTAAAAATGGTCTCGTGCACAATCAGATTGTTAGAAATGACCCAAAATATACCCATGAATGGGAAGTTCGTTTTTCTGCCACTTCTGTCGGCAGCGAGCCAGGCGGCCAGAAAGCATAAAAAGCTTCCATGGTGCAATGTCACAGCTGGTGCCATGCAGCGATCGACGAAAAAGTCACAAACAGTACTCAGAGATATTATTAACGTAGGCGCAATTCGGTTGACATTTTTAGGAGGCTAATTTGTTTTTCAGTTACACATTCTTAAAAATTTTTGTCTATTTCATTACATTTTTGTCGCATTTTTTGGGGGCTATGGTTTGTTTTGGGGAGCTTAGCCACCCAAGACCTCCCCAATTGCGCCTACAGATATCAACAAAAGTTAAAATTATGAACCAGATATAGGCCTACGGCCATATATCCGAATAATGCTATGAATTTACTCACTATTTACTCACTTTTTCATACAAAAACTCACCTTTTTTTTTTTTTCACTTTTTTGAAATAAAACCACTCACTATTTCACTATTTTTGGACGAGTGAGTGGATGGAAGCCCTGCATACAGTGGAATCTCGTTAGCACATTCTTGGTTACGACGTTTTCCCATTTAGCTTGATGATTTCCTCAAGTCCCAATTCTACAAAATACATGTTGATATATCCCCTTAATACGTTCTCTATTCCCGCTTACGACGCTCAAATTTCCGTTGTACTATTTGTAAGCAAACCGGATTTTATTCTTATTTCATTATAAAATTCGGCTTCTGGAAAACACGACGCGATATTGCCTCATATTCTCTGATAGTTATTGACAGTGTAGATGATTTCATTGTGCTTGACAGTGTAGAAGTGGCTATAGCTATGACGCTACACAGGTGACGTGTCTCTCTCCCGCTGCCCTTACCCCTTCCCTTTGTTTATTTCTCACGTAGGCGCATTATTGTCTTCGTGTTACGCACTACTGTCTTCTAGTTCTTAGTGTTCACGTCCGTGTGGATATAGCGCGAAAGTGGAACATTCCTCCGTCTACACTGAACACGATTCTCGGCAAAAGGAAGGAAATCAAACGTGCATTTGAAGAAGGGGTGAGCGGCAAAAGGAAACGTGTGCGAGAGGGACAGTTTCCTGAACTAGAAAGTGCTTTATTGAAGTGGTTCAAGCAAGCCCGTACGCGGTCGCCGGCAACAGAGCCGTCACTGGCGGAGCGCGAGAGCGAGAATGTCCTTGCAGATCAAATATAAAGAAAGACCCTGTATTATATGTGTTTGGAAGCGGATGGGGAACATTTTCAGCATCTACTGTAAATTATGGCCAGTAAAACTGCATGGTAGGCTACTGATTTTAAGCACCGTATTCTGCCGTAGGCCTACATATGCGTGCACGGTCGCTGGCAACTGAGCCATCACTGGCGGAGCGCGAGAGCGAGAATGTCCTTGCTAAGCAAAAATAAAGACCCTGTATTATACTGTAGTGTAGAGGTACAATAATTCATTTTTGTTCTATTTATTCCGTGTAAGTTACTGATAACCTATGTTTATGTCGTGACTGTAGTAGTGCATACAATCACTTACTAAGGTCGGCGATTTAACATCCATATATACGCCGCGTTCTTTCTTATACGTTGTAAATGCAGTATGGTGTTTTTTGGTAGTACGTTTTCCCGCATATGACGTCCAAATTTTTCAGTCCCTTGAAAACCGTACTAACGAGATTCCACTGTAGTTGTTTAAGGAGTTATTTCCTTTAGACTCGCTAAACACATTTTGTTCTTTCATAATACAGGGTCTTTCATATAAAGTAAGAACGCCAAGCGGCGGGTTTGTTATCCGCTAGTGTGGTGGCCTTGACCGAGCTTGTGGCAAGCCGTGGCCCCCTGCTCTAAGCGTGTGAACAATCCTCTATGAAATATTACCTTATAAAAGTTGCTGGAAGTGTCGTCCTCCCTGCATTATACAGGCATTGTATCTGGTAACTACATTTTGGCTTACGCGAGTGAGTCATGCCACTGTATTTTTTCTGATTTTTTATTTTGTGTTTTTTATTGAGCACTGAACCAGTAGTGTCAAAGTTATTTACAATCACGTGAATCAGTGCTAGTGAAGGTGGCACTTCATCAGGAAATTGCTGAACAAATGCATCACGTACCCGCCGAGCCGAATCGTAATTAAAATAAATTTTACATACAAAAATACGATGTTGCAATGATAACTGTCTCAACATGTTAGCAGCTGTGGTTCAGACTGGCGACTGACAACACCTGTACGCTTATTGCAAGGTCAGGTTTGTACTATGCGCGCGCTTTCAATACTACAGGAGGGGGGGGGGGGGGGGGGGTGGCGCGTCACAAGCTCGGCCAAGCCGGCTTCAGCAGCGAATGACGAAACCACCGCTCGCCATTCTTACTTTATATGAAAGACCCTGTATGTGTGAGGCGGTGTCATTCTTTCCAAGAATGAATTTTCTTATGCTCTAATGTAAAAAGAGTCCATTTGACAATGAAGGTATTGATGAAGAGCAGAAGAGCAAGTTGTCTTAAATTGGAGGCATGAGGAGTGAATTCTACAAATTCAATGTAATAATAATAATAATAATATCGTATGGCCTCGGGTGCCTGGTGCAAGCTTTGTTAATTGACACCCAGAGGGTAGCTTGCATGTCGAATTTCGTCGTTCCTTTGAACGCTATGAAAGTCAAGGAGGTTAGATATCTAAACTCCTTGACACTATAGCACTTTCAAGTAGAGAATGGAGGAACTTTGTGTTGGCGGAAAATCCCGAGATTAATTTTGCCATTGAACACAGCCTCCTGAATTCAAATGGGTTCTTTAACATGCCAACAACGTATGACATGAGTATCGTGAATTTTGTCGCCTTCAAAAATCACTTACCATGGCCAGGGGCGAACCTGCAATCTTGGGGTTGGTAGTCCGACACTATAACCATTCACCCACCGTGGCAAGCATTCAATGTACTGACGCAGTGTCACTATCAGTATTATCCTCTGTTCCTATTGAAGTGTATTAGCTTATTCTTTCACAGGATAGAAGAGCCTTCAGGTAACAGCAAAAACTGCATAAAATCGGTCCAGTGGTTGTTGTGTTACACATTTATACATACATCAACAGATGTTGACAAAAACTGTCACAGTGGCAATGCAGCATTTTTCCACATGCTGGCTATGACAACTGTCAACATTTTTCTTTTAGACTATAGCTCCGCGACCAAGATCAAGGGAACATGTAGGGCCAGTGGAGAGTTGTAACAGTTCACTGATGTCAAAGTGTCGATTGTTAGAATTAAGTGGACTGTGGTCAGGCCTGCTTGCCTTAATAAGTGTATCGTGCAGCAGCTGTTAGTGGAATGACAATAATCCCAGACTGCTCTGGATTCTGTAGACTAGTAGGTTCAAACTCCAATACCAGATGTCCATCAAATGGCTTCCCATGGTTGTGTTGTATTACCGTAAGTTCCTACGAATCATATTTATTAATTTTGAAATACTTACTCTCTTTATCAGAAACACTCATGTATCCAATCCTGAGTTTGTTGCTATTAGTTGCCATGCTTGTTAATTTTGAACAGGGGCAGATGACCTCGTAGTTCTGCCCCTTAAAACAACAATAACTATTAATTTTGATCGGATTTAAATTTTTAAATCAATAGGCTATGCTACAAAATGCTATTTATCAAAATGAAAATGCTGCAAAATCAATTTCAATAATTATGTTATTTTCTTGTATCGTTAGTGATTCAATTTCAAGTCTTAGGTGGAGAGGTACATTGCAGCAGCTTCTGGAATAATGTGGTATTTTTTTATTCTTTTGTTTTAAGAATCCTGGATTTTGTTTCATTTAATTTTGAAAAGAAAATTGTATGGTATTTACCCTTTGTTCCCTCTGATTCAGAACCTTTGAAGATTGGTGAAGCATCCTTGTTCTTTTTGTGTTTTTCCTTGAATTGCATTTCATTGTTATTTCTTGTCAGGCATTCACCTCTGTTGTCTGTGTGTGTGTCTTGCAGGTCAGTTGTGGAACATCTTAAGCCTCTACTCTGACCAGTGTTACAGCAATGGCAAGTGGCTTCAAGAATTATATCCATTCGTGAAAGGAATGATTAATCCCCGTTCCCCAGGTGCAAAGGGTATTAGTAAAGGTAAGTGTTACCATCATTGTCTGGTATACTGTTTAATTAAAAATGATTGGGACAATAAACTAAGATTTCAAACTGCCAGCTTCACCCTAAATTCTCCACAAAAGTACCCACCTTATGGTGTCCTCAAGCTATCATAATTTTGTTGCCTCTTAGAGAAAAATAGAAAATCTGGTTCCTATTTGAATAAAATTGTCCTGGCACATTCCGACACCCCAGCATCTCTAAAAGTTGCAGTTGTCAAAAGGGAATATTATTATTATTAGTAGTATTTCTTCTTCTTTCTTCGTTATGCCCACTTAAAGAGCTTGTTTGAAATGGTAAACTTGGATTGATGGCTTTTCCTTCTTCTCCTCCCAGAATCTCTTCATGAACTCACTATGCTGTTTCTTGCATTCTTCTTGTACCACCCAAAGACAGGCACATCAATACTAGCTCGTTGCAGGAAGTTGGCCCTAGTCTGAAAGAAGGAAGAGCAGGTGCCCTAAGGATTGTTAGCTAACTAAAAGAGTGTTGAAATTTTAACCAAATAAAATACATTGATTAGGGGCAGATAACCTCATAGTTCCACCCCTTAAAACAACAATGTCTAAATGACTAACTAAAATACAATAATAGCCTTAATACTATGCCGCACCCATTTACATTTAGTTTAATTTAATTTCAGATTTCTTGCTAGATTTCAGATTTCTTGATGTACAATTTAACTACATTGCCATTAACATTTCCTACAAAGACTCATCATTATCATCATCATCATCACCACCTTGTACACAGGACTGTTACAGGTCAGGGAAAAGTCAGGGGGGAAAAATCCGGTCAGGGAAATTTTATGCAAGGTCAGGGAACTTTTAAATTTTAATTTCCTTCCTACCTTAGCAATAATTTTGAAAGAATCCGTGCCATGTACGTTACTTACCCATCGTTTTATTTGACTATTAGGTCATAGTTTTTAAGTCATTAGTTATGACAATTGCAATAACTTTTTGAATGTAAGAAATTTCATTGTGAACTGAGTGTACTGACAAAGAAAGAAGTTTAAAAAAAGTTCCTTGAATCCATTTTTTTATTTATTTTTTGTTATTAGTCCGTGTTATTTTTAATTTTTAGCATAACCGATTAATTTATTAAGTCAGATGAAGCCAGTTTGTTTCATGCCTTCTGAAGTGCTCACGGCATCTTAAAATTAGGTTTTTGTTTTTGTTAAAATTCTTTCTTTAAGCCTTTTCTTTACAATCTCTGGAGGAAAAAAAAACCGAAAGGTTAGCATGGACGTGTATTTGAAAATAATAAAAATAATAATCAGCGTATGTCGTGGGATTCGGAAGATGTAAATCAGTAACTATCGCTCGATCAATTCGATGGGTTTAATTTTTCTAATACCGTATTTCCTCGCATAATCGTCGCCATATAGGTAATGAACATTCCCGAATGGGAATATGATGTTATTTCCGTTTGATCAGATAAATTATCAATTAGTATGATAAAATTGGTCCGGCTAGATCAAACATAAAACATAAACTGGCATTTTATGTTTGATCTAGCCGGACCAATTTTATCATACTAATTGATAATTTATCTGATCAAACGGAAATAACATCATATTCCCATTCGGGAATGTTCATTACCTATTTGGATTGCCAAGGTAAGGTTTTTGTTTTATGAAAGGGAGCTTGACTTCCTTAGCACATTGTCATCACTCGTGACGTCAATACTACTTGTATTTTGTGTCTTGTGATGGCCTTCTCTGTATGTGCTACCCATGCGTATTGGTGAGGTGTGTCTGTACCAACTGACGAGCCCAACGGCACACTGGGGCGAAACGCTGGCATTTTATGTTTGATCTAGCCGGACCAATTTTATCATACTAATTGATAATCGTCGCCACCCGTAATCGTCTCACCCCACTTTTCAAACACTAAAATAGGTTTATAAAATTTCATCGCATAGCATGTTCGTATTTGTGCGCCAGTCAGTTGCACACGCTGCCGCGACTTTATAACCTGGCGCGACTTTGTCAGACGAAAAATATCTCGTCTTTATGCTTGCGGGCAATGAACTGTGACGCGAGCGGCAAGCTTCGTCACCTAGCACATTCCGCGAGCGTATAATCTGGCGTGATCTTGTCAGGAGAAAGTAATCTTGTCTTTAAGCCTGCCGGCTATGAACCACGACGCGAACGGCCAGCGCACATTCCGCGAGCTTATAGGCCTAATCTGGCGTGGTCTTGTCAGCAGATAGTACTCTCGTCTTTATGCCTGCGGGCTATGAACTGTGATGCGAACGGCCAGCGCACATTCCGCGAGTTTATAGGCCTAATCTGGCGTGATCTTGTCAGGAGAAAGTAATCTCGTCTTTATGCCTGCGGGCTATAAACCGCGACACGAATGGTCAGCGCACATTTCGCGAGCTTATAGGCCTAATCTGGCGTGATCATGTCAGCAAAAAGTAATCTCATCTTTAGACCTGCGGCCTATGAACTGTGACGCGAGCGTATAGGCCTAATCTGGCGTGATCTTGTCAGGAGAAAGTATTTATGCCTGCGGGCTATGAACCGCGACGCGAATGGTCAACGCACATTTCGCGAGCTTATAGGCCTAATCTGGCGTGATCATGTCAGCAAAAAGTAATCTCATCTTTAGACCTGCGGCCTATGAACTGTGACGCGAGCTTATAGGCCTAATCTGGCGTGGTCTTGTCAGCAGATAGTACTCTCGTCTTTATGCCTGCGGGCTATGAACTGTGATGCGAACGGCCAGCGCACATTCCGCGAGTTTATAGGCCTAATCTGGCGTGATCTTGTCAGGAGAAAGTAATCTCGTCTTTATGCCTGCGGGCTATAAACCGCGACACGAATGGTCAGCGCACATTTCGCGAGCTTATAGGCCTAATCTGGCGTGATCATGTCAGCAAAAAGTAATCTCATCTTTAGACCTGCGGCCTATGAACTATGACGCGAGCGTATAGGCCTAATCTGGCCTGATCTTGTCAGGAGAAAGTAATATCGTATTTATGCCTACGGGCTATAAACCGCGACACGAATGGTCAGCGCACATTTCGCGAGCTTATAGGCCTAATCTGGCGTGATCATGTCAGCAAAAAGTAATCTCATCTTTAGACCTGCGGCCTATGAACTGTGACGCGAGCGTATAGGCCTAATCTGGCGTGATCTTGTCAGGAGAAAGTATTTATGCCTGCGGGCTATGAACCGCGACGCGAATGGTCAACGCACATTCCGCGAGCTTATAGGCCTAATCTGACGTGATCTTGTCAGCAGATAGTACTCTCGTCTTTATGCCTGCGGGCTATGAACTGTGATGCGAAC